>OV788321.1:19774715-21128049 GCA_928718305.1 Tetramorium bicarinatum
TCAAAAGCCGAGAAGAAGGCCAAGAATTATTATCTGTCCTGCATGGATGCGAATGAGACGATCGAGGCGCTCGGGGCGAAGCCGATGTTGGACTTACTGGAAGAGATCGGTGGCTGGAATATCTCTGGCAAATTCAACATTAGTCTATGGTCCCTGCAAAACAGCATGCACGTTCTGCAAAACTTGTATAATATGGGCGGTTTATTTTCCTGGGGAGTAAGCGAGGACGACCGAAACAGCACTAGATACATAATCCAGGTATAAGCGGATTACCACAGATTAGATTAAAAATGTGTATGTGTGAGAAAGAGAAATATCGGAATGCACACACAGAATTCTCTTTTAAATTCTGACGCGAATTATAGATTATTATAGATTCAAAACAAAACAAAATGCATTTTAAAGTTAAAAGTTGATATTTTTAAATGACATAACAACATTTGAAAAAAAAAATTTGGTACCGGTGCTATAATGTCATAAAAACCCTCGAAATTGTTATTTTTGGCTATTTTGATGCCATTTTTTTCAAAATTGTGACGTGATAGCTAAATTTGGATAACGAATTCGTGTTCAGCAGGCAAAAATACGTTGAAAATGACTATTCATGTTATAAAAATAATGTTGGATAGTGTTATCACTATAGTAATAGCGCGTAATTAGAATAGAGTAGTAAATTGAGCTAAAACTCGAGTCTCAAAGAAAATATGTCGTCGTATCTTTTGACGAGCAAATATATAACAGAATTTTTGTAAAAGTTTTATTTTCCTCGTGTTTATTTAATAATATATTTTAAAAATTTAATATAATAATATTAACTTGTTTAAATAATAAAATAATATTAATTTTTTTATATGATAAAAATTAACTAATTAATCTTATCTAAAAAACGTTATATAACAGCAGGGTAATTTTTTTCATTAATGAAAAATATGCCTAAGATTTTTTTATGTTATTTTCAAGATTGATCAAGGGGGCTTAACACTACCAACTGCGGACAATTACCTCAATGTATCCGAACATGGCAAAGTCCTAACTGCATATTTGGATTACATGACGAAGGTACAAACGTAATAGTCATGCATATTTATCGCGCGATATATCGTATTTCCTTGAGGGCGAATCGAGTACAGGTACTCGTGCACGTTTTCAGATCGGCGTGCTCTTAGGTGGCGAAGAGAATCTCACGAAGAAACAGATGCAGGATGTAATTAACTTCGAGACGAGGCTGGCGCAGATCACTATACCGCCCGAAGAGCGCAGGGACGAGGAGAAGATGTACAATCTAATGTCGTTAAATGAATTGCAACGTAAAGCACCTTTCGTACGTTTACCACCTTTTATTCTATAGTATACATTATATAATATTTCAATATTGTCACGTTCTAATGTGATCCTGTTTATTCTCTATTATATTCTACTGTATTACACTCTATTATATTTTTATCGTATCTTCATAATAAATTTGAAATGTCTGTGAACTACTTTTCCAAAAAGGGCGATTACTCTTTTTCAAGGCAAAGAATATCGGCAAAATATGATGAATGCAATTTCTTTCTGTGTGTTTAGATGTCGTGGATAGAATTCTTCCAAAATGCCACGCGT
Source organism: Tetramorium bicarinatum (assembly GCA_928718305.1). Lineage (NCBI taxonomy): Eukaryota > Metazoa > Arthropoda > Insecta > Hymenoptera > Formicidae > Tetramorium > Tetramorium bicarinatum. The sequence goes on from OV788321.1 coordinate 19,776,318, forward strand.
GCCGTAGGCAAGAAGATTAATAGTAAAGCGATGATCGTAAATTTTGCGCCGGAGTATTTCGTGAATTTGACGAAAATCGTGCAAGAGTATAACAAGACAACTTCGGGAAAGATGTACGTATATCCGCAAGGTGCATCGGATATGGCGCATTTGCTTCGAAATGAGAATATTAAAAATCAAATTGATTTACCTTTTTATATAACTGATTAAAATAATAACGATAAAGTGCGTAATTTCTGAATCACGTTGTGTGTATTCGTAAAATCATCGATTCTATTGAAAACAAATATCAATCTTTTCTTCTATCTTTTCTCTTTCAGAATATTGAATAATTATCTGGTTTGGCAGACCGTGAGGTCTTTGACGGCGTTTCTCTCAAAGCCGTTTCGTGAAGCATACAAGGGCTTGCGGAAAGCTTTGCTCGGCATGGAGGGCCGCGAAGAGCAGTGGCGTTATTGCGTCAATGATGTTAATAACGCCATGGGTTTCGCCATTGGCGCGATGTTCGTTAGAGAAGTCTTTCACGGCAAGAGTAAACCTATGGTTAGTTTGCATTATTTCGCTTAAAAAAATTATATTTTTAATAATTATATTATTTCTTATTAATTTTTTATCATGCAAAACGAAGAAATAATAATTTGTTGTTTTAAGACGTTAAGATCTAATTTATGGGATACCTCTTCTTATTTGTAGAATAATATTTTGTTTCGGCCGTTGCTTCTAGGCGGAGGAAATGATCAATCATATTCGCAAGGCGTTCACGAAAAACTTTAAGAATCTAAACTGGATGGACACAGAGACAAGAAAAGCTGCCGAGGAAAAGGCAAATGCAATCACCGACATGATCGGTTTCCCGGACTTCATTTTGCAGCCCAGCGAACTCGATGAGCGTTATAGGGATTTGGCGATTAAACCAAGCGAATATTTCCAGAACACTTTGCGCGTGAACAAATACAATTTTCGAAAAAATCTCGACAAACTTGATAAGGAGGTGAATAAGACCACTTGGATAATGACACCGCCGGCCGTAAACGCTTATTACACGCCTACCAAAAATCAAATGGTCTTTCCTGCCGGTATTCTTCAGAGTCCTTTTTACGATATGAAGAATCCCAATAGTTTGAATTTCGGCGGCGTAGGCGTAGTTATGGGACATGAATTGACACACGCCTTCGATGACCAAGGTATGATTTTAACAATAAGGTGTTAATTAATATAAATTAATTATATAATTATTATAAAAAAGTTAACTTTAAATTAAAGATAATTTATATTCAAATATATATTTAACATTTTTTTGGAATATTTTATATTTATGCATTATACATATATATTTATTATATAAATATATTTTTTCACGATATATAATACATAGGTAAAAATTTATATATATTTTAATAATTTTTTAATGAGTTTCTTTATTCTCCATATTTATTCTAACTCATAATTATTTAAAAATAATTATAATTTTATTAGTTACATATTTGATTAATATCAAATAGGTCGAGAGTACGATTTGCATGGAAATCTTCACCACTGGTGGAACGACGCTACGGTAGAGCGATTTAAAAATAGAACCGAATGCTTCGTGGAACAATATAACCAATATCAAGTACAAGGTCGAAATATAAATGGCCGACAGACGCTGGGTAATTTTATTGATTACAAATAATTGCTTATTGATGACGGAAGTATCAGAATTTAGACCGATCGATTGCAATGTACAGGAGAGAATATCGCCGACAATGGGGGCCTTAAGGCAGCGTATCACGCTTATCTTTCAATGCCTAAGAGCTACAAGGATCAACTGCCGCTACCTGGTCTCAATCTGACGCATCGTCAACTATTTTTCCTGAATTTTGCTCAGGTTATTATAGATAACAATTACAATTCATATTATTTTATTTAATTAAAAAATTTTCATGAAGTTGCAGTGCAACGCGGTGAACGCTTTAATCATGCGAGAATTGTTCACAGATTTGGTGCTCTTCCATAACGTCCGAGACGGTGACTCTTCAGATCGAGAAGGATACTCACAGTCCGCCGAAGTTCAGGGTGATAGGACCACTGTCGAATATGCTAGAATTCTCGAAAGAATTCAACTGCCCTAAGGACTCGAAGATGAATCCGGCACACAAGTGCGAAGTGTGGTAACGCCTTCTGTTTATCCCGACTGATTCATCGAGGACAGTTCGGACGAACAGGATTTTCGGCGTCACGGGGAGACCGTCAAGGCTTCCACATGCCGTTGCGTAACGAGAGACACGGGGAACATGGGACTTGCTCCGGGTATCGGACTGTGTATTTTTTAATTCCTTCACATATCACCACTTACCGTGACGATACAACTTTGAATTTCACAGATGTATTGTCAGTGTATGGTTTTGCCACAATTTTTCAAACGCGCGATCTCGAAAACAGTCAGGAAACGTTGGCATCTTCTTTTAGCTGAGGAAATTTATTGGCTAATTTTAAATCGGTTTTCAGTATTTATACTCTGACGTATTTAAATATTAAATCAAATCTTGCGATGATTCTATTCTTCGAGTCTTTTTATTATTTTCCTTTCTTTCTAAATATTTAAAAAAATCGTGGAATTAACAATTCACACTGAATTCTCTGTCAGCAAGTCGAGTTACTTATACGAGTTACTTAGATCGTGCGAAATATCACCATACCTATTTTTAACGTCATCAGTTTCGCAGACAGAAACGCTTTAAAGCTTATAAAAAATTTATTTTATAAAAAAAACTACTTACTTTACTATCTCGAACGTCGAGATTGCCGTAACGCGACACGCGCGGTATGATATGCCGTCGCTGATGTCAAGTAAAAATATTTTTAAATGTGCTAAATATTTTTCTCCCGTGCCACCTAGCACATTCTACTTGGTATTCAAGCGAATCGGAGACTTTTCCGTCTAATCGAAAAATCCGGAAAAAAAATGACTCGGCTGAAATAAATAAAATAGAAAAGATTTTATTTCACGAAGCTATGGATACTTAATCATTAAAATCAGAAGCTGTCTTTAGAATTTCCTCTGGCGTTAAAGAGCTTGTAAAAAAAAATCTCACATGTGATTTCAGACTACATAAATTGAATACTTTATTTTGCAGAAACTAATTTAATAATTTGAAGATTATATATTTTTTATGAGATACGGTGCTACCGGCAGTACTTGCATAAATGTTTGCGAGACGTAGTGTGATCTCATGCCTACACAGGATTGTCAAAGTATAATTCTATATGTACTTTCTCTTCGTTTTGAGTTATATTATATTATAATATTAAAGTATTGCGTAAGTAAATCGTATGCAGAAGGTTATAACGCTTTACTGAAGAATATTGAATGGCATATTTGTAAATAATGTGATTTCTAGATCAAGAAGTCTATCACAAGAAGGGCGTAGACCTTTGCTTGTTAGTATTAATTTTATCATTAATAGGAAATGAAAATCTCTGTGCAATGACCAACTGCGATGGAGTCAAGTCAGAATGCTAAAGTTTCGTTGTAAATCTTTCGTTGCTAGACGAGAGCAAAGTCGATAACAAATATATTTTAGTAGTGTAGATAATATAATGACTAGCAATTTTATTTCTTTATACAATAAAACGAACCGCCGAGATAAAGACTTTTGTATACTATATCTTTTACAATGCGGACTTCAAAACTACGTAACAAGGATGAAAATTCGCAAGGTGTAAAATACTACTACAAAAATTGCATATCCAAAAATCGGTGAGGATTCGTTCTGCAAAGTTGCAAATTATTTAAATTTCATCCAATTTTGCAGAAATGAATTTTCTTCTATTTCTTACCTTAATTTTTTTCAGGAATACCACATTAAAATTAATAACATAAAAAAATAATAAATTGTTGATAAATGATGAAAGAAAGTAATTTGATATTCTTAGCTTAGTCTGGTATCGTTTTTCCAAAAACAATAAATTATAAGAAATAAGTTCAACGATTGTTAATGGAAATACGATATTTTGTTAATGATTCACGTGATGTATCATGTTGCTGCTTTTTTTTATGTAACCTAACGTGTATCTATGTATAAATTTTATTCTCGTTATTGTATTTTCTCAGTCATTGTGAAAGGCTCCGATTATGCTGTGAGTGTAACGAATATTGCAGCTCGAGTGAGCTTTGCATGACTCGAAAGAGATGCCAATCAAAATCTAATCGTTTTTTCGTTGTGGGGTGAAAATAAATACGAATCCGTGCAGCGTCATTTCAAACGAGGAAAAGAGAATTATAGCCAAATCTTTCACTGTATATTAAATAAGATACACTTATTATCCATGCACGTAACCAATTTATTTAAGGTCTTAACGATCCCAATAATTACCGCGACATTTGTATAAGCTGTGACAGAATGGAAAGAAGATATCAACAACACTAATTAAATACGATTACGCTTAACGACATTTTAAGTTGCGAAATATGATGTTCTCGTCGAAATGTTGTAACATTAATCCTAGAGGAATCCTTATGAATCCTATAAAATCCTATACGATCATTACTAAAATTATAATTATCATAAAAACATTTTTTTAATTTTTCTTGTCTGAGCAAAAAGACAAGGAATTTAATTGCTCAGATTCTTTGAGAAGTATTATCTTAGGACAGAAAATAATCAAATGTATTAATACATTTTTATGCTCGAGGGAGCGTGGTATTTCACAAGATAGAAAAAAGCTAAGGTCCGTTGGATATCTAGGATTAAATTTAGGGTATTAGTGTTAAGCTCGTCAGATTTAAGAAATCGACGATAATGCGGGGAGAAACTCTGAAAAGTACCGTTCGAATCTACGATTCCTTGCCGGGATTACTCCGTTCTCGCTCTCTCGCTTCCATATCTCTCTTTTAGAGGGCCATAGGTGGCGAAACACGTAAAAAAAGCCAAAGTTTCTTTAATTACATTGTAAGATCCATATAGGCCTTAAATATATGACGCCGATGCATAGGTAATGCATTTGTAAATGTCTGTTGTTTATAATTGTGAATAATGTCTTGTAACAATGAAGCGAACATCGTTTCTGCACTTATAAGATATTGCTACGCGTTGTATTTAAAAATACAACTCGCATGTGGTTTTGTGTAACGCAGAAAAAGCGTATCGATCGTCGACGATGTTCGCCACGATTATTTTTCTGTATTGTATATTATGTATTATGCTTATATACATATTATTATTATTATTAAATCAAAATTAAAGAAACGGAGCCTCACGCTCACTGCTGGCATTATATTCTAATTATATTCTTTTCATTATCTTTTTCTCATCAAAATTAGTGTAACGTAATGTTTCAGAAAGATTTTTATTCACGTTATAATATTTATTCTTTTAATGAAAGTTTTTAGAAATTCTTAATATAGATTTTCTTTCAAATTGAATTTATTAGAAAAGCATGCGTAAAAGGATAATAATTAATAAGATGGCAAATGTTTTATTTACCAATGATTAATTCGTACTGTAATAGTCTGAAGAAATTCTGGATTTTTCTGGATACTTAATTCAGATAACAATATCGAGTTGAGCTTCCAATGACATTTACGTCGCGATCTCATTTTATAATACTTCGTTACGTTTAAATTGTTGTCATGCGTTCCTAGTAATATTGAGTTAGGATTTTTTTTCTTAAATGTCCGCGCATGTAGTTTGTACCAGATGTTTTCCAAAATGCAAATGAATATACTGATAATCATTACCATGTAGAAGAAGAAGGTAGTTAAACGAATGTGCATGTATTCAACCGATTGGAAAGTGGTCGATTGAAGATAATTGGATTGAGTGTAAGTTTGTTGTGAGATCCACTTCTTCTCAAGATAATCCAATATCCCAGCCGAACGCATACGCATTAAACTGTACAAAAATTGCAAATATTTCCCAATTAAATTAAGCCAATTAAATGAGATAGAGAAATCGTATAATTAATAGATTGGAACTTAAATGAATAATAAATTAATGGTAAGTATTAATTAAGCAATTTTAATATAAATGGCCGACAAATTTTTAATTAATTCGAATAAATTAATTAGTAATTTTTTTCTCTGAAATATCATCACTATTTTGACATGCAAATTAATTTTTTTTTATTTTAATGCATAAGTCAAATTAAAATCAAATAATATATTGTGGCTGATATCAACAAAAAATGACACTTACTAACTATCAATGAGTTTACGGTGTTGCGCCGACCTGGCGTGTAGAAATGTCAATTTGACACTCCAATAATCGTCAGGCAGTTGTACGATGTCACACTCGTGTTGAACTTTGCGATAAATCGGTAGAAATATGGCTGGTGCCTCCAAGTAGGCGAAACCCGGACGGCATAATTTCGAAGTGAGAGCCTCGCTGTCTTTCATATCGGGACAGTCATAGTTTAATAATTCTTTCCAATCGGCCTGAAGATCGCTTTCCGGCAGTCCATCCTGTTGCATTTTATTTTAATTTAATTATCATTTTATTCAATTCCTTCTACACACGTGATATTTTATTTAACCAATCGAATGTTGAACCAGTGATGCAACGATCGTAATAATCCTTGAATTTAAAAAGCAAGCGAAAGAGAGAAATAAAAATGTATGATAGTCTCAAATTATTTTCAACTACACTTATCCTTTGATCTTTTTGAGCATTTTAGATTTTCTAAAGTTTCTCGAGGTTATCATTCTGCACGTCCTTTTCTACGGACATCTCTAATTAAAATAGATTCATGAGATAAATCGAAAAATATTGTCACTTTTGTTCCAGTTTTAATACGAAGAAGCGTATTTTCCTGGATTTTAAGAGAACATATTTTCTAACCGAAACTGCAGATATAGTAGTAACTGTAGATTTGCGTTGTATTTATACATATTCTTTGTTTCTATTTTTACCACGGTAAAGTGGGCATATGCGGTGCTGTCGTTTCTAATACAAAGCGAGTGTGTCCTTTTCATCACCACGTCTTCGAGATTAGTCAGGGAAACGGAGTTTCCTTTATTCGCCAGGCAAGAAGTAAGAGTGCTGCTGAATCCGCATGATACCAACATTCCCATCAACAGGGAAGACAAGATTATTAATCGGAGGGACAAGGTTTTCGGCATTTTATGAAACCCTAAAATATTCAATATCTTTCAAGCTCTCTTTTATATCGAGATTGCTGTCTTCGAATATCATTTGAAGTAAAATTATCTTCGTGAATGAGATAAAAACTGCAAGAGTATCGTAAAAATCGATCTTGCGTAAAAAAAAAACATTGTTACTTTTTATGTTGGAATATTTTTTCACGTTATGAAGTATCTTATCTTATCTTGCTGTTTCTTATCTTATCCATTCACTTCGCACTTCATGTATTACCTTGACCACCCAAAACGTAAAGAAAGTTGAAAGACAGCGAGGAAAGCTCGTCATCGCATTCCTTAAAGTTAATATATACGCGTTTCTGTATACGATATATCCCAAAGATGCAGCATGCGAAATATATGATGGCCGTGACATACGCCAACCATAAGCTACGGCTGAAGATATTAGTGTACCACCACTTTGTGTCGATCACACCTTCCGATTGCACAAATAGGGCGTATCTAAAGATGGAAAAGATAATTTGCAATAGTATAAAAGTGACTCGCTCGATCATTATCATTTCCGATTAGAAATTTGAAATGCATTGTTTTCGAAAATTTAAATATAAATATAAATATAAACGTAAATGTAAAATGTTGAAAGGGAAGAAGTTACATTCAAGTATAAATATGAATGTAACTTCTTCCCTTTCAAACGGAACGAGATCGCGCCCTGTTTTACCTCGCGATAGTTATCTCGATCGCAATTGTACATATCCATCGTATGCAGTGGGCGTGATAAAAAAGTTTCCTCCCGATAGCGATCGATCGGAAGACTTATCTTCGTGCTCCCCTTCCCCTGCTTTCCTTCCCCCCGCGAAACAACCGGCACGGAGCAGAAATTGCAAAAGCGAAATCAGAAAGTTATTAAGCCAAGATACAATCGCGGGAATGTATATCCTGATAGGCCGGTGCCTAACCGGAACGGGTTAATGACCGGCGTTAAAACCACACCGGCTGAAAGAAGAAAAAGCTTTCAACAAGCGCGCGCGCGCGATCGCGAGGGAGCGAAAGCTCCGCGATAAGGGGGTGCGCGTCGCCTCACGCGCTCCTGGAGGAGTCGCTGCGTTAGGAAAAAAAAAAGAAACGGGGGCGAAAGGGAGGCGCTAAAGTAATAACGAGTTTGACTTACGAGTTGGTCGTGAACGGCACGCTGTAGGCGTAATAGCTCGTGGCGTACGTATACATCGCCGTGGTGATCAGCAGTGCGTGAGTATCTCCATTCATCAGCGTCGCGGTGATCGACCGTCTCGCTCTTCGGTAAATCGTCCTGCATTTTCGTCGAAAAGACGCCTTTATTACGGTGCCGCGCAACTCGCACGTCCAACACAACCACCCCCCCCTCGGCCCTAGTCCCCCTCGCCGGCCGTCGCCGCCGCAACGCCGCATCGTATCCCTTGTCCCACTCTCCCTACCCGTTTGCCCATCTCTACCCATCCTGATACTATACTTATACCTGTCTAGACGAATGAATCATGCGAGTATTTTGACCCACACCGGCGACGTGGGTGTGGATGGTACGCGGAAAATTGGGCAGGTTCTACGTACGGCTTCGTCACACATACCCCTTTGAAGAAGCGTCGCCATGAAAATTATTCGTGTAAATCGCCGTCAGGGCCGGTATTACGGTCGCTTTGACCGTGCGGACTGACGAGAGGGAGGAAGTAGTTCGCTGGCATTTAGAGATAATTTTGCGCGACAAGTATGCCGCATCGACATGGATATCTGACTCTCAATGACTATCAGGAATCTATATTTATACAGGAATCTTGCCGAAATACTTTGCAGATCCGCTGTGCCAAGGTTACTTACACCGTAAATCATCACTGCAAGCGGAAAAACCTATTTCTCCCTGCTGTCAACGCGCGTATAAAAAAATTATTTTTAATAAAGCTAAAACCGTTAGAGGAAAGTATACCGTTCCACCTTTTGGGAGAAGTTCTAAATACTCGAGACGATAATACTTTCCTTGCTGAGGCATTTTTGAATGTGGTAAATACTGACTTAAACTTTAAAGTTTCTTCCAAGATCGTCCAAGTGTCCCCTATGATTCCGGTGACCTCATTCTTGTTTACGATGATGTACGGGTGCATCTGAAAGGATCTTGTGAATGACGTTGCCATCGTCGGCGGTTTCGCACTCGACAATTAAGGAATCAGTCCGATTTTATAAAAACCTCTTATGACGCGTTAAAGGGAATCAATACTCACGAAATCCGTGGCGACAACGAGGGTCTTTCCACGCAAATCGCTTATTGCGTTAACACTACAGAAAGAGGTGCTGTTTGATTTTAGCGTTTCGAGTTGCTCGAATTCCCCCGTGATCGCGTTCCAAAGCGAAACGTGTCCCGGTATTCTTCTTCTTATATTCCTGATTTCCGCTCTGTTCCGCAGGAGTTTTACGCACATCTCCGCTGCGACACATGATAGTATCATCTGCAACGATCGTCACGATTGGATGACGAGATAGAGTGATGGCACTCGCGAGTGAAAAATATTAATTTAAAAAATTATTATTTAAATTAAAATGTTGGGAAAGAATAAAATATTCCCATTTACTGCACCGATAGTAAAGGATATTTCATCGTGGTAGCTTCAGTATTTCGCTTCAAATATTACTGACGAACGCTTCCAATGCTACTGTGCGAATAAGACAGAAATCGTTTACGTGAATTTGCCTTTTGTCGTGTGAATGTAGAGTAATAATTGACAAGTTTGACGTGAGAGGCGAAGAGCTTTTGTTGTGCTGTGTCAATTATAGAAACGTAAGTATGAAGAAAAATCAATGTGATATGTATAAAGTATACGGACGAAAAATTATATTTTTTTAAATTTATTGTGATTGTACATTTATTATATAGTATATTTTTATTCGAGACTAATCTTATTGATATTTTGATTTTTCAATTATTATAAAAGATTGATAATCAAATTGTTGAGTAATTTCTGGAAAATTATGCATGCGTAATTGGCAATTCCCAGTCATTTAATTTCGGTAAAGAAAGATTAAGCGATTATAAAGTAACTCTTTTCTGCATCATTTCCTGCTGATACGATAAGGAGACTTCAGATAATATACTTCAATTTCATTCAATCGAAAAAATAAATTATTTATGAGAATGACAATAAATGTTTTAAAATTTATATCTATTATTTAAATATTATATGCCACTTTTCATTATTAAGAAAAAAAGAGAGAGAGAGATAGATTATAAACTAACGCTGCGGCTGAGGAAGACTTCAATGCTTGGCGAACGCTGTAACGCAAATAATAAGTTTCTTCAAATAATGCGGATGATACTTGTTTTAATATTTTTATTATTGCATATCGAATGTTTTATCTAATCTAATCAATGTACTTTTGATAAATAGAAAGCCAATTTTTCCTTTATTGAATATCTTGTAAAAGATTTATTTCTCGCAAATTTTTAATTTTTAATATAAAAAGTATCGTGATAATTGAACCTTCATTAACTATTTACAAATTTATTATATTATTCACTGTGTATACAAGTTTATATCGAGAAGCAAAAATTTTTTATGTAACTCAACTACTGAACATGTTGAATCACATTATTCATAAATAGTCTTGTTTGCACAATACTTAAGATCTCTTGCAGTTTAATTTGTAATTTTACACACGAAAAAGAAAAAGTTATTTTGCAAGAGTCAATAAGATGATGTTTTTATAACTGAGTAAACTATGAAAATCTCGTGAAAAATTCTTATGTATATTTGTTGACTGTAGTAGCTCTAAAGATTATTAATTTATGTTATACCTGTACATACGTTCTTAACTTGTTTTTTTTCTCTCATCAATATTGTGATATATCTATAAATCCGATAGCCAAGTTTCAGTTTTGATTGATCGATATCAAAGTCGTTATCAAAGTATCATATTAATACTGTTTGAGCTTAATATGTTAATATTGTCAATTTGCTATTTTTCGACTACACAAATTGTATTGTTTTATTTATGTTACTTTACGAGATTTCTAACTGCAGAATGCGATTCTGTTATCAATATCTCTCTCTCTCTCTCTCTCTCTCTCTCTCTCTCTCTCTATAACGTCTTGTTTTACATTTAACTTATATAGAAAGGGAACGTGCATTAGTTTACTTGTTCCTCCAAAGCAGTAAGAAGCTGAAAAGGAAGAAGACACGCGGATGGTATATCGATAACGGCGATCTGACGAATGGAGTCTCGTCAAAAAGGAGGATCGCGCGATCGCACAAAGATCAAAGCGAGATATCTTCGCCGAAGCTATAAGCAATTCCGTTCCCGATCTCCGCGGAGAGGATGCAAATTATTATAATTGATTCCAGAAAAAAAACGATGGGAAAAGAAGTAGGAGAGATATGGAGATTGGTGTGTGATCAGGCGCCTATAAAATTTTATTGAACGACATAATGCATCTCCAGTAGTGCAGTTACAGGGGGCGATCCGTCGTTCAACTTTAACCGGATATAATGAAAGAGTCCGTCGCCGATCGAAGGTACTCATTACTTCTCCGTGATCAATGCGTTATCGGACAGGCACAGATATCGTGGAGATTTCGATGAGCCGAGTGTTGTTCGCTTCTCACCTGCCGGCGCTCGCGGACGCGCGCAGATCTCACGAATGTCGATTTTAACCGAAATAAATCATTTTACCGTTAAAGACGCACCCTGAGCGCCCTTTGTGCCCGCTCTGCCCCAATCCTATCCTCGTTCGATCGGTCAGACAACATTTATCAAATGCGTTATCGTCGACTTGAACTTACATCTTCCGACATGTTTTAGAATACGTATTAACTGCTCTCTCCTGTCTTCAAAAGCTTCAATACGGCTTTCCGGGAGGGAGATCTTCCTGCGTGTATGTGTGTGTGTGTGTGCGTGCGGAGAGAGAAGCTTATTCTTTATCATCGAGATGACTCGAAAATATGTCTCGGCCCTCGCCTTTGCAATGTAAAAATCTATCTTGCCCAATAGCGCGGTTCGGACGGTACGAGACGATTCGTCGCTCCGTTGCCCCCGATGCAATCGGCCGCGCCTATCCGAAATCTCCGCCGGTTTCGCTCGCGACGGAGATGTATGCGGAATGCGAAAGGATCGGCAGGCGTTTAGAAATACACGACGCACGGTGCATCTTCGATTTGCGCGCATTTGAGATTTGAATCCCTTTCCAGATCCCATTTGGATTTCAAATACCACGGGCCCCGGTCGGCGCTGGCTATCTCGCATTCGCCAGACCCGATCTTCCCCCCTTCTCCCTCTCCCACCGTCATATTGCGCTATCGTGCATCGGCAACGTGGGCCCCTCGAATCGATCCTGCTGTGCTCCCGCGTCTTGTGCCCTCGATTTCGAGATAGGGATAAAAAGATTCGGCCAATTGTTTCGCACGGTCAAGATTCATGCACAAATTGCACGGGTATCGGCGCGACGTGTGCAATCGACAGCGAATTTGAAAGTTTTATATAACATGAGAGAGGGAGAAAGAGAGGAGGGAGAGAAGAGAGAGAGAGAGAGAGAGAGAGAGAGAGAGAGAGAGAGAGAGAGAGAGATAAAGCGATGCATACCGAGCGATATCTTGTTCGGTTGTTCGTGTGGCTTGAAAAAGGAAGAAGAAAAAGTTCGTAGCCGGATGAGAGCTGTTACATGCCGCACAACTGCTATCGTAGAATTTTAAAATTATTAATATTCTAGAGACTTTTCGAACAATATAAAACAAATATAATGCCTAATTTTATATTTTTAATATATAAGATGATATAATTTTATTATATAATAGTAGTTTATTATATATTATTATATAATAGTATGTAATTTTAAGTTAACAGCATTAAATTTTTCATTATCCTATTCAAATTTGTTTCTTAACTTTTCGAAATTATCAGATATGGATAATTATAAGATAATTATAAGTTATAATAGAACGTATTCATATTTAACAGAATTCGTTTTTCTTAATTATTGACTTTTATTTAATTTAAAAAGTTTCAAATTTTTCTTTCAAAATCGAATTAGTTTTTACTTTTTATACTAAAACGCGTCACACTATTTAATTGTGATTATTTTAAGAAAGAAATTTTGTCTTTTGAGCAAAAATCTGTCTTGAACTCAGTTCTCGTAACGCGAATGCACCTTCGATTCAGCACAATCTTGCTTCTCTACATCGTCGCCTGAATAAGATTTAGCCAAGAAGACAATGTTCTACATTTTCAACACTTTAAAATATTACATTGAGATTCGTATGTGAGAGCGCGATCGTTTCTCGTTTAGCGTTCGTGATACGAACAATACATAAAACATTTCTATGCGGCCAGCGACCGACGAGGAACGCACTTTCGCATTTTTTTTTTCACTTTCATGCCCCTTATTGTATCGATTTGACGTTTCAGACATTGAAAAGAGAATGAATTGTACTACCGTAATAAAAGTATAATAATAATAATACAATAAATATAATATTGTTACAATATAGATATTAATCATATTAATTTGCGAATTCTATACATGGTTTCTTCTTCTTGAAGAACAATCGGGAGAGATATCAATGAGTTTCAAATTATTCCCTTTTTTTTAAGAAAGTCATGACCTCTCTCAGTCTCGTGCTAATCAAGGAAATTAAGTTAAACAAACATTACATGATCGCGATATTTCTCATCGTGATGATTTAACCCGTTGGCACCAGCATCTCTCCGCCATACATCGATGTAGAAGTGATGGATGGCAGCCGGGTGACTGCCTGGTGCCCGGACCCTTTCGACTGTTGTAAAGCCGGTACTTTGACGGACCCGCCGCGCCGGCCGGCCGGCGATTTGCAAGCCGGCGCGTAGAGGAGAACGAGAAGCTAAGCGTCGCTCTCTCTACGCGCGCGAGGGAATCGCAGCGGCGAGCGCGACCAGGGGGAGAGGAAGAGTTCGTACATGAGGAACGGTGGGGTATGACGGGTCGCGCCGGGTGCGACGGTCGGGAGTGCGGGTTCGTGAGAGGGCGGCAGAGGGGAACGGCACTCGCGGCGGCGGCGGCGGCGGTGGCAGCGGCAGCGGCAGCGGTGGCGGCGGCGGCGGCGGCGGCGGCGGCAGCAGCGACGGCGACGGCGACGGCGACGGCGACGGCGATGGCAGAAAGGGTTGGGAGAGCGGGGAATACCGAGGGAAGGGAAACGCGCAGGGGGGCATTCGTTGGCGGCGGGTGTAGGTATACGTTCGGCCCCTACGTAGACGCGAGTGCGTAAGATACTACGGCGAGAGAACCGCACCGAGACGGAGAAAGACACCGCGGCGTACGCGAAGGAGGGAGACAGCGTGATAGCGGAGAGGACAGAGGGAGAGAGAGAGAGAGAGAGAGAGAGAGAGAGAGAGAGAGAGAGAGAGAGAGAGAGAGAAAGAGGGAGAGGGAAGAAGAAAGAAGAAGAAGAGAGAAGGAGACTTCCACCTCGGACATATATGCGGTGAGAATTCGCGCCTCCTGTCTCAGTGCTTGACAGGCCGGCAAGCTCTTAAGATCCATCGGGGGTTCTACCAGTCCGTCATCTGAGCCGCTACCCACACACGCATCGTCCTCCGCGATTGTTCTCCACAGGATCTCGCCGTCGAATTTTGGTGATCGGCAGCCTCGAACCTCGAGGCTGGAGCACGAAAGACCTGGTATCCGTGACAGTGACAACCCGGTCACCTGCTGTCAGCCGAGACCAGAATACCGGAAGTGGACAGGAAGGAAGGAAGGACGAGGAATCACGCGGGACAGACAGGGGAAGCTAGGACGCGGGTTACCTATCCGCGAAAAGCCGAGGTAACCAGTTCGGATTTGGCGCTATGACGTCCGGAGTGCATTTGATGGGGAACAACAGGATCTGTCACTGAACAGTACGCGTGTACTCGGAGCGACAGCAGATTGGCGCTAAGGGCTGAAGGTCACGAGGATGCAGCCGGCCGTATGATTGTCCAGGACACTTTACACCAAGTCCCGTCGAGATACTAAAGTGCCTTGTGATTTTCTCTCTCTCTCTCTCTCTCTCTCTCTCTCTCGCGGTGATTGGTGTGCGTGAGAACGGTTTTGGTGAACCCCAAAAAGTGGAGCGGACTGCTCGGAAAATATACTGACAATTCTCTTTTTTTCTCTCTCTTTCAATCTAATCTCATCTTCTGCGAGTAATCGAGGGGACTCGAGTTTTCCACGGAGTTAATAAATTCGTGACGTAGGAAGGAAGAAAGCGAAACTGGATCGTGCAGATCGCGATCGTGATCGAAGCCGGTCGCCCAGTTCCGGCGGAATACCGACTTCAAGGCACGATAAGGGGACCAAGCGGCTACTGGAAGTGGAGAACATATGGTTGCGTAAGTTCAGGAAGAAGCTGACGCTGCGAGATAAACGACGAAGAAAGAGACTTTCTTCGCGGATGAGACCGGGGCTACGCGGAAAGAAGTAGAAGAGGTTTTTTTTTTAAATCGTGAAGAAGACTATCCAACGAGAGGGTAGAAGCAATAGGGAGGATACTAGTGTAGGGAATATTAGGGATCAACAAAGGACAATTTTATTAAAGGAAATTAAGAAAAATTTTAAAATCTTGCCTGGAGAAGAGACAAGAAGTTGAGGAGAACGACGATGCCATTGATCATCTGATCGTTCCTTTCGCTACGAAGGCCGATCGTAGAGCTTGATCCGACCAAGGGCGACCTTGAACAAGATGGTCACGAGGGCGCTGCTATTACTCTCGCTGGTCCTTCTCGGTGCCTTCGACGCGCCCGGCATCGAGAGAGCCCACGTCCGGCACTTGGCGATGGCCGGTAACGCCTGCAACGCATGTAGGATGCATGAAGAAATTCGCGCGATTAGTTTAGAAGCGATCAAGGAGCAGATCCTGAACAAGCTCGGCCTGAAGCAGGCGCCGAATATGACGGGCCGGGCCCTGCCGAGGATCCCGCCGATCTCGAAGCTGATGGACATGTACGGGATGCAGGCCGATCAGCCGCAGCCACTCGAGCCCGGTATCACGCACCACGAGGAGGTCGACGAATACGCCGCGAAGACGGAGAGTGTCTTTGCCTTGGCGCAGCCTCGTAAGTTTCTTCTTTCTTCTGCATACAGGGTGCCTCCCGGGGAAAGAGGAAGCAACTGAAACAAATAGAATTCAGATAATATCACTTTATTTTGTCTTGTAACATTTTCCCCACATTCGTTATCATTTCCAAGATATAGTTACCTCAGTTCCGTGAGGTACTCTGTATTATTAAATTTAATAATTTTATAGATTTGGTGTACATTTTTATAATTTTATAAAAACTATAGCTTACTAGAAATTAATTCTTATTTATCTGTATAAGAAAAATATTGGTACGAATTTGATTCTCTACAGTGATTTTTTTTAATTCAATAAAAGTTTGAAGATCTAAACTTATTAAAGACAATTTTACTTTAATATTTTAAACAGTTTATGTTTTATTAAAAATTCTGAATATTTCTATTAAGCTGTGTTAATCTTAAAGAATAAAAAAATACTAATTTCATTATATATATAGTTTGAACTTTTACGATACATATAATTTAAAAAAATAAAACCAAATATCGAAACACTCAAATTTTGAAAATCGTGGAAAGTATCATTATGCACAATATCTAATTAATTATTATTAATTAATACTTCACAATGTAGAGTACATGATCTTGAAATTCTTTCGCAATCAATTATCAAACGTAATATCTGTGCTGTGTGGCGATACTTTTTTTGCGAGATGTTTAGTCTGATGCACAGCTGTAAAAACTCGTTATGCATATCTCAGGAAAAGGTAGCGTTATCCCAAAGATCATGCCAACTAGGCGCCACGTTCGCACAGAATTAATTACCGCGAGTAATATTTCATACATGACACCGATCATGTTTTCCTTGGCAACGTCAAAATAAATTAACCTCAGCGACTCGGCGATCCGTCCGGCGTGACTCGTGCATATGCACGCTCTTGCATCCAACATTGTACGTACACTGAATTGCATCGTATTATCGCCGCTGATGAGGATCTTGTAACAGTGTCGAAGTAACAATTATGTAACTGGCTCTCACATCCGACATTCGCTGTTAACTTTACGATTTATCCGACGAGTACCGTATAATTCATCTGCTACATCCCTTTATTTATGTCCTTTTAAATTAAAAAAAAAATATAAAATACGAATATCGAAGAATGGCACAGATCTGAGTGATGAATCAGCGAAATAGTATGAAACTCCAAAGAACATGTTTGATCTTTTTTTTATTTTCACAATGAATGGAGTACAGTTTATAAACTTTAGAGAGTCATCCACTTCAGAAATACCCTCTATCTATATTGAAGATGTTTAAAACTCATAGATTCTGAATTTGGAAATTTTCCTTTTTCCCAGCTCTGCTGGGCAATTGCGGGAATTGAATTGGGAGAGACTACAAACACGTGAAGATAAATGTTCGAATAATTAATTCTGACATTGTGTGTCCGCGTAAGTTGAAAAAATATATACGCCTGCAGCTACTGGCAATCATTGTCAGGATGAAAAGAATGAGAGAGTCCGATGATACAAGGCGCACAGTATATTAATGTAATTGACAGATTACAATGATTTATATCGATTGCTTCTAAGACACGCCGAAAATTAGAAACCAAAGACGACAGCCGGAGACCAAGGAGGTCAAGGATACCGCGTGTTTTCGGGGACACCCTGTATGCGTTCCGTGCATAATATACACTTGTTAAGGAGCAGAAGGAGCTCCAAACGGTCCGCCGCCGCACGAGTCCCTTGGGCGAAACTGTCTTCGAGCCACTTGCCGCTAAGCACGTAATAGTGGCGGTAGAACCGCAACCTGTTATTAAGGCCCCCGTGTTCGCGAAAAAAGAGAGAGGGAGAGAGAGAGAGTGAGTGAGAGAGGAGCGAAAAAAAGAACGAAAAAGAAAAAGGGGAAGAAACAAAATAAGATCAACGACCTGCTTAGGAACTCGGATCGACGAGGGAGACCGATCGTGGTCTCGCTAACCGCGAGACTGGCGTGCTTTCTTTCTGGGCGAATCTGAATTTTTTATAAGCGTAATATGCCCCGAGCACGACGGCGAGCTTACCGGCGCGGCACCGGCCGCATTGTAGGCGATTATCGCGTATCGCGCGATTACAGACACTTTGGCATTCCGATAAAGCGTTGACTTATTATTATCTATATCGCGTCAATTATAGCTTTATTTTCCAGCGCCGTAAAATCGGGATACGCGAGATTCAAGATCGACGGATTCCTGCAACGGACTCGCGTTATATTGCCGTTCGAATCAGCGAGCAGATTACTAATTATGAGCATCGAAAGCTCGTTCGTGACGATAATGAGATATTACTCGCTTTTTTGCGTAAAAGATAAGCCACAGAGAAACGAATAAGTTGGGCAATTTGCTATTAATAAATTAAAATGGCGGTGAAAATTTTTTCTTTTTTACTATCGTATAGATAATTTTATTCCAAGGCGTGAAAATATTCATTTTGCACTTGACCTCAAAAACGAAAAAAAAATTTATAAAGATAGATTGCAAAAAATTTTTTAAAGATATATTTTATAATTGAAATCGAATTCTTTATAAAGTATTTATTAAAAAAAATTATTAAAAAGAACTTTTTTCAAAAAAAAAGTAAAGAATCATTACAAAATATTTGGTTTAATTTGTCCATCTAAAAAAAATAGGCCGCTGTACTTTATATAGATCGCATTCATTTGTAACTAAGAACGTTTCTATTCTATATGGTCCGAGCCCTTTACAAGTCATCGCATCTTCTATTGTACAGGTTAAAGTGCGACAATCGACGTCGTATTTGCTTCCTAAACTGATCTTACCGCAGTCTTGCAGCAGTCGAAAATAAGTGTGCATATATTTAGCATTTAGCATTGCGCAGATAAAGCGACGAAGCGCGAACGAGAGTTCAAAAGTTACGCCCAGCAATATCGGTGAGATTAATAGCCGGAACGACTTAATGAAAAAAAAAAAAAAAGGAAAAAATTATATGCGTGCATATATACTTGTGATAATATGTGACGCTCTTAAAATGTACAGTGCGTGAGTACCGCGCGTAACACGCGCAACCTGCGCCTCGAAAGCACCAGGTCTTGGTATCGGTCGCTGTCGGTGTCGTCAGAAGTACTTAGAACAGAATTTAGAATAGAAAATAGCGTCGAAAGTGCGGTGAAAGAAAAAAATGGCTAGCTGGTATCGCATATGCGACGGGTTATCGGTAATAACCTCTTGTCTCTCCGGCCGATCATCTCGGTTCCCGCGGTGGGGAACAATTTTTGAAAATCCGTGCGTGCGAATTTTCTCTTGCATGTATTTTCATATATACGTACACTCTTTCTATATTCATCTTCGTGAAAATTTTTATCTAATTTCGGGACAATGACATTGACGTATGTAAAATTCTTTCAAATTAATTTTTATATCTTCTTTCATTTATTTCCTCTTACTTTTCTTACTGTCTTTTCACTTCTTTCTACTGCTTTTATTTAGATTTACTTTCATCTCTTCTCTTTATTTTTAATAAATTAAACTTTTATTATACCCTTTAATTAAAAAAAATGAAATAACGTGGTTGATTGATATTAATTATATACATAAGTCAAATATGTAATTGTAATTTGAAGAAAGTTAAAAAACATTTTAATTGTTTTTTCTCCCGATAATTAAATAGTATATCTGCTGGTGATGCTATCAAAATTTATGTATAATTAACATTCTTATTATATATCGCTAATTTTATCGGTTTTTTATTTATAAATCACTTATATATGTATAGACGTGCGTGTTATTTTATTTATAACATTTTAAGTCTCGATTTTTGTTATATCTCCACCTGTTGTTTTCACATGTATAATGCGCTTACATATCAATTATGTATGCATCCGTTACACTCGCCTATCACTGTTTTATTCAATTTTCATTTAATCTTTTCCTTCTCTTATCTTTACTACTTTTCGACCGTTCTTTATCCGCAACGCATTTTTTTCACTAGTTGTTTATTTTCTTATCATTGTAACGTGATTCTTTTTCTTGTTCTTAAAAATGCATATGTAATTGATCCGAAAGACAAAAGTCTCTGTTATTATTTTCTATTATCATCCTCTTCAATTCCTGTTTCACTTTTGGATCTTTCTTGACCGTTTCGCACACTTTTCTATATTTTTTCTATCACAAATTATCTGTGATTTTTCATGTGTCGTTTTTTCTATACCTTGATATATATTTCTTTTGATGAAACGACTAGTGGTTTTTTTTGACCGATGTCCTCGAGAGATCGACTGATCATGTCTCTTGTTGCATGATCAGCTTGTAAGTACGCGGACATACGCGACATATGTACGTACATGCGTATGTTGTAAATGTAGTACGTGAAGTATAATAAGTCATTGCTCACCGATGACCAACGCGAATCAGCGCTTTAAGAGAGTTTAAGGAGTTAGTTAGCAATAGTTTGTGAAGTTTCTTCTAAGATCTCTTCTGAAAAAATTATCATATTAATTGTAGAAATAATTATTTTTAACATTCACAACATAATACTCTGTTTTGCAATTTTTATCGGAGCTTAACTTAAAAAAATTTTAAGGCGCAATTATTATAACGATTTATATTTATTATTGTTTAAAAGTTGCGAAATATGAAAACTTAGCAAAATTTAAAAAAAAGTTTGTGGCAGGAAAAATATCCCAAGTTCTTTATAAATCATATGATTCGCAAGTTTTTCAGAACTTATTACATAATTAATAACTTTCGATATTAAAATTCCAGATCGCATAGCGGATTTTAAAAATTCATTATAATAAAGACTCACTGCGTCTCTTTGTAGTCACCGCCGCATCACACCGCTGACACTGGCCAAAATTACTCCTGCAGGATATATTGCGTGCACGTCGGTCAGATAGTCGCTGTAGACGCGATTGATTAACTGCCTTTTAAATGTTTTTCTCGCATGTATCGCCGACGCATATTTAAATAATATGATACCAATTAAGTATACGGGACCAATTAAATGCATAAAAATGGAATGACAAGTATGTCGCTCCGTGCAAATGAAATTGATAAACTTTAATGTTATAATTAGTAACCGGAGCCATTTTTAGAAAAAATGGATCGCATAATTTCCAAGTGATTGAAGTGATATTATATTCGCATGTCTAGGCATTTAGAGATGAGAAAAATTTATTTATATTTATATTGTACGTATATTTTGTACGCTTGAATCGTGCAAAGATTTTTTCCTTCATATTTTATATAAATTTCAGTTCACACTATGTTAGAAATTTACCCATTAAGCGCGTATGATGAGTTAAACAATTTTTTTCCAAACATATATGTAACAATTATTTTATTAGAAAGAATCAAAATTATCTTAAAATACTCTTTAATAGAAAAGATTTTCCAACAATATTTTCAATCAATGATATTCTCGAGAAGAGAAGAAAAGAAACGCGGAACAATTCGTAAATTTGAGATGGAGACCCGTCAATCTCCGTCTAGTGCTCCTTGGAATTAAGTATGGACATTAAGTATAGGCCTGTCGCGAATACCTAGACACGAGAGATCACCAAGACTCGCAAATGCATACGTGTGCGAACGACGAACCGGCCTCCATCCGCAACGAAGGTCACGGCCGGTGCACAGCCTAGGTCAGGCCCATCGCCCATTATCGCGTTAAAGCTGTCTGTAGGTGACTGGCGGCGGTTAGGACCATATTATATTAGGAGTCTAGTCCATGACTTAGCGCCCGGAGCTACTCTAGGATGGCAATTTATTCTAGCCAGCTGGACGATTGTCGAAAGCGACGGGGCAACTCGAAATTCACAGAGGGGAGACGATTGCTATAAAGAAAGATTACAGAATTAAATTTTATTGAAACGTTCTACCACGAATTATTTGTCGAGTTGTCTAATATACATACAATTTGTACGATTGAGTCGTGCAAAGAATTTTCTCTTCATATTTTATGTAAACCAGTTAATGATTTCTCTCTAATGCTTAATACATGTCGACGTATCTCTTCCCAAAATATTCATTGTCGTTGAAGGAGATTATTAATTTGAGTAAAATATTATCAGTTGTAGATTTCTCTTCCGTTTTTAATTTTAACGAGTAATATATTTCGCAATTCGTTTTATAAAAAACGATTCCATTATGCGTGCATCACAGAATTCCGAACAAAGATATGTACTATCTAATTTATTATATTTATACGTTGGAATTCCTTCTACTAACTCTCCACGTGGATTCAAAAGTCAATCTTATAATTTTTTTATTGTAATTATCGCACAAACAATAGCGATATGTACGTGATGGAACGCTTATATAAGCACGCTGGGTTTATCGATGTCATTGCGCCTTCTATTCTTATGGTTATTTATATTTGAGTGTAACAACTAGCAATTTGATAATTAATCGAGAGCGCGACTCTTGCCGTAATTAAGAATTACTAAATACATCAGTTGCAGGCGATAATTAAAACATTTTTTTAAAAACATTTTTCTCCTCCGCTTTTACGAGACATGTCTGCTATCGCGGAGCGTTTCCGTGATTCGTACTGACTACTGCGATATATTGAAGCAATATAATCTCCCTTTCAGTGCACAATATTTTATTTTGCATCTTTTTAACGACAACTTTGTTTTTAGTAAACAATTTGCAATAATGTCATGGCCGAGAACATATTTAATATCTTTCGATAAATTATAATCTTCTTGATTAACCCTATCCGTTAAATTCGCATCTATTTCTGCAAGGTTTGTAACTTACTAGAATTTAAAAAAATGCATGACTTATGATTTTTGTAATAAGTATTTGACAAAGATGAAATTTCTTAATTATAAAATTATAGTATGTTAATTCTTTAATTAAATGCATATTCACTTTTTCTTTAAAAACTTATTAAAATCTTACGCTAGGCAGAGAATTGTATTTATTATGTTGTGAGCAAGCTTCGTTCATTATTTACGCAATGGTATCTTTTACAATTATAGCTTTCGTCGCGATTACTCCTTGTCATTTCTTATTCACTTCGCAAATCGTGAGTATCAATCCCCGCGCATCCTCCCTGCCGTTCCTTTACTGTTATACGTGGTTAAATCTAGTACTTAAATTAATCCATTCCGACAAAATTAGCAAATCTGTAATAGATATATATCCGATGAATAATGATAGCCGAGATAGTGCCACTGCGGTCAGCATTCTCGCAGACAGGCGCCGTGTCTTCAACGGTTCTCATTCGCTTCGCACCTCAGCCGCTCTTTCACTCAAAACATCGATATCGATCCCAATTTCTCGGAAGTAGAGATACTTGACGTTAGTTTTAGAACTGGTATATAATTTAGATGATTTTGGAGATCTCGATGTTACGGATGCGCGAAAACGATCTTTACGCTGTTTCGACAATTGGAACAAAGTGTATTTATTATCTACAGCAGAAAATTGTATTTATAAAATTGTACTTACAAAATTTTATTCAGAGAAATTATGCTGGCCTTGTTTTATGTAAAATTCGTTTGAACAAAGCGATCCTATTCCTATCCCGCGACGTTTTTGCCATCGCTTTTCAAAAATTTATAATTGATTTAACGATTTTGATGAGAATTTAATGGATTTGTCAAAGTCGATAAATCAACATTAGATGAGAAGCGCTAGGAATGATCTATGAGTAATTCTTGCGGAGAAAACCACTTGCTCGTGTTCCTGACTATATGCAAGCGAGTATTAAAAGTACAAATATCACCGTCGCACGGTGAATGCATTTAAGGGCTACTAGTGTTACATAAAGTCCGATATATGTCGTATGAACGCTCGTATACATACAATATCAGCTTGGATTTAATTACCAGGAACTATATTTGAAATATTGTTATTAAGATTTAATATTAGAGATAATGCAACATGGTTAATTTGATTGGCGTGCGATTTAAAACACGACTAAATTATTTTTGATCACTCCATCGCTTTCATCAATTTTTTAAAAATTGAAATACATGGGTCACTTCTCGTAACAAATCTTCATTTACATCAATATATTAATACATTGAATATTTGAAAAATGAATACTTGCAAAAATTATAATATGATATGTGTAATTTAAAGTTTTTAATCCGTATTTTTATTTTATTTTAATTTTAATCCGTAAATGCATCTTGATGCAAATTTGAAGTAGTTATAATACCGATTGTATCTTTTGTATTGGTGATAGATACCGATCAATTTAAACGATAACAACGACAATTACTTTAATTATTTTTACTTTTTTTATTTTTCTTATCAAGATTAATTTTGATTGAAATATTTTCACATTTTGAATAAAAAAACGTTCAAAGGAGTAACGCACGACGCCTCATTCTCATTTTCGGCAGCAATTGAAATTCTTGCATACGATTTTTTCTGAGAACTTCTCCTATCTATTACCCGACAGATTTACCTCGAGCAAGAAGACAATCAGGGTGCAAGAAGAAGAGGCGGTTCTAATTTTTTTTTCGCCTCTTGGCGCGCTAGTAGCCCTCCGTCCCCCGTGAGAAGGGGCGCGGGCGCATAAACGCACGCGATGCCGCAAGGCGCATAAGGCAGGCCCTTTCGAGGGGGAAAAATAAAAGCGTAAGAAGTAGCGGTAAATCGGACAAGGGGGAGGGGAAGGGGGAGGAGGGGCGAAGGAGAAAACGAACCAGGGAGAAGAAGAGAGAGAGGGAACGAGTACGCGTGACCCAAATGCGAATTTTATCGAGTTACGCTGTTATACTGTCGAAGTGCAGTCGCAATTGCGGGCCGCCTGCGTCACGCGATGCAGATTACTCGAAGACGGCAGTTTTTACGTCCGGTTGCGCCCGGCCGGTGGGCCCCCCGGAAGGTGATCCCACGGTGAAGCGTGTTTTACGGGGTGTGTTGCGAGCGAGCGCGAGCACCTTCGCGAGCGCGCTACCGGAAAGAAACGATAAGTGCTTTGTAGATAGGCACCCTCCCCCCTCCCCTCCCCCCCGGTGGGGAGTACGCCCCACGTATGCATGAAGAATTAGAATTATTATCGATTCACGATTCTCTGTAATTACTTTAAGGGGATTGTCTCATTGAAAGCGATAAGAAGCAAGCGATTCCTGCGAATTCTTTCTTGAAGAGCTTTTGTGCTTATTAGATTTCTTGAGCGATATTGGACTGATTACATTCGAGGTGTAACACAATAAGCGAAAAGAATCTTTTTTGATATCTTTTGTTTTTGAGTTAAAGTAAAAAAAAAATAAAACACTTTCTATTTTCTATAAAAGTGGCTCCCTTTTTCAGAAGAGCATGTGAGATGTGCCTTTTTTAGATCAGATTTTAAGATTTCCAACGTAACAATTAGGCCCTTGTCAAACAGCCGATTGTAGGAGACGCGAGTTTACACGTTGCGTCTCTATCGAGCGCGAATGCGTTCTCCACGCGACAAATCCGCGAAGGGTCGTTCACCCCCGCGCGCCCTACGGGCTCGCAGGATCATTAGTGCAATTAGGTATTCCCAAGTCGAAGTTAGAGGGCACGTTATCGAGCGGCTTTAGGCGCAACGAGACGGCATAGGGGATGGGATGAGACGGGACGTAGATACGACATTGCGTTACAACATTAATTTCGGGGTTCAACGCTCCTGGCGAGCGGATGAGTGTGCGTACACGAGACGTTTTCGTGTAGACACACGCAAAGCCCTTCTCTCGGCGCTGCCCTCGGTTGTTTAGTCGGATTGGATGTGTGTAGATGCCGACGTCTCGTTTGCGAAAACCCGTTCCTTTCAACGCTTTAAACGCAAACGATCCCGTCGCGAGATTAAATCAATTGAAGGGCAGAAACGCCGCCGAGTCGCGTGTGTTAAATTAAGTAAGATTTAGCACTGTTATAATTCTTACGTTTATAATACGTGCGTTTTCTTGGCGTGTTTTTACAGCAAAGCATAGCATCTGCCACGGATACGTCCCGTCTCCGATGCTGATTTGCGTTTCCACGCCCAAGGGGGTTAATTCGAAACTCGTTTTTCGCAAGAATTCGGATGTTCTCTTGAGGGATCGCGATTTTTTGGTTCTGTCTCAAGGCCGGAGACGACTACGCCACTTTTGCATCCTCACGCGACACCGCTTTCCACCGAACCCTCTTCGTTCCTTCCTGTTGCTCGTCTTCGTGCTTGAAGGTCGGACAAGGGGGAGGCACCGTAACGAGCCACTACGTCGACATCGGCCGGAAAAAACGGAAAGAAAGACCGTTAGGACGGGAAAGATGGTGGCTTATTTTCGTCCAGACGAGGCTACAGACCGTCTGGCGCGAGAGATTTCGGACTATATTTAAAGTCGTGAGCGGAAAAAAAGAACGCTCCCCGCCGAAAAATCGCGAGCCGCGCGAAGATGATACGCATCTTCGCCGTAATGTCATACGATTTTGGTGCTCCAGTTGACGCGGAAAGACCTTTTCCTTTCATTTTTCAGCCGCACAAAGTGGCTGAAGCTTAGCGGCAAATGTATCGAGAAGAAACAAGAACGAGATAGATAACGAATTCATTTTGGGAATCAATGGTCTTTCCAATGATATACTTGTTCTACTTTGGAGAAATCGAAGAATTAAACAATTGATCCTACAGACACTCTTCGTCTCGTTAATAACTGTAACATTTTAAAAATTAATGTCTTCTTTTCATGGCATATCTTTACTACTTTAGCGTTTAGCGAATTTGGTGAATCGTCACATTTCGAGACGCACACGTTCGAACGCACGTGACGAAACGCGACGCGGATTTTCAAGCCGGTGTCTCGCGGGCAGACACAAATAAATGCGCGCCGTGAATGTGACAGTTGGCGGCGCGGGCAGTAGACAGGGGTGGGAAAGGTAAACGACAAAAAGAAGGAAGCGCGCGGGGTGAAGACAATAAAGCCAAAGCATTAAGTACATCGTGCTTCAGCGCTTGAGATAAATATAGATTTTAGCGAACGGAGGTCACTCGCATTGCACACACGGTAGAACAAACGTAGAAAGACTTTATCGCCTGTGCGCGAAATTCGAGGGATGAATAAAATTGACGTGCTCGTTCGCGCCGCTTAACGGCGTCGTGGAATCGTAATCTACTAGCGAGAACAATATAAATGTGGAGTAAAATAAAATTGCGAAATATTTTATTTTATATATAGAATAGTATTGATAGAATTATATTGATTTGATTTGATGTAATTATAAATTCTCTCAGTTAATATCCCACGTGCTTCTTGCGACATTTATCTCCGACTCGACTTCGTTGAATCTCGTTTGAAAAGTTTGTTGCGAAAAGGCGAGAGGTCTTATCAAATTTTCATTAATCGTAATTCGTTTAATGTTTATCGGTCTAGAGATTTCTCTCTCTCTCGATCTCTTTTTCTACGTAATAGTCGTTAAATGCGGAACCGCGATTGCGCTTTGTCGACGGAAGGCGCTGGTCGCGTCGTAGAAGCGCGTCGGAATAAGCGGGAAAATAAGACAGGAGAGCCGTTCAAACGGGTGGAAATCATGGAAAACAACGATGATACCGCGGTGTCGTGGCCCTGCCTATAAATAAAGCGAAGAAATAATTGTGATACGGAACGATCTCGCGCCGACCGTACCGTGGTCCTCCCCCCTTACTCGTCTACCCCGGGACGCATCCCTGACGCACTTTTCGCCGCTATCGGCCGATTCTTTCATTCTCTCTCTCCGAGCTACAGCAAGTACGTGAGGGCGGCGACGACGTTTAAAAATATCGCACGGCAAATCGTCCATCGTCACGACACGGCCGCATGTGCGCTCCCGTGCACTTTAGATGTTCAGACTGTTTCGGCGAAACAGCCCTATATGCTAATAATTTGTCCCGCTCTGCCCGTTTAAGCGTATTATTCACACATTTTCCTGTGCATAGAACGTGCAGAATTTTCTTAACGGCAGCATAAAATAATTCGATTTCCCTGGCAGCACAATTGTAAATTATACATTTGGAACCTCGCACTAAGAATTCGGCTCGTCATTTGAGAATTTTTGCAAATTATTGCGAATTATGAAAGAGCGAAAGAGCCCAGGATAAAATTTGTCAATTGTGAGTATGAACCATGAGTGGCGAATTATTCGACACTTTCTTTCTCACATTCTTGGAAAATACCTTTTATGTAAATCGTCGCGCATACATCAGCTCTTACAGTTTGACTCGCTAAAATGTTTCGTCAATTAATATTCCCTCCCCCTGGGATACGCGACGATTCTCGTTCGTAGATCGTCTACCCAGTCGGCGCGTGAGAGGTTTCTACTGTCAAACTTTCTCTCGCCGAACTTTTCAGCCGCGCTAAAACGCGAAGGGGCGCGCGGGACGGGCCACGTCCGTAATCGTAAAGTTGACGTGATTAATAATAATTACTCCCTCGGGGGAGGGGGAGGAAAGGGAGGGGAGGGGCGGTAGATCGAGTAGACGGCCTGACGGGTAGACGGTAGCATCACGAGTAGATGTCTATGGGTACATGGTAGATGCGAATTGGCGCGCGCGCGCGTCAGACGATCGTTGCGGAGAACGGGACAGCTGACGGGTGACAGTGACAGTGACGGTGAATAAAAGCGAGACGAGGGTAGAACGCGGCGTGCGGGGGCGGCGGGTGGGGGATGGTAATCGAATTATTCGAGTGCTCGAAAACGGAGAGCCGCTCCGGCAAGGTTAATCGCGGCGTCCGTCGCGCGGTGCTCTCATAAAACGTTAACGAAAATAAACCTCCACGTCGCGGGCGGCGTCACGCAAATCTCGCCGAATTTCCATGCAAAATTGAGGAAAGTCGTTTGCTGCGTGTAGACCTGCCCGCCTCTCCTCGTGCGTGGCGTATAATGAGAGATGCCCGACGTTCCGACCGAGGGACTTCTACGGCATAAGCAAATAAACATTCCCGCGAAGAATATTTCGCGTTTCGTTCTACTCTTTATTGCGTTAGCATACTTTAGCCATATTTGTTTAATATTACTAATTAGACATAAACGATAATGAATATAATGTAGTTATTTTTGGACTCAACCATAACTTTATATTTCTAAAAATAAATATGATTAACTTAACTATATGCATTACATTAACCATAATTATCATTAGAAATATTATAAAATTGTAATTGAGTCCAAAAGTAACTATACTTTCTCTCAGTGTATGAAGAAATATATGAAGCTCATCGATGAAATAGATGACATTCAAATTTGTAATCATAATAACGGCGAATTAATTTAAAGCGTTAAGATATGATAATGAAGTGATTTTTATTGCGGGATGACTAGAAGAATTATTAATTAACGAGAAAAAATTGATTTCTTCTAAAACGATCTAATCAATTATCTCGATATGGTCATCTAAAATAATCCTGCGTTTAAAAAAAAAAACGACGTGTCAGTCAGCTAGGCCGGCGTTACGCGTACGGAAAACGCCGTCCGAGATTCATGGAAAACTTCTTGCGAGCGGCACGGCGCGAGGAACCAGTCAAATACCAGGGCGCAACCGGCTTAGAAGATACGCACAAAGTTGTGGCGTCGGTATCGCGACGCGGCGAGAGTCGCTGATTGATCGCGGAATCGGGTGAAAAACGTTGCTCGCGGTATAACGGTACGATTTGAGGTGGCTTTACCCTTCGTGGAAGCGGTCTTGCCGAGCGATGGCCTGAATAGAGTCTCCTGGCCCCTGCCGTGTATATAAATCTGCCTCCTGCCGCTCCTCTTTCTTTCCTCCGTTTTTTTCCCTCTCTCGCGCATTATCCGTTGTCCCCGTCGCTGATCGAACGATCGATCGATCGGTCGATCGGTCCGTCCGCGGTCGGCCGCTCCTCGCGAGCGCATGCGGGATCCGGGGTCGAGTTTAACGTCGGTCATCAGGGTAAATATCAGGACGCACGTGCGTGAGCGCGTGAGCGCCGATCGAGCGCCGCTGCGTTCGATCAGCAAGAAATCCGAGCACGACTCTCCGCCGAGCTCTCTTCCTGATTTATTGCCGATCTCTCTCCCCGCCTCTCCCTCCCTGCGATCGCGAGAACGAGCCGCGAGAGCAAGCCCTGCGCGGGCGTTTGTGAAGCGTTTTTGCGAGCGTAGCGACTTGCCGTCCGGCGACGAGGATTTTCTAAGTCCGGTGGATCTTCTTATTTTGAAAACCGGCCACGTCGTGCGGTCTTTAAGGTTTTGCCGGTTGTTCCGCGCCGATCCCGAGCCGCAGAGTCACGGTATCCAGCTCGTCTCGATCTCGTGGAAGCTGCCCGTAATGAGCGAGACGAGTAAAACGATATTGATAATTAATATACCAAGAAGCGGAGGTTTCACAACTTTGCTCGCGGAGTGAGACAGATTAGCTCATTCAGCTTTCCGTCTCTTTCTTCTCGATCGCTCTGCGTACGAAGTACGGATAAACGAGCCGAAGAAATTCTTTTACGGATTAATCGTATAACACAAAGGACTGCGGCACTCAAAATTCTGCTCTTAATAAAATTGTGAGAAGTTAAATTGTAAAAAGATCCATTTCTCATTTTCAAATTCTATTTTCACAGTTTAATCGTATCTGTTTTATCTGCCAATGTTTGCGATCGGGGAAAGCGACCCCAAGACCCGAAGACCCGAAAAACTCTCGCTTGACTCCCTCATGTCAATGATTATGCGTCGATCCGATCGCGCGAGTTGGCTGCTGCGAATCGAGGCTGCGATTCCACCGGAGATGTGTCCGCGATACCGTCGTCGTCGTCGTCGTCGTCGTCGGAGCAAAAAGGACGCGGGCATGAATAATCGTTCGGCCGATTTGCCGTGAGCTTACGCGGCCGATAATGCAACATCGGAAATTTCATGTCATTAAAAAAAATTACAATTTTCAAGGAAACGCGCTTTACTACGCGTATTAAATCGCTGCCGGTTAAATCAGAAAAAGAGGCGCACACGAAAGGAGGCGCGTTTCTCGCGTACACGATCGCGGCCGGCCGCGGAGGAAGTATCGCAAAAGCTGCTCCCCGATAAACTTATTTTAAGAAGCCGCCTGTCACGCGGGCGATCGCGCGATCGCGCCCGCGTGATCGTACGTGTGCACTCCCGTACGCGAGATTATTACGCATAATTCATGGGCTCTCCTTCATTCACAAAAAGGCCAAATCGCGCGGCCGAAGGATAACGATGTTCGCGGATCGTGCCCGTTATACGCACGTGTACCGATTAGGCTTGTATCCGCAATTCGAGACAGTGTTTTTCTAATATGCACGCGCCTTATCGCCGATACTTACGCCGCGCTATCGGTCAATTAGAAATAATTATTCGCAACGGACACGCATCTCGCGGTCAGATAGGCACGCATCGGCCAGACACGCACTTGGATCGCGCGTGCATACGCCAGCGTATATATATGCAGCATCCTCGATCGATCGATGCAATTGCGAGTAATTGCGTTAATCATACGATTAAAAGATAACTTAATGTTTTCAGATAGTCAACTTTGCATCCACTTTGCTCTAAATATGTAAATGCTCAGATATGTAAATTGTTATCGCGCTCATTTTCTATCCCGATAACCTCGCGTCGAATGAAGCTTAATGAAGCTGTTATAATTGACCGCTCTCAGCATCTCTGGCATCAATGATACCTAATATTTCCGCGAGCGTGGATATATTTTTTTACATCTTTATCTTGCGAGAAGCTAAATTCTTATAACACAGTACAAATCTTTCAATTTTAGATTATCTGCAATTATTTTACATTCCAAAGTATTTAGCAATATTTTACAACATTCTAAGATTTTTAATGGTTGAGATTTAAATATCTCGTTCTACATTTTGCAGAAAATTACGATGCATATGTGAACACAAAAAAAATTATACATCAATCTATGTAAAAAAATGAATAAAATCGTAAATAAATTGCATAATTTGCGCAGCAATAAATATTTGCTTAATTTTATATTTTATTTTTTTATTCATTCATGCTATCCAATATTTATATGTAGATAGCACCAAGTAGCCATTAAGCAGCACAACGATACTTTATCGTGCTATGCAATATCGTGCATACAGTATCGACCAACGAGAATCTTTTCATTCATGGATAATAAATGATGCAATGAGCGAGCCTGCTTTTCGAAAAATTCGCATTTACGTGCGTATTGTTAAGGAAGTAAAGACACATTATCGCTGTTTTAATGTGTTCAGCACACCGATGAGAATATTGACGAGACTATATCTCCTATTTGGAATTTTCCGACATAATTATTGAGTCATACCCCAATGGACTTATTACTACGCAGTATTAAATAATCGTACTTGCAGCTTGCTTTTAGAATAACGTATTAAAAATAAAGATCAAACTCTCGTTACACAATCTATGCTCTCAAAGACATTTTAAAGAATATTTTTCTGTTTGTCTCGCGTTAAATTCGCTAAGTTTGTATAATTCTGCGACTGACGTATCGTAAACTTGATATTTCCAGATCAGAGGCTAAGGCATTCGAAGGGCAGCCTGGACGTGCTGTACTTCAAGTTCTCCGATAAGGTCGTCCAGCATCGCGTTACCAGGGCAGAGCTGTCGCTGTGGATATGGGGCGTAAATCAGGAAGCGACGGAGCTCGGCGAGCCGATTGATCTGGACAGTCAGGACGCTGGTCCGGTGACGATCACGTTGCAGAGGATTCTTCGCGGCGCTACAGAGACGGGCGGGCCCCTGCTGGGTCCACCTCTAACCACGAAACATCCTCGACCGTTTGGACGGCGGGGTGGCTGGATCACGATCGAGCTCAGACGAATGGTGGCGGAATGGTTCAAGCATCCGAGGGATAATCTGGGGGTCGCTCTGAAGATCACCGGGCCCGGCAGCAATCATCGCAGGAACTCGATTCGGCTGGTCGAGACCAATCCCGGCGCCGAGTACGCCCCGTATCTCGAGGTGCAGATGCAGGAACTCGACTCGCGAAGGGGCTCCAGGATCAAGAGGAACGTGGGACTGAATTGCGACGAGGCCAGCCAGGAGACCAGGTGTTGCCGGTACAAGCTCACGGTGGATTTTGAGAAGTTCGGCTGGGACTGGATAATCGCACCTAAGAAGTGAGTGCACGATTCTTCTATTTCTCTCTTTTTTTCTTTATTAACGAAGATTTTTAATTGTGAAAAACCGATTTGCGTAGACCTGATTGGAAGTCACATCGTTTTCTGTTCTGTTTTGGTTCATTCTTATATATTTAAATATAAATTTCTTATAAATTTCTGAAAATCTCAAAAAGTTAGATTAGCGATAAATACACAGCGAGAAAATGTCTCTTTCATGACAGTAGAATTTTTGTGAATCGTATCAGCGTGATGTATTTTCCGTCTGTTTAATAGTATACTTCAAACGTGAGTACTTTTGCAAGAACATATTGCGACTCACGAAATGATTAATGCATCGTCAGTCAAGCACGTACTCGTAAAGATTTCTCCAGTGGAGGAAAACATTTTAAACCAAACTGGGTTTCAATAAAGGAACTGCGACTTTCTTACTGGCACGTAGAACACAGTTCTACATCAACAACGCTAAACTGTTATTTTGCGCACGTTTGTTTGTTTCTAAAAATACTTTTTGTTATATAATACCGGTTATATGTATAATACGGTTCAAATTAATTTGTCATATTGATATTTAACAGTGACGTTTATTCAAGAATACGAATGTTAAATTACGTTTATTCACAATTTTTATACAAGATTTAAAATTCGACAAGCACGCTCGTCGAACGTACGAGAAAAGTTTATACCAATAAATGTAAATTTTACTTCAACGAAAATAGAGTAAGAAACATTAAACTTTAAATTATAATTTATATCTGTGTCAACGTTTTTTTTTTCAAAATGAGGAATGGACGATTCTTCTGCTTCTTTTTAAAATTAGTATTAAAACTCGAGAAGATTAATATCGATGGGATAAATCTTGTTTTATGGATCAGTGTCAATTGGTAGTGGAATGATTAACGATCGGTTCGTTGGATCTTTGTGTCGCAGATACGATGCCAATTACTGCTCGGGCGACTGTCCGATGGCTTTCCTTCCGGCCTATCCAAACACGCATATTGTCAGCCTGGCGGAACCGCCGAACAACACCGGGCCGTGCTGCGCACCTAGGAAGCTGTCCGAAATCACGATGTTGTACTTCGACAATGAGTACCAAATTGTGTTCTCGCGGTTGCCAGGCATGGTCGTGGAGAAATGCGGATGCTCATAGTCCACCTTCGCTTCTGGCAGAGCGAATGCGACGTGGGTGATGCCGAGAGTTCCGCACGGATACCGCGATGCTCTCCCTCTGATCAATCTCGATCGTCATCTCGTCATCATTGTCCTCGTGAATCGTCGTCGATCGTCGTCGCCGTGTTCCCGGCGATTCCTCATCCGATAGACTGAAAGTGCCTTGTTCGGAGAGTGATTGCGTGATGCGGATCTCTTTGGAGCGCGGAGGATGGAACACACAAAGTGCGCGGAGGTAGGCGGTGTGTAAGTGATTCGCGGGAGTCCCCTCGAGGAGACTGTGCTGGATGCCAAGGGAAGTCCAAAGAGGGACTCGCGCCGTGTCAGAGGCACCTCTCAACGGGGTGGTCCATGGTCCATGACAAGGCGGATAGTTCCTAGAGTCACGGTATTATTTTTAAGACGCCGATACGTTTGCACTTGATCCACGATCCTTGATTACGGCCTCGGGATTTACGGAATTCCCCCCACCTCGTGCGAAACGCGAAATTTCTTATTCCTCTAAGTCAAGAAAGATAGTAGTTGGGATATTTATAACGCTTGTAGTTATTATTGCAAGCGTTATATTCACAGAACTCCAACATGGTTTTTGCCAACAAAGCGGCGCAAAACTTTGTTGAAATTTCCATTATTGCGCCGCGGCTCGCGAGACTACGTAGATTAGAACGGATGCAACGTGGCGGTTTCGCATGCCTAATTGTGTGCTCACGTGTAATTTTTATCTCTCCCGTTTTTTCTTTACGTTAGACGAACGAAGCGCGTTGTCATTTAAAAGGAAAAAGGTCGTCGATAATCGGTGGAAACGTGTTGGCCAACAGATCTCGGTGTACAGTAAAATCGTTGTTTTTTTTTCTAATGGTTTTTTTCTCTCTCCCCCCTCGTCTTTCTACAATATATTATATATAGAAGCGTTTCTGTCATTATGATCGTTTTTTTTTTTAGCGAATTGTGAGAGTGCATGTGCGAGAGAGCGTGTCGAATTATGTAAATAAGTCGTAGCAGGCAAGAATGTGGTGTTGCTTCGCTGACACTCCCACGTCCTGGGAGGATCCAACGAGGATGTTACTCGTGTTACTGGCGGAGAGAACCTCAGCCCTCCTAGTTTTTTTTTCCTAACGCGAGTACGGCACTAAAGTAAGTTGTAATTATATCGTCGCCAATATCCGGCAATGATCGCGCTCGGAACTTTTTATATTCGCGGCAATTGGAAAGTTCATATTCACGTTCCCGCCATTCGTCACGGTCGCAGAACGAGTGTCGAGCGTTTATTTCTAGATAAAATAAACATTATTATTCGCGCGAGAGAACGAATGCACGACGCGCGCCTGATTTTCGTAGCTTTCTTCGTAACTTACGGTATTAATAGCTGCATTTTAGCGCGTCGGCTGATGCACTCGTCAAGAAGGGACGGCGACTTTTTTTTGGAACGCGTCCCTTCCTATTCCACGCGTTGTACAATCTAAAAAAAAAAGAAAGGATTGACAAGCGTTTTTTTTTTTAGACAAAATTATTCTAGGGGTATTTCGACAAGCGCTCTTATTAGTTTTTATTAGACTCATTAGGATCCGTCCCTGATCCTCCGGGCATAATCGCTATTAATTATCACGGTGACAGAGAGGATCAGTGCTGCAATTATGTATAGACGTGTCCCCGAACGCTTGAACAATTCCAGTTATGTGTAGCGATTGAAACCAATATAATTTCGATAAATTCGGATCTCCGCGGTCATAATCGGTGGAAAACGAACGTTTCGATAAATAAAGGGGTACCACTTCTCTGTTACCCCGCGAGAACTGAACTCGTCGAGGTTCTACCGGTTTCAATCTCTCGGTTTGTATAGCGATCCTCAAAATCCGGGAACATACTTGAAACTTCTCATGCTATCAGAGCTAACACTTAACTCCACGTTTTCCCCTCGGCTTCGAGTCAAGTGCACTGTAGCTACATTTTGTAAAATAGTATACGATATACGATGGACTTGCGCGCACCGTCCTTAAACTTCATGTGATTGTAAAGGAAAAAAAATGTCACACACAACATAACACGATACACACACACACACACACCCCCACACACACACATATGCACACGTACACGAGTTTATAAAGAAAACTTTGCGATTTTTATAAAGCGATCATTTAGAACGTAAGAGAAAGCTCCTTGAAAAATTGATTCTTTTATATATAATTCCTCTTTCTCCTCTTCTGTCAAGCTATCCTTCCTTCTTTCCTCCGGCCATTCCTTTTCTCCTTCATATCTATTACACTTCCCACTTTTAGTTTGTTTGTCTCAGTGTATCAATAATTAAAAAGATAAGGGATTTGCTTATCTCCCTCTCCCCTCCCCAGATAGCGAACGAGGACGGCAGAAAAATGTATACTTATATGTATAATGTGTGTGTGTACTTCCTAGGTAGGCACACAGCATAGATAGAAAAATATTTATTCCATGAAATAAATGGTTTTTCGACGAGCACTGAATAACATTTCATTTTTCCTCCTTTACCACTATCAAATGATTTATTCAATTATATGTATGCTTTGTTGAAACACGGAATAAAAAGTCAGGTTGAACTTTCCACTCTAACGGCATTTAATATCTCTGATAAAAAAAGTCTATCAAATCAGGCTACTTTGCCGTAATTTGTTAATTTATTTTGATTATTTTAATTACTTTAATCATTATTTGATTCATTTATTCCAAATATGTTCGATATGTATGTAAAAAGAAAGTGCGTACTTGTTACTTTTGTATGTCGTACATCAAATTTATTTTTAAAGTCCGTTTCATGATAATTTTGGCAATATCGGGTACTTTTTTGCAGTAATCAATCTGTATTTTATTAAATCGTGTTCGGCGAATCATGTTCCTTTTCTTTTTAATCAATACAAGAGAGAGGTTCATAGTGACAGCCGATGATAAACTTTCGGCTTTCGGGGCAAAAAACGATTATTGTTCTGAGATTTCTTTTCGTCTGCCAATTAAAAACCGGTCATGTTTTTGCCGATTTCTGGTACCCCAGGGGTAGAGAAAAATATTTTTCGCAATATGTGCGCTATTAATCATCATACCATATTACTTTTCCAAATCTTCGGTGCAAAGTTCTTACCTCCGAACAACTTGTTGAGACAAATTATAGATTCTTCTTTTTTATCTTTATTAATCGGTTTATTATCGACTAAAAGATATGGTATAAATACCCTGGATAATTGAAATCATTTGGCACATCTAAAAAATGTTTGTTTATTTCAGATAATAATTTTAAATAATTATACCAAAAGAGTTCCCGAGTTTCATATAATCATTTAGAAATTACTTAAACTTCATAAATACTTCTTTCATAAATAAGATGGATTTAAAATATATTGTTGCGCTGTAGATGGAAAAAGTGGAGAAAACATATATAACTTCCTACAAGACAAAAAAACACATTCTTGTAAATAATACTTGAAAAATGGTAAGTATAATTGATTATTAGTAATTTTGTACTTTTTTATATTGTATAATATAGTGTATTTATGAGACAAAAAAAACGAGAAATATAAAAGTAAATTTCTATCAAATCTTCATTTGAAGAATAATAAATATTATCAGCAAAATAAAAGTAAAATGTAGTAGATAACAAGATAATAATTAAACAAGTACTGATGAAACGAATAACGTGAATATGCAGAAAATATATGCAAAGTCCATGCAGACATGGCACGTCGCTGTAATTGATAATGCCGACAATTTCGACTAAACTTTCTGTGTTATGATCAAAGATTTGTAAATATAATTATCGTTTACTTATCACCAATGATTAATGATCAATGCATTATTGAAAGTAGAAACTGTAAAATTTGTCATAAATGTACATTCTTATCTTTTGTACCAGATTAAAGTATATAGATAACCTGATATTTATAAATCTAATATCACAATCGACGCAAGTTTGCAAATCACGTGTTCTTAATTATCTATTACATGCAACAGCACGATAAGATCAATTCAAACACAAACGGGCTTCTTACGAGTATCTGTTGACTTTCCTCAATGCATTTATCTTGCAATTAGATTTTACTCTTATTAAACATACCCCGCTAATTCGTGTTTGTTTATTCGGTGTATCGCTTCTTACAAAATATTGGTGCAAAATTACTCTATGCGCGGCGTGACAATAAAATTATGTAGGTGATTTTAAAAACATGTTTACCGAAATTATGTTTATGGATAATATTTATCGATGATACGGATATATTTTTATGCAATCGCATCAGGACGAATAACATTTAATTTATACATGGAATTCTTTTTTTTTATGCAATTCGTTCTTGTATAGGTCATTATAACTGTGTCATGGCTTTTGTGCCAGTTGCGATAACTGAAATAATTGTAACGTGGAACTGAAGGA
This sequence comes from Tetramorium bicarinatum, assembly GCA_928718305.1. NCBI lineage: Eukaryota > Metazoa > Arthropoda > Insecta > Hymenoptera > Formicidae > Tetramorium > Tetramorium bicarinatum. The sequence goes on from OV788321.1 coordinate 19,815,030, forward strand.
AGGGTTATCTTATTTGTCGCTAGTTGAAAGGGTGCCAAGGAAAAATTTATTTAAACGAACAGCGCCGTTGCATCAATAGCAGGACGCGTTTTGTCGCGAGAATATGCAAGCGACAATCAAACAATAAATTCACCATAAAGCTCTTTACGAAACATCGCATCTCTTAATGAATATGCGTGAAGCTAATTTAGTTCCGAGAGTTGTCTCATATATTCGACTCTCTTTGAAAAAATTCATATTTAAACAAAATTCCTATCTAAACTGTTATCCAAAGAAATTCGCATCAATTGCAGAGCGTTATTTGATAATCAAACGTAATTAACAAATTTTTAAATACAAGTTTAAAATACATTTTAAAAAAGTATATTGTTGGTAAAGATATACGAAATAATTAAAGACACGCGAAATAATTTAATAAAGTAATGTAATGAAGTTTTTAGATTTCTAAATTAAAGGCGTCATATTTAAAAAAAATTAACTTGCATACTTATTGTTACTTTTTCGGTGGACGACGGTATGTCAGTGACATGGTCCGAACAGTTCGGTGTGCTGTGCGACGATAATTCGCGCATATAATGCGATAGTCAGATGCACGTCCTGGCAAGTCGGCCAGTTGAATTGACGGAGAGAATCAACTGTTTCGCCAGACGTGCCAATTCTCGTTTTATTGTTTTTCTTCGACGACGCCTCGAGCACTCGTCCTTGCCGACGGTCGGGTTAGTGCTCCCCTTTCGCCGAAACAGAAATGCGAAAATCGACATTAACCCGAAAACATCGCGGAGAATTTATTGGAACAGAAATAGTCAACGTTTCATGCCAAGAATACTCAAGACGGAATTAAATAAAAGGCACGAAAGTGACTTTTACCGAAATTAAAAGTGACAATTAGGCAGGACGGAGATTTTCTTGATAAATTTTATTACATGTGAATGATTGGACCACAATTTTCTTAAGAGAAGAAGATAATAAAAAATCTGTTGCTGCATTGTGAAATTTAGTTGTGAAATTTTAAATATAATACATGAAGATATACTTAAATATATGTCGAATTATATACTGAAGAATACATGGATGTAAAAGAGAATTAATAATGCAGTAATAAAATAATAAATAACAAATAATATAAATAATTAGTAATTAATTACAATAAAGTAATCCAAGAAACCTTGTACCGGATCACATTTATAAGATTTATAAGATCTTCATCTTTATTTTCATCCTTATTGTGTCACGTACATTTTTTGCTACATTGTAATAAAATGTTATCTTTTATCATGTCAAGAAAAGATTCTCTTGATGGCTCTTGATACTTCTCGGCAAAGATTTGTACTCGAGAAATTTATGACGTCTTCATCACACACGCTATCCTTTTCTTTCTGTATAAACAGAGGTAAGCTATACGTTTACTCGCCACAATTAAGGTGCGAAGTCGTTTCTGTAATGAAAGCAGGTCGTGTATCCATTACGAGAAAAAATCATTGAGTAATCCGAGGTCAAGCTTCGCCTGCCATCGATGGGCAACGAGATCTCGAATGCACTGGCCCCCATGGGCCAATCTACCTAAACTCGCCGACCAGACTATGCCTTAATAACCTTGCACTCTGCGAGGCGTATTGGCCGGCTCATCGGATCGGCATTTAAATTGGTAGTTTGAAACACTCTCGCCTAACTTTCCTCCTTCCACTTAAAAAACGCAAGAAACCCGGCTCGCGACAGATCAATGCGACCTGCCAATGCGAAATGTTGCATAAAAAAAAAATGGCAAGGTAAAATCTCTCACGTACTCAAGATACGTGGCTTACATTCAACATATGCGCAGATCAATAATGATCGACTGGAAGAAATAATCGAAGTAAGAAAGTAACTACGAAGAAGTTTCAAGTAATGAAATAAGTTATTACGAAATATAAAATGATATAAAAAGAGCGTTTAAGTGATAATATTTCTTTCCTCACGATACTTGACAGCGTAAAACATCTTCCGGTCATGAGAGACCGAGGATTTATCGCAAATATTATTAACAAACATTACGATAAATATACATCGACCAGAGCATCAACTTATCGCGATTCTAAAATAAATTCCTAATTTTAGAAGTTACGAACTCGTAGCTTTGAACGATAAATTCTTCTTATCAATTCTTACAGCATGCAATCCACGTCAAGTAACTTCGGGTTTACTCGAAGCACAGTGATTCGCTGTGCAATACGATGACGGCCTTAATAATCGGCGGGGAATCCGTTCGCAGAAGCGGAGGCACAGTGCCCTTTCCCGCGAGGCGAGCTTTCGCCATCTCGTAGGAGCGAAAAGCGGATGTAGGCCGACATTAAGGCGCATTTCTTACACGGCCGTTAAACGAGAATCACCTCGGGGGTGCGATGAGGGTAGGAACAATAATATTACCCGAAGCACGGGCTCTTTGACATAATTGTCATGGCGTGGTGCCGTTGGTAGTCTTTAGCCGCGTTTTACGATCCATTCAACAATCCGGCTTAAACCCTTCCCCCGAGTACTCGGCCGTTACTTGGATTTGCATTTTACGAGTGAACGGGCAAAGGTGAACTACGATAGATCGGAGAAAGAGAGACAGGAAGTCGGGAGTAAAAAGAATCGGACTGAGACGACGCGAATCGGCGCGCACACGTCCTGTTTATGCATTCATATTCTTTCTGATGGTATAATTTCCTCGTCAACCACCATTGGTCGAGTGCCGATTGCCCGCTGTAACATTAATTAACACCGTATCTCACTGGCCCGCCCGTGAGCGCATTTACTTTCATGTTGCTTCCGCGGCTTCCCGCCACGGTTTCATCAAGATTTTTAAGGGTTTTTCAAACTTCTTGATAAACTAACTAATAGTTGAATCATGCGTCTCTTTGTTTTATTTTCAAATTAGACAACTTCAGACGTATGATTCAACTATTAGTTAGTTTACCAAGAAGTTGGAAAAACCGGCCCTTAGAAATGTAACTTTTATCCCTACTTGCAGTCGCGCTCGCCACAAAATTTACTTTTGCATGCCTTTTGCTAGGTGTAACAATTTATCGGGATAAAGTCATTACCTTTTCAAATCTATCGATGGATTAAAGGTAATCGTGAAATTTTGTTAACAGCACTGCTGAAATAAGTTGTGTTTTACTGGCTCGGTGCATGTAACTCGAAATGATTGCTACGGATAAGGAAAGTGATGACGATCGGAATAATGGTACCCGGCAGTACGTAGCGACTTTATTCGAGGGCGCGGATGAAGTGGTCCCCTTCTCACTTAGGGGACGCGGAACCCGCCAGCTTTCACGGAGGGTCGAAACGATGAAGAAGTCCAAAGAGGAAGTTGAGTTCGAATCGCAAGGGTGAATGCTACTTCCTCTCGAGCATCAAGTGAAGTGTACGCGACGGTGCATCCGGCTAATTCCTCACGTACGTCGCGCTTAGAAAATCTACTTTTATTCGGAAAACACAGGGGCGCGGTCGGGGGCGTAATCCTCTGTACAAAATCTAGAGTTAATATTTTTCCAATACGTGTAATTTGTACGCGTATTATTTAGATTATAATTTGTTGTTATAGCAGTAGTTTGATGATGGATGAGTTTTTAAGTGAGACTTGTTGAAATGACGTCTTCGTGTAAAAAAAAAAAGAATTTACGGGAAGAACGGGAGAAAGGAATGTACATAGCGACAGCGAAGGCGATGCACTTGAATTAACTTAGAGTGTATTTCGAGCAGTCTAGGTTTAGCTCCGGAACACTCACGGTATGTTATATGCTGGCAGAAGACTCTTCTCTCTCTTCGTGGATCCATCGCGCTATTGCATTTCCAACGACGGCGAAGCATGTCTTTCTCTGATGTTGATCGATCGATTTCATCGATCAACCCAACTCCGCTGACTATAGTTTGTGCAACTTATCGATTTTCATAGAATTATAATAAATAACATTCATATTTGCAAATTGAATCGCCAGATGAGTCAAAAGAGAGTCAGAATATATCCGTGCGATCGCAATTGGATCTCGAGAGCTACGGGCGATAACCGCGGGAGATAAGGGAAGCGTCTCCACCGTCAATGGTGTAAGGGGACCGCGGCGCCTCATTTACGCGATATCGGAATCACCTGTTTCCGAGCGTTGGCCCTTATCGATCGTAAATACAGGTGTGTTCTTAGATGATCAAGTAGAACAGAGAGAGAAAAAGATAGAGAGAGAGAGAAAGAGAGAGAGAGAGAGAGAAGGGAGGGGGTGGCATGAGAGGAATGCACGCGAATGAGGAAAGAGAAGAAGACACGCTTACGTGAACAAGTCATCGGGTGAGCATTCAGGTTTCGGTCGTTTGGGTGGCTGCCTGCCTGCCCGTGTTACCCGATGCCCCCTTCACCTTCACTGCACATGTAAGGGCTGCGAGCCACCAACCTCCGCACCAGCGAAAAAAATGCATACGCATACGATAACGGGGGTGCGTGCCTGAGGGCTATCCTTATGGGGCTTGGGGAGGCCATACAATACTTTAGTAACCCCGTAATACCTCCCCTTTCACGCAGGCAGCAGGGCAGGCAAGCGAGGCAAGGTAAGGCCAGGCAGATAGAGCCTCGGAGTATAAAGTAGCCGACCGCTGCACCTTCTCCTTCCTCCACCGGCGTGTACATCGGGATTAAAGGGTTGGCCAGAGGGATGGCGGTATCTCACGTTTGTGTGTCAATTTATCAAGCGCCGCCGATATGGGGGCGGATGGCTTCTCGCTTTCTTTGCTACGAGGTTACTTTCTTTAGTGTAACAGAAACGTTCTATTTTTGAGCAAGACGTCGAGTCTAATTCGCGATAAATATGAGTAAAATAAACGCAATCAATGACATTCAGCGAAAGATAATTCCCCCAAAAAATGTACCGTAAGTGTTATTTATTATAAAGAAACTTGAAGTTACACTGCATTATTTGGTATAACATATTTTAAAGAAGATAATATTAAATAGTTTGACAAAGAGCAAGTAACAAATTGAATGTAAAACATCAATTTTTATGTTATAGAAAAAAAGCAGAATTATTAAATTAAATTAAAAAGCGGAATTAAAAAATTATTTAATGTCCTACTTTTTTTTATCAAAAGATTATCGTATACGTAAATTTTATATCAATTTGAAATTATTACAAATTTAAATTTATATATCGTTCTCCGATGTCACGTTAGTGGAAGCACAGACGTCCGTAGGCAGATGATCTTTTAAAAGTCTGCCTCTTGCGAACTTGTGCATTTATCTTTTTGATAAACTCTTTTTATTTGGACAGAGAGTCATGATACTACGTAGCATATGCACTGATAATTTCAAAGGCCGTGAGTTGTCAAAGCGTACCGGGTCGTGCATATTCGCTACCAATCATATCGGGATTTATTATCATTAAAGATTCCGGATCTAGTGAATAAAGTACGATCGGATAACGACGCCACATAATTATCCCGTAATTTCAGCGGAGGGTCTAAAGATCTCGCATAAGCGAGACGCGGAGAAAGAGAGAGAGAAAGAGAGGTACAAAGACAGGGGGTGAGTAAACGAGCGAAGGTTCCGCACGAGGCATACGAATCGCCGTGTTGTCGGCAATTAAAAACAGTGGCCGCGGGCGGCGACGGGCGGCCCTTTCGGACGGCGGTAGCGGTCGGCGCCGACTGGAATTCCGCTTTGCTGCCCTGCAGGACGGCGCAGGTAGCGGCGCCGAAAAGCGGGGTGCATAAATCGCGCGGGTGCCGAATATTCGGGCGATCCCCCCCGGCCGCCTTCTCGATTTCTCTTCATCGGCCGCGGAGGGCTCGCTGCAACTCCCGGTGCAGTCGAGCCCCGGGAGACACACATAAAGACGCACGCGTGCAAATGCACGCACGCATACGTACGCCGGCGTACACCTCACCGTCGGGCCCTCCTATTTATAACGCGAAATTCCCGGAAGGTGAAGGCAGATAGCATCGAACCACCGACGTGTACGAAAGAGGACCTACCCATAATTTTCCCCCGATTCGTGGGCTGTCGACCACCGGCCACCGGCTGCACGCACATCCGCATTCGATCAAGCCGCGCGCGCCGCGAACTTCGCTCTCCTTCCCTTTCTTCATTTCGCTGCCTATCACCCTTTCTCGCACCCTCCACCCACGCTTTTAATCCTCCCCCATGCGCGCGGACAAGCTCGAATTTTTTGACTCTCTGTCCATTTTTCTCAACCTTTTCTTTGCCGGAACATGCTTTAACCCTTTGCTTTTTAATATCGTTTGACAGCATAGATTTTGTTTCGCTAAAAGAGGACTTGGGTTTCTCTCTCAGTAATTTTCTTTAGGAGAAGAGTGATTAATTGGACATTAGTTTGCCATGATAACAAAGGATTAGAGTTATAATTAGAGTTACAATTATTTATCTTTAGCGTATTATAATGAGATAATAAAGACTATTTGATTACTAATTTTTTAATCCATTAAAAATAGTGGAAAATTTGTAACATAAAATTGTTAAATTGATTAAAATTTATTTTATACAATTATAAACTTTTTAATTATATAATCATTAAAAGGTACCTTATTTTAATACAGCTCAAAGCTGTTGAAAGTCATCTTTATTTTTTTTTCTATTTATTAAATTTTGGAAAAAAAATAAAATTTAAATTTCAGTATTTTTAAAACCAATTTTAAAAGAAAGAAATATTTGAAAATTAAATTAGATTCTCTCATAATATAAGATAACTCGTGTATAATTTTCTATGTACATGAAGTGAGATGGATTTCCTTGGATTTCTCTGTATGCCACAAAGTAGCGCAGTATAGCTCGAGACGACGCAAAATCGGTAATCGACCGCGGGAATTCTGGGAAGATAATAATATTTGCCCCGATGGCAATCAACCGTCCAGACGGCGGCCAGACAAGACAATGATAGATCAATCTTGCGAGTCTCGCACGCTCGGATGCGCGTCACGTCAACCCGTTCACCCGCTTCGCGACCTCACGATCGTGTTTGCCGGCGTTGGGCTGGCTGACGACTTTAGGAAAGAGTCACCGACGACCGCGGTACACGACCGTGACCAATTTACAAACGGCAGCCGTCGTTTCTTGGCAGTGCTAAGCGCGTCTTCCTTCCAGCCGAGTCAGTAGCCCCGGATCGGTCGGGAGGTCAACGGTAACGAGACTCAGACGAAGCCGCAAACAGAGGAAGTAGTCCTAGTCATGATGATGATGACTCGGCCTCATCGGTTGGACTTTCTGGCGGTTGTTACGGCGCCATCTCGTCATGATAAAGGATGTCATCCAAAGGGGAGTATTCGCTACGTGATAAAAAGGGGAGTATTATTTTTTTAATTAATTTAATTATTTTTATTTTTTTATTTTAAAAAATTATTTTATTAATTATTTTAGAAAAAATATGTTACTCTAAAATTAATTTATTTTAAATCAAAATTTATATATATATATATATATATATATATATATAGTTTTTAGAAACAGATTCGATTATGCATTACGTGTATGAAGAAATTTTATTTTATCGTGTTTTATTGTTACTTTTTTGTATCAATAGCTGTTTTCATAATATTAATTTTTTCTGCATATTACTTTGTGAGTCTAATTTAAAAAATAAAAATAATATATAATATAATCAATTTTTAATAATTAATTAATTTAATAAAGATTTTAAAAAATTATAATATAATTTTTATTTCTGAAAATAATCCATGTTGTATGTACTATAATTAAGTGACGATTTAAAATTTTGTGAGCGACAGTGTTCTTAATGCAATTAAAAATAACAAAATAATTTGTTGATCATTAATCTAAGCATTTTCTTTTATTATCATTTATATGAGTTCTATCTCACTGCCTTTTAATCTAGCTGCAACGCTTATCGAGAGGGCGTTAGCAAACAGGATATTCTCAAGCTACGTGAAATCCCACGTGACTCAACCAAATAATCGATTATGAAAAACAAAAATTATTTTAATCATATCTTGGAAACATTGAATATAATCGATTAATTTTTTATTTTCACTGTATTCATTAAATGAAATAAATTTTTTTCTGCAAAAACTGTTCAATCAAATGAATCACGTTATTCTGTCCATATCTAGATGATTACAATGTTGAACAAAAACAAAAATTATAAGTTTATATTTGTGTTAAGTAACAAATATTTGTTGATTATGACATATTTCTACTAAAATCTAATCAAATTTAAAAACAAATTTTAAATAGAGGAAACGATATCGATAAGAATAACAGTATTTTTATAGTGATATCGACTAGATGGAGGTCGATTAATCGAACCTTAAAGATATCGAAAGGAAAATCGACTTTTAGTTCAAAAAGGATTCGTTGGTAAGTCGATTAGTCGAGGAAAATCGAATATTACTCATTTCTGATGATCAGCAGTCTTGTCAGCACTGTCAGCAGAAACAGTTCTAAAGGTTAGATGATATCTGAAAACACATGTATAATATACATGCACAAATATACAAAATACAAACGAGTTGAAAAATAAACAGTGATTCTTGTGTCAGTCTTATAACGTAAGTATCAAGTAAAGCTTTAAATTTATTTTATATCTGTTAATTTATTATTACGTCTTACTTAACACAAGAATCAGTTATTACGAAAATTATAAATTGTGAACATTTTTACAAATTTAAATCACTCCCAATGCAGAATAATTCTGCAAATTAGTTACACTAGTTACAAAGTATTAGTTATAAATAAATTCAAAAATTACATTAGTCTAACTTATATTGTTTCTGAATGTAATAAAATTGGTTTATTTTATAAATAACCTGATTCTATATGTTGTAGTATATTTTATGTGTTGTGTAAACCTATCATTATTTATTTTAATCTGTTAAGTGTTATTTTTATTAAGCATATATGGGATAATAATTTTTGCGATATAAATTTTAAGTTTTCGTACTTTTAGCAACATACAATATTCTTTTATAAGAAGAAAAGAATATTTACTATATGCTTAATATTAATTTCAGAAGATTATAAATTTTTGGAATTCTGCAGAATATATTATTCGACGTTATGTGGAACGAAGATCTGAATACTCTTGTTCTGCCTACATTGTCCACCATGATTTTCTTTGTATTCACAATAAATTTCTTCCGATACCTCGTAGGTAGTCCTCATATTCAGATTAGAGATGTTACAAAGGAACATAATTGGAAGGCAATTAGTGGAACAACCAAGGTATTTTTAAGAATTTTTACAAAACTATTCTACAAGACTTCTTATTTTCTTTATAAAATAAAAGTATCTAGTGTGTGTATTTCTGACTGTAAGTATCCTTTTTCAAAGTATTTTTTATTCTATTTTTAGCTTATCATTGATGAAAGAAACTGCATTAATTAAATTAATCAAATTTAATTAATATAAAACTCTTCTTTATGTACAGGCATATTATTGTAGTATATGTGAAGCTTTACTATTAAATCTCGATGCAGTTTTCTGTGATTCTTGCGGTGTATGTGCGGATCGAAGTTGCATAAAGCTTGCTGATAAACAGCTAAAATGCAAGGCTATAACTCTCAACAATGATCAATCTATGAAGCACCATTGGATTAAAGGTATATTATACAGTCTGTAATTAATATTGCCTTAAATGTGTCACTCTTTGAACATCTTTTATTGTGTTTAAAGGTAATTTGCCACTTGTTGCTATGTGTTACATCTGCGAAGAAGAGTGCGACATGGAGCCCGGTCTGACAGACTGGTGGTGCTGTTGGTGTCAGAGATGTGTTCATAAAACATGTAAATCTTCTCTCTCTGAAGTAATAATTAATGATATTTTTAGCTTTTTATACTTTTTAAATAATTTTTCATTCTTTTTTTAAATAATTTTTTGTTGCTGTGAAGAAAATTCTATTATCCGAGAAAGTTAAACAAATTGTGAAAAGCGTGTACCTTATTTCAGATATGTGATTTTGGAAAGTTCAAATTAATGATCATTCCACCCGGAAGCTTAGAAATAACAAAGCGACGTGGCACAATGAGACGCAGATTACAACTTCGTTCCGTTACAGCGCCAAACTGGCCTAATTGGAATCCGATTATTGTCGTAGGTAAGAAAATAGGAAACGCAATTATAACTCAACAAACACGATGTTAGATATAACGTACATGTTATATTAGTTGTAGTTTCCTGCTCAACAATGTAACTGTTATATAACATACGTGTTACATATAACATTGTGTTTGCTAGGAAATATTGTTCAAAATACATAATACCTGGATAGATACATCTTCTTCTCATAATTATTCTTTCTTGTAGGAAACAGGAAATCGGGAAATAATGATGGGGGCCAAATTTTGTCTCTGTTCAGAAGATTGTTAAATCCCGCGCAAATCGTAGATTTAGCAGACCGTGATCCAGTCGCTGCCCTCGAATGGTGCCGTTTGCTAGGAAAAACTCCGTGCACCATACTCGTGGCCGGCGGCGATGGGACCGTGGCTTGGTTATTAAACACCATCAATAAGCTCGAGTTGGAGGTGAATCCTTTTTGATTCGGAACTTTCAGATGCGCATACAAACGCACGAATACAAACAAATATTTTTATATGGCACAGCCTGTTCCATCTGTAGCAATAATTCCTTTGGGGACAGGCAACGATTTATCCAGAGTGTTAGGATGGGGAAAGGAACACGATTCGCACATGGATCCCATGGAATTGTTGCAGAAGGTTCAAACAGCGGAGAAAGTGAAACTTGATAGGTATATGATAAAAATAAATCTCTTTAAATTATCAATCGAATCAGATTTAAATACAACTTGTGAGATTTAGATGGTCCGTGACGATAAAACCGCAAGGCGGACTAGGATTCAGGGGATCGTATCGTACTTTATCCATGTACAATTACATAAGCGTTGGCGTGGACGCACAAGTGACTTTGGATTTTCATCGCACAAGAGAGAGTCGATTTTATTTGTTTAGTCATAGAATATTTAACAAGGTATGTCTCCGTCTAATAAATGTGTAAATAAATTTATATAAATTAAATATAATAGTTTGCATGTGTTGGTAGCTATTGTACCTGTGCTTTGGCACGCAGCAAGTTGTGGAAAGGGAGTGCAAGGATCTCGATAAAAATTTAGAAGTTTATTTAGACGACAAGAAGATAGAACTGCCTTCTATTGAGAGCGTAGTGGTACTTAACATTCCATCTTGGGCTGCTGGAGTTGATCTGTGGAAAATGGGAATGGAAGGTTAATATCCTTAATATAATAATAAATTTAAATTTAGTAACACTGATTACCCACGTTGCTTGACAGACGATGAAAATTCGGAAGTGCAAAGTATTAACGATGGCAAATTGGAAGTGGTAGCGCTTTACTCTTCATTCCACATGGCTCAGCTTCAAGTAGGTCTCTCAAAGCCATATCGAATTGGCCAAGCTAATACTGTAAAGGTATTTATTTCAACAATTTTAAAGACTTTTTTGGGCTTACAATTGTACACGCTAAATATTGTTGTTGTTTAGATAAAATTATCGCGGCCGTGCGCTATGCAAGTGGATGGTGAGCCCTGGTACCAACATCCATGCGAATTCAACATAACATACTGCAATCAGGCTTCTATGTTAATAAATAGCGACTTTTAAATATATATGTGCCGCGTGACCTTATGAGCATTTACATAAATGCATTTATTTGCACATTATTGTGCGAGCTGATATTCGCCAAATCTGTTAGTTGATCCTTGCAATCAAAATATATAAGAAGAAGAAATTAAAAACTCTCTAGTCAATGTTATTCCACGCAAGAAAATGTATGTTATAAAATGTATATCTTTTATGGATTTTATCTGTTTCGTAATTATATTTATTGATGCCGTATTTATAATAAAAATATACAGACAAAATAATACATAAATAAAAATATTTTAATGTTTATGAAAATCTTCTTCTTTTGCTTAAACTAACACGTATTATTTCTATCCCTTTTTATTAAATATTTTTTATATTTATAATTCATTAATGGTTTTTATATTTCTATCAATTACACGCGATACATTAGCAACTAATTTCGGATAATTAAGAAATTCATTTGTTGCTAAATCTCAGTCAAAATTATAATTTACAACTACATAATTTGAAAATAATAAAAAATAATGACGTAGACAGAAGATTTTAGCAGTTCCTTTTTGATGATAAAAGAGAATAACAGAAAATTAATTTGATTAAATTATGACAGAACGCCAAATGTATTTCTTATTGATCTTGACGACTACTTGGATTTTGCACGAGATGGCTAGAGTAATGAAGGATATTGGTTAAGATATATCAAAATTAGAAAAATAAAATACATTATGGTGAAAATATAATTTTTTATATAAAGTAATACGTATTAAAATTTTATATCCAAAAAGAGATAGCAAGATTATTCGTGAATATAAATTAAAATTACGAAAAATAATTTATTTAAGAACAATTATTATACATACACATTATAATTTGTGGAAAAAATATAGAAATGTATGTACGATAAATTACGATAAAATACACAAAATTACTATGTTAATATTATTCATACGTTTTTCAACATAATAATTATTAAATCTATTTTCTTCTAAAATATTAGAAGGACTCCTTTCTAAAGCAGAATCCGAATTGATCGCATTTGTATCGAAGAATCCTGGCAAGTTGTGGTGGCCCGCAATAAAAAACCGTAATTTTTCCTTTCTTCTTATCCTGGAGCTGCTTGAATACCTTGTCCCAATTAGGACGACCCGCATTCGTTCTGGTTTTCAAACCTGTGATGAGATCTCGTTTTTCCTAATCAATAAGAAGTAACAACGAAAAAAATTAATATGCTATATTTTTTTAACATTTACTTAAATTTTATTAGCACAAACTTCCAAACCAATCACACATATATAAAAATATTAAACTATTTATACGTGATTATAAATATGTTTCTGACCTTTTCATGCAGAAGATCCAGCGCTAATTGCAAACCAACTGCCTTCATGTCGCTCTTTTGCAATGCGCTTGTAATATACATATGCATTTCCAGAAAGTGTTCCATGGTGGTACCTAACTCAGCCTGTTCTATTTCAAGTTGAGACAGTAAATTTACGAACCACTCAAATGAACGTTGATTGCGGTTAATCCAAAAGAAGTCTACCTATAACATATTCCTCGTTAAATTAAAAAATTAAGTATAATAAATATAGCACAGCAAATATTTTTTTATAGTATATTTAGTATTATAAATTATAAAATTTATCTATCAATAAGTTGAAACTTGTTTTATACATATACACATATTGATTATAAAATTACACTACTTATTAATGTACTTTGATGTATAATAAGTTTCAGCTTTCAAAATTAGTACGAATATTATCGAGTATCGATAATTTATACGAATCTATTTACCTTTCGTAAATTCATTACAGTAGGCGGAATTTCACTGGACCAGGAAAACGAACATTTTGGACAGGTGTGTCTCGCTTTCCAATATCGATGCATAATTGATTGCAATATAGAGGCGAAGGGTGTAACTCCGATACCAGTAGCGATCAGAACAGCGTGTTGTGCTCGGAAAATGTGACTCGACGGTGCTCCATAGGGACCGTCTAAAAAAATCTATAATGACGACAAGTTATTCAGTCGAAACAATTTAATGATAGTTGAAAGGATCTTGAGGACGTTGTAAAGCTAGGATAATGAAAATTGTTGAAAGATTTACCTCCAATGGTTTTCCAACGGGATAATTTATAGGCGGTTGAGAAGAACTATCGGATTTCAAATCTAAACTATCTGAACTATCTACAGCTTCGCTAAACCCTTGTCTCAATCTTCCTTCTTCCGCCGCAATTTGCATTGTTACCGGTGTAATCGGCATTGTTTCATTTGTCTCCGCATTCGCATTTGGTCCTGCAAACATGACAAATAAAAATTTTATGCAAAATAAATTTATATTTTTTGATATTATCACTTTTTATATGATTTATAAATATAATCAATTATCTTAAACGATTTCATAAATATGATTATATTACAGTAATATTATCATACTACTTTGTAAAGAGATTTTCTTTTTCTTTTTATAAAATATTTCCAAATAAATATTACTTTTTATGTCGTAACTTACCAACGTTGGATGACGCGACGATCTCGTAATCACCTGTTTCGAAACTAGGTGTTTTGAAAGCGATAATGGTCGGTTTCGTCCGCATGTATCTGAAACTTTGAGCTAATGATTTGTTCTGTGGACTCAAATAAGCTAAACCCAATGACTTGAACCGTGCGCATCTCATCTGACATTCGTCGAAACTTTTCTCCGATTCAGATCTCATGTAATCTCGAAGTCTACGAAATAAAAATATTATATATATATATATATATATATATATATATATATATATATACATACATATATATATATATATATATATATATATACATGTAAATATATAAAATATTTTATTACAAAGATTATTAAAATAGTTATATCAATATATATTGTTAGTAAAATGTTAATTATAAAATAAAATATGAAAAAGAAAAAAGAAAGAAACTAATTTCTTGAAAGCAAATATATGTGTTATTATGTAATATCAATTTTCTCACGCTCTGAGTCGTTCTTTCTTTTTATTTTTGATCTGCATATCGGGCATTGAGCGTGATTTTTCAAGTGGCATTTTGCTACCAAGAAATAATTGATGAAGTCTCCTGTCTCTTCTCGCAGAAATATCTGTCCATTCCTTATTTGACTCTGGCATATCTGTTAAACAAATTTGTATACAAATTTATATACAAATTTATCATAAATAATCCAACAACATGGTTTTATCATTAAGACTTTTAATCTGTTATTTTTTTTAGTTTTTTCCGCATAAATTAGATATTATTTTTTAAATAAATATTTAATCTTACGTTCAGTAGCTTTTAAATATGCAGATTGATTAGTAATAGATACATGCGAAGGTTGCACAGCATTCGATAAATCAGATACAAATGAAGGATTGTCTAGGCTGTGCGGCACGGATTCCATTGAAGTTTTCTGTGTCATGATAAGCGGTGTCTTCTTGCCGAGAAAACTACGCAGAGAGAGATATTAATATATAATGTACGATATAATTCCTTGATTAAAAGTGTTATAAGTTGATTGTTAAAAATCATTATTTTGAATTTTCATACACATTATAGAATTCTTTCTGCGGTTTTTACAAAAATATTTAATTAAATCACTTGGTGGACTTACGATTTCTTTCGGGGACTACAAACAGGATCATAGGTCTCGGCAGGCAAAATATCGCAGTGAAGTTTTAATTGTTCTTTCTCAAAGTACGAGTACAAACTATTGGTCCACTCACCGACTGCACGAATGTGCAGCCACATATAATCTGTACAAAAATAATATATTAATTTTGGGAAGAATATATACGTATATAAATGCAATTACAATTAATGAAAGACAGCAAAGGGTAAGAATTTAACAGTTTACCTTCTTGTTCGGGAGCACTACTAATAGTAAAAGGGTGCCATTCATATCTTGCTATTACTGGAATTTTAACGAATACATAATCGCCGGGATGAAAGTGGAAGTGGGGTGGTCTCTTGATGACCAAGTGAGTCACTTTTGATGGCAAAAGGAGACCGGAACTTATATACGTTTGTCCGCTTTGAGAACGTAACCATACCAGTCGACGAATCTTTTCCACTAAATATATGACGCCCGGACCGACAAACCACTTCCAGAAGTTAGGGCCATGGAAGATCGTGAGAATCCAGAATGGAATGTATAGCAGATGGGACCAATAAAATATCTTATAACAAAGAATTATTCCAATTAAAAGGATAAAGATATTCTCGGACATCGGAAGGAAAAATTACAAAGATTGTAATTCTTAAATTAAAAAATAAATGGAAATAATAACGTAAAAAATATACCTCGAAGCAACCTCCACGCCGTACAAACGGCAAGGAACAAACAACCATAATGACGAGGATAATAAGCAAAACTACCCCAGTCGGATATGCACTGCCTGCCACTAAACCGAAATATCCGGGTCGACTCGTTAACAACCATTCGGACATGGTATAGTTTCCGCTATTCATTTTCTCGTCATTTATTATTATTGTACCTATAAATATATAAATAGATATTGTAATTTTAATTTAATTCAATACACGATACAAATATTAAATTAAATTAAGATAATAAAAGTCATTTAACAGTCTTCATTAGAATTTCAGCAAAAGATTTTCAGTACTTTAAATTATGCTGAAATAACATAACTTTATAGTTAAATTGAAAAGCTATTAAATATACCGCAATAAATGAGATGCATCAGAGTATGTACAATGCTGAAGATTCCGATCACTATTCCCGTCATTTTATGAAGATATATGTGATGATCCAGAGGCACTATGGAATTAAAGCTATGTGTTCGCAAAAACGTAATGCACTGGCGTAACATCAAGATCAGGATGAACGTGCAGTCAAAGTTCAAACATTGACCTAAAATATATTTTCGAAATAAATTCAATTCTTACATTTCTATTCTTTTACATTAATTCAACAGAAATTTAATCTAAGTTTCATTAATCAACATTTGTTTCAAAAATTAATTTTAAATTTGTTAAAAAAATATTTAGCTGGATTAAAATTATTACATGTTTATGTGATAAATTTAAATAAAATTTAAATAATAGTTAAAAAAGATTTAAATCTCGTATTGTTATATTTTCCTTACCGCATGCACGCGCGACCATTATATATCCATTGTAATGTCTGTACTCGTAGAGACGAGAGATGAAGAGGGCCACATTGATAAATATGAACATCGAAATAAAGACAATGAAAACGTAATTATTTTTCATGTACGGCTTTGTGAGTTGATACGGAAGAAGGGAGGAAAACGTCTCCAAAATGGATTTTGGTTTTGATTTCGGCTGCGGTGGTACCAACCATCGATCTATGCTGCGATTATTATATTTTTATTCCTTACGAGTAATATTTGCTTTAAGAATTAAAAATTTAGTAATTTAAAATGACATTTAATATGACAATTGAAAGAGTAGCAAGACTTAATTATAAATATTAACTGACAATTTGTAAAGTGTCAGTTAATATTTATAATTATTACACAAAATTTAAATTTATTTCCCTAATACTTAGAATTTTATAACTCTGAACTCGTAAACTTTTTTACATTTTATGTGATTCTTTACCTAATCGTGAGATTTTCGAGCAAACCGTCGTGCTTCTCTAATTGCTTTTTTAGAGCTTCAAAAGTGATTGCTCCTCTATTGCCTTGATCAGCATCCTCAAAGAGTGCAATTGTCAGCTCTTCGATTTGTTCGTCGCTAAACTTCATTCCATTTTCTTCCATGCACGCTCTCATAACATGTTCTAACTCACGAAGTTGTATTAATCCATCACCTTTCATTATTTGGAAAAACCAATATAAAACAATCAAAATATATACATAATTTTTTTTCATAAATATTTTTATGAAAACTAAATAACACATAGATATTACCATCGATATCATAAACTTTGAAAAGAAATCTCATTTTATCATTCGGAGATTTTCCAGCAAATTGGTGCATAGCTTCTAGAAATTCTTGAAGCGATATCGTACCGGAGTTGTCTTTGTCGAATATTTGAAAAACTCTCTCAGTAAAGAATGGCTGAAAGGTAATAAAATAAATATTATATCTGATTTATTCTTTGCTAAATAAAATTGATCTGATTTTTTATACAAAATTTTATGCATTCGATGTATGAATTCTACTATATATAATTGAAAGGTAAACATAGAATAAGAAATAAAAATAATATTAATTAAAAAAATAAAATTACAATTTTTATATTACAAAAATGAAAAATTAGAATTTCGCGTCTCATCTGAAAGATGAAAAATACTTATGCCTCCTGCCTACGTTCTTCGAAGTGACGATTGTTTTGAATTCTTCACGGCGTATTTCCCTTTCGTTTCCAACAGTTTGCTTAAAAATCTTTTCCAACCATTCGAGATTTCCTTTATCAAAGCCAGCACGTGATCTGACACAAGATTTTAATTAATTAACACACAAAAGCTCGAAAGCAAATAAAACTAAGAAATTTCATAAAAACGAAAGTAATAATTATAAATCTTTACAGTTTTATAGTAAACATGTTACCTGGGATTACTCACGCCAGATATCGTATTCATGATTTGAACAGATGTTACATATCCAGAGTTCTCTTGATCAATTAATCGGAACAACTTTTCAATGATCTACGACAGGCAATGCATGTACATGATATTTTATGTATCAAAGAATAAATATTTATAAATGTTGTTTCTTGCCGCATTGTTTACATCTTATTTTACATGCAATTTCGCAACACTAATAAATTAAACCTCTTTCGGTCAACCTACCCCTTTGGTATAAAATATCTGTTGAAAAGTGGTGAGATGTACTGGATTATCCCCACATAGTACGTATGCGACACTTTCGATCTGATCGATAAAATCATTTTGCTTTTCGTTTCTAAAATAAAAACATTGAATGAGACAAACATAAATATATTTAAAGTAAAATATATTAAAAGATTACGATGCATAGATGTTCATATAATAAGTATTATTGTTCTTACGTCAGCCTTCCCTTGAGGAATTCGAGCCATTCATCCTGTTTCAGAAACCCATCGCAATCTTGATCGAATAGCATAAATAATTTCCCAAGAAGCACCTTTGAAAAACATCGATAAATCATAAATTGCAAACATCGATTTTCTATTGAAACCATACAGTGAAAAAGATAAATGTTGCAAATTCTTAGAATACAATTTAAAACTTCCATTAAGTCAATTTTATGTAAGAAAAACTAAATAGGTATATCGCTTGTTTGAACACAACTTACGCTTTTTATGAAAAAAATTGATATATCAGGCATTCGAGAAATTGTATATTTAATTTGCAAATCACCTAAAATGTCCCCTTTTATACTTATTACATTACGTGTAATCTGGGGCAAAGTTAATATGTGATAATGGAAGTATTTATTAAAATTCTAGCCCCAGGTGCGTATGACGGCGTCAACGTTAACATCGATATGACGTGTATCGATCACCATCAGCGTGGATCTCGACGGCCGGCTGTACACACGTATATATTTCACTCTCGATCGTTAAGAAATGGGTCAATGTCATAAGAGATTATACTGCATGTTCCTTCGTCACGTACGAGATCCAGAAATGTGTCCCAATCTCATGAGATATGATTGGTGAATATGATATGTGTGTTATATATACACGGATAATGCCTGAACCATTATTCACAACAGATACATACTTTAATGGCAGAACATTTTATAATAACTCACTTAAAATCATAACTGGATTTCTTTAAAAAATAATTAATTTAAGTACTAATTACACAAAATAACTGGAATTATATTTCATATTATCTTATATAAATAAAAACGGGAAAGAGTTAATTACAAAAATAAAAAAGTAATTTACGAAAAAAAATTTAATGCTAAAAATAAAATGAAATGAGAGTTAATAAAATTTTCTATATTTATGTATATAATTTCGATGATTTAGTAAAACTTTTTAATACAGTGCGATTAATGTATAAAATTAATATAAGACAAATTAAAGAATGTTTGTGATATATGTGAAGGATATGTATATAAAATAAGAATTTCGATATATCTGATTTACAAAATCATGCAGATAAAGGACTGGGATTTCACATTGCAATTACAATGCTAGGATTAATCCGCGTCCGGCTTTTAAAATAAGTCTTGCAAGAAAAAAGTATCTGATGTCTTTAATCAATCATTCTTAATTTCTACCTCTTGCTACACTGCTAAAAATAAGAAAGAAGATAATAATCAATCACAGCAAATGTACAGGCTTGATACGACAGCCTAATTGTATTTGTGATATAATTTTCAATGAAGATATTTGATTGAAAGATTTATGTTACTATAATATTTAATATATTTTTTTTATGTTAAAATATATCGCGTACGACAAAAATAAATATTATTTGTTTATTAATTTATAATTTAATAATATATAATTTTCATTAAACTTAATTTTAAGTCTTGAATTATATAATTTATTTAATTGCATTTTAATAAAAACCTTGATGTTTTAATAATGTAAATCAGTATTTAACGATTCTTAATCGATAATGACAATCGATAACGCTTCGGCGATTTGTGCCGACGGCGATTAAAGAGTTAATGGATAGTTAGTAAACGAGGTGTCCCGGTCGACGCTATGATCTGCTCTACGATTGGTCTTCACGATCAATTTATCGGTCCCAAGCGACCGGGAGGCGCTCGGGGCATCAAGGCCTCGGCGCCCGGGGCGATCGGCCACCTTGATCGAAAAGCAGAGACCCTCGATAGAGCCCCTCGTTTGCTTCGATCATATCGTCACCGCCGCCTCGGGTCTCCTTTTCCTACGTGGATTCTTAAGAGTGAACTCATTGCTCGCCGATCGCGATCTTCTACAAAGGAGACGATTGTCCGATAAATGGGTACGTGGTTCGAGATCGCAAATCTCAGTCAAAAGCATTTCAGCTCCGATAAGGAAATCTCGTCGCAGCTCTCCTTATTCGGCAAAGTATCTTCTCATAATTGGAAGAGATGCTGCGCATGAATGAGCTTAATCTTCTTATTCTGGAGCAAAATGTTTAGTTTTTCTATATAGGTAGATAATCTTTAAATCTGAAGAAACGTCATTGTCTCATTATCCAGACTCTTATGATAAATAAATGTCTTCAAATCAAGGCATTACAGTTTTTATTGACAGTTGTCTTAAACAAAATTGAAACTTCACGTCTTGATGTAGATGTTTAAGTATACATCTCATTTGTCAAACAGCGTTGCACAATCTTAAACGGTATAATGACAGCGCTTTCCGTCGGAGTGTGAAATGATTGACTGGGTGAGCGATTGTAATCTCATAGTATCGATGTATGTGCGGATATATGTTTCGTACTATTCTTTTTATGTACATTGTGAATGACAGTTGAAAAGAGAATTTAGGAATATAAATGCAAGAACTATTTCTTTACATTTCAATAAGATTCTTTTAATTACAAAAAAGAACGTTTTGTACGAAATCTAAAAGAATTGCATCTATTTCGTCGTAAAAGTTTTATTTTATAAAGAAAAAATAATTATTGAAAAATTTAATTATAATAAAAGTTTGTGAAACGAATAAAATTTAATTTATTTGTGAAATACATTGTTTAAAAGAATCTATATTATTACTAAAAACTAACGAAAAATATACCACATTTTTATTTTTTAATTGTATAAGCTTGCTTTGTATAAGCACCAGAATTTTATTTTGTATTGAAAATTGAAATTAATAAATCTACTTATTTTTGTCAATATTTTTAATATGTATATATATTCATTAAAATCTATAAAATATTTATATTATAATTGCTTGCTTATAATTTTGCTTTATGGTTCTCACTCACTGTTTTAAATAAATATTACTTTGCCATCTAAATACAGATAAATCACGGTAAAAAAAGACAATTGAAAAACCTGTAAATGCTTTTTAAAAGAACCATAATTACTTGACAAGCCAATATTCCCGAATGATGTAATGTCGACATTTCATGTTTAGTGCCACGCGAACCTTCTTTTTCTTTTTGAAAGAAAGTGAGGCTGTAAGCCAATAATTACAATAATTGCAATTCTTCATGGCCGCTTTAAGAAAGTACCGAATTACGATCACGAGGACGTTCTATCCTCTCGTTATAAACCCTCTGTATTAATTTATTAAAAGGTTAGTAGATTAGAAACTTTAGTGCCATATGCTTTTACAAGCCAAAGTTTATATTCATGATATAATGAAGAGTTTATGTATTATTTCTGTGGCAAAAAGAAATGAAGTATTTTGTTGGCGTAGCTACTTGAGCTTTACAAAAATTTATTTTGAAAGTCCACATAGAAAATAATATACATATATTGAACGTAAAAAGATTAAATTGCTGGACCACGTATTTTTATATCGTTGTCCTGAACTTTCAGCTTTCCGATTTAATGATTTTTAATAATAATTGCGTTCTCACGAGATATGGCATTTTTTATCGAGTTTCACGATTTCTTTCCGTGAGTTGACGTTTTACTTATTTTATATGAAATGCATATTAAGTTGTTTCGAAACCCTTGAAAAAGTCGTCATAAAATTAATCCGTGTCATAAAACTCCGAATACACTTCTTGTATTTCATGCCTAAAAGTGGCAATCTTTATTATATTTAAAAACAGTCGCGACAATTGTAGTCAACACTTTCACATATTCCAAATAAGTTTTTATGCCATTTTACGTTTATATTTATGTTTATTCTTATTTTCCGTAAATTCAGAATTTTATTAATATATAAGTTTCATTAATATTGTTTCTTCTGCATTTCTTTAAAAAAATTATTATTTATTTATTCCTTTCTCTTGTTGTTAAATATATTATTTTCAACGAAAAAAGTTGTCGAAGAAAAACAGTAGCTATACAACAAAAAATCGTACATTATAATTATATCGAATTATTATTTTATTATATAAAATTTATCTACCTGATCATGAAAGAGTCTTCTAAAGGCCTCTTTGTTATAGCGTCCGGATCTTTCTTCCTGCAATAGCTCCTTGCACTCCCTCAGGATGATCGTCCTTCTCTTCTCGATCAGACATTCTTCCTCCATGCAGATGATATTCTCTTCCATATTATTGAGTATTTTTCACGATCAGTGCTGTGAGAGTGTCACCGAAGAAACGAGATCACAACCACTTTGGCAATTCATCACGAGATCAACAAGATTCCTAACATTTCTTGTCGCTCGCTCGTTCTTGTTTGGGACACGAATGATTCGGTCGCGTGATACTTGAATGGAAGGCTATATTTATAAATTTCGCTGGTGGGAATAATTTTCACTTATTGTATATTTCCAGCAAATACAATGTTACATGTAACATTGTGTTTGCCGAGTTATTAAGTTATAATTATAACATTACGTTAAAAAATTTAATATTTTTTCTTCCGTTTGCAATTCCGTTAGCAAAGAGAGGACGATCGAGAAATCAATATTTTAACGTAACTTCTTCTGGTTATTAATAAAAATAATTCTAGTAAGAAAGTATAATGAGATTATTATATTCAGGAAATATTACATTTCTAATAATTTTTATAAAAATAATATAAATCTTTAAGCTTCTTTTTTTTAAACTTGTTCTTGCCTTGGCGCTTAATTTGACTTTTAAAAAAATGCGAAAAATTTTTCTTTTAGTATATTAGAAATTTATTTTGAAAAATAAAAACTCTAAACAAGCACATTTTTCTTCATTTAGCACAATTTTGACATAATTTCTATTTTATTTAATTTACTTTCGTGCATAAAATTCGGAAACACGGATAACACAAGTATACAAGTGACATGAATACGCAACGGCTTTGTATCCTTTGCGATTATGAACTAAATTATTTCTGTTCTTTCTTACGAAATTTACATTTTCCTTGTCAAAAGAAGTATAATATGTGTACAATAATATGTATTAATTAAGGAAAAAAAATTAACAATTTTCTTTCTTTTCACGTTTTTTTATACGCGAACAAAGATTCAATTAACTGATAATTAATTCGCGTGTAAACAATCCTACCTCTCGGTACTTAAGAATGAGAGCTCGATTCAACGTACGAAAGTTCACTTTATCGTCGCGTATCAACAAGCGAGATCGCCGTGTTAACGCGCCTCGACGTTACTGAGAGAAGTCTTGAATGAAAATCATCCTCGGAGCATCAACAAAACGCGCGTTCGCGCGGATGTCGTCGGCTGGCTGGAAATGTTGGTGCCAGTAGACGCTCGTATTGGATCACAGGACGACACAGTGAGGGAAAAAGAAAGGAAGACAGAGAGAGGAAAGGACATAGAGATCGGTTTTACCGGCAATTGAGATCGTGTGGGGATAGAGGAGACGGACAACCTTTCACTTTTTGACAAGTTCTGGCTTCCTCCCCCACTCTGTCGTCGCACTCCTCGTCCTGCTACTTCTTGTATGTATAAAAGTGTAGATATGTTAAGAGCTGAAGGCTATACTTGCAAATAATGCGATTACCAATGCCAGAATTAGATAATAAATGAATCCGCTGATTGGAAATTATTAAGAACAATTCTTTTACGTGAGTACTCTCCTAGAGGTATCTGTTACGTAAATGCATTTTATTAATAAAGTATTGATCGCCAATTGCCGAATGATGGCACAATGACTTTTGAAAATCGCCATTTTTCTCTGTCACGCGTGATATATTAACAATGTATTATGATACAATACTTCTTAAAAAAACAAAAGACGATTTATTTTGTTGATGTGTATGTCAAAGATAAATTATCAAGTTGTTTTTGTAATATATGTTCGGTTTTGGGGAATACCAATTTATTGAGGAAATTTTTCTTTGTCTAGAATGTGAGAGAAAATTACGAAATCGATTTGACGCGAAGGAAGAATTTTGCAAATGTTTGTCAGCAAGTTTCTATCGATTGTAGTTGCGATTTTCGCGCGCATTAATATGCAAAAGTTTTCGTTAGCAATAATAATTTGTGAAACGCTGGTTCACACAGTAAAGAAATCTCGTGTTACATTTGCCGCTAATTAAGTCATTAATTGTTTACTCTAACGACGATGCATGCGTAATACAAATTGCTGCTCGAGTGTTACGGTTTTTGTTAGAATTATCGCAACTTCTACCACGTTCGATCCATAAAGGTCGTCTAGAGATGCGCTTGCGCCTCCCGAAGCACCTGCGCTTTGGAAGTCATGCACGAACCGAGTCTTCGACGCGTTTTGTTTGCCCCTAGTCTCTCGGGCAGGATCAACAACGAGCCATGAGTGTGTCCTGAAAACTGATGCTCTTCTGAGATGAGCCTCGCGCCTTTCAAACCGATTAAACATCTACATACATTAGTTTCTGGCAGAGGAATTCCATGAAATAGTCTGAGCTTAATTAATCCTGGAACAAGGTTTGGGCCAAGTAATTTTTTATTGACGGTGTAATAATTTTTTCAGGTGATAATACTTGCCTTAGAATTTCAAACGTGTAATAAATCTTACTTCAATATGGTATATTATGTGATATAAAAATATTTTTATATAAATATAAATCTAATATTAAAAGCAAATAATATTTAATAAAGATTATTTTAAAATTTTAAAAAAATTTTTATTAATATTTATCTCAAGAGAGAGAGAGAGAGAGGGAGAAATATCTTTTTAAATTTATAATATATGAAGATTAATATTAAAACAAACGGAAAATTTGAAAACTTGAATAGTCTGAAAATTAATGCACATAATGTACGTAAATTGAGAGAAATATATATTTTATATTATATAATACAAATTTAATTCTTGTCTTGGATATTTATAGATGACGTTTGACGTGATTCGATTCACGAATGTATTACTCTTCCTCTTCTGGAGCTGCAAGATAATAAAATGTTACAACATTCCTTGCACATTCAACACTATGTGCATGTGTTGGGTTCAGGATGACGATGATGATTATACGAAGATGGATATTAGTTGTATAGGAGTTCCATTTGCACGATTTCCTGGTATGTGAAAGAAAATTTAACCATTGATTAAAAATATTTTCTTGATTACAAGGACTTTGTTTATTTTATTTTATTATAATAGTAAGCATTTTATTCTTATACATGTATTTGTCATTCATGTTTATTGTTATATTACAGATAAGCCGATATATATTTCTTTCTCATTATAATAGCGATGTAATTATATATACAAATATGTAGCAAAAATTCGAAATATAATTAAGCAAATTAAAGAATTTATATAAAACATTTTAGACGTATCAGTGAGTTACGTGGCGCAACTAGATATTGCTGGATCAGGAATACAAGTGTTGGATAATGACGCACTTGCGAGTTCCGCAGGTGTCGAGGCTCTGGGGCTGATGAGCAATCGATTATCCAGCATAGGTGACAAGTCTCTGTTGTAAGTTTATTGTTTTTTTTTTCATGCACAATAACAGCTTATGTTTCTTACGTAGTAAGTTGAATAATCGTTTTGCTCAGATTAATTTATGTTCCGAATTTCTAAGTAAAAAATAAATTTATACATATCTAAATTTAATTTATTAATTCAATTATCTTGTACCAAATTCTGGAGAACAGTAATTGAGAAATCACATCTTTGACGTCTTTTTTGTAAGAGGTATTACGGACAGTCTACGTTCACTGGATCTAAGCTATAATTCTCTTGAGGATGTGCCTTTCAAGGTTTTTCGCGATCTAAAGAAATTAAATTGGCTCAACATGCACAGGTACGTGAAAAATTTTAATTTTTTAGTTTATTAATCAAGTAATTATTTTAATAGCAATACTTTTTCCGATATTTTAATCTTAATATTTATTAATTATTAGCAATCATTTAACATCGTTGGACGGCGACTGGGGTCGCACCAAAGAAACTCTAACAAACGCATTCTTCGGTGACAACTCGATCACTGAAGTGCCCAGGATCTTTTCGAGTTTCGCCACTCTAGTGTGGTTGAATCTAGACAGCAACAACATTGAGGAACTCTCCAAAGATTGTTTGCCACCGAACATGCACACCTTGAGCATCAACAATAATCTATTGAAAGAATTTCCACAATCCTTGGGAGGCCTGAAAGAACTAACTTGGCTTTATATGAGAGGAAATGATCTCCGATATCTGGAACTGCCAGATTTCCGCAGTTACAATTTGGAGCTCATTGATGTCAGTGAGAACTCTATCGAATGGATGAAGACACCCACTTTGAGTAATCATACTGTAAAAGTCAGAGACTTTAATCTAGCCGGAAACAAACTGATCTCACTGCCAGGCAGAATGTTCGATCGCCTTGAGACCAGAAGAATTCACCTGTCATCGAACAATATCAGAAACGTTGATAGGGAAGCGTTTCGCGGTCTGGAAGATACTCTTGAATACTTGAACTTGGAGAATAATGACTTGCCGGCAGTACCAAGCGCTGTCAGCCAGTTGAGGATGTTGTCGTATCTCTATTTGGCTAACAATGAGATTAGAAATATTTCCGGCGAGGCCTTTCAAGAATTCGCGGAGCATCTAAAAGCTCTTTCTCTTGCGACCAACAGTTTGGATGCGGTGCCTGTGGCTGCTTTGTCCAGGTAATTTTAATGTTGTATGTGAGATCCTCTGCTTTGTCAATCTTGAGAAAAGATTTTTCAACATTTAATTTTAATTTTTTAAAGAGATATTTTGATTTAATTCGATAAAATTAATTAATTTCAAATTTAAGTTATAGTATAAAAGTACAAAAAAATTTTCGAATACTGATAAAAATTCACTCATTTTATTATTATTGAGGAAATCTGTTTATTATATATAATTTATATAAAAAGCAAAAGCGAGAATAGCTACTTATAATATAACTGTGTGTATAGAATTTCTTATTATATAGACTGTAAAGGTCAAAATAAATCACATAGTACGGGACATGAGTTAATAATATGGGATCCTAATAGCGGAAAGAAAGTTTGATGCAATGTACCTGACGATAAATTTTCGAAACAGATGCCAGAGGCTATTGCACCTGAATCTCGGTTATAACAAGATCTCCCACGTCGAGCCGGGTGATTTCGAGTGGGCTGAGGACCTTGAGATCTTATTGCTCAGAAACAATATCCTGACGAAACTGAAAGCTGAAACTTTCAAAGGAGCCGGTGCGTTGTCTGTAATTTTGGTTGCGAAAGCATATTGTTTGAATGCTACGCTATACGTCACAGAGAGTTAATAATATAGATCACATCACATAGTTTATATGCTATCAGAGTGCACGATAAAATTTTTCGTGCAAATGTTATAATTATAGGAATTATATGAATTTATTTTTAGCTTTCTCTTTCTCTCTCTCTCTTTTAGGTAAACTAAAAGAACTCAGCCTGTCATTTAATCACTTGACGGAGCTCGATGACGATTGCTTCGTTAGTCTCGAGGAGAGCCTAGACATTCTCGAGTTGAGCTTCGCCTTCGCTACGGACGTTTTTCCGCAGCGCGCACTTAGGCCACTTTCGAATCTCCGCTGGCTGGTTTTAGATAACAACAATTTCCAGACAATCGAGGCGACAGCCTTTTACTCTTTTCAACAACTGCGTTATATTAATATGGAATCGAACAGGCTGCATTACCTGCCCGAAAGAATATTTCTTTCAAGCGTGCACCCGGAATTAAGGGATGTCAAACTGGGATACAACTTTCTGGAGGCGATACCGGAGACGAGTTTCCATAATTTGACTGAGTTACTGTCTCTCGACCTGACTGGCAATCGAATAAAAATCTTGGCGTCCGGCTCCATCATAGATTGCCCAAAACTGGTGACTATATCGTTAGCTTACAACCGGATACAGAAGATGGAGAGAAACGCATTGTACGGCTTGTCCAGCTTGCGCTTCCTCCATTTGGAGTTCAACAAGCTGACCGTGCTGGACTTGGGCGTTATCTCGGAGATCGGTGGCCCGGATTTTGCTCTAAATGTTTCCTATAATGCAATCTCGTTCGTCAATTCAGGGAATACAGTGAACAATCTTACCAGATTAGATCTTGGATTTAATAATATCAGCCACTTATCGGCGGACACGTTTTACGGAACTCCCGATTTGAAAAACTTATATCTGCGAAACAACTTTCTCACCACAATCGAGTCTGGTATTTTTATCAAAGATGCAATATATTTAGATTTGGATTTTAAATAACAAAGTATTCCTTTGTAATTTTTAAATAATAAAACTTTTAAGAAACTGTAATATATAATATTTCAGGAACATTTGCATTTCCACACTTGGAAACTCTGGACCTGAGCAACAACAAGATAGACACGTTGCGCAAGCAGTCCTTTCACGGTTTGGACTCCCTTCAGTGGCTAAACCTCGGCGGAAACGAAATAACGCAGTTGCCAACGGAGCAATTTAGAAATCTAAAAAATCTGAGGATCCTCATTCTCTCGAACAACAAAATTCGTTCGCTGCCGAAAGACGTTTTCGAGGGTACCAGATTGGAGATTCTTGACCTCGCTCACAACAAATTCACCGTCGTGCCCTCATCATCCTTCTTGGAAGTCGGTTATACCCTGAGGGACCTCAACATGGCGGAGAATTTCGTAGATCATCTTGACTCGACTGCTTTCCCGACTTCTCAGCTGGTATCTTTGAATCTGGCACAAAATCGTCTGACTATTCTGCCAGACAATTCGTTCGTTTCTCTGGGAAAATTACTGAGCTTGAACGTATCTCAAAATATTCTCCAGGCGAACTTTAAGGAATTGTTTCATTATTTACCAGATCTCAGGCATCTCTACTTAGCTAATTGCGGTCTCAGAAGCACACCGTTACTGCCATTGACGAATTTAAATATCTTGGATTTATCTTTTAACAATGTCGACGAGACTACTGACAAGCAGTTTCAATACCTAGAAGGTTTGAAGATTCTCTTACTGGTAAATAATTCGTTGACGTTAATGCCTGGTGTTAGAATGAGCCTCTTGAGGGAACTTGATGTTTCCGGCAATCCTATCGAGGTTGGTTAAAATTAAAGTAATCAAGAAAAGCTTTTTTCTTTAGTAAATCTTCCAGGAGAGAAGATTAAGAAAACCAATAACATTTCCTTTGAGTTTCCAGGAATTAACGAAAGAGAGCTTCTTGGGTTATCCGAGATTAGAGAAATTAAACTTAAGAAATTTAAATCGAACCAAATCAGTGGACAAGGATTGTCTGCAATCTTTGAGATATTTAAAACACCTGCGCATCCAGACATGGCCACAGGCCGACGGGTTTCATCTGCGTCAATTGCTGTCCGGCTTACCGCTTCGAACGGTCGAGATCCAAGTGACGGAGCACCTGCTGAAGCATCAGATACAAAACGTCTTCACGAAACAATTGAGAGAGCTGACAATCACCGGAAACGATCTTGAGTTGATCTCGTCCGAAGCGTTCTCCAGTATCGAGGGCGGAGAGTTGATACTAAGAATCAAAGATACGCACGTTCAACGACTGCAGTCAGATATTTTTCTATCGTTGACGAAGAGATTGTCGCAGCTTACTCTGGACCTAAGGAACAATCATATCAACGAATTAAGTCCGTCGATAATTTACGGGAACCTTTCCTGGGAGACCGTGGGGACCAACATGGTGGCTGGTAAATTTATAATATATAACAGCAATATAAACAGAAGTATTTTAATATAAAATAATTAATAGAATTTTTGTATGACATCCTTTCATAATTAAAATTCTACAATTACAGTAATCAATATAATTAAAATATTGTTAGAAGATAGGTGTTAGTGCGAATGGTTTTTCTTCAGGTGGACTGCAGGTATCCGGCAATCCGCTCGAATGCGATTGCGAGATTGCATGGCTGAGTCTATGGCTGCGCAGGTGGCTCAGGGAGTCCCGACAGATTCACACGGCGTCGCAATCCGACGCCAGGCAACTCAGAACCATAGCCGGCCGAGCTGTATGCACGGAAACAACACCGTCCTACTCCTCCGACAAGGTCCTGCTGACTTTGGGTACGCCGCACACCGCCTGCCAAGCGTCCGCCCTCAGCTCGGGAAATTACGAGCGGCTGGCGACGGCCTGGTTGGCCTTCGTCAAATTCTTCATCCTTGTTTTCATCGCCAATTAACTACGAGTTTATATCACAACCTTTCGTGATGGGCCTAGTCTTTAAAGTTCACAATGTGATTTTTTTTAATGTAAGATTTACCAATAAAGGTAGTTAAATAATTACGAGAAACCTCTTATTATTTCCATCCCTAATACCAAGAAACAGAAAAATATTCTTCGTAAAAGAAGGAGAACGAGAAAAAATTGTTATAATATAAAATAATAGCTATTCCAAGAATTTATCTTTATTTACAAATGTAATTGTCAATGATTTCGCTTGTGCTTTATACAGATGGCGAGGGTAAAAATATACGAGAATAGAAAAAAAATTCTTAAAAAGTAGGAATAAAGATGTAGACAATAAGATACTTGTGGGCAATGTGGGCAAAATAATGGGAGGCAAAATTCGTAAAGAGAATAAAACTCGTTGACGCGCGATGATAATATACTTATCGTTTGCGAATTGATGAACGCTTTCAATAAAATTACTTTCCCTAGACTTCTCCTCGTCGATGTTTTTATTTTACAGTTTCGCAGAAAATTACTTCGTTACTGCTCTTCGCTCTCACACGGGCGGCGCTTGCGTGTGCTGCAAACAACCCTCGACATTTTCCGGCCAGTCGCAGACGTTTTCGTTAGGATTAAAGACCAGATTTACAGGGCAGGGCATATGATGCTTGCGCTCACCCTCGCACATATAATACATCGTGCAATCATTTTTGTCCGCGTGATAAGATATATGATTGTCTTCTTCGTCGCACGACACTTCGTTTGCTGCAAAATTTATTTTTACGATTATTCTGTTATTCTTTATACTCGTCTTTCATAAATTTTATTAATTTTAATAAAAGTCTGATATTTTTTGTAATATTATTCTTGTAATATTATTCTTACGTCGTTTACATAGTAGGAATATTATTTTTTTGTAAGATTTATATCGATTTACTTACGATCCTTAGTAGTGTATTTTCCACTTCTTGAAGCACTCTCATAAGGACCATCATATTCCAGCTTGACTTTGTAGTCTTGCAACTCCTTCTTCATTGCTTTGATCAGCGGATATTTTCCTGCTCCGCAAGATCCTCTGAAGTCGTCCATGTCAACTGACCAGATCATTACGCCTCCAAAGCCTTCTTCTTTAAGCCAATTCATCTGAAAAAGAATATAACTTAAGTTTCATAAGAATACATTTTTATTAAAATATATGATAAATTCATACCTTGTTAATAAGACTTCTTTCGTCGTCGAATCCAACCCACTGATCGTCTCTGTACGCAAATGGTACTTGCTGCTCACTATCCCATACTAAAGTTGTATTGTCTTCGTTTAAGAAGCTACAAACCTATTTACGAAATATTTATTTAAATTTCGTTAGGCAACATAAATAATATTAAAATATATTGCTTGTAAAATTTATTGTGTGATTTATTCTTTGATAGAAAAATTCGTAAAACATAATATATAATATATAAAATGTTTAAATTATTCTATTCAAATACATAGAAAATTAATACACTTGAATAAAAAAATAATATTGCATACCTCATAGTAAGACAGAAATCCGGATTCGTTGGTGAAGTTCCCGGCCACTCCACCACCAGACGCAGGTGCACCAATGTCGAATTTATCCTTGTCGACCAGCGTGAAGGATCTACCATACGTTGGCATTCCAATCATGAGCTTCTCCTTTGGCGCGCCTTGCTTCACCCATTCTCGTGCGCTGTAATCCTAAATCAAATATTGAAAATTTCAAAACGGCTCAAAAAGGGACTTGAGACTTTAGCGTGTGAATACTTTTATTTACCACTGTCAGCTTTTTCTGATAGCTAGTAGCACTTTCTAAGGGATACAGTGGACTGTTGTGACCAACTTGTCTCTCCCACTGACCGTGGAAGTCGTACGCCATCACGTTAATGAAGTCCAGATACTTAGATATTTCAGGAACATCGTATCTAGAAAATAAACATTTCTTATATATTATATTATAAAATTATAAAATAAAAGATTTTATTTAATTATTTAAAAATATTATGTTATTCTTTTTCGTGTTGTGTTTATATAAATTTTTATTAATGTTAATCGTAACATTTGTAATATCTACCCTGCAGCGATAGCTTCGAAACTTGCAGGAACCGCGGCTGATAAAATTAACTTCGGTTGGCCAGAGCTTTTTGCTTCACCCTCGAAAGCCAGCCTGAGTTCCTTTAAAAGATTAACGTAGGCCGTTCGATCGTCGGCTCCTCTACGAAATACATTTCAGAAGTTACATATTGAACCAGATACAAGATACATGTGAAATAAAAAAAATACCTCGGGTATTCCCAGTCAACATCCAATCCGTCAAATTTATATTCTCGCAAGAAATCGATAGCCTCATAGACGAATTGGTTCATTCGGAATGTATTACTAGTGAGTTCTTTGAATGGCGTCGAGCCGAATGCCCATCCTCCGATCGCAAGTAGAATCTGAAAATATTGTTGAAATAAATGACTGTGTTCAATTTCAACAATTTTTGTTCAGAAAACATTATCTGTATCTTAAATTTTGATAATCTTTTTTAACCAATTTTAACCAATAGATATTTAAAATATTTCAAAACTAAACAAAATCGAAAAGTGGATTTAGAATCTCATTAAGATAACACAATATCTCACGCGGTTTTCTTCGAGATGAGAATTTACAAAAATTTATAAATGTTTCGATAGGAATTTATTACTTTAATGTGCACGAAAATTTATTAAATTTTTAAACAAACCAATTTAGTGACAAATACCTTAATGTCTGGATTCTTATCACGAAGCGCGATCAGTCTCTGATACATTTCAGCGTCTTTATCACTTCCTTCGGTAAGTAAGTGATCCTTCAAAGTAGCAAACGCATATACCACGTGAGTGCAGAGAGTTGGATCGATATCTTCCGGATTGAATCGTCCCATTCCTGGCCTCTTGTGCGACCAATTTGTCAAGTAACAAATAGTTTGTGTCTCTCTCTCTGCCAATTTATAAAAAATTATATTATAAATTTATAAAATTTATAAAAACTTTTACCGTTATGCGATTAAATGCTAATTATAAATATTATCTCAATAGAAATACTCTTTTAATAATCTTAAATATTAAGAAAAATAAAATAATACCTATCAAAGAATATTTTACGTAAGATATAATATATACCTTAATATAAGAAATATAATTTTATAATTTTAGTGATTTGATTTGGAAAAATTACCCTGGATCGGAGTGTTAATGACAAGTGTGGTCTTCTGAACTTTTTTCGATTTACTGAGCACTTCCGAAACGGGAATCTTGTAAGGCTCCGGTTTCTTGACGATCGTTTCTGTGATTGTGGTGGCAACTGCTGACCAGTCGACATCCTTGGCATTGGAACCTCGCGAAATACCCCTGAGTTCCTCCCTCATCGCGCCAATCAGAGGATACCGGACATTCCCGCCGCAAACGGTGCCGTTGAAATCATCCATGTCGATCGTCCATACCATCGCACCTCCGTAACCCTTGTTTTTCAGCCAGTGCATTTTATTTCTAATGGACTTTTCATCGTCGAATCCAACCCACTGATCGTTGTACACCAGATAAGGTACCTTCATCTCGTCATCCCAAACGTAGGCAGCACCGTTATGCAGCATCTCGCAGATCTGATATCAAAAAGGATTTTTATTTTATTTGTGACAGACTTATTTTGAGAATTTTTATCTTGTGCAAATTTTTGGTATTTTCTAATCGAGTAGCGATGCAATAAAAAAATATTATAATTTGTGTAAAAATTAAATAAAAGATTGCGACTGTAATTGCATTAATAAAGTCCAAATTGTTAGCTTGAATACTCGAGATAAATTCGAATCCTATATTTCTTCATCTTCTTGCAAAAGTGGATTGCCATGGTACCTCGTAATATGCGAGAAAACCAGACTCCTTGGTGTATTCGCCTGCCTTTCCACCACCGTTGGCTGGAGAGTGTACGCGGAAGTTGGCGGAATTCGAAAGGGTAAAGGACCGGCCGTACGTAGGCATGCCTATGATCAATTTTTCTTTCGGTGCGCCCATCTTGACCCACATGGTAGCCGCATTGTCAACGCTCAATTGTTTCTGCCATTCCGAATCCAATGACGAGGCGTATAACGGGGCGTTATGACCGGTTTCTCTCTCCCATTTCCCGTGGAAGTCGTAGGCCATGAGATTGATGAAGTCCAGGTAACTAAGTTGATGAAAGTATATTTTTAGTCAAACATATTTTTACATATCATGATTGAGATATGATACATGCGTCACACTTTGCGTTACGCTTGAATTATATCTGAATCGCAAATCGAGAAGGATAAAATAGCATAAATTATTTTTGTCTAAATTTGTTGATTTACTATAAAATAATAATAAAATATTATTTACCACCCATAATATTGTATAAAAAATTAAAAATTAGAATATTTGTGTACTGATTTAATTTATATTTAATTTGAATTAATTTAATAACTGTAGTCATCTCTTAACCGTCTTAATGCAATGCTTTTTAGGAATATATATTTTATATTTTTACTTGAAAATTTTCGTTATACCTGGCAACTGCCGGCACATCATATCCACTCTTAACGTTATCAGGTCCAACAGGTACCGCAGCGGTTAGTAGGAGACGCGGTTTTTTCCTTTCTTGCGCCTCTGCCTCGAAAGCCTCTCGCAATTCTGCGGGAAAATGATGAAAAGTCAATTCAATGTATGTACATATGTACGATATACGGCGCACACGAAGAGTGGAAATGTCAAGTGCCGCGTCGCACGTTG
The DNA here is from genome assembly GCA_928718305.1 of Tetramorium bicarinatum. Classification (NCBI taxonomy): domain Eukaryota; kingdom Metazoa; phylum Arthropoda; class Insecta; order Hymenoptera; family Formicidae; genus Tetramorium; species Tetramorium bicarinatum. The sequence continues at coordinate 19,850,483 of OV788321.1, forward strand.
AACTCATGTAATCCAATGTAAAACAATAGGCAATAACCGCCTTATCAAGATTAACGTGCGTCTGACATTTCCAGTCGCGGGGACTTCGCATCATTGTTGCTCTTTCTAAAGCGAGTCTTTACCCTTCAGCAGGAGAACATAATTCTTCTTATCGTCTCCACCCTTTGGATATTCCCAGTCGATGTCAAGGCCGTCAAAGTTCCTATCCCGTAAATATGGTATGGCGCTGTAGATGAAGGTCTGCCGAGCGTATCTCGTCGCGGATACGTCCTTGAACTTCTGCGTGCCGAAGGACCAACCGCCTGATCATACAGATGAGACAGAAAATCGTGCTAGTTTTACTCAAACTTGAATAAATTTTAAAAACCATCATAAGTTGTTACAAACACCAATCATGTAATTAGTTACGTTAATAATTTAGCTTTAATCTTCGAATAACATAACTTCGGATAATATAAAGTAATAACACGAGGCGATATTAAACGGACTTACCGATTGCAAGCAGAACTTTCAGGGACGGATTGGCTTTCTTAAGATTTACCACCCTCTCGTACAAACCGATCTTGCCGTCCTTCGTTTCGTCATTCGATTCGAAACTGGTTAGTTTGTTCTTCTTCAGCCATCCGAAGGCGAAGATAACGTGGGTGCAGAGGTCAGGTTGAATGTCCTCCGGCAGGAACTTGCCGATCTTCGTGCGATACTGAGACCAATTTGTGTAATAGCATACGAGCTGCGGGTGCACAAAACATAAAATTAGTACAGAGTGTAGCTAACAATATTTTTTATCTTCTAATGCATACAACATATTTTATCAAAAAATAATTAGATTTCAAAAATATATAAGTGTTATTATATTTTTTAAAATACTTATTGCATAAAACTGTATCATTTGCAATACAAATAATTAAAACAAAAATATAATGTATTACTTCTTTCATAACGCAAAGAAGGATCTCGTTAACTCCAAGTAGTAAATCGACTCGATCTCTAAAACAAATCATCTCGAGATATGTATCTCGAAGAAATCTCACGGTCCAACTTTACGATAATAACTGATTATTTTTTTTAGAACGTCGATTCTCTTAGGTTAAACAACTTGGAAATTGGTAATTTGAGAAAGAGTAATTAATCGAATGATACAAAGATAGCTGCTTGGGGCAACAATTTGAAATTTACGCTCTGATAATGTTTGCCATCAATATATATGAGCTGAATGAGCTGAAGCGCCGCGACACCCACCTTGTAGTCGTTCGTTTTGCCGGGCTGAAGCTCGTTCTTCGTGTTCTTATTGCTGACACGATTTCGCGTGACCTTGAACCTGTTGACACTGGCTGAGACCTCCTGATCGTTTGAGATCGACGGGGCGGAAGTCGTCGGCCTGCGGAATCTCTTTCTCGCGCCTGACGATACACACACAATCGCCGGATAATTACGTAAAATTCGCTCCGATTCTTCCTACGGCGATTACGCAACGCTTGCACGAATATGCACATTTCAGCGTTGCGTAACATTTCGCGCTTACACGCATACGACACGAAACTTCGAAAGGCAGGTGCCTTTCACCCGTTAGAATCGATTACTCTGGAACCGTTTTGCATACATGATGCAATATCGACGTCGACGACGACGAGGGCAGCCCTTTTGCGCTTTTTAGGGTATTGTATAATACGAGCTTGCGTAACCGGAAGGCCACATTTTCTCGCGTCAGCCAAGTACTCCTGATTGATCGACCGCTATCTGCGCTTGTCGATAGATCGCTTCGGCCGATGAAAAAAAAATTTATGTAATCGAAATCCCGGTAGAGAATTTATTAACCAGTCAGTGAGGATTAAGTATGAAAGGACACGTTACGTTATTGATCATCGACAATACCCGATTAACAATGAATTATTGATGGAGCCTTGTCGATAGTCCCGATTCTCGCTTGCTCAAAAAGTGTAAAGTGTTACGATTTCCAAACCAATTATTACGAAAGTAAACGATGGAAATTATCGAATGCAAGTCGTGGAGTACCTTCGGCGTGTTGGAGGAGACCCAGAAGCAGTACCGCGAAGCAGACGAGCAGCAGCCTCCAGGTAGTTCTCCTGGTCGACACCTGAAAAAAAAAAGCGAAAACGGAGATATTGCGACAAAAACAAATAAATACAATGAGAGTTTAGTGAGTTCAATGCTAATCCATTAACGAGTCATTTTCAATCGAGAACTCTCACTGAAAATTTCTATATAAAATTAATTACATGAGTTTTAAATCTATAATTTAAATTAGTTAAATTTATAATTATAATTTCTGCATTTGAATTAACTAACAGTGAATTTTTCCAAAAATTCTGTCTATTTAGAGACACAAAATTACGACGTAATTTAGCTTAATTTTTTAAATAGTTTATATAATTTTTAAATAATATTAAAATTTACTTTTGTTAAACAGAGAATTCTTTAATTTATTCCTTTTACTTCGGCCATTAGTATATTTGAAAAGTGTTTGCATAACTTTATATTTCTTCTGTCAGGCGCATAACTATTCATGCACGCGATAAGGTTAAAGACCTGACATATAGTTCGCCGAGATTAATCCGTGTAATATTGTTCACAATGGCGTCGTGATTAGAGGAGAAAGAAATTTAGAATAACGTATTCGCTTATTAGTATTCGCGATGCCTGATAGAGGCAACGGCGAAAGTCGTTCACGGTTCTGACAATCAATTACTAAGCAATCGCGAATTGTTCTACGATAGCGACAATAAGAATCACCGGTCTCCCCATTGAAAAACAATGCGTTTATTAATCGAATGGCACCAGGAATCTAATAAGCTGACCTTTCTCGCGGATAATTCGAGATTACGGCAGGATTGAAGGCACGACGTAAGAGTACCGAAGATATATTTCATATTTTCGAAGTCTTCTCCTTGCGACACAGTTGTGTATTTTTCAATTTCACGCCCAAGTTTCATGATGCAATTGTAATTTGTTCCATTAACCCGGATTAAAACGCTTGACTGACCGCGTGATTTACAAGCTGATATTTTTTTTATTAACATTTCATCGCATGTAGATAATGTAACGTAACGTTCTCGAAGCGTATGGAAAATTATGTCCAAGGCGACGCTGATATAACGACGAAACTTCAATCCCGGTGACATATACATCAAGTGATTCAACACGAAGCAGTTTCCGTTGGCATCCGAGAAATGCGAAAGTAGTTTGCGGTTTAAATAATCTATTGCCAAGCGAATAGTCGTATGCAACTTGGTTGAGCGAGAAACGGATAAGTGAGCATAATCAGCAGCAGAGAGAATATTCAAGAAAATAATTATGCGTGTATATTTTATCTAAAATTATTTCTACCTGAGACCCACGGAGAGAAGATTACAATTTTTAAACTTATTATAGGGTATATCTTACACAGAATGCACTGTGTTTATTACTCGGGATAACTTCTATCATTTTTACCGTGAACGAAAGCTACCAGTCGTTGAACAACGTAAAAGACGTAAATCTACGTTACTGTCCAATATTGTGCAATATTTAACTTACGTTTCAGAGGAAATACTACGAATTTAAAGACACATTGGAATAATTCTCTCTAATGCACGCTCATTGAAACAATACAATGGTTCGTTCGCACGCCAATCGCGTTTTCACTCCCGGTTCGCGTGAGATCGGGATGGAAGTCACGCTTCATCGGGTTTTTTCGCAGGATAGATCCACACCGTGGATAAAATACCGCGGAGCTCGTCGTCCTCGCTCGTATTAATTATTATTGCAAACGGCAAGAAAGCCGGCGCGGTCCGAGCCGATCCTTTTTTCGAGGCCATGGCCGACCGGGACTCCGCGACGAGCGGATTTTTTTTCTTAACGGCATCCGTACGACTCTGTATTCCAGCCACGAGTCTGGAAAGTTCTTAACCTCGTGAACCCCCTCTCCCCCCCCTCATCAGGGGGACCGCGGAGATTGTCGTTGAATATCATTACACGATACACACGCGGCTTAATGATATTCAGCGTGAAGCGCGCGATCCTCGCTTTTATATCGGGGACCGTGCCGCGCCGTTCCGATATGCCGAGGCGAAGTGAAACTTCTCTTTCCTGCGTTCCGCAAAGTGGCCGTTCCGCGCGATGCGGTTTATCGAGAGTGATTTCATCGGGGACGTACGGGGGAGCCTCGGCGACCGTTTTCGTACCGCTTATAAATCGCTCGTGTCACTTGGAATTTCCATTCGCGCCTTACCTCGATTTTAAGTTGCGGCGCCGATTAAAATCTAGAATCTAGGCAAAATATTCCGCACGACTACCGCGAGAGATCGTCGTCACCCCGAGACATTTGCGAGTTTTTAATTCGCGCCTCGCGACGTCGGCGATGAAGAGAAAATGCAATTATGCCTTTAATCTATCTGTTCCGATTTCACTTTGCATGAAGATTTGCGTTACTTGCAACTGGATTATCAAAGCTCCCGTATTGTTATCAATGCTTTACAAATCTGTTTTATAATAGAAATAATATATTTTAATGTAGATAATACTTTGCATAAAATTGTCGATTAAAAATATTCTCCTCGTTAATCTTTTAAGTGAAGCAAAGAAGAAAATGTTTAATTAGCTGGTGAAAGTCTAGAAACGTTTTATTTTCAATAATCTATAGCTTCGAAATGATTGAACGTCAAATGGACTGAAAGGTTTTAGTCTGTTTTATTAAATTGTTAATTTTTGCTAATTATCGTTACAATTATGATTTGAGTGAAAACTTTATTCCAAGACATTATACACATTTCATATGTTTCTTTGCATCATTTGTCTTCCAGGAATGTCATTGTAAACGCGAACGAGTAACGAGAACCTGCGATCTATATTCGCTTCATTCACTCTTACTTCCTCGCATGCTACACAATGGCATCATCGAACGAAAAATTACCCGTGCTCGCCCCCTTTCTCATTTTTTTTTCGCTTCATTTGCCCATTGTCGGAGCGCGTATTATCGTCGCAAAATGCGCTGACTCGCTTTTAACGTGGGAGCAACTCCACGTTATACTTTTGGTCCGACAATCCTTAACTCGGTATTAATTAACCAGATGTATGACTAGACGCGACTAGACGTTAATCTTCGCGCGTCTAGTCGCAGGAAAAGACGCTCCTCGCGCATCTAACACAATTTGCATACAAGTGCAGCTCATGCGGTTCATGCATTTCAATTGTAGCCGTTGTTGCAACTAGCGATGAATAGCGATGGGCTCAAGTCACTTCGAATATATGATGAAAATATTGAATTATCTTGATTTTTTAAAAAATTTGTAAAAATTTTGAAATGTTTATACAAATAGATTCTTTCTTGAAAAATTTCTAACGGTTTAAAAAAACTCGAATTGTCTTAATATATTATATATTGATTACCTGAAATATGTTTAAAATTTTTAAAACTAAAATAGTATCTATGCCTGTAAAATGACGAGTATATTAAAACGGTAATATAAGTAAATATTGTAGAAGAGAAAAGAATTTACAACATTCAATAGATCTTCTTACAAAGATTTTCAAATAATATTCAAAACGATTAGAGGTGATTTTCGATCGTGATTCCAAGTATCTTAAGGCCATCGCCAGCTCTCTCGTTGCATCGTCTCGTCGCTGTGTTGCGTCGTCGTGTTGTCGTTGGTGGCTGGCTATGCACGTCCGCTCGCGTGGAGAGAGCGAGAGATTTCTATGCCGGACTTTTAGAACGAGCGGCTCCTATTGCCACGGTGCACGACTCCCTCGTGTTATATAGCCAGTCAAGTATCCGTGACTTGGCAGGATGATAATTTCCAACGTTCCCCTTACTCGTTTGTCCGCGTGCGCGCATTCGCTGTACGCTGGCGGATGCGAGGCAATCCGACGTAAATCTTAAGGGATATGCTCGAGATGTTTAAATCGCGGTATCGGGTTTCCACGACCTCTTCTTAGGAGAGGTACAAGACAACGCGGGCACGAAGCTCGCGAGATTCTTACTAGACTCGCCGCGAACAGACACGTGTTTCCAAATTCTTGTCCAATCAGCTTCTTTTTTTTATGATAAAGTATATTTTATACATTTTTACGTATAGAGGAATTTATAAATAAAATCTTTGTGATAGAGCAAACATTTCATACTTTGAAATATATGATCACACAGAGTGAAAGCACGGAATCGGTTTAAACATCGCTGGTAACTAGCATAATAAATTATGAAGATAGCTACTCTTTCTATTATAATATATAATGCCTTTGAAAGTAGCAGTTAATAAAAATTTTTTATCAATGGATTTTTTCTTATGGTATAATCCTTTTCTATGTTTGAAAAGACTAAATCTTCTGTCTTTTCTTATCTTCGCATTGTATCTAAAATCATTTTTATAAGTACGATCAACGATATGATAAATTCTTATCCGATTCCACTTTCTTATTGCTGATTGCTAGATGTGTGGGTTGACTACAAACAGATTTAAATCCTTAATGTATCTTTGATCCTATTCAATTCAAGTGTTGCATGACATTACAAATTTATTACTTTCTTACAATAGATTCATACATAGCAATTTTAGCGTAAATTGTAACATTATCAATGCCGTCAGAAATTATTTTTACGATAAATCAATATAAATTATAAGTTTCATATTAAGTCTTACAAATATAAAATGTAATTTTTTGATTGCATTATTAATAAATGTAAAAAAATTAGTATTAATATCATTATTTTAGCAATGTTAAAACGTGCATAGATATTTTACAATTCTTCTTTGTATCTATTCTTTAATTCTCCAATTCTCACGGTATTAATTATTTATCGCAATTATATAGTTACATAGTTAATAAGATATAAGCTAACAAGCAGTCAAACCCGATTGAGACCAGCTTCAATGTCATTTCGTCACGCATGAACAAATCCCTCAATCTAGCAATCTGATAACAGAGGGAACAGGTAATTCTCCAATTACCTGTTCTGTCTCTTAGTAGGTGTTCGGTGATAGTAAAAGTTTCAAACAGAACATAAATGTATACTAAACCCATTTGTGTTCAATATGTATATTTATAATTCCAAAAAACTAATAAAGTTTTAATAGTCAGAATCAAGAAATTAAGCAAACTAAATGAGTTGGTTATTTTTCCATGTACCAAGAATATAATTTTCAAAAAAAAAGGAATATATAATATAAAGAATACGTGTTTCTTAGATAGCTATAAGTATATTTAACTTATTATGTTTCTATTTATAACTGTCTTTATAATTCAAACCACTTCTTGTCTATAATATTTTATAGTTGCGAACAAAAATTTTTTATCATAAAGTGAAATTATTTATGATATATAATTTTATATCCGCAAGTTTCTAAGCAGTACATACATATGCGAAAATGATCTTGGATGATTATTTGAGATTGTAAAATGACGACGAGATCGGCGTAAAACAAACTTTCGTGTCTACAGAAAATTAAATTACACTGTCGAGAATTAACATCAGATTCAATCCCCGATTATTTCGCCGATTAGCATCTGAAATTGTTGTGAAAATCGGCAAGGTTCGCATTAAGTACGTCGCCAATCGTCCTCGTTCTATCTGGTTTCGTTTGAGATCCGATGTGCTAATCACCAGGATGCAGGATGCAGGCGCGAGTTCTGATGGTCGATTTTGCCGCAGATTCTAGATCAGCGGGACCGTCCATCCGTGAAAATTTCACTGACGTTCCCTCGCTTCTACACGCGGATCTACGTACGCACGTACGCGTACGCAGTTCGGGATTTTCGAAAGTTACCCGCCGTAAAGATATGACCCGTCTAATTGTTGATTCACTGCCAACGAGAGAAATCGATTCTCAGCGTCGCCTATTAAGAGGGAAATGCAATTATGCTAACGATTATGCACCAGTCACAATGCGCGTTTTCCCTTTTGCTTGTCTCGCAGATGACACAAATCCGTGGTTTTTGTCGCGATTTTCTGTCTGAGTGTGTCGTCTACAATTTTCATCACGACGTAAACGTTCGTGTAATTGATTAACGATGAAGAACATATCATCAGCGATTGATAGCGAATATGATAATGATAGCTTGTGATCTAAATCAACGCTTCAATTATAATTGGTTATTAAACTTACTGCGTTATGTCATGTTTAATATACGAGTTAAATTTATTTGTCTGGTCGGAGCACATTATTAATTCAAAATTAGATAATCCAGAATTCCAGAGTGAGTCATGCGATCTTGCGCGCAGTAGTGGACGAGGAGTACCGTTGAGATGCAACAAATCCATTCCTACCGGTTTGTATTGTGCTAGGCTTTCTTTTCGACCGTGCCATGCTACCTCGTTACATTTACCTGGTTTACACTCGAGCGCTCTTATTCAGTTAGCTTCGCGTATCGCGTACGCTTATCGTCGCTGCCCCTAGCAACGGTACTATAAATTTCTTCTGACTTATTTAATGTTTTGAATACTCTTCCTGCAGCTTTAGTCACAATTTTTTTTTAATCTCTGATAAAATTATTTAACGTATTTTATATTTGTAATTGTTCACAATCTGTGTATACAAATTATTTATGTAATAATAAAAGTAATTAAAAAGAAAGAAATAGTACAGAACTGTTAAATATTACCTTCATAAATAAATGCGATCTAATTTAAATTTAAATTAATTTAAAAGTTTCATTTGCAATTTTAATAAATGTAATCTTAATTGATATTAATTTATATAATCTTTGTTTTGAGAGTCAAATATATCATTTTCTTACATCAATGCGTTTCGATTTAAATATTCCCTAATATTGCACATTTTATATAATTCTAATAGCAAATTTCTCTCGTAATAGCGGCTTTCTGTTATATCTTAATATTGTTTTCCGTGGCGTCAAGCTTTCTTATTCCTGCTCGAATTCCGGAACGTTCCAAGCATATTCCTTATTGAATTACTGTCGTCGACCTCTCACATAAACTAGAAACATTTCCGCCATACGGTCATAAGCACGATACAGCTATTAATACGACCGCTTCATCAGTGATTGTAAATATGAGCAATTTTATCTATGCGTTTGCCTTCGTTTCAACTACAAATTTCTTTACATACTTATCGCAAAGCAAAAGTAAAGATAAATTACGTCGCCAATATGAATAAAGATAATTTATTATATGTTATTTTTTTTGTGTATATAGGTTTAGATATTTTTATGAAATGTATGTACACGTCATAAAAAATTTTATTTGAAATAAAATTTTATTACGTATTTATCTACGCGTAAATTATAATGTGCATTTTACCACAAACATACTTGTTCTTTTGCGTTCGATTGCATTTTAATGAAACTTACATTCTTAAAAAAAATTATTCTTTTATAAAGATTAATTCTTTTATAGATAATAAATTTATAGATTTATAGATCAAATAAAAAATTAAGAATTATAAACTTTTATAATTATGTCATCCTTTCACGTATTCTTTATATTTCTCGATCATTTTCTACTTTCAAGCGTTCCCATTTGCCGTCGAATTCCTACGTCCCAAAGTGCATTCCACATTGAATTACTTTAGTTGAGACTGTGAGTGAGACTTGTATTGTGAGTTTCCGTCATGTGGCTTTCCTTCTTCACGCGTTACGTTTTACCTCCTTTGTACGGCTCTCGTACGGCAAGGAGAGCCTTGCGCTCCTTTTTCCTCTTCGCATTCTCCATTCTTTTTTCACCGTGCCCGCCCCTGGCATGTTTTCCAGCCTCGTTTTCCAGCCACTCTCCGTTATTGTGGTTTTTGCAATCAGCCGGAGATCAAAATTAGAGACTTGGAAATCATCAAGACGGAGAAGATGCGCGGAGAAGAAGGTGAAACGGAAGAGATGACAGCTTTGTCATTATGTGTATTTTCATTGAAAGGTAATTTCGTATTTCTTTTTCTTTCTTCTCTTTCATTTCCCTTACATTTATTTAATACTACATTCTCATAGACAATTATATTAATTTCTTCTGGATGACCTGTTTTTAATTGGTCAAAGTAAAAATCTCATTGAGAAATTACTGTTTGTCCAATAGAATCGCTATTTATCTTTTATATATCTTATCTGGAAAAATCATGATATTTATTAAGTCATAATATTTATCTCTTCGCAATTTATAGGATGATTACACATGAAACTTTGAATTATCTAAATAATATACAAAAAAGGCTTTGTGTGTATTATATTATTAAGTTAAAATTATTTTCATAACGCAAGGCAATACATATATTGGAGACGTCGCAATTTATTGTCGCACTTAAATAAACAAACAGGCTGTCAATAACAAGTATTAAAATATCTTTAAATAAATGCGTTGTATTTTAATCTGTTTACCTTGTAGAATGTAGGTTGCAGAGATGACACAGTTACTGCTGTATGGCGGCAGGAATTGAGCGAAAGCTTATATTCACTCAATGCATAAAGCTAAAACACGATTTTCAACTGACGCGCGTTTCTTCTTACCGGTTGTAAATAATTTTTTTTGTTGCCGAGATTCAACTAGCTTGGTAGACTTTCTAGGCAGTGACTGCATATCTAACTTAGTGGAAATCAAAGTCATGCAAAAGTATTCCTCATGCGTACACGCGCCGTTCCACAATCATCACATATTATTCTAATATTGACAATTTCTTAAACTAATTTTTCCTTAGAAGAACATTGCGACAGACTATAATGTTTATAATTAATTTTTAATATTTTCAGAAAAGGTTTAATCTAACTTCAATAAAACAGAAAGTCTTTTTAATCAAATTACTTGAAAGAGATTAAAAATAAAATGTCATTGCTTATTTAATTTGCAGAATCTTTTTAACAATAATATTCATTAATTTTATAATTATCCTATTATTGAAATAATCCCCGTTTTTCTTAGCGTTTGAAAGGACATCATTCTAGGACACTTTGGATAAGAAATTTTTTTTTTCTAGTTTTCTCAAGTTTTTCAAGTCTTTCAGTCCAAGAATAAAATTGTAATTATGCTATTACATTATATTTTTTTCCTTATGAAGGATTCTTTGCTCTCGCTCTGTATTTTATGATCCGTGTAACTATGCAAATCACAGAATCTTATGCAGATTTGTCGACGTCCTTATATGCTTGTAATAATGTTTATACAATGTTATTTTATCGATTAATCTAACAGCATCATTTTGTCTTCGCGAAAACGTGACGGGTGAAAAATTAATCTTGCGTGTCGGCGGCAAATAATATCAGGGACTGATCGCGAGAGAGAGAGAACGGCGAAGGTCTGCGACAATTAAATGTAAATCGTTGCCTGATTTGTCAGGATGACAGAACAGCGAGCCGTTCATGGTGTTTTACAATCGCGCCGAGCAATAATTCTCGTCGCGTCAGGCCGATTATGAAAACTTGAAAGGCGAGGCTCTCCCGCCGCTGCGGCGCATACATATCCGACGCATTAACGGTAATTTGCGCATTGCACGCTGATGTAACAATTATTAGAAGTACACAAAGAAGCGTGCTCTAATGATACTTTTCTTCTTTTTATTCGCCGCGACCTTAGAACGTTTACCTTCAGTCTTCATTTCGGCATCCAATGGCATGCGGTTTATGACTATGGCTAATTATTATCTTTCTTCATATTATATATCAGTATTAATTTATGCGTACTCATACTGAAAGAGATTCATTCATGACTAAATCTGTTATTATTGTCAGAGGAGTAGAACATTTCTTATGCCTGAAAGCATAAGATTCTCTTGTGATGAAGCAGTTATTTATTCGTAATTTAATTAAGCAAACTCCATCGAGGTCACAACTAGCTAATTTGCACATTTAGAATTTGGACTACAAACCAGTTCGCGCTTAATTAACGGCCTCTGTCAATTCCTCCTACTTTCAACTAAATTTGAATTTTGTGTGCAACACGATTAAAATCCTTTTATTTTAAAACAAGATTGCAAATTAACTAGTAATTGACACTTGACCTGAAAACAGATGAAAACTTGACCTGTAAATTATAAAATTGTTTTTGCTTAATTTCGTTAAAAGTTACCGACTTGTGCAATTATATTGCATATTTATAGCTTACATCTCATCTCATTATCTTAAATAATTTTTTTTAATTAGCCAGCATTTTTTTATCCAGTAATAAATAAGTTATGTTATTTTCTACCATTAAAATCTGCTAAAATTTTATATTGCTATAGAAGAGGTTGCAGAAATTGCATGTTATTAGAAACCATACACATATTATATCCAGATAAACAATTTATTCTAAATAATACGGCCAAACGAAATGGAGCTATTATCAAAAATTACTACTGTTATAAACATCTTGCATTATGCAAGATAGAGACTCTCATCTTTTGCAGCTGCGTTACATGTAAATACTCCGTGGCGTTCAGAGTTTTTATTACAGCCGCATCGATGCACGATCGTCCGTTTTTCCACACGGTTTCCTCATTCCCCGGTTTACTGCTTACCCTATCGTGTAATTAGAACGTGATGATCACCGTGCAATCGCATCGGCGTAATGCGGCCGATAATGCCATGTCTGTCATCCCGTGAAACAATATAAATTACGGGCACGCGTTAAACTTTTTACACTCGTAAGAAGAGGGAATCGCGCTCATTAACAGCCAATTAACGTTTAACCCGGGGTTCGGGTGAAAGTGCCGATGGTAAAAAAAAAGAAACTATCTATTATTCGTCTAATCATATCCGTTAGTTCATACGTTCAATAGTTACGCCAAACTTTCCCAAAGTACAATCTATGTTCTTAATGTTTCTCACGGTTCAACAATTTGTTCTCCGTTTTTTTCTTCCAGAAACTTTCCAATTAAATGCTATTTCGTTCATATGTTAAAATTCCAAAGCGTTTAAACATTGATAATTTATAAAGACAGCGAATCTTTTTCATATAATAAAGTACAGTAGTTATAAAATTCGTCAGTTGTATTAAAAATATATATTTGTCTACAAATTACAAATATTCCAGAGAAACGCTAATCAGAATAAAATTATCTTGTCTTTTTATAGCATAGTATAGTTTTATATATTACAAATTCAAAATTACCTCCAATTTGTATGTATAACATTGCAAATATAGTTGTACTTAAATAAATTTTAATATAGTTAGAATTTATTTAAGTAATTAGTATTAATACATAATAAAAATATATAAATATAAATTAATAATACTGCATTAAGAAATTTTTCATTAATATTTATCTTATTAAATAATAAAACACTCTTATTGAATTAAAATAAAACAATAATTAAAATAATTAATTGGATTACAAACGGAAATGTTAAATAAATTGTTGTTAATACACTGGTTTTTTGCACAGTCTTTCATATTCGTCACAGTTATTGTAGTGCTCGTCTCAATAATATTTCACATGAGATTTCGCCGCTTTTTCATTCCGTTCGCGGAACTTTTCTAATCGCTCGCTCGTGGCCCATTATTACGTCTTATTAGAATAAGAATTGTAGGAAAAGTATGTAAGGTTTTATTAATTGTGTCCGATAGTACAGATATACGAAACGAGGATTTGACCCGACGAACTCTCGAGACTTTCTGCCTCTCGAGCTCGCTGATCCGTCGCTTATATAAGCTCTTGTTAGCCTCGCAACAGCGCATTCCCGAAAAACGCTTTTCTTTTAGAAGCCGCGACTTTTATTATTCACTGTGACTTCTGTCACTCGCCGCAACTTCTATCGCTCGCCGCGAACGTCGCGATTCTTTTTGTCGCAGACCGACAATCACTCGCTCGCTCTCTCACTCGCTCCAATGCTCTCACTCCTCACACTCGGCCATTCTGCATGGACATTCGTCCTCGAATGTCTTCGTCTTCGCACTCACCGTCAGAGTCATCACTTACCGATTCCGTCCATGGTTTCATGTGATCGGCGGATGTCGACGTTTTCGACGGTCCTTCATGTTCGCCCACTCTCTGCACCACATACCGATCGTTACGCAACACTTTTATCACTGAGTATGGACCTAAATACTTATTAGCTAGTTTTAAACCAGGACCTAGCTGGGTACGCTTTATCGCTACTAGGTCGTTTTCGCTATATTTTGTAGCCGCTTTACGTTTTCGATTAAAACTGACTCGATTCTCCCGTTGGATCTTCGCGATACACTCCTGTGCTTGTGTACGCAATTCAGTCCGAGTATTCTGAAAATCACTCACCCATTCTTTCTCTAACAATTCGCGAATTTGAGGATCATCTCGTACGCGCGCATGTGCTCCAAATAATAAGTGAAATGGCGTAGTGCCAATGCTTCTATGTGGCGCGCAATTTAAATACAATTGAGCGGTATCTAAAAACTTGAACCACACCTCGCGTTTAGGATCCGACAACTTTGTCAATAACGGAATTAATACTCGATTGACGCGCTCGACTTGTCCGTTAGCACGAGGAACTCCGGTTGTAGTTAACACATGTTCTATTTTCTCCATGACGCAATAATCCTCAAATTCCTTGGAGGTGAAAGCTGTGCCTCGGTCGGAAATAATTCTCCGCGGGTTTCCAAAAATCGTCGATTGCTTCTTAAGCTTAGTCACTACTTCCGTCGCGTTTGTCGTTTTGGTCGCATAGAGCCATACAAATTTTGTGAATGCATCTATCACTACGAAAATATACCTATAACTCTTTTTCGTGGTAGGCAACGGCCCCAAATGGTCAATGTGATACGTATCGAGAGGCAAGTCGCCTTTTTCTATCGCGTTTAAGTATCCCTCTTGCTTTCCTTGCTTTCTTTCCGCAAGTATACATGCTACACAATTTTTTATTACTTTCTCGACTTTCGACTTTATATTCGGCATCCAGTAATCCTTCAAAACGATCGCCTCAGTTTTTGCCACCGCGAAATGACCTCGTTCATGGGCTTGCCTTATGATCTGTGTGGACATTGTTTTTGGAACAACTAGCAATACGTCCTCATTATGCTTTTTAAATAGTAGGTCATTCTTTATTATATAATTATTCATATTTCCTTCTTTCACTGCTTCGAACATTTTTCTCACGTCGTTATCATCTTGTTGCGCTCGTTTAAATTTCATCGTTAAAGTATCACGCTCGTCTATACTCATGCAGACCGGAAGTGGATTGCGACTCAACGCGTCCACATGAAGCATGCTCTTTCCAGGCCTGTGTTCAATAGAGTAATCGAATTCTTCCAAAAGCAATGCCCATCGGGCTACTCGTACACACAGATCTCTTTTATGCATTGTTAGGGTAAACGCGCGACAGTCTGTTATTATTTTGAATGAAATGCCTAGCAAGTAAACACGGAATTTCACTAACGCTTTCACAATCGCGAGTACTTCTAACTCGTAACTTGTATAACGCCGCTCCGCGGGGGTAGTTTTTCCGCTCGCATAGTAAACGGGATGGAATGCAATACCTTCGCTCTCTTTTTGTAATAATATAGCACCATACCCTTCCATTGATGCGTCGGTATGCAATTCTGTCATTGCATTAACTCTATATAAGTGCAATACCGGCTTGTCGCATAGAATATTTTTTAACCGGATAAATGCCTCTTTCTCGTTTTCCTCGAAACAAAACTTCGCGCTTGATTTTAATAAATTACTTAATGGACGTGCTATGATCGAATACTTTGGAATGAATTTTCTGAAGTAGCCACTCAGGCCGAGAAAACTTTGAATTTGTTTAATATTCGTCGGCTCCGGAAATTTACGCACGGCCTCGATCTTACGCGCCGACGGATACACACGACCGTCTTCCACTACGTGACCGAGGAACTCCACTTTTTTCTGTAGGAAGTAGCATTTCTTCCAATTGATAACTAAACCTGCTTCGCTCGCAATTTTGAGTACTATCTCGAGTCTTTTTATTCCCATATCCTCGTCTTCGGAAGGAATTATCAAATCGTCCAAATAAGTTAATACCGTTTTATCACGTATTACATCTTTAAAAGTCGCGTTTATAAAACGTTGAAAGATTGACGGTGAATTGCAAAGACCGAATGGCACTTTCCGAAATTCGTAATGTCCGTCAGGGACAATAAAAGCCGTATATTTTTGACTCTCCTTTTCCACCGGAACGTGGAAGAATCCGTTCTTTAAATCTAAGGTGCTGAAATATTTCGCCGTTTGTAAGAGGTCTAATTGGTCCTCTATAAGTGGTAAAGGATACCTATCGCGCACAATCTTTTTATTCAGCTGCCTATAGTCGATGCACAATCGAGTGCTACCGTCTTTTTTCCCTGTAAGAACTACGGGACTCGCATAGTCCGAAAGAGAGGGCTGCACAATGCCGTTTTGAATCCATTCGTTAATGTGGTTGTTTACTTTTTCTTTCTCTGAGGGAGATAATCGTCGGGCTCTTTGATAGACCGGCTCCTCGTCTTTCAGAATTATTTTCATCTCAACGTCGGTCTCTTTAGTTTTACGCGGGTGATAACTATTAATAATATTTTTAAGAATCGATCGATGCTCACTATTCGAAACATGCGCTAACTCTACTTCGTTAAACTCTTCGCGCACATCTACTTGAAATATCTCAGGCAACTCGCGAGCGTCTACAGCCGTCTCTTCCACGGGACTAATCGATACACTTCCGTTTCTCACGCGCAAATCAACCGTGTTTAGAAAATCAGTGCCTATAATAAATTTACGAGCAATCATATGAGTAGGTACAACACGAATAAGAATAAAATAAGTATGTTCGTCGACTATCATTTCTGCACGAAACTCTCCGAAAGCTACGCTCTCATGTGATCCTACACCGCGAAATCGCGTTTCTTTACATTCTAACGTAGGAGATCCTATTTCCGCATGTTGATCCGCTCGCATAAGACATAAGTCGCTCCCGGTATCTATTAACGCTACAACTTTATGATCATTGATTACGACGTCTTTATTACATTTTGTCTGGGTTACCTGAATCGCGACACAGCTCTCTTTTACCTCCGCACGCTCTTCCGTACACTTTACAGCAATATGTCCTCGCTTTCCGCACTTGAAACACTTAGGGCCGCTCTCCTTCGTTGGACAGTCTCTGCCGAAATGATCAGGCAAACCGCAATTAAAACAATTTTTCTTTTCGCCTGGAGACGTCTTCTTCTGCCCGCTCTTCCCGTCCCCGTTGCTCTTATCTCCCTTCTGCCGATGTGTCTTTTCCTCGCCGCCGCTCGTTCCCGTGTGCTTCCTCTCCCAAAGCGTGATCCGCTCGAATGCCTCTAGTAGCGCTGTCTTCGTTTTTAGACCACTAACGCGTGCTTGATCCCTCAGGATACGATCGGGTATGCCGTCGATGATATATTCAACAGCCTCTTCGTCGTCGACCGGTACCAAGTTTCCCAGAATAATTTTTTGATGCACGTACTCGCCGAACGTCTCACCTTTCTTCCATACGCGTTCTTCGAATTTCTTGCGCAGCGATACTTTGCTCGGGCGATGGTCAAACATAGCTTTAAGCTCGCAAAGCAATGCCTCCACGGATACTTCGATTAATTCGGGCCTCGAATGCAGCCATTCCAGTGCTCTTCCTTTCAGCCGCATCCCCACTAATATTTTCGTGTGTCCATCGTCTAATTTGTACGTTCGCTTCAATAGCCTCAGTTGTTTCTCCCAAGTCTCGTAGTTGCCTGTCGTGCCGTCGAACGTAGCCAGTAACTCAGCTATCGCGCTCATATTAATTTTCGGCTGCACCGGCGGTCGGAGATCCGCCTCGACATGCGTGTCCGCTCCACGAACGGGTGGTTGCACTTGCACTCTCAATCGCTCGACCTCTCGTCTCAGAGAATCTAATTCCGCCTCCATCGCAGAAACGTTCTTCTCGCTCGCCATTTCACCAGCACCTTCGGTCGCACGCACTTTTTCTCTCCACGTGCCCGACGGATCAGACTCGTTTAGACGCGCTATCAATTCGTTCTTGTTTCCCGAACAAGACAAACCTAACTCTTTCAGCTTCTCTTTCAGTTCAAGCACTGTTAGATCGTTAGCACTTCGAATGCTCATGTCTCGCACTCGCGTATCTCGTAATCACGTCGCGTTATAATTTCTCGCAATAGTATCTCACAAAGAAACGTTCTCACTAATACTCGTCTCTCACGGATGACCGTCTCTCACGGACACCCGTCTCTCGCGAACACCCGTCTCTCACAGATATTCGTTTCTCACAAATACTCGTTTCTCACAGATACTCGTCTCTCACGAATACTCGCCGTATACCGCACTAAACCGGCACAATCCCGGCTGAGCCCCCAAATTATGTAGGAAAAGTATGTAAGGTTTTATTAATTGTGTCCGATAGTACAGATATACGAAACGAGGATTTGACCCGACGAACTCTCGAGACTTTCTGCCTCTCGAGCTCGCTGATCCGTCGCTTATATAAGCTCTTGTTAGCCTCGCAACAGCGCATTCCCGAAAAACGCTTTTCTTTTAGAAGCCGCGACTTTTATTATTCACTGTGACTTCTGTCACTCGCCGCAACTTCTATCGCTCGCCGCGAACGTCGCGATTCTTTTTGTCGCAGACCGACAATCACTCGCTCGCTCTCTCACTCGCTCCAATGCTCTCACTCCTCACAGAATGCATTGCTTCACAGCGTATTAATGTAATTATTCGCTTATCAGTTGAAAATCGATCTTCCTTTCTCATCTCACGATATTTGCCCACAGATTGCAAGCCTATCTCTTGCGACTCGAAACAGCGGGCAATTCTCACTTTTCCCATGAATAAAGCGTACGCTTTGTTCCGACATGCATGTGCTCGTGTAACATTTATATAAAAGTGTCTTTAAGAGGGATCTCATGTCTTACGAGATCTCATATCTTGTCATAACGCAAACATTTGAAATAAGTTTACCAAATTTCATAACTAAAATATTTTTGTAATATATTTGTTTGTATATATTATTAAATATATGTACATTGCTTTGCAATAAATGATAAAATGACGATATAAATTAACAAACACGAATAACATATCAATTTTATGTACTTATTTCGCATGACACATGATATAATTTTTGTACAATTATTTTTTAGAAAATTTAGGTTTTTCTGTAAAATTATAAAGAACATTATAAAAAAATAATTTGACTTAATAATATTAAAAACTTTCCAGGTACGTTTTCTAATAATAAATATTTTTGCTTTAAGTAGATCTTTGTAAATGTCATGTAAGTATAATTCTGTATGAGTCCAGCATTATCTCTTCATTTTGTGTTAACGTGAGAGACATATACCACAAAATAAAAATATAAACATTCGTTATTCCACGCGCAAGGTTTCCGTCGCGATGCTGTGAGAATAATGAAGAAAACAACGCCTGGAAAGGTGCGGTACATTGAGCAACTTAAAAAACAGCACGTAGCGACGAATTTCACTTTCCAAGTTAATTAACCTTGAATGACGTATAAGATATCAATCTACGTGCGGTACTTTCGTAAGAAAATTCATTCGAATACATACAATTTCTTCTTTTCTTACAGACCGAATTAGAAAACATCTACGTGCGAATTAAAGATTCTTCAGGCGATTTCTTCTTCGTGTTTTTCTATCGATTAAAGCCGATCGATATATCTTTCTACATGGATAACAATTCACACATTCGTATCGATATTCTAACGATTTCCTGCCTCGCATACGTTTAGCGATCGGCAATGCTTTCAACGTCAAAACAGGATCGCTATCAGTTGCTATCCTTCGGACACACACAGCTGCTACATTTTCAAAGAGATCCCTGTCTCGCACGAAATGTCTCGTATCGAAACATTCTCCCCATCGCGAATTCCCTTCGCCATCCTTGGACATTGAAATCTAAACGGCTTCGCCAGCGCAAAGCTCCCGGTTACAGAATCCCGGCTGCGATGCGACAACGCGACGCGGTGATCTACTCGCTGCGACTGGGACTTACATAAAGGCAACCTGTTTAACACGTCGCGCCCGGACGCGTTTTAACCTGGAAACAGCTCGGCACCGAGCAAAAAAATCCGCTCTTGTCCGAGCAAAACTCGATGGCCAATTCATACAGTTTATCTTGTATCTACGATGGGATCGAAACTTTCGCCGATATTCAGCGAGGCTCGAGATGAAAGCATCTCATAAAAATTACATCTATCATGTGAATAACAACTTCTCTCGCGATTATCATGCATTCGTAATAATCAGCTTATGCGTCAGCTAATTTGGCTAATTGCAAGACGACATAAATTGTACCGACATAAATTGCCGAATAAAGATGCGAGCGCCCAAGTATTTCCGACTTGCAGAACTACCTCGCTTTTACCTCTTTATTACTAATTATCTAGTAGTCGGCGAGCGGAATCGATTTGTTTTAAAATTGCCAGCCGACGTCGGCCTGTCACTATAAATATGTCTCTCGATGCGTGCGTATCGATTCGTTTCCAGGCTACGCACGTTCGCAAGCCGTTTTCACCTGACTTCCGCCGGAGGGGCTTTCGGCGGTCCGCGCGGTTTGTCGCGCGCTTATGAAACTTCCACTGGTTTCCTGCTACGGGACATATTGCTGATTTGTAGAAGACAGTTTACCGACTTCCTACTTCTTCCTACTCGACGTCGATCTATCGGGAATTGCGATGACTTGCTACTAACGAAATTCAAATCTATATGTAATGATATGTGTGTAAAGGTTTACAACTTTCAGTGCTTAATTTGTAATTCAATAATCCCGGTTTTATTCCATTATTTTTTTCAATATTTAATCTGGTTACAATAAGATAATCGCTGTAAAATTGTTATAAAACAATCGCTGTATATTTTGTTTGATTGTTTATTATTTGTTAAATTGGATTTTTAGAGTGTCGTTTAATATTGATAAAAGTTCGCACAATGTTATTAAGAAAAAATGTTTGATTAATCGGTCCGTATCGATTTTCTTCTTGAGCACTTTATGTAAGCACATTAATAAGAAGATTAAAAAGGGTTTCATTTTCTTTAGGCAGAGATATAAGCGTATGTAGGTTACGTTGGAAAGCAGCAGACTTGAACGTTGCGGACTGCGTAATTGAACCGCCGTTTCCACGCCGTTTTATACCTTTTCTCTCATCGTAGGTATTATTGTTCTACTTGTCATTGCAATTCCGTTATTATCACGGGGGCCTCTCATTTTCATAATTTCAGAGACGCGAGTGGACATTAAATCTTTTATTCGGTTATTAAAGCGGTTTCTTATATTTTCTATTTAATGACAAGTCACTCTCAGTTATAAATTTAAATTAATTAATAAAATTGTTGATTTCTGTTTTTGATTATTTAGGAGAACATTCTTTTGTATCTAATTAAATATTTCTTTTCGCAAATAATATGTTTTGATCTTATGAAATGTTAGGTACTTTCTTCCGTTTTTTTTTCCGTTTTCGCGTTTTCATCTTTCATAATCCTCTCTAGAATTTTTTTATGCTGTTCCAATATATGTTCGGTTCCACGCATCATCCTTTCACTTCCATTGGATTTTGTTATGCGCGCTTATGAAATTTTCAACGGTTTCCCGTGCGAAAAACACAACAAGTCGTACGCTACGTGGGTGGCCTGAATATATTTCCTTTTTTCACGTCTTCACGCTAACATTTCTCTTGCAATGCAACTTTATATTCTAGAGACAATCTCTATGCCCGTCCTCTCATCTCACTTCCGGCGGAAAAGATCTCCAACGTGCCCGCGCGTTTGCAGCATAAAGTTTACTTACTGAAGAATAAACTAAAAAAATAACAAAATTCGCATATTTTCACACAATAGTGATTCTTATTTTAATAATGCCTAACGAGATTTTTAAATAGCAATAATAAATAGAGGTATAGAGAATATTTCTTTTTTAATAAAAGATTAAAGCGCTCCATTTATCTTGAGATATACACTGGAAAAAAATTCTGATTAAAAACAGAAACGAATCAGAAAACTCTTGTAGGATTGATCAAATATTCTGGTTATTATAATAGGAATTCTTGTTATTATAAAGTATTGAGTTATATTATAATAACCAGAATATTTGATCAATCCTACAAGATTTTCTGATCCATTTTTAACTAGAAGTCTTTTCCAGCGGAGAATATTTAGAGCCTTGTAAATTGTATGCTGATGTATTTTCGCGATTTTTTCTTCTAAAATTCAAGTAACTAAAAAAAAATATTGTCTCGCACACGTAATTACGTGTCGTCGTTACTGTTACTTTTCTCCCGAACAGCTTGACGTCGAGCACCCGTTTAGGTCGCACACTCCGGTAATTCGAGATAAATGGTGTACGATGCGGCGGCGTAATCCCGCGGAAAAGAATCGCGCTAGAAAGCCGGTGGAATCCGGTCGAATTTCTATCGAAGCCCACCCCGAGGTACCAGGACTTACTTACATTCACTCGCCGAGTCGCTGACGATGCGAAACGCGTGTCGCCCGGTTCTTTGCAACGTGATTAAATTATATTTCATACTGCCGGCGATTTTGCACACACCAGTTTCCCGCATTCCGGGGCTTGGCGGAATAATTTTCTGAAAGGATTTCGCCGAATCTCCTATCTCTCGAATCTGCATATCTAGATATACCGCGGGTGCGCATGAAGTGCCTGCAGCGTGCAACAAATGTCTCATTTGTATTTGAAAATGTATTTGCTGGCGAGGTGAGCAGCAAATTTACTTCATTGTCGTTTAAGAGCCGGTTCAACGTTCGCCAAGCGCAGGTAATGGAAATGTTACTTGGCAGCGATTGTAGATGCTCGAAACAAATAGAAACCGTGAGCGTCGCGTTTAATTCTAATAAGATTGATACTGTTTAGCGCGGCTAGCTTGTAAGAGAGCTTTATAAATCCTTCCCACTTGTAAGAAGTCTACCAGTACCTCGCATACACCGAAATGTTCGAAACGATTTCGGAATAAGCGGTTCGTCGCCGTAATAACGGAGGAGTGAATGTCAAAGTGTTGCGACGGCAAAATGTTGTAAAACCCGATTCTCGGAAGTTTCACCGATGGATGTAACAGAAAAAAAGAAACGGATCTATTCCTTTTTCTTTCCTTACCGTTATACCGGCTGGTCACGATTAGCGACGCTCATTAATAATTCAGCGCAATCCATTGTATCCCGTGAGCGCGACGAAGGTATGAGCGAATTTCGAATCGCGTACGGTAGAAGATGTCTCTCTTATATTAAGTATAAATAAAAAGATCGGGTCTTGACAACTTTGTCACAACTTTGTAAGTAAAACATTTAATATCTTTATATAAAATAAAAATATTTAAAGCTACTGCAGCAATTTCATTTACCATTAGTATCGTACGCTAAATGATTTTTAACTCGATAATATTTTGAGGCGTGGCAGGATGGGATAGAAAGTTGCAATGTGTACGATAGATCTGTAATGATCATTGCGAAACGATGTTTTCAAGTCATAATTGGAGTAATTTGCTTGATATTTAAGCAATTAAATATTGACAACATAATTTATGCAGGTACAATGTATTTTTGAAGAAGAAAAATTTTTTAATTGCTATCTTAATATCCATGCCACGATCACGTAAGTCATTTAATTCGATTCGAATGAAAAAGTATTAATTACACGATTTGAGAAAACGTGATGAATAGTGAAAAGTGAAAAAGTTCGTCAAGCGATTCAATTACAACTCTCGCGGATTTGCGCTCTTGCAGCGCGCGAACAGGTGTATCTTGCACATATATTGTAACGGTACGTAAAGCGAATGAAGTTACGATGAGATATATCCACTTTTTATGCATCCATTCGCATATCCATAGCGAAGAGGTCCGCCCACGCGCGGCGAAGACGTCACGCGATCACTCGGTGACTTCGATGCCGCCGTTCGGCAAGGATTTATATCGTTACACCAAAAGAAAAAAAATTGCTTCGAC
Source organism: Tetramorium bicarinatum (assembly GCA_928718305.1). NCBI lineage: Eukaryota > Metazoa > Arthropoda > Insecta > Hymenoptera > Formicidae > Tetramorium > Tetramorium bicarinatum. The sequence continues at coordinate 19,874,280 of OV788321.1, forward strand.
GAGGTCGTCGCACGACGAAAGTGAGAGGATTTACAGGTATAACCCGGAAGGACAAAACAAGTTCTCTACCGAAAGTCCTGAAGCTGTATGTATATATATATTTGTGCGATGCGGATACGTAGATACCTGTCGCAGAATTATCATTGTGTCTATATCTATAGCTTAAATGAATTTTTAGATTTTTATACGAATATCGCGAAAATCCGCGTGAAAGTAAGTAACGATACTCGATGTTTAGCACCGTGATATACTTGCTAAATTGACCGTTTCCAATTTGATAATCATCATTTAAGTATCCGTAACGAACTTGATAGATCGATAGTACACATTGACAAACATTCACTGATTAAAAATTTGTTATTTAAATTTATTTAGATTTGTCGGCAAAAATATTGTTGATAATTCTAATTTTTTTCGAGTGAATGTGTACAATTGATTTGTCAAATCAGCGTCAAATGACAGATCAGCGATCGCGGTGTCGTCTTAATTTTACACGAACTCTTTTTGAGACCGGTTCCGGGTGGTCTCGCATAAATCCATGCGTGATGTAATAACTTCGTCGTACAAGAAGATTAAACGGCTTGGGAACGGAGCTGCGTGGAAAAGAAAAACATGTCAGACACGGGATGTCCGGCCGCGAATATCTCTTCGTTGAGAAAACGATTTCGATCATCTCTCTATTGAACGCGATAATCGCGATATTGGAGCAAATTGTTCGGCCGATCTCTCTTTCTTTCTCCGTCGAAGATTTCTGACAGATCTGGGCGATCGAGATCGCCAGCCAAGAAATTGTCTCTTACCCAATGCGCAAATAGAATTGGTTTATAGAATTACTGTCTCTAACAAAAAACTAATTAAACTTAACCCAATCTTTTAATTATACAATTATTTAGTAAATAATTTTGTTAAATTTAATAGATTCTTTTCTCAATTACAGAAAGCAATTTTTTACTCATAATTTGCGACTTATGAAAAGGAAATACAGACAAATTTAGTGTTTCTTAATTCATTTTCGAATTATATAAAAGTGACGATGAAAATACATTTATGCTCAATTAATGGTTCGATAATAATGATAATAAAATTGTACTTACCATAATTGCTCCAGTTACTCAAAACAACAACAATAACAACGGTCCGTGATTCGTAGCACCGCGTGAGAGTAGAGAACCGACAAAAGATTCTCCGGGTATCGTCTTATTATATTGGGAAAACAGTACAAACGGAGAGAAAACTCAACAACGCGAGAAAATTGCCGGCAGATCGGAGAGAGAAAGAAAGAAAAAAAAAGGAGGGATCTCGATTATTGACACGGATCAATGATCGAGGATCCGCCGCCGCATGATCGGGGAACTGTCACTGACAGCAGTTCGAGAAACACTGACTGGTGTGGCGAACAAGCTCACTGTCATTCTCTCTCTCGCTCACTTGCTCTCTTTCATTTTCCCTCTCTCTAGCCGTATTGCTCTCTCTCGCTCTTTCTCTCTCTCTCTCCCCCTTCCCCTCTCTCTTTTCGCCAACCTCCCTCTTCTTCCTTGAACGAAGAGTACACTCTCTCTTCCTTGCACACTCTGTAGAATTTTGCGGCACACCTCTAGACGGCGATGATAACAAAGATATCACAGCCACGGCAAAAGCTGCGGTAATGGTCTACGACGAAAACGTATAATGACGGTTTTTGGTGTGACAACCATGGCAATTAAAGTCGCCTTTCATTTTGCGTATAGTAAGCGATAGCGCGCGCTGTAGCTGGAAATCGGTCGCGCGGGATGACGCGAAAGATCGGCGCTGGCAAAAGTGTTTCAAGACAGTATGTTTAACGTAGGTGTGTATGCGTGTGTATGTACGTGAGAATGTGTCTCACCTAATGACAACGAAATTAATAATTTGAGCGCGTAACACATGCGAAGAAATTTTATAATCGTCATTACGAAAGATACACGCATAACACGATGAATAGTAGTAATTCAGCAACTTATGCAATTGTTTCACATGATAAAAATAATGATTAGCATAATTTTCCAAACCATTTCGGTTATAATAAAAATGCTCGTGAAAGAAAACGTAAAGATATAGCTTGGTGTAAATAAAGCGTAATTGCGTAATTGTTGGTTAAAGCAAGCGTGTAACAGGTATACATCACTATCTATTAAAATCTCTGCCTTTTTTTATTATATAAATAGATATTAAAATTAATTACATTATGAAATTCTAATAAATAATGAAAAAACGTGTGACATTTCCGCGATTATCTGGAGCACGATATTAATAAAGAAAAGGAAGCTGAACGATAAATAATAGATAATTCGATAAAAAGTCAATGAACTTCGTCACTGCATGACACAAATGCACTTTAATATAAAGCATAACTGCTGCATAATGCGACTAGTATACACGTAATCGATCGGTTAAATGTTGCAACACTTGCAGTATAATTGGGGAAATGTTCCAGCAAATTGTCGACGGCGATCGTGTGATTACTCTATATAACAGTTGCGCACGATAGATAATCCATATGGTGCAGCACTTATCAGCGTTAATAATCTAAAATCGGTTTAGATCGATAAAGAAATTTCTAGTGGCTTCAAAACGTCAGGTCATTTTAAATGTATGACGAGCATCTCAATTTTAAATATTATCTAATTAATTACAGTAGATTTTCCGTCTTATTTTTCAAATTAAAATAAAAGTTAAATTATGTAATTTATAATAAAACATTTAAATTTTTTAAATATTATAATTCATAAGCAAATGTGTGAATCATATAAGGAAGAAACCTAATGCTTAATGAACTTCCGTGAAGTGTAGTTCTTGATTACTGATCTGCTCTGATCGTATCGCTCTAATTACCTATTCCAAAAGGCTAATGTAATTAAGACTGAAGTTTTAGACTTTCGCTGAGAAAGGAAACCAACGTGAATTACTTTCAGAGCACATTTCTTCTGAATGCCACTTTAAACATTCCAACAATGTAGCGGTATCTCTTTTTTTTCTTCTCAATTTGCATAGTACAACTTGTAATAATTGATAATTGTCATATTTCAAAACCTTAAACGCAAACGAGCACGCGTAATGCTCTTGTACGTTCAGATCTTCTTTTCAAGTTCTGACACATGTAATTATTTATGCCGAGGCACCTTGAACGTAAACTGAATTTAATTGTATGTAACACGCTACAATGTTCACGACTCTAAACAAACGTCGACTTGCCATGATGAATTATTTCGCGAATTAATCGCACATAATGACTGCCGGGAAGAAGACACGAGCAAGAGAGATTCTAATTCGTGTCGCTAACTGTCGTGCAGGCACACACCGTCTGTCCATTCTTAGACCCTCTCGCTCGTTTAAGAGGCGAAAGCGACTCTCGCGATTCTTCCCTCGCGGATCTCCTGCCCGCTTTTCATTTTCTTTTTTTCCGGTCGTCTTCGCCCGTTTATACTTGTGTAAAAATTTTAATACTTCACCCGTATGAAAATACCTTCGTCGCTCCTTTCTCTCCGCCGTCAGGCGATCCTAACGATCCGTAAGTATCTGCATAATTAGTGTTATAGAGAAATACAAGTTACTCGGACAGCGCGCGCTGCAATTTATCGAAACGGTCGTTAACCCTTTTTCCTCGAACCTCGCCGCTCGCGGTTATAATATAAATTATAATAAGACTATTGGGCTTTGAAAATTACTTCTCCGCAGCGGCGGGGGAAGGGGAGTTTATTTTGTTATACGTTATATTCTTCCACGTTTCTTTCCGCATGTCAGTGCGAATTACCCAATACGCTCGTGACTGGAAACCCCTGATTTCAAGTACCTGACGCGATTACGGCGCGCAACAAATTGGAGGCTTCTTCTATCGTTTAAATGAGATTTTATATAAGGTAATTTCGATAGGCTCTCAAGACGGCCAAACGCAACCGGGCAAAACCGCGCGCGCGCTCGCGCGAACGTATCAAGTACAGTCTCTAAAGCGCATAAACTCTCGGAACGTGGTTTTGTTGGTGGTTTTGCGTTCGCGCTTAGCTCTCACTCACGCTGTAGGTTTTGTGTGAAACAAAAGCAGTTGGAATACAGTTTGTTTTAAAATTACTCTGGATATCGTATTACGAAATTGGAACCAACAATAAAACACGCTGTACTGCGAACCTGAAAAACTTTATAGAGCTCACTTATACAAGGATACCTGATTTAAAATTTCTAAAAATAAGTTTCTAAACATTTATGCACATACATCTGTTAAATTTATAATTAAAAACAAAAGTTTTATGCAATTTTACTTAAATAAATCTAACAAGAAGCGAAACAACTTCTTTTAGAAAGCGTGCAGAATTTACTGAATCAAATTCCATGCATTTATTAATTGATAATTGCGTTCCAGTCAACTTTATTTTCGCAATATTATATCATCACATTTTATTTTTCATATACATGAGAATTATTTTTTTTATCTCAAATTCCAAGATTCTTACAAATAATAATACATGCTTTCTCTATACAAGTTATCTCACAAGTTTGTAACACTTTTGGCAAATTGAAGTATTGATTCCTTTTTATAACAGTAATTAATTATTAAACGTATTCACGCAGTTTACATTTCACTGATTCGAATATAAAAATAGCAATACGATAAAACATTTATTAATAAGTTTTACGTACGTTAATAAGAAATTAAGACGCGGAGAACTTTTAGCAATTGTGGAATCTCATGCGTGCATCACGAGTATCTTAATAAATAGAAATTAAAGCCGAAAATGTAGCGATTCCAGAATCTCGCGGACAAATATCATGATTGTCAGTAGAAACAGTTAGCAACTAGTCAGACGACAACAAGGAAAGAGAAAAAGCGAAAGAGAGAATCGAATGGCATCCCGCGGTAGCGATTCCGGTCGAATTTTAAATGATTTCATTAAATTGAGAATTCAATCGACAACTTGACGTTCTGCCGTGCACGCATTTCCCTGAGGCGAATAACGAATGCAGGAAACAGGATTTGGATTTCAGTCGCTGGTCACGTTATATATATTTTCGTAAGAAATTCGCGCAGAGATACATACAAGAGTAATCATAATTATTATTGTAGCAATAACTGTATGTTCGTACAATACGAATATATAGATTTATGTATACACGTAACGTTAAGAATAAATTACGCTCATGGATTGATCGGTGAATGGAGAGAGTTTTACACGGCAAGTGCGTCGGCAAATGAGATGTGCAGGGGGCGACGTCGCGCGGCATGCGGCGGTTAATTCGACGTCGATCGATCCAGGCGGAAGTGGTTCATCCGACAGATTTTCCGGTTTTCCTCCTCTTTTTTTTTCTTCTCGTCCCTGCTCCCCGATACTTTCGCGAAATGCAAAACGTTTGAATTCGACGCGAATCCGTTAACAGCGCGATTGCCTCGCAAGATCGATTATGCGACAGCGTTTTCGTTCCTTTTCTCTTTTGCTCGTTTTTTTTTTTTTTGGTATTCTTTCTTGTCTGTGTCAACGGGCCGATCGATGCACAGATCACAGAACTACCTCGGGATATCTTTACGAATAACGAAGGATAACAATATACCTCGTGGGACGACACAGACCGGGAATTGACCAGCGAAACCGCACGCCGCGCGATCGTAGAACGGTCCCGGAGGAACGGAACGGTCCGGCAAAACGGATCTGCTTCAGTCCGATCTTCGAGCGACGTGCCACGCTTTTATTTCGACAGTGCCGGTCGACGATCGCCCCGACGATCGGGCGAATCCGCGAGCCGCGATCGAATCGCAACGGACGTCTACCGGCATCTCTTCCTCTTCCTCCTGCGCTCCTTCTCCCATCTCTCCCCCTTTCGCGATCTCTGCCTGAGATTCCCTTTTGCCGCGGATGAACGACCGACTCCTCTGTTCCTCGGTTTGTATGCACACTTCCTTCTTCTTCTGTTGCCCTTCCTCCGCTCTGACCCCGATTACATGATTATACATTTGCCTTTCTCGGCCCAGGGATTGTTCTTCTTGTCGGGCGCGTGTATCAGCGGATCATTCTTCTCGTTCTCTTCCACGTACTCCCGCATCCTGCCGAGAAGAAGAAGAATAAGAGGGTCAAGCCGCCATGCGTTAGTCTCGCGTAATGCTGAAATTGCAACCTGGCAGCATGCGTTACTACCTCAACACAGCTTACCTAAGACTATGGCGTAATAAACGTGCGATTGTGATTCGTTCTAGTGGAATTAATTCCTCATTACGCGACCCTTTATCTCTTTGTACAGTCGTACGTTTTTTACTTATTCATAACATGCATGTAAGTACGGGAAAGGACGATCAGGTAAATTTGTTTCCAAGTATTTACGTAGAAATTTCAGAATATTATAGTCGTAAAAATAATATTAACTATACATATATGTCATATTTATATCAAACACTTGTAAAAATATAAAAATGATATCATTTTATTCGGCAAATTATGTATACACTGAAAAAAAATTCTAGTTAAAAACGAACGAATCAGAAAATTTTGTAGGATTGATCAAATATTCTGGTTATTATAATAGAAAGTCTGATTATTATAAATAAAACTCAATACTTTATAACTTATAAAGTTGATTCTCTGATTCGTCCGTTTTCTTTCCGGAATTCTTTTTCAGTGTAACATTATCCTTGCGTAAGGCTTCTCTGATAAGAGTATTTTTCATTTGGAGGCAGAAAGGTATATCAGATTATCAATGCATTTATTACGCGTGCATTTCACTCTCGATAATGGATATTCCATTCTCGTTATCGCGCGAACGCCGGTGCATTGCTCGCGTGCTCGAAACTCGCCGGAGGCACGGATCCGGCGTTTTCCAGGATCTCCCGGAGAGTGGTCCCGCGAGGTGCTCATGCAGGCGCGATACATTACCTCCGATTTAGTAGATCGCCGATAAGTTCGCGCCTCCGCATGTAGAGCGGCCGATGCGAGGCTGACCGGCGCGGCCGGCTGTTCGATCGCTCGCTCGTTTCGCGAGGAAGTCGGTGAAAGGGACTCTCGGTTCTCGGTTCTCGCTCGCGCGGCCGATTTTGCGTTCAAGGAGAGCTCGCGCGCAAGCGACAACGGCACGAAGCTTTCGAAGTTTGTTCGCCGCTTAGACGCTCGCCAAGCGCAAAATATCCGTGGAATTCCCTCCCGCGGGATATGAGCACGCGCGAGCGCGCGGATTTAACCCTTCACCGCGTTCTATTGCGCACGAACGACGGCTGGAAACTATGCCCAACATTGTCGCTTGAAGCCTTCAGCCTCGGCGTCGTGTAGCAAATACGCGACTTATTTTGAGTGACAAGGCAGGCAGCGTTTACGCGCACGAATGACGAGGTCAACGCACAAAGAATCACTTTGCGCAGCTACAGTAGCATTTCTCAACAACTGTCCGTACCCAGAAAAGATCCTTCGCTTTTATTAATCTGAATAAAATTACGAATAAATATTCCGAGCAAAGAAACTTGTGTGATGAAGAGTTAAATTGTACGAAATGTATTTTTTTTTAATTTTCACAGCGAGAAACCATGTGGTTCCTTTTATATGAATTATACATAGTGAGGGAAAGAATATTTTTCTCGTATTCTTGATTTCTTAAGCAATGACTGCACATAAATTTTATTTGACTAAGAATAATCAAGTACTTTTGTGCTTGATCGATATTGATTTATCAGAGTTTCGTGCGGAAATCGCGGACTTTCACTTATCAGCGTCCGTCGCGCAATTTTTAAGTGAGGGTGAACGACCTTCCCTCGACACCCGTGTCGTAATGTTACCGATTCGCGTTTCTGCGACGTCTATTATTTAGCGACCATCGTTTATATAATGAGCGGCAATCATCGAAATCGGAGCGACTACGAGTCGTGAGTCGCGATGTCAAATGAGAGCTGTCGTAGCGGATCAGTCGTAGAAACGAAATGAATGCGATTCTGTTCACTTCACGCTCGAATTCACGGTTTGTCTCACTTTCGTGTCTGTCTTTACGGCCTGGCGGACGATGGAAGTCGCAATTTAATGCACGAAGATCGAGTGAAACTATCGATTGACAAAAATACCGGGGATATTCCAGTATTTCCAGTTTCACTAAACATTCGCGCGCCGCCGACGTTATATTCGTGTCACAAAATTTAAAAAGAGGCGTACGTGCGCGTTTTATCACGAAACCAATTTGAAAAAAGAGAAACTAACTAGAAAGAAAACGAGAAAGAAAGTTTAAATTTTTAAGCCAAATTACGAGATGAAGAAAGAAAATTTGTGTTCCTTTCGCTGTCCTCCTTCTCTCCCTTCTAAAGCGTTCTCATTTCGATTATAATTTATTTTATAAATTCCAAATTCTATTTCACTATTTATTAACATCGTTAACGCTGCTAATATACCGCGAATAGTAGGACTTCCACGGCGGTGTTGCGAAAATAAGAGCGTATCGGAAGAGAACGACCCACATTGCGTGCCAATGAATGCAACAGGCGTCGGGTTCAGCGTCGAGTTTAAAGGAGGTCATCCTAAATTCAGGAACCGAGACGCACCGTCGTCGTCGTCGGCGTGGCATCGAAATATATTTCGCGCACGCGATAATCTCGATAATCTGTCGCGCTGGCTTCTTGAATTAATTTCCTTTTAATTAATTAAACCCGAATTAGAACGTTAATGAGAAACTGGCCGTGGCGCATGGGCGCATCGCTAATGGGCGATACGATCCAGCGGGCAGGCGGGAAGTGGGCGCCGATCTTCTTGTTCCGGCGCGTGATCCGGCTTGCGGAACGACGCGGAACCGCCTGGTCGTTTAGACCGGCGACCGAGCGGTGTTGTTTCTCGCGGCGAGGGTTTTCGAGGCGAGTATCGCGCGCGCGAAAGCAAAAAATTTCCGCGGTCTCGCGAGACTTCTCGAGCCGGTGAAAGGCGGCGGAGCACCCGCCCTCGCGCCCCTTCGCCCCCTCCGCGCGCGTCGCCCCCTTTTTTCGCCTCTTTCCTTTCTTTTTATCCCTTGCCGATCGACCTAATCTCGCGTCCCGATAACACGACGATACGTTTCCACGCCCGCTTCCTGATCCCTTTCGTCTCGCGCGATACTCGCTTGACGTAATCTTTGCGTAATACCGCGGTGCAGGTGACTGGGGATGCTTTCGGCAAGTTATCGACACTTTCGCTCGTATTCGGCATCATATTCAACCAGATATCAATATTTTTTAATTTCGATATTATTAGTGATAATTAAGAGAACGAATATCTGAAACAATATATGAACAAAAGGAAAATTTTTTTAGAACAAGAGCGGAGCACGTTCGTAAATTTCAAACAGTTTTACAAAAGAATTATTGTAATTGCTTGAATATTATAACAATACAATTTAAACAAGAGAGAAGATATACAATATATTAATAAAAATAAGGACAATTTTTTTAGAACCGAGCACATTCATAAATCTCAAAAAATTTTACAAAACAATTATTGTAATTACTTGAATATTATAATGATACATTTTAAAATATCAAAACTATCTATTAAAGTAAAAGAGAAATCTTTAACTCGAGCACAATTGTTTCATGTAATTTATAATACAAGAGAGAAAATATACAACATATTAATAAAAATGACAACTTTTTTAGAACAAGAGCGGAGGACGTTCGTAAATTTTATGTTACTTGAATATAACGAAATAATTTAAAATATCAAAATTGTCTATTAAAGTAAAAAAGAAATCTTGAACTCGAGCACAATTGTTTTGTAATTTATAATACAAGAGAAAACATACAATAATTTCTCCGTGTAGGTTCGTTAGCTACAAAAGGTCGTTAACGCCGCTATTAAATCAGTCGGAACGTGAGCCGATAAATTCGCAGAGCCGATCGCGTTTTGCCGTGTTTAATCTCGCAATAACTCGGCCGCGCTCGATCATTAGCGAGAGCGCGACACGCAAAGGATATAATTAGCTGGAGCCGAATGGATTGGCAGCGGACGCGGGGATAATCCTCGCGCGATCTCTTTCCGCGCGATTCCTTTCGTTCGAGCATGACGAAACCGTCAAGTTACGTTGAGAGACGATCGGGACCAGTTGCGATTCAATTAGATCACCGATCTTCGCCGGTCATTGTAATCATAAGTCATTATCGTAATTATTGAATCATCATAAGTCGCGTCGCAGGTTTTTTGCGGACTCTCTCTCTCTCTCTCTCGTCTCGCGTCCGGCAAATCTCCTATTTGCGTACATAAATGCGCTGTTCCCTGAAAGTGATCGTGTGCCGCGAAAACGCGATTAACACGGACACGCATAGCCGTCCAAGGAGATCCTGTCCCTCTACGTAACACGGGGGACGCTGTGCACAATTCAGCCTTGACTGTGTGCCAGGCAATCCGCGCGATTGCACTTATGGGCGCGCGAGATGACTTATCTGGGAAAAGGCGCTGCGCTTCGAGGCGAGAAAAACGCCGATCGGGAACACAGGAACACACCTACGCCACGATCAGGAGCCTGCACATTTCGGTTTGCGTAATCGCAGTTTTAATATACGGCAAAAACTCATTTCCACACTTCGCGCATAACGGTTAAATTCTCCAAGTTCCAGTATAATATCTGAAATAGTGATTGGGTAATCTCCTTCCGAAATGTAACATCGATTGAAGTTTAAATTAATAAATTTTAAGATAAATTTAAAAATCGTATCCTTGAATTCTAAAAAATTTTGCCAATTGGTTGTTATGGCTTTTTAATATCATATAATTTATAAAATATTTTGTACTTCTAGACAAGCCGGATAAAATCTCGTTTTCTCGATACTTTAATTTTCCTTTTTTTTTCCTATACTTTTTCAAGCAACTGAGAAAAGCTATCTGTGAATTAATAATAGTGATTAATAATTACAAATAAAAAAATATTAAATTTTTTTCAATTTTTAATAACGTTATCCTTCAGCTGAAGCTGAAATGGACGTAGTTGAACCTTGAACGACAACAACCTGCGTGATTATGGTATTACGATAGGTTTATGCGCGAACCAATTCATCTGGAAAGGCATTCTACGATTACGCACCAGCGAAAATTACGATCGATTATTAAGGAACTAGGAACTACAGCTGTTACCGTTAAATAGCCTTCGCGTGCTCTGTACATAGAATATACCTGAGGGATTCAAAAAAGCTTGTAGCGAGTAGACACGCCCGTGTTGTAAAAACTAAATGTGCTATCTTGAGATCACGAAGCTAGTTCTTGTTAAGTGTACTTAAATTATGTTAAAAATGCGTAGCGGTTATTCAGAGACCAGAACAGCTAAAAAATGTGTTAAAAATGAAAGAAAAAAATGTGCCTTATGCGTATAATGTTACAGTGATACAAATAAAATATTTTACAAACATACAGGACGAAGACATACATATACATATTAGTGGATAACATCAACAAATACAAAATACAATAAATAAGGAATAAAGGTAAATTATTTTCTATATCAATCACTTGTATCTAATACCAAAAAAATGCAAGATAAGTTATTCATTTTGATCGAATAATGCAGAGATTAAAAAAAAAATACAATTAGCTTCCCAAACTAAATTCTAGTTTATACAAAAGATAATATTTAAAACATATATCCCAGAAATCATGCAACTTTTAATAAATGGCGGCTGTTCAATGCGTCAATAGTTATAATGTTATTGAATATTAATATAAAAAATAACGATAAGTTAGATTTATGTGTAAAATAAATATATAAATAAGCAATTCGTTTTTGAATAAATTTTCATGAGAATTTAGAAAAATAATTTAAGGCTCGGTATCTGATAAATGTAAATAACGATATCTGATGATAATAAGAAGACAATCACAACAAAAAGTAATAAATTCTAATCTAATTTTTAATCTCCGAAGAAAACTCGGCTTCAAAAACTCGCCGATGAATCTATAATCGGCAGAAATTGCAGGATTTCTGGGCCACTTGCGTGCAAGGGTGACGGTCTTCTCGGGTGTCCATAGACGTGTGCAAACGATACGCGAGCAGGGAGGAAAAACGATAGGTAACTAGCGATCGCAAGCGACGACGACGACGACGACGAGGATGACGATTCGACTGGCATCGCGATGCACTTACGCCGCGATGCTCTTCGACAAGGGCCACCGTTCCATGGACGCCTGATACTTCATGTTCTCAATCTGCTTCTTCAATGCGTCCTTGTCCATGGTGGCGAGTACACTGGGATCCATGGTTACAGCCGCACCCCCCTTGTCGCAAATCAAGAACGGGATGGCGCGTGCGCCTACACAGGAAAATCAATAAGAACGGCTTGAGTGTAGCTATCGGGCGCTATGCCCGTAACGCGAACGATGGTCTCATCGGGGACGAGAGGAGGAGAGAACTCGGCCCCGTGAGGGAGAGAATATCATCGCAGAGAGATCTCATCATCGTAATCTGCCGATCACCGGCGTTCACTCGTGAAACACGACGAATGCAAACCGATATGAAGAAACGCCAGTTGGGACTATGATGAAGAAAGCTTTGTGATCAGTATTATCTTTTGTATACGCGGCTAACTAATCCATAGTTGGGAGAATCACGAAATACAAGTGCGCCCTTTGACCTTTTAGGTTGCAACGAGTCTCTTCCAAAGTCCTCCCAACTTTGATGTTCTCAATAACGGAGACGACATTTAAAGTGATTCTAGTTATAATTCGAGTCATTTTAGATTTTCCAACAATTTGAACTATTACAATTAATCTAGAAAAATCAAATAATTCTTTCTATTTTTTTGTTCATATTACATCATTTTTCAATCATTCCTTTCTTTACCCTGTTCTATCAAGTACAAGATAAAGGCACGTATTGTTGCTAAAGAATTTTTATATTTTATAAGAAGATAATAGTGTTCTTACATCACTTCTTAACATATTTTGCGCATATTTCATGGCAGTATTCAACATTCTTAAAGATAATCATTAGTATAAAAATAGAATTTATGACCTATAATCGCTTTCATTGTAATATTAATCTATAGACCCCATTAATCGTGAAAACGCTTGCGTTGCTACTGACGTTGTTAATTTGATCTTAATAGCATATCTTGGAATGACTATTTAATTATAAGCTTTGATAAATCGCGTACCGTTACAACATCTGATTATGATCTCGCATTCACGTGATTTATGAGGATTCGCTGATTCAGAAAGTAATTTCGCAGAAAAAGGCAACTGCCGCAGTGCACTCGAGATCATCCATTCCACCGTCCTTTAGGAGGACTCCGCAATGCTGCTTCCCGTTAAAATTGTCGGGCTCGTTGGCAATTTTCAAAGTCCATTTTGAGTAGCCGGTAGATTCCAAAGGTTCATCCATGATCGTGTTCCAATCACCCTCTTCATAGAGATCGTGTACGCCGAGCCATGCTCGATCTATTTTGTTCTCTCCCAAAATATGCAGCAGCATTTTTTCCTCCGAATTGGAATTAATGACAGCTAAATGACCTACATCGACAGGCAGCCTCGTGTTAATCCGATAAAATTACGTGATTTTTGCTGTTAATTCGTTTCTGATTGACAATAAAATTTGAAAATCGTTCATCAACGAAACAAAATTTACTCGTTAACTTTTGCACATTTCCAGACTCATTGGATGCTGTATTCCTGATATAAAAGATAGTTCAGCAAAGAGGATTCACACGATGAAATGTTATTGCCCACGGAAAATGATAGAAACGCAAGTTGAAATTTCGACGAGCCGTCATCGAATAAAATTGCTGTTAGGAACTCACCCCCTTCTTGAATGCAAATTCTACGAGCCTTGTTCCACGGCAACTTGCGAGCATGAAGTTTGTGAGCACCCATGCCAGGTGTAATAAGGTAATCGCTTCCTGCTTTTTCGACAAGATTGTTACTGTCTTGCATTTTCCACTGACGCGGCCCGTAAATGTAAATAATCTGCTGTGCCGGAGTCAAATTTCCATTTGTGTTTGGTAATAACTTGCCTGAAGCTACAGGAAAGTCTTGTAAATTGAGATATTTTTTCCTGGCCTACATTGATCACCATAGAGTATATATAACGTAGAATAAATCAATAAAAGATTCAATTTAACATGACATAACATAATTACGATATAAATACTTCTTTCTTCCTCTCTCTTTAAAATCTCAAGTAAATTATCAAGGAGATGTATATTGTAATAATTTTGTTATTAATTTACCTGTCAATCCGTTGATCATTGTATCAGTTGCAACTGAATTTTCCGTTGCCATACAATACGTTATCGCGTATAAAAGTATCACTAACACGTATCGTAACATGATTAGTATGTTATTAAGTTAACAATATAAATACGAGAATAAATGACGAACGACGGCGGACACACTTATTTATATTGCACGATAAGAAATTGCTGTCACACCCACGCAGGATAGGAAACGACTGATAAACTTCATTAATATTACGCTAATATTATAATATTTAATAAAGACAAATGCATAAAAATTAAATAAAATAATGCTGATTATTTTCTTAAAATTTTGTAAAATGTTTTGAGTTGCATTTTAATCAGTTGGACAATAAATTCTTCTAAATTTTATAAATATTTCCTCCCTACATGTGTGCATGTGTGTAATTTACGTGGGAAGTATAGTATTACTTATCAATTTGAATTGTTTAAATGTGTTTCAATTATCGCAACAGGATCCTTACTGGGATTCCTAGCATTATGATAACATTATCAATATCGCATGACTGTATTATTATTAATTGGCGTAATCGTATTGTAACTAAAATAAATGATTCACATAAATGATTAATAAATTACTAAATAAAACATGATATAAATAATTATGTTTGATTATACCCAATACGGTTTGGAACATGAAGACGTCGTCTCTTATTTTTCTACTTAACAATATATCTAATTTGTTAAAATTTACAAAATTTATAAAGCAATTCGTAAATGCAGATTTTTTTATCATTTAATGAAAAATCTCATTTTTTTCCCTGTTGGTCTGTATTGGCGAATACAATTGCAGTCAAATAAACGCAATTAAACGAATCTTCCGCAAAACATAAATATAATGTAACGCGCGGATTTATCCTACAATTAGACGTATACAGAATCATTCTTGAAAGGAAATGCCGCGTAATTGCATTCCAGGCTAAAAGTTCAAATGCCACTGTAACATGCGATTTATTGCGCATAAACTAACGCTAAGAGTTTCGCACTTTGTAGTATTTGCATGATTTCTTCCATTGCCTTCGTACATTTTTGCGCAGGTACAGAAAATTTGCAATTAATTTCTACACACTAATTTAATTACATTCATGTAATTAATCGTGTGCAGTTTTACGATTCAACGACAAAATATTCCTCAAGTACATCATAATTTTCACGATCCAACTACAATTCGTGAAATAATAATAATAATACTAATTTTATTTTACGCTCAAATCGGTTTGCAATCGTCGCTGTTAGTTTTGATCGGTGTTAGATTTTACGAGAGATCTAAATCGTAGAAGTTCAAGTAAGTAGTACTCACCTAGACGAAGAACGATGGAATTCTGCAGCGATGTGACTTTTAGCGGGCTTCGCAATTCTTACAGAAGCCTCAGAATATCCGGGCAATCTAATTTAATAATAATTTCACCGCCGATATCTTCAGTCGTCGTCAATGCACTCGTTGACAAATACGTTGAACTTAATCCAGCGAGAATACGTATTTCCAATGCCCGACTTTTACTTTTATATAGAATTAAAATATAATTAAATTACAAATTTTATTTTAAAAAGTTGTTCAACCGTCATAAGAGTCACCTCACTCACATGCCCATTGCAAATATTTACTCACCCAGTAAACACAAAGTAACAATAATGTAACGTCAATGTTACATCCCAGGTTAGCTGACGTTATTTGTCATCATTTTGTTGACGTTAAAATAACGTTTTTGACGAGATTTCAACGTCAAAATGACAAATAACGTTGCTACCTGGGATATTATAATTTTCCACTCAATATAACTACAGTGTAACTTGTATATACACAGTTACATTACTGAGTACGAAATTTTAACATTGACGTTTCCCATACAGCACAAAACTTGCAGTTACATTGTAACAATATCCTGCAAGATTGCAATCTTGTTGCAACATTGCTGTAACGTAACTGTAAGTTTTGTGCTGTATGGGTTATATTATTGTTATTCTGTATTTCCTGGGCATTTATTTCTGCACAATTTTATCATTTAATATAGTATTAAAATATAAAATCCGTCTTACACAATCTATGTATAACTTGAGAAACAATTCAGCACATTCAACAATTCAATTGCTTTTTATTTATTGGATCCAACAAAATCAGATATCATAAGATGGTATTGTTCTGCTGAATATGCCTACTGAAGATATATCTATAGATATATGCAATCAGTTGTGCGATAGGAAAGTTATGACACGTGTACGATATTTTTCTCCTTCTTCTCTTTCATCTGAGGGTTAGAATAGCAATTTGATTCGTAATTTTACGTGAGTAAGGTAGCGAGTAGACAAACGGTGCGAAATTCTCCCAAAAAAATTGATTTCTGTCGTTTGTTTGGTATCTAACCTAAAAAGTTTCCTTCGTAGAGAGTCGAGTTTAACCTTCTTCTTTCTTGTAGACTTGAGAAGAAATCTTAATCAAGATGAATAAATACGTGAATCTGGCGAATGTGGGCACCAATTATGCCAATCGCATGAATCGCCTGAGTAATCGAATCTTCGGCGAAGTGGTCAGATCGACTAATCAGAAGTCGATGAAAGTCGTCAAGCTCTTCAGCGAGAAACCGGTGAACAAACGACCGGAGATTGTAGATTATTATCCAAGATTCAGAGAGACGGAGAAGTTGATGACGCATCTGCGCGATTACGGTCTCTTCAGGGACGAGCACAAGGACTTCAAGGAAGAGTACCAGCGTCTGAGAGAGCTTCGTGGCAAAACTAAGTGGATACCACCTCCCTTCAGAAATAAATCCAAAACATCCAATGAATCTTAAGATTCATATAATCTATACTTGAATATAACAAATATAAAAGTTTTACTATAGTCTTTTTTGTAAATAATAAACTACATGTTATACTTAACACAATTGTTTTTATTGGAATGATTCGTATCCATAAGAATTATGCGTTGACTTTTTTGGCAACTTAATATTAAATAAAATTATAAATACAATTATTTTTTAACATATTTGCATATGTACATCAATATAACACGTTAGAACTGATATTTCTATCTTTATATGTATATTATAAGCAAGTCTTGTAGGAAATATATAAAAGTTTATTATAAAATCTCCAACAGTACAATATGGCACATGTATAGACAAGTATATAGATGATGCTAATATACGTACAGATACATTTATATACAGAATTGGAAGTCTTTGTTGTAAATATATCTACTGGATGTAGGAATACATTCTATTTAATCCATCAATAAAAGGTATCTATATCCATTTGTTCATTTATTTCTACGTAGTTTTACAATTCTTGTTTTGTATTCTGAGAATTATCGTTCATATTTTCTTTACTATTTGTCCCTTCTTTAGATGACTCTTTTTTCTTTTTCTTTTGTTTCTTGATGTCTTTCTCAGTGAATTGCTCTTGCAGACAAGAATCATTTTGTCCTATCAACGCACGCTCGGAGCACAAGTATCTAAACAGTGAATGATAATCAAGAATAGATTTAATTGCAGATTTCATAAATGATTAAGATAGATATATCAGAGGATGCTACCTTGTTAAAGAAATCTGACCCTGATGGTTGTAATACCAGTCTTCAATATCAGCTTCATGATTTTCCAGCAAATTTTCACATTGCGTCTTTAAAGTGGTTATTTCTACAGAAGGTTTGTCCCACAACTCGTAGGGAATACCCAAATCTACTTTAACTCCTCTATCCCTAGAATCATATATATATTTTCAGAATTCTCTACTTAATACTGTATTATGTTAACAATATATCTTACACGAGGCCGTGCAGTGTCTTGAACGTCTGACTCATTCCTTTTGCAAATCTCGTACTGTCCGTACGTTCTTTGTGTATGTTGTACTCCAATATACGTTCACAAACATTTTCCATGGATTCTACCAATCGCAACTCTCTGGGAAAACAAAAGGTACGTTAATCTCGTTAGAGTTAATTAGTTTCATCTGATTCAATGTGATACTTACGACTTCTTATATTCCTTTTTCTTCTTTGGCGCATCTACTGAATATCCCATTTCTAACACATCACGCGTTTTTCCTGTTTCGTCTAGCCTTGCTTCAAGTTCTGTGGCTAAGACTTTACACACTGTAACAAAGATTTATTGTTAATTTCAAATCTTTATTAAGATTTGAAGTTATTATGCAGAATTATTTTAGATTTTTCATTGACAAAAAATTATATTCTAAATTAGATTCTAAATTTACTACAGTTGCATCTGAGGAATATATTGTCCCTAATTAACCACCTTCGCATTTATTGGCATATTTAACCCCTTGTTCTTCCTCGGGACTATCGGAGGCAATTGCAAAATACGCAAATAACAAATTTAATAAAATTGCACGATTTACTAGCAGCATCGTAGCTTATACTAAATAAAAGAGGAATGTCAAATAAATCATGGAATCACTGGAATGTCACGAATTTATCGTCACAGCGTTGTGCAATACAACCCGGCGAACGGATGACTATCTACAATTATAATATCAAAATAAAACTCAGCCACTTCTGCTGAATCGTATCGACTATGGCATGTATGATGGAACTTTACTTCAATTGGCTTAGAGTTAGGGAATTTACAGAACTTCCCTAAATAAGGTGGGAAAATTCAACATCTAATTCCTTTAAATACTTACCAAAAGAAATTTATAACATTCTCTTATTTATTTTTAATCTTACTTTACTTTCTCGAACGAGTTTCATTCACTTACGGATTAAAATCCAAAAGTTACATAAAAGATGGATAAAAATTAAGAATAAGAGAAATAAAAAATTATAAGAATAAAAAAGCCAATTATTTTTAACTATTATTTACAAATTATTACAATCTTAAAGCTTATAGTTTTCTGAGTCTAATTTACTTTATTAGATTGATGTAAAATAATATACTATCGAAAAATATTCTTAAATCACATTCTTTTTTTAAGAAAAACATATCGTTATCAAAAAAAGCATTATGGGATAACTTATTTAAATAGACGTAGGAAACAATAACGCTACGCGTAATGGTTTGCGCAAACTTCTCTAATGCGCACTTTCTTTAATTTATTGATAAAGAACAGGAAAGAAATCCTATGACTCTTCCTTTGTACTGAACAGTTGTACAGAACAAGTTTTTGATCTCATTTAGTAAAAGAGAAAACAACATATTTGTATATTAACGCTTCGTGCTTTACTCAAGATTACTATGCGCGCTAATCGATAACATAATCACTTTTAATATTTCTTATTTCTGGGAAACGTATCATTAAAATTCGGTACAATACAAGATTCGGTCTCTCACGTATTTTTCGTCACAAGTTAAAAGTAATTCGCTAATACTATGCATATAAAATATTATAGAAATAATAATATTACATTCTCCTGGGGTATATAGCTGCCACTTCGTCAGAATTAATTAAACAAGATTGAATATTGAATACTTATTTGAACTTCGTTCACGGATTACGATAATTTGTACCATTGTAAATGTTTAATTTGGTTAACTGAAAAGCGACTTCCCCTCTATGGTATCATGAGTTTAAAACTCAAATATAAACGGGCTATCCAGAACGGACTAGTCCAGCAGTCAATTGAGAAATGCATTAATGAGCCATCGTAGAACTCGAGAGAATCAGAATAATCATTTTTGCAATCGATTACTTAGAAGGAATTACATTACATCATCAATATGCTTACGCTAGACATGCATTTTGCTGCCTTCAACAATCTCATACATGTAACAGCGACAGTTTGTAAACGCTTTTGCCATTTATACATACATATCATCTCGGTACTTCTCATCGTTTGATTTTCCTCAAAATAAATCAGAAACAATTATTATTGTTAAGCATAATATTCGTCGCCTTTAGCCAATTTTGATGATTCTTATTACATAATTACAACAAATGTTACATTATGAGATTATTGATCAATGATCCCTATCACCATTTTGTACGATAAGGTTACTCTTCTGTAGAGATTTAAACATATGTAACAGATGATGTTGGTTAAATGGCGCCTTCTTGCAGCAACGCGAAGAAACGATGTCAAATGTCGTGTTTAAATAATTTGTAATCTCAAGTATTATACATATTGCTTTTTCTTGGGCGTGCATCTTGGCATTTGTCGCGAATCATCGGTAACATAATAAATGCATCAAATACATCGGATGTACGAATTATTCACAGAGTTCAATAGAAAATGTGATGTAACATGATACTTCTTTACAAGAGAATGTAAACTGTATTTATCACGATTCAATATCTCAATATTCTTGGTTGAAATTCAGTCTTATAAATAAAAAGAGTTATCTACATACTTAAAGCAGGCTATTCTTACAGAGAAAGAAATCATTATGTCTTATATTACATTTTTGAATTGTTGGGTTCAGAAACGACCCTTTGCAATTAAATTAAAATGCTACTGAGAACTTAAGCTTTTATTTTGATCATTTACTGAAGAATGGAAGCTGTAAATGTCTTTTAAAACACATATGTTTCTGGCGAATGTTAGGGAAGAGATTTTGCCTTTCTTTCTTTTTCATATACTAACATATGTGGTTTGAAATTTTATATGTAATACAATAGTTGTAAAATTTCTTTAAGAATGCTTTGTATAGACATTTAAATCTAAAATAGCTGAGATTTATGTATTGCATAACACAATATAAATAACGTGGACGAAGATTCTTATAAATAACTGGACGAAGATTCCTATAATGTAATATAAGAAAAATGTATGAAACAACAGCAGTAAATTGACAGAATATTCGAATCTTCTTTCTGTAACGTGAACTGTGCGTTGGATTGAGCGAAGAGATGTCTCGAAATTGATTGAATAAATTAAATACCGAAGATCGATGCGAAATGCTCTCGTGGAATTTTAGAGAAAGGCAAAGTCTTTTACAAAATGCATACATTACTTATATAATGCTCATCGATCGGCGGTAGCGTTTTCTAGTACTAGTTATAACAGGAACCGATACAGGAGCGGGAGGTGTTACAGGCGTAACTGGCGTTACTGGTGTAACAGGAGTTAAAGGAGTTTCAGCCATTTGGGCTGAAGAGGGGGGCCTGAGCTACCAAATGTAATTCTCGGTTTGTGGAGCTCGCATCACACCCACGCCACCGCCAAGCCTCCTGTAATTCATACAACCACATAGCTTCCATTGATTCTGTTCCGGATCGTATACTTCGATTGTTTTCAGATACGCAGTTCCGTCAAATCCGCCTACCGCATACAATTGACCATTTACTACCGCTAAACCCACCTGAAATGACATGATGACGATTGTTAAAATCTAATTCACTATTAAATTATTATTATATAATTGAATTCAATTCCAATATTTATTTATGTGTAAACAAATTTAACTTTTCTTCCATATATTTACATATTTTAAGATTTTATAATTCTGATAAAAAAAAGTGAACTTACTCCACTTCTCCTAGATGTCATCGCTACTATAGGACTCCAGGAATTTGTATGGGGATTATAACGTTCCGCGCTGGAGAGCTCCATACAATCGTCTCGTCCTCCCACAGCATAAATTACATTATTAAATACAGCACAGCCTAGATGTTTACGTCTCGTAGACATCGGGGACACTTGGGACCATTTGTTCTGCCTTGGATCGTATCTTTCTACCGTGTTAAGGGGTGATTGTCCATCAGACCCGCCGATGGCATATAAATAACCTCCGAGCACTGCGACCGCCACTCCCAACCTTCTGGTAGTCATTGGCGACACTTTAGACCATTTATTTTCTTTAGGATCGTATCTACAAGGTTATATGTATCCATTAGTTACACTATTTTACATATTTATTTATTGAACATTTGTCCAAGAAAATCATTAACATGCTTACCTTTCCACGTGATTAAGGCATTGTACTCCATCCTGGCCACCAACTGCATACAGAAATCCATCCAACACAGCGACACCTACGCTGGTCCTGCAGGAAGTGGTAGGAGCGACGTCGCAAGACCACTGATTCGTTTGTGGATCGTATCGCTCGATGCTATTTAAGTAGCTCTGTCCATCATGTCCGCCGACCGCGTATAACAAGTCATTTAACACCGCCACGCCAACTCCGCATCTACGTTTGCTCATCGGCGCGACCATTTTCCAATCGGCAGTATTAGGATCGAATCTCTCAACGCTGGCGATGGCGTCACCTGAACACCATCCACCAACAGCGAACAACACCTCTCCCCGTCTCGTCGGTTTTCTGGGTCTCGTTCTAGGTCCCTGCATCAATGGTCTCTCTTGCGGCAAAAGTAGGTAATTCTTTGCTTCATCCACGAGATCTCTGCAAGCATCATCAGAGCGAACCAATAAATCCGATCCGACAGTGCCAACTAAAAACTTTGGACTAAGTAGTGGCAGTCGCACGTGCTGCAAGACTTGTGCAAGATGTTGTCTTCTCTCCGTAACATTGTATTTCACCCAATTCATCACGGCGCTAAAAACCTGCTCCTCCGTACGCACGTTTAATTCATCCGATGAAATAATGTCTACCAATTGTCCGACAGGTAGCAACAAAAATTCTTCGCTCTCCATTACCTACAAAGTATATAAAATAAAAGCAATGTCTCTAAAAAGTCACTGATTCTTATTATTTCTTAAACGTGGCATACCTCTTGGAAGTTATGTTGAGTAAATTTATCGGCAATACGCAGAAGTTCGCGGCACGAGTGGGTATCCGCGAACGCCCGGATACCCAAGCAATTTGATGGATCTAATTGGCGTTTGAGAAATTCGCAACATATATCTTGAATTTCTGCTAATTGAAGAAGGCACGCTGCTGGAAGGAGAGTTTGAACATTAGCTTCTTCGACGATAATGTGAGAAGTGTAACAGAAGTCTATGAGTAACTCCATAGCCATTTCGTCTATGTCTCGTATTGTTACTTCAGTCTGTCTAGATTCCGCCAGCTCCCCAGTAAACATTGCTCTGAAAAAAGAAATAGCGAGACAATTTGTTACAAGATCATGCAATTTGCTGCTTAAATACAAAAAAAATATATATATATCGACCGCACTTGTGCCTTATTATACCTGAAGTACGGGCTACATGCTGAGAGGATAACGCGATGCGCGAATATCTTTCTCGAGCCAACATTGAGAACAACGTCGCACAGTTCCCGATGTCGACGAAGAACATTAAGCTCGGTGAGCGTCGCGCGTGGATGCTTCTCAGAGGTATGACTGAGGCGTGCTGGGGAAGGAGCGCGTTCCACAACTATTTCACCCATCCTCTGCGAGGATGGGGCGCCTGCAGCCGCTCTCCCCGAGGCACCCCTGGTCCCCCCGGCTAGCTGGAGGCGCAGCGGGGGTGACGCCCAGCCCCACACGGAATCTATCTGCAACACCATTCACCAACCACCGCAGGTCTCAAATGTGCCTGCAGCAGGTCCCCTAATGTTGCGGTTTTCCTATAGCGATAAGATGTATTTAATGTCATGTGAAATATATACTTTTAAATAAGATATTTGTTAATTATTGTTACTTTATTGCTCGTGTAGATTAAATTAATTCGATGCAAGATATTGTTTAATACTAGGGAAGAGGATTTTTAAAAAATATATACATCAAATATAATTGTAATTTCTATGAGAGGCACGAAGGTTCTCTTTATTCATCAGTTATATGAGTCATTCAGAGAGAGACTTTAAAAATCAACGATAAGAGTTATCCTTCTTTGCAATAGCATATGCAAACGGCGTCTTATCTCCTCATGCTTTATATGTCTCTGGCATATACCGATTACATTTTGTAATTTAAGATCTTCACACACACACACACACACACACACACGCACACGTTGTTAGTTTTAAAGCTGCCCTCCATGAACGAAATCCAAACAAACATAAAGAGAAATGTGGAGTCGGCATCTTTCCATTAAAATTCCAAGGAATGGACAGTGTAAAATGTGAGAGATATTTATCCGAATATTTATCATAATTGAAACAGATTGCGAATAATTCTTAAGCGTAAATCCCGCATGTTTCGCGATATCTCTGGAGCACCCTCGCACCTCGTCATAAGAAGGATCGTGAAGGGACGCAGGTGCAAGGAGTAGGTCGCGCGATTTCGGAGCGTGTTTTTCGCTCGCGAGGGAATACGCAGCGGGATCGGTAGACGAGGATTACGTGTACGCACTTTCGTTTGCTTTCCTCGGACTGCCAGGCGATATCAACGAGAGGGGGAGAGAGAGAGAGAAAGAGAGAGAGAAAGAGCTGTCAGAGCTCTGGGCTCGCGGACTTGGTTTCGGCTCGCCGTAGCGTTTTTGTGTCAGCGTGGCTGCCCGTCGCGTAACATCGGTTGTCGCCGACGGCGCCGTTGACGTTTGCTAACGCAGTCGTACCACTGCCGCGCGCACTAGCACCGCGTCGCACTGTCGAGCTATCACGAGGATGCTCTCATTTTGACGGTTTCCCGTGACGATGCACCACGGTGCGCGTCACGTACCCCAACCGCTCGTGAGACGTGAACTCGCCTCGACCCAACTTCCACGGGACAGAAGGGGGCAGGGAGGGTGGGAGGCAGCATTCTCGCACTCATGTCAATTATTTCGATACTTCGATAGTCGAACATTTCGATAGAATTCAAATCGATTATAGACTATGCTACATCACCGACGAAATCATTGCGAAGTCACTAATGAGAAAAAAATTAAATTAAATTAAAGATCATCCAATTATATGTTTGTGAATTAAAATATATATAATTTAAAATAATTTCAAGGGAAAATTCTAAATCTATAAAAGTATCATTAGAAATTATTTTCTTAAAAACAGTTTTCTCTATCTTTGTAGATGAAATTAATTTCACTCAATAATTACTCGTTTTTTTAAAGATTATTATTTAAAATTGTTTTCTGATTTCTGGTTTTTGCATAAATCTATTTTTATAGTTGGCGCAATTTTTTATATCACTGCACTTTTGTAGATAGAAAAAATGGTTTTTAAGAAAATAATTTCTAATGATATTACTTTTATAGAGATAATATAAATCGGTGCGTATACTTGGCGCCTTTTTAAAATCTTTTTTTAAAAAGGTAACGTTTAAAAATACATTAAAATTATATCGAGTGTCGACTTTCGAGTTTAAATTTTCATTTTCAATTGGATAATCGCGTCTCTATCAGACATTAGCTTGACTCACTTCGTACCAGTCTGAAGTTGCCGGCGCTTATGAACTTCAGTCGTCATTAACGGAACGCGGCTGTCGCAAGATGGATCGCTCTCGAGCTGAGCGGCATCGCGACGTATTTAGTCAGTAAGCATAATCGTCATCCACTCAAATTTAGCTATATCCTGTAGTATTCGAGTCCTGAGCAGCCAACGCAACTGGCGTAGCGCGGATTCGCTCGTGAAACGAAGAAATTTTATCAAAGCTCCGTACATCGCGCGACGTAGTCCGATCGAGATCCATGGCGCGAGCGAACGACAAGGCAACGATTGCATTTCCGCGTATCGCGCTCCGAAAGATGTACACTTTCGATTTTAAATCATATTTAATCGTTCGCATTATAACACGAGAAAGTAATCGCCACCAAAGCCGGTTTGCGCGCATTTATCGATTAAAGTGCGTTCTGAATACGGGCCAAAATATTTTTTTCATTATTCAGAGAACAGGCATTTATGGTACAAAGAGCGAAAAAGGCGTAAATGCGGAATATTCAAGACTCGCAAAAAATTAATAATGCAGTTTTACATTCGCGAGATTCACGAGTTCGACATTTTTTAATTAATCGACTGCGTGTCTCTACTAGCCGTTCACTCGCATAGTATCGCGCGAAGTTGCCGACATCCTCGTGCACTTTTCGTCGCCATTAACGTAACGCGGTGGATGCGGAAACGAATCGGGATAATCGGGCGTCACGACTCAAATTCGTATGAAAAATCTTTGTTAGAATATCCATGTTAAAATATTTCGAGGCATAATATCGTGATAGCAACGTGGCATCGGGGTTTTTTCTGTCGGCGTACATTTTTGGGCCGCGACGATTTATTCATTATCGTATTGACAATATAAAATACAAATGATTGATGAAACAACAATAATATATTCGCCGTTTAAAAATTCGCGATATATTAAATGTAATTTTCGGCATACATTTTTTTACAACACGTTAAATTTTTCGTAACAGTTGAAAGAAAAATTCGGCGACGTTCGGCGCTCAGTACTCGGCGGTTGGCGCGACTCCGCGACGCTCGGCAATACTCGGCAGCGCTCGGCGACACTCGGCGGCGATGGCGACACTCGGCTGACTCAGCGCTTGCTGCGCCATTGTTCGCTCACCGCCCATTGACCGACCGTCGAGCATACAGGTAGCGTAACCGAAAACAGGCTTCGTAAAGTGAACGCGATCGTATTTTACGAACGATAATAAGTTATCGGCTTGCGTGAGTAATTAATTCTTCGGGTCATCAATTTATAAACCGTGAGTGCTTATTGAAGTGAAAACTCCGCGCTGGCTAATTCTTTTATATTACGTTGAAATTGACGCGCGAGTGAGAACGAGAATCATATGTTACTGTTTCGTAGAGAGGTTATATACTGTAATAATTTATTTTGTATTATTAATATTTCGATAATAAATGAATCGCAGCCGGTTCGTCGCGTTTGTTTCGGGAGTGCCGTTCAAGTAATCGGACTAAAGGACTTTTTCAAAGCTCATTTGAAAGAATGTTCTTCAAATATTCGTTTCTGTCGGTGGCCGCACTTCTTTTATTTCGCTGACTCCAAGTGGAAGTTATTTAGTTTGGAATTGAATATTTTCATGTGGGCTTTGTAAACGCGGGAGTGTCGTACAGTGTCGCGCGAAAGACTTTTATTGATAATTAGTCCGCGTGCGACCATAGCGTAATTTATTTTCCGTTTTTCGCGAGTGTCCAGTGCAACGGAAGAAGAAGGAGGCTTCGAGATGTTCTGAGAGGAGGTGGAGGTCTAGGAGAGACATCGGGCCTTGCCGGAGCAACTTTAAGGTGAGTATCACTTTTTATCTTATAATTAATTGTCATATTCATTCGGATCGTTTCTAACTTATCTCGATAATTATTTCTTACTTATCTCGATAAGTTAGAAATAATTAAAAAAAGAGATATAGCTGAAATTTTATAAAAATTTATTCTGGTAAAGATATCTTTCGGAAAATAAATAATTGTTTTATTTCATTAAAAGAATTATAAGAATTATCTCCCGAAAATTGGTTATTTTGAACGTTTTTTTAAATTGAAATCTTGTTTATATGTTACAGGATTATCGTAGCTGAATAACTCCGCCACTGCGCATCGTATCGGTGAGTCAAACATTTTTTTTTATTGAAGTAACGAATCTATGAATTAAATATATACATACATGTATATAGAGCAAATATATCTCGATACAATTACAACAAAAGTCGTCAAGTTATGACAAACATTTTAATTATAATATAAAGACATTATATTTCGCAGATTCATTACTTTCAAAATAAATATAATTTTTATTATATCTTGCATTGGATATTATTGGATAATAAAAATTTGGGTGGGTTGACCATTATCGACTTAGTGAATTAATGCATCTTTATAATATCAATTGTCGGTGTAATATCTCATCGGCAAGTTTCTTATTGTTTGCTATTCTGACCACAATATTGCTGGGAGGGCGTTAACATGCAGTTTTTCAAGTCATGTCAATTCCCGTAACATTATCGGTCGTTTTAATAATATCTCGTTGATATTGGAGACCAGGCTACATACTGTTGTATATATTATCACAAAACTGCATTTTTCCAATTATTATATCACAAATATAATTAAACATTGAACGATAAATAATAATAGTATCTTGACGAAGAGCGTGTAAATAATATTATATATAAAATATATAATTTTAAATAAGAAATTAATTTATTAAACTTAAATTTTGCAATAAATATTTATATAAACAATCTTTTATCTAAACTTTTTTTATATAAAATATAATTTTGTTCAAAAAATGTTATTATTGTTTAAAAGTTGTTTTCTCTGCACATTTTCATAAATAAATTTTATAACATATATATTAGAAAAGGCATTTTATTAATTTTGGTTTTGATTGGAACATACAGCGACAGCGATTTGTTATTAATTGTTACGGCTTTGATATCTAGTATAGTGCAATATTGCTACCACTTATTTAACTTTTTGTCGCTTTTTCGTCCTTTATACTTTCACCACCATGTTAGTCGAATCTCCCTTGAAGACCAGTCGTTCTTGCGGCAGACGTGACGCGATTTGTAAAGTACCTACATACTATGTACTTTCAACGGTGAAAGCGTCAATCATTCGAATATTATTGGTAATCATCATCTCCAAATTTCAGAATTTAGGAATATGCAATATGCAATACATTTTTATGGGGGAAATGACACTAATTTACATACAAACATGTATATATGCATATTTCTTCATTTATTAATCATCTACATTCGTTGCGTGTATTTACTACACATTTATGCATGTAACGTAGCTTACATGTGTATTTGTACATTTTCCATTACTTCATGCGCGACTAGGAATGGAGGGATAAGAAAGAGGGTGCACATGTGTGTTCTAGGAATTATATTACAAGACAGAGTGCGTTGACTTTTGTTAAAATATCTGTGGCCTGGTTTATACCGGTTATTTTTAAATTTACATCACGTACACACTATAAATTTATTTACAATACTGGCAGAGAATATCGAAATGCAGCCATAATATGCTTGGTGTAAATTCATTTAAATCAAATGTTTAATGCGCCTTGATTTGATTTGTATTAAAAATCAGTATGATGTAAACTAAATCTCTATCATGGTATAATATCATTTTTTATATAGTAATATCATCAATCTGCTTTATTTTAACACGCAAAGAAGGAAAGAATTTGACAAATATTCCTTTCTCTTTTATAATTATTTTATCAAAAAGTTGAATTGAGGAAGTCATTATCGCGCCAATTTTCTTAATGAACACGACAAATGATCAGAACAATGATCAGAAGAGTTAGTTTACTCGGAAAAGAAGATATGTAAGAAAAAGAAGAAAAAATAGCATCACGTACAACTTCTTATCATTCATTATCGATAGCTGCAGTGGTCTCGTGCACGATAATTTTTATTTCTCTATGACAGACAATACGAACGCGTTTCAAATATAAAGCATAACAATGCACGTCGTTTCATTGCTTGTATATCGAAATAACTTAGTCGTATAGTCCTTCTCGGGACACGTGTGCATACCATGAGCACCGTTCGTTAGTACGTAGCCGAGCGATAAAACGACGCCGCCGTATGTCGTCGTCGTCGCCGCCGTCGTCGTCATCGTACCTGCAAAGCGTTTGTGAAACATTAAAAGCCGCAATATGCGACGTTGTAGCCTAATGACGCCCCTCGAGACGCCACCGCCACGATAATTATTAGCGCGACGGCTTTATTGACGGTACACTGGAGAATACGCTTCTCCTCGTTCGTCTCTCTCACCGCGGCGGTACGTTATAATTCTGCGCGATGCGACGACGTCACTTTTGTTAATGTCGCACGGGGAATACGCGATAATGCGCGCCGACACCGCGGTTCAACAGAACCGCTGCTCGTTTGCGCCGTATTAATCTAGAATTCAGATACATCGATATCTCGTTTAATGCCTCGTTTGCTTCTTCCTTTTTAATTCTTCGTATTTCGATATATGCTACATGCTACATGAAAATACGCTTACTTAAAATTATAACGAAACTTTTAGATGCGATATTAAATTTAAAATCAATGTTAGATGCGAGATTAATTTCAGGCACATAAAAATATTTTCTATAATTGCAATTACTATATATATTTATATATAGTTTGGAGCGTAAATTAATAAGAAAGGAAGAGATAAAGAGCGATTTTAGCTACTCTCTCTTTAATATAATATCATTGTTTTGAGTAAAAAATGAATCAATTCTTAGCTTGTTATTAATTCCTCTAATTGTAATTATTAATTCCTCTAATTTCGTTATTTTCTAACGATTTTCGTATCAAAGATAAATCATTAAACTGGTCAATGTGCAACTTTCAAAGGATTCGCGAGAAATGTTCGAATAATTTATAACTAAGCAGAATAAATAGGAATGACGGTGCAAATTGATAAGATCGCGGCCATTGTAAAGTAATCGCATTATTGGAGCGTTTTTATTAAAACCATCGTATCGACCAGTCCTTATGTTTTTCTTAACTCATTTGTATCATTGTTCTCATTTGGGAAGGTCTCATATTATTAAGTGTCTGTATATTTCATATGGTTCGGACGATACAATTATCTTTGCGTTACACTCTTTTCCTGAAACAATCAAAATTTAAAGGAACGGATAATTTAAAATTTAAAATTATCTTTCTTTTCTTTTCAAAGAAATGATAAATGATTCAAAGAACAAGTATAATGCAAACGCAACAAAATTCACAAGTAAATGCTTAAGTAATTGATGCAGAAGTACGCGCATGATCGCAACGTCTTGGTTTACTGAACAATTAATTAGGCTTCGTAGATTCTATCGAGGGTCAGCGATGTAGGTATCAGAAACTATTATACAGATATTGCCATTGATTCCCGTTGGGAAATTAACAGTAACGCGAGCAATTTGCATCGCGAAGTCAGAAGTCAGATGCGCATCGACGTTTCGCATTCCGACTCATTGTTGCTCCAATTCAAGTAACGCTTTACATTTCATCTGGCATCCTGAAGGAGAGATTAATATAAATATGCACAAACGAAATGTATTACAATATGTAGGCACAATATAAGTTTCACGAAAATTTCACGATAATTACAGCGAAAGTGTTATCCATAGGCTGCACGCGAGTCCATACGCATTTTTGTGAGGCAAAAATTGGCGCTATTTAAATGCACACGAAGTCTATCATTATTTCCGTTACAGGCTCGCGGATGCGAATTCAATAATCGCGTGTTGCGTAAATCACGTTTCGAAATTTCAATCGCGTGACATGGTTCTGATTCTTTATTTGATCTGCTACACGCACGCTTCTCGCTGCCTCGCCTCGCCGAATTTTTTTTTCTCTCAATTAACTCTGGCGCGATGCTCATAGAATACAGAAATCTTATACATAATTGATAGATTACGGCTATATATAGCTCCGCCATCTCTAGCATATCAATATTTGCGCAATGTCATACGATTTTAATTGCTCGGTCGAAGATGCGCGTTTTACTACGTGCTGTGGTAGTGAGTCGAGACCACAGCTGTGACTTTTCTTTACTGACATGGAAAATTTTTCTCTATACCGCAATTTACTACCGTTATTAGATAATATTCGCTGAAAAAGTAATAAAGAGTGACTTCAGGGAAATTGTCAACAGCTAGAGATAATACAGTATGGCTCACCATCGCGTAACGGCGGTAAATATTCAGACGTTTATCTTTGTACACATATCACTCTACTGATCGTGTATATAAATATACGGACGCATCAATTTTTAATCACTAACATACTACGAACATTTAAAAATTTTCAGTGTATATATATATATATATATATATATATATATATATATATATATTTATAATGCATATGTAGATATAACAAAACTACAATCAATTTTTACATTTAAAAAATTTATTGATATAAATATTGTAATTTCCTTGACATAAATGCAATTTTTCAGATTGCAAGATTTCATTTTAATCGAGTTTAGGTTTTTTTAAATCGTACGTTAAAATATCCCCAAGTACAATAATATTTTCGTACATAAAGTTTTTTATTGTAACTTTTACTAGAATAGTTTCTTGTATATGATTCTTTTTATCTTGCGGATGCATTTACATTCTTGACGAGCGCGCGTATTTCAAGTTCTCCCTTGATTTCGACGGAGGAATCAGGTGCGAACGGCACGGGACGCGAAATCGGCCGAAACGAGAGCGTGCACCGTAAACGCATAATTGACGCGAAAGCGTAATCGATAGTCCACTCGGCGAACATTCGTGTGTACGTGTGTACGTACGTACGCGCGTGCGGATGCGTGTGGAACGGTACGGAAGCGAGAAGCGTAGCAGGTGAGAGATAGAGAAATGCGTGAGGTGCGCTCTCGTGCAGAAAATACGATGCCCGCACGCACTCACACACACGTGAGGCGTATGTCACATTCGCGTGCCTGAGACACGTTCTTAATTCCGGTATCCTCGGAGGACTTAATAATAATGACACCGATGTGCCAGAAAAGCTCGATGTAAATCGCGGGGCATAATCGCGGCCTCTCTGTGTAGGTCGCCGCTCAAGTTTACGAAACTGCGAACGTGTGTACAGAACATGTGTATCATATATCACGTTACCGATCACGCGTAATGACATCGAAAATTTTAAATGCATGAGCTTCATAACAAAAATTTAGTATATTAATATTTGACAGCTAATTAATGATTTTTGATGAAGCTGCTCTTTGGAGCTCGTAAATATATTTCCAAATATTTTTCTTGATGCTATAATACAATATGTTCTAATTATAGTACATTTATGTCATATTTACAATCACTTTTTCATTTTTTTAAGACATCTATTTACATACATATATTTAATTACTACATAAATTGCAAAAAGCAAGTGTAAGGCAAGACATAAATTTAATAATTGGAAATTATTTTCAAGATTGTATTTACATAATCAAAACATTAACATGAAACATTTTTTAGTCTCATTTTCGTGTAATGCATAGATTTTAAAAGTTTTGTTATCAAATAATTGTTAATAATAACGAAACTAAAAAAAATAATTGTAATGTTTTAGCACAATTGTACTGTTATTATATATTTAAGTGAAAGTTTTTAATTTTATGTCATAAACAATTCTAAAAATTGCTTCTATACGAAAATAAATTAATTAAAATAGATCTCTTCTTATAGATGAATAAAAAATGAATGAAAAATAATAGAAGTACAATATTCAATATATACATACAATATAAAAATTCGACGTACAAATATGTGCGTTGGCAAACGAGTTAATTCAACTCAGAATTTCGTCAATTTTCTTTCAATGTTCTTTCTGAGAATACACTTGATTCAACGTTTCGAGACGTAGGTACCAAGACGAACCGTGTAATTTTACGAGGCTTAAACGCGGTTACCGGGTTTTCGCGGCGAATCTGTCCGAGGACAGGCATCATTTGCATTTTTCGTGAGTATCATTATCCGCGCGGAAGTCGTCGTCGAGATTAAAACTACCGAAAGAAAGAAAGAGAGAGAGAAGGAACGAAGAGAAAAATGATCGTATGTATGTTCGAAAATGCGACGTCGAACCCTCGACGATCATAGGTGCCGACAACGCGTGAACGTTCATAATTCCTGTGCGGTTCATCGATTGCACCGGTAAATCGTTCAGACTTATCTGAACACTGAGAGCTCCGCCACTTTGAGATGACTGAGCCAACTAATTTATGCTCTCCCGAAAGAACATTCTGGTCGGATAATTAATGGAATGTTGTGATTAACGCGGAACTTTCATGCATCCGAATGTAATATGCTTCCCGTCGTTTATATCGCAGAATCGTGCAGCTGTTCGATAAACGCGAGGAATAAACATAAATTTATTGCATAGTAGATTTATTAGTTTTATAACAATGATATTTATCAACATCTTGGATATTTATCCTTCATTAATCATAAGAACTGCTATCAATCGTTAAGATGTATAACAACATCCAGATAATTTCCATTTATAATTTGTTTTTACACTACAAGATTTAGACAATCTTTATGCATAATAAAATAGACGTTAATTTACTAATCCAAAGAATTAAAATTAAAATCTATTGTTTAAAATTAAATGAAGAATAAAGTTTTGTTTTTAATATTCACTCTTTAAAAAGACTTTTTAAGTCGATACTTGAAAGTTTTGAAGTATTGTTCCCTCTTTTCCGCGATGCTAATTAATTTTCTCGCTTGGCTTGCTCCGTATTGCGAGAGTAACCAATAATATATGAAAATTTGCTAGGTTTTTGCTATTTTTAAAAGCAAAAAATAATAGAAAATTAGCAAATAATTTTCATATCTTATTGGTTACGTTCTGATAATTTGGCTTACAATTAGATAGCTTAATATACAGGTAGGGATATCTATCTGTTTTTAATTTTATATGCCGTGTAACACGAAAAACATTTGAAAAATCAGAGAAATACATATATATTAAATATATATATTAAAATATATAGTTTATAAAATTGTAAGTAAAATTTTATTTTAAAATTAGTGCGTATATAGGTCGTTTCTAAAGTAGGCTTTAAAATAATCGATGAATCGACTTTTTATTAAAGGCAAGCGTGCTCCGCGGTTGTTCAAATAATTCGAGAAGGTGATAGATAGCCATAGTATTCCAACAAGTTCTATTAACTCCATATTAGCATATGACAGGAGTATTGTCACGGATATAGCTGCGATCAATTCAGTACCATTTTGGATGTAACCTTAATGAAAACTTGATATTTCTGTCTTATTTTCGCTAGTTACGCAAAGGCAGCACGCATACGAAATTCATATGCATTACGCATAATAAACGTGTAATACGTTCGTATTATTCATACGCATGTATTAATTTCACGCGATACAACTTTATTACGAGGCGTGCACCTGTACATTGCGCGTGGCTCATCAGCGCGAAAGCGATCGCAGCAACCGGCCTCGATTGAAATTTTCCTTGAAAATCGCTGAAAGAGGGCCGGGAGAGAGGGCGGGAGGGGGGGGGGAGAGAAAGAGAGAGAAAAGAGAGGGTGAGAGGAACCCGGCAAAGCCTACCGCACGTCGCGTCGCGCATAACGATAATGGAGATTACAAACGCCAGTCCGTCAGTTTCTCATTCTGGGAGCGACGTGTGCTTGCGCAATATGATTAAAAGAAGCAGATTATCGTCGACGCGAGGGGAACCCGGGTTGGCGGCCGCCCGGACAGCAAGGGGCGCCAAGGGGCGAGCTCGCATCGAGCCGAGTATAGACACGAGAACGATCACTTATCGGGCTTTATTAATTTCCTTGATGGGACCTACTATGTGTGACGGATTGTATGTCGCTGGAATAAAGCGGCATAATGCCGTCGGTCGATTGTTGTAGCGTCATGGATAACGAGTCGATCGCGAGCCGGAATAGAGCGGCATGCTCGCCTAGATACATATGTCCAAACTGCAACTCGAGCAAGGACTTAGACTCTCTCTCTCTTTCTCTCTTGAAAGAGCCAAATATAATATAAAATAACATATTCCGCGAGACAAATGCGGTAACTTTCGAATGTCTTTATAAGATAAGATGGAGAAGGATAATTTACATTTGCATGTCTCGAGCGATTAATACTTTTATTATAACAGAAGAAGAGGGGAGAAGAGAGAGAAAGAGAGCGAGAGAGGAAGACATACTTTATTTTTATCTTCGATCATTCGCGTGATATAAGGCGAATGTGATCGTGCGGTACAGGTGCAGAAATGATTCCTATAAGATACGTAACTAACTCCGAATAATAACGGTGTCTTTTGTTCCGTTACTCGAATTTATGAATAATGTAGGATATATCAGCTACTCTCCTTTATATACATCCATATGTATATTATATTATTTTCTCTCATTTTTTTCATCTAAACTTACAACAAGTAATTTGCGTCTAGATATGATCCAATCGCGAAGAATACGACCGACTGCGTACTGTCATGCAACGAGAGATAAACAGAGTCTAGTATATTATGTATTAATTAATTATACAACGTAAATTTTTAAATTTAATTTAAAGATCCGCTGCGTTGTTAAAATATATTTCATTTTGAATGAGTTTAATCATAGATAATATATATCGGGTTTTCTTGTCGTGTAAGATAAACATTGAAAGACGAATAATTAATAATTAAAATAAAAAATATATATACCGCATAAATATACGTATAATCATCGACAACAGCAATGTATAGATTTAAATGAACTAAATATGAATAAAATTTAGTTTTTGAATATACATAAGAGTATTTTGTGTGCATTGTATCATGATGGACAGTACGCTTTCTATATATCATATTGTGGTACTTTAAGGAATTTCTAATTGCGAGCATAAGAAGGCGATAGGTTCTGTTTATAATAACGATCCCATTCTCTTTTGAAATGAATTTAAACTACCACACGCGTTTGCATATTATTTTATAACAATAAAATTATTACTAATAAATATCGAATTAAGAGTTTCATATTTCATTAAATTCTGTAAATTTATGTATTGTATGTATCTTTCATTTTTTCTGCTCTCTAAAAATTTAATATTTTTTTATAAATAAAATTATTTTCACCAGTTTATTGAGTTAAATGATAATAGTTGCTATTAAATATTAAATGTATGCAAGAGTTCTAAATAATAAGTTTATTTCCTCGTGCCTATTTTATAGTATTTTACGTGCGTATTTTATGATAGGAACAATTGGGGAAAATTACATCGACTGTAGGTTGGATCGAGGTTCAATTTTAATAAAAGGGGCCGGCATACGTTATGTCAGGATATCGCGTCTCAGTCCCACGAGTCTCTTTGTAACAAGTCAAATAATTGATGTGTACATAGCACACTGTGGAAACAGTACGTCACCTTGTCACAAAGAAATCGAGAGTCGAGGGTGATGTGGGTGGCAAATATGGCACGATCGTCGATTGGAGCTTTTCTACCGGAATGGATAGCATGAAAGGTTGAGGGTCGTTTCTACGTAAATAATTATCTAACTATGATTAGATCTATATTTTGAGGAATCATAATTTCTTTATTTAAGAAGATCACAAGTACTGATGAAATAACAGTTTTATAACGTTTATAATATTTTTCATATAAAAGACTTTATATAAGAATAAATAAATAATTTAAACAATATAGGGATTAAATAATATTATGCGTAAAAATGATTATACACGTTAGTAGACGAATAAAAATTGTGATGTTACTGAACCGCGAAAGTGAAGAGACGAATCTTTAAATGCAATATATAAAAAATTCTTTTCATATAGAAAATAAATTGCACCCTCTTTCTCACTTGCGTTTATTAAAAAAGTGTTCTATGAAATCCATAATTATAGATCGTATGATATCGACAACGTTCCGGTCAAATAAGAGGTATAATAAATTCTGATGTATATTTTTTTATTTGATCGTGTATTCGAGGAAAATTGTATACTTGATACACGAAATTGACAGTATATTATAAATCTCTCAATTTTTAAACGTGCAGTCACTGACGACGCTTAATTATGATTCTAAATTCATGCACAAAGTAAAATATAATAATTCGCGATTGTACTTTATTGGATATTGCAGCACGATGTGAAAGATTTAAATTTTACATTGTACATCGATATCACCGGTAAAAATTAATAACAGACGACACGCAATTACCATCTCTGAATGCACGAGCCAACGTGAAGCGATGTTATTCACGACAGTAATCGCAGTTGCGCATTATGCTTTTTCGTCCGCAATCGTTTCGTGCGCAAATATCACAAACCACACTCACGATGCTCTTGATTCCTAATCAAATGCATCCACGAGGAATCGTCGCACCGATGTTTGCTCAGGTTTACACGCGGCTTGCGTGATTATTGCAAAAAAAATTATAAAGCGCGGGAGAGTAAAGCAGTAACGAGTGCTTATTTAACGGTAGCAGTGTAACAGGGCCTAGACCGTTATCTTAGTCTACAGACGCATTATTTCCCGTCGATGGCAGATTTCATGGCGAATAATCTCTTTGACAGACGATCTTCCGTGAAATTTTAATATAAATATTTTGAAACGGTTTGAAGTTAGGTTTATTATTAAAAGTGAAGAATCTCTCTTTAAAGTGTTAAATTGCAAATCAAACAAGGAAAAGTGTGTCTTTCCATTAATCTTAATCAATTTTACGTGTAAAAAAGATGTAATAAATTTCCAAAAACGACGTTCACTTTCCTGAATGGAAATAATCAAGGTGTTTTATCATATTCCAAGATTCTGTATTTTTATACAAACTGATTTTATTTCCGATAAAAATTTGCAAGGCGAACTGTATTAACCCATCGAGATCAGCTATAGATCGAAGCAGCTATTCAGTATCCTTTAATTTTCCGCTGAAATCTCATATATAGAATATTAATTATTAATTTCCTCACTTAACCGGTACGTCACGGTACGTCAACAACGGTGGGTGTCGTTCGGTAGCGTCCGCTGAGTCGTGTCTCTCCTGATTCCTAATCGAACCACGAAGAGCGGCCGCTCTGTTTACTCTACGGCATATCGGCACTTTCGCGTGTGTCTAACCGCGCACGGCGGCAGTACACGGGCGTATTATATCTGCCTGGTACCACGAACAATTATTTGCTGTGTCATACAGTCGTGGCTGTACTGCGCGCACATTATATGCGGGATACACGTCGCCGTTGGCGGCGATGTGTGCTTGCGATCGGTATCGAGGTTCAGCCGGCGACGATGGCGACGGCAACGGCAACGGGTTGTAAGCCTTCTTCCTCTCCGTTCGAGGCGCGATCACGCGCTCCCGTGGCAGCGCGGCGGCAGGATAATGAAAATAAAGTGGCGGATAAAGAAGCGTGGACGAGCGCGATCGATACGAGCGGGTCTTACGCGAGAGAAACCCTTCGGCGGCGCTGGGTAGCTGCGAAAGATTGAAAGGGCTCGCGCGCGGCGAAAGAATAACAGGTGCGCTTTGCGGGAAGATGCGCCGCCCTAACGTTGTTTGACGAAACCGAACAGAGAAGGAAATTAGTTCCAAGGAAACGATAAAGGAATGGGAGTACATTGCATGAAAATACATGAGATATATTTTGTTGAAACAAAAGTATGTATTTCTCTTCAAAAATAAGAAAATGTATAGTACGTTGCATATATGTTTATAATTTCTTTTTCTTGGCAAGGAAAGGATATTATAATTAATCCTCTTTCTTCCCTGATTGTGCATGACTTTATCTATCACCTACACGTAATTTATTGTACATGTAATAGGTCAGGAGGCTGTTAACATAATTCGAATAGAGATGTACAGGTTTTATTTTAGTATGCAAAATTTAAGAGTAAAAATTTACGAGGTCAGACGTGCCAGCTGATCTTGAACGATGAATTCGTGAACGCAAGACTGTGTAACAGGTGTTTGCTTGCTGATACACGTAATATTCCGTTGGCTGTTAGACAGACAGACAGTTATAAATTATGAAACTTCCCGGCAGTGACTTATTAAAAAACCTTTGCATTTGCATTAGAGTTGCCTCAATCAGCGAAGTGTCTAAATTAAAGCTTCAAAATAATGGAATGTCACGCGGTCACGGAAGTATTCTCATTTTTTTTATTGAATTTTGTATATTATCAATTCGTATCGCGATAACGAGCGACGCAAACTGAAACAAATAAAAATTCGTAATCCACAGTTCGAATTTTTATGCGTATTCTTTCATGCGGGTGGGCAGTTTTTCAAATGCCAAGTCGAAACATTAATTTTGACGAAACGATACGCTGCGGTATTCATCCGAGTTTCTTTGATTCGGGGAGACAGAGATTACGCAATCTATCGCGTCGGAAACGGCATGCGAACTTTATTCAGCGTTACGTGGCTGCTAGCCGCATGATTGTTCGCACGAACGCATCGCACGCGTGCATCGTCGGCTCTATTGGTTGCATCAGCAGGTGCAGCGGAGTGCGATGCGGCGGGGGTTTAGTGTCGATCTGTAGCACGCGAATCGTGGTTGGGCGTAACAAATCGAAGGTATTTTCTCGTTTTTTTTTTCTTCTTTTCTCGTGATCAGCGGATGACTTTTATGTCCATCTGCTGTTCCGTATGCGTCGATATGATTTACGGATCGGCTGTTTCCTTGGATGGTAATCCTGATATACCCGACGCGACAGGACAGGATAACGGAATTGACGATGAGACGCAGCGAAGAGTACGCGTAATTTGCACAGAAAGACACCGCGCTCTTTTCCACGAGGATTATTAGCAGTAATTCTCGTTTGCTTCGTTTGTCCTTGATGAATTTATTACACACACACACACACACACATCTTATTTCTTTAATGATTGTTTGTATAAAGCTGAAAGTTCGCGAATAAATGTCACAGAAAAATCTCTTGTTAACGGCGTGGGAGGATATCACCTCATACATAACAAGTTGCTAAATAAATGTCTAGAAGATTATACATATAAGAAAAAGAGAGAGATATTAAACGTTTATGAGAAGAGAGGCTAATTGCTTCAGCGCTCGTATTGCCGTTATTTCACGAATGTGCGTTTCTTTTTTTTTTTTTATTGCGGAAATAAGAAGCGGAGCAAATCCGATGGGCGGGATGGGCCGCTAACGAGAGAGCGAAGTTAATAAAGTCGTGAGAGTTGGGCAGGGAGAGCGCGCGCGAAATTACTTTAATCGCGGACACACGACGTTGTTAAAGGGATTAATAAAAGGGCACCGTAACATTTCACGTGTGTCCTCGTCGCAGCGGTCCGCTTTTTTCCCCCCCTCGTTGAAATCGTCGCTTCTCTCGGCCCATTTTTTTTTCGTTTACGAGAAAAAACGTGACTCGTCATTAAGCGATATTAAGTCATTATGGAACGTAACCGACAAGTATGGTCTCAGAGGCCGCAATTATATATCCGACGTTAAGGAGCCGCTATCTTCTCTCGCGCAATGTGTCTTAATGTATACATAAATCGCTTCCGTATCAAGACGCATATTCGAGCGATCGTATTGTCATCGTTCACTTTCGCGCTCTTAATTTTTTATGGACTCAACACCAAGTGGTTCTGTTTAACATCATTTATTCTCTTGACGTTGTTCGATATCGCAAAATTGGGCAAATTTTACGTAGACATGATCAAACGATAGTTTTAGTTATTTCGTATCGAAAGAGAATTTCGTAATTAATGATCGAAACATCAAAGTGCGAGAAGCATGCGGTAAGTTTTGAAAAGTCATAAAACAGGTTTGCCACGATATGTGCTATATGAATGGACCACACGAACAGTGTGAATGATTGAGTATTTTCAAGATGGCATACGCGATGACCGATGCAATCTCACGATGCGCGTAAGTGCATGCTGCTGCAGTCGACGGTATACTCATCGAATTCGCGACGGTGATATGTACGTCTAAAGGTGTAATTAAGCTGTCGATAAATTATCGATTTAGTCTTCGGCTAATCGAGGCACCTATGCTGCAATTAGCATACCGGCGATAGAATTCTTCTC
Organism: Tetramorium bicarinatum; assembly: GCA_928718305.1. Lineage (NCBI taxonomy): Eukaryota > Metazoa > Arthropoda > Insecta > Hymenoptera > Formicidae > Tetramorium > Tetramorium bicarinatum. Next base: position 19,915,655 of record OV788321.1, read on the forward strand.
TGCGAACTGCGAAGTCATCTTTGCATTAAATCACTCGAACAAGCGTGCACAATACACATTAAAAGAAGTCAACAAAATAGAAAAATTTGCGAATTGCGACAATACTAATTTTATATTTTCTGCGGTTTTTCGTGGATAAAAAGGAAATTGCTTTCTAAAAGATGGAGAATACAAAGTTAAATATAAAATTTGATAATAAAAAAATCTAAAATAAAACTAAAATTTTAAATTTAGCTATGAAATTATTACTAATTATGAAAATGCTCTCTTTATGCTATATCGATAAACTGCGAAAGCGCACAGATATTTATTTACAATATATCCTTTTGCTGGGATTGGATTCATACAAATACTTGGCTACACAAAAGAAGCCAAGGAACATATAAAATCACTCGGAAAAGACAGACCTAATGACGGGACCTAATTTGGGTTGAGAAAATCAGTGCTAAAAACGCATCGGTGTCATGCCCGCATGAAATGTGGGCCTTAAGGGCCTTTAGCGAAGGTTCCTTGACCGCCGGTAGGAAGCTCGTGAGAGATCTGTATCTCCACGGCTAAAAATATGGCGGGCGCAGGAGGGAACGCGAGGAACGCGCAAAGGAAGAAACAAAAAAAGGGCCAGGGTTCGGAGTTAGAAGGAAGCGGGATATCTGGGCGCGTGTGTCTTTAACCCCGAGTGCATCGAACGTAGAACATTTTTGCGTGTTATATATCTTGGCAGCGATTATTTCGCCGCCGATTATAACGGGTTTTTTGCTCTTTTGCACGGCCGCGCGATAGTCGAAGTTGTCAGCTGTGACGCCGGCCAACAGATGTATTCGTTAACTTCGCTCTTACGGGGTATTTAATGATATTATCGATCGCCGTGATCTTGATTTACTAATTGCTTATTAAGGCATATCGTAATTAACGCAAATGCGATCGACGCGTGTCTCACCGATTGGACGGTTCACTGACCAGCATTATCTTTGTCTATTTTCAATTATTTGATTTATTGCTCTTTAACAATGGACTTTGTTAGATGCTTGACAAAAATTTGATAATTTTTGTTAAATCAATCTTTATCACTTTATTATTAATTGCATTTTTCATTTTGACATATTTTAAATTAAATGCAGAAAAAGATCTTATTTATACACATTTGTTAGCTTAGTGTTCACGAAGATTCATAAATTTCTAATCGTTCAAAAATTATTCGCGATTTCAAAGATAAGTAGTAATCTAATGCTAAAAAGGAGTGTGTAGGAGTGCATAGCTGTAAAATTCTGCATATAAAGAAGGAATTGTACAAACGTATGCATACAAGTTAATACAGAAAGAACCAGCTGTTATAATAAATTCCGATACATAACGTGCGTATATAAGACGTGCGAGAACCATCAAGTCGAACGAATACTACGTTCCTCGCCATCCGCGAGTCTCGTAAAAATCAGCGCAATTAGTCGTCCTACGGACGTCCCTTTCAACCCGTTGCGGCCCAGAGTTCGCCGACCGGCGGCGAGTCGGGCCCCTTTTTCTCCACCTCTCTGTCTCATTCCTTCTCTATCCTCCTTTCCTGCTTCTCTCTCACCCTACTTCGTGCCATGCTGTGCTTTGCGGAAGATCGGATTTGTCAGATACCCGAGCGAGAAGGGTGGAGGCAGAAGGGGAGTGAGCCTTAAGTGGAGGGCATCCGGCTGCCAAAGGGCCCCGAGGGCCCCGGCCGGCCAGAGCAGCTGTTTTCGGGTGCGATGACACTTGCCGCCCCGCGCTCTCAGCATGCCCGCAGCAACGGCAACAGCAACATAACGCAACGCCCGACGCGCGATGCGACCCGTAGGGCCCCGCAAAAACCGCAGAAGGGCGAACCTCAATGGGGCACGTGCCCTTACGAGTCAATTCACTCGCGAGGTTTATTCTTGGCTCTTCTCTTGCGCGCTCCCATTCTTTCTCCTTCTCTTCCTCTTCCATTCCTTTTCTTTTATGTATATATAATTGATATCTGAGATATCAATGTAATAAAATTAATTTACTGTAATCAAAATGGATGAAATCAAAACTGCACTTTTCCAATTATAGAAAATCGTTGGTTCCTACAAAAATTCTATTTTTAAATCTTCTACACTTGGTAAATAATTCTGTTCACTCAGATAAATTTTAAACCTGACAATAACAATCTTGATAAAATCGTATCTTTGTCGGAGAAGCCACTTACATCGATATGCGCGTGAAACTGAAGCGAATAATACCTGCGGTAGGCTTTTCGTAACGATCGACATAACTTTCCGACGTGGTAGCTCGGCTCGAATGAATTATTCCAAGAATTTTCTCGCACGCGAAAGAGAGAAAGAGATAATGCCACCGCCCACATCCCCTTGTTTGCGGGGGTCGTCTCACCGCGGTTTTTACACAATTCCCAGTGTCTTCGTGTTGTATCATATCAGCGATACGCGGCCGACGTTTTTATTTGCACTGGTCGTGTCGTGTTATGCGGTCGTGCCAGCGCGCGAAAAGCGCTACTTATCTTTACAGTTTCGTATTGTATATACGATCGCACGTACGATCGCTTTAGCCTCGTGGCATGGCTGGCGATCATTATCATTAGCGAGCGACGCGAGTTACTCTTCCTCTCGGCTAATCAGCGATGACCCACTTCATTAAACCCTGTTAAATAATTTCCATATCGAGTTCAAGTCATCTGTCTGTCTCTTCTCTTTCTTTCTTTATCTTTTACAAAGAGAGCCGGTCTTCCTTTTTTTTTCCTCGTCGAATGGTCACACGTGTATTATTAAATTACCTTTGATCGTTGCTTTTTAAACGGATTGACAGCTCAGTTTCTCTATCGTTGACGAAAAATGATGTCTCGTATTTGCATTCTTGAGAAAATAAGCCGTCAAGTTTTAATAATTTATAATATAATTAGAGAACTATTTACATACAGCTTTACATACACATAATTGAGCTTGAATATTAGATTACTAGTGGTGGTGGACACGCGCTTCGCGCACAAAATATCTCATTATTATATAATGAAACGTAATTTCTGTAAAGATTTAAGATTAAAAAATAATATCCTTGTATGTCAAGCTGTTTAAGCCAAATTATTAGAATGTGTTCAATAAAACATGAAAAGTATTTGCTAATTTTTTGCTATTGTTTGCTTTTAAAAATAATTTTTTTGTTTTACTTTTTAAAAAGTTACTTAATACTGAGCTATCAAGCTTCTCGTAACTTTTTAAAAACTAAAGCAAAAAAAAAAGCAAAAACTTAGCAAATAATTTTTATGTCTTATTGGTTATGTTGTGATAATTTGACTCAGATTTCTTAATATACGGTAGGAATATTAGCTATCTGTGTCAAATTATCGGTAAAATTATTAAAAAATCCCAGACATTTCTGTGTACGCAAGAGAATAAATAGATTTCGGTCATCTCGCGGAATTCTTAATTAATCACAAAAGAATTAACAAGAAATGAAAGAGAATCTTGTAGTTTTATCATACAACCAATAACGATATATGTTTCTCATGTCCGCGGATTTATGTGAACAGCACGCACAAGCTTGCAAATGAAACATGAAATTTATGTAGCGAACGATTCCGAGTAGCACATTTCGAATATAAAGGGGAAAGTTTCGCTTTGTACATCATCCGTTTTCATTCTTTGCCAACGATAAACCTCCGATTATCTTTGAAAAGAGAAGGTATTCAAGTCATAACTTTCCTTTCACATTCAAAATGATTTCAGTTTTTAATGCGAAGTAAAAACATTTGGCTTCCGTTCATAATTCGTCGAAACGACGGTTGAAATTCTTTTCATTTAAGATGCGAGAAATAAGCGAGCTCGTTTAATATAATAATGGAAAAAGTAGAAAATATTTATGATTCGCGTTTATTTGATATTTATCCAATCATCGTGGTAAAAATTTCTATGAATTAAGCGCTTGCGTAATATTTTTGCAAACATTTTTCCGAAAACAATCGCATTTGTGGATTTACTATCGATTGGTCTTGGAATTACACGGAAAAAATAAATTTATTAAATTTTATTTGACAATCATTCATTTTTGGATAGAGCATAATTTCTAAACAGTTTTATGTATTTTTTTGTAAAAAATCCTAGACATCTTGAAAATACTGAAAAGAAGTCATAGAATTATCAAAATTCTGTATAAAATTCTGTATAAAAATAACAGTCTATCAATGGCCCTGTCCAAAAGTCAATAACTAGTTACATAAAATTTAATGAACTTATTTTTTTCGTGTAGGCAGAATTGCGAAAGTAAGGATTAGACGTACTCTTGGCGTATGGACGGACGCGCGCGGGTGCAAGGTCCCGGGTAGGACCCCGAGTAACCCAAACCTCGGCAGGTTTTTCAGATGCAGGTGGTTTGCCAGCATGCGAACGTATGAATAGAAGACGAACGGGTGTATCCACTCATTGTGAACACGCAGAAGAGTGTGCCGTATACATTTGCGCGAGAAGACGGTTTCTCGTTTCGTTTTTTTCATGTTATTTGCAGGAATATACATATATACAATGCTAACGAAAATGACACCAAACAGAACATTTATTTCCTCTTTATTCTGTTCAATTAGTACACGCGTAATTCAGTGACTGTGGAAGAACAGAGGAAAAATATTTATCTTGCTAATAAATTCTGAGATAATGCCGAGTTATCGGCAGAAAGTTATCGAGGGCGAGAACTTTATTTTGCTTCGCATTCACCGAGTATGAAAGGCAATATGCATATGTAGATAAAAGGAGAAAAATTATAATAAAAGGAGAAAGGGAAAGAGATACGGCGAAACACGTTCGGAGAAAGCACACGATATGTCTCGCGCGCGAGCGCCCGGACTATATAATTATACTTACTCGATATCCATCGCGGATCGTCGCGGTAATCCCGTCGATTATTAACACATGCCTAGGATCAATATCTTACGCATCCTTCCTCCCTCCCCCGTGTGCACCGTGCCTTATGTCAGGGGGCTCGACATCGGAGGGGCCCGCGGGCCAACTGCTGCACTTGGCTGCGAGGCTGCACTTTCGATAGCGCGGACGACTCGGCGGGAGCCACGCGCCGGGCCTTATGGGCCTCACGGGGTAATTAATACTCCAGACGGGGTATGCGTGTATGCGTAACCGATATCGTACGCCCCCGCCGTCCGTATCTTCGCTCCTTCTCCCCCTTCTCCGCCCGGTCCCGCCGACTCGCCCTCTTCTTTCTTTTTTATTTGAGATATTAGAGGCCTTTTCTCTACGGAGGCCGTATGGGCCCCGTAATAATTGGCACGTGCAAAAAGGGGACGGGCCGCCCTGCTAGCACGCTGTGCGCTGCCCTTAAAATTCGACATTGGGTCAGTGATGCGCAAAATTGATCCGGTAGATCGACACGTTAGATTAATTCGCCTATCCAGCCAGGAGCAAGGGGGAGAGGGAGAGCAGCAGGTTATATTCGCTTTGAAAAAACACACAAGGTGCACGGCGATGACGCCAAGATTTGTTTAACAGTAATTAACAGCCGCTTGTGGCGCGTGTCCAGTAAAATATAGTAATGCAGAAATATAAACAAGAAATTCTCACTATAATTGATGTTCAAAAAGATTTACATTCAAATAAGTATAAATATCATAATTAATGTGAAATTAACTTATTATGTCTAATAGAAACATTGTCATCTTAAATTATTATATTGGAACGAAAATTTTGATAATAACAAAAATTCATATTATCATTATATTATAGATATTAATGTAACAAAATTTGTTTATACTAAAACTGATTTTAAAATTATTAATAAGATTTAAGAAATTTCAATTTATACGAATTCAAATATATAGAGCGACTTTTTATTAAAGGATTGAAACAAATATGCAGACTTAATGTTTTTTGTTAAAATGATATTATTAAGAAATTCGATGATTTTTTTTAACAAAAATGTTAAAATGTTAAAATTTAGTTAAGAATTACATTTCTGCAAAAAGTTACATTGAGAACCGCTGTTACAGCCACGAGAAGGGGGAGGATTGAAGGCTCGAGAGACTGAGGGGATTATTAAACGGTGGTAATGGCGGTAATAAACACAATTACAATAATCTCGATGCTCGCGAGGCAGCGGCTGACCTCAGCAGCAAAGGTATAAAGTGATTTAGGTATGATGTATCGCTTGACAAACGATGTCTTCATCACGCCAAGCTGCAAACATCGCTCTTAAAAATTATAAGAAAGGAACAAAGCTCTCATCAATCACGTAATTAATTGTGCACAATTTATATTTATGTAGCAATATTCACGCTACGAAGATAAAGTATCGGACGACCGTTATACGTATAAAGAATGCATTAAATCAGTAATCGAGCGATTGCACGTGAGCAACCGCAATTGCAATTTTATTCCACCCATAGACGATTGAAAGCGATTCGAAAGCTGCGAGAGAGATTAATCGAGGCGATTAAGCCGAGTGCGATTAAAAAAAGAGGCAGAGATAAAGTGCCAATCGATAAGGTCGAATGCAGGCGGACCTCGGAGACCGTGAAATAAACGTGAGCGTATTAAACGGTGCCCCGATTGTTGCTACTGGCTAACCCCCTCCCGCAATAATTGCTAACTTATCTGACGGAAATAACGGCGCCAGTTACTGTACTTATTTACCTTGTAGAGTAATACGCCAAAATCTTTTTCGGATTTATTGTCGAGAGCTGTATGCAGTATGTTAATCGAGAGGAACGACCTGTGATTAATAATAAAAAAAGTGATACGCATTTTTATGCAATTAAAATCTTCATTGCTACAGTAATGAGTCGAGAATTAACGAAGTTGAGATATATCTCTTAGCACATTATCGCATATAATAATATAGTTAAGCGCTAATTAAAATATCTGGAATTACTTGGATATTTGTGAAATTTTTTTTTATTAAAATTCCAGTTCGTTTCTACCTCGCACGATGAATTCTCTTCGGCATTTTCGACCGTTGTGAGATAATTTTAAACATACATGCTACTTTTCCATAGTTTCCACTCACGGCATCGCGACGCGACGCAAGAATTTCCTTCCAACCGACGGACAATACGCATTTGCACCGGCGACGATGGCCAATCAAGTATTATAATTCGTCGTTCGCCCCGGAGCGACGCATAATTTAATGCAAACAAGACCCTTAAGGATCGGGCCAGCAGCCGCTTTAAAAGTCACTGTTCACGCCTGTCACAATATTTTACGTACGAATGAACACCGGGGCCTGCGGGGGTTACCTTTTGTGTCGCCACACGTCGCCTGTAATTTATGCCCTTTTAAATGGGGTGAACCCACAACGGGGAGGTGGCTGGCTAACCACCAAAAAAATCCACGGAAAAATTGTTAAATGTGTTCGCCTTCTCTTTCTGCCCGTCTGCCTTCCGAAACTTGTCGCGGGTGTAAATCACACGTGACATTGCTTTCGTTTATTTCGAGGGGTGAAAGCGAGCTCGACCGAGTGAAAATTAGGACGAGAATTATGCAGTATTTCGCGCCTTGTCGTTGAGCATCTTCAGGATTCTCGGGTTCTTGAATTCAACCTTTCTCTCGAACAGGTTCTCTCGATTTTACGGGGGAGACAAGGGATGTCTCGCAGCTTGACAGGGGTTGAATTGCGCGGGTAAACACACCGGAGGTTTTGCCATGACTGGGGGAACATTCGGGGGGAGAACTCTTGGGGGGATAAAAATACTCAGAATTGTGACGCATTTACGTAAACTTTTGATATCGTGGGATAGTTCGTTGCTTGATATGGAATTTAACGAATATGATTCTGTGAACGTTTTGATCAGTCAGTTACACGATGATTGATGGAAATTACGAATTCTCGAATAGTTGCATTCAGAAATCATTATTTAATAATAAAAATATATGTTGGCATTTGATAAATTATTTATTTAAGTTAAACAAATATTTTGAAATTTCTTAAATTTTTTTATTCAGACTCCAAAAAACTGAATCAAGAAAAGTGATATTTTAGTATTATACGTTCTTATAAACATCTGCGTGTAACTGCAATTTATTTCGATGTGGTTAGCTCTGTCGTCGCAATTGACGTAACATGAACGGAGGCTGTAGCGATAGCAGTCTGGATGTTATACGGGTAAAAGGGCAGGTGGATCTGAATAGGCGGTGGTTTAGTGGCAATAAACGTTCGATGCGTTTAACACGTAAAACATGATAGGCGAGAAATACATCATTCGCTGTTAGGTGTTGACCGCAATTTTTACAGATTTTACCTTTTAGTTGCCTTTTGTGAATGAAAAGAATTTATCTCCTTCAAGAGTGCACTTGACCCTTCGTACGACTTTAAGATTGTTACTCCTGGGTATAAATCTACGAGTTTAAGGCGATGATGACATGTTGAGACTCCAGATTGAATAGGCAATCAACCGTAAAAAAAATCATAAATTGATAAAGATTTGCCGTACTATTCTGAGTTCACTCTATAATGTATATTGTACCGTAAATATTATCAAAACTTTTACTCAAATATAATTCGAACACATAATTCCATATATATATATAAATTAAATTAACAAACAATATAGTTAGTGTCAGAATTTAAAATTAAATTTGAAACAATTAAAGAAATAAAAGTTTCTAATTAACAGGATTATTACTTCGAAAAATCTAATTTGTTAATTCATTTTTGCAAACAATAATCTATATAATCTCTTAAATATATACAGTGCTCTTCTTTATATGATTTAATATAATTTTATACTTTAAGTAGGTATATCATATGCTTAATACAATAATTTAATAAAAATATTGTTCTTGATCGACATTCCGATTATTTAAGAAGAATGTATTTAATGAATCATATAAAGATGAATTTTCAAATTGTCGACAAATTTTCAGGCAACTTATTTCCGTACACCTGTAGATCGATCTGTTTCTTTAATTGCTTCAATTGCTGTCGTAAGCCTGCCATTTCCTTCAACCAGTTCATAAAATATATACGCACGAAAAGGGCATATTTATTACCAACAATTTTTGATCGTTGATCAATCAACGTGTTATTCGAGAAAGTGAAAAAAAGAGTAGACAGAAAGATAAAACGTATAATTTGATATCCTATGAATATTCTAATTGCTTTGCAATATTGATTATGAAAACTCTCGTTTCCCGTAGTGAAACACGATTTTCTTGGATACAAACTTAGATCATATATTTATTTATAAGGATTATAAATAAATTATACGTGCATTTATCTCTTAATCTGTTTCAATGAAAAAGAGAAAGAGAAATTTCTAATGAAACTGGAAAGTAAAGATAAAGGAAATTAATATTAAATACGAAAATGCATAGAAAATTATCATGAGAAGAGAAGAGAGGAAAAATGTGTCGCAGCTATAAACTTTCTATCATCGAATTTTGTAGATTCTTCAATTGTTACCGAATTGCTTAACGATTCGTTTAATTAAACGCCGATACGGCGAACATTACGGCTAAGGCTCGCGCGAAATAATTTCCGCGTCGCTGATGTACTACACGCGTGTGTCGGCGTGTGTGTTCGGTAACGAGGGTCGGAGAACACCCGAAATAAATTGTAATTACTATTGCCCCGGCTGCAGGCGCGTGCCGCGGCATGTTATCCCTTCGTTCTTAAAGGTGCAATTAACCCTTCCGAAGTGAACGGCTCGTAACGCTCAGCATTGTAACACGCCACTATCTTCGGATAAGTACTCAAAAGCTGATGACGCTGTTATCTTCCTTATCGTTAAATTGATATAGCAACTTGATTGGGTCTCCTATCTTCTAATTAGAAGAGAATAATGTGCACCTTTTCCTTTGCTTTGTGAATGCTCCTGATATCGTTTTATAAATTTTAATTAACTTAGCTAAAAACAAAAAATATGCAGCACAGGATGATGTTCGAGGAAAATGTATATTTTTATTATATAAAAAAGGGACAGTGATTTTAAAGAGAAATGTAAAACTTTTGACTTCTATAGTTATCATAAAGTGAATAAATGAGAATCGTACTATTAATCAAAGTCTGCATAAAAATTGTAGACACAAGGGTAAATTGTTTATTTCTTATTATATATTGTAAAAATGGAGTTTGGGAGAAGCTGGGATATATGTATATAAAATTTTATTCGCGTTGATAAACTTGGAAGCGCTTTTTGCGCTTCAGTGCGGTGGTAGCATGTGTAAACGGTGAAAAGATAGAAAGAGAAGGAAAGATATGTCATGCCGGTTCAACGCGTGGCATCAGATTGACTTGTAAATTACCGCTGTTTGTCTTTCCTTTTTCTGGGTGTATTTGAAATATTTCCAAGAGCTCGTGTACATGTCATTCGCGCAACAGGTCACCGTGGACCGTTATCAGGAATCACGCAACCGAAATTACATTCGCGAAAGATAATCCACGATGGAACTGGTTCTACAGCGAGAGAGTCGCCGCGGCAAGGAGACCTTCGATCAATTCGTAAAGGAGAATCACGAATATACATTTAATGCCGCCGGAAGAGAATATGTGTACAAAAATGTACTATTTTTACAATTATATATGCATTACGGTGTTTAGATGAAGTCAATTTCAATGAATTTTAATTTTCACGTTCAATGAATTTAATGATATCCGTCAAGTAATGTAGAAAATTCCATTCAGTATTAACGGCTGAACTTTATAGAGAAATTAAATCTCTTATCTATTTTATACATGCGGGTTTTTCGACGAAATAATATTGCAGTGTATCGACATAACGGTACAAGCGATTTCGAACGTAAAAGCAATATCAAGTTACACTGACAAAGATTTTAATAAACTTGCTTCGCTATATCCATAACATTCTTGAAATGATAACGGAAGAGTGTAAGTCGCTATAAATTTTAATCGAACTGATTCTGAGAAATCATGATTCTGAGAAATTGAGATCATTTATCACGCACGTGCAACGAAAGTTATATAATCGCGAATTATTAAAAAAAGAAAAATGCAAATGCGAAATATAGAATAAACACGCGCGTTTTTTCCTTAATGAACAATATCTACTCTGATAATAATTATGGAGAAATTATTCAAATAAATTATAGAAAATAAAAATTAAAACTTCAATTTATATTATACTTTCACGTGCATTCACTGATAATAATATTAATGGTACGATAGTATATAAATACCAAAGAAATAATAAATGAACAGCACATAGGGAGATTACGAACGTTCGTGCGAATATATAAATTTCTATGGAAAGCAGAAAAGGAAATTTAATAACGGTACCTGAGAAGAATTCCACTAAGTGCGATACGTCGCCACGGATGATTTTTTTTTATTATATAACGACGCGAGATTAATGCGGCGGAAGAATCGGAGCGAGACAGCGGCGCGGTAGATGCCGCGGTAGGTAATGAAGGTAATAAATGAGAGAAGCCAGAGCGAGGAAAGGGCAGGTGCGAGCGCGTGCCCCGTGATAAGGCGGATCCTTAAAGAGCTCTACATGCATACATATATGCCAGCAAGAAAGGAGCATCATACAGAGAATGGCGTGCGCCTCTTACACGCATCGTGTGGACGCGGTCTTTGTTTTACAACCGCTGTTTGACTCTTATTGTATGTACGTGCGTGTCAAAGATTTCTTTCGTGCGAATAGCTTCAGGCTGACGAACGTCCTTACAATTTTAATGATTTATCGATTAATCTCTTTATCGCAAATTGAAGTTGATCCGTACGTCAACTTACAAGAGCTTTGATAAAGCTAAAGCGATTATGAAATTTTGCACGCCAGTATCAATATTTTTTTTTATTATTATAATTAGGGATAAATCTCTCATATATCTTAATTTTAATAATCGGATTTCAATCACTGTGAAAAATGTTAAGAGGATGGAAGTGAGCAGTGCTAATCCACGACTCTTACTTATTTGTGGATCCCAACTCTTTTTTATTTTTTATATCATTAATCAATTATCAATTATTTTTACGTAAAAATATAGAAGAAAAATTTTAAAATTAATGGATTAAGTTTTTTGATTCAATTTATGGTGCGAAAAGGGAGTCGAAGCTTAGGACGAAGGTACGAAACTTCCGTCTTCTCAGCTCCGTTCATCTAGAGCGAAAGGAAATTAATGACTGGAAACCTTCTATCCTGTTGGAAGATAATGAGGCGCATAGGTATTCTTCGAAAATTTCCTCGTAAAGTGACCAGCTTCTCTGTGCGGCAGGTATTTTAAGCGTTTCTCACGTTAACGTGATTGCTACCTGTATTCGAATGTGCTACTAAGACATTCCTCGGATGAAACTAAACGCCTATTCTCGGTGTTCGAAAAATCCGTGAGAAAAATGTGCCTAGAAAAATGCAGTCCTAACCAAAAGTGTGAAACAATCTTTAGTTGTGGTAGGTCAAACTAATTGACGATCGCAAAGTGAAAGGCACAATAAATGAATTCAATTATATGCGTGACGTCTTCAATGCAATAATAAATTACGAAATATATTATGGCAAATGGGTTTAAATAATTTGTTTGCAAAATTACACCTCCAATAACGTATTCTTCGTTTTCTTTGTAATGGTTGTTTTATTAACGCATTGCTTTTTCTAACAGTGCATATTTTTACAAGAAAATAATTTATTCTTATGCCGTACTTGCCACTCTATATATACTCATGTAAAAATTCTATCTTCACGAAAAGGAAACAAAATACACGCATCATGCGTCGCGAATGAAGCCCGTTCGAGAACCGACAGTGCGCGCACGATTTATTAAATTATACAGATCGAATGCGATGCACGCGCGAGATAACGCGACCGTGCTGTTGTGCTGCTTCTCGTTTTTTTTTACTCCCCTTTATTTTGGAGCACATTCTTTTTTAGGCGAGGTTTAAATGATGGGTGTCCGAATGCTTCTTTTGTAAATTTTTAAATACATATATATTTCAATCATATAAATACTTAAATGACTTTGGATAATATTTGAATCTTTGTTCATAAGGCTAATTCTTCTCGATCTCTGCGATGAGATGACCATTTATCTGAATATGATCGACAACACAGAATAGTTCCGCTTTGCGATTTTACATTTCGTTTTCACGAAACAGACAGCGGAAGTGGCGTTAATTATCATCTGGCTTTTAAATTGACTTGTTCCCCGAACGGTTTAATCTGCTCATATATCCACGCATTTCACTTTATATTTTCAGACGTAAATGTGCAGCTAAAAATTAACATCTAACATCCGTAATTTATTTTGCAATAAAATTTTTATTAAGTTTATTGAAAATAAAAAAGTCAAAATCCTGATAAATTATTCAAAATCTATACATACAAAAGTAGTCTTTTCTTCTTCATTACTAAATCTTAAATGGAAAATAGTACGTTTTGTTTATATCTCAATTTTTAGCCATTTCTCGAGATTACTTCCAACTATAAAAGCCCAGTCATAAGAAAGCGATCGAGTAGGATTAGCAAGGATACGTTAAACGCAAAAGATTTTCGGCTGTTTGCGATCAGATCGGTTGCCCAGAATTACTTTGCGGGTGCATTCGCGGAAAGCACAACTAGGATTGAAATCCAACGCGCCCTGTGCAACCCTCTCGAGGTTCTACTACACACGCCGCGCCGAACCTCCGCAGCCGCCCGCCACGTCGTGTGGCAATTCACGGAATCCGGTAATCCTTATAATCGTCACGGCGCGGCAAGCTTACGGCGAAATTCGCGGTTTTCACTGAGGCGCGGCATGCCCATACTAGGTGCACTAGCGCACTTGCTCGGCAGCAATAACCGAGGTTTATGCACTTCTCGGCAAAGCCGCCTTGCGGCCCTCAAACGGCGGTGTAGATTGACGGCCGGTAATGGACAATGCGTACCCCTAATCACGCCCTTGCCCGTTCCGCGAATATCGAAGGAATTAGCCGTGGGTGATTATAGATGCCGGGAGGTACGCTCCGTACTTTAGCCGTATTTATTGTTTTCCGTAATTCGCGCGCGCAAATAACGATGCAGGCAAGATTTTATAGCGATAGAGCACGGTTATAGAAAGTTTACCGGAAACAAGCTACCGTAATCCTTTGTGATCGAACATCGAGATCGAAAAATCAATTTGGCTTGGATTTGAGTTGACTTTGATGACTTACAATGTTAACAATTATTCACTCTTAAGAAAGAGATGTTAAATCGATTCTCGCAAGTATTGTTGCCCCTTTTTCGCGACGTTGATAGATTATCTCGCTGCGTTGTTTCGTGTGTTACTTCGTGTTAGGCGCGGATGTCACCTTGTGCCTTGTGTTAAATTACTCTATCGAGAAAATTTATATGCCAATTAAATTTATATTATCTAATAAAAAGAGATGTATATATAGTTTTTACAAAATTATTTGCAAAATAAAAGTAAATCATATTAATAATTATTTTATTTTTAATATTTATATATGTGAATGTACATATTTAAATATATTCAGTATTCACTTCTTCCTCGCCTTCGGTGAATAAAGTTATTAATTTTTACGGAATGTCATTGAATTGCGAACGACGGTAAGAAATCACGCGTCGGCTCGCAGTCAAGTCCACGTGCCTCGTTATCCCGCGAATATATCCCAGGAAGTCGATATGTATTACCATAAAAGAGGGGATGACACGACGTATCAATTTATGCCAACGATCGGGAAGAGTGGCAAGTGCATAAATAAGCACGGGCTCACTTCGTGCATGCCCGAACGTACATGAGCAATCCGAAAACCTCCGAGGAGATACCTGTCTGAGCAGCCCTTCCCTCCTACTCGATCAGATCCTGCAACGGTGCAAAGTCTTCTACAGGTGTTCCCTATCGGAGTATCACTGTATACATATTTAATGCCGCGTGGATTTTGCAGCACGCCTTGGATTGAAGCGCGTAATTTATTCGATGCTGCGTGTCCGCCGCTAAAGACCGCTTCGGAAGGTTCTTGCCCTCGTAGAGAACGATGCGGGTTGCCGCGAGCAAATTAATCCGACGTGCGTGAAAAATTATTGCCATGAAATTGTTTCGAAAAGTATAAATTTTCATCGTGTGTGAATGTGTGAACACAATTAAGAAATTAATTATCCATAAAATTATATCTCTTTTATAATTGAAATTCGGTTCCGTAAAATATTACACCTTTACTGTATATAGAAGTATACTGATTTATAATTTAAAAATTAATTTTCCGAATTTTTTAGAGCACTCCCGTATTTATTATTTATTATGTTGTACATATTTGCAGTTTGTGAAATCAGCGTCAGAAATCTTGCATACATTATCACAAGTTAATAATAAAATGTGTAAAGGAAATCGATCGGGTCAAAGAAATCGGTGCGTGGCTACTACTTTCGAACGACGGATCGGTGAAATGTAATGCTTGACAGTCGAGAGAAAGAGAGAGAGAAAGTAAGAGAAGGAGAAAGAGAGAGAGAGAGAAATCGGTTAAATTATCGGACATACGCCTTTTCGGTGTACAACAAATTAACGAAAATAGAGTGCTTTCAGTGAAGAGAAGGAAACTGACAACATTCGAAGTGAATTACGATGTGACGTTTAAAACAATATTTATCCGGGGCTGTCAAAGTGTGTGTAGTCATTAAGTAGAAATGAAATGGCGAAAGCGACCGGATAACGAAACCAAATTAAAGAGTTAATTGTTAACCAACGAGCCTGATCTTGTACCATATTTTGACGAGGTGACAACGCAACGACACTCTTATGCGCTTTTGCCTCAAGAAATTTCGTTATAATTGCGGATTTACATTACTTAAGATATAAGCAAAGATAATTTGAAAGAGATTGCAAGATGAATAAAAATTTATTAAAGTGTTATTGATACCAAATGTTACAGTAAACTCTGCAGTTATTGCAAAATGCTCCTGATCATAAATAATAACATAACATCGTGTTACAATGATCACATTGAAAAATCAATAATATAAAACAAGAATATTATGCTATGTTGTTACAACCTTTTTAAATGTTTAAGAGAGCTTAATAATTTGCTAAGGTTTGATGTGCTAATTAATTTTTGATTGAAAATACTATCGGTCCTTTCGATCTTGAACATCGTCCTGAGAAGCGGATCCTACATCGAATTACAAGGATACACATTGCGATAAAAAAATATTTTACTTCATGAGATGCATTCAACGTGCTATTGTTCAATCATCTTACCGCTATCAAAATGCCATTGTTTCGGCGCACATTCATTCTCTATCATTCTTCTCTCCATGTCGGCGCAAAGGTGAAACGCTACGACGGCTCAATTTACTCGCCCTCGTAAAAATTCTGCAGATGTCACGGGAGCATAAAATCATGTTAATTGCACGCGAAATTAAACAACCCTGTCAAAGGCGAGCTCTAGGACCCATTAATGGTGCCCGTAATGATGTCATCTTATGTGTGTGTCCTTCGTTTAGCAAAATTTAAGGGAAAAAAATGAAATGGAAGAAAGAGGAGGACAGAGACCGACAGAGGAAAACAAAAAGAAAGGGCGAAAAAGAACAAAGCGGGAGGGAAGGATGCGAGGACCACTGGTGAGTCGGTGCCGCGCGACCGGAATAATTTCCCGCATAAGTATACACGCGTCAGTTTAATTATCACCGGGAAGCGTCTCGCTTAATTACTGTGTCGTGCTCTCCTTAAATTACAATCGCGGCAGGTGCTCTTCGTGGCGACGGTGACGGCGGCGGGCGCGCCTTTACGGTAACTGTTCCTTCAAGATTTAGAAACCGTGATGAGAGTGGGTTCATTAAAGTTTATGCGGACGGTAAAACGCGCGCGATAAATTACCTTATCCTCGTCTTTCGCGGTCGCGGGTCGTCGCGAGTATGCGGTCGGAATATTGAAATTGCACGCCCCGATGCGATTTATTAATGTACGTTATCTCGCACGCGAGCAAGCTGACTTCTTGTCCTCGCGAGAGCGAAATTAATTAGTACGGCATTACATCAACGCTCTGGTCTTATTTTGCGTAAATGACGCGTGAATTATTTGATACTCTGCGAAAGGCAGTTAACGATATAATATACATATAATAATATACCAGCATTCCCATTTTTAAATAAAGTTTTCAAAAATATTTGGTAATTGAGATTTAATAAGAAATATAACAAATTACATACATGATAACTTTTATGATACATACCATGTTGCAAGTGTTGTAATAAAATAAATATACATTTTCTACGATGTCACTTCATAAAATGTAAATTATTTTGTCTATGTAATGCAGACGCAGATTAAAAATAAAAATATACAATACAAAAGAAAGAAGAAGCGAGACGCATGTAGGTCTGGTTCTGATCGAAATAATTTATTATTATTACAAAAACTAATCATTGGATTTACATTCCATATTATCTGAATAGCAATGACAACTCTTTATTAGCTTCATTAAATGGCGGTGAATCGAATCTTCGTTTAGACGTTAGATCTTTTCACCTGATAGCTTCCAAATCTGCATAAGAAGCGCTGTTTTGGGAAAAACTTTTTATTATGTTAAACAGAAGGTTAAACATAATATCTATTTAATCTTGAAAAGGCGAACATACATTGTAAATACAATTTCAAAAGATGATATACTGCTGATGATGTGTCTGAATTAAACTATAGAAAAACTATAGAAAAAAATAAATTCTTTATAATTTATTAAATTCTTGCATTTTTGTACGAATGATATGTTGGCAAATAATTTACAAATTAGCCTACGTTAATAATTTACATTAAACTGTTAAACTATCAGATGCTTACATTTAAATACATTCATTTTTATATAACTAGTGGTGGTAGGACGTGGCTTCGCGCGCGTTATTTTTCATTATTATCACAATTTAAAATTTAAGATTTTTAAAATTGTAATTTTTTTAAGAGTAATAGGCTTTCAGTAATTTTATTAATTTTTATATGTTTCTTAAAAATTCTATGTAATTTCTCTATGTATGTATATCTTCAACAAGTTAATTTTTGCTTTGCCCAGAATGTTCCAAGAGAACACCTGAAAATCTACATTAAGCAAATATGCAAGATTCGATGTATTCTATGATTATCAGTCTTTGTGATGCTAATAGCTTGATGCTTTCGAATCGAGCGATGGTCCACAATAAACCTCGTTAAGCATGAAAATTTCTATTGTCCAGAACGTCATCCTTTTCGCGCATAGTATCACTTATTGTTAGTAATAATAAAACATCCCGATTGTATGTAACCTGTCGTAGCATCATGCTTAGCTGTGAATACAGTGATCTATATCTGTGTTGGACTAGTGAAACGTATTTACGGTTTCTTCATTTCCTCGGAAATGTCATCTGTGGATATCTTTCATTGTCCGTTCAAGAGGATAAGCCGATGTATCAATTTGAGATCGAGCAAAGGAGTGGCATTACACGGAGGGAAGAAAATGAAATTCCATCAGTTCTCCTAGAGTCGATACGTATCAATAAATAATTATGTTGCATGCGTGCGCGTGTTATGAATAATTTCCAATAATGACAGATACGTGGTTTACGGAAAGTAACGTCCCCCGAGGATACTGATGCCATACGAAATTCTATATTTCCTGTAATAACAGATCGGAGCTCGACATTTCTTTTCCCTCTCTTTCTTTCTCACAGGGGATGGACGGAATTAATCGTTCGCGTAAACCGCACACAAGTATATCCGCGCATTGCGTTTTATGTTATACTTTATAAAGCCCCGACGGGACGTTCATGCTCGTGGGATGCGTTTATCGTCGGAACATATCTCGACCGCTTGCGCTGTGACACGTCGCAATGTTTATCAAGCTGCCATCCCTTGCAAAATTCCTAGTATCTCACCCCTCTTCCGTCGAAAGATATTAAAGTATGCAAAAATTAATTAATTGGATACGACATTCGATAACCGAGGGATCCTCACAAAAGCGGTACTTACGTAATTTTTATCATATTGTAAACTCGATGAGTAGGGAATAAACGCTGATATTAAACATGATTCTTTGAAGAAAAATGATCAATAATATAAACACGCTATTTCTGATATTTAATTAGTAATATAAAGATATTTTAATAAATATTGATAGAATATTTCACAAAAGAACTGATATTTAATTTAAAATGTACAAATAATCCGGAATTCAGGGTGCCAATTTAAAAATGAAGATACTATAATAACAAACAAAATATGAGCAAATAATGCTGTCATACATAGATGATAATGGAATAACAATAGACTTGGCGATCACTTGTCCAGCTTTTAAAAGATTAGATTCAGTACGTACATTTGGGTTGTGATCTATGTATATGTATTCGATTTACGGCGCCTGAAATCGATCGGAGCAACGTGGATGGGACACGCGAGACACTCGCCGCGGAATCATGGAATTAATGCCACTGAAATATTTACGTCTGAGTGCTTCGTGATCGTGTCGCGGATTGGGGTTCGACCCTTCGAAACCGCGTCTTATACGCACGTCCCGATTTTCCATTCGCTCGAACGTATATATGTGGTCTAAAAGCTCCTCGGCCTCATAAAGCTAAGTAGTAATTATCGTCTGCCGACGTACGCAAATATAATTACGCGCTAATCATATCGCAACCTTCAAGTTACGATGTTACGTTTCTTTCACTGTATTTTGCTTCGCTTTCATCAAGTGCAAAAACAATACAGATCGATTTATATCGAACTGTTCTATAAATAAAAAGAAAAAGTTAAATGTTATTTTTAGATGAATAAATTATAAAGTAACAAATTATTGATTGAAACATATTTTCTTTTGCAGCGCATACGGAATTATCAAGAATAAATATTTGATTGTAATTAATTGTAATTCGCACACACACAATGACAGTTCGTAATAAATTATTTTAAACTACTAAGAAAATTAATGGAAATTCAATTAACGAAAACAATGCGTGAAAGTCATTGCTCTTGAATTTATAGAGCTGTAGCTCAGTAATAACGTTGCTGACTTTACAGTTGCACATGAATGTGCAAACCCGTGACGTAATCGTCGGCAATAAATCAAGTTTTAGAAATAATAATTGCGTTGGTTCGTGGTCACTATTTTGCCATAGATAATTGCGTTAACGAGAGCGTGTCAGTGGGGTCGGTAGCGGTTGAAGGAGAAAAGAATATTTTCCCCGATGCATAAGATACGCCTAATGTCAAAATACATAACAATGGAAATTTTTTGGTAATTTGGAAAATTATTAAAGTTTTTTTAAGTGGTACAATCTCTCTTTGATTATTACATTTTTCTGATACACTTTGTTGAAATTTTTATTCTAAAATTTTTAAATTTAAAATTCTAGGAATTATAGAAGATTCTTAGAATCTTCATCAATTTAATAAATGGAAATGGAAGAGATATGTATAAGATAAATGTTTCGAACCATAAATGTACGTTTTATTATGTTTTCAAAAATTGTAAAATAATAATTTATAATTAAAATAAGATATCAAGATAAAATATTTATAGTTAAAATCATGTCAGAAAGACGATTATGGATCGCGGCGATGTCGAAAAGTTATGAATCGTGAATAATGAATGATTTGTGCAAATTCGAATGATTTTGTGAATTCCTCGTGTTCGCGCTTTCGCGACTTTCAGCAACTTTGCATGATGCAGTTTTTACGTGTACATTTTTATTACTATCATAAACGTGGTGTTATCGTCGCCATTATTACTGCGAATTTCTCTATTACCATACATATAGATTTAGAAATCAGCACTCTCGTGCGATCCCAAGGTATCGAGTATTGCAACTGAAAAAGAGGTTTTGCCATTCTTATTTCTTATCATTAAATATCACTTTCAGATGTAGTATGACACCGTCTTATAGTGCACTCAAGTATTTATACCTAAATACGTATAAATATATCAGCTTCGTATAAATTTAGTAGAAATTGGCTAACGATTTTCTTAAATAAAAACGGAAAAAACTTTATTTTCTTAGAAAATTTATTCCTCTACACATAATTACATGTTATTATAATATATAAATTAAAATTTATATATAAATCCTACAAGAAAGTAGAAAAACAGGATGAAAATAAAAACGATCAGTTTATAAATCTGTTGATTAAAGGAGCATTAATGTGCGATTAATTACTAGTTAATAATATAATCTTTTTTTATGAAGGATAATTGTTCATAAATGCTTGTCCGTTACGCATCAGGAAGTGACCTAATCGAACTACGTCAAAAAAACTACGTGCTGATGACTCGAGCGGAAAGCGCGCTCGAGCGACGATGCGAGGGAAAAGTCAGGTTTTCGAACGTCTGTGTTATAGGGCGAGTTTACTGCCCATCCATAATTAGCGGTAATAAACTCAGAGATGTGGAAACCAGAGCGGGGAATCGGTCGATGAAATACGGTACTGCAGCACAGTAAAGAAAAAAAAATGCGTTCATAAACCGGACATGATTATGTAACGATGGGTTTGACTTGATTAAATGTTCTCACATGAATTCTATTCAAAATTCTACATTATAAAAAAAGAATAATAGAACTTGTATCAAAATGTTGCATAGAGAAGCTAAAGAAAATGGGGACACGGGGAGACTGCAATATTATTTCGTGAAAGATATCGATATAATGATTTGAGAGCTATAATTTTTTAATATTCCTTTATATATAAGATATCAGTCTCGATAATTTATGAACTGATGTAAGTACAATATCAAACTACCGTGCGGAATACCAGTAGAAGAGAAGCAAGACAAGCCCCCGTGCTCAATTTTGATTAATTTACAATCGTGTTCGATTCTCGCGTGAAGAATTTCAATTTTAGCTCGCAAACGTGTCATCGACTAATGACTCGATTGCCGATGATTATAACGTATAAAGATCTTAAAGAGCACTACAAAGTTGCGGCCGATCATAAGCGATTACGACAAATTTTTCATTTACGTGGTTGATTCGCGGCTTCATTGAGTGCGAGGGGAAAAGTTAATTGGGGACTAATGGTGGTTAATACGGCTTGAGGCGTACGATATACCATACGGTTGCACGAGGATGGAGCGGAAAACGAAGAAAGTCGGAGGTAATATGTCTGCAAAGCTAAAATAGTCATCTGCTAAAAAGAGCTGAGCTTTTAGACTTGTTAGACAAGAATAAAATACATACACTTTTACATCATACCCTTTATACATGTATAAAGCATATGTTATATATTTAGATGTCTATTGATATTAAAATATTACAGAAGAAAAAATATTTAATCAATTTTTTTTAAATTGAAATGTCTCTCATATGCCTTTTTCCCATTTAAGCACTTATTGTGAGTGTTTAATTGTAAATTCTAGTATAATATTCAGAAAAATATTTATTCTTAATACAATAGTGGGCAGCATGTTATTACACTAATATCGCATTAAGAAATATGCGAATACGCGCGCTAAGATGAGAACTAACTTTGGAAGAAGTCATCAGCCCGTGCAGGTGAAAAAAAGGACGAAAAGCGGCCGATCGGACGCCGCCCGGTAATAGATTATCGGCGATCGTTCCTCGCCGCAGGAAGAAACCGACGAAGAAAGGAGACGATTTTGTGAGGTAGATGAGGTAGATGGCAGAAACAAAAAATAAATTGATTATCCGTATCCAGCAGGATAATTTGTTTTCGCCTTTTCGCTCAAGATAGGGTCATCTCTGATCAGTATCATCTGAAAAAACGTTGCTTTATAAATTGTAACTAAAGAACAGATAAACGTTGCTTAAGTAGTTAATTCATTAATTTTTTTCTACCGTCCATACGGCCGGCATGACGTAGTACAACGACGTGTTGAAATTTGGACAATCAGTATCATGGCTTTAAGAAATATCTGATGTTTTTTTCCAAATTCAAAAAAACGTAATTGTTCTACTTCCAAGATAACAAAAACGGTGCGTTGGAATATAAGATGATTTACTTGGAGGAGATTCACTCGGTTAAGGGTACGTTCAAACCGGTTGGTGCCCCTTGCTTTCATTCTCGAATTCCCGTTTGTACGTGTGAGGTCACTCGATATAGCAAGGCCGCGTCTTTTATTTTGGTCCGTAAATCCGCTAATTTTATGGTTTCTTAAATTATTGAAGAGGTTTGAACGTTTAGCAGTATAAGGTGAGAATTTAAAGTGCTGTGCATTGAAGGTAGTACCTGTGATAATAATGAGAGAAGTATTTTAGTTAAGCACATGCTAAAGCATGCTATATATTAGTAAAACACTGTTAAGACATCAAGATGCTAATTAAATATTACTGAAACAATATTAATAATATATATACAATAATTCAGAACCATTGTATTATGAATGCCATAATTTCAAAAATTGACAAATGATGATTGACACTAATTGTTATACTGTTTTCTAATTTTAATTATTATTGTTCTTGCATAAATGATATACATGTTCCATAATAAAAATGATAATAATATTACAGGCAAAAGTTGATTTTTTAGATACTCAAACCGAAATCTTAAGATTTCTCAAAGTGGAGACGCTAAGCATCAAGGATGTAACGGAGATTGCATAATAACTGAAAAATTTTTTGACACGCGAGTGCAACACGCGCATCATGCAGCACGCGCGCGACCACGCTCCGCTCAAGACCGCGCATCGTCGACTTACGCAGGTGAATCGAGGAAGCGAACGGAGAGTCTTTCCCGATGAGGATGGCGGCTTATCGTGCCGATCGAATAAATTGCCGCATTCCGATAGAAATCAGGCAGCATGGCCCGATTATCTCACGCTTGCTCTCTCTCTCTCTCTCTTTTTTTTTCTCCCTTCCTCCTTATCTCGCGAATCGCGGCTCGCCTTCGCCCCGGATCGCGAAATGCAAATTGGCCAATTACGGACGCAACGTGCACACCGTCGACACCGTGCATGGCGGTTTATCTCACTTTTTGGATTTCTCAATTTACTGACCGAGACACCTAACTCTCGAAGAGTTATGCAGAAAAGTAACGGATAATTTAGCATTTTACGCTGTCACGAGATAAATAATATAAAATATTATTTTTCTTCACAACATTATTGTGGAGAATATATTCTCTTATATGTATTTTATAAGATATGTATTCTAAAAGAAAATTTTTATATGGATTTATATGAGAACATTTAAGTTTTATGCACCAACATCCGCGTCGTACTCCCATTGCCTATATCCTAGTCTAAAATTACTATTGTTGAAGAGTCATTTTAAATTATTATTTTCGTTTAATTTTTATTTTTGTAATTATTTTTTATTATATAATGTTACAAGTTTTCCTTAAAATATTTTATTTCGCCTGTAATGGCCAAAATTATTAAAAATATTTTATACAAACTTTAGATTTCAGACAAATACATTAATATTTTTAGAATTATTATATTACTTTGATAATACACGAATTTGCGTATTGTATCGCTTGTTACAACCAACGCTTTATCGTAATTTGGACGCGTACTTTGTAATTACGGTTGTGCATAATTGCACGATACAATGTGCAATTGCACGGCAACATGCAGGAAGGTCATAAGCAAAGTGGCACAATTTCCGGCTTTACTGTGGCACATTTATCATTAATCCGGCGAGAAATACACTTTAGGGGTTGCATTACACGTTTGGTGGAATCATAAATACTGATTGCTTGCACAGTTCACTGTAATTACGATACATCTGAGCCGATCCTCTTTCGAGGAAACGTAATTACATCGCGCACATGCTGCATCGACACGTAAGCTCTCGCTTAACGCTTTTTTTTTTGTTTCCCCGCGATGAAATCAATGCGATAATACGACAACATTGTGCGATTCATCGATATCGACAACACATGCATTAATCAGATTATATCGATTAATTAATGCAAGTTATATATCAAGTCAACAAGTTTCATGTCACGTGTCATTAAATAGTTAGTAGAAAAGATTTCTAAATATATATTCAATTCAGTACATAATAATATAATTAGATTTATTATTCATTAATAAATATAATAGTTTTATTTAATATATTAAAGACTTGATCATAAGTTTTTGAGGAACGAAAGAAAGAAAGATTATTAGATCTATTTTTGGATAAAATTTTGGATGAAATCTATGTTCAATTATAAATTAGTTTAATTATGCGAGAAAATTAGAAAGTAATATCGTAATTAATTTTGGATTATATTTGTTGGAGATTGCAATTAGTAAATACATCGAATCGTTGGAACGCTTACGATGAGTGCATTCACGGTGCAAGGTCCACACAATTATACGAAATTGAATGTTGTGTGCGGAAATTCCTACATATTTTCTCCAATTGTGTATTACGATAAATTATGACTTTTATTTTTGCGCACAAGACTAATGTATTCACTCTTAAACGAGTGCAGTTCGAATCCTTCGTAAACGATTATGCCGTTAATTGCTCGAACAGACGTAACAAAATTATCTTATCGCGGCAATGACTGACCTTCGGCATCCAAGGAAAAATGCATTCGAACCGCGAAGAATTAACAAGGGACAAATGGCACATAGGAAAAATTTGCTTTACGTAAAATTATCAGAACACAATGGTTTTGCGTCCGAAAAATATAAATTAGTCGTGTGTACGACCAATTCACATTTACAACAATTGAACAATTCGAAGTGTAAAATATTCTATGATATATATATGCATGTATTACAAGAAGTACTTTCAAAGAAAAGCAGAAAAAAATTAGACAAATTTAATGATAAAATATTCAATTAAATTTTCAATTATATCATAAATTTCTAAGCGCAAATTTTTACGTAAATACATTGGTGATTGAATAATTCAGAATTTGTAATTACAAATGATTATAATTTATAGATAATTTGAAGAGATAAATAAATAATATTTGTCGATGGACATTAAAAAATAATAATAAGACATTTAGATTGAGAAAATTAAAGGTAGTTATATTGGGCCTTGAAATATTAAAAATATAGGTTTATTTAACTTTATCATAACTATTAAAAAGCATTTATTAAATTATACAGTTTACAATAAACATTAAAAATACGGACGTGATGTAGTAATGTGGAGGATAAATGTATGGAAAAGTCACTGTAAAAATTATACAAGACATTTATAAGAAAAACAATTTATTCGATCAATATCTTCTTTAGCAATAATAAACATATTTTTGGTTTTACCGATTAACATGAATCGCTTGCTCATGCTCGCAAAATTTTTTATCACTATTGCGTTCTCTCTCTCTATCTCTCTCTCTCTCACTCACTCACTCACTCAGACATATATACGCGCATTTTTTTCACACTCGATGGATACGTACACGAATATCTTGAAAGGTACTTATACTTATTAATCTATCGATCGCGATCCTTCTCTCTCATAAGTTTATATAATTATATATATATATATATATATATATATATATATATATATCGCACAAAATTGCTTAACGCACGAGCCTCGTGTCAGATGTGTCGCGCTGTGGTATTCATTAATTAATTTACTCGTTTTAATTAATTAATTAAAACAGGAGAACGGTGTGTCTGCGCGATCCGCTTCGTCGATCTTCGCCGCAGCGCCTTTTATCGCCGACGAATTAACGAAACGTCATTGTTGAACAATCGTTAATCTAAACTAGTCTTAATCTTCGCACATAATTAATCAACTAGCTAATCCTAATGGTATGTTACAATCTGTACGTACGTAGGACCTGGATCTCTGGTAAGCCTCGGGTTTCCACGAGTTATCCCGTCGTCTTCGTGCGATAACCCGTTTTGTTTATATTTTATGTAAATTCCAGAAAAAAGAGAGAAAACCCAATTAGCGCTACCAACCGATCAGGTCCAGCTTATGCTATCTTTGGTCCTCTAGCCGCTATGATTCGTTGCCGGATATGCAAATTTCGTTTGCGTCGTCGCTTCTCGCGATCTCTTTCGCTTACGTTCATGCAGGGACGGATGATCCTTCGGAGATTCTTTTTTTTTTTTTGTAAATCGGATATTCCTATAGTAGGAGAAATCCTATATTTACATAAAGCTTTCGCGCGTGTTTAAAAGTCATATTTCAGAAATTATAGCGCTCGCGAGCCTGCGATCGTGTATAACATTGATATTTCTCTTTTTTGTGCAGGTAAAGTACAGCGTGCTTATCACTTAAGCTACACATTTCGCTTTTCTTTGCATCAATACAAAAATAATCACTTCCATTCACGCTTTTCTTTCACAGCAATAACTTCCCGCGGGAAATACATCTTAATTAATGACGTATAAAATACGTCCGTCGATATAATATTTTTGTACCGATAATTACAAAGGTAAAAAGCTAAAAAGCGCAAGACTAAAACGTAAAAATCAAAATCGCAAATAACAAATAGAGGAATTTGAAAATATTGATCATGAAATATCTTGTTAAATCGACGATGTTCTGATACGGCATATCATTTTAAAAAAACGGATGACTTTGGCTTCGATGGACTATGATACGTGATAAAAAATAATATTCGCAATTAGCTCAGAGCTCTTGACATATCTTGTGTACATTTTTATCTTGTTACATTTAGACTATCAGATATCAATTGTAAAATAGGAATAACACATGGAAATGAATAGTTTTTCAATAATTTTAATCAATGGACAAATTAATTTTTTTATCAGTTATATTATATAACTTTGTATCTTACATACTTTATATGTAAGAAGTTTATGTTGATAATTTACTAGCCAAGATGCTCATGGAAAATTCACAGGAAATGTCATATTAAACAATTATGTCATATTAAAACTAATAATATATAATTAAAGGAACGTGTTAAAAATAATTTTGATATCTGCATCCAGGCATTATAAAGCTTAAGTATACACCAAACACACATATTATTTATGTATTTAAAGGTGAAGAAGCACTTTAATATAGTAAGAATGCAGTGATATTTCATAAGTATAAGTCGGATATACGACAACACCGAAGAAAGGCACGTTCAGGCACTTTGTTTCATTAGCAAGTCGATCAAGTTGAATTGCTTAAATTTATTGTGAGGACAATTTTTTCGATTTTAATTTAGTTCTCACTCGCTAAGCATCAAAATATCAAAAATAATAATTGTAAAAGTAAAAATTTACGAATACAATATTTTGCATACGTGCCTCAAGAAATACGACATACATATATGTATGTCATTATAATTATTGTTTCTAATGATAAATATTAGAAATTTAATTATATAGGCGGAATTAATGTATTTCAATATTTTTGAAGTAATATGTTAAGAAAGTGAGTCTTAAGAGACATTAATAAAATTGAAAAATAAAAATTTAAGAATCTTTTTATAATTATCAATATATCTTACAATCAAAACAATTATATTGATTGTCGTAGAGAATCTTATTTGCGTGAATTTCTAATTCTTTTCAAAATCATTTATCTGTCATACTTGCCAATTTTTTGTGATTGGACAATATATAAGTACCAGAAAAAAAGGAAAGAGAGAAACTGAAAAAAAAAACGTAAAAAATAATACACGTCGAATCTTATATAATAATAATTCTAACCACGCCAGAGAAATGTACCGGTATTGAAATAGCAGCAAGAATTAGTGGATTTTAATCAAACACACAGTCATCCGACTGATTTATGCAAATACTTCGCGTTCGATTACGTGCTTTACGCTTCACAACATTATAGCTCCGAAGAAGAGATATCGCGGTGTGGTGATTTCAACGGAAAATATTTACAATTCCGTTTCTCACCTGAGCATAAGCGAGATCGGCTTGCGGGGAGAGACAGCGAGCTTCTCGGCGCCGACTGACAATCCTTGAATTACGGCGCCTCGAATCTGTATCGTGCAATCACGCGTGCAATCGCGACTGTGTGTATTTATCGTTGTTTGAGATAAGACCGACCTATGTCACTTTCGTGACGCGTCGTCGATTTCTTTCGTTCCGTTCGAGACGTACGTATCCTACTTCGATGACTCGCGTTACACTTTCGCGGATATCCCGGACATTCCAAACCGTCGACACCATCAATCACTAGAGCCATTGAAATATAGCTCACAGTTAAATCAGGCCGATAAAACGAAAGAAGTAATTCGATGCGAAAATAACATCCGTCTAATATAATTTATATTCCGACTGGCACAGATACGCGATGTATATCTGTGCTATTTCGACGCCGAGATGAATCGCGTGTTGCTCAAGAAACGGTATTACCATGTTGCATACATATATATATGTATATATCACACCATAGAGAGAGAGTAGGCGTAATCATTAAAATGCGAAGCGTCACATCTCGAAACGACTCTCTTTGATACACGTGTATCGCTACATCAGTCAATTCATTTCTAATATTAATTAAAAACGTATCTTCATCTGCAAAGAAACCTGTATCTTCACGTTGAAACGACATGCTCGCTAATGCGGACGTAAGAACCGATCCCGACAATCTATATTGACGCATTATAGATGATAATCAAACCGAATAGTCACGAAAGTTGAAGATAAAAGCGCCGGTATTTTTATCTCAGATTTTTGATTTTATGTACAATTTTAATAATGAGAGGCTATAATTGCCTCTAATTATATATAGAACATAGCACTGAGATCTTTCTTTTTGAGAATTCTCCGATTCGAAAAGTTATATCTTCGGGATTTGATCTACCTTACTGTATTTCAACCTCGCGCAGTAACTAATTGCTCTAAAGATACGTCGAATTTCCAGATATCGCTATCTCAGCTATCTCAACAGTACGTTCACTGATTCAAACACACACATACATACATATACATATGCGCGTGATGCGTTACTCCGTCCAGCCAGCCTCATCGACGTTAAAAAGTATCTACGAAATCTCGCTTCCGGCTGCCGAGCTCGCAGTACTCGCAAGTATTGCCCTTCCCCAACCGATGACGGCGATGCAACGATTCAACGATACATACCGCTCGATTCGAGGGCCTGATGCGTGTTCACGGACGAAGCGTCTGTCAGATGAACGAGTCTCAGCTACTGCCGGGCACAGATATCACGTGGTAGCCCGCAGAGGATGCCGAGTGCGGTGGTATCGGCGAGTGTCGGTTGCCATTTAGCTGCTGCTGCTGCTGCTGTTGCTGTTGTGGTGGTACCTGCAGAGAGCGATAATCGAGCGCCGGCGCCGCGGGATGCTGACCTTCTCGGTGCCTGCGTAAATCGACCTTCCTCTGGAACGCCTTGTCACAGAGACCACACTGAAACGGCTTGTAGCCGGTGTGCTTACGCATGTGCGTGATCAGGTTGCTGCTCTGGGAGAACGCCTTGCCGCACACGACGCACTTGTGCGGTTTCTCACCTGTAACACAGAATCGAGGACATTGCCTGGATCAGCATGTTGCACTTTTGCACTTTTTGCTTAATTGTAATTACGATATGATCTTCGAAAGATATTCTAGCATCGTGTGTGACATGATTTGAAGGAATATATCGTAATCCTAATCCGATCTAAAGTATCAATTATAATCGTAAATTTTGCGTTTTAACCTTTCTGAAAAGGAATTTAGCACTGTTCTCAAATACCGTTTCAACAAATATAGTTTTGTTAATTAATTAATATGTCAAGAAAGAAAATTTAATTCGCATATCATTTGTGCATATTATTAGTAATACATAAAAATACGTCATTTATTATTATTTTAAACAATCTATAATTCTTCAAATGTTTTTTTTTTATATTAAATACTGACGCGAACTCTAAATATAAATAAATAGTTTGAAAGAAATAATTCAGAAAAATAATACTGCTGAAAGCTTTCTTAAATTCTACAACTAATTACTATCTAATTAAGAAATCGTAAGAAATGTTGCGTTTGTAATTTCAATCAATTAAACATCAGCTTTAATGAACTCGTGAGTATAGTAAGTATAATAGATTTTGATCGACGAGACGATTAGCCATCTCGTCGGGCAAGAGGCGTGAATTACGAATGCACGCGTTGCAAATTCGATTATCGCGCGAGGAAGAGAACACAACGAGTGGTCTGGAATAATGAACCAAGGTTAACCAAACGCAACTGAATCAACCAATAAATCGTAGCATCAGCTGGCAATAGAGCACTTGCGCGTCTGACCGTCAGACTCTGACGGCGATGACTAAAGTCTTGACTTGGTTCTTCCGAAGACAACCGGTCGTCACACCTTAACTCGTTCAGACACAAAGTGCAATTAAGAGCAATTATTTTATATGTAAAATAAGCAGTCGAAGTGTGTCGTCATGTCCGCGGTACTGATATGTGATGACTGACAAATAATCGATACACTTGACGCCGTCTTCGAGAAAAATTAATAGGGAGATTAAAGGAGACATCGATAATCGCGGGGCATTGTGAGTGAAAGGAGGTAATCGATTACTTGCTACACATCCTGTAGATTAAACTTGGAGTATTAAAAAAAGATTACAAGACTGCGAGTTATAGTAAAAGAAGTGAAAAAGTGTGTAATCAATATAGGTCAGAAGCTTTTCATACGATTCTTTTCTCAAATGATTCTTTCAATTATTTTGCGTATAAAAGTATTAAAGCAAGGTTATCAACAAGTGGATACTTTACGAGATATTTTATATCAGAGATACTTTACCGATAATATTCTGGAATAAATGAATCGGTCTGTGAAAAAAGAAACATGATTTCATGCAGAATGCAAGCAAACCACCTGTGCTAACAAACTAAAAATCGCTTCTCTCTTTGACGAAGTTAATTTTTCCAGATGACTAAATATTTTTTGCTTTAATGAATACACATCAGAAATCTTTTTAGCTCCACGTACACCTTCTTTCACCTGAACTTTCGGCAACAGAATGTTACAGTGATAAGAACCGCGGAACTATGTCTCATCGTAATTCCCCGGCAAATGCGGTTTCATCGAAAGCAGAAAGTGTCACGAGCGACATCATTTATTAGCGTCAGCCGCATAATCTCGCACGCATCTTGCAATTGCTCTTGCGATATCGTTACACGAAAGAAAAAAAATCAACAACTTTTGCGTTAATCGCTCTCGCGAATCTTGACGCTCAAGTACGAACGTAGCCCCGCACGCAGATCGCGGCCTCGTGGTAGATAGCAATAATAATAAAGAAGAAAAAAAAAGGAGAGTAGCCGTACTCTTGTAAACTCCTGTCACGGCCTTCTAAAAGTCCGCCGTCGCTCGTCTAACGACGATCGACCGACGGTGATAGTACCGAGCAAACACCTGTGCCCGCGGAGACGACGCTCCCTGCCTCTCGCGCTCGAAATTCCGAGCAAACAGTTTTATGATTGTAAAGCGACGATAAAAGCGAACGGACGCCTCCGAATGTTGTAACGCGACGGAAAGCGTCGTCGTTAAGATTCTATCGAAAAGAAATTAATTCCGCGAGCGGACGTTGCGCAAGCGGTATCTTCCTCTCGCTCTCTCTCTCTCTTTTTCTCTCTCTCTCTCTCTCTTTCGAACGAACATGTACAAATGTGGAAGAGAGAATTCACGAGTGTCCTGAAAAAATAAACGAGCGGCTCTCTAAAAACGGGAAAAGTAGGAACTTCATGTCGCCGTGCGAAGCGCGCCGAGTAATCGCAGGATATTTAATGTAAGATAGGATCAACGACGAAAGTGATTCGATTTACGTCTAATTGATGTTTAATTTGCAATACCACAGCAAAATATGGACGCTATAAGTGTTTGTGAATTACATTCCGATACTCGATATGTATAAAGGATCAAAGCTCGATTTCTCGTATTTCATGAACGCTCGGGATAAGGAAACTTTCTTTTCCTCTGACTCATCCGGCGCTCGTTGACGCAAGCGGATATTCTTTTCTTTAAATTAAATTTACTGACGTTTCATTTCGATATATTATTGTCGGAATTATCGGTCGCAACGTGGGCGCGTACAATAGCGTAGTGGATGACAGTGTCGCTTTGTCGGAGCAGGCACGCCGTTTCTTACCATCCTTCACAGCTACACGAAGAAAAATACAATTATCGTAATTGTACCACCTACGATTCAATTTTTATATCGTATTGCTTGACGCAGGAAAAGCGCTATTTTATGCTGTTAATATCTCAAGACAATTTATGGGCTTAGTGCAAACACATCGATTTCACTTTGTATATTTTGCGATATATTTCCCGTACATTTGTGTCAACAATGGAGAAGATAATTGTGAAACAACAAATTGTGAATAATCTAGTTAAACTAACATCACTTAGGAGAAGCAATATCACGATAATTGAAGCATCATATGGAGTATTAAGTTTACATGAATTGTGTACGTCTTAATATTCATTTCCTGTGCTTTGAAGACAGACGCTCGCCGAATGCTGAAAAAAATCTTGTTAAGCACACTAAGAACTGAAGATCTAATTGTAGTTTTTAATTATAAAATACAAATGATAGTTTTAAAATAAAATTGAAGCAGGCAATACAAAGAATTCAGCGCGTGTACGTTCTGTTGGTCAATGAAAATCGCACATCGCTAATACTATTTGCCTACAACTTCGGTAATTTTATGTGCTTAAATACAATGTTTCGTTGAATGTATCGCACTGATACATAGCGGAATTCGTTACATCGTAACTAATGGGACGGTAAAAAGAAAATTGCATATGCAAACTTGCAAATGCCGCGTGCTTAATTACAGTGTTTGCCTCGGACCAAGCAAATACGACCGATTGTTATTCCGCGTACATGTCTTCTGCGACTATGTTACGACTCGTGTTTGACGGCATGTGTGTCACATTGTTGAAGCTACGAACAGCTTTTCACGAATTTCTTCGTTGAAATTGTAAGCAGGATAAAACGTTGCTAAAAATAC
This sequence comes from Tetramorium bicarinatum, assembly GCA_928718305.1. Classification (NCBI taxonomy): domain Eukaryota; kingdom Metazoa; phylum Arthropoda; class Insecta; order Hymenoptera; family Formicidae; genus Tetramorium; species Tetramorium bicarinatum. The sequence continues at coordinate 19,949,342 of OV788321.1, forward strand.
GATCATACTTTTAGGAACGACAGATATTGCATCGTAGAAGTGACAGAGTGCGAAGGTCGCCTCCATGCACAAAACTTTATCATGAAATTTATTAGGAGTTCGCGCTTATGATTTAGAGCTTTCGTGGCGGCCTTGGAGACACAATGACGATTACTTTGCGGAATTGAAGTTAATGAGAACTCGACTCGACGGGGGAAACGATAGAGCGATGAATTAGAAACAACGCACGAAATCTTCCGCGTTTGAAACGTAAGACAATCGTAATTGCGAGTCAATATTTAGTTGATTAACTCGAGGAAAAGGGAAGCTCGAGGAAAGGGGGAGACTAATCTCCGGATCGAAGTGACGATTAAATCACATTTGCCGCGTCTATTTACCCTTCAAGACTAACGTAACGAGGCGTTTTACAGGAGGCGGCTCGGGGGAGTCGGGGAGGGAGGGGGGAGAAAAGTGTGACAGCGCGATGTTTGCCCTGGACTTTTTAATTTCTCCGAGCCGGGAGGGGGTGGTATCGCCGTCATCTCTCGCGCCGCGAAACGCACGAACGAAGAAACGGGCAGGTACGATTCGCGGGCTGCCGGGCAATATTTATCGAGAGTGTCAGCGACCCATACGAACATGCGTATACACCTCGTCCTACGTACTGTGTCTATCGATCCATCTCGACTCTCATTACCGGCCCCTTACCGGTCGACTTAAATATTTACCGGCTGAAACGTTTGCTTCGCGGCCGATTATAATGATAGGAGCGAATAGCGCGTTTCTCTGTGTGCGCGCACATCCGTGCGGGCCGCACACGGCGGAGCGAGTCCTCTTAATTATGCAAGTCCGTCTCTTTTAACGAACGTGATGTAATGGCGGCGATATCGACTGCGATGACGGAGAGAAACCGAGAGAGGGAAGGGAGAGAGAAAGAGAGAGAGGATCGATTTCGTGCGGATTTTTCAACGAGCTAGAGAAATGAAGCTCGTTAAAAGATCCCCGATGTCACGCGACAGTCCGGCGGTTTTGGGAAAGATCCTGCTGTTGAATTAGGGGTGTTTTTTTTTTCAAGACAATAACTTCTTTTCAGGATAACACTTATTGTTCAGATCTACGGTGATCGGAGCGTTCCATGAAATTTCGTTATTGCGGTAAACGCACGTTACTAAAATAATACGAGCGATGACAGCAAAGTGCGCGTTTCGTGAAAGCCCACCGAACGCCCCTTTCTTTGTTTTCCCGCCCCCATTTGGGGTTCAATGACGCGCACAGGAAATCATAGCGTTCGCCGACACAATTTGCCGGCACAACGTAACATTTCGCGATGATACCCACGCATTCGCCTCGATTACTCTTTCAGAGCGCTCGCTCACGATTGTTTCAGCGAATGACGAGGTAGATACTGTCGAGCGGCGGTACATTATCCGCGGATGCCTGCATAGGCGAAAGTTCACAGTCGCGGAAATACGCGGCCGGCGTGGGCGATCGTCGACGGCCAACCGTACCCTTTCCCGCCGCCAATTGCTGCTTGGCATGCGGAAAAAAGTTGTCCTCTATCAGCGTCGATCGGAAACGATCATCAGCCCGAGTTACTCCCGCGTTCTCTCTTCTTTTCTTTCTCCCTTCCGACCCCGGCGGGGCAATGGGGTGAACAACGGGGTTCCTATCGATCCGCACGGAAAAGTCCAGCGGACGGAAATCGAAAATTACCGAGTAAGAGCCTCGATGATGATAAAAGTGCGCGCGAGAGGCAGTGGACGTTTTTTCGTCAATGACCGTCATCGGCAGCTCCGATTATCGCGGACAACGGGGGCGCATCATCCCCCGCGCGTGATGAATAATATTACCACGACAAGAAAGGTGCATTATGCAAATATTTTATCGTCAGCGCCGACACGTACGTTCGTATCGAAGTGAATTATTGGCAGCGACATTGCGCCTGCAATTCGTCCGTCGATCGGCCATCGCGCGATGATACTTGACGTCAATCGATAGTCACCTTTCGTCGCATAAATCATAGTTATTACTTGAACTTCTCTTGCAGCTGCATTCGGAGAATATATCGAGCATAAGTAACAGATAATACTCACGGAAAAAAGAAGGATAATTACCGATCCATAGTTCTGTAATCAAGATATCAATTTTATTTCCTGGAAAATTAAACGCTCTCAACATTTCTCTTTCAAGGAATAGAGTCACGGGAAAGACTCGAACAGTAGTATTACGGTAAATGATAATTTCAAAGCGAGGGAAAGTAAAGATTTCAAGATTAAAGATAAAATTTCAAGATTAAAGATAAAAAGATTTCAAACACTTGCCAAGCCGCCGCGGTTCAAAATCGCCGATATTAGAAGGATTCTTACTAATAATAAGTTATACATTTTCAATGCGGTTTCGACGGAAAAACGTTTGATTCGTACCTTTCTCGCGTATTATGTGCAGGCATATCCGTGCGGCTGAGACGCGAAGGAATCGTGATACGCGATCGTCAATTATGCAAGAAATCAAATTGCAGCGGCGACATCGCTACCCTAACAAAGACGCCACCGTCCGCACGATGGTGGTGACAATGAGAGAACCTGGCGCGTATCCCACGTCCGGGAATTATTTATACATTTGTCGCAGAAAAAACATCGACGGAGGAAAACATTTTTGAATCTTTACTTTCCTCGAACGAAAAATATTACTGACGCAGAGAAGAGATCGTTAAAGCATTACACTTTAAAACTTAGACCATATGGTGCATTTCCTAAGAACATTTTTATCGCGTGAAACTTCGCGTGAAAATACCTCTGAATCTTTATTTCTTGGAAAGGTCCCATTATGACGTGTATCAGGGGAAACTTTCCAAGTGTTGCTCTTCGCAAAATGATTGAAGTTATAGAACGCTTTCTCTAAAAAATAAGGCTTTAATAGCCGAATAATGTTCTTTCATGAAAAAAACGGCGAAAAATTTCACATTTTACAGTTATCTACGTTCATACATATATTCTTCTTACATTTATTTTCATTTTTTTCACTGTGGCGTCGAACATAAATTTTTGCCCCGGTCAATTTTATTTTGCTGATAATGTAAACCACATATTATTAGTTTTATGTTATTATAGTAAGTGTATTTTCAACTGAGTCACTTGAAAATACACTTAAGAGACACGGTTTTGCTATAAGTTTAAACTATAAATTATATATATAATAATCTTTAATAAGTTCATTATCACTGCAATTACATTTCAAGGAGTTTTATGACGCATCAAGAGTTTGCACAAGCTTTTTTGAAAATTATCGTAAATGTCGGTGATTCGTATATTGCAGATATTTAAATGATAAAAATATACTTATTTTCCACATACTCTATGTTATCTTCCTTATCTTCGTTATGTATAATGCGAAAACACTTATGGCCGCTGATTACGAGCACTTTAATTTTAAGGTATTGACTAACTTCAAAATATATATAACGATGTATAAAGTAAGGAAGCAAAACATATCATTACCGTTCTGAAATAAATTCTCGTAAGTCACAAAAAATATATATTAAATTCTCTAAAAATATGTAAATAACATTAAAAATCCATACAACACAAAAAATACGTACAAAATCTATCAATTCAAGAAAATGAATTTAAATGAATATACTCCGTTGTAAATTTGTCGCGAATTTATCGAATCGAATTCAAATTGCCGGTAAACGTCTGAATCTTATTCTGCAAGAAACGTTGGTTCGCTTAACTGGATTGACTAATTAATCAAATTCTTTTACATCATCGTTCTCTTTGAAGATATAATTAAGACATAAACCCCGAGTATTCCGACTGTCCGTGCGCGGTGCTGCGTTACGAAAGAGATAGAAAACGGAATTGGTTAGCGGAAAGTCGCTGCGAGAAGGGTCGATTAAATTCGCATTATGTTTCACCCCTCACGGAGAAACGTAGAGAGCACAAAGTGGCTAGAGCGAGTTCCTCGAGCATTCGAGGGTGCTATTGCTCCCTTTCTCGATAACTCCCTAACCCACGACAGTGAGCGGCTTGTTCTCTTAGCCGCTAATTAGCGCGGGACACGCACGCGCCCCACGACGACCCGTGTCGGGCACGTGGCGCGCCGGAAACTCGCTTAGCGCGCGACAAACAGACCGTTTCCCATCGTGCCCGCGTTCCTTCCGGCTGTTTCCACGAGAAAACGTGGCCGAGACAGCTGATTAAATCTCCATTAAAACGTGTCCCTATCGCCTCCCAATCGGCGCTTCCTTTCATGTCCTGCTTTTGCCGCGGGACGGTCGCTTAAGAAAAACGATCGCAATTTACACCGAGGATGGGGATCAGATCACGCGTTATTCGATACATACGCCGGGATTCAATTTACGGGTTAATGTGTAGGCTGATTGCCGAAATATTTTTGGCTAATTACTTTTTTATGAGATAAACGTCTTGAGGACATCCAATCATGTTTACAGCAACATGGCATCCGCGATCATGCAAACAGATTACACTTTTTTCTTTCATGTAACTATTTACAGAAGAAGCAATCTTTTCAGAAATCTCTTTTCAGAAATTGTTACTTTATCGACTAAAATATTCTGTTATATATCTACGTTATATCATTTCAAATATTGAAGTATACACTAGAATTTCTTACTTTCCTCTGGTAAGCTCTAGCAGACGTAAAATCAAACGCATAGAACAGAGAACACACTGCAAATCATGAATATTATATACAAAGCGCTAGGTAATCATTTCAACAACAAATCCACGTTTCTCTGTAAAAAAGTTATCGTTATAGGATGCAGCGAGTTGTTATTTTCTTCTCTCGAGAAATTACCGATAATAAGCCGCAGTGAGTTGTGGAAAAATCATGTTGCGATTGTGACCATGTTAGGTGCATTCGACATCAAAGTATGACGCGGGTACATGTATATACGATCATTTTTGATGTACAAAGCAAAGTACAAATATGTTTCTCTTTGAAGATTATCTCTTTGTATATGGCAACAAATTGCCGCTGGAAAATATCGCGAATAATTCGTCAAATATTAATAATTTTGTAAATTTATCTCGTTCAAGGAATAAAGATCGAATTCTATTAAATATCAAGTTCTATACAATTATAATATATTTAAATTCTTTTTATTTTATAATATTTTATATATGCCACGAAATTATGATATAATATTTAATACATTTATATATTTCCTATTAAAATCTTTTAGCGTAATAAGAATATAAAGCAAAAAAAGATCATATTATTCTTGTATATTGATTGATAATTTTATTTTATAAATAATATTAAAAATATATAAGAAAAATATTTACAATTTTAATTACTTTAATTTGAAATACTTTTTAAATCGAGACAAATAAATTACAAAATACTGCAAAGGTTTTGCGATAATTGTGATGATTTCTAATAAATTTTACTATTTGTTATATGCCGGGCTGCAGACGATTCTGTATAGCGAAAGAAAGAAAAATAACCATCCACGTGTGCGTGACGAGACACGATTTCCATACGAAACACAGTCTGATGATCTGCCGATATATTTATTGCGAGCAATGTGCGTGTTCACGTTCGGGTCTCCCACAGCACACAAACCTCGAATGAATCAAATCCGTTGAGCTAATCTGATTGCATGCCAATCCATTTTTTTCTGGCTTCTATTGTAAAAGAGGATAATTGTCCTATCCGCCGCTATCGAATGAAATGGCGAAGAGCCATTTGATGACAGCGCATTTTGCGTAGCTAGATTTTAACAAATGATTTGCCTCTCATCATTTGTCGCGGCGGCATTTATGTGTCGCGAATTAAATGGCAATGTTGAAGTTTAACGACGCGCTGATGGTCTATTTTCGCGAGCGCGAGATATAAACGTTGTAAGAATATATCGATTTATCCGCGGGACGTTATCACTCGTTTTATTCACTTTTTGCGAGGAGCTGGAGAAGATGCTTGAAGATTCCGTTTGAGATCCCTCGTTGAATACGGAAGTAGCACGTTCGGAAAGCTAGATTTATACACCGGCTCTCCTCTGTTTCCCCTTTCTATCTAAAGTACGCGATGACGCGATATCGATTTCCCAGTGTCGCGTACATGCTTTCTGCGTGATTCTTTCATATGCGAAAAGGGTCAGTCGCGTAGAGACGTGGGTGCGACATTCGTGGAGACACCCTATTGAGGATGCGTCGTGGGTCGCACGTATTTTAAACGCGTGTGCGTCGTTATAAAGGTGCGGTCGCGCGAGTCCGTTGTCCCTCCGTTTTTCGTCGCGCTCGATCGAACGGATGCGCGTTGCAACGCAATCTCATTTACGCGATAACGCGCATCAAGCAAATGCGACTTTTTGCAAGTGCTCTCTGCAAATAGCGTACGCGATGTATATTACGCCTAATGGATTGAGTAGTGGCAACGATGTCTTAAGATCTTAATTAATTTGTTATAATTTACGAGCGACAGGACCGCTTTATCCACAAGCCTTTTAATTTGTTAAGATATTTACAAGATATTCCTTGTAATAATAACTGCATTGAAATGTTTTCAACAGATTAACAAAGTACTCATGGAGATCAATAATTTAAGATAAATGCGCTTAGCGTATAAAATTGTGTGTCTGCTTCTTCGATAAACTTATTCATTATTTCTCAGAAACTAGAGAATGGATTCTTTCGGTTTTTATTCCATGATCTGCGCGACCTATGTCCGAACATTTCGTCGATCAGGATAATGTCCTGAATAATGTACAAAGTTGCCTACGGTGGCAACAAGCTAGTCTTCATAAATAATTCGGAAACTACCCATCGAGGACTCGACCACATGTCTTTTGTTCCAAGTAACGCGCGGAACATTATGCATTTCGAGATGCGTGATAAAGTATGAAAGAATAATGATATTAAATTCTGTAATTCAAGATGAAAATGACAATTAGACGTCAAGCTTCGAGCGCAGTAATACACAATTAGTAAATACACAATTGTGTATTACTGTGTCTTGTATAATATCGAAATTATCATACTTTGTTTATACATTTTATTTCAAATATAATTTGAGAGAGAGATTAAAATATTATCGGAAAGTATCAAAGGAATACTTTATTAGACTAATAATTTTAATAGTTTAGTAGTAGAGAAAGAGAGAGAGAGAGAGAGAGTTGTCGCGGTGTTCTGCTATTGAAAGTATTTTTAACTCCCTTTGCGTCTTCCGTTTGGATGTAAAGACTAAGGACAGAAGCTCGTTACCAGCAATTGTACTTATCGATCCGGCGATATGCAGCAGCAACATTTGGTCGAAGACCGCGGAGAAAGAAGAAGTTTAAGGGAGAACATGCGATAAGCTGTAATTCCAAGGACAAAACTTGGGCTATACGAGTATAGTCGCAACGTAAAAATTAGATATACAAAGTAGAGGCTTGTTACTGACAATCGCAATTATCGATGCTCACGCAATGCCTTCGTATGCCGAAACTTTGTCATATGGTCCCCTGCTTTGTCCGGTTAACGGACATTACAATTTCTCTTTAGAAAAGTCTGAAGGTGACAAGACAAAGAGATCAATGCAGTACATTGTATTCTGCTTGAGGTTTTATATATTATCGAGCTATATAGGACATTAGTGAAAGTTTTATATATATGTGTATATATATATATATATTTTTTATAAATTTTCTTATTTTTCACTTTGCAGTTGAGATTATTTGCATATACTGGTTCTAATTTTTTTTTTCATAATTCATCATGATCAATTAATTATACACTTTCGTTAATACATTAAAAATCGGATCGTGGTAGATTATATTGTTGGCACTTACCGGTATGGATGTAGGTGTGCTTCTTCATATCTGACTTCTGGTGAAACCTCTTGCCACAATATTGACAGGGATAAGGCCTCGTGTCGGAGTGGATCAGCAGGTGAGTGCTGAGCGTGCTTGACCGTTTGAAGGCCTTACCGCACTGCTTACACTATTGTAACAAACAAAGAAATTGGTTTACCTTAGTGCCTATGTCTATTTAGTAAAGTTATCTAATCATTCGTGCAAATATTGTACATTGAAATTCTTTAAAATTTGGTTACTCTTTATTGAGCTTCCAATCAAATGAGACAGGAAATATTTTTTTTGTATTTGTATATTTGTATATAATATAATAATGGTTATTATATAATATAATAATAATTAATAATATATATCTCTTGACATTTATATGCGTCAGAAATCTGAAAATATAATTTTACTGATTTCAAATCTAATGATGCGAAATCGTAGACTTCCATTCTGCCAAGAAATTTCTTTTGCTGACAAATCACCATCGTCCAACTGTTAAACCGTTAAGTAGCTAATTTATCAATTTCTCCTGGACAGCTCGTGTTTCCGCACGCGATATTGATTGCATCCCTCTCAAGAAAATTCTTTCCGAGTCTATGCGCTTCCCAATGTCGCGGAAATCTGTGTCCTGTGTTAAATATATTTTATATATTTAACACAGGACACAGATTTATATATACCACACATTTATTCAGAATTTATTTTAATTCTTCGATTATGTACGAAACTTCTATCCATTTATCAATTGCAATGAAAATATCTGAAAATATTTACGTTGCAGTATAATAACAATGCAATAATGAATTAACTTGTCAGAGAGTTTACTTGTTCCTCAAATTCTTATTCTCGAAGCCATTTTTCCCTACTTATGCCAATTATTATAATTTTCGTAAAACGTACTGCATTTTTCATGGCGCGATTTACCAACGTCATAAAGTTTCTTGCTTTCCAAGCACAGACGCGTAAGAAAGGGAATAAAAGCGGACAGCGAGGGAGATAGAAGACGCACCGCTTCTGGGCGCCGGGACGCCAGGCACACCTGTGTTCACGAAGCGTCGCGCACTTCTTTCCTTCTCTCTCCCTCCCTCTCTCTCACTCTTCTAGTTCATTGTCACACGGGCGCCAGTCGTCACAATGCCCCGACGGTGTGGTTCGATGCGTGTCCAGGCTGACAATTTATACAGGGTATGAATATGCCAACCGCGGAATATTATTGCGCGCACGAGTACGCATGATTCATGTCGCGCCGCGATCAATATATACGGAAGAGCGACCTGTCTTCACGCGACACTCGACTTCTTCGCGATGATGTCGCCGCGCGCGAATCTTAGTCCGCGCCGTTCGGAATTGACAGAATCGAAGATAGAACAGACATTGATCGACAGATAAATGATTGATTGTGACTGCTTTTCTGAGAGGTTATAACAACTTTCGAAATAGAGAACGTTAAAAACTTTTATTGAAAGCATATTGTTTGCATGCAAAGATAGTCAAGAAAGGGTCATTTTCAATGCTAAATTCTGCTCGAGATTAATTTGCAGCATGATTATTTTAATGCGTTGCATATTTGCATGACGATAAAATCTAGATTTACATCGTATACGTTCAAGATTTTAAACGTAACAATATAACGATCTCGTTTTTATCCGTTTTTATCTCTCAGAAGGAGGAAGCTATTCCGGTCAACGTATTTACATGTTAAACGATAAATGTCAGGAAGGACAGAGCAACGTATTCAGAACCCTACCACTTAACTGTAATTAAAGCAAAATGGTCACATCGTCGGTGTATTGAGCGTGACAATACAGCATTCCCACGCACAATTGTCACCCTTAATTGCTCTCGTTGTCCACCTGGCGAGATGAGAGGCGAGCTCTCGGAGCGGTCAACGGTAGGACGCTGTCATCCCGTTCGCGGATACGAGGGAAAGGAAAGGAAAACGGCGCCGCGGTGGGAGGGTTTTCGTTAATAAGCACCGGCGGAACGCCTGTGCTTCGGGAGATCGCGAAGGAAACGACGGATTGTGGGAAGGAAGGTGGACAAGGCGAGGCAGAGCCTCGCCATTGTCGCCACACGAAAGCGTCTGCTTCCGGTACCGTTCGGAAACAAAGCCGAGAAAGAGGTAGAGGGGAGAAAAAGAGAGAGAGAGAGATAGTCGGTGCCTCTACGTTCTTGGCCGCCTTCCAGTTTCTACGGTTTCTACGCTCTTCGCGATTCGCGATTCCCCGAAATCGCGTAATTACCGTTAATCTCCTGCGACGCTCTTTGTGCTCGGCCCGGAACATCTGTCGCTCGTCGACGAAGGCGCGAATTAAATAAGAAAGACTACGACTTTCCCACGGACGGCTTATCCAAATATTGTCGTGAATCATTGCGGTATCGCGAATACCAATTATCGCGATAACTAGCTGAGTTACGCGTTGCTTGAGCCATTTCCTCAAATTTAAGGACAGAGCCTAGAAGAATCTGGGAAAATTGTTTAGGGAGATCATAATTTGTCATTTACCCAGGGAATCTCAAACATGTTTGGAAATTCGTGATTTTAATTTATTAAAAATCAGAGAATTTTGATACTTTATCAAAAAATGAAACATTGTGAACACCTGTGAACAAAATAAGAAAAGCGATCTCTCTAGCGTTGCTTGAAAATGGACATTAATAAAGACCATGATCTAAATAATCTTCACATTTATATTATGTTATAAAAAGATTTACTGGAAAAAATTTCTTGAAAATCGTTGATACCAAAAGCAAAATTGTAATGAAAGTTTGAAATGTAAAGCATGGATCAGTAATAAAACAGACAATTTATCGTAAATTCTTTCTGCTACCAATAATTAAAGTATACATTTATGCAGTAAAAAAAATATAATTCTAAAACATCTGAAAATTCGATTATCTTCATACCTTAATTTCAGAGGCTAATAGTGTTTTAATAGCAAACTGTAATAACTAAATCTATGCTGAAGTAATGACTGAAGGGCTGAGTAATATTAAGAATTTAATATCAGTTTCATATCAGAACACGTATACACATGTATATGTGTGTAAACGCATACGCTGGCACGTGTGTGCGGCCCACATATCCTAATATGTCGAGTTACGATTACGTGTCGTGGACGTAAAACCACGGCGAGGCGAGTTTCTCTACTTCCATTCAATCACACGTAATTGAGGCGGCGAGGTCTTTTGTCGAGGTCCGTGTACTCGTCAAAAACGTTTGACCCGTTTCCTCGCCCCGACGCACTTAAGGGTATTTGCGCGCCCCGAAGAAATTCATATCGCGTGACTCCGCGCCGAGGAGTCCGATTTTTTTTTTTCTCCGAACGGAGATCGACCGGTTTTACGCTCGGTATGTAGGCACGCGTAAAACTCTCGCCTCTCTGTGCGTACCGAAAGGAAACGTCTCGCCGCGCCACGATAAAGCAAAGACGAATCCGACGCGCGTTCGACAACTCGTCCGTCCGGATTGCTTCGTTATGTTAATTAGACCATGCCTATGTTGTAACAGATGCGTGATGGCTCTTATGATGATGTCTAATTTAAACGTAAGCACTTGACGATGTTTCTTTTAAAGCAGCTGGAAAAGTGGTATGGAATCATTACGACCTCTCTTATAACGATCCGTCGGAATTTATTTAGTTTCTTCAGCCGCCTGATGGGAATACATATCGTTTATATTTGCTTCGCGAAACATTACTGCAATATGTAATAGCACTGCTTAAATGGATTACCGAACGAAACGTAATTGCTAATTATTGAATTAATAATTGGAGCTATACAGATTCAAATTGCTATTGCTAAAAATTGTACATAGCTGTACCTACTTAGAAAATAAGTATGCCTGAAGTTGACATTTGCCTGAACCGTTTCTTCTTTTGTGATTAAGAACCTTCGTGGTAAATATGTATGACTGGAAGCGCGAAATATTAATTTTCAAAGAAATCAGCGTGACGTGACTATCAGATTGGCAAGGAACACTTTCCCGTGACTCGTAAAAAAAAAAAAACGGACACCAGCAAGTTCCACATATCGATCACCGGCGACCTTTTTCAAAAGCTGTCACGTTCTGAGAAACTGATCTCATAAACTATTAATTCGACCGAGAATAATACTTTCGTCTTCATTGATAGAAAAATTGCTAAATCAAATTTACAAAGCATTGATTGAAAATTCGATGATCAAGAAGATTAGTCAATTTCGTCTTACATATTTCTATTTAGTCTTCTAATTAATTTTACATTTCGTTATACTTTTTTAAATACTCACAATTGACGATATTTTTTATCGTAATTTTAAATATTAATTATTAAAGAAAGTTAAGCAAATTCTCATTTTACATTGAATTTATAATAATTCTTTCTCAGTATTCTACACAGTATTATTATCTAGAAAAAAAATTATGTTCACGCTTTAGAGCGTAATCAAACTGCTTATTACTAGCAAGACAGAAATAGAATTAATCCAAACAATCAACGGACGGCTTATTCTCCTGTCGAGTAAACTATTAATATCAATGGGTTGATTATAGTTGTCAGTTAGAATGACTGTGTGGTTAGATTCTAGGAAACAGATAGGTCGCATCAAAGCTCTAAAACGAAGGGAAAGAGCAGAGGGGAGGGTCGCTAAGATGGGACCAATTACTGCCGGCGATACGTTGTTTAGGGGTGCCGCGATCGGACATTCGGTCGATACAAGCCGCGCGTGGAAATCGAAGCTTCTTTACGAGCCCGAGACGCGATCACCAGTAAAAGCTCGAACCGAATGTTTGTCGACCTCGTAAAATCGGCATCGTACGAGTGCCGCGTGCGGTCCACTTGCCGATGGGGTCGAACATCGTGGAAGCCGCGAGTCGAGATTTCCAGGACCGATATCAGTCGTCTTCCCCGAAAGCCTATCGGCCGCCTTCCGCAGCGGCGGATTCTCAATGATTCGCTCATGCGACTTACGCGGAGAACCGTGTCGTGAAAATCTTTCTTTAGGACAGCAATACCGAGTGTTTTTGCTCTCGTCTACTATTTTTAAATCAAGAAACTCTATCGTTTTCCCCTACTTCTCTAAATCAATCGAGATGACGCGAAGTAAATTCTTTCTAAAACGTATATTTCCTCTTTTCTTTTAAAGAGAGAATGAGAATTATGTTGTATTGTAAGTATTATTAAAATAAAAATCGAACGATTAAATACTGTTTTAAATATTACTTCATCGAAATATCGAGAAGCATACGCTTATGGAGTAAACTTCAATGGTTGGTATCTGATGAAACAGGATAAAGTGTGCGAGCGAGAATAAGAAGGTATAATACACAGGAACACTTACTTGAAAAGTCCTTTCCGTCGAAGAGGGCGGTGTAAGCGGTGAATGATGAATTTGCCGCGTAATTATAGGGGTCGAGGACGGACTTCTGGAGGACGGTGCTCTCGTTTCTCTGGCCTCCCTCTCGCACACCGAACCCGGCGACCAGATTTCACTTTTTCTGCTGCCGATACTCGACGAGACGTCGCTCGGCTTCGTGCTGAGGTTCAACGGCACCTCTTCCTCTGAAATGAGAAGTCAGTCCCGTCTATGTCGTCACTCGAGCGCTTGTCAAATCGCAGCTCACATCTCATTTTGAAAATTTCACGGCTATTTAATTATTATTATCAATTAAATTAAACAAATGCAATACTTTACTTGGTTCATTAAAAAAAACATATCTTGTAGACTAATTATACAAATTCCTCCAAATTGTATAAAAAGAATAATTTACATATATATTTAATATATATTAATTAAATATATATTAATATATGTATATTTACATATATATTTTAAAAGTGAACATATTAAGTCTGTACGTAGAAATCTTTCATCATAAATTTAATTGAGCATATTTATAACACGGAGAGCATAAAGAAATAAGAAACTTCATACCACTACATTACGATATCGAAAAAAAGTGATAATTTATGATCGATCATGTAACATCATCACTAAAGGCGGAGAAATTTTATAGTTTTTGCACGCCATATATACATATATGCGCAGATAGCAATTAATTGATCGTAATTAGTATCCGTGCAGCAAAGTCGAGCGACGGCGATAAATGATGCCTCGTGTGACAACGTCGACCGATCGATAGCACCCACTTACCGATAATTGCTCATTAACCGGTCTACTTTTTTAAAAGAGCACGTTTGAAACGCTCTGAAAAAGGTTTATCTCGGAAACTTGGCTAAAGACAGCTTTACTAGACTCTTCTAAATCATGATCGTTATCAGGTGAAAATTCATTATTCCACTAAATATTCTTGTTTTCATCTCTCCTCTTATTAAAACTTGCATACACGTAATATTCAATTCAATTATATCATATACATGTTTATAATATAAATGCATGAACATGCCTAATTCACAATGACTGTGTGGGCATTATTTAATAAAATATAAAATGAAATATAAAATGAAAGACTTTATAATTAATGCTTTCGAGATAAATATATTATTATTCTGGATACTATTTGGGATGACGTGCTAATGCGAGTGATTAGTAACGGAAGGGACCCGGAAGGGCGTTCGAATCCCAATCCCCATCCCATGTACAATTTTCAGCGAGAAGTCATAGATCTTTATAGATCTAAGTGACATTAGGAACTAAAATAGCCCTATTTCGCCACTTTACACTACACTAGGATACTATTTAAATGTGACTTAAACTAATATGTTTCGAAGAATTTTATATTATTTGATGCTTTCAAAATAATAATGTCCTGACAAAAGTTCTTCTCCATCTCTTAGTCATAATATGCTAGAACATTTGTAAATTAAGAGAGGTTTAAGAGAGATTCGATCAAATCTCACCGAATTTGGCCTTCTCCGGCGTACATCTTCGGGGTGATCCGGGACGTGCCGGACTGAGAGGTTCCGAATGAATAGGCGAGCAATTCGTGACCGGTGTCGTCTGTTGGGATGGGATTCTCGTAGGCGGGAGCAAAGAATGTGGCAGCAGCAGGCCCATGTGACGGGCCCACCAGGCACCCCCAGATGCCCCATAGCCGCCGTACATAAGACCGCAACGCATGTCTGAGACAACAAAAGTGACCGTGCTGAATTCAAAGCGTGGAATTTGGAAGTGCAATAATCTTCAGAGTCAAAGAATTTGCAAAACACTTGTGAAGACTACCTTGTCATAGCTTAATAAGATAGAATGAATATTCTCATACATGTAAAAAAATAATTAACATAATAAAAACACAAAGAATTATATTTAATAAAATTATATATATACATGTAAGTTAATAATTAACTTGAAAAACATTTCAAGTACATCTCGCGGTTCAACTGTAGATTGATATAATTGATATAATACATTTAAGACAATAAAAAATTTCTTCCTCATCCACGTCATCTACTCTTTCACAACTTACCTCGCGCGGCAACGCTAGCACTGAGTGGTAGACTTTGCAGTCTCAGATCGGGATTGTAATTCGACACGAGGGTGAAGGCGCTGAAACGATCGGGGACAGGTTGACAAAGACCCGAAGGTGCATTGGTGGAGGCGATGGTACTCGAACTGCTTCCCGGTACACCTGGGCTCCAGGGCGATGATGGTAGCGTGATTATGCTGGGGCTGCCGGGTGGCGAGAGGGTAGCCGGGGGTGACAAGGCGCCCGCCGGAACTCCCACGGGATTGCAATGAAGTTCCGGTTTCATGTGCCAAGTTCGAGGTACCGCTTCTATTACAAGAGAGATAAATACTTGGCATATTATTTCGCATCCACATATGAACGCAGAATGTAACATGTAAATTCCAAAATTGCAAGGATTACACCGTGTTATTATCAGTGAGGTCTTTTCAAAGTACGTACTTAAAACGCAATAAACATATGAATGTCTGTTGTGTATGTGTGTGTAGTTAAAATTCCATGTTAAATAAATTGATAATTTTTATTACCACGTGTGCGAAAATTGCAAAATACTATTTTTAAATCATTAAAAATAATGAGATTTAATTAAGGCAAATAAACTCTTTCATATGACTAACAAAAGTGGTCTATATAAAATTTTTATTTTATAAATTTTCTTTTGTTTCTTTTACCAATAAATATAAATGATATTCCTCGGTAACTTTTGTAAATCTTCAGTCAGTCAGTGAATATCATGAATATATATAAATATTAAATACTTGGACTAGAACTACATAGATAAAGACGAAAACAAAAGACATTAAAGTAAAATAGATATTCTTTATCTATTTTGAAAAATCTTTTGCCAGAGATTACATCTAATATGAGTTTAATTTTTAAATTTCTAAACATAGTTTAATATCGAAAATGATAATAAAATCTCTAAAATAAAGAAACTATTGGAAACTCATATTAAGTGCAAGTTATATTTCGGATAAAAATATGCGTAGAGACTGCATTCCACAAACGCGTTCATTACATACGCGAACATATACGTTAACAGAGAAATGAATAATACATAGAGCCTTGAAGCGGATTCTTTCGTGATGCATAAAATCTGATGATGCCGATCGAAATCCTTACGATCGCATAAACGAAGAATGATTACAGTTCAAAATCACGGCAAAATCGAGTGTATCGGAAAAATTATAAAGTGAAAGTATTGCGATGCGCAACACGCGTATCTTCCAATTTTGCAAATACATAATAAAATATAAACCGTAAACACTGATTAAGATACAGATTTCTTTATTCGTATCGATTTAAAAATAGATTGTGTAATTCAAACATTATAAAGTAATTAATCGCAATGTACGTCCTGCATATCAGGATCTGACGAACCATTTATCGCAAGGCGTATTAAACGAAGGTTGTAGCTGCAATACAAAACATCAAGTTTCCCTAAATTATATACTCGACGCACTCTGTGGCAATCTCGTCCGTTCGATAACAAAGAATTAGAAATGCCGGCGATTATAAATTCCATATTCATAACAATCGTTCAGTCCCGCTAGGAGAGTTATTTAAACCGTTGCTAGCTTCCATATCGCACGGCGATCTCGCGCACCGATGAATATGGAATGTTTATGCCCGCCGCGTTTAACGCGTGCATGTCGGCGTTTAATGCATTGTCGGCGACGGTCATCGCCGTCGTTTTACGTGTATCAGATTTGCGGCGGAATAAAGAAGGGAGAAAAAAAGAGGAATTTACGCGCGAAAGGGCAAGCACACGCGGGGAAGAAATCACGAACGAGCGACCGGTTGTCAGCCGGCGAAATGAATTATAAATCGTGCGTGCGCGACTTGCAGCGAGTATCGGACGGACGTCGAGAGACGAGATCCTAATCGCGCGAGGTCGGACAGATGTGATTGCTCGACTGCAGTTCTGCATCGCGACGAGTCCCGCGATAAAATGTCCCGACCGCCCCGCCCGACGGGGACAGGCTCTCAAAAGCGAGCGCCGACCGCCGATCAGCTTGCGTAGCGATAATCAATGGTAATGAAATAAATACATTTGCGCGCAGATTGCTCTCCGTCATGCGATACGCCGCGTACTGATTTCTCAAGCTGTCATAAAATTTTACTGATCGACTGTGGTCAAAGAGAAAATTTTAACCGGTTGAACGGCTTCGGTGATTTTTGTGTGCAATGCATTCTTTACAAAACTCACCTGATAAAATTATTTAATTTGTGTATATTTAATGCGATTCGAGATTACAATTCACAATGTAATTTTTTTATTTTTATCAAATGCACTGCACACGTGGATTTCTTAATAAATTTTTAAATAAACATTACGTAATTTTTATGCTATATAAAAGCTTGTTAAAAATTTAAAAATTTCTATTTTATTGTAAACTTATGACAAATTATGCCCAGCGATAGAGATATTTTTTAACAAGTTACAAACAATCGGATAATTAACAAGCTAGAGTACAATGCGAATGCAATTGTTCGCTGGCGCAGATGATTTGTAAGACACGCGAGTGAGCGAGTGGAAATAGAAATAGCCATTTTGCGTGAAACGACGATGTGTCGGGAAGCCGGTGATAACCCACGAAGTAAATCACTGGCTCGAAGGTTCCCTCCTCCTCCATCCCGTAACGATAAGGATCGCGTCTGGACATAAACTACAACTAATAACCGCTACTCGTTGTTTGAATAAATCTGTAATGCATTCATACGAGCATTCCTCCATAATTCATACGCGGACGCATCCAGTAGCGAGAATTTGTTACTCGTTTCCATAGATAACGGTGCACGATGTAGTATCCTGCCAATCGTCGGAGACTACTTATTGCGAATTTGAGTTACTGTTCCTCCGGTTTTAGACGAGCGAATTGAAAAGGGAAACGAGCACATTACGATGCGTCCGACATAGTTGCAAAAAAAAAAAAGAAGAAAAGCATGATAAGGTTTATGTAATGTAATCCTTGACGGATAACTTAAATGGTAATTCAACAGGAAAAAAAGGAAGCAGAAGAGAGAGATGGATCGAACGTATCGATCTTTGTCTCGAGTCTAATGAGTGATGAAAATGTATGAGATTAAGGGGCGAGAAATGGTTCGGCCTTCGAGATAAAAATATGCATTGAAATGTGTTACAGAAATTTCGCTCGTCAAACCAGAGACGGGGAAAAAGAAACAGCTCTCAAGCCACGATTCTGACACGGGAAATTCTCATGTTGAAATTCGAGGTCTCGATATTAGATGAACACGTATTTAGACAGGTGAGAGCCATTGAACGATACATCACGCTGCACTTCTGCGTCGTTATCATCGATGCATCATTCCATCTACGGAATAAAGAACGTACTGTTTGTTGCGCGTATAAGAATAAATCATGAGCGTCGCATGCCCGATTTCCTGCTATCCTTTCAATTTTGCGCGATAAGTAATAAACTACGAATAATATCAAACAGAAATGTCAAAAGCATTATGTGTGTTGCCGAGAAAATATAATACGTAAACAAAATCATAATGTACATTATACATTATACACATTATGTACATTATTATTAAATATAATGGTCGCAAAATATAATGACCTATATAATGTATAGCAAAGTTAAAATATATTTACATAGAATAAAGAAACAAACGATAAGTAAATTCATAAAAAATATATTCTATCACAGATCGTTTCGAGTGTTAGCATTCAATCATCGTAAAATTCGCAAATACAGCGCACTTGTACAACGTACTTCTTTAATAACGACTGCTCTTGATATTTCAGCAATCTTCAGTATATAACGAATTTAAAACAGACGATAACAGAGGGGCGTGCGCGATAATCGGTGCAATAACAAAAATCTTCGATTAATGATGAAGATTGATTGATTTCAGCGCGCGGCCATCTGTGGAAATATCTGTCGCTTTAAGAGATTCGAGGTACATACGTTAACTACGTCATTTCTTAATTTCACACTTGAGACTCGACGCGTTTCACATCCACACAAAATGAATTCCGAGTCAATGAATCGTTCGTGTTCTCGTGTCGAAATTAATAACAGCCAGATGGAACTCTTTTAATTACCAATTAATCACTCGTGACTCATGGTGTTTCCATGAACGGAAGATATTTCCAATTCACGAAAATTTTTCGGAATCGAACAAAATTTTTATTTACGGACAATGCGACATTACATAATATTGACGGAAATTTCCGATCATATTTTTGGTGAGTTCCTACGTGTATATCTCGCTCTATCAAATTCAAATGACATAACAGATAATGAGAAGACATCTGCCAGTTAACGAATCGATTAATTGATGATAAACGAGGCTTTAGGCCTCGTAAACGGCTAATCTTGTTTGCTCGTTAATTACGAAAGTAACTCTTGCCGCAGCGACTCACCGTGAAATCTCGAAAAACAATCATGAATATTTACGCGAAGCCTTGATTAAGCTGTGTGAACAAGTGTCAGATGTTCTTGTCGCCTGAGTCTCTTTAAGACGGATTTTTGGACTTATAAGCTGCTTTTTCGAACGGAGATTAAAATAAGTATCCAATTTTTATCTCGAAGACAGAAATATAGGTTTTCAATGTTATACAACAAAGTGACATTATAGTATATATTTTTAATGAATTTAATAAAAATAAACATTTTTTAAGTAATTTATTCATTATAAAATGATCCAAAAACTAACTTTTCGACAATTTTATTATAATGAAATGTAACGAAAAAATTATTTTATCGTGCACGAACAATTATCATAAATGCTTGAAATAAAATTTGTGCTTATTGTTAGTAAAAAATCACTAAAGAACATAGAATATAATAGTCTATCACTATTTATCTATTAAAAAATAAAATTTCTTTGCAATATTTAATTAAAACACTATTACATTTTATACAAGAGATAATAGTTATACTAGTACTTTATTATATTTTTTAATGCAGTAGAGAGTTACACGTGTATGCTAATTATTATATTTTATGCAAGCGAACAAAGTGCGACGATGTTTTGGAAATTTACACATATTGCTAACAATAAGATTTGTATTCATGATGTGTTTCAAATACTAGTTATTCTCGTGCTTTGGTTATCATCGTGTGGCTTACGCGCAAAACTTTTTTTGCTTTTGCGATTACGATAATATACGCGCGTCACTAAAAATCTTTCATTTATTTAAGAAGCTATACGCACTTTACAAAGCTGCACCGTCATAAACATTATTTTTGCTGTTAAATTTAATCATTTTTAAATCATTTGTAAAAATAAAAGCTGAAGCTATCGAATAAATAAGTTTATTTTTAAATATATAAACTATGCGACTTAACAAAGTATTCAGTCAAGTATTGTAATTGACTGACGTATTTTAAAATAAATTCAAAGATGCAAATTTAGAGCTTTTGCGTTATGAATGAAAAGGCGAGAAATTTAAATAAAAGTCTATTGAGATGCAAATAAATAACAAAATTTCAATTTTGGAAACAACAGTACTTTACATGTATCTTTACGATTATATGGAATAAATCAACAAGAATTCATATCTGAAATTATGGAATTATGGAATTATGGAATTATGGAATCAACAAAAAGAATTGTTTATGCCGATTATTAAAGCAGATTGCGCAAACAATCTGTGTTTTTACAGAAGAATCACATGGAATCTCATTAAGACTGAAAAAGTGGTACACTTCAGGATAAAACTGCAAGTGTACGACTTGGCACAAATAGAAGTTTGCTAAAAAAAAAACGTACGACAAGATCTTGGCGCTTTTTGAATATTCTAAGTAAATCGTCCATAAAACACGACAAAGCACAATGATAAGCTAATCCCAGCGCTCGAAACTTTTTGAAATAAAAACGGCTGTAATTTTGTTTATAACAATTTTGTCTGTTTTGTTTGCGAATTGAAACAGACTTGAGCAGACTTCAAATGCTCTTATTAACGATTGTTATTAACAAATTAATCATTATTAACAATTAAACATTATTATCATTACGATAAGTGAATTGTAACACGTATTTGCATATTACGAAAAAATGCGATAAACTCGCAAATGTAGCTGTTAAAAATGCATGTGCCGTGCACTGTTTAAACTGTTAAATGCCAAAATAATCGCAGAATACGTTGACGTAGACGATCGTGATCTATACTAATGATTACTTTGGTAGCATTTAAGACACGATAAAAATCAGGTGGATCAGCGGATCGGCGGAAAAAACAAGTGACTACTTTTGATTTCTGATAAGAATTGCGATTCACGTCGTGGAAAGTTACAAGAAAAGTCAAAACTTTAAATCACTATTAAATCGATTCATCATAAGATGGTAATGTTGAAAAATCAAACTCATGTCACTTCAATCGACAGGTTCGTTGACTATGTGGCACATTATCATACAAGATAAAATTATTCTTACTCACGTTTTTGTTTTTTGTAATTGTTAGATTCAAGATTTAATATACTAGTTTCTAGCACACAATAGAATTTTTTTCTGAAAAAAATTATGCATACATTTTCCATAAAATTGTTCTGTTTTATTTTGTATTATCAATTATTTAATTCTTCCTTTTGATGTGTACAATAATTGAAATTATTATACACATTTACTACAAATTTGATAAATTTCTCTTACCAATTCCAAACTGTTCTCTACATATAAAGCTGATGCGTAGAATGAAAATTCAACTCTCGGCAAGTGTGTGCGTTGAAAAAAGTGCTTGACACGTGTAAAGTTACTACGACCGACGAAGTTGTCAGGCGTGCGTCACGTGTTATCGCGGTAATTATCAACTAAAACGTCGTATTCGAGGATATTGACTAGATCCTTTACTCACCACACATCACGTTCAGATGTAGCGATGCGAAAACGACGTGTTAAAATCGTATGCCGCTCATGGAGTTGCGCACTATTACCCGACGCACTCTGCCTATCGGATCAGTTCGGCGCGAATCACACAGATCTCTTTGGCAAAAAAAAAGAAACGTCAAGTTACCGGCACACGTCGCCTTCCTCTCGCACAGATACTTTTCGCGGAAGCACGCGAGATGAAAAGTGTTCTCTTGAAGAGATGACCTTGGAACTGATTCCGCTCACCACTGACCGGTCGGTCAAAGTCTCTTTCCGGAAGTCACGTGATTCATCAAGGTCGCTTGTGCAAATCACCGCTCGAACCAATTCTTCTCTTCGATATTTAACGTCGATCTTGAACTTCGAAGTGCCGTGAACTGCGAGAGGTTTAAATCTCCTGGCACAGAGTCCTCGCGTCAGCTGCTGAGCTTCCTGTCTTCTGCTTCTTTCTTCTTCCGCGACGGTCAGCGCATTGCCACGGTGTATACCGCTAAGAGCAGTGATGATAGTAGATTATCAGGTGGCAGCCCAACTACAGGTAACTTGTCAAGTCCGTGCGAAGAAGAAGAAATTCTCACTGCTCCCTCTCGGAGTGTCCTGACTAAGAGCAGGACCCCGACTGACCCCGCGGTGTGGCCAAGGAGGGCACGCACGGTCTCTCGCGTATGAGGACGAGCGTGTGTCGGCCAGCCCGTGGCTTCCCCTTACCTGGTCTGCCTCTCCACGCTCAGGTTTCGCTCTTCTCTCACCTGCGCGTCGGTGCTCGTGTGCTACCTGGAAACTCCGCCCATCGCTCCGCTCGTGGTACCCGAGTACGCCGGCGTCCGACGTGGTGGGAAACGAGGAGACACGACGCGCGCGCGTCTTCCCTCCCTTTCCCCTTTCATCCCCTTGTCTGCCCCCGCGGAAATCGCTGGTAGCACGATAGAAACGTGTGCTCTTCACGGTATCGCCCCACCGCCCCTTATAGATAACAGAGTGTGGGAGATGCGCTCTAAGCGTCGCGCACCAACGATGGGCGGTTTCCCTCTCGACCGGAGCAGAGGAAAGAATGATCGGGAGATGCAGGTGTGTTCTCGACCGTATCAGTGTGTGTGTGTGTGTTTCGAGACGAAATTCTCAATAACGAATTAATTGCCGAGTCGCGGACGGCGACTAGAATTAACGCGTCCGCGTGGTGGATGCGTTGTCCCCGTTTAAAACGACGTCCCGTCATTTCACACGACACGCGCCCATGGATCGTTGATCGATTAATTAACGGTTCCGCGATTCCCCGCGCATGAGAAACGATCGAGCGGCAGGCGTTGAGTGTTCTTAAATTCAAGTTGCACTTGCCTGTTTTGCAATTGAAATTTTCTTCATCGCGTGTCTGCTTGGCTTACAGCGATAGCACGTGACGGATTCTCGGGCCACGGCGTCTCGGCTTCGCATAAGAGATTAGCTTGTACAATATCTTTATCACGCATTTGTCCCGATCGCGATGATCTAATCAGTCGCGATTAGAAACCCATAAAATTCAGATTGTTAAACCATTTCGAAATGATTGTTGTGAGATGTCTGTTTGATTTGTATACTTATAACTTTCATAATTTTCATTATTAATCAATATACAAGAATAATTAAAAACTTAATAGATAAAAAATCCAGTCAGATCAAACTTATTTAAATCCCTTGATTTCTTTTTCGTATCTTAAGCAATAAAAAATTAATAATTCTATCGATCTAAAACAAAATAATACAGATATTATTTGATAAGTTAATCACTGATTAAGTCAATCAAAGTTTGTTCAGAGGTGGATAGGGGGGCTATTTCGATGAGATTTTCTAATAATATCACAAACGCGTGGTCCATGATCTAGGGTACCATCGCGAAACGTCCATCTTAACTCGGCGTCCGGGTGCAGACGCCAATAGGCATTCTCCCGAGCGACCGTGCGCGCGCACGAGATATCCGCCGTTAGATTTGATTCGGCAGACCATCTCACGAGAGTAGGAGAGAGCCGAGTGCGTCGGCGCCGCTGTCGGAATCGCTCTCTATTGGCTGCTCTCTCCTAGGAGAGAGGCGAGGTACCGTCTCGCTCGCGTGAACCCGCCGTATCCTAGACAGGCGCCGAGAGGGGTCAGGGGTTGGTTCTTCGCGATGACCCTGGAGTTAAACGCGATGCTGAAGTTATCGTTGTGACAGACGTCAACTCGAAACTTCTGTATCTAGGTCAAGATTGTGTATCACCATTCATCAACTAATAGAATGTTATTCCCTTTTACTTATATATTGATTTTACATAAGAATTTTACATGAATAGTCAAACTCAGGTAGCGTCCACTCTATTACTTGAAAATTACAAGCGACGTATTAATAATTTTGGACACTATCGATAAATGATTGTGGCTATTATTTAAGTAAAATATATTACGAACGTCATGTCAATGTCACGTGGTGTAACGTAACATAACATATGTTAAAGCTAACTTGAAACAGTGACAATGATGTAATAATTTTCACAGATCGAGTCTGTGAAGTGATCAAAAAACAAATGACGAAGAATCAATAAGAAACTGAATAATCGAAAAACGAAATCGAAACGGACGTGTACCAGAGTATTTTAATATTCTACCTCGATAACGAAAAAACCTATAATTGCCGCGCCACTATCTGTAGGCACAATTTTACGCGACGGAAAGATAGCTTTGTAAAGTGGACTAATTATTTTTGCAATACTGGACAGCTCGTTCGTGTCTCACACGTCGCAACCATTCGGTATAATTTTTCTTCTTGCTAATATCAAATCAAATCCAGACTAGATTTTAAATCTCGTCGTTTTGAAAATAACTTTTAATAAAATTTGATATTTAGATCTTAAATTTAGAGAATATAGTGCGTTTTCCGTGAAATTTTCTCGATTTTTTATCTTTTTCTTTTTTGGTTAATGTGAGTTTGAAGGTTTCGAGTCTTTCAAGGCACCTTTGCGTTTTGCAACGACATTTTCGCGTGATACGCGGTATATTTGTCCGGCGTATCGTCTGAGCGAAACGATTAACGTGTTGCACACCTTGCGGAGATAACGTTTGCGATTAGCTCATGGCGGGTTTCCGAATGAGCGCGGTTAATCACGATCGGCTGGCCGAGTCATTAATTGCGCAAGGCCTCTCATTAGCCGCCGTTATCGTCACCTTCGCCTCGTTATATACAGGATAGATAATCCTCGGTAATTTGTGACGCAACCACGTGCAATATAAAATTGAAAACGGGGAGGTCTGAGGTAAATTGCAGCTCGTGTTAATCGCGCGCCAGTCGAACAAGCTTAAACATGGCGGTTTATTGCGATAAAAACGCCCTTTTTAAGACGTGTTACTTACGAAGGAGGCATATAAATTCTTGCGGCAGTATAAAATATGAAAAAAAAAGGTCATTTTAGAAAAATTAAAAAAGAGACTGTACAAATCTTGATGGAATTAATGTTAATCTTGAAAAATTTCCATTTTTTACGAATTCTAGTTCAATTCGAATCAATTGAATTATTCACCGGGATCGTGTTCTCTTCGCTCGGTGACGTGAATCGCCGCATAGATCACGATCGAGGCATTCTTCTTCTTCTCCTTCGTTTTCACCTCCGCGTTTCTCGGCCCATCGGCGGCGCGCGATGAATGCATGCGCGTATATCGTCGCACAATGCAGACGAAATTAGCATCGCAATGCACCGCTGCTGCTGCTGGAAAAACTGGGTAAACAGCTGTGCGAACAATGCGAGCGCGCTGCGACTTCCTTCACTCTGCCTCGCTACCTCGTCGCTCTCTTCCCTCTTCATTTTCTTCACTTCGTTCTCTACCCCTCGCAGTCACCTGCCTGCACTATGAGGCCTGCATGACGATTCGATTGCATCGAGGTTACGGATACGAGCGTGGCCGAGAAGCCGCGTATTCATCTACTGGAAAGAACTCGAGTTTTTCATAAGGAATGATTGTGGGTTTTCGGAGAATCAACAAGTAATTACCGATAGTTAGATTAGCAGCTTTATCAATGGTTATTAACTGAAACAAATTATAAGATCACGAGAAATTTGCGTTGCAATGCCAAATTTCGACTTAAAAAGCAACCTTAATAAAGATTTAACAAATATTTATTATTGGATAAGAAAATAATGTAATATCAATAGTTCCTAAATAATAATTTTTTAATTAATAATAGATATTCTACAAAAATTATAATCTACGTATGCACATATTACTTGAGATAGATATTTAATTAGATTACTGTAGATTACGTTTATAAATTTTTGTATTTATAAAATATTCTATACATATCGACATATTGAATGAGTTAGATTAGACGATGGCAATTAAACGAGTGTTGTAATCTTTTTAGCACACATTCTTTGCTTTGTTAAAACGACTCCGAACCGTTACGGAAAGGTAAAAATACCGCGTAGTACAATGGATAAAATACCAGTCGCCAGTCGCGATACGATGCAATTTGTAGCGAGACGGTAATTAGAGAATAGAAATAACGATACGAGAACAGAAACTTGCAATTAGACCGCAAACGAAGCTAAAGTAATGCTTATCATATAAGTAAGGTCCCGTAATGCATTTTTTTTCTTAAAAGCCTAAAAATTGAAACTTTCCATAAAATATTCTCAACATATTTATATACATTAAAATAATAAAGGGTTTTAGAGTATTATTTTTCGAAGCTTTGTATCCATAATTTTGAATATTAGAAAATTATTTTTTCTTTCCATATATGCAGCCTTTTCAAATGTTAATTTATTGGTTGTATATTCGATTGGCTTTCATGTCTATTAAGTTGTAACTTCCAAGACCAATTTGCCTTCAATTTATCTCTAACAAGTATAACAATTTTATTGATTAACATTGTACAACTCGATCCTCATCTCTATCGCAATTTACAGTAAATTAGCTGAAAACCTGAAATATCTTTTAATCAATGAAGATGTTAACGAAACAATTTTGTCGTACACTGTTGCGGAAGTTATTTTAACGTTAAGTTATTTCAACAATCATGCGTGAAATAAGTTTCTTCATTACTATCGAATAAAGAAAAAACGTGTGGTTTATTATTAATGTAGTCGACGTTATAACAATTAAACATAATTAAGGATGCAATTGCAAGTAAGTGTCTCCCGATAAGAGTAAATAAATTACGGTCACGTTGCACAGTTAATTATTACCGCGTTTATAGAAAATCGCGATTGCTTTCGATATTGCATACGTGCAAGGACACCGAATGACTTTCTCAAAAGTGCTTCGGGGCGCTAATTACAATCCGCAATTAACATCGCGTTCTCTGTCGACCGTGTCCAGATACGACTTAATTTGGCGTGCACAATTCACGATTCCGAGAATTGAAGCAATATCAATAAATTTGCCGGAGTTAATATTGTACCAAATACGCCGCGTTAACTGTCATGCCTCGAGGAGTGAGCGCAAGTAACATTATTGTAATTGCAGCCGGAATCGCAATTGTTTTATATCACCTGCGGCAGAGAAGAGGTTTGCTGCTTTCAGACTTTCTAATATTTACACATATGGGAGGTACGGATGTCGGGTATGCGGGTTTTGAAAATGGACAATGTTAATTTAGCCCATGAGGCAATTAAAATAAAACAGCAAAATTAAAAAACGATCTTGTAACATAAAAGTTTTTTTGCGCGCAAGATGCACAAAGCCTGAACAAATTTCAATAGCAAAATGAACGCGGGAAAGAGAAAGAATATCTACAATTAGTATGCAACACTTTGTTCATAAAATAAAATGAAGCTGTTGCAAATTTAATTGCAATTGATTACTTGACACAGTTTTATACATGAAGTAATGAGACGTTGATAGAATTTTGACAATCAACAAATCGGAAGAAGAGAAGACACGTGAAGTAGCGAATATCATTCACGCTGACGTTAGGCAGATGAATAACGGTCGTTCGCGAAAGTTTTCTTCGCACGGTCATCCCGTTATCGCGACATTCTCACTTGGAGCAATGTCGGTACAAATGTGCAATCGTTCGCCATTCATATCCGCAAAGTGACAACTATACCGTTCGGAACAACGTACGGAAGGAAGAAGGCGTTTCTTCGATGGAAAGTATCGGCGAAGTGACGGGAAAGTGACGTCAAGACGGGCCGCGGGAAATTTCGGGAGACGCCCACTCCTTTAAAGAGGACACAATCGTTTTGCGACACTTCTCACTTCCTCCCCCCAAAAAAGGGGAAAAATAACACGTCCGCGTCACCGTTAACCGATGTCACTGCGGCGGTCCGGTCTTTGTACGACGCGGAAGCATGAATGAAGGTCCACGCCGCAGACTTTCCCGCCATATCGGTCGACGAGGATGCGCGAAATCTCTCTCCTTGAAAACCTCGACCGAAATCGAGACGAAAGAGGGCAAAATTGCACGCGATCCTATCGGGAGTACAGTGAATTGAAAAAGTCAGGATCATCGTGGCAAATGACTATGTTGCGATTGCGGATTTACTCTCGTCTCGACATTATTCGATTATTATGTAACAAGTGAGCGTTAAACAAAGTTATTTTGTCACATGATTTCAATGAATATTATTTATCTTTCATAAGAACCTGAAATGCAGTGAGAAGAAATTGACATATAAAATTGCTAATTCATTAAACATATTAATATATTAATATTTATTAAATATATAAATATATTTATAAATTATTAAATCTGAAGCAGCACAGATAATGATTTTTATGCATTCATGCTTATAACATTATTCCTCTTTTTTCTATTGATGATGAGGTTCTCTTAACAATGAACTATCTGCACAGATATTTACATTAGCGTCTTTCAATTTATTACTTTGTGACAATCTATTTCTACTTTTCTCTCGAACGATCAGTCTAGTTTGCCAGAGATACAAAATACTCTTCCAGAAATATTTAAGAGACCTTCTTAGATGAGAGTGTACGCGATCTGTCTCTTTTAACCGAGGACGAGGACGTCCTTTGTTGCACATAAATGCCAGTACTTGCGGCCTGATGCGTGATGCGTGATCTTCTCGCTGCAATGGCAACGGCGACGGCGGATCGCATCCAAGTTCCAGCGCCGTTGCGAATCCACACCGCTTTCGCAACTCACGGGAAGTTTCGCAATTCTGCCCATTGCCCGGGCGGCCGAGAACGATTCGAGCTACGCCCATCGTGCCAATTCCGGACGCTCTCGTTTCTCAGACCCGTGTGTGACCGGAAATCTTAAGGGGAGCGTCTCTCTTCTCTCTCTACTCTCCCGAGATGAGATGTATCTCGGACGGGGGAGAGATCATTCGCGATTGTCCATTTTGCACGTCGCGATCGCTTTTACGCATTTGCGGTTTCGCCCTTTGTAACATGAAGTAAAACGCCACCTAAATTGGGTTATTCGGTCAAAATTTGCTATCGATTTTATTTATATATATAACTTGCATTTTACTTATGTCAACTTTTATAAAATGCTTCCAAATATTTTATATTACTAGTAGTGGTGGTCGCTTCGCGCGCGAAATTTCTTAATACATATTGAACCATCATTTTTGTAAAAATACGGTATTGTATACTTATGTATACGCTATGTGTACGCTATTTTTACATACTTCGTAACTTTTTAAAAAGTAAAGTAAAAAAATTAGCAAATAATTTTCATAACTTATTCGATACGTTGTGATAATTTGGCTCAAATAGCTTAATATATAGGTACGTATATAAATCTGTGTCAAATTATTAGAACGTAAGCAATAAGACATGAAAATTATTTGCTATTTTATTTGCTATTAGTTTCTTGCTATTTTTTGCTTTTAAAAATAATTTTTTCGCTTTAGTTTTTAAAGAATTACAAGAGGCTCGATAGCCTCGAGAGGCTCAATATTAAGTAATTTTTTAAAAAATGAAAGAAAAAAATAATTAGTTTAAATTTTATTTTAATTATTTTAAATTATATTTATTATACAATATAATATTAATTTTAATTATTTTAAAAGCAAAAAATAGCAGAAAATTAGCAAATAATTTTTACGTCTTATTGATTACTTTAGCAATACGAAGTGAACCAACCGAGAAAATCACTCAGCATCACGGAAAAGAGATAATAATACTTCGAAACTTTCAAGTATCGGTTTAACATGCCTTTTTTAAGAGTGATGAATTATATTATATACTTAACATTATAATATACTTGAGATATACAATGCAATTCAACATTAAACCATGTTATAGATATGTTACTCATTTTTATAATGATTAATATTGAGAATTTTTAATATATATGTATAATCGTGTCGTTAACAAAAAAATTGAGTTTTATATTACATTTATGTATATATTTCTCAAATATGAGGCAAGTTAATTGGTTTATTAGCGGGGATTTATTCATTTTCATCGAGAGCGTAGCTGCAGCATTCAGATCGGGCTTACGGAAAGAAGCGTAATGGACAGAGCGAGTAATTCCGATGATAATTGCCTCTCATTAACGCAACGGCATCCCGTAATAAAATTTCGTGGCCCGACGCGCGATCGAGATTTGTCTCAGGTTGTAGCCCTTAATCTCTCGCCGCGATCCACCGAATCGTTCTGGGACCGAAACTACCGTTGCAGGTGTAAAGCGGGAACGGAATAACAAGCTTGGCGGGCGGTAGCGGAGGTAAACGTCAAGCAGTAGTGAGGGGAATAATTAACAAGTGCGGCATAATTATCGATCGCGCGAGACGCGCGTGTTCATAACGTCCAGTTTCAATTTCTTAATTAATTTCCGATGATCGTGATAAATCTGATTATATCGCGCGTAATTGCAATTCGACGAATTCCTGTTTCTACGGAGACAACGCCTCCCATTTTTAAATATGCTAATACGATGGGCGATGTGAATCAATCCGTGGGAAAAGCTAAATCGACCATAAAGCTAGTAAATAGAAAAGTCTCTTACATAAATACGACTTGTCTCTAGTATTTTTTGAATAATTATTTTCCCTTGTTTCTTAATTTGTTGTTCATCAAAATAATGAATAATAATATAAACGCGATAGCATAAATAAAAATAAGAACTATTAACTAAGAAAAATATATTTCTCGATGAAAATATTTTTGCAATAACATCTTCTTATTTTCTGTATAAAATTATTTCAAACAAGGTAGAAAGTGCAAATATCTTATTTTATTCATTGCACATTTCCACCAATTCTATAAAGCACACTAAATTAGTTTATAATATATTATGTAACTTTATAATTTATAATCTCCTTAAATTGCGATAACAATTAAAGCATCGAAATATGTAAAATCTTCAGATTGTCGAATGGTATAATTGCAACGCTAAAATCACGAATAAATTTATCATTACATTTTACAGCCTAACAACCGTTACAAATTCTCAAACCAGAGAATATAACCATCGGTAATGACCGGTTTCTCCCGTTCATCCGTACGAAGAGACGCCGCCATCGAAAAAACTTCAATTCTTATCTTTGTCATGAGAGGAGTCTCGCCATACAAATTACATCGCCGCCTTATCTCGACGTTGTATGTTTACCATAAACGAACGGACGGCGTTTTTATAGCAGGTGTATGTTAAATCATCGCGCATACGACCAGCAGAAGATTTAAAGGAAGAGCGAGAGGGAAGGAGGAGGGGGGTGAGAGTGGAAAGCGAGAGGTAGCAATTAATGAAATACGACTAATTGTAAGTATGAGGATGCGCGAAATAGGGATGTTGAAGAGCGAAGAGAAGGAGTAGACGGGGGGGATAGGGAAAAAATATCGACATGTCGAGAAGGTAACACACATGCAATCCACACAGTGTATCGCCTCGTCGATTCCCGTTAGCTTGCAGGAGCCGCCCGAGCCAAGTTGAACTCGTCGCACCGCTTGTCGCGTGTCCACCCGTGTACCACGCGCACGGTGGACACCCGCTTGCAAGTGGTTGCAGATTTCACGTGTTCCTCTGACAAGCTTCTTCTGCACAAAGCTGCTGCATGCGATGGGAAATATACGGGCAATCAAGGAGCAGGTTTCGGTCTTCCCCTTTTCATTCACGATGATTTTTTGGCACCGAATTTTTGTATCTTTCTCTCTCTCTCTCTCTCTCTCTCTCTCTCTCTCTTTCTTCTGAATTATGTGTTTGATTGCACATAAATTACTTGAGATAAAGTTGAAAATCCTTTGAATCGCGAATATTAGATCAATTCAGGATCGAGAAGTCAAATAGTTACTGCATGGAAATTGACTTAATTAAAGGCGCACGTTTCGGCGAAATTAAACTTCATGCTTGATTGACATCCAATTAAGACCTAGTTTACTGTATTATAAAATCAATCATAAATCATAAATCATTTGTCATACTCATAAATTAGAAAAATATTACAATATTTCAAATTGCTGATGAAAGATTAGCGGTCATTTATAAACGAAGACACGCACGCGCTACGAAATAACAATTCCGGCGCACCGTATGTTTCGAATTCGCACGTAACGTTCCATAAGGAGATAAGCCAATCGTAGGATTCGTTGCGCAAAATGCCCCCCTCTCTCATTTGAATTTGTAATCTTTTATTCGCGCACGAAGCCAGCGGGGGCTGGCCACCTGCGCTCATCATTCGCCGCCAAGATTAAGTAAGCGGTTTCGTTACGTTTGAAGAATCGCGCCACGCGCTATATGTACTGTCGGAAAGCACGTGTCTCAAAATAAATACCAATCTGCTTTACTTCATTGTGGAATTATGTATTTCTTAATGCAGCAATTTTTTTTACTGAACACAAAAATAGTAGTACATGTAATTCCTAATATATGTATAAACTATTTAAACTACATGTGGCATTGTTTAAATTTCTTTTTCGTTCTATTTTAGTATTTCTAATCAGTTTAACACATTAATATCTATATTCATTGTGTGCTTTCATATATAAATCCTCAATCTCTTCCGCCTTGAAAGAAGACGTACAATCAATAATTTAGACAAAATCTTTAGGAAACGAAAGTTTATTTAAGAATAAAATTTACCTGGAATTGTTTGATCAACTTTATGAATATATAGAATATGAGTTCATGAAAGATTATTACTAATCTTTTTTATTTGTTAATTACAGAGTTCGTATGTGGATAGATATAGGAGCCGATCGATCGCCTCGTCCACCAGAAAAATGGATGATTCGGACTGTTCCTGAAATCGGTCAGAGACGCGTGCACGAAGGATGCACCTAAGGATGCACCAACCGGAACGAGCACCCGACACACGTTCGTGCGCGGACACAACCGACTTCCCTTCCCCTGGGCAAAAAAGGTAAGCGGATCCGTCATTGGCGTACGGTTAATATTTCTTAGGCGACAACATGTCGATATAAATCATCAAGGATCTAAAATTCTGACAAATAATTTTATGCAAGAAATTCCATTATTTCTTCAAAGCCGATTATCTAAAACCATTTTTATTTGAAAATTATTTATCTACAATCTTTTTTCCGATAAGTATTTCTAATGCACGCGACATAAATTTATTCGTAGTTAGATGAGAGTTTACATTTAAAAAAGATTACATGACAAAAGATATTACAATATTGCGAAAGAATATTTGTGAAAGTGTTTGAAAGACTTTATTTAGTTATAAAGCGGTAAATCTTCCTCTCCTCCAAAAGGAATATTATGTCGTAATTTCTATTGTTTATCGTAACGGAACGGAAAGGGCTCGTAAAGACTTAACAGTTGTTTCGGCAAACAATCTTACTTGCGGATCGAAGGTGAAGGATGATTACGCCAATGTTTGGTGAGCACGTGACTCGGGCACACGCCGGCACGCGCCACGTTTCTCACGGAGAGCACGCGCCTCTCGCTTACTTCGCATCTCGCTCCCTCCCTCGATTTCTTACTCCCGCACTTTGTTTCTTAAGTGCTTCTCTCTTTTTTTCTCTTTGTCTCTTACGCAATTTCTTTCTTTCCTGTCTTTTTTTCTATCAAGTTCAAATACATTCGCTCCTATTTCGCGTCATCTATTTTCTCTTTGTGTATCGCAATATCTTCTTTTATCATTTTTTTTCTCAGGTTGTAATCTTGAACTCTGTACTTTGGACGATCTATTCACAGCAGATTTCAGTTTAAAATTCTCATTTTATTATATATAAATATTACATATCTTTTATTCTTTAAATATTTTTATGTTATAAAAAATTATTCATATTATGACAGGAATTAGATTATCTAAAGTGGAGTTTAATTTCTCTCGTAGCAACTCAACTCTTTTTTGTTATTCCCGTTAGTTTTTTTTATAATTTTTAAGTTTCTTCTTAATTTCTTCTCTTCCCTTTCTTTCGCGCAATATTCAGGATATTTTTTGTTTTCTCCTTATTGCTCTGCATGAAATTTTCATTTGCACTTTATTCATTTTTTACATTTAACTGCTATTGGCAATTGCAAAGAGATGATAATTAAAACATTTGAAAAAGCAATGCTTGAGATAAAAATGTTAAACCCGGAAAGAGTTAACAATAAGTCTCGTCATAAATGGACACAAAAAGTGACCAAACGTGAAAGTACGTTGCAAGTAACGAACGCTTGTCGGATTCGATACAGGAGTGTCATTGTCGTATGAAAATCCTCGCTTTGCCGTGCGACATGCATTATTCAATAAGCGGATTCACGAGAAACGCGTAACACGTTCTCCATACTACTTATGTATGAAGGTACCTGCCGCGTGCAGAATTTTTAAGAGAGACATTTTCAATCCGTTTTTTTTACGGGATTAATGGATTCATGATATGACATTAGCGCTCATTCGATTTTTAGACAATTCTGGAAACTCATACATACATATTTTTCTATCTGGCAATATGTATTATATACATGTCTATAAATATAAAAGAGCTAAATTAATTGACGATTATAGTTTCTAATCAAAGATATCCAGCAATAACTACTTATGCAAACAAATTCGTTTTTTCCTCGTATTTTAAAGAATAATTTTAATTTTAATTATTTAAAAAACTAATCACATATACTAATTATATTAATTATATTTATAACACTGTGCTAGGTTTATAAGTTTTACATAGCCAATTATTGTTTGGAAATGCAAAAATGAAAAACTTAACATGTAACTTAGATAAACCGATTTTTGATGAGCCTCTATATAGGGCGGTTGTATATTGCTTTGACGTCACGACGACGCGTATACGCATTCGCGTGCGTGTGCGAAGCGAAGGAGCAGCTGCACGCCAACGGTCGTATACGCCCGCACACGCTTTGCGGAGAATGGCGATTAAATAAAACGAGAAAGAGCCGCGTACGTGTGAAGGCGGGTTAATGTCTCACCGGTAGCCCGGAAGCTTCAACGATATGCTACAACAAAACACTTTACTTACAATTAGACCTGTTCAATAGCGGAGTACCGACCGTTTTCGACGCCGAGTTACATTTAGAATTGGCGCTTTGCTACATAAATATCGATATATTGCGACACATTTATAAAAATTACTACTTTTATTACTCGAAAATATTTTTATAGCATTATTTTCAGCGAATTTTATATTAATATAGATACATTATAGTATTAACAAATATTATTTAGTATATTAACATGTATACTTAACTTTATGTAAGATGTGAGATACACTGAAAAAAATTCTGGTTAAAAACGAACAAATAAAAAAAAATCTTCTAGAATTGATCAAATATTCTAGTTATTATAACAGGAATTCTGATTATTATAAGTTATAAAGTATTGAGTTCTATTATAATAACTAGAATTTTTGTTATAATAACCAGAATATTTGATCAATCCTAGAAGATTTTTTGATTCGTTTGTTTTTAACCGGAACTTTTTTTCAGTGTATATTTGATCATATAGTATACAGAGTTTTGCTTTAAAAATAAAATTCTTACAGTTGCTCTTGAGCGACTGATTTTAAAAAGCTGCTTTTAAGAAGCACTTCCGCAGTTGGTATAAAAACATAAGAGAAATAATATGTTTTTCGGCACTATAAATTGAGCGACCGCGTGTCCGCGACATATGCCATGCAATCGCGACAACGACCGCCGGATTCAAACGGACCTCTGTCCAGTTAAACCACTTACACCACGACGAGAGCCGGTTAAAAGTCAGCGCGTCGTGGATGGAAACATCTGGTTCAGGTATTGCCATAGGTGGAGGCCAACGAGCGCGTGTATAGTGGCCGTTCATCCCCTGCAGGGTGATTAAATGAAGCATCACGATTCATGAAGGAGACCAACCGTGAAACGCTACACCCCTATATAGCAATAGCTCAAAAACTTTAGAGAAGGGCAGGGCATCGAGAAATCACTCGTCTTAGCTTAACGCCACATTCTTTATCGCTTAGAAATATACTATTCGATTGAAAAAGATGAAGGAAGTCCGGCTGCTTCCATTTAATATCTGGAATTGAAAAAGGCTTTGTTGCTCATATCGAGAAAATTCAAAAGTGAAGAACTAAGCTGAACGATTTGAAAGAAAACTTGAAACATTCAGTATGTACAAATGAATGGAATTCAAATCAATAGCGCTCGTAATCGCATCGTGCACGAGGTCGTTGAGCAACGGGTGAAAATGTTGATAGCATCAAAGTGACGAGTTTTAACACATCAGCATTAACCTTAATAATTGTTAGCCTGAATTGTGTGAAACCCACGCGAGGCTATAAAGGAATAATTATCGCGACGCCGGCATCACTTTTACCTACTTGGCAGAGCGTTCTTCGTACACGTGTCAACACTTTATGGCCGGTCTCGCTAAAATACGATATTATCTTTACATTTATCCACTCATGGCCCAAGTGGCTTTATTGCTACTAGAAACGCCAGCCTCGAGGAACAATATAGCATGTACACACATCGGATGATTTGTGCCTAGCCGTAAACCGTGTGTCTACTCTTAACATTTACACCTGCGCCGGCATCTACATTCTACATCTACATTCGTTAACGTTCGTTAAATCAAGCGCGTATCGCGCACTTAAAATTGATTGGCGCAGTGTAATGGTTCGTTGTTATAAGCAGTGAAATTGATAATTTCAAGATCAAGATTATGGATATGCGCAATTATACTAATGTAATTCTCTTTTAATGTAATTCTCTTTTCTCTCATATTAGTGAATTTAGTTATTACAAAAATTATTAAAGATAGATAAATAGAAGGTTGATACATCATCTCATTTACTTAGAAATCTCGATTAGGTTTAATTCTTTGTTCGCATGTGTAAGATCGTGCTATCGATTTAAAAATAAGAGGGATCAAGCAGACGAGTACGATTGGACACGTTAATATCTCTTTTGCGGACGACTCACGATTAATTTATTTCTTTGAGCAGCGAGCACTATATTAACACTGCTTTAAACGAATTTACAGTCTCCTGTTAATTTTTTGGTTACCCCACAATAATCTTAATCACTCCCTCGAAATCGCGCAAAGTTTCGCTCGTTTTTCGCGGGGTAGCCCAGATTCCGAACCGTTGGCCCATAATAAGCACACCGAGCACACGTATGCCAGTGACGGTAAGAAAAATGATTCGTCCGACGTGGATTAATTTAATCCACGTCGCGAGGAGAGACGAGAGAGGAACGAAAAAGATCTGTCCCGGCTCTCTCTCTCTCTCTCTCTCTCTCTCTCTCTCTCTCTCTCTCTTTCTCTCTCTCTCTTTCTCTCTCTCTGTCGATACATGAAGAAGCGTAATTGTAGCATTTAATAAAGAAATGACACACTAGAAGGAGTATTCGGGCCGACGCGTTCGCGTCTTGCACGCGCACATAAATGCACGGACTGGCCCCGAATTTACGAGCGCGTGCTACCGCAGATCCAGAAGGGAAAATTGGTCGTGGTGTCCATCCGTCGCGCATAACGGGTAATTAATGTCCACCTTCGCTTTTTGCACGATCTTCGCTCTCGCTCTACGTGTCTTCACCTCGTTATAGTGTATTTCAATGGCACGGCGCCGCACGTGGTAGTGATTGGCGTCGATTTCACATCGTAGATTGATGTTTTAACGTCAAATCCAGAGAGCTTTACAATATTATTCTATATCTTCTAATTAGTAAAGACACTCACCATTGTTATATTGACAGAGAAAAATTTATATCTCTCTTTTACGATATTATTATTTATTTCAAAGCTTCGTGGCTTACGTTTCGTTTTGAATACGTTATTAGTTCATTCCACTTTATTTGTGTAACAGGATAATTACTGAGTTGAAGAAGAGGGATGAATTTTATTAAAAGAATATCTCATTTATGAAAGGTAATAAAATTGGAGGGCACGCGCGCGTAGATTTCATCGTCCGCGATAATAACGGCTAGAGAGTATTCGAGAAAATCCCGGAAGGAATCCTGGAATGCCCATCAGAGGCACGCGACTGGCACACGACGCTCGGCAAGGGGGTGCGCATAAGGTGCCCCCTTTTTTTCGGACCGCCCTTCGTGTATGTACGCGAGTGTGCCTGTGTGCGGTACGTGTTTGGACGCGCTCGAGGAACCGTGGTGGATCCGGAGAGTGGTTACTCTGGTGTCATCTGGCAAGCAGAGGAACCGGCGAACCCCGAAAGCACATGGACGTTTTTGCGTCCTCGTGTGCGTTTCTACTTATAGCGCGATGCCTGTGCGTGTCGACATAACGGTCGGATCAGTCGATTCGAACCGATACTACAGCCGGTGTACAGCGTGCGTGGCAGAGAGAGCGTTGCGAGATTCTGTTTCACCCTGCATTTCATTTAAATTTAGGCGTTGGATTTTAACGCGCGTTAATTACAAGTCCATTCGATGCATCGCCTTACCGATACGTTTTGACAGATCAATTTAAAATTGTCATCGTAAATTTCATATCCCTAAGATTAAAATCGTGATCCGAAAGAGACCCAATATTTCGTTCAATGTTATCTGCGTCAATTTTTAGAGAGATAATTCATCACTTTGATGCTATCAGTAATTAGAGTTGTGAGACGGTTAAGAAAAATGTATAATAATTTGATTTTTTTATAGTAATTGTCATAATTTATTATTATAGTCGTAATTTCTCATAAATTTCAAAATTATACGCGCAATTATACATTTTTTATATATATTTTTTACAATATTACTTTTCACAAATGTCATTTGTAATTGTCGGAGTGGCACACTGTACATTCGCGCGATACGATTCACTCCACTGATCTGGAGCGGTTAATGAGTTAACCGCACACACACGTGGTACATCAGCGCGATGTGCCCAATGGTTTTTAATACCCTAATTGAAAGAAGCTGATGAGCCATGGCATTCTCGACCAGGGAATTGGGATAATCGTATAACCTGCCGGAACGACGAAAAAGGTACAAATGAGGAAACGGAATGGCCGACATGAAACCTCATTTCATTTGGCTGCATTCGATTTAACTTTTTTAATTAACATCGCCATATGTTGTACTCTGATTCGGACGTGCGTGATGTTGACTGCGATTTTGTAACATGTGCCCAAGGGATTCTAAAAAGATAATGCAGTATGTTAAATTTAAATAATTATATTATTTATTTTTATATACAGAACTTGTGCATTAATTTGATATTGATCAGTTATTCTATTTGATATATGGTCATATTTTTATATATAATCTAGAAAGGATTATTTTTTAGAACGGTTTTTCTTTTTCCATAATCTATTTTTCTTAGAAATAATGAATAATGAAGATAATGCAAGATACATTGATAATAAATTTTATTATAATTGCAACTGTGATATTGATGTGTTTTCAAAAAGTATACATACAATTTAATATTTTAATTAACTTTCCCTTCAGATGGACATGTCTCATATCTTCAAAATAACAAATTACGTCATGTCTTTTTAATATATATCTTTTTCACTATAATAATATTGAAGGGTAATTAATATTAAGGGAAAACAAAATACAAAAAGAATAACCCCATGATCACTTTGGAGGAGAGTAAATATCTATATTCTTTTATATCAATTTTTTTTTAATTCTCACATTTAATAATGAGGTAAGATAAAAGCAAACACGCTTTAAAGGAAGGAGAAAGAAATAAAGATTTGCATTTTACAGATTGAGAAGAAGAAAATTGAGAAGACATACGCCGGTATAAATACAGAGATCCGACTCTGCCATTCAGGAAACGATATTAACGATTCGATTATGCTTTCTCTCTACCTCTCTTTTTTTTTCTTTTCTTCTCGCGCTCTCTCTCTCTCTCTCTCTCTCTCTCTCTCTCTCTCTTTCTCTCTCTCGCCAATCCGCTGCGCCGTGGGTGGCAGTCATTCTGCAGCTTCCACACGATGTGCACGAGTAATATACCATGTATGTACGTATGTATGTGCTTACATGCGGCGAGAGCGATACGTTT
Organism: Tetramorium bicarinatum; assembly: GCA_928718305.1. Classification (NCBI taxonomy): domain Eukaryota; kingdom Metazoa; phylum Arthropoda; class Insecta; order Hymenoptera; family Formicidae; genus Tetramorium; species Tetramorium bicarinatum. The sequence goes on from OV788321.1 coordinate 19,989,702, forward strand.
GCACATGTACGTTTCAGATTTACCGGATAGTCTTTCAACCACGTATTCTTTGACCATTTTCGAGACGACTTTATCTTAAGGAGAATTTGATAGGGATTGATTTTTTCACTTCTGACACTAATTATCCTAATAATTTAGCATTAAATTGAATTTTTATTTAAAAAAAAATACCTACAAAATGAGAAATTCGCAATATGCATTTATAGCTTGGCGCAATTTTTATATAATATGAATTAATTATATAATTATATTTTATAAAATTCTAAAATGACAATAATGAGAGTGAAAACATTTATCAATTTTTTAAACTAATATTTCTGCAATAGAATGCTCGTTACGCAAATCAATTGATGGATCGTAAAGGTTCTTAACTGATGTTCGCCATGTATGACAATGGTTATACAATATGGAGGACCAGTTTTTTTGACCAGCGTGACTTTCGCGATATCGAGCGCGACTCGTATTTTCCGCAAAAAAATTTTCGTACACACCTTAATTGGACGCTATCGTTTCTGGACGATCTTGGTTAATGAGCACGCGTATTAAAGGAAATTTACGTTACGTTTCAAATGCAATACTTCAATCAACAAGGATCGAATCATCACCGTTTCGATGAAGTCTTAATGTTGGAAGAAGTAAAAAGTAGTTTACGATTTTTACTAAATCTTGATATCTATCCTGATGATTTTCTGCGCAAAAATATTGATCGATAATTATAATTATACAAAATATTTTACAAACGCATAATATCACAATATTCTGAAGATTAACTTGAATTGAAAATTCTGATATAAAAATGTCATAACGTTTGAGTTATAAGTTGGTTAGATGCTATAGAGTTGTCACTCACAGGCAGTAACTCTACGTCTATGACGAGTTACCGGAAGCCATTCATTTCGTTTGACAACAGCACTGAACCTGACAATGAGTGGGTGTGAAGCATATTTGCCATTGATTATTCTGCATTTGAAATGTCTACAGTAGAGAACGATATACGATACGAGAAAATGGATAGCACATGTGAATGGTCTTCATCCTGAGTGTTATGTAATTCGATAATAATTTGTTTTCAGTCTCTCTAAGTATTTTTAGAGCGATTTTCCAAGGCTATTGGAACTGTGACACGATGAAAGTTGTTTCTTGTAAACCAACAGTCTTCTTCAATGTCAAGCGATGATCTTCAAGGCTGAAAGATGTAATTGATGTATTATATACTTTGACTCGTGTTTACGACTTATCCATATCATATTTCATAGACTTATTAACAACGGTTTTAAACTAAAGTAAAATTAAATTAAAAAAAATTAAAGAAATATCATAGAATTTGAACAATATTTATTAATAATGAAATATTAAACTCTGAATTCTAAACATGTGGAAATATATACATAGCTGCGATCTATTAGTTTTAAATAAAAATTCTTGCATTTGAATGTTTCAAAAATATTTTATTTGTGCAACTGAAGATAAGAAAGTGACATTATATAATCGCTAAGTATTTTAATTCTGTTTTGAAACGCCGATATTTCCTCTTAAACGAATGTCCTTCTCAATAACGTGAATTTAACAAAACTTTTTGAGCCCGAAGCGACTAAATTTCGTGGCCTTAATTATCGAAATAATTGATTTATTTCCGATTGGCACGAAGGCAAAGTAATAATAACATTTACGTGTGTGCAAGATCGCGTCGTTTATCACTTCTCGGCAACACCTGCTACATGCCATTTTTACATATATAGCGTAATAATCGGGCGTTATAATATCGCCGCATGACGACGATACGTTCGCTTTATTTGGACGTAAATCAGCGAGAGGAGTGAAAGGACAACGATCAAGAGAACGCTTGCGATGCAAATCGCGTTTGAGTCGCCGCTTTAACTTGACATCTGCGCAAAATTAAATGGAGACATCTCCGTAACGACGTCATCTCGTTTCCATACGTTTGAGCGGTTGCGAATCGAGAGAAAGGTACTTACGCCTATAATTGCGTAAAAATAACATTTTCCGCCAATTTGTATTTTTTTACGTTACATAAATTAATATCAATATTAAATTTTTTACACATCAGCGTGCGACGGTAAACATAATTATTTGCTCTTCGTTAAATAAACCTGGCCTAACATTTTGTTTTATTTCTCCATTCCCATAATCTTATTAAAAGTAAAAATAAAAAAAGGATTTATTTAATCGAAATTAACGTGCAGGAATGGTCCTCAAATGTATTCTCGAGTTCCTTATCAGTCTCGTCGTTCATTCCGCTTGCTCACTTCTTTGAAGTCTGAGTGGCGTTCGACGTATGTAAGCAGTGAAATTATTATATCTGGCCGGCTTTCGCGATTGCGTACACGTACATACGCATACGCGTCGGGCCTGTGAGCGTACAAGTGCGCAGACACACAGGTTGAAATTATATGGAAATTGGCCGGCGTGCCGCGCCGACCACATCGGAGTGTTATGACGGTGTTCCCAGCGCCGGTGGCGCGACGGGACCGACGGGCCCCGGTCGGAGAGGGAGCGTACTCTCGGGGACCACACCGGGTATCATTTGCCATTCCACGCCATTATGCCGGCCGAAAACGCGGAACCATGTTTCACGGACGTCTACTTAAGTGATTTCACCGGCGATTAAAGCCGCGTCCCTTTGGCCGGATCGCGGGTACCGTTGCCGCTGTGTCGTGTTCACCAGAAGCGAAATTAGGTCCCGGATTCGCGGCCCCTCGGGAAACGTTACTCGCCCGCCTAAGAAGGGAAGCAGGAGAAATACGATTGTTTCTCGTTGAGCTTTTTTTCGAGATTCATACGTATCGATATGTGGATGCTAACGTTGATATTGGATTTGCACGTAATCATAATATGTTCAATAAAAGCAAAAAAATAAAGTTGAATTTTTAAATAGGAGCAATTAAAATGAGAGAAGTTTATAAATTAAGAAATATATTCATTTGCGGGCAAAATTGTTTCAATTTTATAATTTATTCGAATATTGCGTGATTTGTATTCTCGAAATGTCATTCATTGAAATAACTCGATCCATATCGATTAATTAAACATATATCTATTTGTCGTATGTATCAATTAATTTTATTAACAAGTTACATACTGTTATTGTGAGATAACGAAATCCTTGAATTTTCGTTGAGGAGGGAATGTAATGAAAGCTCGATCAACAAGATTATCTTAAAAAATAAAGGGAAAGCACACACAAAAAGGGAGCGAAAGAGAAGCGTAATATTGCCAGCTGCACGCACGTGCTTCATGGTTGCACCTGACCATTGAGCTTCTTTTCCAAGCACGAGCGAACACTCCATCCATACCGTTCCGATAGAGGGTTCGTTAATAAGATGCTCTCCGGCTCAAGTTTGCCTCTAATAACGGGTTTTCCTTTTTCGTTAGGGTTGCCAGCAGATTGTGATCTATTGTACGGGGCCACAAATGAGTGAAAAAAATATGCGTCTAGATGCGAAGTTTAACTCTGAAAGGCGTTACAATTTCATATTCTCGGTAACGTTACAAATGGTACAGTTGACATGGAAGGCATTCGCTATTGAGGTGAATTCGAGCAGGATGGACCCAATACATACTTTTGAAACGCGTGTTTATAAATCTCACTTGCTCATCAAGTTCATCTTTAAAAAAAAACTTTAAGAACTTTAAATTAACAAAGAACTTTAAAAAAGAACAAGAATACGTTTGATGTGCATACTGTAAACTCCTATGAATTGCCACTGCTCTTATTCAATATTTGCTTAATTTAACTTAAACAATGAAATAAAATTAACGACATATTGAGTAAGCCTTGCTCAATATGTTTATCTAATTTAACTTCTATGTTAGTCACAATTTTATCTTCCTTTTAGTCAAAATTAATGAAATATTGAGTAGGAGCAGTGGCGATCTGTGAAATAGTTAAAAATGACTCAAATTGAGTATAATTTGACACTACGAGTTTAACAGTGCAGTTGCTTTATTTCTCGGATTTTTTTTCGTGCGTTGTATTAATTTTATTAATAATTAAAGGGACATCGGGTAACAATTTGATTGAAAACCAACTATATTTTTCTGATTTTAATTAACAATTTTGAGCAATAATTTGAAACTCGTCGAGAATTCCCGACAAAAATAATATTGTAAGACAGCGAGGAATCGTGACGTCATAATTTAATATAACTACCGCGATAAAGCTTTAATATTAAAAACACATCGATCAAATCGCACGGTTTACCAATGACGTTGAACTAACCACCGCTGTAAATTTCATTTAGTCATAAACCACACTGTGAGCAAAGTAATTTATTCCCTCGTTAGACCGACTCTTAATTAAAGCCTTATGCGACGTATACAATCGTCGTCCGCTTCCCCTTGCCGCCGCTATCTCTCCCGCCCGCTTGCCGATAAAGTTAAAACGTGATTTATAAGCTGCTTACATTATGCAGCTTTCAGCTTTCTGTCATTTGCTACATGCGGGTTATTAATTGCATCTGAAAATCAGAATCACACCGAGCAACCGATGTGGCCGCTGGTTTTATTATCGTATATATGAATATCTTTTAACTTTATCCGTTCATCGTATTTGTTTTGCTTTTTCTTTCTTACACGTTTATCTTCTTCAAACAATTTTGATTGAATTTATTCACTATTTATTGAAGAAAATGTTGGTACTCAATTAATCTCACAATTTCTTTACAGTTCTAGAGATGAAATCTTCTCAAATTACATATATTACACATATCTAATTAAAAAAGGTTTTTTTTTCTTGTAAACATTTGATCGATAAAAATAAGATATTTAATGACAAGTGTTTTTACATATTGCATTTTAATTGTGTTAAGAAATTATTTTGAATTGATTAATTATAAATATCTTCGTGAATATAATTCGTCAAAAATGAGCTTATTATAACACGCGCGGTGAATAACATCGTCAAGATAGTTTGAGTTAGCCCATTGTTTTTTTTTTTTTATTAAATGAGCTTGTTTTCCACTAACGCAATTAAGAAGCTAATAAAAGGGATAGTTCACGATGACGGCGGCGAGTGAAATTACAGACCGGTTTTCTCCGAAGAGGGATAATTGAAAGGGCGAGAAGTAACCCGTTGCCTCAGGGTTGAATGAAGAGGGTAAAGGGAAACAGCTCATGCTTCCGTTTATGGTACCTTGAGGTACTATACGATATGAATGAGCTCGTAGAAGACCCTTCCCTTGCTTTTGACCAATGAATGAAGTCGCAAAAACTTTTCGACCCCTGACACGGAGATGTTTCTCTTCAATGAGTGATGAAAAGTGGTTGTCGTCTCTCGGACCCGCCGGCACGAACATTTTTATTCCGGTCGATCGTCGCGCTCGAGCAGCAACATAAAAAGAATTACAATGACTCTAAATACGCGTCGCTGTAATAAATCTCTACGGGAAGCCATTTGGCGGTCAAGAACGATAATAACGGACGGCGCTTTTATTAATGGAGGAATGCGGGAACGAGGGCCATTAACCCCTCTCCCTCCCCGTGCCCGGATCGGATCAGCTGTTCTTCGGGGTCCTTCCTGATGGTTGCACGGCAGGGCAAACACGCCCCTTTAAATCTCGGTGGAGGACTGTAAAAGCCAAGACGGCTACAAGATACGACAATGGGCCGCATGCCCGTTACTCTACGTCGCGGGCTTGTGTCCTCGAAAATAAAACATCGTGATTGTAGGTAACATTTTCGCAATTTAAACGCTTCTCGGGCATTAAAACGTGACATCGCCGTATAGCGATGGGCGTTTAAATCCTCCTCTTGAAAGTGTTCAAACAATTTAATCGTACAAAGATTCGAAGTATAATATCAATTATTTAAAACTCCGAGAATTTTTAAGAGTTTAAAGAGTCTTAAAAATATCTCGAAACTCCCGATAATTTTTCACTACAAGTCTCTGAATAACTAAATGTTTAAAACTCTTAAAAATGAACTTGAGAGATCCCTATAATTTGCATTAGCCTCAAATATAGTTAAAAAATATAACTAAATATAATTAAATACAAAAATATATTCAACAAATAATTTATTGTTAATCACCGTGAAAAATTACATTCTTTGGCAGTTTAAAAATTATGTAATGCATGTAGAACATTCTAAAGTATTAATCAAGGAAAAATAGTGGCATCGAGTCAGATTGCCGTAAAACCGAGGCAAATCTGGTAAAGTAACAGTACGCGCGATCGTTTCGCGAGGGGATTGGGATGAAGTTGCTCCCGATCTCCCAGCGTGATCTCCTTGATCACCGCTCGATACGGCGCGGTATCCTTTACGGTTGAGATCATACGGAAAGCGGGAAGGCGCGCAAGATAACAAAACCGCGGGAACAGAATTTAGGTTGGGCCCGCGGTTAAAAGCATGGTTACGATCGCGAAGAGCCCCGACGCGTAATTGAATGCGCCGAGGCGTATGATTTTGCCGATTTATCCCCGGGGTGCGAGTAAGCCGCGCTTAATTTAAACTAAATGCCAGCGGTAAATGCTGCGCGCGCGCTGATAAGCTCCCTTGATTTAAACCGGCCGCATACGGTCTCCTCTGTACTTTCGTGTCGTTAAGGGAAGTAATTAAATTGCCCCGCACGGCCACCATCGTCGACCGGGACTTTTTCAAATTCCCGAGACGCGAGTGAGAGACGTGTGCGCCTCCACGAATGATTATTAACGCGCGCATTTATCCAACGCGGTCGTTTATACTGCGCCTCGCAGATAATTACTCGCTGCAAAAATGTTATCTAATATTGTTAGATTAGAAGGTAAAATACATACTTCCAGAGCTTGGAGTTAATTACATTTTGTGAAGAATTACTAAGCTCATAGGAAATAAATTGCGCTTCTAAAGATTCAAATTTAGCAGAAAGTAGATAATTAAATCATATTCACCTGTTTTTATAAAATTCTATAGATCATTGTAATTATTCTTAGAAATTCTTGTATCTTTGACTTTTCTATCGAGTTAACGCGAAACCATAAAATTTAAATATTTAGTCTATCTTAAAGGTCAAAAGAAGAGTAATACATTATTACATTTTATTAAGAAGGTACGATAATAAAAAGAGCCGGACGGAATTTATGTACGGAATTAATGGCACGCCTGAATTGTATGCGGGAATCATGTTACGTAGTAGCGCTGAAATTTTAGGGAGTGAAGCCAATTTTCTGACATCTTGCAACGTATCTGCCCTCGGAAGTGGTATAAGATGATAAAGGGCGTGCACTCTCATCTTAAAAGGAGCATAAAATCACTAAGCATATAACGGGGCATTCAGATGCGAGACTAAATTGCGATCGTGTTACGAGCATGCAAGAAAAACAGCTGCCAACTCGCTCGATTCCTCCATCTGGAAGCTTAATTGTCACTTGATCGTCTTAACCATGGACTCGAGAAGCCAATGAGTATCGTCAGTATTTCATCTAACATTGGTAGTAAAATGTAAAGTCGTGGCGAGTTTCTTTTTTTATAATGTCACCTATTTAGCAAAGTTAAAAGGGATCATAAAAATCAGTACATTTGACGATTGTAAGAATGAAAAAAAGTCTTAAGTTATGCATTATGTAGTGGAAAATATTTTAGCAGAAATGTTAAATAACATTTATTACAAATTAATGCAAATGATACGTTAAAACTTTTATCGTAAATAAGTAAAACACTGAATTATCGAAATATTGACGCTATATTATGTAATCGCAGTTTACCTGCATTAAGTGCAAATTATATTATATTAATATTTTAATTGTTTATCTTTTGTTTTTATTTTAAAACGTGTCACATTATTAAATTTGACACTGATTACATGTCGACAATTCCTTTATTTGACGAAAAGAAGAAATCTTAATTAAGACAAGAATAATTATAGAGAAAGTTTGTCAACTTTTTTTTTATCTTTTTTGCATTTGTTCCTTTATGTCTGTAATTTATTGTTTTACCTCTACAAAATTACACTCGTATATATTACAGGATATTGAATTTATACGTAATTAACGAGTTGTCAATGTATCTTACCGTAAAAGGTGGTCATATAGAATCTCTTGTGAATCATCGATTACGAGAATTTCAAGTCTTAATTGTATTTCATTATTCGACACGGTTACGTGAACCAATAACATCAACAAGAACTCCGGTGCGCAAATGTATCATCTCTCATGTCCACTTTTATCGCGTACATAAAGATCTTTACTTTACAAACCAAATGTTAATTCTCTTTATATCTCTCATTAACACGCATTAACGACGGAACGCATTAACACCTCACGCTTAGAATTAATTGAGGCTACGTCGGCAAAATCTCTCGATGTTCAGACACGAAATTATTAAACGCAAATGCAAATTTGCAAGAAAGTGCCGCGTCCTAATTCGACGACACCGAGAAGTCCTGTTTCAGCTTTCTTTATGTGTATCATATAAATTAAACCTGCAACTAGGTCGAACATTTATAAATGCTACTACGGGCGGTTACAAGGTGACGCGTGTTTGCAAGAAGCGTAACACTGTACAGCAATTTAATGGTACCAGGCGTGCGAGCCTCTGCTTTCACGCGAGAACAAGGTGTTGCAAACATTGAAGGTCAACATGCAGACCTCTCCATTCAATTATCGATTACGTAAATACTTTTCCGCAAAACGCGTAACGAGACGCTCTTCCTTCCGCATTTATCTGAAATTTTAACTCTCATGATTTGTCCGTATCAGTGCGTTGCTTTCTATCAGTGCTTTGCTGTAGTTTTGTAAAATACTTTTTGAGAAGTTAGCTATCTTTAACAATTAAAACTTAAAAGAAATATCTAAAAATTCTTGAATTATAAATTCTTATGCATATATAATAATTAAATTTTTGGCCAATGATTAAAAATGTCTGTTGTTCTTAATTATTAATATAAAAGATAATTGCATAAATTTGTATTATGTAACTTCAGCTTGCAGCTGAAATCGTACAGATATGTCACGTCAAAACAAATTATGAATTTTTTAATTTCAGACGTTTCTTCTATTAATTTTTCTCGTATATCACACCGTAATCTTTTTGCAATAGATGCAAGAGATAATGAATTTACGATCGCGTACTTGCATCTGCAACTTATGCCTGACCGTTTTTTAATCGTTGCATTGAATCGCGCACCAAGTTACATTTGCGTGCGCACATACATATACACATAATCACGTATAATAAATGTATATCTACAATTTATTATCCAATATAATTCCAAAGGCATAATCTCAAAACGTGCCGTTTCACTGAGGAACGAGATATTTTCTTTCACAAATATTTGCTCTCTTTAAATTGAATGGAATTCGATTGCATGTGCGTTTGACCTTAAATATAGTGAATAAAAAATATACAGATGTAATGAATTTTAAAATTATAAACGGTATTTCTTTTTGACAGGTGAAACATAATGTTTTATCGCAGTTTTAATCCTGACTCATCGCCACCCCCGTCGCTGACCGGCCTCATTCTTAATTTGACATTAATCTCTGAACCGGTACTGTTTATGATAATTAATATTCGGAAGCCCGATTGTCGCTCGCGGCGCACATCTTTTCTCCGGATGATCGCAATGTTTCGACCGTTCCCCACAATATCCATGGCTAATCCTTTTACGGATTACGTTTTCTCTCGCATAAAGTAAACGTTCGTAATTGTTAACAAGATACAATTTCATGGTGCAAGTATAATTATATCATGAGCGGTAAAGCACAGCATTACGTTAATCATCGTGAATGCGTCGGTGTATAATTTTCCTCAGAACGTCTCTTCAAGAGAAACGTTCATCATATACGTCTGCGATACAATGTTGGACAGCGCAGGTCGCAAGTAATCAGAAGTAATTGCCAAGTTAATAATTGCGTAACCAACCTTTGTCGTTCGCTCACGTAGTAGGTTGGTAATATGAATAATAATGATGATTATATGCTCGTTTCGTGTGTTTTACATCAAACTGTCGCAGACTAATAAAAAAAAAAGCTGAGACGTGCTGTCTCGGTAAGACATAATTATAACTTGCGATTGTTTGCCAATAAGTCAGAAATGATGCATCTTATAAGGAATACATACATGTATATATATCTTTAAACGCAGATTAAATTGTAATTTCTCTTTCTCTTCCTTGCTTCATTTTTTTACGAATTTTCTCCAAATTTCTCGTAATTTTTAATATAAGATAATTTAGCCACTAAATTGTAAGCATATATTTTAATATTGACTAAATAAATGGAACAAGTTTTAAACTGTAAGAAAATATTCATTGGGGAAATAATTTTGCTTATCCTCGAATATCAAACCGACTTTTCAATTTCGCGCATAATTCTTGGACTTTTAGTCGCCATAATTCAGCAGAAGCGTGCATCGTGTCTGACACGATTTATAACACGAGAGAGTAATGGATCCTTACGACGGGGATCTATTTTTAGACAACATTATTTTTTTCTCGTTCACGGACAGTGGGCAGGAATGAGAAACGACGGTGACAAAAGAGGATTACACAAACCCCGAAACCTAGTAATCCCGTCTGAGAAAGAAAAGAGAAGAAAAAGAATAAATTGGTCAGTTAATCCTGCAGCGCGTTCTCTGGCGAACGGCTGTTCGCTCGGCTTCTCCTTCTCTTCCTGCTTACACACGTGCGCAGGAGCGCATTGTGGGGCCCCGATGTGCCAGATGATAACATCGAGAGTAAGACAAGTATCGTTGAGGATATCTCATAACACCGCGATGTTAATAGGATGAATAAAACCCCGAAAATTTGCATAGCGCGGCTCTCAAATAAAAGACTTCAATTTCTGCAATTAGCCATTATTATAACAAGTAAAACTAATAACTAACAAGAAATAATAACAATAGTAAATAAAATAGAAAATTATACTTTCTTTGTTGCATTATGTAAAATTGAATTTATACTAAATCACGATTTTCACCTGCACTCATACACTCAGGCATGTACAAAGAGCTCAATTTAAAAAAAAAAATCGTTTTCAAGTATCTATTTAATTATTTATGATATTTTTTAGATCGAAAAGATTTATGTATGTCGCAACTAACGAACGGAGCCATTCGCCGAATGGCCGGTCGCGCGAGGTCCTCATTTAAATTCAAACATCGACGAGGTGAATTATCTCGCTTTTTCATGCTTAGACGGGACTGAAACAAAACGGGGCCGATTGTGTTGATGGCTCTCTACACCTGGAAGTGACTGCTGGTTAGGATCACCCCGAAGGTCCATCCGAGAGTTCGCCACCTTCGTGGCGGGATGTACCAGGCTGAGTTACGAGATAGCGCAGAAGAAGGAGGCACCTGTGCGGCAGGTGACCGCTCTACCACGTAGAACACGAAGCTCCAACACTTGTGCGTTCGCGACGCACACGCGTGCAATCGAGTCAAATATCTGTATATGAGATTCATATCGCTTATATTTATCGAGGTTCATCTAAACTGTCGACGGGCAGCGCTGAAACATTGTATTCCCGCCATAAAAGAATCATTTAGTATTTGTGTAGCCCGTTTCGTTAAAGTTATTAAGATTTATTGGTCATTTTACTAAAAATGACAGTCATTAAAATAATGAAATAACAAAGGAAAATAATTGTCTCTTTGCATGCATATATGCATTACTTATTTTTAAAAAGAATTTAAAAAATTTTTTAATATATAGAAGTAAACTATAATATAATACAATCCCCCTTTTTTTAAGAAATAAGATGGAATAGCTTCTGCATAGGTTTTTAATTATCATTCTTTAATTAATATAATTTATTATATTCATTTAATTTATATTACATTTATGTTATTTAATTCTTGTGTTCGCGTATGCAATTTATAATAAAAATTAATAAAAAAAACCCGCCTTTAGGTAATGATTATAGCGTAATAATCAATTAGCAGGAAGATCTATAGAAACAATTAATAGATTTTACGGATTCACCACAATATCTGTAAAAAGCACTATCGACCTTAATCGTAAATCGACCGCCTTCTTTTCGCTGGTTCAGCGTATCGCGCAAAAAATGGTCGTTTCAATTATGAACGAACTTATGGCCACTTAAACTCCACAAGTTTCATAACTGGCTCATAAAACTGACTATTCGAGCAATATCCGTACCTCCTACAGTAGCAAAATTGATGTATCATAATCGATTGTCAAATTTCCATTTTACGATTTTACAGACCTTTATGCCATTATTGCCACGAAAAATTAATCAAAATAATTGTGATACAACATTTTCATGTAATTATAATCGACATAATAAAAAGATTTAGTGATCCGCGCGATCACTAAAATTCACGCTCTGCGGTTCAACGGGAGCAACCGTGACCTGCAAGGTATCTTGTGTATTCTGACGAAATATCAATTACGGCGCGCCGAGAGGGCAATAAACGGCGCATACGTACTAATTAGAAGGCGCGGCAATTGCCGCTTATGTTTCGATCCGTACGAATCCGCGCGTAATTTAGCGGCGGTGCAATTAAAAAAGAGGGCGATCGACCGGTCGGGAAAGGACGAACCCGCGCAGACACACAAAAGGGCTTTCTCCGACCGCGTTCGTTAAGGGCGCCGTGATTGGTTTCGTGACGGGACAGGTGCATATCGTGAAACGAAGGGAGACCCCGCCGGCCCATCTCTGTCGATATTGCAGCCTTTTGTGTTACGCAAAGTCCTCCGACTCTTTTATACATTTGTGCAATTCTATTGCGTTCAGAAGATTTCAGTATCATCTTATCATTTTTTATTACAAACTAAATTAATGAAAGGTATACTATAAAATAGCTTTGTTTTCCATTCACCATAGTTTCTTGATTAATGAAAGGATATAGAAAAAATGATAAATATCATTCGTTTTTTATAAATGTCATCAATATATTAAATTCCAAATACGAGCGAGATTATCAGCGAAGGGACGAACAGCATAAAAAGAATGCCAAATAGAAAAAACGAAGACGAACGGGGCGTTTTTCCAACATGTAAATGCACATCGTATTATGTAAGCACAATACGTGATTAAATTTTTGAATATCAATCTCGAGATACCTGTGCATCGTCATGAATATTGAAACAAGATTCTTATGCTGGCACTAGTTTATATGCATATAAAGTATAAAGTCTTTAAAATACTCATTCATCAAAAGAAGTTACATCTGGAATTATAAATATATACAATACTCAAATCTTCAATCTGCAAAATATCTTAAAATTTTCATAGTTTTCTAAATGTTAAAAATTACTAAAGTATTTATATATAATAGATTTTTTTTCATTTAAGACACTTAAAAAACTTTTTAAAATTCAAATAATTCTTTTTGTGAAAATTTTGTTCAATTTAAAAAAATAGCTTTAGACATTTATATGCTTGCAATTGACGAAGAACGTGATAATACTGAAACATTTGACATATTATTCCTGCCATGCATTGCTTTTTCAGGAAGACATCTGTGTTATTTGCATATATCATTTCAATCAAGTCCATGTGTGGGTAGCGCATTTGCATGTCAGTAGAAAATTCTTGACAAATGCCATCATCGTCGGCTAATGGTCGGATAAACGAGCGGAGGACAAGCGAACCGGCAACATTTAATTGCAAATTGTACGCACATAGAAGGAGAATTGTCGCCTATAAAACACAGAATTAAGAAGAATACTGGCTCGTATTCGTTAACAAGCGCGTGACAAGTTAACGCACAATTTCACGACGTGTACAGTCTCATACCGACCAGCTGAACTGCCTCAATCTGTTGCTGGGCTATTGCGGGCGACTGTATCGCGATGTACGAGGATATAAACAAGTCTTTGAAACATCGTGGGATCATGACAAGAAAACTTTTTCTTTCATTATTAGCAGAAATTGGAACTCTGGATCTTCGACTTAATCTAAATTATGTGCACACCAGGATTCGTCGCGATAAATGCGACATCCGGTCAGAACGTTAATTCCGTGCAAACGCGTGTGCTTTTCTGCGTAATTAAAAATTTTAAAAATTCAACAGACGAAGAGGATTTACAATCGATGAGGTCTGTTCATGATCGTGACGAGAACGGCGTGCGACGTCTGAGATTGCAAATTGGCTAATTATAAGAAGCTGAAGAGAGGCGAAAGCGATCCCGGGTATCTGATTGGAAGGAACAAGCTGGAATTAGGAATAACTTAAAACGACGGACACGGGAGAAAGGAGGCAGCGTGACCACGAAACCAGGCGCACGCATGCTTGACCGATGTTACGAAATGTTACGATGTGGTGAGTCTCGTGTGTTTAATTGCGGATCAAGAAACATCATCTAATCGCGTTCAATCTATGTGCAAAATTGATTGCCCACGCGGACGTAATTAGCGTCAACGGCACGCGGAATTAGCGCCATGTCCCGCAGGCTCGTTATTTGCATAGCTAATGTGTGATATAATTAAAGATAAACCGCGATGTCATACAAAGAATACAAATTAAAGTCGTGCGTCTTACTGCAAAATAAGACTGAATAATATTAAAAGATATAACATTTTCATGACGTGTAAAAAGTGAAAAATAACGTTTAATGATACACGAAGAGGTCGTAAAAAAGATAAGAAGGATAAAGACACGCAGAGGGCTTTGAAAAATCTTTAAATTCTGCAACGAACAATTCTTTCGGCAATGATTAAAAAAGACGGAATAAAAAAGACGTAGAAGTTAAAGTTTAGTGTCGATATCACTTTAAGATATTGCGACTTACTCGTGATTTACGACTATGAATGACGTTTATGAATGCAATAGTTTTTCGAATCATCCTCCAGAAGACGACTTTCTGCGCACCCGGTGTGCAGACATCATCTGCGGACAAACATGTGGATCGAAAATCTTGTGTGTCGAAAGCCGGATGGTACGGGAGCCTTGACTTCGTCTTCCCTCTCTTTATTTTCGTTTTTTTCGCTTTGCGCGCTTCGCGGTCGATATCCGGTGCCCGAAGTCTGCCATCCTCTTGGTCTTCATTTGCGCAGAAGCGCTTTCGGAACATTAACCGCGCGCAACTGCTGTTTAAACTCGCTCATCGGACCCGATGCGATCGAATCTCGCCCTCCCCCTCCTCCTCCTCCCTACCACCTTTCCCCCCGGCTCGATTAATCATCCAATTTACGAGCCTTGATAGAAAGCAGTGTCGATTCATCGTCGGCGAACCGCCGATGAACACGTATCCCCGACGATTGGGACGTGCATAGAGTGATCTGCGCGCCGATCGTTCCCGATAAACGAAACGCGCGCCGACACGCACGTTGAACGTATCGCGTACGAAATTCACATTTTCGTAGCTTGCAATTTGCGAGATAAGCTCCCGGTGCCGAAAGATTCAAAGCGCCCCATACGCGCGATTTTTGTCTCCTTATTTAGTTGAACACGTCGTTGTATCGTGTACGAATTTACATTTAAATGTTAACAAGGCAGATTATAAGATTATGCCTTTAAGGTTGCCTATAAAAGGAAAAGATTCTTGTAAAAGATTCTTCGAAAATTAAGGGACAGTCGGGCAATTTTTCTGCATCGCCGCATCGTAATGAATGAAATTAACCGAAATGAATGAATACAATTCCTCCTCGGTATTTTGCAGCTATAGACATATACAATAGACTGGCCCCTACCATAAAAGATTGAGCGTTGAGAGATTTGAAGGATAGAAATAGCGTTCTGGGGATCTCTGTCTTTCTCTTTCAATCGCGTAGTGGGAATTGATAGAAATGGGAGAAAATAAAAGAGTATGCGTGTACGAGAGAGAAAGCAGAATTCTGTCTACTGTATATCACAGTAAACTCCTATGGGTTGCCACTGCTCCTACTCAATATTTGATTAATTAGACTAAAACAATAAGATAAAATTAGCGACACATTGAGTAAGCCTTATGTTGTTAATTTATTTAATTTAACTTTCATGTCAAAATTTTACCTTTCTTTTAATCAAAATTAATAAAATATTGAGTAGGAGCAGTGGCGAACTATGGAGTTAAAAATGACTCAAATTGACTATAATTTGACACTACGAGTTTAACAGTGATATCTATGTTGCAACAATCCTTTTTTATCTGATAAAAAAATCTATCCGGATCTAAGACACTGCAGTTACATGCGCCGCACATCGACGGCGATGATTACACCGCCTCGGATGAATCGGTCAGGCACATAAAAGGGTTGTGTAACTAATCCGGCGTCGACGACATCATTACCAGCCTGACGCGGTGCGCATCTCGTGCGTGTAATTAATATACACAGGTCGTCCGTAACTCAATCAACAGAACCTTCTCTGTCTCTCTCTCTCTCTCTCTCTCTCTCTCTCTCTCTCTCTCTCTCTCTCTCTCTCTCTCTCTCTCTCTCTCTCTTTCTCTCTCTCTCTCTCTCTCTCTCCCCTCTCTCTCTCTCTCTTCTTCCTTTCTCCACGTATCCTATACCTTGTTTTCTCTCTCTTTCTCGCGCGTTACATCTTTCTGCCTTCTATGGCTGCATCGACCGCTGCGGCTACGCGAAGATATCGCCTCTCGATTCCTCTTGCCGACACGATACCGAACGCGATATAAAGCGCAACCGAACACCGCCAGAGCCGCTCTGGGCCTGGCACGCGCCGAAAGCCGAGTCGTCCGTTTCCACGGCCGACTGCCCGGCAATTTGCCGGCTCGCTACCCTTGCAAAAAAATTACACTCGGGGGCCCCACTTTGTACCTCCGGCTTTACTTTACTTTCTTCGCAACGGCAGTTTTTGCACGTTAAGCGAACGCACGTTCCCGATATAGACCGCCCGCGACAGACGTGGAAAATGCACCAGAAATCGGAATTTCTATCTGATCATTTTGCATGCAGAAAGTATTTGCGTTGTAACATGTCATAGAGATTGCAGGAAATACAAGGATGTATATTTGATCTGTTATATTTGTAAGCCTAATAATTTTCATAGATTCACTTAACGAAGTAATCTTATGCGGGTCTCTTTGATTCGTGACACGACAGTTCCGATAATTAAAGAATCGTTCACTTCTTGTAGGCTGTAAAGTTGACGTGAATAAATGTATTCATTCATAATTAAAGAATCACGTAATTTAAAACAAAGTACCAATGCGTAACATCAATTTCATACTTTCTCTGAGAGATCGGTATAGTCCTTTTTATTATGTAGAAAGGAGCCCGACCAGCTTTTCAGATGAGTTGATTAATTCTTTTATAAACATTACAAATGCGTCGCATTAAGCAAAGCGTTACGCAGCGATGCGTGACCTCGCCGAAGAATAATGTACGAACGTATTATGGAAGTAATTCGATACGCGAGTACTTTTAAACGAGAGGCGAGGGGGGAAGGGGATCTTTTAAACGCGGGTATCTCGATCGCCGCCGTCGCCGCCGCGCCGGGATAATTAATCGGTCGCAGGACTGATAAATCAAGGGAACAAATACAAGAGGCACGCAACGTTAAGTACGCGCGAATTCTACTTTTCGCCTGCCACGCACGAAGAAAAAGAGAAAGAGAGAAAGAGAATTGATTCGAGATACGAACCGAGTACCGTTACACGCGCAGATGAATGATCGTCCGGCTCGCAAAGTACACGCGTCGTTCTATAAATCAATGCGGCTTTAATAAATGAGAGTGCAGCGCCACATTTATCGATCATTTCTAGTCTGTCGATTGAACATTTCGTAGAAGACATACATACCAATCTGTTATTAATGTTTAAAATATACATATAAGAGATACATTTTAATTTTTCGCGAATTTTTTCAGCAGCTCGTCTCGAGAAAGAATTAATTTATATCGCTTGTTTATTAAATTTATTATTTTTTATGTTAAGCATTTAGACCATAATAATCATTTTGCAACAATGAGAAATTATTATACAGATAATTACTTTCTAAAAGAAATAATTAAAGTGAAAATATATTTAGAATAATTTTTTATTAAAGATTTGAATACGCAAAATATTTTCGCGAGTATCTTAACAATATATCAATAATTACTTTCTATATACATGTTGAAAGTAATTGATAAAGTGATTAATATATTATGGCTAATTTCGGAAATTTCATCGACAAATTGATATCAGATCGGTCTCAGCTGGCGCGATACTGGCGAAAATTTCCGAGAAACAGGCTGGCTGAATTGAATTATGAGGCCAATTACAGAGTAACTTTCGCGTGGTCTCGAAGATTAACTTTGTACGACGCCTTTAGTGGCAGTAATACACGTACGACGCGTATTACTAATGATACATGCACTACATCCTCTTGATTGATTTGATCGAGTTTAGTTTGGAACCCCATAACTTTGTTACTTGAATAGATTATAAATTATAAATTAAATTCGGAAAAATATTTTATAATTTATGTATGAATATATACACATGGATTTACGATACAATTTTTAGCATTCTGAAAATGATTTATTTGAGAAATCAGGCACGGAAAATTATACATAAGAATTGAAATACAAATAACGACTTTATTTTTCTGACTTTTTTTGTAAGCTTGTAAATACAGAAATCGATAAAAGATGGACGAAATTAAGAAACGCTTCTCCATAAATTTTCCTCAAATAACTGTCGTTCAAGTTGTTACAAGTTAGCACAAGTATTGACCAATTAATTAAATCTGATAAATATTTCATGAAGAATCGAACTTTCCATGCTTTTTATGGTATTGGTACTAACGTTATTACACGCAATCGCGAAATCGCACACGAAGGATAACAGTATATAAGGAATGAATGTTTTATCGTAATGCAATTTAAGGAGTGACTTCTTTTTTGTGATTGGCCATGTAAGAAAGAACTGATTTATTCTACTGACCTATCTAGATAAATTTAAGCCTGAAACTCAAATCCAATACAGCTGTCTTTCAAAAGAATTTCTTGTTGGAATTTTTTCCATCAGCACGAAATTTTATCTAATTAACAACAATTACTCGATACATTGCAGATCATTTTTGATTCAGGATATTTAGAAAGCAAAGCTCAATTAATCTTTAAGTTAATTTCATTCAATGCACAGATTTTTTATAGATTAATTTTTTATTAACAAAACTAGAGATAAATTATACTTGAAGTATTTTTAATTTTCTTTTCATCCAAAGTTAGCTGTTGAACTATTTTCATGCGACATGTTTGTGGTATGTAGCATGATAAGAAACGCCATTCATGATGTCATTATCGGAGGCTGAATATTGAATATGCGATTGCTAGGTGGAACGGTACGTCCGCCGATTCCAAGGCGACACATGTAGCCTTCAGATGGCATACGGGTCCCCATCCTACTAACAATAAGCCGGACTATCCCACACGACTTTACAGCTTATTCAAAGCAGCGGTCAAATTTTACGCTCTATTAATCTTCACGTTGAATTTTTAAGGAATCGCTGTGGAGCCGGCCATATGACATGCAACCTAATAATCTTTCAAAGCATAAAACTTGTCGCGCCAGACATAACTTTAGCATTTCGGCACCTAATTAGAAAATGGTAAAAATAAATTGTCGAATAATGAAAATAAATTGCCGATGATCGAATGCGTGAAATATGAAATATGTACAAATTATATCTCGTGTATTAATAAAATTTGAAATAAAAAAGAAATTAAACTAAACCATTAATTTGTTTAATGTTTTAAAGATGCTTTTTAATTTTTAAATAAATTTCAACTAATTGCATTTTATAAAATGCTTTTAACATTATTACTCTTTTTGAAGATACATAAAAAAAGTATTATGATTTGCTAGGTTTGAATAAACGCACAGTAGATAAGTACAGATGTATCAGCAAAGCACAAAGAATTACATGCTATAATAATCAATCTAATAATGCGGCAGCTGCCACGAGACATGACTGATTTTTATTATTACGATTCATCCCCTTCTTCATTCCTGCGTAATTGCATCCATAAAAATACGCACAGTGGCACTTCCTAAGTAAGACGTGGTAATTAAAGTCGGTTAACATTGTCCGCGAGTTAATAAAATGTTAAAGAGATAAATATATATTGGAATAAAAGCGAGTTATTGCTTTGTTTTACGATTGTTTATTACGAATTGATAACTTAAGTAAATATATCGTAATTCATTTACACGTACATATAATAAGTAAACACAAAATATTACAACACATATCTTTACATAAATTTATCCTTTTAATTTGTTACTTTATTCAATTGTACTTTTATAAAACATGTTCCATGTATAAATTGAAATATCGAAATTGCAATTATCCGAAATTTTATGTGTGTATCAAAGATCATTTTTGTTGGAGAACACATCTAGTGCAAGGTATTGGGCAGAAGGAAGAAAGATGAGTTGCGGTATAAGATATTGTAGAATTGATTGACTCATCTTCTTGCAGATGAAAGCACAGGCCAAATTACGTAACTTAATTTGCGAAGCTCAGTGCGAGTGTCAGAATTATTGCGCACAAATTAATCCAATGTCATCATTATTCCTGATCAAACGACGCCGTCGTGCATCAACAACGTAATTTTTATCGGTTTATATTAGCCTGTCTTTTTTACTTTTATTTAAATTTCAACGCGATAATAAAAGTGTTGCAGGGTTCCTCTTAATGTTGTACCAAATAGAGAATAATCTTCTATGCCAGAACTCGAACAAGAGTTGTTTACCAATTTCCTTGTCGAATCAATACGATGCGTTTCAAGTACAAAAAAAAATGATAATTTTGCTTCGCGCACGTTGCGGCGATGTAGGTTAATAAAAGAGACTTGACGAGAAAAAGCGCCAGTAAATTTTCGAAAATCGAGTATAAGACGTTAATGCGCTCTCACCATGATTAACACGTAATGGTATCAGTATGCCTTGTGCGGATCCTGCGAGGAATAATAAAAAGCGCGAATCGCGCAAGATACAGTTTTAAGTGCTCGTTACCGATGTGAGATGGGCCCTCCTTACTTCGTCGGGATAAGTGAAGCTCCGCGAGCCGAACGGCGGTGCGCTAATTACGTGACGGAGTCGAAATTGCTAATTACGGTCAAAGCAGCGGACCGATCGGAACCCATTCGATTCGCCGGAAATTTTCGCGAGTGAGGAGAGAACTGAAGACGTGAGAAGATTGCACAATCGTAAATGCGTTGCCGATTCGATTTAACAGTTTGCCGATTTAATGCTCCGCTTTCGGAAACTTCATGCACATCAATGTAAACGCTGCTCATAACGTTTTTCGATTCGAACATAGTTAAAGAATTGCGTGTATAAATACTAATTATAATTACAGAAAAAAAATTCTGGTTAAAAACGGACGAATCAGAAAATCTTATAGGATTGATCAAATATTCTGATTGTTATAATAGAAATTCTGGTACAATAACCAGAATTCCTATTATAATAACTAGAATATTTGATCAATCTTACAAGATTTTTCTAATTTGTTCATTTTTAATCAGAATTTTTTTTCAGTGATGCTTTAATAATATTTTGTTAGAAATATTTCTGAGCAATGAAAAAAAGATATATATAAGCACTAGCATTACAATAGTTATTCCTCGTAACAGTATTAAAATTGTTTGAAGGTAATTAATTACGCCGTTAGATAACATCGTTACATAACACGCAGAACATTAATTCAGAAATTCGAATCGGATTATTCGAAGCGACAATGTACTCATGTGGAAGTTCTTATGGCAGGAAGCGCAGATTATAGTCTCATCTAATTTTGAGCAGGATGCTTGTATTTGCATCTGATTACTTTTTAAATCCGACAAGCAAATTTACAATCGTTTCACGATCAAATGTATACAACAACAAAAACTAGTAGATCATAATAAAAAAAATCAAAAAGAATAATTGCGAAATATTTTATTCAAAAATATTTCGTACGTTTTATATTTCATAAAAATATTTTTGTAACTATGCTGATATTTCATTGCATTATAATTTAAAATATCAAAAATTTCTAAATTTTTCATGATAATTGATATACATATATAATATTTTTATATTACAACTGTGCAACAGAATGCTCTTTTTTTGTACGAAAGAATACATTTTTACTGTGATTCTTACGATATTTTCACCGCAGGAATTTAAATACCTCCCTTATCTTGGCGAAAGAAGGAACGAAAGCTACTTTATTCGTAGAATCACGATCCGCAGCATCTCTCCTCCTTGTCTCGCCTCCGGCCTCCGTTATGCCGCCCGTCATAATTTTCGCCGGAGTACAAAAACGCGAGCATCTCTCTCTGCGGCATCCAGACGCGGGACGCCGATATAAAACGCAAGTTTCGGAAGAGACTAACGCGGGAGGGCGGGGAACGGCGACGCGAGATGAAAGAGGCGCGGCGGTAATTATCCTGCGAGTTATTCTCATCGCGGTGGCATTGCAAGAATCGCTGCCAGAACAGCAGCTGCTCGCGCGCGGTTGGTTGCATTCCCGGCTGCAGTTCCTGCTCGCGTGTGGCAGCGCGCTCACGCGCTCGTCCTCGCACGTGAAAGAGACGAGAGCGAAAAGAAGAGAGAGAGAGAGAGAGAGATAGGGATAGAGAGAACGCACATGGAGCGAGAAGAAAAGTCTGATGCGCGGCAACATCAATCACTGCGTCACCGCTTACGCATGTATCAATGTGCATTCTCCACGACGCATGTACGTACAATCACGCGGCAAGTGCATCCACGCGCATACGCACGTAATTTGTCGAGCATCGCGTCTCGCGTTTTGAGTTTTTTTCTTTACGAGTAGCCCAATATATATTTTCCCCTCGAAGCAAAGCGGCGTCGACGTAATAATTCTTCTTGAACGAAACGACGAGATAATTTATCGTTAAGTCCTTCAGTCTCTCTTCTAATTATCACGTCGTGTACGTGGTTCATTTCGAGGAGACCTGATGGCAAGGGGAAGATATTTTTTAATAGGCTCTCGCTCATTACAATTGCAATGTTACTTGCGCATGATCAATCTTTATGTTAATTAATTTTTTCAAATTTATTTTCACGGCAAATGGAAAAGACGTTAAACGTGGCGGCCGCTCAAATTGTTATTAAACACCTCGAAAATACCTCGAATTTTCTTTCCAAAGAATTTGTAAGGAATGAAGCTTACAACATCTCGTGTGGTCAATTAATAATAGATTTACTTTGTTCCTTTCAATATCGAACGAGATGTTCATCGTCGTCGAAAGATTTCTGATTTATTTAATTTGCCGTTTAATGTGACCGATGGAAATTGATGAAAGAAATTCGGGGCGTTCTCTTAACTCCCCCGTTATATTCACCTTTTTCACAGTAAAACTAAAAAATTGGCGGTTTGCAATTTTCGGGGCGGAGTGGGCCGAGCGCCGCGAGTCTTGCAGCGTGACGCAATCTCAACGAAATCTCTCCCTCTGTTCATCCATCACTGTCGCCGGTGGTTACCGTCCGCGACCGTGCATGAATTTCACAGGTATGGACAGCTTCTGCCGGACAAACCGGCAAAACACGCCTGTCCGGACCGGGCCGTACAGAGGCGATGTACGTTAATCGTGAATGACGACTAAATGCAAACGCAGCCGCGGGCCGAAACGTGCGTCTTCATCTTGACGAGCTACTTGAGAAAACGTGTGATGACGTGTGTTAAGGTATCGCTCGCACTGATCTCGGTACCGTTGTATCGGAATGTAATAAAACAGAAGCATGGTTAAACGAATCTCCTTTATCGCCATTTACTCCTCCTCGATATTTTTATAATTAAGCTGTAAACGCGTATAATAAATATATTCTTTGTAAAAAAGTTTATAACATGATAACGGCGGATCTTTGGCATATCTTACATACTGTCTCTAATTACATTTTTTAAGATATACCCCAAAATATATATCCGCCAATATACATAGGTATAATGTTATAAAAATTTTGTTATTAGAAATATATTTACAAATACATTTACTTTTTTTGAATATATTGTTATACCCTAATCTTTTTATTTGTTTTACACGCAAATCTGCAGTGCGTTGTTAATCTTATATAAATGTGCTCATTGCAAACACAAATGTACCGCGCGATAAAGATTCCGCGAGATACGTCGACCAGTTTGTACGTTACAGACGTAACTTCGTTCTGCCGGTGGCACACATAAGATGTATCACAGTCGCGCCGGATGCTGCCAAGCCCCCGCTAGGGGCGATCGAGATTCGCAGACGCACGTTCGGGCTCGCTGTGTTCCTCACGAGATGCACGCGCCGCGGCATCTCCGGCGCACGCGATGCATCCCCGTTAGCGATCGGTAATCGGCGGCTTTATAAGTTCGATAGAAAGTGAAAATCACCCACAGCGTAGCAATCGTCGCAACGGCGGCAACGCGATGAACCGTTACCGTGGGTGGAGAACAGTCTCTTCGATGATTACCGGGTTATAATTCCCTCCATTAGCCGAAAGACTGACCCACATCCCCGGGGCTCACGCTTTCAAAGACGGGCCGGATCGGGAGGTACCCGCGATTTTAACTTGCACTCCAAACCTGCCCTCCTATTCGGAAATATCTCCAAAAAACAGCACGTTCTTGATTGCCGATCAGTCGACGTGCTGTCCGGGATATTAGTTTAAAAAAAAATATGCGTAGATCGAGTTTCACACATTTGACCGTCAATCAATTAACATAATATGACGCGCAGTATATTACGCTATCTCGAGCTTGTATCTTACTTTTACACGCTTTATTATCCATCTTCCTTAACTCGTTTTAACGTCTTCTCGTTACTGTCCCGGGTAATACGACGAAAACGCGCTTATTAGCTTTCACGAGAAATATCCCACGTGACGGGCGCAGAAATTTGAATCTTCTTTTTCTTATATTTTAATCATCCGCAAGTGTACGAAATTACTATACTTTACGTTACACGTACACGCACTTTGCATCGCGTCACGTAAAGCAGTGCGAATGAACGGACAATCCAGCAAGCGGCTGCCGTTAATGACATTCCCATCCTATTATAATATAAATATGTAGAATATAAGGGGTAAGAAGAGAGAGGGAGTGTATTACGCAGATTAAAGCGCCATCAGCATCGGACACCCGAGAGCACCTCTTTGTCGATTACCGCGCACTTACCGTGGAAATGTGACCGGCGAATATAAAGACATTGCCGTTAATTGCCGCATTAAAATATATTGGGCCGCGAACATATGCTATAAAGGAAACGTTATAGGGGTCCGGTTTTGCCGGGTTTGCGAAACCAGCCAACGAGATCGCACGTTCTTTCCCGCGGCGGTCAATACGCGGCAGAAATTTCACTGCAACGCACGGCGGAAAGAGCGAGGTGGGCCGACGATTATCAGAGCTAACGAACCCACTCGGCTTTAACGAACTCGCATGTACGGTCCGAAATCGATAAAAATTCGCGATCGATGAATACGTGATCTTGCGCGAATGATATTCTCGCGTAGCCTGAATAGTTGGCCCGAAGCGACATGCCATATTTATGGGCAGTGACGATGTGCGAGCATGCTTACTAATTGACACGTAAAAGTCGGACGCTATCGTAATAAAACTGGGCGACGAAATCAGGAAAACAACAGATCGCGTTTGAAAGAACTCGTAAAAATTTCGTCGCGTTTCCAGCTCCGGGCGATCGTACAACGCAGGCAAACGAATTCGGCGATCAAATATTTCTGCATAAATGCAAGAAGCCACGTAATGTTAGCGAGTCGAATAAAGTGCAGTTTTATTGAAAATGATAGAAACTATTCACGAACAAAGCTGATTGAGTTGATATTTCAATTATTAAGCGAAACATAAGCAGAATAAAATGGTAATGACATACTTTTACGGTTAACGTATTAAATATCTTTCTGAAAGAAATTATACATAATTTCAGGATATCTTTTTAAAAATATTTTAAAATATTTAAAGATTGTCTAAGCTACAAAATAATATTAAATGTAATACAGATAAGTAATTTCAAAATTGCATTCTATAAGATATATCTCTCAATTTTTCTCAGAAATCTTTTTAATAATATAATATTAATATTTTTTAAACAAAGGTTCTGACAGAACTCTTCATAATTCTTCAAGAAAAAAAATTTCAAGATCTCAATAAACGAAAACGCGGGGAAACTTATGTAGGCCACACGTCCCATGGCTGTCCGGTTATCGTGTATAGCTTCACGACATGCATGTATCCTCATGCTTTTACGTAATCGAGCAGCCGGGTGCGAAGCTAGCACGCGCGACACGGTCGCCGTCGCCGTGTTGCGGTTCTGTCGCGTCGTATCGGTGCCGTATCAGCGACAGGCGTCTTAAACATGCGCTAATGAATTCCATCCACACCCCCGAGGAGCGGTGCAACAGCAACGTGCACTGGCCACGTGCACACGTCCGCTCCGGTGCACCGGGACAATTTCCGATTTCTCCTCTCTCGCGGTGTCGCGAAAAACTGTCCGACACTTTCACGGCGCCGCGGTGCGTGTGCGTGCAGCTGTCGCAGCGGTAAGGTACTCGTTACACACTCGATTCGCATCGCGACGGAAGGGGGATTCGCACTCACGTGCTTCTGCTGCTGCTGCTGCTGCTGCTGCTGAAGGCAAAAACGGGAAACTCGAGCCCTGCGGGACCCCGCTCGCGGTGCCGGATATCGACCGCCTCGATCCGACCGTTTCACGTGTTCGATATAAATTATACATTAAAGGTAATGCGTGAATATCGCGTATACTTATACGCGCGATTTTTCTCAAGAGCTGAACGCGCGTCGTTCCACGATTTAACGAAATATCGATATCGGCCCCCACGATTCCCCGTCGGCTGCTCCGAGGAATAACCGCTCGTTCTCGCTCGAATCGCTCACGTCAATTAAGGCGTCGATAATTTTATTAACGCTTAATTTACGAGCGCGGCCCCGGCACGTAAAGTTTATACGAGCCATCGTAATATCAATAAACGTGCAAATTTAATGCTTAAATGGCGCGTTTTCGACGCATTGCTTCGACGATTTCTCGTTCTCACATTGCTGCATCGCGTGAGTTTCTCGGCCGTTAATGCGCCTTCTACAGAGGACTGCACGGAGATTGGCTTTACTTCCGGCAACTATTTTACGATTATTATGCCGACGTTCGAAAACACGTCCGAACGAGATATGTGTAAATTCTCGGAGGAGATGGTGGAATTTTGATCATAGTTTTGCGGTCGCATTTACGGACTTCCTATCGCCTTTCACCTGGGTTTGAACAGATAGCAGAGCTTTGCGCGGAAAAGTACTTATACGGGCTTTACGGTACCTATATTTGCGATTATTGCCATTTATATACTGCGTATGTACATACATTTCTTTTTCTAAATTTATGTGTGCCGTTTAATATTTGACTTTTTAAATGGTATAGGCATGAAATATAAATTTTACAATTTTATAATTTGTATCTTCTTTAATTTTTTTCACAAAGATTGTATCTTTCGTGTAGCTTTTACTTTCGATTTATTCTAATGTATTTCTAGTCATTTATATTCTAAAACATTTGTCTTTGCCGTTTATAAAGGCAACAAGTTATACGATCATTTCAAAGATTGGATTCTACAATTTGTTATAGGTATTCCGCAAAACTAGGTCATATAGCCATTTGCCACTTTATTTCCCGCCTGGCACCACAATTTTTTTTAATGGTTTCTAATCATTTCTCATTTTTCCCTCAAGTGCGAATTAGCACTCTGCCATTAGAGGAAAGAAAAAGGCTCTCGCCAATTTTTTTATCCAACCACTCCGCTGACGTTATTATCATAACTTATCGCCGATTCTCGATCTTTTTCACGATGGTGCGGCAATCAAGCGCGAATGCGCCGTTTCCGAGACTCGATATCATCGGCACTTTGCAACGTACTTTATCCATTCTTACATGTTTCTCGTATTACATGAGTTTCACGGCACGCGCGAGTCCGGGCACGTAAATGGCATTAGCCTAATTGCGGAGTGGCGTCGACGCGATGAAGAGGCGCAGGCGATAAATCGTTGCGACGCGCGAATATAAAGGCGGCTATATCCTGAATAATGAGATTATCACAATTATCGGCCACGCCGCGGTATTATTACAGCAGGGCCGGGCACGCCGACGGCGCGCAATGACTCCGTTCGAAAAAAACGGTTTTCTTCCCCTCCCAGTTCTCTCTCTTTTTTGCTTTTCTATCTTTCTTGACCACCCTCCCTCCTCCTCCTTCCTCCGCGATCCGCCAAAAGAGAAAACGAGCCCGCAGCTATGTGTGCAACCGTATTTCGAGCGCTTTTGAGGGACGCGTTCGGACCGCCCGACAATATGTGCAAATAACATTGCAAAGTTAAGATCGAGAATGGAGAAGGCCCCGGCGCTCGATTGCACGAGGCGCGCGTGAAGCTGCAGCCCAGGAGAAAATCTGCTCGGAGCTATGGAATCGCGTGCGGAGAGCGAGTGGCGTTCGCCGAATCGCCGCATGTGCTACGCGTCCCGTGGTCGCGCGGCGCGGCGTGCAGTCCCCGCGCCAGGCCACACCGCAGCATCTGCAAGCGCGAGCGACGGCGAGGTGGGACACACATGGCCAGAAAATATTATTCGTCGAAATTGCACAACGTGTCCCGCGATAGCATCGACTACCGATGTAATCTCAAGGCGGCTACGCGCCTTGCGAATGTGAAACTCGTATTGAACTCCTGCGTATGCATCGTAGGAGCGTTGAAATCTCCATATTTCCTAGCTATCGATAGATCTGAGAAGCGCACCATACGCTGAAATTGATATTACACCTATACGATGTATCTAAATTTTCTCTCTCTCTCTCTCTTACTTTTTTTCTCTACAGATGTATTTATTTAATTTATTCTACAGAATGGATATGTGTCTATTGTCGAATAATAAAAAGACGCTATTGAGAAAAAATTCTGGTTAAAAACGGACGAATCAGGAAAATCTTGTAGGAATGATAAAATATTCTGGTTATTATAAGAGTTATAAAGTATCGAGTTCTATTATCCTACAGAATTTTCTGATTCGTCCGTTTTTAATCTAAATTTTTTTTCAGTGACGAAATAAGAAGTTTTGCTTGCCATGCAGCAAACTGCAGAAATCTTTTCCAACTCCGATAATGTTGCTTTAATTTTTTCCATTGTAACAACTGCAGAAATCTTTTCCAACTCCGATAATGTTACTTTAATTTTTTCCATCGTAACTGAAAATAATGCAATGGAAGCTTCAAGTTGATCATTTAAACATTATAATAGCGTACTCCAGATCCAAGTGTACAGAAGCTTGCACTCTTCTCGCGAGATCAAGTGAAAAGTCAAGGCAAAGTGTTACACCGCGAGGTCTCTCACCCCTTGTAAACTTTATATCCGCATCACTCGAAAGTCGAGAGCAGCGAACGATTGAATCGAAAGAGAAAGAGAGGCAGATGAGGCGAAGCGAAGGATAAAATAGTCTGAGAAAAACGGAGCGAATTCCCAGCCCGTACGCGACGCGCATACGAGTACGCTCGCGTGAACGTTCGATAGATATATTGCTTCATTAAAAAAGAGCGTGGCCGGGTCCGTGCATCGAAAGAGAAATTCGAGCGACAGCGGCGGCGACGGCGGCGGCTGCTGTGCGTGGCGCGTGCGTAAGTATACGCGTGCAACAAGTGGCGCACGCGATAACAGTGCACGCGCGTGCCGTTACGCGCACGATAGTAATCTCACCCACTTTAATGGCCTCGCGAAGAAAGGTATCCCTGAGACAGAGATTCAGAAGGCCCGTAAAAATAGATTCGCCTGATTGACTTGGCAATAACGACCGAATAACGCCCATTTGTTTAGTAATTACTAAAAAACTTTATTCGATGTGTGAGAAATCGCATTCACGTATCCGCGTGAATATGTATTTATAGCCTCGTGATGTAAATATACGAGTACGTAATTAACATTATTCATGATCTTAAAGAAAGATATTTGCATGTTAAATATTTAATTAATATCATTATTAATCAATTTAAAAGAAACATTCATAAACTGCAGAGAATTATACACATAAAGTATTTGAGGATAAATATATTAATACTTTTGGGAATAAAATGTTGAAGGTGTTCAGAATATTTTGAGTTTGATTTTTTGAAAATCTCAATTAATTGAAGTACTACATATTAATTATATATAACATACCAAATAAAATAATACAGTATAAAAGTAGTAAATATATGTATGTGATAAATTTCTCTTCGATTAAAAATCATTTCTAATCTGAAGATTTAATTGTCGAAATGATAGCAACCGTTGTGATCTGCGAATCTTTTTCGCCGCGCAGCGATTGCGCAGCGGAAATAATGTAGAGTGTTGTTAACATCACCACTTGTCGGTTGGTGAATAAACGAGCCTGCGTGGCGGTTCGGTACCAGTACGGCACGTGTTTCTCGACGTCTTCGGAAACCGGGCGAGGGAACAGGACGAATCGAAGTGGGCGGCACTCGTGCCTTCGCGACGGCAGCTGTCTCTCGGTTCGCGCGCGCGCGTTCCAGCCTTCTCCTTATTAATTAAACCGGTACACACGCGAGTACACACGCGAGCGTTGCGGCCGGTATCCGCGCGGTTAACGCGCCGCCGCTCCCTGGCTTACGATCGGCGCAGTGCCGCATCTAATTAAGTCGAGTCGTCCTCGCGGAAGTCGAAGGCCGCAGCCGACCTGCGCTTCGTCGTAAAAAAAGCTATACATGATCGAATATCGGCGCCTCAGCTTCTCCGCGTCCCGGATCAACCCGCTCCGGCGCGAGCCGATGCGGCTGGAGAACCCGCTTCCGGTTGCGTGCAGCGCGCGTCGCGCTTTAATTCAGTTGGCGTAACGGTAGTGAAAACGTTACGGCCTTTTTATTCGTCTCGCACATTCGCATAATCCGCTCGTAAATTATCGCGGAGCCCGTATGCCAATCTCGTTTGTCGAGGATGCCGCGAAAGGCGGCATTGTCGTTAATCAAATGAGAGATACTGGAACAGAGATACGGGAAAGCCATGATATAATGCGAAAGACGTATAGATGACAATAAAGACAAACAAAAATCATGCATTTATTGATATTCAGTTGATATATTTTTAATTTCTCCCCAACAATTATATATTGAAGGGTTAATCGTATTTCACGAGTTACAAAAGTATAAAGTTTTAGAGAGAATAATAAGGAATCTTTCACTGCTAGATTTGACGATCACTCGTATAAGAAGTCGAGACGAAAATTTCGCAAAGAATCAACAGCCATAATTCTCGACGTCCGTTCTTTTTTAACGCGACATTACGCGAACGAGTATAATCTTCGCGGCGTACACAGGGTCGGATGCAATGCAAAAAGGCCGACTTGTTTATACGTCGTTAACATAAAGAAGCAGGGAGGGAAGGGGGTACAAACCGGGCCGAATAATCGGCGTTGTTCGTCAAAAGTGGACACGACGCTGTCGTGCCTCGTAAAAAAAGCGTACCACGTGCTGCAGCGGAGGAGCCGTAAATGGCGTTACAGCTGCAAGTGCGTGCCTTGCCGAATGCATGAGAGGAAAGGGGGAAGAAAAAGAGGGAGAAGAAGAAGCCGCGAAGGTTCAAGCCGCAAATCAGATATTTCGGCTGCTCGATTGGCCGATTCGGACTCTCGAGTCGTTTTTGGACATACCTACTTTAGCGCCGACCCGATCGGAATCGGAGTCTTTTACGTCCGCCGGTTCCCGGAATAACCGGGGCGCAATTAAATGTTTCGTCAGCGTCCGTTAAACGAATGTTAATAGCACGACAAACAGTTCTAAACGATCTTCCAATGTATTCTTTTTTTTTATTTTTACTTATTTTTTTGTATTTAGTTCATCGACAGCGAAACAATCATTTTGCGGAACGCGGCATTCGTAACCCGCGGGCGTTGGGCGCTAAATGCGGCCGACGACTTGACGAGAATCGTGTGCCCCTGCTTCTCTCTCTTTCTCTCCTCTTGAAATAATTATCTGCAGAAAGTTTGAAGACGTTTACTTCATTATTTTGCGAAAAGTGCACAGACGTGCGTTTTGACGTTTCACGAGTAAGTCAGGAAGCAGTGCGATATAATTCGAGCGCAAAACGCTCGTTACATGCGAAATTATCCACGGTATCTCTGCGATCAACACCTTGCGCAAATTGTAATTCGAGGGTATTAGCGCAATTAGGATTTCCTCAAAATTTCTCTCGTCCTTGAATGCGAGAATTGCACGCGACAGCGTGCGTAACTACCCTCGGTCGTAGCGGTTATTACCTGGATGCCATTGGTGGCCAGCTCGTATGACGATCACGAAGTATTCGCTTCGAAAGGGGGTCGGAAAGGCGCGAGGGGTGGAGGAGGGACGAGGAGAAGAGGACCGCCAGAAAAGATCGCCGGGAGCCAGGCCGGGAATCAGAGAGAATCGACGAACGGGCGCGGAGGCATTATTTAGCCCGGGTCCGCATAAAGCTGTTATTACGCGCAAGCTGTAACCGCGCGCGCGATTCAATGCCTTCGATTTTCGGGTGAGAAAGTGTCCACCCAAGAGGTGGTTAATAATAATTTTTCCCCTTCGTGACACGCCGCGCGGCACGGCGCACGCAGCGCGCTGCTGATTGCGGCCGTAACAAATCGCCGGAACGACGAGCGAAACTCGAGCCCGATAACGGATGTCGCTGATTTCGTTCTGGTTAATTATCATCGAGGCTGAACAGCGCGCGGCGATTTCGGCGGAACGGTAGAAATTATGCCATCAATTTTTACGTTTCGATTATGCTGCGGTGGATGGAGGATAATTTTTCAGCATGTTTGACGAGGATAAATGGGTACCTATCTACGTTTGATCAAAATGCGAGAAACGTTAAAATCGTAATTAAACGTACATGGAAGTAGATCGCAAATATGATGAAATATTTATAACATTTTTTATTTTAATTTTGTTTAATTAGTGGTCGTGAACGTGCGTTTCGCACGTGAAATTTCTCTTTATTATATAATGAAACATAATTTTTGTAAAGATTTAAGATTAAAAATTTTTTTAATATTTTTTTGATAACCTGACGAACTGTCACACATCCCATCGCTGATAGCTCTCGCAGTACGAAGTGAGCTAAGCGAGAGAACTAATCAGCATCGCGGAAAAGCTGCAATAATTAAATCTCTACATCTCCTTTCTAAGAAAGAGGGAAAGGGAGAAAGGATATGGCTTATGTATACGATATATTGTATACTTATGTATCCGCTATTTTACATATCTCGTAACTTTTTAAAAAGTAAAGCAAAAAATAGCAAAAAATTAGCAAATAATTCTCATGTCTTATTGTTTACTCTCGTAATACGAAGCGAGAAAACCAATCGCGGAAAAGAGGCAACAATATTTTGAGACTTTCGAGTATCGATTTAATGCGCCTTCTTTAAAAGTAGAGAATATTAGGAAATTTCTTTTATTTAAAAAGTGTTTTAGAATTTGTCATGCTTGCATATAGTTAAAAAAAAAGAAACACTTGCAGAATATTTCATTTCATATGCAGAGAACTGATAGAAAGTAATATAAAAGACAACACGGGACATGCAAATGTATCTCCACTTGTATGATGTCCATCGCGCGAATTGTGAAGTTCTCACTTTGTAGCACGGAGAGCTTTCTCGAATTCGTTACTTCTTTTGAAAACGCATTTTACACCCGGTCCGCTTTCCACCCGATTGCTTGCATTGTAGTATATCACGAGAATGACAGTTTCGAATTAAGGGAACATCGTTGGAGATGTTATCGACGCGTCTTCACTGACCCGGAAACGTTATTTCGCCGATCGGAGAGTCGGAGATCTGAGTAGTCGTAAGTTTTATCGGCTCGCGCGGTCCGTGCCCCCGAGCAAAATGGAGCAGGAGAATGAGTAATTGTAACTGAACGCGATATTGCTCTCGCGAGAGAGCGATTTCGGGAGCACCTGTTGTCCCAGTTAGAGACCGGACATGACGGAATGCTCTCAACGTCTTCATCATTTTACTGCTGTTATTCTTGCATTGTGACACAAGACGGAATTGCATTCGTACTATTTTAATTGATATTAATGCGGAAATCAAACGTGCAACGGGAAGAGATTTTATTATCCACATAAGCAAAAATTTATTAATAGAACAATATGACGTTAAACAGTGATTGGTATATTATATTGTTAGAATCAAATTTTTAATTTCTTTAGAAAGAAACAGAAAGAAATTAAAAAGGGACAGAGAATCTGTTGGCTTTAACGAATGTTTATAAGAATGATTCGCATTTATATGTATCAAAGATTTAACTCGCCTGCTCTTTCCTCTCTCCTTCGTATAATTACGTACAGATATAAATATTTGGAAGATTATAACTTGTTCGACTCTCAGCGTGCACGCTCGAATATCCCGCCGCGCGCGTGCTTCCTCTTTTTATTGTCGGGCATGTTTTTCGGATGCCCGAAATTTTAATTTGTCTTCTGTAATTTCGCTTTAATTTATCCCATCCGCGATGCACGGCAAACAGAAAGATAATGACACCTCATTGCTCGCACATGTTCATTTCGCGAATGATACGGGTAAGAGCAATGGTGAATCGCCGAATAATAAATGATTCCTACTGTGCGCCGCCGTGTCGAGAAATAGGATGGCAACAGTTGAGAGGGCAGCCAGCTGCGACTCATCAATTCCTATCAGAAGGAAGCCCACCAGGAAGATGACACTGGGACTTCTAACAGTTTACAGGATGCGTTGCACACGAAAATCCTTCGAGATCCGGCGTCAATCCTTTATTCCCTTTCAGCAAATGCCTATCATATTCGCATTCGAAGAATATTCTCTCTTGTAATATGGTAATATGTGTATGCGATTACGATTGCTTTTACGGCCAATAAACCCATACACGAGATGCATTATCAGTTGATAATTGTGGGAGTAAAATTTATAATTGCATATATAAATTAATCGTATATACATAATACGATCGCTTCCCCGATATTACGCTTTAGAGTCATCAGTCAACTACCCACAGAGAGTACATAATTCGAAAGTTCTACGATCATGGCTTAGATATGCCGTGGGAATCGATAAAAACGATCGATACGTCGTTAAGAAATCGTTAGGACTTTTGTGCGGGCCGATGATCCTTGAAACCGGAAACTCATAGGCGCTCTCACGTGTACTCGTCAACTCCTAAGTCGCAGGTGCTTATTCCTAAGCGGCTAGGGGTGATGACTTCTTCTCGAAGCACGTGCGCGATGAGAATTTCCTTAGCGCGCCGGAGACGTTACTCGCGGAGGAATGAACCACCTGTAACGCGGAACGGATGCGGGAAGAAGAATCGTAACGTACTTTTTCGTCCAACGCTTTAAGCCTCAGGTGACACGTTCGCGTGGACAGCTACTTGGTGTATCTGATGATTAATACTCGGATTCGGTTACCTTCTCGTTACATGGAAGAAAAATAGCACGTGCTTGAAACGACAACACGGCAGTAATTTGCTCAATGTAGATCGCTCTCTGAATTTTAATACACAAAAAGTTCCTAATTTTTATCAGACTAAGCAAAATAGAGGGACTATAAAACCAAGCTAGATGTAAATGCTAATTATTGTATTATAGCATAGATGTTTTTAATTATACAATAAGTCTTAAAAAGAAGCATTTTATAAAAAACGCAAACGTTTCGTCCGTAAAAGTTGTTCTCTTCAGTGCAATTAATTATACATATAAAAAATGTTACACTGAAAAGAAATTCTGGTTAAAAACAGACGAATCAGAAAATCTTGTAGGATTGATCAAATATTCTTGGTTACTATAATAAAACTCAATACTTTATAACTTATAATAACCAGAATTCCTATTATAGTAATCAGAATATTTGATCAAACCTACAAGATTTTTCTAATTCATTTTTATTCAGAAATTTTTTTTCAGTATATCCAATTTTTATATTTTCTGATTAAAACACACGAGGCACAACGTTTGAACTTTTGTTTTTCATGCGTCATAGCAGGCAATAAGTAGATGACTTAATTCCAAGACCGTTTCGACAAACGTCACGATCGTCGAGAGAATAAATTATTGAAGCCGGAGGAAGAAAGGAAGGAAGGAAGGAAGGAAAACGGCGACGTTTGAGAACAGGAAACAACGGCGACTATCGGCGCCATCGTCCGCCCCATTGGACAGCCTGCATACGCACCGGAATACGCTGGTACTCCGCACAAGTGACGCAGTACAAAGCGGCGAGTATCGAAGAGTATTCAACGACAACGATCTATTTAATTACATGTGAGGCTCCGCAGGTGTACCCTTCGTGGGGCTACTCCCCCTTTTCTCTCGTTCTGCCTCCTTGTTTTTTCCTCATTTTAATTCGCCGCCTTACGTATCACATTCGTATGGTCGATCGTGCGTGAGAATCGTTCCTGGAAACGATATCGAGGCGGAAAAGAAATGTCGCCGGGCTGCCCGCATTAAAGACTGTCGCTAATTCACCACGGGAACAATAATCAAGTATCACACGCTCCAAGTTCCCGACGATAGAAACGCGCGCGATCGACCGTGTGAAATTTTGATCGTTTCAATTCCCTTTGTGACGCCACGATAAGTCTTTGAGATCGAGTCAACTTTATCGGCACGAGATACTGATTTGTAGCAAACGGCTATTACACTGAAAAAAATTCTGATTAAAAACGGACAAATTAGAAAATCTTGTAGGATTGATCAAATATTCTGGTTATTATAATAGAACTCAATACTTTATAACTTATAATAATCAGAATTCTTGTTATATTAATCAGAATATTTAATCAATCCTACAAGATTTTTCTGATTCGTTCGTTTTTAACCAGAATTTGTTTTCAGTGTAAAAATAAAATAGCTTTATTAACATTAATAGCAAAATATTACTTGCATATTTACAGAATAACACGATTTCTTTTTAATTTCATACTCGCTAAAGTTTAAAGAAAATGTGGGTCTTTGGATCAAAGAAGCATTTTGGCGAGTTTCTTTTTGCGTGTTGAGTTACATTTTTGCGTAATTTGTCAAGCCCTTAGCATTGTCATCACAACCATTTGAGTCATGATTAACCCACGATTAATCCATTCAATGGCCGAGCAAATTTTCGGTACGGAGCATATGTCGCGCGTGCTTGGGCAACAACCGGCACAGTGGCGGCTTGAACACAAGCGTTGATATGGTAAGATATATTAGAGGAACCCAGTTATCCGAACTACGGACGGCAGGAAAGAGAACTGATACAATACCGCGTGAAAGGAACCGAAGGAACCGACCGATCGACGAGAAACCACATCGGGCGCGACAGGTGGTCTTACATTGTAATACGTCGAATTGCAACAATGTATGATAATTATTGCCTTGCATGCAATAGGAAGGCGTAGAAAGGTAACGAACAGGAAGGGTTATTATCCGCCAATATTGTCCGCGAAATTGGAGGTGGGGTAAGAGAGTCCTCTCGTCACGGAAGAGGGTTGCTTGTTGCTCAATCACACATGCCTGCCTGTTCGAAAGGAAGTTCGATTTTTTTCGAACATTTTTACTTGTCGAATTGTGCAGAAAACTTAATTAAAAAACCGTGTATAGAACTGATAAGATGCAACTTGTAAATTTCATAATTATTCAATTGCATGATATTTTATATCAACTGCTCTTGGAAAAAAAAGATAAGAAATAAGTTTAATTTGCATCATCAACTTCTCCATTTCATTACATTTATTAGTCTTATCATTTTTTATTTATTTTATTCTTTATTTCTGTTTATTCATGATTGTTAATTTTAAATAAATTAAAAAAACCGCACTCGCTTTAAACTAACATCTCAAATAATAATTTTATCTTGGGAATTATTTACAAGTGAATTGAAAGATCAAAGTTATAAATTAGAGATTGTACAATCATCTAGCGTTTAAAAAGTATTAAAGAATAAAGTGTGAAAGACACTTTAGGAATGTTAATCGTGCATTACAATGTTACAAGATGACAAGTGTCATTGATACGCGAGCCGCAAGCTCACCGGCAGATGGTCGTGGCTTCCTCGAAAAAGCATATGAAAGCTAATCATTCGGAAACGATGAAAGGGCATCGGATAAAGAAATACGCGACGATACGCGGCGGAGGACGGGAGGAACGGAAAGAGGGAATAGGAAGGACGAGGAGAAATGATATTCTTGCAAAATCTTGCTGCACGCACGACCGCAAACCGGCACACGCGGTAAAGTGATGCGCGCGGCACGAGGTACCGCGACGGTTGCCCGCATTTTTATTTCTTCTTCGCCTTGCCACCCTTCCTCCCCTTCCTTCCTCTTCTTCTTCCCTCGCTTGCGCGCCGCGCGGGCTCGACCGTTTTAGAGAGACGGTACAAATAAAGCAGGTAAAAATGAGAGAAGGGCGAAGGAGGATGAGAGAAAAGGAGACAGAAAGAGAGAGAGAGAGAGAGAGAATGGGAGAAAAGGAAGGAGTGACGGTGGAAGAAAATGGTGGGGTGCAGCACGAGCCATTCGCCCCCTGCACCATCTGTTGCACCGTTGCATCGAAGACGTTGCGCCCGGGCTTCGCAGGGACACCATATGCTTACTGTATACCGCACCGATATTACAGGAGACCACGGCGCTTTTATTGTTTTAAATATCGTACCTGTCGCGCGTAATGATTAAGGTTTCTAGCGATCTCCGAATGACGGTATTCCATTGCGTCGATCGTATATGAAAGATCCGAGGACGTTCAAGAGAACGTGGTGTCTGTAATAGAATATATGTTACACCAAATGCCATTAAATAAATTAAAATTAAATTAAATTAAATTTACGATTGCCGTTATACCCTAAACCCGTCGCTAGTTATTAGAGATTTAATTTTGACCGTTCTAAGAATTCATTTGAAGACGATCAAGTTGCTTAGAATGCTACGAGCGCCTGATGAATCGTGCTATGAGTATGTAAAAAACCTGTGACCTCATTTTCGAAAAATCAGCTGTTCAGGCTTTTATCCTCGCCCGACACGACATCGCAATAATCGTGCACGTTAACGGAGAACGTAATGAATATTTATAAATGAAAGATGCAAGATCGGTATCGTATCGTTCCACATAGAAAGCATCGTGTTCTCCTCGAAGGGGAAATCGGCTGCCAATTATGTGCCCGTATGTAGTTACTCAGAATAAAATCCAACGACTCTCTTAGCAGCTCTTTTGCCAGTTACAAATTGAATACATATACGTAACAGAATTTATGCAAAATAGTAATAGAGCTTATAACGAAATTTCAATCAAAGCAGAAATTGTAATTTTTTACTTAATTTTTATATCGTATTATTTCTCTTAAATATTTTTATTTATCAGGTTTGTATTATTAAAAAATAATTGTATATATATTTTTACGATGGATTAGTCAAAAAGTAATCAAAGCAGATAAGTAAGAATCTGTAACACAGATGTATGTAGATAATTACAGCCGGAATTACGTCTGCCCGTTTGTTCTCTCAGAGAAGACACTCATATTGAAAGCGGATCATCGTAGGTAATCTCACGAAATGAGTTCGTGAAATCGCGTACCTATCCGCGTCATGGAACGACGCGCGTCGACATCAAAGGCGTCGCTGCTCGTTCCGTAGAACGGAACGTGCACGTTGATAAACACGTAGTACGTGCACATGCACGAATCTACGCACGAGCGGGTCCGAGAATGGCTTTTAGCCTCCCTTCGTCCATTTCTTTCCCTCTTTTTTTTTTTTTTACCTGAGCCACGTGGCGACGCGTGCTGACTCCAGGGGACAGTTGCGAGGGCTCATCGGCCGCCGCCTCGCTCATGTGTGATTCAGGGGTATCTTTTGGAGGTAGAGAGAAGTTAGAAAAAAAGGGGAGTAAGGAACACTGGAAAGAGAAAGAGCCTCAGCGAGAGGATATCCCGCGAGTTTCCGGCAGATCGTCTCCTGTTGATCCCGAAAAATCGTAGCTGGACGTGGCCGCTGATTCATGATTCTTCAGGCATTACGATTCAGCCATATGGGTTTATCTTGTTAATTCTTTCCTCTGCATCTTATTAACGCGCTGTCTCGAATCTTCTTTACGATAAATATATGTTGGATAATTAAGAGTTTTTATTTTTTTTTCTTGGTAAAAATATATTCCAAAGTGTCTGAGAGAGATATAAGCGAAGAATCTAAATTCCACTAATCATAAATAATGCAGTGATTTTAAACGGACCGAGTTCGAAGTAAGCCAGCTGAAACGGGTAGGAGAAAGAACATAAAATTGATGTTCTATGACTGCGCGCGCGAGCATCTGTCCCGTATACATCGGTTTTAAAATCGTACATCTAACCCCATATAACCAGTCACGTGTTTCCTCCGATGTTTTACGATACTATTCGATATTTGCTGTGGGTCGCGTACATGGGAACTCATAACAACGGAGATACTCACACTCTTTTTGTGTCAATTATGAAATATGATCTGTGTCCTGATCATTTCTAAATGCCAAACACGTCCCCTTTTTCTTTCGTGTGTCTTCCATGACTATAATACATCATTATGAAATATTAATTAATTATTCACGTATTTATTTGAAAAAGAATCTATTTTAAACGACGATATTTTTCATTATTTCATTTACTATTATATTTATTTTTCTTCGTGTCTTCATTGATTGCATCTCAATGATTTTTAGTAAGACTGACGTCACGAGATAGACAGTTCAAAAACCGTTCAAAGACCGTTAGGTGAAGAATCGTCATACCGGAAACGTTTAACTTTATGCGGTTCTCCCCAATTAATCCCCGGAAAATCGACTTTATCCCCTCGAGGTGTGAAATTCCGTTAGCCACATGGCACGCGTGTGTATTTTACGTAAGCTACTGGAGATACAAACATTCCGTGCTAATTTATTACTGTGCGGCCTTCTCCCAAAAAATTCTAACTACAAATTAATTATATAAATATATCTAGAAGTGTAGTTTTTTTTAAGAATTTTATCTAAAAAATATCTAAAGAAGGATATCTTATACACGCACGCGTTATAGAATTTTTTTCCGTTGTTTAAACATAAGTCAGTCTCGACGGGCGCGTCTCGGATTCGAAAAATCGCAGGGAACAACAGACGTTGGCGATCGACATCGCTCCCGTAGGGGTGGATTTAGTGATTAGCAATTAACTTTGACCCTCCTGCTGGCCGCTGATGTCCGAGCGGGTGCTTCTTCTTTTCGACTATTTTTCTACCCTCGACCCACCGGCCGCCGATTTCCGTTCGTCGGAAACGTCATGTGGCACATTAATTGGATCCGCGTGGAATAAAAGGAGGCTCCTACACGGCGAACTTAGAAACGAACTGTTCTCCATTGAGATATAAATAGCGGCAGCATGACAGTGATTGACGTCGATAAGCGGCATTTCAAAAGTAGCGAATATACATTTTAATTTACATATGTTGTAATTAAAATATGGAAATATCATGTGAATGTTTGTATATATGACACCGTTGATAGAATTATCTACGATATAAATTAATAAATCAATAAATTGATCAATAGAATATTTTTATGCATAGCGCAACACATTAATTAATACAAAATTGTAGGAACAAATCATCTATTTCGATAACGCTGCCAGTTTAAGCTTCATCAAATCTACTTTCTCTCAATGAATAATCATTAAAGTGATATGTTCAGCAGATGTAACAAAAATTATATACTACCGTTTTGACATCATTTTTGACTGTACATAAAATTAGATACTGAATAATATATTTTACAAGTGTAAATTTTATAAATATTTAAGAAACATATTAAATATTCAAATTACTTTGCTAAATTTTTTAAATTTATTTTTAATTGTGTTCTACATTTTTTATTCTTATATAAAATATTTAGAATTTATTTTCTTAGGTTTGCTAAATTAAAAATTAAAGATTATTATTTTTTGTTAACAAATTTAATTTCATGCTAGAAAATACCATGTGTGTGTTAAAATAAGATCATTTGTAATTTCTCACGTCAAATTATTGTTAATTTTTCAACATGCCGAACAATTGATAGGAAACCTTGAAAAGACATAAGGGAGAGATATAATGCCAACGTGTTGCGGAAAAAGACAGAGAAAGTCGTCTGGTACCCCTTCACCTTCTCCGACGATGGCAGCGTGGTGACAAATTAAAATGGCTAAGAGAAGCAGGTGATGCTCGGTAGCTCGTTTATCTTGTACGTTAGTCGGTTTTTAAATATGGTCGTGTGAAGTCTCAACGCATGAGCATGAGTGAAGCCGATTTTTTATTCTTATTTGATGGAAATTTTGCGATATTGTAATAAATGTAATGCATACGTAACGAGACGTATATCATGTCATTATGAAAGCGCCATCTCTCTCTCTCTCTCTCTCTCTCTCTCTCTCTCTCTCTCTCTCTCTCTCTCTCTCTCTCTCTCTCTCTCTCTCTCTCTCATATCTTTTATTTCTTATTTGTAGTTATCGCATATCTTTAATAATTTATTTACTTGACAATTGACATCTAAATATTTTCTAAATAATCAAAGTATATAATAAAATAATAAATTAGAACAAAAAATGAATAAATTATTAATTTTTAAACGCAACACTTCGTATACTTCGTTTTCGATATTATGCTTATGTTACGATTTGAATTTATAACTAAAAAATAATTAAAATCAGTAGATCAAAAAGATTGTTTCATATCTTGATAAAATATGATTATTTCATCTATTTTATGTGTCTACACACAAAAATAAGCATAGATTTAATAATTATTCACTATTGCGCACGCATCTTATTTCAATTAAATAATTCGTAATGAAATAAAATAATAAATGTCAATATAATAAAAAAATAATATCGATGCTAATCTATTTTTTAAAAGAAACATCGGAGATATCGTTATTACCGCGTCAATTCAAGTATGCATTATTCTGGGAACCGAAGCAATCATCGACAGCATTGCCACAATAACAGCCGTCCAGATCGCCTGAAGATTCACCCGTGAGTCCGTATTAGGCAGAGGGTGAATCACCCCAAGGATTTGGGTGGTGTTTAGCACGCTCCAGCGAATCGAAGCGTCACCGTGGTTGGAAGGAGAGGTCCGAACGCGGTAATGTACGAAAGAGGGACGAGCCAGAGGTGGAGGACCAACGGTGCGTGACCCCCTCTAGAAGGGTCAAGTACCGGAAGTAGACACCGAACGCAATGCCCCCCGAAAGCAGTGGGTCACGTGGATGAACAACAAATTAACCGGCGTCGAAGCATCGCGGCCCGTTCGCCCCACCAGCGGCCAAAAACCTATCTACCCCTCTGATAGGCATCCCTGAACATCCCTCGGCTTACGTATCCTGACGCCATATGCTGCGCAGGTGAAGAGACTGTCCAGCCTGACACCGACGGAACGACTCCGCTGTATTCTCGGATACAGCTTCGAAATGACGATACACGCGTAATACGGTGATTTCGAATAATATTAACAATGTCGTAAATTGCTTGTTGAATTTGCGGTAAGTTTTTTCCTAGAAAAAAGATTTCATAGAATATCAACTTTTTCATTTTTTTTAATCTTTGATATTAAATATTTCCATGTAATTAAGTATTAAAAGTAAAATTGTATTGCATAGTCCACAGGATTGAAGAAATTTAATATTTAATTCAAGACAGTCATTCTAATTTCAAATATGTTTCGTATCGTGCGTGACTGTATCCGCTGTCTTAAATAAATAAACGAAATCTTAATTTTTTTATCATTATACATAAAGATGTTTGACCAAAAAAATCACAAGAAATATATAACAAAGATTTAGAGTAATATAAACGTACATAATTATTCACTAGAATAATCCATAATAATTATAGACACTTCGTTTCCATTATACCACATTACATATCTTTGTTTACCAATTCAGATCAAGGATAGGATCAATAGGTATTAAAATATTAATATATTCGCTTCTGTACATACGGATCTGTTTGTGCTTCCCCATTACATCTACAAGGGAACTTTCGAGGAAGCTCATAAATTTCTACATTAGCATTAAGAGGCGTGTAGATTATGTGACATCGTGGGAGTTCAATTTGGACGATTTTGTTCCAACTGTTGATACAGCTGCGGAGAACGAGCTCCGTGCACTTAGATCGAGAATTACGTTTGAAAGGAGATGAAAATTTGTGTTTAATCGCGAACCTCGCCCGAATGCATGTGTGACAACGAACGTGCTTTCGTTCACATGCTCTTTGACAAAATCGTATGAAATCCTTACGGAGTAAACGCAAGACGACAATCGAAACGCGGAAATCTATTTGTAATCCAGGTCCATTCGACTGACGACGTGTTCCGATTCTTATGCAAATAAACCCACATCCATCTTGTCGCTATGGGCTATATATGTACGTATACATACGTGTGACGAGGTCACGGTACGATAATATTGAGTGAAAAAGAAATATATGGCGCTTCATTAAGGCGCTCGCATATTGAGGGATATTTAAATACATACTTTTAACGTCAGAGATTTTCACGAAACATGGAACTCGATTAATTCTTATCATTCGTACACATTCAACGAGAACATCGTATATGTAATGTACTAATGCATATAGAAAGCGGCGACAAATATTGTAATGAAATGTCGGTAGTCTTATAATTAGCGTATCTTCTGCGCTAATGAATTCATCGGAGATGATTTTATAAGTGAGGAGAAGGACACGCTGTCGTATAATATTTTAATTTACAAAAATTATACTTAGCGATTTAAAGAGAAACGATAATATGAATTAACGTCATTTTTAATAATAAGTTGATAAACCTGTCTCAAAATAAAAAGTTTTGTACTGCGTAAAAAAATCTTCGCCATATGTCATTAATTAATATAT
Source organism: Tetramorium bicarinatum (assembly GCA_928718305.1). Classification (NCBI taxonomy): domain Eukaryota; kingdom Metazoa; phylum Arthropoda; class Insecta; order Hymenoptera; family Formicidae; genus Tetramorium; species Tetramorium bicarinatum. The sequence continues at coordinate 20,034,415 of OV788321.1, forward strand.
AGCGCAAATGTATCAGCATTTGAATCTTCTCACGCAACAAATCAGTATAAACAGGCAATCTCGTCAACAGACGAAATAATAACGTTTTAAACAAATTTTTCAATGATTTGCAATGAATTGATCGCGATGCTCTTTCGTCAGTTCTATCGCTTTTGAGAATAAACTGATAAATGGTAACGGCTTTAAGAATGATCCTCGGCCCTCCAATCTTTGATCAAACCAGGTAGCCAATCTTTGATCAAACAAGACTCGCCGCAAGTTCCATTTTGAAGGAACGGTGCCGACGAAAAAAAAAAATGTCTCGGACTCGATCCGAGATAATTGGGAACCTCGCTTTCCTCTCTGTAGTAATCGGTGCATTTAGTAGTGACGTAAGCAAAGGCAGATGGCCCGTACTTGTGTCATCGCGGGCCACCCGATGAAGGAAATTGGTCTGCTTTTCACCGAGTGTGCCAGATTACCAGCGCGCGTCACTCAACTCGCGTTTTTAAAGCAAACCACATACGTTCCTTCATACGGAACAATGCGCACGTTACAAAATAATATCGTAAAATAAATAAAAATAAGTAAAATTAAAAAAGTATTAAAACTTAAATGTATCTCAAGCCGTCAGTCGTACATATATTTCATAGAAATATTTAATTATACATCCTATAATATTTCATAATTAATGAATAATAATAGTTCTCAATGACCCGAACGGATTTACGTGTTCTAATTGAAATATAATCTGTCTTATCTAATTTTCATGAAGCGACGTTACAGTCATAGACGACAACCATTAAAATGTTGCAACTATAAAATATGAATTGTTGCCGATGACACCCGTAATGTTCGTTTAAAGGCACTTTCTGCGGGACCGCAACGGAAAAGTATGTATAATGAAACGTACTGCACAGGTGGTACTGCAAAAGAACCACCTGCATCTATCGCGGCTACGTACCGCGGCGAATGCATACGCCCGTAATAATACAATAATAAATAATTCAAGTTATATTGATTTGCGTCTATCGACTTAATGCTTATTACATAACGTAGAGGAATTACGTTTACCGATGAGAAAGACTATTATCGTTTGATTTGAATAAATCATCTATCTTCCGTCTAGCACAATTTTATATCTGCAAAATTATGCATTATCGTTATTTTCAACGTTAATAACGCTTGTAATTTGCTCGCCAAGGTAATTACGCTGTAAGATTTATTTTAATATTATTAAAATTTGGCAGTACACACGTTAAAAAGCCAATTAATCCCGGCTAAAATAAAAATATTATTTAATGGAACGGTTGCTGGTTACGGAAGTATCCGAGTGTTGAGAAATCTTTCGGCTGCCGAGAAGAGAAGTTCGGAAATCATAATAACATACTCTCGAACCTTTATGCATTTTACGACCGGAGAAGGCGGCAGCAGCAATCTCCTTTAATATATAATCTTCGGCATTACCGTTTCGTCGAGCCCGAAAAATGGACCGACTCGACGCTCTTAAGGATCCCCATATGGAAACTTGAACGAAATTCGCACGCATTGATATCCAAAGTGCGTGCTTGATCTAAATAAAATTCACTTCCAATACGATAAACTACTTGCCGCTGATGTATCAAGAGAGAGCCTCGAGAATATAGTGAATTCTTTCCCATGTATCATCTAATATAATATTTTGACACACTTGTATGATAAACGCGACAGTAGACTATTATTATTATGCGTACAAAGCTAACGATCCTTTTTTCAAAATAACGTCAATCCTAAATTGATGCATAATTTTATACATTATTAAATATTATCTGCCTGTTATCATAGGATAATTATGATATTTATAATATTTTTTAATATGTTGCACAGTTAGTTGCGTACGTGAAAGAAGTATTAAGTAAACTTTAATTAGTATGAAACTTTAATTGCACACAAGTTATATTTTTATCGCACGGTAAGTTGACACGTGACAATTCTAAACTTGTGAAATACAAGTTTGTGTCTTTTAGCACGCTCACGTCCGCCGATCGTTTTTGTTAAAATTTAACGAGCCCCCTGAGAAATTAAATTGAGAAAGCTTCGCGTGAAATACTTAATTGTGCGATTATTATTGGACGAATTTAATTGTCGCGCTGCCGTTCGTACATCCGCAGACGAAACGTAAAATTTGTATAAAATTATCGCAAATAAAAAAGACTTTAGTTCGGTTAATATCCGTCGGCTAATTAAGCCGGAAAAGGTTTATTCAATATTAAACGCGATGAGCAATATGTAGAGGAAAGAGAAAAAATTTTTAAATGTGAGTATTGAATTCACGAGCAATGTGCATATACTTTATATGCAAACACGCACACGCATATATGGAACTGAGATATAAGCAATTACTCGACTTGTAATACACATTTTTTTTTATTAAAAAAGAATTCCTCAAATTCGCATAAAAATTTACATAATTTTCTTCCAGCCAAATATTAAACTCTTACCGCGAGTATAATTAAAATAATTAATATCGTATAAAAAAGCCGAAAGCGAAACGAGCAGAACTTAATGTGATCATTTTCATTCGATAATTGATATTTTACACTTCAATATCGCATAAAATAATTTATAAGACATGCATAATTGTATTTGTAATTAATTTCTTCAGTAAATAATTCCTGAAGTACTTTGATTAATGGAAAAAAAACAAATCCATCAAATCACACAGAAATTAATTCGAAAAAAATTAGTCCGTAATTATAGTGACTTTATTAATGTAAGAATCCGGATTAAAAAGTTCGGATATTTTTTTAACAGATTTTTTTGTATTCGTGAGTTAAGAATTATAAGTTAAGACTTTGTAAAACTTGAATAAAATTTTGAGCTTATTGTCAGTCGCTCGAGGTGATTAATAAGACCGATTTCTGAGCGTCATTAAACTGGTTTCATATCAAACGTTACTCGCGTTAGCCCAGTGACTTCGCGAGACCCAGTTTCGTGAAGCTCGTGCCAAGTTCGCGTCACCCATTTCCGCCGGCTGATCAGATATACGCAAAAGCGAGGAAAACTGGCATGCCCTTCGTCCGCGCAGGTTGCGTCCGCAACGGACGGTACGTACGCGTGTACGTACCGGTTACGCACATACGCGTGCAATACGTCATGTGCGTGCAGATCGCGGCCGGCGATGAGAGATCGTCATCGTCGTCTGGAAATTGCGAGGGAATAAGCAATCCCGATGTGCGCGCCTCAAAAACTGGGCCAAGTGTATGATAATAAATAATCCGCGCTTATACCCGATCCCCGGTTTAAACGCAATGATATTCTCTGTCGTTTTCAAATTAATTTTCCAAAATTCAAATTCCAATTTCCAAAACGTTTCTAAAACTATGCTAAATCAATCTGCAGCTTCTCTAGCTGGATCTACAATTACATCCCAATTATATCCTAAACACTACACTGAGAGAAAAATATAGTTACTTTTGGTCTCATCCACAATTTTATAATATTTCTAACGATGATTATGGTTAACACAATGATGTATATAATTAAGTTATTACATATAATACATATTTCGTATTAGAAATATTATAAAATTATGGTTGAGGCCAAAAGTAACTATATTTTTCTCTCAGTGTACGAAAATCTTAAAAAACCAGATAAACGCGCATGATTGAGAAACCTTCATCGGTTGATTTGTGAAAACAATTTTAGAATATTATGCGGATAAGATAAAACAAAATTATTTAAAATATTTGAATAATCGCTTAACGATTATTCAAATATTTTATGAAAGCTCGTAACGTGTTTATTTGCACATATATACAAATCTATGTGCGCGTAATGTGCACATATGATTCGGTATGCGCGCATGATGCACGAATATCTTCAGCTGTCTCCCTATTTAACCGCGTCTCAAGAGAAAGGGAGACCTTCGGTGGAGAAGAAGAAAGAGGGTACGTTAGTAAGACTCTTTTCTGCACGACACTTACTTTTATGCCCACTCATTTGCACCCGCTTATGGTCGGGCACGTGCTACTCGGATCGATAAAGAATGGTCTGCGTTGTGCCGTACTCACGCACCCCGTAAATACGTACAGTGTACATCGAACAATTTCTTCATTATTACCTCGTGCCTTTAATTTAGAAATAAGCCTTCATTTTATCGGGGTTTATAATTAAAATGTTTGTTATAGTAATCTTCAATAGAGCAAGTATTTTTTATGATAACAAACATATAAACACATTTCATACTTTTTAAATCAAGCATTGAGAGCAGTATAAAAATCTCATATTGATATTGTTCAATTTTATATAAGATATATAATATTTTATATAATATAAAAATATAATATTTTATGTAAAATAATAAAATTTTCGTTCTTTTAATTCCTGATTTAAGCTATTTTCTTAATAATATAATTCTCAAAACTTTTATTAAATTTAAGCATCTCAATATTTTCATACAAAAATTATGACGAAAATAATTAAAACAAACGTACAATAAAAATCAATAATAAAAAATTAAGGATATGTGCAATAAGACAAAGAAAACGAGACCAATGTAAAAGGAGGAACAGGTACAACGAAGGGTACGCTCCCTGATCACGAGGCGGCCCTCTTTCACTTCGAACCGTGGATTATAAGCCGCCGGAGGGTACCGCGTTTAGCCACGAAAACTGCAATAAGCTTAAGCTTAAGACACTCAAACTCATACCGTAACAGCGGTACGACGCATTGCAAATTTAAAATTACGCTGACAACTCACTCCGATAAGCATCATTGAGACGGAGCAACAAATTGGCCATCGGCAGAATGGGCGCAAACCGACCGATAAACCGCATAAGCCAAATTAATGATCTTCGGGGAAAGATGACAGCGGTAAATTATAATTTTATTCCCGAAAAATGTACGCTGGATCAATATTGTCGAAGACGATTGACCACATCAGTCTGTTTGTGGTACCGATTTGCATCGCAAACAAGTATACGGTTGGAAACGAGCTGTGAGACCGATCGTCAATTTAATAATACTGGTTGATATCATTAAGGTAAAGTTATATAAGATATCGCTGTATAAAGTATATGAAACGTATGCACGTTTACAGCATATAGTGAAAGAAACATATGACTATATAATATAATATAACCCTCCCCAAAATTTAACTCGTGAATTCTTGAGTGCTTCTTTCACCTCAGCTATCTTAAATTATCTAAGCAGAGTTCGTAAATTTTACTTTCGAATGCCCAATTGACGATATTTTTGCGTAAGTATAAATATTTATGTAATTGATTTGTAATTGCACGAGTAATGTCCATTTCTACCAATACAGATTAAGTTTAATCTCGGTTTAACTTACTTTTCATCTTTTTCTAATTCGTAGGATTAAAAAAAGATAGAAAGTAAGTTAAACCGAGATTAAAGTTATTCTGTATTGGTAGAAATAGACATAAGAGAGTCATGAATTTTTCCAATAGGTTCTCCTCGAGATCTTTGTCCAATCGTTGCCTTTATCAATTCTACAATTAGAAAATATGTAACGTAACGAAGGATAGTAGGACAATAGATAATTCGTTACACTCGCGATTCTTCAACGTATTGTAACGATCACTTTCGCATAAAGACCTATTCGCATTTCTGGAGAACGGTATACGCTATGTGTACATACGTACGTAGGGACGCGCTATATCGTTAATCAAATAAGAGACAAAGAAGAAGAGAGGCACGGCAAAGCCCAATGACTCGGGCTTTTCCAGGCTAAAAGAACGTCGGACAGCTGGCGCAAGGTGCCCCCTTTCTGCGTTCCTTGCCGAAAGTCCGCTCGCTGGACGCAATCTTGCGCCGTTTACTCTCACAGCCAGCACGTGCGAACCGAACCCCTGAATTCACCGAGCGTAAAAAGCTCGAAATTTGTCACCTAATTGTTGACGGGTGAGCGTTATGATGTCTCTGTGACCTGACTCCAATCCCTTGATATCTATCTTTCTCAAAATCGACTAGACATTTTATTCTTACTTTAGCCACATAAATAATTGAAACATAATTAGAAACGAGATTAAAAAAACTATAACTTTAAGTTTTAATTTCTAAAATCAGAACTTTATTGTTTTTTTCTTTCATTATGAACGCAGGATTATGATTATAATATTATCAAATTAAAAATTATAAATTATAAATTTATAAGATATTATAAGTACTGATCAATTTTTTCGTCGTTAATGAAGTTATGTAAATTATTATATCATTGACACATCGATTTATCAAGTAATTTCAGCTTTTGTTCTTCATTGTTTTCGAAAAGCTTTGATTTAATTATATCATATAACAATGCAAAATTTTGTCATCAAGAGATATAAATAGAAAAGTATTACCTTTGCTATACTGCTTCATTAAACACGTATTATTTTTATCTTTCTTAAACGTTTATTGCACTATCACTAATAAAAATGTGTGTATATGTATGATGTATGTAAGCTCGGGTCCGTTGGTTTGCTAAGTCCAAATGACTGTACGGATCAGTTATCCCAGTGGAATAATATAAAATAGATTTTTAAAAATACTAGCAGCGACATCATGCGGACAATTCGTGAAGAATTGTTAATTACTCATCGAAAAGTCGATCACTTTAGAGGAGACTCAAACCTTTTTAGCAGAGACTCGAACCACTTTAGCAAAGATTCAAACCCTTTCAGCGAAGACTCAAACCTTTTTAGCAGAGACTTAAACCCTCTTTAGATAAATAATTGCTTCGATCGAATTCTACATCCACGTTTGGCACAGATGCTAGACCAACGATCGGTCCCATGAAAAAGGCCAGGATTGCCGCTCTCTGGTAGTACGAACAATTCTGTAGTATTTCGCAGATGTCGCTCTTTATGATTAAAAAGTCTAAACACGATCCGCGTGGTACGTACTGTTATTTTTCCAAAAAACTGATAATTTTACGGAAAAATATACATGACATTAAATTTGCATAATAGAGTTTACAAGTTTATTTGCGGTTTATTCTGAACAAGTTTCCTCAATATTAAAGTCTAATTTGTAAATTAGAGGATAAATAACCTATCTTGTGTATTATTATGTCTCAGATTATTGTAAAGTATGAATCTCCTGCCAAAAACGCACGAAGAATTCAGTCATGCGGAGTACTGGAACACATTTTTTAAGAAGCGTGGCAAGAAAGCGTTCGAATGGTAAAAGTTCTATAGTTATGTTAACAAATATTTTTCCAATAACTTGCTGCTCACTGTTCTGTCTGATTTCAGGTATGGTGAGTACCCAGAATTATGCGAAATACTTGTAAAATATATCAAAATGAAGGATGACATCTTGATCGTTGGTTGTGGAAATTCTACGTTAAGCATGTCTTTGTACGACGTTGGTTACAGGTATAGTTTTATGTATTTATTTTTTGCAACAAGCACACTCGTAATTCCTTGCTAAGTTTCTAATGTATACCCGGCATTCTTATAAAAGAATAAATCTTAAAATTGAACTTACAGAAATATCGTTAATATCGATATATCCCATATTGTCATAAAACAAATGCGCGATATAAATAATGGTACAAGACCAGATCTGGTATACGAACATATGGATGCCACACAAATGACATACCCTGACGAGAGATTTAGTGTGGTTCTCGACAAAGGTACACTAGATGCTCTAATGCCAGATGCCAAAGAGACAACGATATCTACAATTGATAAATATTTTAAAGTAAATTTCCGATTACTAGAGATTTAAAATTTAACTATAAAAATTTCTTTTCAATAAATTAAAATTTATTTTAGGAAATCACACGAGTGCTACGAAATGGAGGCAGATACATTTGCATATCATTGCTGCAAGAGCACATTCTGCGAAAGCTTCTATCTTATTTTCCCTCTTCAGGCTTCATGTTCCGCATAGCACGATGCCACGAGGCCGAGACGAAAGCGCGCCTGGAGGAAGGCAGCTCGGTTCCAGTTTTCGTGGTCGTTGCTACAAAATTTAGCAAGTTATCTCAGACCGTATGTTGCAACAAAAGACCGTTAGAATCCTTATGTTGTCATCTTAGCCGGGTAAGCAAGTTTGTTGAACTTATTTTTGTAGATTGTAATCCCGGTAGGTGCTCGAGATAGTTTTGGTCGATGGCCCACCTGAGCGATTGTCCACAACGGATGACATGGTGTCTGCAATATTATCCGCGCAACAGTCGGCATTGGTGTGCAATAGTCTTTACAAGAGAAGCGTTGCCGACGTGGGAGAAGTATCATTGGACTTGCATCGTCCAGGTGACAAGCATCCGCGATACACTGTCTACGTTCTCGACCAACCGCGCACGCGTGGGGCGAAAACATACGCAGCTTTCATTGTTCCACAAGGAAAGTACGTTCGATTTATTTGTTAAATAGAAACTTCGAATTAAAATTATAAAACGAGTTGCAAACTCGTTTATATATTACTACATGCTTGATTCTTTCTCGGTTTAACAGAGAAACGGATTGGCTGTTCAGTACGAAAGAAGGAAGGCAGCAGGTCTTGGAGAGCGCGCAGCGAGACAGACTCGCCATTGTCACCTTACGCAGAGAACACAAATTTGAAAGTTGGGACGCCGTGAAAACGGAGTTAGAAGATTGCGTTCGTAATTTAGCGCCGGCTGGGTTGTGCGGCAAGAATGATATTCCCTTTTTGTCTTTGGGTTCTGACGTTGGGGTTCGAAACGTTTGCTACGAAGGGAAGAGCGATATCAGTGGACCGTTTGTTATTGAAGAAGTGGAAAAAGATGGCCATGAATTCAGGCGGCTTGTGTTCTTGAATAATCCATACGTCATTCAGAGTGAAGCCAGACTGAAGGAAGGTACTAACAAATTTGGAAATAAAATCAATGATCGCACACAATTGTAATTGATAAATATCTATATAATTATGATATTTATAGCAAAATCTAGACGTGGTAAAACAAAGAAAATTGCCGATCCCGGATTCTTAGCTTGTGAGCATCATATACACATGAGCGCTGGTGTAAATGCGGTAATGGATACAAGAGAACAGGACGAAATTATGATTATAGGACTTGGGGGTGGTGGTCTTTGCATGTTCTTACATCAATGTTTTCCCAAAGTATGTATCTTCAGATAGCATTCATTATTACTGCATCGTCGAGTATTACATATCTAAATCTTTTTTCTAATATAAATCAAAATTTTTAATTATTTTTTTCAGTTGAAAATTACTGCAGTCGAAATTGACAACGCGATGCTAAAAGTGGCTACTGAATATTTCAATCTCGTTCTTGATGAGCGGATGAAAGTGGAAATCGCGGATGGAATACAATACATTAAAGACGTTGCATCATCCGAAACAAAATACAAAGCGATACTTTTTGATATCGATAGCAAAGATACTACTGTTGGAATGAGTTGTCCGCCTAAACAATTTCTTGAAATATCAGTGCTGAAAGCAGTTGCGGCATGCTTAACGAAAAATGGTCTGTTTATTTTGAATTTGGTCAGTAGAGATAAAAATTTGAAAGAGAAAGTCAAAGATGATCTGAAATCGGTATTTCAATCGATCAGTTGTCATGCCATTCAAGATGAAATAAACGAAATCGTTATATGTTCTATCGAAAAATACAATCCGAAAGAATGGAAAAATAAACTTAGACTCGCCGTCATCGATTTGAACAAGCAAGCGACTGCGAGAAAATTATCCTCTTTCAAGGAATCATTTGATATCTCCACGCTTTTAGAAAGTTTATCTGTGGAATCTTAAATGCTTTGTACAAAACTGTGTTCGTGATAAATAAAATTAAAAATATAATTTCTAATGGTTTAACATATATCTCTCAAAATACTTCCTATCAATATGCAATTCATCAATAGAAATATTTTTTATAATAATAAATTTTATAATAATAAGAAATTGCAATTATATAAAAATTCGCAATATAATAATGTATATACACATAGAATGTATGTATATTAATTTTATGACGAATCTTTTGGCAACTTTATTCCTTCATTATATCATCAATATGCAACGTGCATTACTTTCGTATTTACAGAAGTACAGTTTAATTACAAGCAATTGGAATTCAGGCGCATGAGTAACAGTTATTACGATAATTGACTAAACATTCAACAGTACGCGCAAACAATCTTATATGTATTCTCCTTCACCGCACATATAGCACTTATAGTACTTTTCTATTTTTTCACAATACTGTTCTACTGTATAATACAATCATTCAAATATTCATATGTCAATATACTATAAATTTATATCAAAGTATAGGAACGTATCTACAACAAATAAATAATTATAAGTGTATAAATAAAAAAAACTTATTCTATATTATACATTGACATATATAGAAGATGTATTTACAGCGTATGATTGGATGATATTTATGAATCTCTAAAGTAAAATTCATTTACATTTTTTTATTCATTGTGCTTAATAAATTAATGTTGAAAATGTTGGTCCGACTAAATAAATATTCGTTATTTAATATCAGAATTTTCATATGACTGTTCCTATAAATAATAATCAGAATTAAAATTTAAAGCATTTTCTCTTTTTTAAGAAAAAATTTAACTTGGTTTGAAACTTATGTAATATATATTATATAACATATAGTATACGTAATATATATTATAAATATATATATATATATATATATATATATATACATATATATATATATGTGTGTGTGTATATGTGAGATTTATTAATGGAAACAATCTGTACAGAAGTTTTATATATACATACAGTATATGTGTATATGAAACTTGATAGAAACAATCCATAAAAAATAAGAATAATACCACTACCCGTATTGCGATATTATCATTTTACTTGCTCTACGAGATATTTACATAATTTCTTATACACGCCTATTAAAAATCCGTTCAAACATTTCCATTCAAATGTGGCATTAAATTTCTAATCATTCATACGTTTATAAAAATTAAAACATGTATACGTGCTACGAATTTCCGTCTTTCAAAAAATTAATATCTTGTGATGTAAATGATAAACGTATTGCAGTTATAGACTAGTATAAGATAATCACGCAAAAATAACAGCTTCACGTAATGAGTTCTAAAATGTTACTAAGACGCGAATGATTAGTAACATAATAGTAATAAAAAAATTTCATTCATATTATACTTAACAACTAAAGGTATAATAATTATAGGTATAAATGATCATAAATAACCCTTGTTGTAAATTAAAAATGACACGAACAAAGGATATTATATAATTCTACTAATTGTAAATAAACGATATGTAATATTCTCTTACGTCATGACACTTAAGTATTATGTTTAATTATTCTATGCTTTCTCGACGAATATGAAATAATATATTCAATCGATTCAATATCTTTAATTAATCTTGTAATAATGCATAAAGAGATATGTAAAAAAAACCTCGGAAATTACTTAGATCAATACACTATTCAATATACAATTCAAAGCACGCATCTCTTACATTAAATTTTACATTTTACAAATTTCACAATTTTATATTAATTACCGAACTAAATTTTCTCATAGTGCCTACACAGATTTTAAGTAACATATACGATCGTACTTTGCTATAAATAATAATTACGAGTTATAAAATAATAATATATATGTTACGATGTATCGCAAGTCATTTTTTTCCTTGTATGCATATCTGTCTGTTATCTATTGTGTGATGATGCGTACTCTTTTACATTAAATTAGAAAGAAAAATATATATCACATAAATAAATGTGTGTTCTGCAAACGAATTGTATTTTCGTTTAATTCTGTTCTCGTTTCATAAAAGACAATTGGCTATGACAGTGATGATTTCATTGAGTAACGGAAACTATGATATAAAATTACTGAAGTATTTCGTCGTGTTGCACATAAATAATCACCGGATTGACCGACATATGCGAGTAACAATAAAACTTACACCTAGAAAATATATTCTCTAAAAGTTCGCGAAAAAAAAAGTCTTAACCACTATCCACACGTAGATCACATACGTTTCACAAAATTATTTATAGTCTTTAAATGCACATTAAGTAATAGGACACATCTTCGAAAAGTTTAAGTCATTCACTTACTCTTCCTTGTCACTTTACTGTTTTTCTCTCCTTTTCTTTCTTTCCTTTCTTTTTCCTTCGCATTTAATGTGCGACAATCGTTGCAAATTTCAGGAGGGTTTTATCACAGCACATTTCTTTATCAGATACAAAACATGCTGGCACAATCGTTGTTAATCTCCGGAATACCTTCACAATGTATGTAAAATTAGTGTATCAACGAAAAAAGTCTACATTTTACATTTAGTGCTAAACATAGCCGGCTTTTTATTCTTTAATTAAATAAAAGTCGTGCTATATATGCTGTCATATATCACAAATTATATTATGCTGGCTACATTTAGCATTAAATTCGAAATGTAAATGAAAATCTAAGTCTCAGGAAAAGAAAAAAGACGATTAAGAATGATATTGAATTTACTAGGTATGTCTATAGAAAATTTCGTGTTTCTACAGAATAAATGTTACTTAACATATTATTGTTGGAAGACGAGAACGGCAGGTTATCAAAGAAAACAAATCCAATAAAAATTTTGAGGAAGATGAAATAAATGGAAAGCTTCTAAAAACTCCGACTTATTATGCTTTCCAAATTTCCCATTCGTAAATAAAATTTGCAATCTTCAACGACATAAATGAAAAGTTTGGATGCAAGAGGAAATCTATTATTTACAATTTTTATTTATGGAAAAGAAACACAAAATAAGAAAAGCTAAAATAGTTTAACATTTTATCGAATATATCGCTTTACTTAATAGAAAAATAAATAATGAAAACTGCCGCAATTTTTTACTTGCAGCTATCTTTCTTGTAATTATAGTATCTTTTAATTATTATCCTATTGTTAGCAAATATGAAATGAAAAAGAGATAAGTATGAAATATGACTTTTTCTTGTATAATTAAATTATATAAGTCCATACATCACTTAATATTTTAATATAAATAGAGAGTTTGTTAGAAAAGCTGAGTTTATTTAATCTTGCAGCCAAATAAAAATGAAATTTTCTTTGAAATTTTACGTTCCATTTAAAGTTCAAAGATCCAATGGAAAAAAATATATTACAAAACTGAAAGTAGCGAATATATGTATACATAGATTAAGTATATACATTTATAAAGTACCGTGCCAACTTCGTAAATTTAAAACCGAAGTAAAAACAATTTCATCCTCAAAACAACTTTTGTACTACAACAAGAAGATTGGATTATTCGTTCTCCGTATGAAGTTTTCCGATCAATTCCTTCGGTGCATAATTCAATAGCAACAAAATTGAATTGAATTCAACTATATATTTCTTTTGTCTTTATATCATGATTGTATCATGACATCATTAATTTTTATATACATTTTATATTGATAAAAAAAACAGTTCAATTATTAATCACCAGTGGAATTGAGAGATTTAATTTTTTCTTACGTTTGATATCATTTATAACATTCATACATATCACTGATAATGAAAATTAATTCTCTTTAATTATACGATAATAAATCTTAGCTACAATAGCTACTGCTAACGTTCTAAGATTTTGCTCGCATTTAATTCGCTCAATTCGCAACATTTAATTCGCTCAATCACTTTCACTCTCTCTTTCTTTCTTTCTTTTTTCTCTTTGGCAATAATTTATAAATAAAAATTAAATAATCCAATCTAAAACAAAAACGTCACATAGAAATGTTTTCTGAACCGTTGTAGTCACTGCCATTGCAATGATTAAGATTAATCATAATTATATATCCTACGTAAGCTAGTCTATCTTGGTAAGTCATTTATTCATTTTTTTCCTATTTTCCGCAACGGTGGGATCACATTTCATTTCTGGCGTCCGCTTTATAATAAATTTTTACGTATTTTGTTGTATTCGTTATTAATATGTACGCCAAACCCATTACGTATGATATATTATTATAACTAGTAAGTAAAGCGTAGGTCTGAAAACCGGACGCGCATAAAGCTAAACATCGTTACAAAGTGGAAGAACTTTCTCAAATTTAGATGATCATGCAAGATTTTTCTCAGTTTCGATCCCTTTCAATATATTTTGTAAATTATCTCAAGTCTCCTCCTCTAAAGTATACTATGTCTTTCAAATTATATGCAGTCTTTATAAGAAAACGATTAAACTTTAATCAGTTTGAATAATTAACATACACCATTTACTCTAATCCATAGAAAGACTAGTAACTGTGAAATACAGATCGTGCTTAGACGAAAGTATTACAACTATGACAAGTTTTCTTCAGTTCCATTCGGTCACTTTTCACCAAATGCATGTGTACATCCGTGTACCTAGTTAAATTCGTGAGATTTTTCGGCTCAATCGAGTTTCACATTTTCATGTTTCCTATTCAAATCAATTACTTCAATTCGTCGTGCGATAACGAATAAAGCTTGTGTTTTTACAATAATTGAATTAATCGATTTCAAATTAGGAGAAATGCGGAAAAAAAGGATAAAAGTATGAAACAAGATCGAATCAAACACTCTCACGAATATACAATATTTATATGGCGATCGATTTGAGGCAAAAATCAATGCTCCAGTTAGTATCTGCGGCGGGTCTATTTCAATCAGAAAAACTTTCTCACCATTTTCTTTAAACCAGTGCTTCTCTTCCCTTTCTTGGTCGACGTGGGAGTAGCGCTACTGCTTCGAGATTCATCGCTTTCCTCGATCAGGCCATTTGCGGCGCTACCATTGGCACGATCACTAATAATCGACAGTGTCTTGAAGTCCGTCGGGCTGGACTGGGAGGACCTGTCGTTCGAGTGCTCTGAATCTTGACTCCATTCCCATTTCTCGGAACTCGTGGAGAACTTTCTTTTGCTTCTCGTACCCAGGGCAGTTTTCATAAAAGACGGCGAGCTCAGTCTCGCGCTCTTGAGGATACTACCAGCCCTGAACGAGCCGTTTTTCGACGATTCGATTCTTTGAATTCGATCTTCAAGCGTATCCACGCACGAACTTGATTTTTCGACGGGCCTGTTTACGATCACCGACGTATTAGGCTTGCCGAGCTCGTCTACTTGACGACCGAGTTCGGAACTCGTGCCAGACTCTGTCCTGTGAGCTTTATCTTCCGTCGCAGGCTGCGCAATTCGTTCTATTCTTTCTATTTGATCGTTGAACCAACCGACGGCGGCCTCGGGTGCGGATTCTGGCCTCTTGTCGGCCGCATCTTGCGACTCTTTAGAGTGTGGAGAGTCTATGGACGACGCTCTTCTCGACGGCAACGTTGTACCACCGGGAATCACATTCAACACACTCTTATAACGAATCACCTCTTGTCTCGCATCAGTATTAGCTATTGCTCTAGCACTAGCAGCAACAATTTCTTTCTTGCGCTTCTTCTTTCGCTCCTTCTTTGTCTCATAGGGTCGATCGTCGATCATTAGTTCATGATACGAACCACTAATATGTGAAGCGATCTCGCTGGGTCGTCGCTTCTTCATTTTCTTCGCTGCGACGTGAGAACTGAAGTTCTCCGCGCTCTTGCGACGCACGGTTTCCTTTCTCGTATCCGAGTCGAGTTTTTCTTCCTCAAAATCTTCTCTTCGACGACAATAAGAGAGAATCAAGACAATGACGACAACTTCCAAACAAATCAGCAAGGCATGTTGGACGATCGCAGATATTCGACTGCGCCAACTATCCCGATCGTAAAGAAGAGTCTCGACCGATTTGGAAAGTATAACGATTTCTTCCCTCAAAGTGGCGATCTCTTCCGCTCTCTTCGCATCGCGCTCTTCACCTTTTCGAGATTCCTCACCCATAGCAGCCACTGCACGCTCCAATGAGCGCTGCATTTCTTCGACTTGCTTTTTGTAGCGACGGCTTAGCTCTTCCAAATATTGCCCGCTGAGTGACATATTTCTTTCTAAGATCTAAAACAAATAATATTAATTGCATTAATAATATTAATATTTAATTAGCATAATTGCATGCTCTGATAATTAATAAACAAATAGTTTGCATTTAATGTTATATCAATATTTGGCAGGAATAATATCCAATACAATTTTCATTTTTCTTATTTACTTTCTCATAAATTTTCAACATTTAAAAAATATACATTGTAAAATATTTTTTGAGAAATCCCAATAAAGACTGCTGCTTTTTACCTTGATTCTGTTGGATAATCGAAGAAAAACAGACTCTTTCTGAGGAACAACATTTGCTGTGGGTTGAGTCGTTGGCGAAGAGCTAGACGCTCCATTCTGCATGTTAGCCGTGTCGACATCCAAATCTTTCAAATCGGACAGTAATGAATCCAATGAAAGATGATCTTGAGACGACAGTCGAGCTTCTTGCTCGCCAAGATCTTTCGTCTGTTTTCCGTCTTGTTCGCCATTTTCCGTCTTGTCCGTTTTAAGTTGCGTAACAGTCTCAGTACTTTCTGTATCGGGCACAATAGTCTCAGTAGTTTCTTGACTATCGATGTTTATTGGCGGAACGCTGCTGGACAATGTAGTCTCGATAGGAGTTCCTAAAACCGGCAACTCTTCAGCGATTTTCAACGTCGGTGTCGGATTGGATGGTGGTGGAACAGTCGTCAGCACTTGCGATTGCAACGTCTCCTCCGTAAATTCTTTGCTGGGTTCTAAAATTGGTGCCGACGACTCCTTCTTCAAATCCTCTTTGCTAAGTGTCTTCGTAGGCTTGATTTGCGACGCCAAGCTCTCCGGAAAACTGGCAGAAGTCTGTATAGTCGCGATGCTGATGTTCTCGCTCTCTTTGCTGACATCCTGAGTCGATGGTTGCTGTCGGATCTCCTTGGAGATCGCGGCAGATTTGCAAGCGGAAGGATTTGAGTCTGTAGTACATGGATCCAGAGTAGAAGATGTTTGACCATGAAAAGTGACCTCGACGTTATGATCGGTATCCTTAGTGGATAGAATGTTTTCACTGGCAGCTTCTTTAGATTTATTTACAGGAATTTCATAACTTGTATTCATTACTACCTTACGTTCCTTCGTTGCCAAAACATTGCACAACGCTACAATATATTCGGGCTTAAAAAAAGATGTTAAAAAAGTCGTCTGAAAATCCTCCGCCAAATTAAAGTACGTCGTGTCGTCATGCTTTGTTTTGTCGTCTTCTCTTCCTCGCCAAAACGATTCGATTTCCACACCATGAAGGCCGCACAGTCTTCCTCGTCTCAAAGTTCTGTTCACCAGGTCGATCCTAAGCAAGTCGTCCAACTGTCGGTTCTTGCAGCTAACAAGTTGGAAAACACTGGCAAATTTCTGATCGGTGCAGTTGCCGCAGAGGATCGTATATCTTGGTGTCGTGCAGCTCGTGTACGAATTGTCCAAGATGTTGCCGTGATCGATGCTCTGCTGGATCTGCGTGATGTTATTTTCGGTGAGACCGCTGGACTTGACTAGAATCTCCGCGGCTTTCTTCACTACACTTAGCACGGCGTCGCGCGCGCTACCAAAAAGATTACTCGGTGAATCACCGCCCTCGCTGTCTAACAGCTCCTCTTCGTCGCTATCCTCGTCGTCGTCTTCGTCCGTGTTCTTCTCTTCCAAAGTTTCATTCTCCGTCTCGGTTTCCAGCACTTCGAACTCACTGGTGCCGTAAGCTCGAAACAAGGAGACAGGGCAAAAGTGTTCCGAACCGTAGTGCGACTGGAGTTCGACCTTGATAAACTTGCCGAAGAAGTGAGGATGTAAGGCAAAACTTTGAACATCTTTCACGTCTTTGGCGGTAAACTGACCAACTGGACTCCAATCTTTGGTGGGAAAGCGATCGCTCACATAGACGGAAAAGTCTTTCGGTGACGAGCTGAAGAGCTCGAAATTCGCCAGCTCAATCTTCTTTGCTTGTATCGCTTCGCACAGCTCGACGACGAACCAGACGCGCGACGTGCAGGCGTTCAACATATACTCGTCCCGCGTGGACACCAGGACGTTCTTGGCGCTACTCGCTTCGGGATTAGCTGCCACAATCTTGGCGCCGCAGTCGGGAGAAGCGTAATTCTTGTTACGAATTTTCATCCCGCTTACGCCTCGTCCTGGACCACCCGGGGTCTGGACAGAAGCGTTCGGATGAGCTGCAAAATAAAGCAACAAAATAGCTCGTAAATAAGATTTTCTGAATAATAGCAATGAATTTAGTAGGCTCTATGTCTTTATTACAATATTATAACAATATTATCAATTAATAGAATTAACTAATATTATCAATAAATAGAATTAATAGAATTAAGATACTCACTTTTCTTCTTTTCGGCTTCTTCCAAGCGTTTCTGTGCCCATTCGCTGAAGGACGGTATGTCCTCATGCGGCTCGGTAGGACCTGAAGTAACGAGCCCGTTCAGGATTATTGCTGCATCCCTGCTATCACCGACCAATCGTTCTCTAGCCGCCGTGTCGTTTAATTCTGGTGCCGTAGTAAACGTATCGTCGATCTTCGATGACAATTCCTCGGAGGACACCTGAGCTTGACCAGCCTCTTCTTCTTCGACTCTGAGCTCCAATTCGTCCGTGTTGATCTTCTGCTCCGCTCTGACAATCACTACAACCTCCGGCGGCTCCTCAGCAGTGATCTTTTCCAGCAGAAGTGCCTCTTCGCCATCTCCGAGGATGTCGGTGTCATTCGGCCGCTCCGTCGTCTCGTCGACGATCGGCGGCGGCGGAATCTGCGTCGTCGGCACGGTCTCCTTCAGATGATCGGATTGTCTGGGCTGACTACTGTCCAGCAACGAGGAATTCTTGATGGACGACCGCGAAGGGAACTCGTGATCGATCTTCGGCTCGGCCAAAT
Source organism: Tetramorium bicarinatum (assembly GCA_928718305.1). Taxonomy (NCBI): domain Eukaryota; kingdom Metazoa; phylum Arthropoda; class Insecta; order Hymenoptera; family Formicidae; genus Tetramorium; species Tetramorium bicarinatum. The sequence goes on from OV788321.1 coordinate 20,053,212, forward strand.
TCTGCAATCCAGCCGCTGCGGTATCCACTAAAGTCAACACCACCGCCTGGCCGGTCTCGGAAATTCTGCGAACAGATAAGCATATATAATATTATAATATAATCAATAATTTAATATTATAATATAATTAATAATTTAATGTTATAATATAATCAATAATCAATAATTTATAATGTAGTTTATCTTGCATATTTCAACTTATTTCATTTATCATAAAATTTTTCAAATTGGATTATTCTTCATTTTTTAACAAATCTGTACTAATTAGGCAGTAATTAAATTTCAAAGACATATATTACTTTTCTTTATGTTTCTGAAATATTAAACGATAAATGTTAATCTGTATCAATCTGTTACACTGTCGCCGTTACTGAAGAATATAATTACGGCAATAAACATTATAAACTTTCATCTAAAAAAAGTCGGGGACGTCGATACAGTATTACACATATAATACGTACAATAGCGAATAACAGATGTAGCACTTCAAAATGTTAAAACGGAGCAAACTGCAGTCACTTTCAGATGCATAGAATTTTTCATCGCGATCATGTACATTGAAAAGATGACGTATGATGATGAGAATTGAATAAACATTGGAACAATATAGTAGCTGATGTAGCTGGAACGTAGTGTGTATAACGCGTAAAAACCATGCAACCGCAGTAATCAATTTTATACTAACAAGAGCAGTTTTTGGAATGTACACATTTATCTTTTATATGAATACGTTTGATAAATCTTTAGTATAGAAGGGACTTCATCTCCGAAATGCATAAAATACGTGAGTTTCAAAAAAATGAATAAAGCCCCTTGCACTAAAAAGAGATTTATCATATAGGTATATATATTTAAATCGTGGTACGTCATAACTTTTTCTACCAATCTTCTAAAACTAAAAAATATTTTAATTTAGCTTCTAATAATTTTTTTAAATCCATAAAATACCATCGTTTCCCATTAAATCGAATACGAATAGCAGATTTGTAAAAAAAAAATCTTAATTTCGCAACTGCCTTCTAGGCGCAAAAGAATTTATCCTTGTTCGCGAAGCGAATGGAGAAGTATATATGACGTTATAAAGAATGCTCGTTTTGGCTTCTCATTGACGTCCTTGGTTGCTTTGCATACTTTCTCACCGATGATAGATGCATACGGGAATACACCACAAGACCGCCAGTACAGTCAGGTAAAAGGCGGCCGCCTGAAGAAGATGTCTATGTTGCCCAGCGGGATTAACAGTCCAAGGACATCCACCGTTACTGTTTTTGACAGTGCTCTTGACCATGATTTTAAACTGAGGCGCACACACTTTGGCAGTCACTATTTCACCGTTGCTTCGGTCAGTCTAATCGTCGCGATTCCTTTCTCTGGCTTATTTATCATATTTCACACTTTGGCGTGAATTTATAATGCAAAAACTGCGATTATTTTTACGATGGGTTTTATGGTAGGAATACGTCACGTGTCAACCGTTATATCACAAATTTATTTGTTGTTCTCTATCGCTGGAGTCGAAACGGTTGGAATATGTGGGTTATATTTGTTATATTTGTTAGAAAACCAAAGTGAACTTTAGAATCGTAACAAACGTGACTATTGTTCTCAAATAAAAAACCATGCAAATTATTATGGGATAATTTTTTTCGCAATCTAAATAGCAAAGTCTAAAAACACAGAGATAAAACCGCACAATTGTACAAATGCAACTATTATTTTCCAAGCAAAAAGAGATCTTACTCCATAATTCAAATAAATTCTCTTTGTGAGCCACGATAATTTCGGAATAAAAAAAACGATACGAACAAAGAGCTAGTCATTTGCGATCTCTCTAGTAACAACAGTAATAGTATGCGGCAGACAGAAATGATAATATAATCGAGTAGCTGGATGAAACGTGATGGCATTTGATTGACACTTTACTCTCGTTTCTATCAAGAATATTGTTCTATGTGTTAACGTGCCATTTAGCCTAAAGTTCAATTAAGAGTTACGAGGCACGTGACGTTTATTATTGATATATCTCTGTATGTATGCTTAGAATGCGCTATTAGTACTGCTATGCATATTCAATATTCGGAATTGATTCGAGGACATCATGGACCAAGCGCGTCTCTCCCCCTCTCTCGTCTCTCTCTCTCTCTCTCTCTCTGCTATGCCACGTCAGAATTTGATCGTTATCAGGCAGTCACTATTTCACCGTTGCTTCGGTCAGTCTAATCGTCGCGATTCCTTTCTCTGATTTATCATATTTCACACTTTGGCGTGAATTTATAATGCAAAAACTGCGATTATTTTTACGATGGGTTTTATGGTAGGAATACGTCACGTGTCAACCGTTATATCACAAATTTATTTGTTGTTCTCTATCGCTGGAGTCGAAACGGTTGGAATCCAAAGTGAACTTTAGAATCGTAACAAACGTGACTATTGTTCTCAAATAAAAAACCATGCAAATTATTATGGGATAATTTTTTTCGCAATCTAAATAGCAAAGTCTAAAAACACAGAGATAAAACCGCACAATTGTACAAATGCAACTATTATTTTCCAAGCAAAAAGAGATCTTACTCCATTAAATAAATTCTCTTTGTGAGCCACGATAATTTCGGAATTACGAACAAAGAGCTAGTCATTTGCGATCTCTCTAGTAACAACAGTAATAGTATGCGGCAGACAGAAATGATAATATAATCGAGTAGCTGGATGAAACGTGATGGCATTTGATTGACACTTTACTCTCGTTTCTATCAAGAATATTGTTCTATGTGTTAACGTGCCATTTAGCCTAAAGTTCAATTAAGAGTTACGAGGCACGTGACGTTTATTATTGATATATCTCTGTATGTATGCTTAGAATGCGCTATTAGTACTGCTATGCATATTCAATATTCGGAATTGATTCGAGGACATCATGGACCAAGCGCGTGCTATGCCACGTCAGAATTTGATCGTTATCAGAGTCGAATAGAGTAATTCCAAGTGTCTGTTCTATTTACTAACATAATCTTGAAAAAGCTATCTTTCGTAATATAACGTAAGTTTCATCCGAAGATTTATTTATATTGGATGTTGAAAGATTTATCGCTCACGAAGTGGAGTTTGCAAATAAGTTTTTCTCTCATATCGCTAGAATATACATAAATCTTCTTATGAAGTATCGGCGCCATGACTATAAATACCATAATGTATTTCCGATGTCACACTTGAGAGTCGAACTTGACGTGTAAAACCGCGAGAAGTGTTAACGAGTTGCTATTACCGGTTCAACTAATGGTTCTCGTATAACTACATAACTAGAAAGTACCGGCGCATTTAACCGTTGTGTGCCGGAAAATCTAGTACAAATCTTGTTAGTCTAGTACATTGAGCCTGACTGGTTATGATTAAAAGTAGTTATTGTCAAAGATTGTTAAAGATTCATAAAATCAGTATATTTATGGAAAAAAAAAATAAATATATATTTCTATAATTAAGAAATTAATTTAGTATTCTTGTCATTCTAGTATGTACAATCTCGTAGATATATTATTCATTCATTTCTTCATTTTTTATTTGATTCAAAAACTCATACAGATATTATTCGTTTATTTCATTTTTTTATTTGCCTAAAAGACTCAGAGAGTCTAAACTAAAAAATATTATTAGTTTATTTATTCAATTTTTTTTCATTTGCCTAAAAAACGTGAAATTACTTTATTAAAGATTAAATATCGAAATAATTCCGCAAACAACTATGTATCGACATCGTGCATACGCTTATATTTTTACAAAACCACAATGAATAAAAATCTTTAAAAACAACACCGGGCATCAAACATTGGTATATTTTGCTGAAATTTTCACAATACCAGTATTATATTGGTCACAATCAATGAAAAATTGAAAAGTCAAAATTCGAAACATTTAAGCTCGTAATACTGAGCAACACAGATATTTGCAGAGTGCATTAATGCTTATGCACCATGCAATGGGAGAAACGACTTCCGCTCGCTGCTTCCGTTAAAAAAACTGATTATATCTCGATTACGGCAATTGGCTTCGAACGATCGGCTTATCGCGTGTGCATTTAATCGGAACGAATGGCGTATTGTGAACAGACTCTCAGACGACGACGATGTCACCGCGATTGGTAAAAGCTCCGTCGAGATCGTTTCACGGTCTGACGAACGTCGATCAATGAACGAGCCGGTTTGCGCGAGAACGATTGCCATTGAGAAACCGCAATCCTGTCGACTGCTGTCCGTGCAAGGTAGCTCGCGAATACCGATCTCGAATGCAATCGAGAGATTCCGGCTAAACTAATATGACGGCAATCGGTTTCGGTGAAATAGTTTGAAGGCCGAATAGATCCAAAATCAATGAAGAACATGACCAGCGGTAAAGAATGAAAAGTGTATTCAGAAAAATTCGAAAGACAAAAATACACTGACCCAGTCTCGACACACTGACCTACTACTTCCCAAGAACTAAAATAATCGCTCGTTCAAAAAAAAAAACAATTATTTATTATCGCTAAGATGTTGCTATAGATAAAAAAGCCTACATTACATCTGAGCTTATGTCAATATTAATTTAATAAAAGAAATAATAATATTAGGCCTTTCTCATTCTGGGCACGAATTATCGAGCAGTCCAGCAATTAACAACATGTTACTGTCAACGCCCATAATGTCGTACTTTTTTGCACGTATCGGTGCACGCGATACGTTCGTAGCTGCTGGCATGCGCAGGTTTCATTCATAGACTACAATCATTTAACGTAGGCAGGCGAAATGCGTTGACGACGCATTTCCCGTTTCTTCAATGGGCTATTAATAACGCTTCGCGATTTAGAAGTCATTCACCATTCGCATTGTTACACAATAACTCGATTATGCGTGCACATGATACGGCACTATTATAATGCAAAACGCACAGATAAAGGCATTAAAGTGTGAGAGCTGAAAACGCTTAGCGCACAATATAGAGAATTGAAGATAGAAACTCCAATGACACATGAGCATCAACACAAATTCATTCAATCGTTAATCCATTTGATTCAATTGTAAAAGAAGAAATGGAATCATACAAAAAAATAGGAAAAATTAAAATAGAAACGAAATGTTTAACACTATTATTCTCACAAATATATATTTCTGCGATAATAAATGCAATAAGAAAAATAAAAAAATACGCTATCAATATTTTATGTCATTCGGGAAGAATCGAAACAGGAGATTTATACGCGCCGAACCGATAAATAGCAGTCAATGGTGAAAACGCAATAATTAACCAGAGAAATTTATCGTTAGAAAACGAAGGCGATACATATAAATCTGGATTCCCACAAACCTGTCAATCGTAGAACTAGAACACTCTTAAAGCAAAATCCGGCCAGTTTTTTCCTCTTCAAATGTTGCTTGCTTTACAAGCAAGTTATCATTAAATATATCATTGTTATGAATATACACGTTACCTTCAGAATTATACCATCAATTATGCGAAGGGAACGTCAGTCAATTACACGGAGCTTAAGAATTTCAATTGTCATCTAACTAACATAATTAGCGCGAATTATAAATGCTGGAAATATAAGCGTGGAAAAATTAACTCCTTGAAGTCAAAGGTTCGACTTAATAAACAGAAAAATACGGAACAAGCAAGATCTTAAATAAGAGGATTAAAAATTTTAAGAGCAAAAGAGAAAAAATAGAAAATGAATTGTTCATGTAATTAGATAGAATTATAAATTGCGCTGTAAGAACATCTCGCATACAACTCGAATTATTTATATTTATATCAAATTATTGGATAAATAATCTAGATTTTTGCAGAAATTAAATCAGAATTAATTAAAGATAAAGAGATTATTTATAATTACGTCACAAATAAATCATTAAACAGAAATACAAATTGCTTATTGAATTAGAATTTTAATAAGTATTACTTTACGTGAGCAACGCAGCGCAATTTAATGCAAACAATTAAGTAAGCGATGCACGTTCAATCGAAAAGTCATTAGCTCCTATCTTTCTTTGCGACTTTTTCGTCGTAAAAGTCGATCGAACGCGCATTTGCATATTAAAATAAATTTTAATCTCTCTTCGTGCAAAATCCATGATTTCTCTTAAATCGACCCAACAATATTAGTATAATTATTAATCTTAAATTTAGAATATATTATTCATAAGTATAGAAAATTTATGAAGAGACGGATTTTAATTACATAATAAAGATATAAATTCAAATTGCGAGGAAACGTATCATTGAAACGATAATCGAATATTTCAACCGTTTCCTAAAAGTTTCCTAAAGACATATTCTCTTTTCGAAGAACGACATGCATCACGCTGAAAACTGATGCGAGATTTATATATCCCGTACACATACGTGTAATCAGACAATTGGATTGTGCATAATTGAATGCAATCGGAGAGGTCTCAAGGAGCACGCTTTCTCAATCGGATATCGATGGCTCTTTGTGGCGGCACTAAATAATGTTCCTGTTCATATTAGCGCGCACATCCTCCATTGCGTGTACTTAGGCGATCGATAAATCTCGAGTGACAGCGAAATCACGAAGTGACTACGCACGAAAGTAGCTTGGAAATTCTATCGACTTAACGGCTTTCTAAGTAGCCTTTTCTCGTAAGGCGCCATAAAAATGTGAAGAGTGCTCTTGACCACAGATCCTTTCTATCGTTACACCCAAGTTCCGTCATTGCAATAAGGAACGCGTAATCAGATAAAAATCATTTGCGCCTTTCGATCCTTCATTCTCCGAGGCATTTTATTCTTTCGTAATTTAGCTTCTAAATCGATTATTTTCTGCGTGATATTAATATGTCATAAACATATTTATGTTTATGTTTATGACATATTAAGATAAAAATTCTCCTTATTTTATTATTATTAATTTAATTTAGAGAGATGTACATCCAAAGATCTCTTTCTCTCTTCTCTTAGCCCGCCAATAAAGTAATATCATTCTCATGACGCTCGCTGTGCAACAGAAAATATATCATCACGGTCGTCGGAAAAGAATACACGTCTTCACTCATTCACCGAATCCGTAAGATCCTCACAGGTAAATTTGACTATAGATATTTTCTATGTTGTGTCTGTTAAACCCAGCTAACGAGATATCATTAGCAGCTATTATTCATTAATGAAAGTCGTATGATCGATGATTATAATGAATAAGGCAGCACGGCAAAGAGAAGGATGAGAATTGATCGTGGCCGTATCTCAGCACGTCGAGAATTAAGCGGTGATAAATATCTCGTTCGCTCCAAGAAATCGTTCCATGTTTACGCGCTTACCCGACCATACAGAATCGACATTCGGATGACGGAAATTAATGCGACAAATTGGTAGCTGTGGGACGTCGGTACTTCTCTCCCCGCTCCCGATACAAAGGCGCGATTTCTCTCCGCCGACAGATCGGCAATAACGGAACACGCGTACACACGAAATCGATTGTGCATCGGCCCGTTTGCCGGGCTGAAGCGTGTCTCGGCTTTTTCAACCGCCGGTGAAAACTGGCACGGAAATCCATAGCCCACACGCGGGCATAATGCGCTCGCGTTATAGAAATCGGAGCACACCGAGAGCGATCACAGGACTTTCTGCGCGAGATGTAAATAAGAGGAGGAGGAGTTTACCGATGATTATCAATATTAAATTCCCTATCCTATTATTACGTTCAATATGGCAAAATACTTTCCACGGAATATCCCGCACGCGATAACGAGATCGGATCGCGGACGTGTCCAAATGATAGCTTCAGGTATATAGCCTCGTTGACGTGAAAAGTGTCGTAAGAACGAATTTCGCCGCGGCGTTTCGCTCCGCATGTTCTCGCCTACGTCGCAACGGCCGCCTACGTTTGTGGCACATTATTTAAAAAAAAAAAATACACATTCTAAGAAAGAAGCAGTCAGAACAGACGCACGGTTCTAAAATCGTGCCGCCGGCGCGGTTTCAGTGGGGGAACGATCGCTTTTATGTGGATTAGATTTATAGATCGCGCACATGCAGACGTGCCTGTCGTAAACCTATCCTGATTAGCGCTAGATCCCCAGGCGGAAAGGAAAAAGAAACCACGGTCTCGCACGCGACCGCTCGGTCGTCGCGTCGGCTTTTCTCTTCCTGTTCTCTCATTCGGCCGCGACCCACGCGAAAATGTAACAATCGTCGCCCGGGAATTCCTCACGGTTTAGAGACATGGCTTTCCAAGGTGTGTCCGGCCGATCGAATTATGTAGGTATCGGCTTCCACGTGCCTTTGTCACCTCCGGTAAGATCGATCGTTCTATCTCCATGCGCGATTAGCCCCGGCGCATTGCCGCGACGAAGTCGCTGAAGTGCATGTGCGGCGTGCGAGCGTGCGGCCGGAACGGAAACGTGACTCGTTGCGAAACCGATATGTTTGCACGTAATCGCCGTTCCATCTCGTGCGATGCATTATTGAGGATTGCTAAATCGTACGATGCACGATACGTACACATAAAGTATAATAATTGTAAACCTTTGAAAGCGTTTACTACGAGAAGCACGTTGAGCGATAAATAATTAACACTGAAGTATTTACGCGAGTATGTCTTCATTGCGGCCGTAACGGTGTAAAACGAGGAAATATCGTGCAATAACAATTCTCGGCGGCGATTCGATTACAGCGAGGGATATAAAACATCGCGCAAAGAAAATGTATAGATACATGTCGTGTAATTTATCGTGTAAGGACGCATCGACAGTCTGGCGCTAAGCGGTTTTTCTTTGGATTGATGAACGTCAGCGTCGTGGATCCATAAGCTTTCGACAGTTGCAACGGACTACGACTAGACATCGCGGTTAATACCGTGTCGATCAACATGCCTCGAAAGATCCTTCTTAACGACACGAATGGCTTCATCCGATCTTCAATAAAAGTAATACAGCTTCGTGGGGTATCATTAAATAATACAAGCACTTAGCAGCAGTATTAGAAGAAAACCTGTTATGTACACAAGTGCACATAAGCGGGATGGTCTAAAAACATGCAAAGTCATATGATCGTTTTTGATTAATATGTGTACTAAGCAATAAGACCTGAGACTTTGAAATTATTTCGGATATATGACGAAAATGTCGATTTGTTTTAAATATTATTAACTAAAAAATTATTGAAAGACTTGAATGATTTAAAAACTTATTCTAATAATTTTCATTTTACTTGCACGTAAATAATATTTTGAAGAATTTTAAATGTACTGATAGCCAAAAAAATTTCTGAAAGAAAAAATTCTTTAATAATTAAAGACTTTCAAAAGTTTGAAAATATTTAAAATATTTTTAACATTTTTCCGCTCATGTATTATTTTCGACGTTGATAGAGAATGCGCTACTATTTCTAAGATAATCCGTGGGAAAAGTAAAATGACCAACGTATTTTTGTCTCGGTCGTTAAGCGACCGTCTACATGCTTTAAACGCTTGCAGAAATTCTTCCTCATCAAGACACGACGCTTGACCTCGGGGCGAAATTGGGCCACGACACATCGCGAGATGTTACAAATCCTGGTGACGTTATTGCACATTCCGCGGATCGTTATTCCGGGACATGTTATTAAATAATATCGCGATATATTCGCGCGGATGCATCACAACATTCTGACGCAAAATTAAATGACAAAATAAACGCACGAAAAAAAGGACATTATCTCAAAATGTTGAAGAATTCGTCATGACTTCAGGCTTACTAATAAACTTGCTAAATTCTGAGTTATTCTATAGCAAAGAAAAATAATAAAATAAATGCTTTAGTATTTTGTTTTTCAGATTTTGTTTAAGAATTTTGAAAGATCGAATTTTTAAACACAAAGGCATCCTCTGTGGTTATTTTTCTTGCAATATATTTTAACACGAATGGGAATAAATCGTAATTTTTTCACGGCGACTGCTGTTTTTTCGAATTGCAGAGAATCAGACTGTTCACTCATCACGTTTTATTTATCAAACACTTGATTGGACGTATTCATTATTCCTACATTGAACTGGATATTATTTTTTTCATAAAGAAAAACCAATATTTTAGCGATACAAAAATAATTAAATTGAAATTTTGTATATTTTAACGCATTTTTGTAACATAGGAATCTGATTAATCAACCGATTAATCATTATTAATATCACATCAGTCTGACCGATAAATTCAATTGTAGCAATAAAAATTATAACATTGAATATATATTTTCACATATTAACTTTATAACAATTTAATATATATGTGTGTGAAGTTAGCATAACAATTGTCAGCATATCCAAAAAAAAGTGGAGTTCTCTTCGCATACAACCGAGTTCTATAGTTCAACATATATTTTAACAATAGTTCAGGTCATTTAACATAAATAAACGGAAGTTGAGAAATGATATGCTAACTTCTCGCGAAGTCAGCATATCATATCACTTTTTCGAAATTTACACCAATGAATTTTATAGTTTTTGACGAGTTCTATAGTTCTATAACATAGTTCTGACCACTAACTATCTGTAAATAATTATAAACTAATAATTATAATTATAAACAATTATTATCAGCATATCACTCGTATTACAGTGATATGCTATGCTTCTGCGATAAGTTCTCGGCTCGTTCGAGATTTTAAACAATAGTTCTCGACCCCCTGATAGTAGTTTCGAGTAGTTCTGACCAGTGGTTACTTTGAAATAATTATAAACAATTATTATCAGCATTTCACTCGTACTATAGTGATATGCTATGCTTCTGCGATAAGTTCTCGGCTCGTTCGAGGTTTTAAACAATAGTTCTCAGCCCCTGATAGTAGTTCCGCGTAGTTCTGACCAGTGGCTACTTTGCAATAATTATAAACAATTATTATCAGCATATCACTTGTATTACAGTGATATGCTATGCTTCTGCGATAAGTTCTCGGCTCGTTCGAGGTTTTAAACAATAGTTCTCACCCCCCTGATAGTAGTTCCGCGTAGTTCTGACCAGTGGCTACTTTGAAATAATTATAAACAATTATTATCAGCATATCACTTGTATTACAGTGATATGCTATGCTTCTGCGATAAGTTCTCGGCTCGTTCGAGGTTTTAAACAATAGTTCTCAGCCCCCTGATAGTAGTTCCGCGTAGTTCTGACCAGTGGCTACTTTGAAATAATTATAAACAATTATTATCAGCATATCACTCGTATTACAGTGATATGCTATGCTTCTGCGATAAGTTCTCGGCTTGTTTGAGATTTTAAACAATAGTTCTCGACCCCCTGATAGTAGTTCCGCGTAGTTCTGACCAGTGGCTACCTTTAAATAATTATTAACAATTATTATGTTTATGTGGAAAAAGAGGTCATGATATTGTTAAATGCTGATAATAATTGTTTATAATTATTTCAAAGTAACCACTGGTCAGAACTACGCGGAACTACTATCAGGGGGCTGAGAACTATTGTTTAAAACCTCGAACGAGCCGAGAACTTATTGCGGAAGCATAGCATATCACTATAGTACGAGTGATATGCTGATAATAATTGTTTATAATTATTTCAAAGTAACCACTGGTCAGAACTACGCGGAACTACTATCAGGGGGCTGAGAACTATTGTTTAAAACCTCGAACGAGCCGAGAACTTATTGCGGAAGCATAGCATATCACTATAGTACGAGTGATATGCTGATAATAATTGTTTATAATTATTTCAAAGTAACCACTGGTCAGAACTACGCGGAACTACTATCAGGGGGCTGAGAACTATTGTTTAAAATCTCAAACGAGCCGAGAACTTATCATAGAAGCATAGCATATCACTGTAATACGAGTGATATGCTGATAATAATTATTTATAATTATAATTATTAGTTTATAATTATTTACAGATAGTTAGTGGTCAGAACTATGTTATAAAACTATAGAACTCGTCAAAAACTATAAAATTCATTGGTGTAAATTTCGAAAAAGTGATATGATATGCTGACTTCGCGAGAAGTTAGCATATCATTTCTCAACTTCCGTTTATTTATGTTAAATGACCTGAACTATTGTTAAAATTTATGTTGAACTATAGAACTCGGTTGTATGCGAAGAGAACTCCACTTTTTTTTGGATATGCTGACAATTGTTATGCTAACTTCACACACATTTAATATATTCATTTATTATTCAATATAACATAAATATTAATTTCATAAGCTGTCGACTATATTTTTGTTTAATATACAATTTGTTTAATCAAGAATGATCCAATTCACGCTACATTCAACATTAATGATTAATTCACGCCACGAAAATGATATCTCATGGCAATGAAATCTTAACATTGTCAGAATAATCAACTCTATTATTATGCAAACCATTCTCGTTTGCTCGATGACCCACTTGAATTGGAATCCGCGAGTGGAAGGACGTTAACTGCAGCGGTTGCAGCTTGATGCAAACATGACCGATCATGCCATAACGCGATGGAAAATAAATATGAATATTTGCACCAAATAAGATTTGAACGGATCAATCGTTACTTACTCGATCATGTACAATTTTGATAGTTTATAATTGCAAAATAAAAACTCATACTGTGAACATTTCACATAACTAAAACATTTTTCAAAAGAGTGTTACATTTATTATGCTTCTTTGACTTAAAAAAAAACATCTTTCTGTTATTAAAAAATGTGTGATAAAATAAAAATTTAATGGTAAGAAACATATAGGTACATCGTTTCTATAATGTCTCGTATTTCACTTTTATATACTTAACTTTTATATTTTTACGATTCTGTGAATACATGTTGGGTGAAATAAGTATGACAAAAAATATAAAATCTTCAAATATTTGAGAAAGCTTTCAAAATAATATCGACATCATTGACATATCTTTTTCGAATTTCATACTTGCGATTTATTTCTTTGATTCGACGACACATGTACGCGTGTTTATCCGGTTGGAAACATCTCCGTCTTATCGGAAACTTTCGATGCGATGTGTGACTTTATCTGCGCGCGTCTCAAAAATCGGATGCTCTCTCCGCGTTACAGCTGCGGTTTTGCTATGGGCCATTCTCGACATGAAAGTCAGAATTTTGTCGGAATTTGCCGCAACGAGAATTCGCGCGATGATGTAACCGAGAACGCTCAGTATTATGCAAACAATTTCGAGTATCACTCGTATCAGATGGAATCAAATCGCTTAGCGATTATTATTACCCGGAGAACAGGCATTTCAATCACGTTGGAAATTCGTATATGATAATAAATAAAGTGGCGCGTTAATACATAACGCACCAGAAATTATGAAATAAAATATAACGGAAAACAAACTTATAACAATGTCCAGAATGCGGATATTAATTGCGTTACGTTTAACAGATGTAATTAGTGCGTTAATTACCCTCCCGCTTTCCGACGCGGAATTCAGTTGGACTTTTGTTATTCACTGTATTTATTGTATAATAATGTATTAAATCGTACGTTAATTTCGGTTTTTGATAATCCCCACATGCATCGCGTTATCATTCTGTTAAACGACTCAGTTTATAACGCTAATCGCGCCATTTAATCCTGACACATTACACGTTCCTGCGGCGAGGTCACCAAAGCCGATAGAGTGAAAACCTGTGTCAACATTGGATAATGAAATCAGGGACGCACATCATAGAAACCAGAAGATTAAGGCAAGTATTCTTCGCTGGGTTACACAAGCATTGTAAACTTGCTCAAGTAAGCGCTCTTCGCAAGACATTGCTATGGAGAAACGCACGTTTAAGATTTAAGTCATCGTTTTGTCGAAACAGGCTGTGTGGCTGGTCCTTGCAACTATCACGCATGCTGTTCTGCAGTTCACTGATCGATCAATAATTAATATATAACAAAAACAGAGTAAGACAGAATAGGAATAAGAGAGAAAAAGTAGAATGTAAAACTATATAAATTTCCCTACAGAAAAAAGAAAAAAAAATACATATCATGTTTATTATCTATTATTTTAGATTGATATCTATAGCAACTTTATCAAGTAAATTATTTATACGCATTTGTATTTCCAAAGAATTTAATCTCTTTGCGCTGTCATGTATTCAAATGAAAAATACTAAATCTCTTTCGTGAATGTAGTACAAATGAAATATTAATTTTGTAATTAAACGTCTATATATGACATGCAATAAATATAGAAAAGAGAAACGCTGAAATTTTTAATCCTCTCCAAAATTCGCGATACTCTGCTACTATAAAAAAAAAAGTACATTAATTTATTATTTTATACAAGTACATTAAATTATTAATTTTATATGGATACATGCATTATTATCAGAGTTACAGATTACTTCATAAAATCTTATAAATTTTGAAAAGTAATACTACTATCTAAGTCTAGAATTGGAAATTGATGAAATATATAAAACACTATTATTCATTTATGTTTCTTCGAAGCTATCATGCTTCTAATGCGGCGTGTATAAATCTTTGATAATAGAGTATCAAACGATAACAAATTATTAATAAGTACGATAAATTGAGATGATTATGAACTTTTGAAATATTATTATAGTTTCTCCGGGGAAAATTATATGTTGCAGCGCTAATCTCTGGACATCGAAAATGGATTGATTATATCGCGCCCATTATCTCTTCTACCGGAACGGCAGTATGTACGTATGCAAGAGTAAAAGTAAACACTTTATCCTATTGAGATTATCCTATTAGAGATGAAGGATAATTGCGTACATACAGTGTGTGTATCGCGAAAGTACAAATCGCCACTACCGATAGGGACATCAGCCAGTCGGTTTTGTCGGCGTGTGTATGGACGACAAAACCAAATATTATTGATAGCGTAGTCTAGAAATCACATTCACAATCGCACATTATGTTAACGCGAACGTAATGACAACAATCTAGATTGCCGTGCAAATAGACTCGTGCTTGATCGAATGAAAGCGAAGATAACACGAAACGATAAGATATTAGATGCGTTCGCCGATGCATCTGATTAAATCGGCCGTACAAAACGAAAACGAGCAGGGTAGACGTCACTGATCGAAACCGGTTTTTCTTAGAAATCGGAGCTGTGGATAATTAGCCGGATGACAAGAATGATATTCGTCTTTCGAAATGTTGTACGAGTTAATTGCCGCGGACTTTTCTAATCTCTTCATGCTCCCTTTATATCTCGGCAAACACGGTAGTCATCGCTATCAGACCAGCAGGTTTTTGTTAAGCCATATAAGCACGAATAATAAATCATATTTGTTGCATTACGGTTTGTCATTTCGTGAAATTTCATCCGCGAGAGATTCGATTTAATTTTATTTCTGTTGTATCTACGCTCATACGAAATCAAAATTACTCTGTTTTTTAATCAGAAAATATCACTTTTGTCCTTTAGAATTAATAACAGATTAAAATTGACAACGAGTGTATGTATTTGTTTTTGATCTCTTCCTCTCTTTCCGCTGTTGAAAATATATAATAAAACATTCAAGTCTTCTCAGCGTAAGTGCTTTTCACATGAGTGAAATTGACATCTTGAAAGTACGGAACATCTTGAACACTTGACAGTGCGGAGTGCCTTTAAGATACGTTGCAAAGAAGAAGAAGTCTCGCGCTTATTTTCTTTATAAGTAAATACGGAGCGTATTCCGGACGCAATGCGGCTCTACATATGCGGGAATGCATTTTCACCGAACATCTCGATTCTTACCCTGATTGCGTTTGAGGTTGCGAGCACGCTTCATAAAACTCCGCATCACGTGCGACTTATCGACCTGTTCGACACGAGAGATTTGACAGAGAAAATTGCAGCCGCTCATCGATTGTGCTGCGGAAATGTATAGGTTGACCGGCCGTAAGTGGAGTGAAAGCTCTAATTAGCGGCCGGGGAGATTTCATCCGCTTTTCAGAGATCGGCTTTATCGTACAGACGTTTGGCAATACAATTCGCGCTCGTTTAATGGGTACTGAACGACTGTCAAATTCGCCGACGCTATGGCGTTATTAAACTACAAACGCATTGCAATAAAGCTCGCATAGATATTTAATTAAAGCATTTTACGAAAGGGAGATAACACATTGCAGCGACAAGTTCGACTTTTATTGACATCAATTGCAGTAGCGCTTTATGTACAAAATGTCTTTGTAAAAATTGCATATAATAAAGTCACGCGATGAAAAAAATTGTATAAAGAATTTATAGAGATTTGCAGAGAAAGGTCATGTTTTCAATTCTTTATCTCAATTCTACAAAAATATCGAAAGAAGAATTTGAATAAACAGCAGAAAAGGAGGGGGGGGTAGAGATAAAAAGAGAAAATAGAAAAATAATGTCAAATTATATACATATTTCTCATGTATATAAGTACACAAGAAAAAAATGTCAAATGTGAAAGCTTATATTTACCGATATTCATATAATCAAATAGTTTCGTGCAAAAGAAATAAAGAAAAAGATTCTAACTTTGCCATTGCCAAGCAATTTCATAGAAATTCGCTCGGTGTATTGGATTTTCTGCGAAGTGATGTTTCTCTGACAGCGCCGACCTAATGAAACTCGCAAGACATGTCGAAGATGAAGCCGAACAGTGGGGAAAGAAAGAGACGCGGCAAGTGATGGAAGCAAGTAGGGAATTCGTTAACAGTGGGAAAGAAGAAGAAAAGTGACGAGGGAGGAGGACAAGAAGGCGAGGAGGTAGCGACAGGAGAGCGAACTCGGAAGGAGTTATGATAAATTAAGCAAGCGGCCGAGCGTAGCAATAGGATGAACGTGGGTGGATAGCGCAAGTACAACCGGGTGTATTTTCGTGCGTGGTTCCCATCCGGGAAGAGATACGGATAATAACCTTTTACAATCGTAAGAATCCATTTTCCACGATTCTAGAACGAACGCCGGCCTTTCTCCGTTAGAATCAATCGACGAGTTTTATGGACCTGTAGTTTTCCGTAAAGTTAATTAGAACTCCCGAGATAATTTAAAATCTGTTGTTGTAGAAAGAAAATTAAGTTCTTTTATTCGCGTGGGTAGTAAATTTTCGTACATAATGCAAAATGTAAACGTAAAATGAAGAAATTCCTGCAATCTTGATTGAAAATAATTACAATCAAATGAGACGGTACATGCCGTCAACAACTTGAATTTTAAAACTTGAATTTTAAGATAATTTTAAAATTTTACTTTAAGTTTAAATTAAATTTCTTTGAATTTATAATGAATAAAGAGTTTCTTTCTTTTTCCAGTGTTTCTCGTCGAATTCGGGTACTCGAGGAATGATTGAATATCTCTATAGCACTCAATCTAACGAGGTGTCGCCTGCAACAATCTGAGCGCGATGCAATGAGATGCAAAATTATTCACTACATTTCTCCATTCGCCACTTTGGCCAATAACTACCCTTTATCTTTTGCACCGCCGTGAAACTCGGCAGAATGTCGCGACAAAGTTTGTCCCTGTGCCGAATTTCCGATGGCAGGCACTTCTACGAAGATCGTAATTCTCTCGGTCGGATTAGGCTACCTTCGGATTTATCGCTCTCCTTTGCATCTCTAATGCCATATCGTAGTAAAATTTCACGAGAATGCACATCCTTGTTCTAGATCGCCAGAATAGATTGTAATAGCAGTTGCTGAATACTTGATTGGCGCAAATAAAAATAACTCGCTACACGATACGAATTTATTATTTAAATTAATAAATTGTTACTTATGCTTAGAGTTAGTTAAAACCACTATTGAGCATAGTCAATCTGAACAATCGAAAGATTGTTTTTGATGTATTCGTGTCCGCGATATAAGGCCCATCTTTAGAGATATAAAATACAGATCATCTCAGACCCACCGCCAAGGTTGAGTACCAGAACTATTGCCATGACGCATTAAATGCATTTAGCGAGGAAGTGGGGACTTACATACTCGATTTAATGTTAGTCAGTGTCACACTAGCCACTGACAGGTCAATAGTTGGGTGGAGCGTTTCTCAGCGTAGTTGGAAACAGACGTCGTAGTACTTGTCGAATGTCTCGACGGATATTTTCTTTGCCGTAATTGTAAACTCGCGCGCTTTAAATTAATAAATTGTGATACAAAGTGTGATTTGAAAATGGCTGAGGAGACCAGCTCTGCATCCAGCCTCTTGACGAGATTGAAGGGATATCTTAAGGAAGCGCCGTTCTTTTGCAAAATTATCGAATTGGTAAAACCGTTGATTATTACGATCTCAATTATCATTTAAAAATATATCAAATTTAATAATAAATAATTCTTATATTTTAAAATATATTTTTTAAACAATCCAACAGTTTCGAAATCAACGAAATAAAGTATATTTTATATTACACACAGTACAAACTATTAATAAAAATATAAATTGTGATTGTTTTAGAAATTTTTTTTATTTTTTATTTTGAATTTCCCTGCGAACCTTACTTCATAAAAAAAATAATAGTTAAACGTTATAGGTTCTCTGCGTCATTGCAACGGGATTGGTAGCGGGACCATTTCAACAGAATCAAATACGACCAGCTGATATACATCATGTAGCCATATTTCACGTAGCAGTGTGTGGTTATATTCTTATAAACGCGATTCTTATTCTGAGCCACTTATTGGGAGAAAGATTGCCGAAAAGAACAGTGAGTTAAAATACAATATACTATACTGTTATCCGCAATTAAAAATAATCCATTGGCGCAAAATATAAAAAAATATAATCTACGATTACTAACGAAAATGATTATGTTATCAAAGAAGAAAGAAAATTATTATTCTTGTATGAATACAAGAAAACTTGAAAAGAATTGGCATTCTCTTTTATTTTTGTCAAACGTGTGAAGAATTTAGAAAATCAAAGTTATATGTGATGTCATTTTGCTGTATTCTCTCACGTTTCCTGAAGAAATGTAATTCCGAAAATTTAACTTTCTGTCTTTCTGTCGCAATTTTCTTGTATCTCATTTGTGTCTGATCTGACAAAATTTGACGTACGATAATGCTATGTCGTGCTACAAGATATTATTTTTTTCATTTTCTCCTTTTGCAGGCTCTCATTTTTTCGACAATGGGAACGATTCTGTGTTGCACTGCCGGCCTCATTCTGATTCGCGACTGGGACAATTTCTCGAGTAACACAATTCACGCGAATCTGCAGGAATACAGCGATCAAACGGTAGCGGCCGGTTCTTTTGCAATCTTGGCAGCTCTGGTATTCGCCATAGATACGTATTTCACCAACAAGAACAACTGATCGCCCCATTTCGATCATCGTCACCGTAAGGAGCGAGACGAAATCGATTCACATTTCTACCGTCCCGCTTCGTTAAAAGCTATTATTTTAACAATTGTATTTTTTTCTTTTAAATGTTCCACTGTACCAATTTTTCATGAGAAATGTTCTTGCTTCTTGAGCGTCTCCATTATTTTCGTTACTGTGAAAGTCATCATAACATTATTTTAGAGCAAAAATGAAAAATTCATTCTTAATGAACAGCATTTGTAATTGCTTCTTATCAGCAAGTATGTCATTATACGCATTTATTATACACATATTTTACGGAATAAATACAATGCTTACAGTGTATAATTGTCATAACATTATTTTCGTAACGTTATTCTCGCGTACCTGCGGTTTAAAATACTGAAATACTGAAACATTTACGTCTGCTAGCTAGTTTCTCCCTCCCTGCGCACACACAAGGTAATTAACCACTATTATGTCAAACGTTAACAGCATATAGAGGACACCTGGGGCTATAACTCGCACGACGGTAGTTGTAAAGGGCCATAACGGTTGCTCAGAACTTATGAGTAAATATAACCGCGATCATGAAAATCATAATTAAACAATAGAATCTCCTCCTTCACCTTTCGTAAGTGTTATTCGAAATCCGAAATGAATAATAACTGGCAACAATTTTATCTGTTGCTCTACCATGGAAGACTTTACGAATGAAGAACTAGCTAACATTCATCTAATGTATCCATCGTCTGAGTGGCCCTGCATAGCCCTAAAGGGCTCATTTACAACTGCAGTCGTGCGAGTTGCCTAATCCACAGCGAACATAACACGATGATAGCTCCTACGATGATAGTAACTAAGCATTTCCGGACTTGTGTTTGTAGAACAAAAATTGCTTCCCCAAGTGAATCACCCTTTATTAGCATTAAATTTTCACTATAAAAAAGATGTTTTAAGCAAACATAAAATACTTGTACACAAGACAAAATTTTTAGTATCTCGAATAGAAAAATTGGAAATCATATATAAATGAAATATAAATGAAAAGTTTTTATACTCGTGTTCTACAAATTGTTCGTGTCACAAATTTTAGCCGTGGTTGGAAATTGAAACAGACTACATGTTGTAAAAGGATCTAAAAAAGATCTCTCTGCAATAACAAAGATATTGTTATCAAAGTTTTATGAAAGATAAAAACTTTTTTAACATAGTCAAGGAAAGAGACATGGATTTTGAGTCAAAATAAGTTTTTTTTTATTATCAGCAGAAAGAAGAATGTAAGATTCAATTTATGATTTAAAAATCAAAGTTTATGTATTACGTACAAAATTATCTTTCTTTCTGTTATGTTGTATATGTCGTAGGCAAAAAGGTTATTTAAAAAAATCATTTTTGACTATGTTTTTAGTGGATAAATGCTACCTGCCTGTAGGATTATTCTGTAACTCTTAATGACAGTATCATTTTCACATAATAAAAATACTGCACAACGACATTATAACGATAACGAACTATTGTTAAGAGTTACACTGGTAGGTAAATGCTATCTGTCTAGTAGATAGATAGTATATATCAAGTCAAAAATGATTTTCCTGTAGTAACCAATTTGCCTACAATACATATATTTATTTTCATTATTATATTTATGTAAATCGAAATGCAAAGAAAAGTCTCATCAACGTTATAAAAGTAATCGAATACTTATTCGTTTACATGCACGATCATTCTTAAAACTTGCAAACAATGCACTCAAAAACTTGCAACAATGCATTCTTAAAACTTTATTCCCTGCGCAAAGATAATAGAAAAAAATCCCATCCTCTAAATACCTTAAAATGTAGCAAGCAAAGAGAAATTGACAAAGTTCTTGAGGAGCTTTTTCCAGAGATGAAGGCACTTGCCAAGCTCTATAAAAGCTAAATCTTGAAGAAAAATCTACATGGTCGCACTTTTTACTTTCTGGCAGCGAGTCGCAGTGAAAAGTTTCATTTGTTCTTATTGCCATAAAAAAGTCATGAATTTGGCGGTTACTATCTATTCGTCGATATCCGAAAGATGATTCTGAAAAGAATGCAAGAATTCTCTCTTTCGAACATCGTGGCTTTCGTATTTCCTTCGTGCGCGTGTAACAAATTCGACAAATTCCGCTCAGTGCTCCGAGAAGCGCAAGGGAAACGTGAAAGTTTATCAGCGACTACCCTGCTAGCGAAAAGTTCGATGAAAGAAATTCCGTTTCGTGTAAGATGGAGAGAAAAGTTCAAAAATGCACGCACCAATTACTTTTTTATCATCTCATACAAAAAATGCAAAGATATTTGAACACTCAAAGTTGATGCTATATATTTTTTCAAAAGCTTTTCCAAATTTTCCAAATTTATTCATGCTAGGTATTTTTATGTGCAAAAAAATTTTTAATTATATTTTCAATTTAAGTTGGTATTTCTTCACTTGTTATGTCGAAAAACATTTTTTGATAACACTTTTATTGCTTCTTTTATATTGTAAATCACGCAATTAGAGATAAAGTATAAATATAAATTAATCAAAAAGTAAATAAAATAAAATAAAATATTTAGTTTCATCAAAATTATCAAGTGAAACACAATAATGACTTGTTGTTTTAAAATGTTTTAAAATGTTCTCCAAATCATCTACATAAGCCAATGTAAATTTTTTAAATGTTAATATGACAAAAATGTGAATTAAAAATTATTAAAATAAAATCTAATCTAATTTATAAATAAAAACATTATTTCATTTGAACAATAATATTTTTTTTTAATTTCCTCCCTAGGAGAAACAGAACGCAGCCTCGTTCATTAAAAGCTCATAGTAGAACGAATCTAGTTTGGTCGGACGAAGAAATGTAAATACGGTCTTCATTAATAAGATTTTAAGAGAAAATAAAATAACATGATGCTTTGTATAAAACAAAAAATAGTTTAAAAGTACACAGGTGAATTCACAGATGAGTCATAAAGATTCTTAAATTCAGTTGAATAAATAGGAAATTGACGATCACGCAACGTACAGTTTGTGTTGAGCTCGATAAACTTGCGTGGAACACGTGATTCCTTAATAGAGAGAATGAATCGCGTCAGGATCCGTCTATAAGCAATACGTCCCTAGATACTTCCTTTCCAAAACGTATCCTAATCATATCTAATGACAGACGAATGTAAATGATAACATTAATTATTACAAACTCACTTGAAAAAAATTTTCAAATAATTAATATTTATTAATGAGATGATGCGTATGTGGCTCCGTGCTAATGCGGATGATTAGTAAAAGAAGGAACCTGAGTTCAAATCCCGGCCCCCATCCTACATACAATTTTCAGCAGATCTTTACAAATCACAGAAGATCTTTAGATTTAGATAACATTAGAAACTGAAATAGTCCTACTCGCCTATCTTACACTATTTAATATTTATTAGATTCCGACATTGAAGATGTTATTGAACGTATAGATAAGATAACAGACACCAAAAATTTTCATCAGCATGAAACATAACGATACATATTTGAGAAACTAACATTCACATATAACACGTACAACGTATAACAAGTTTTCACGTTGTTATGCGTTATAAATATTAAATATTAAATTTATATCTATCATGTGACAATTTCACTAATAAATCTCTTCGTAGAGTCCGTCACGTTCAAAATTACTATGAAGTTAAATATAAAATTGTATAAAATTGGTACCGATTTCCTCTCAGTGTAATATATATATATATATCAAAAGATCGTCGCGAATTTCACATCGACAGTAAATATTGATCGGCCGAGAAGCCCTTTCGAGCAATTATCCGAGTCTTTAACGATACGCATGCACCGGTGACCGTCCCACTGGGTCAATTTTATGCATAGTCACACGCATGTATGCATGTATGCGCGCACTTTCTTTTGATCGCACTAAACCGCGTGTTTCAGGCGTCGCGATTTATTTAAATCTCTGTCGCAAAACCACGAAGGGTGGAGAAGAAACACGGCCCGATCAACTGATCCGTTCACGCGCCCATACCGGCGGCCGCTCGAACGTGGACTGACATCCGCCCTCTCGTGCAGCGTCGCAGCGCGCGACCCTTCCATGCCGCCACCCCCTCACGACCGCACTCTGTCAGCCTACTTCCACGAGAGCACCCTCCTCTCTTTCGCGTTCCCCCTCGGCTCGAGTCCGCGACTTTCCCTCCGTCGAGACTTTCTCGTCCTTTCTAATCTGCCCTTTTTCTCCAGGAGCCCCCCCCCCTCCCCTTGGCCCGCGCCCGACTGCCCATCCCCCTGCCTCTGCAGAACTCTAACAATTTGCAGCCAACGGTTGCAGCCGCGGTTGCTGCGATGCTTTTTATGCCCTATAAAGTATTCACGTGTAAAAGTGAGACGAGCAGGAGTGGCGCGTGCTTCGCCTAGAAGGTATTTTGTTTATAAATTTTTAACGTCCCGCATTTTTTCGGAATGCGTTACGTATAATGGAACTCTCATGATAAGTGCTTTCTTTTCAGAACTTTTCTTCGAAGGTTCTTTTATATTTTCATTTTGAGATTTTATTTCAAAAGTTACCCCTAATATGAAGCTGAGAAGCTCTGAATAAAGTGGCATTGTGTTAAAAAATGTACCTAAAAATTTTGAGCAAACTTAACACAAAAATATTCTATGTATAAATATTTCAATGGATATCCAAACAATAATGAAAAAATATACCGAATGTGATAGCAATTAAAGTAACGGAATGAAAAATTATCATCAATATAAAGTTTTTCAAAATGTGAGTTGGCACATTGATTATTCTTTCGTTAATTATATAAAGATAAGTATACAGATGATAAAATCTTGTAATGTCTTGTATTGTCTGTACAAATTAATATGTCATATCTTACACTGTACGTACATTAATATGTACGTATCTTTTTAGTTAGACATCTCAAGAATCGCTTTTAAGTGAGTTAAGAGACGGATATAAGAATATACACAGATTGCTTCAAAATTTCATAGCAATCTGTGTATATTTTTATATCCGTCTCTTAACTCACTTAAAAGCGATTCTTGAGATGTCTAATTAATAAAAAGATATGTACGTCTAAAGATACATATTCACGATCGAGTCAAGATTTGTTTGGCTAAAGAAAGATGATCTTGAATAAATATCGACGTTCTATATGTGGAATCAAAGACCATTCACTGATCGAAGCTAGAAAGCGCGATGATTTATCGATCTATATGTATTTCAACGTATGAAAAGAAGACGGAAAAGCTTCTCGCGTACTTCCAATAATAATTTTTCAAATCTGTATCTATCGTCACGGAAATGCGCACCCTTCTACGTCATAGAAGAAACATTACGATGCACTAATAAAAATAACGCATTACTCCAATATCGATGGCACGCGTACGTCGTGCGTCTAAATATACACTGATTGTGAGTTATCAGTTTAGTCTCCTTTATAACATTTTTTCACACATTTTTTTCATCGAAATCGAATATCTTCTTGTTAGAAATAGACAATTATACATTGCAAAAAAAGCCGTAAACGATATATCACAAGATTTAAAACGCAGTTTTTCGAGAAAATAACGAGTTTTCATTTCGGAAGTAATAAAACTAATCGTTTAAACAGATTAGAGAAAATGCAAAAATTTTAATTAAAAAATTCTATTAGCGGAAGCTGCAAATGAAATACAAAATAAAATGCAAAATTCTTCTATCTTGAACTTGGCGATATAAAAAAAATCGTAACAGATAATGACTTTCTCTAGAATTTTCCCAGAGGAAGAACCAATTCTAAATTCATCAAAGAGTCCGACGTGAAAAATGAGGTCAGACATCCTGTGCAGAAAAATGTTGGCATCGCGAATGATGCGGCTTGTTCCGCGTTTTTATCGACGCGAAATGTAATTCGTGGAGAAGGGATACGAGCATGATCCGGCTGTAGATATATCTCGGAAAAGGAGGACACAGCTGCAACTGCAGTGTGCTGCATAGGGCGATCCCCGGCCCTGCACAGGTCGCTTCCGACGTATGGTATTTCCGTGGCTCTAGTGACACGCGAGCAATGAACGCACCGAGCTCTTCTCGAGCGTTTCGCATAAAATTCCGCCCGATCGCCGGTTCGTTTGGTTACACGGTCGAGTTGGACGCAAGCCAGAAGCATCCCTCATGTAACGTCACCCCCTCGCGTACTGGCAAGATAGATTTTCGCGATAGAAAACGAAATAAACCCTTTCCGGCGACTCATTTTTCATCTCGATATCCGTAAAGTAGACATGCCCCTAATCTGCGCTGCTGCACGAAGAAAAATGTGCCTAGAATATTCCGCAATTGCTTAAACCGACTTGTAATCGTGTTAAGAAAACGCGATGCGCCAGATAATTATTAATAATAATAATTAACAATAATTATTAATACAATGATTATTAGTGACAATTATTAATTATAGAGTCAGAATGTTTTATTTTAAAATTCTAAAAATAAAGCGCTAATTTTGAAACATGTTTGTCAAATGTGAGATATGCAAACTATTTCAAGACTAATGTTCTTAATAAGATGTCCTTCGGCCTCAACTTATATTTCTAAAAATAATCATTCTCTTATGTCATGTACATTGGTTATACAATGGAATCGTATTGATCTATACAAAATTGTTCCTTTATATTGGTTACTGACAGATGTGGAGTACATTGCTACAGTTAACTTAATATTATATCAAGGAAAAATAGATTTCAAATTATTTGCAAACAAACTTGTTTGCGTCAAGAATGAAAAGTGTTGGTTAAATTTTCTTTTTAGAGCAAAACAAATTATATTTGTGATGTACGAATCGAGGAAAGTTGAACGGATTTCGTGATAGCTGAACTATACATTTAAAAAAGCGAGCAATTTTTATTAAACTTGAATGACTTCCAAAATACTTCCAAAAATGTCATTTGCGAATGAAAAAGTATAACTACTTCTCTGCATTCAGCGTGAATGTGGAGCAAGCAAGAAAAATTCAAAATCTTGAAATCGCGTAGATAAAAGTTTCAAATATTTTATTCAAAATACGATAACATGTTTGTGTATTTTTTGAGATAAATATTATATAGCCGCTTATTGCGTTTATTTCGTAAAATTTTAAGTTATCTCTATAAATCTTTAACATTTAATCAAATAAAAAACAAAATAAAAGTATAATCAAACTATAAAAATTGCAGCAAGAGAGAAGAATTCACGCGATATGTTAAGCGATAGATTGCAAATGGAATGCGTAAGCTGTAATATGACCTCTCGTTAATCTATCTAATCATTTGTCAATCGCATTAATAGCAGATGTTTTGTTAATTAATCTTTTACTTTGCTTGACGTCATTAAAGAATTCCAAGCTGAATTACAGAATGCAGAAATAATAATGCACAGTCATCATTCGTTATGTTGCCCTTATCGGCACATACGTGTACAAAATACAAGTACGCAATAAATATAGAGCGCAAATGTAAATAGCGATATAACAATCGAGATATATCACATCTCGAGATATCGGTGTACGAGAAAATCGCTATTTTATCATTAAGCGCATGATACAGATGCATCGCATTGAATAGGATTAATTTACTTTAACAATAAACCCCAAATGCGCACCTAATTCCTCTTAAGTATACCGCGATATTATGACGATTCGAATGGCATTCAGGTGATCAAGACTTGATCCTGGCGGCTCAATGTTGGAATCTACAAAGAGCGAAAGGAGCACATACGGAAACGGATCAATCGAATCTATCTCGATGTTAATGAGCCGAGGATACAACACATACACACAAAAACACATACATTCACACATAGTGATAGAGATTAATTGTCCCTGCCAAGTTCTATCAATTATTAATAAGAGAACTTGGCGGTCGAGAAACGCCCAAGTAATTCAATGTCGTGATATACAGCTTATAGGATAAATATTTGATTAGCGAAAATATCAATATATAACTTGTGTCACGATCTAATCAATTAGAATCTATTAATATTCTTTCCTACATTCTGCGTTTACTCTAATGTTCTAAAAAAAGAATAATAATCAATTATGATTAATATTAATTTAAAAATGTGTTAATGTTAAAAATTGTTTTAAAAAATTAATATTACAACTGCAACAAATCTTCTATACAAATTATATTTTTTATATCAACAAAAAAGATATGAAAAATAAAAACAGATTCTAAAAAACAATGAAATTGCATGGCAAATATGCCGATGCAATACTTACGTAACAATTTACAGTAGCTAAAATACATTTGTGCCTGTTATTTTATTTACAAACAAATAATATTTATTTAACGATGGGTAATATAAATTCGTATTGATTTGATCAAGGAAGGGAAGCAAAAGTACTTTGGTCGTTTACAAAGAAAAATACGCGTACATCGCTCTTTGTATAAATTTTCAAAATATAATTCTTCGATGGAAATGTTTAAAATTTAACATTGTAATATTTTGTTTAACAATGGAAGTTAAAATGGACAAATAACAATCCTCGATCAAATTTTCGGTAAAATTTAATTCGAGATTTCACTGAATAATAAAATAAATTATAGAAAGTTTCATGATAAATTATGGAGATATTCAAAATTTCTAACAAAAGAATACGAGAATTTCTTGCGAATTTTTTAAATAAAATTATTTATATTATATGAAGTTTTTTTAATTTGTTTTTTATCTTTCTTATTTTTAAAATTGTATCATTAATTGTAACTAATTAATTTCTGTTGGTCACAGCGAATTATACACTATGCATGATTGCAGAAATTTAGTGAATACAACGAGAGGATTGGTTAGCGCTTTGCGATTTAATTAAATGCATTTTACATTATTCATGACTCTTTGGTAATTTTGTATTCGTGAAACGATATTACCGGAAACCGCTATTGCAAACCTTACTTCACAATACGACGCAAAAATCCAAAAAAAGTTAATGATAAAATTCATTTAACCAGTGAGAATATACCACACGTATGAATAATAACAGATGTATTACTACATACGTTTTGACGTTATTATATAAATGCTGAGGAAAAATCAATTACTATACATATATTGTGCTTGCAGTAGAGAGAGCAACATTGGAAGATCATTAATTTTATTTCCCCTCCTTAAATCTCCGATATGGAGATGCTTTTCTTTGAAGATAGCGATTCTTAGACTCTTCGTCATATTAATTAATGCATCTTTTCTCAGAGATGCAAGGAAACTATTAAAGCCAAACGAATGCAATTTACGCGACAAAAATACATCGGTAATGAAGATAATGACGCACTGTGCAGCTAACGAGTAAAGAAGCACTTTTTCAGTGACGCGTACATTATAATTAACGTTATAATAAATCGATCATTTGATTTAATATATATAATAGGCATGAAATAATTGGTCAAAAGACAAATTATCAGTGAGTGCAATGAGTCAGAGAGTCATAACGTGAAGATAAATATGAACATCCGCTGACAAAAAACTCACGATATAAGTTCTCGAAAAACATGCTCCAATTGCAATAAAAGAATACGATAAATAAGTACTGATGCAATTAAATTTATTTGCACTTTATGCGAAGCGTGAAAAATATTCCCGGCACTTATGTTCCCTCGCATTCCGACTTTATATTTTCAAGCATCATAATTTGCAAATATATAGACTTCTGCGGAATATGCACATAATATTGCGTTTATAATATGCATGCATATTTTGCAGAATCTAGCGCGAACAACAGGAAAAACAAGTGAGCGAGTATTCGAGAAAAAATTTTTTTTAATTTAAAAATAAATCTCATATATTTTATTCGCGCTCGGTAAGAAAGTAATTTTTTAACGTATAACATAAAATATTGTAAGATAAGATAAAAATATTCAGTTATTGAGAATAAAATGATAAAATATAAAAGAATATATACATACATAGATCTATTAACAATTTTAAGATACCGATCAAACGATAGCTTCTTTAATGTCAGCATAAATATTAAATAGTATATTTGACTTACAAAGACTTGATATAAAAAAGGAGAATTTTAATAGCATAAAAATTTACGAAGTTTTAATTTTTTAATATAAAAATATTCACAAATAGAAAGCTAAACAGTTTATTTAAAATCGAAATATTAGTTTATTATCTCATCCTGCAATATACATATATCATTTTAATATTAAGAAATCTAAATTAAAAAAAGGGAATTTTATCAAGATCTTGATCTGAGTTTTTGTTGATTTCAAATAAGTAAAACTTCTTTATTTATTTGACAACAAATTTATATTCACGATTACGAAAAAAACTTCTACAACTTCGATATCTCAATTATTTTAATATTTTAAAAAATATTTAAATTATGACATTATACTTATGCACAATAATAAATTTACCGTCAAGCACAAATGTTTTAAAATAATAAAAAGGGAAATATCTTTGTATGTATGTAATATAATAAAATAATCGATAAATGTAACACATATTACTGCATTTACTAGGCGGTTTATATCGATTATCTAGATAAAAATAATAACAGGTTTACTTTTATATACATATACATACACGCACACACAATAATGGTCAATTTATATCTCTACATAATTGTTATTCGAAATAACTTGTTTATTAAAACATAAAGCAGTTATGTGCACAAACTTACCCTTGAGAAAGATTAGGTTGTTGCGTGAGACTCTCGGCTAAAATATCAATATCCTTTTTCTCTTCAGCATCCTCATTAGTAACTGTCTCGAAACTAGCAGCAACTGTAGCTTCTTGCTGTAACATAATGTAAAAAATATATAAAATAAACTATATATGCAAATAAAAAATATAGAAAACATTTATTTAAATGTTTTTACATGTATATCATTATTGCACATATAATAATGCATTATTATATTTATACTAATGATATACATATTATTTACTATTATATTCTGACAATATGAAACAAATATTCTTTAAATATTATATACATATATAGCAAATAAATATCCTTCTTACAATAAAAATTGTATAATGGTCTTACCTGGCCATACAAATTGTTCTGATTAGTCTTTAGTGCTCCAATTTCAGCATCCAGTATAGATGAAGATTCAAAATTTTCATGGTCCTCGTAATTGAGTGTAACATTACTGTAAGCCCCGTAAGTGTCATTCTTCTCAGGATGGAAAAAGGAATCTTTGGTTTGTGCGCTCTCCGAAGCTACTATTAGAAACAGAAGTCCACTGCAACAAAAAGAAGTTCATTATCTAGCGGTAACATCGCATCAGTGTTGCATAATGCAAAAATAACCAATTATCTCTTACAAAAGCTTCATAAGAAAGATCAGTTACGGTTCTTCGCCGACAAACAATCAAGTTTTACGAGATTTTCTGAGATAGCTCATTGTCTAAAATTCAATTTAGCGAAACAACATACAATGAAAATTGAATTCAAAATTCAACAGTTCAAGTTGCCGTTTTAATATTCATAAAAGAAATAACGCTGTGTCAGAGTAACCATTAAAAATGTAAAAATACACACAGTTAATTTACAAGTTAATTTTGTCAGAGCCTTTGCTCCAAAACATTTCAAATTCGGATCGCGCCGATATCTACGGTTGCTCGTTTCGCCGAAAACCTTGGATTCGCTCCATTCAGGGATGCGAAAGAGGACGAGGCTTGCGCAAGAATTCGCATTCTCGAATACGACCGTGAACGAGATTGCACGTCGCGACTGGCACGTCGATCGATTCGTTCGAATACGGATCGGCGCCGATGCGCCTTACCTGGACACCGTCGATATCAGGAGCAGCGCCCAGTACACGCAGAACACGCGCGGCCTCATCCTCTCCTTTTACGGGGCGCCGGCGTGACTGTCCGCCGCATCAGGGGCGGCTTTCTATCGCACACCTCGTCGCTCTCGAAACGAGCGCGGGCACGGGCACAGTATTGCTACCGACGACGAGCGACGTCGACGACGACGACGACGACGGCACTACCACCATCACCGCCGTCGCGTATCACGTTTACCACCCATTACCCACCGTCGCCGCCGCCACTGCCGTCACTACCGCGAAAATCTGACGTGGTGTATTATCGAAAAGCTTCCGGCGCCGTGCGGGATCGCGGATTGCTCATCAGGGGAGACGACGGTGGGAGGGGGAGAGAGAGGGACCTCGAAATGGGAGGCCCGAGAGGAACTTTAATTGGCCGGAAACGCGACGCGGATCGTCGCGGAGCGTTTATCGGCGCGCGGCTGAGTCCACGCGCGTGAAAAACATTATGAACGGCACACACGCACGCACGGCCGCCCGCGCGCGAGACACGTCGTGACTAGACGGAAACAGCTGATCGCGCCTGCGCGTGCGCGCCGCGCAAGTGCACCGTGGGTGCAGCTCCACGCGCTCTCGCCTGCACCTTCGGCACTCCGAGAGGTTATGTCCGAATCACACTGCGCGATCAATCGCGATTGCGAATCGCTGGTGTGCGATTCGGACATTATGCACGCCGTTTAAACTTTTTCTTCGTGAGTTTCGGAACGCAGAGAAACGCGTAAACATTTGGATGGAGGGCGAACACGCGGTTCGCGGTGTTTCAACTGTTTCGTATAAATTCTCATTGAGGTTCGGTTCAGCTCGGTTGTCACTCCATTGATAACGAGAAAAAAAAGAAGATTAACAATTTTACAGTGAATAGTTACAATTGTTAGTTGTCGAAGTTGTAAGATGTATTTAATAGAGAAGATAACACATGAATTTCATCTTCTATCAGTATACTTTTTCGTGTAAATATTTTTCTGTAAATTAAATTATTATGTGAAATACGTTTATGTTTCTACGTGCAGTGTACTTGTTGAACTGTAATGTAAACACGGCTTCAATGAGATTTCGAATAACCGCGAAAGTTTTAATTATAAATTTATTTTTCAATTTGATAACTTGCGCGCGTGAAGATACATTTTTTTACTCAAGAACAGTAAAGAATTTGCGCAGTTGATACGAGGATCTGTGGAAAAACTTGTGGATCTGTGATTCGATAAATTTAGAAAAGAGAGGAATCCTTTAAGATTTTCTAATTTGCGATTGAAATCACGTCAAGTGTAATTTACTTACAATTTTTATACATAATAATGGAGAATAACGATTCTGTAACTACTCAAGATAGTAACACGTAAGTATAATTCTATTCTTATAAATATACAATATCCAGAACAGAACTACATTTCATGTAATTAACTGTGTGATTGAAATAATATCTAGATAATTATCTTGTATATCAAAGTAACTTGTCAATTTTAAAAGTTAACAAATTATTTTGTATGTTTTGATCACAAAATAATGCAATATATTTTTATAACAAATATTTCCTGTTGTAGGATAACCGGGGCAGACTCGGTATGGAAATTTATTAACAGTCCAATAATAGCGATATTTTCTGATTTGGAGAATCCTCCGACAGAGCAAATGCTCTGTTCTCTTCTAGAGTCTTTATTGAAAAGATCTTCTACTTTGACCACTGTATTAGTTCCACCATTTAGTAATAACGCAGCTACAGTTGTTACTTTACAGCAACAATATGCAGGTATTAATATTTGTAAAATATACAGTATTGCCAAAAACTGTACTTGATAATACATCGTCTGTGTATTTTCAGCATTCACAACCTGGTTATTTGGCACGATGTTTTATTTGGTTTGTAAACCGTCGAGCAATGTGGTGCTTTCAAATAGCATTGAGGTGCAAGCTTGTATGCTCAGAATATTGTCAAGGCATCACATGACAATGTTTGAGACCATTACTTCAGAGTACCTGAGTATACTCGATGGTACATAACAATGAATTATCAATGAACCAATATATGATAAAGTAAAACATGATTAAATATATTTTACTGATAACAAAACATTACATTTTCTCTATAGAAATATCAGAGTTTTATGCAAGTGCCACAGAAGAAAAGACTCTCTCAAAGTTTCAGACAGAAAAAGATATCATAGAGAATTTGGACTTGACACCATTTCCTGTAAAAATTAGATTGTCAGACGTACCATTGATTCAAACATCTTTATTGAAGGTCTTACTTTTTTAATAAATTTTATAATAAGTTTAATAACATTGATTTTAAATAACCCGATGATATTTACAGATAATTACAAAAACTGGTGTTTCAGTTTGGGATGAAATGAGATTATGGGATAGAATAATGACAATCCTGATTAATTTTCCTCCAAATTTAAAAATCGAAGTTTTACAATTGTTCACAGAAATAATGGAGAACTGTATTATTAATGACAATGTAAGTGAATGAAATTTTTATATTAGATTTGTATTGTATTTAAAAATATATTTGAATTTTTTTTAGAAATGTACGAGTTTAATTATGTATAGCTTAGAACTAGTAAAAAGTCTTCCAACTTGGATTAGTGGAGATCATCTACCTATACATATGTTATCTCAATTTGCAGAAACGTTGATTCGTTTAATACAATTATCACGCGTTTCTATTAACATGACAGATCTGTGTTTTCAAATTATCGATTTTATAGCTTTGGAATTTGTTAGTAAGTACCTTCTTTTATTATATTTCAGTTTATAGAGCTTCTTAAATACGTTCTATAAATTATTATATATTTTCAGCGTACGGTGTAAGAATTGAACCAATGAAGAAATTAGAAGAAGTAGCGTGTCACAAAATTAAAGAATATTTAATAGTAGAACCACGATGCTCTACTATTTTAGAAACTAAAAAGCTTCTAAATTACTTTGTATATTGTCCAGTTAGTAATCATAATCGTATATGTTTCATAATATTTTTTATTTTAAAATTATTTCTATATTTAATAATTTGTATTTCAGACTGTTATTAAGATTTGTATACAATTTGTTTTTATCGATATTCGACGGGCTATTACACCAGATAAACATGTTCTTGCAACAAATGTCAGTGAGCCATGGAAATTATTAAGAATGGAATTGATGAATTTTATGGAAGCTGAAAAATTCGCCGAAGTGTTACATATTATTAAAGCCTCATCTTTATTACAATTGTGGCTAGAGAAAGAGAAAATTCAAGTTAAACTGTATGAAAACGACTTAAATGACATATTAAAAATTCTCATACAAAACTTGAATTCTGATAAATGTCAAAATGAGCACATTATCTTTGAAATTTTAATGAGTTTAATGGCTCACAATGAATCGAATAAAGTTTTGTTGCAATCAATATTGGCGTTGCCATTTACACAAGATTTCAAAGGATCTATGGACATCAGTCAAAAAATGGTGCAAAAAGCAAAATCTCTTAATATTAAAACAATGTCAGAATGTCTTGAAACTTTATGCATACATGGCAGTGGAAAAGAAAGATTAAAATTATTACGCACATGTATATCGAATGCTGAAATGCAAATAGCTGTTGCAGCAGTATCGTAAGTATTGTGTGTTATGTCTTATATTCCGTTATACAATTTTAAATTACATGTACTTATTAATTGTAAAATTGTAGACATTGTGTATTATTACTAAATGATACAAACATAAAGTTGGAAGACATTAATCACTACGTTTTAAACACTGCCTTAAGTTCGACGAAAATAGAAATACATGAGGCTCTTGCAGATGTCTTAGGCCATATAGCTTGTGTCTCGTCTGGAAAAGGAAAAATGATTTTATTAAGGTATTTTGTTAATATATATAATTATATAATTATAAATAATGAATTAATTAACACTTATTTTTAGTGAATCGTTAAATAATAAAAAATGGAGAATACATTGTGAATGCTGTACAGAAAACAGACCAAAAGACATCAAATCCAACATGTATTGTCCGCCAAGTGCCTATGATCACATTTTCAATGCATATTTCAAACTAGTTTCTTCAACTAATGCTTCCATACGTTTGCATATTTCTAATAGTATTCTTTCTTTTTCAAATCATATAAAATCATTTAACTCGAATAATATAACGAAAAAATGGCTTCCTTATATATACGATGAGAATATTGAGATTCGATTGAACATTGCGTCAGTAATTGGACAATTATTGAGTAATAAGATCGCTATAATGGAATATAACAGTGACCGTTTGCCGGATACTGTATCAGATGATTTAGATGAATATGTTGAGCTAATAATTAAAGTTATAGCGAATACGCTTATGACCGCATTGAACACGTCAAATCATTCTTTACATGCTACATTACTTGATACTGCAAAAAATTTCGTATGGTAAGATATGAAAACTTTTTAATAGCGCGCGCGCAAATATGAATTTACGAAAATATCAGGTAACTCTATTAACCAACTAATTAATTTAATAATTTTAGTGTTCCGTTACATTTAACAGAAAGGAGAATGATTGACGTATTTTTAATCACAATAACACATCCAAATTCATCACACGCAGCTGTGGCGTCTGCCACAGTTACATATCGAGATATTGCCGACTTTCTAAATGTTACTCCAAAGGCTCTATACATTCGTTATCGAAAGGATGTCTTGAAAGTAATTATTTTATTAATTGTTGCATACAAATTATAATCTCTTATATATCTCTTTGCTATTATCAATTTATTTTACAGCTTCTAATGAAACGTGCTGTTAGCAATTATATACATTTTTCCTATAATATGGCAACTACGGTACATCGTGTTGCTAAATGTATAGGCTATGAAGGATCACGTCAATTATTGTACAAGGATGGTCACTATGCGGTCTGTTTTTTAATTGCCATTATTGTTGAAGTACCAAAAGCAAATGTGCTTTTATATGATATAGCCGAATTAATACGCATGGACATAAATCAAATGCTTCAAGAATATTTTCCAGTATGTAATATTATGTATATAATAACTTAACTGTCTTAATATATAATATAATTTTAATTGTATACTGTATGTTTTTTTCTTTTATAGTACATTTGCAGTTATGCATTCTTAGAAACGCCTCTTCGAATAGCTACAGAGTGTTTAAAACTTGTAACAAGATTAACGAAAACGAGTCTTGCACTTCTTACAAAGCAATCCTTTATGGTAAAAATTTTCAATTTTTGTTAAATTTTCTTAATTTTTATTTTATAACGTGAAAAATATGATCAAATATTTGTTAGAAACATATATACGCATATATTTATAATTGCAGGGAATTTTTGAAGAACTTATGTTAAATTTTTATGATTCGCCTGAAAGAATAATAAGCTTGTTAGAAATTATCTCAGAATATGATACTAATCAGAAAGGAAAATTTAGAACTCAAGAGCAAGTTGTAAGTTTTTTAATTATTATGTTTAATCAATTATATCGCAATATTGTATGTATGTATTTATTATTATTATTATATATACATAGGTGTCCTATTTAAATCTACGATTACATGGCATATTGGTGAATTTTGATATAAAACTCGGTCCCAAATCAGATGAATATACACAACAATCTGCACTTGCCTCACTGGCCGTCTTAATACGCTACATGGGTGCTGCTTACTTAACTCCGCTTAGATATAAAATTTTAGCCACCTTACGAACCTCGCTTGGATTAAAAAGACCAGGCTTCTCACGCTTGGTTTGTGATGCATGGGATGCATTTATTCACAAGTAAGTCGAAGAATTGCAAGTTAATTTATACAAAATGCTAATTGATAATTCTCAAATATTGTTTCCAGTATAGCTATTGAAGATTTAGGATCGCTGTTTCCAACAATATGCGTATCATTAATACCACTGCAAAAAATATTTCCAGAAAAAGTCAATAATATGTTAGAGTTTCTGATTGTTCAGAATAATGAGGGACATAATCACATTTCAGAATTATTTTTTATAGATGATATGAATGTTCCCACTCATATATCTGATATAGTCAAAGCACATATTTTGCAAGCAAGGTAAACTCCTATTTTTAACATATATTTCACTTACATTTTTTATATGTGTATTTTATAAAAATCTTGAATCTTAGACCTCAGGGATTTAATGCTAATTTAAAATTATGGTTGAAACGGATTACACACGAAACTGATGAAGTGCGAATTAGAGCTCTGAAACATTTGCAAACGTTTTTAGAGAAGCATCGTAGTGAACTTAACGAGATGATATTAAGCGAAACCGATGTTCATCCGTTAATCGTTGAAGTACGTTTATAATTATTACATATTATACAAGTGCATTACGCATATACATGTATTATTGTAATGTATCCATATGATATTTTAAAGTTATTAGATACTCTGTTAATCGGATGTCAAGATAAAGACGAATCTATCCGTTTATGTTACGGAGAATGTCTCGGAGAATTAGGAGCTATCGAACCAAGTCTTCTTCCACGAAGAATTATTTCTAAAGGTACTAGATTTCACATTTTTAGTATAACAAATACAATAATTCATATCTTTCTAAGTGCGTTTAAAATTCTTTTTATATTATAGATGATAGTAAATTTATATCAAACATGAACGAAGAGTTTGCATGTGCATTACTTTCCGAACACGTGCGGGCTTTTCAAATGCAAAAAAACAGTCAAAGTATGGATTGTTTTTCACTTGCTATACAGGTATAAATTTTTACATATATGCATTTGCTAGGGAAGAAAATCTATTCTGTTTACCAATGTGATCATTTCTAGGAAATATTAAAGGCATATGATATTTCTCCGCAAGGTCGAAATAATGAATTGTGGAATAATTTACCGCCCACAACGCAACAGATTATTATCCCCTTTCTAACGTCACATTACAAGATAGCGACTGTCAGTGATGATGATGAATTTCCGCATCCTATTTATGGGTAATTTTTATATGAAATTTCAAGCTATTATCATCTGACATTGATCTATAACTGATATCAAAATTTATAGTTCTGAAGCAGGTTCGTCAGTTGAAAATTGGGCTTATAACTGGCTATGCAGTATGTTTAATGCTGTACATGATACAACACTCAATAATGTATTACAGGCTTGCAAATTGGCATTTAAACGGGATATAAAAACATTAATATTTTGTTTACCGTACCTTGTGTGTAAGTTAAAGTATCTTTATATCTTTAAATGATAATATTTTTAATATACATATACGTACATGTTGTTTTCATATGTCAGCATACATAATTGCAAATAATGGAGAAGAAAGCCATGTTAAGATTAGAGAAGAGATGTTAGCTGTGATCGATATTAGACAGAAATCTGTACTAGATCCTGAACTTCTGCGTCATCGACCACTTAGATATGGACAGAATGTAAAGGCTGATGATAAGAGAATTTCGGAAGAAACTAGACGTACACGCTGCTCACGAGTTAGCATAAAATTTTTTAATAATTTTATTTTACTTTAAATTTTAATATTATCCTTAAATATTTTCGTATGATCGGAAC
This sequence comes from Tetramorium bicarinatum, assembly GCA_928718305.1. NCBI lineage: Eukaryota > Metazoa > Arthropoda > Insecta > Hymenoptera > Formicidae > Tetramorium > Tetramorium bicarinatum. The sequence continues at coordinate 20,091,749 of OV788321.1, forward strand.
AGATAATCTTTTGTATATTGGATCACTTACAAAGATGGCTCAAAGAACGAAGATTGTTTCAAGATGATAGATATGAAGCGATGAAAAGTTTGTAATAAGAAATGTCTATTTTATCATGTACTGTGTTAATTTATATAAATTGTATAAATTAAATTTGATATAATTTTGTTGATATTTTTAGAATTCTGTGATAAACTGAACAGTCTGGTAGTAGCGGAAGGTTGTTACCATTCACGGGAATATCATCGTGCATTAATGTATTTAGAACAACATATGGCATCTAGCAATAAAGGTTTATCAGAATTAAAAGAAGGTGGTTTACTCGCTGTATGTAACATTCCACGATTTAATATGGTAACGAAACACATTTCTTCTTGTTTTACAATATAGATCTATTACAGAAAATTTATGCGCAACTCGATGATCCTGACGGAGTATCTGGTATTCTGGCAACTCAAAATCAGTCTCCTACTTTGCAACAATTAGTTTTAGCTCACGAAGTCAATGGGCAACTTCAGGTACTGTTATAATACAAATTATGCATTGTACTTAAAAATTTTAATTTTACTCTGTTAAATTACATCTTGGAATTCGATTAGGACGCAGCTACGTGTTACGAGAGACTCATGCAAACAAAAGACTCAAAGCATACATATTTACAAGGTATGATTCAGTGTTACCTTGGCTTAGATCAACCGTTCACTGCCAAACACATTACCGAGGGTCTGTTAAGTAACAGGTAATATTACGATAGGAATAAATAACTAAACATATAACTAAATAAATTTATAAAGTTACATTTTTTGCAATATGACAGGCCAGAATTAGAACCTCTCATAACGGAACGTGAGCTTTTTTGGAGACTTGCTCATTTCTCCCGATTTGATGAATCATCACAAAAAAATGTAAAACATGTATTACTAGATGATCTCATAAAGGGAACAAAACCAGATTTACTCTCGTTAAAAAAGAATTTAGTATCATTGTTAGAAGATGCTTCTCGACCAGGAGCTTATCAGCAAAGTTATTCGTACATTATGAAGTAAGTATTAGTATATTTTCTCTAAATTATTGAAATGTATTTGTTACATCATTTTCAGATTACATATACTGAATGAATTTGATAAAGCAACTTCAGTGATGTTGAACAATGCAGAAGGCCTCCCAGCAATGCTGGAAGAATGGGAAAAACGTGGGCAATTACTGAGAGCATCTCGTGGTGTAGAATTTGTTCTGAGTATGCGCAGAGCTACTTTAGATTTAGCTGTACAATTACAACGAAAAACTCAAAATACAGAAAATTTAATGCTTAAGCAAGAAATTGGCAACATCTGGTTGAAAAGTGCCAAAATTGCTAGAAAGTATGTATACGATATATTACTTCTTTCATATTTTTGGTAATTTATGTGTTAAATAAATTTTTCCATTAGAACTGGCTTGCACCAACAAGCATATATGCATATTTTATCGGCCGGTGATTGGTGTCCCTCACAATCATTATACATAGAGCAAGCTCAATTATATTGGCAGAAGGGTTGTCAGGAAGATGCTTTTACTACTTTAAATCGTTGTTTTTCAAATTGTTTTCAACCAGCGCAATATTACAAACAATTACCTGGAGAAAACTGTAACGAAGAAAGAAGACAGTTTGCAAAGGTCTGTAATATTAAAAGATAAAATTTATTGATCATTAGAAAATGATTATTTCATATGTATTTTTTTTCAGGCAAAGCTTCTTTTTGCAAAATACAACGATGAAACTCTTAACGTCGATACAGATGGTTGTATCGTTAACTATAAAGAAGCGATTGAAGTATGGAGATGCTGGGAAAAAACTTGGGTATCATGTGCTCAGTATTATGATACTATTGTTGAGAGAATGTCTGAAGACGATAAAGATAGAAATAGACGGTAAATTTCTATTATTTCAACATGATTTGTTTTTGTCATGATACAATTGAAGTTAATTGATAAAATTTACCATTAATGTGTTTATTCAATCAAGAGACCTGCAAATACATATGATGAATTTTTATGGCAAATCGCTTCAATATGGCTGCAAGTATATTCATCATTCGATGCCTAAGATGTTAACCATCTGGTTGGATAATGCTTCTCGTGCTACAGTCACTTCCGTTCCATTAGAAATTATTCAACTTCGTAGAGATCGTTTATCAAGGATGACTCAGATCATGGGTATCTATATTTGAACTAAATCAAAGAAAAGATTTATGCCTAAACAATTGATACTGTTAACAAAGAGTACGAATTGCTTTTTACATTTTTAGATGTCTACCTTCAGAGATTACCGACGTTTATGTGGCTGACAGCATTTAGTCAACTTGTATCAAGAATTTGTCATCCATCTTCGCAAGTGCAAAGTACTCTTTGCGCAATTTTAGTGAAATTAATTTCAGCGTATCCGCAACATTGCTTATGGATGATGGCATCAGTTTTTAATGTATATTTTATTAATATATACGGCATTTTTTATATGATTGGCAGAAATATAAAAGACGCTTTGTTTCTTTTGCAGTCTTCATATCCGGCACGACAAAAGCGATGTCAAGAAATTTTAAATCATACGCAGTTAAAAACACCGGATATGTTTAAACTTATTAAAGACTTCCATAGACTCTGGGAAAGACTGATTGAATTATCTAATAAATCAATACCAGATGTAAGTTGCAATATTAGCAAAACTAATCACAATGGAAGAACATATGTGATGTATATCAAGAATTGAAAAATAATTATATTATTTTTTTTTTATTTTATAATAGGGAACATTAAATACATCTGTGAGTTATTTGTCAAAACATTTGCCGAGGTTACTTGCAAGTAAAGATTTCAGCTTAATCATGATACCAACAACGAAATTCAGACAACTACATCTTCCATCCAAGAACACTTCAGTTGAAAATCATAATCCATTTTTATTGTATGTATTTCATTTATTATAAAAACCATAATTCTCTTTTCTCTTAACACCGCGATATATTTTATGTTATATAGAAGATGGGTACATATTACAAAAATAGAAGATAACGTCGTAGTAATGCCATCACTTCAACGTCCGCGACGAATCGCGCTGAGAGGATCAGATGGCAAAGAATACCTCTTCCTGTGTAAGCCGAAAGATGATTTACGTAGAGATTTCAGATTGATGGAATTTAATGATATCGTGAATAAGTATCTTCAAAATGATCGAGAATCACGACAAAGGAGACTTTATATACGCACATACGTAAGGCTTGTTAGCAATACAATCTGTTCAGATTTGATTGATTTAAATGAATTCTTAACTCTCCTTGATTTGCAGAGTGTGGTGCCGTTAAATGAAGAATGCGGTTTAATAGAATGGATACCAAATCTCGTTGGTTTCCGACCTACTATTATAAATATATATAAGGAGAGAGGTATTGCACCTACACATAAGGAACTTAAAACGATGATGTGTGGTAAGCCATAATCATTGAGAATGTTCAAACATATAAAAAAATTTTTTCACCTTATTTCTATCTTTTCATTAGATATAAGAGATCCATTAGAAAAGAAGAGGGAAATATTTCTGAAGAAGTCAATACCACGACATCCTCCTGTATTCGGGGATTGGTTTCGCATTATGTTTCCCGATTCATACGGATGGTATGTATCAAAATATATTTCATGTTTTTCGCAATTCTATATATGTATATAGATATCAATTATTTAACTTTTGAAAAAGGTATGAAGCTCGTACAGCATATATTAGGACTACTGCTGTCATGTCTATGGTGGGATACATACTTGGGCTTGGTGATCGCCATGGAGAAAATATATTGTTCGATTCTACATGCGGAGATTGCGTACATGTTGATTTCAATTGCTTGTTCAATAGGGTAAATCTCATGCTTAGCAATTAGATATTAGAAATTCGAAAAACAAATTTCATCTTAAAATTATAATTTTCTCACATATATTTTATACACATGTCTAATGCACTCACACGCACAACATAACAGGAATATGTAATCGTTGTTTCTCATCTTGTTAATCTTATTTATCTTAATTAATATTATATACTTGTAATTTTTAGGGCGAATTCTTTGATTGGCCTGAACGAGTACCATTTCGCTTGACACATAATATGGTAGATGCTATGGGTCCTTTAAAAATTGAAGGACCATTCAGACGCGCTTGCCAAATTACTATGCGAGTACTTCGACAAGAATCGAGTACATTGATGAGTGTACTCACACCTTTTGTCTATGATCCACTCGTTAGTTGGAATAAGAATCAACCTGTTGATGCAGCTGAAAAAACAAATGAAAAAGTATAATAAATATATATTGTTTATACTAAATTATGCAAGAAAAAACATGAGATTAATCTATTAATTTTTGCTACAGGCCGTAGAACATATAAAAAACATTGAGCAACGATTGAAAGGATTGATAAGATATCCTGGAAGAAAGGCAGAAAATATCGCGTTACATCTTAGCGTCGAAGGACAAACTAATCATTTAATTTTGGAAGCGACAAATATAGATAATCTGTGTCAAATGTATTTTGGTTGGGGTGGATATTTGTAGTATTGCTAAAACAGGACGAAAACAAGACGGGACCGCGCATATATATATATGTATATACATATATATGTATATATATTAATAGATAATATACGAACCATATTACGGCTTAAGTTTCTACACACAATTTTTAAATGTTGTATTATTTATTCTTTTCAGTATTATATTTTTTTAATTACACATTTACGATTTTATTCAATTATAACTTTATAGAAGTTTCATCCGAACCAAAACTGCGAAGCAACATAAAGTATGAAACAGCCGTACTCAACACCTACAAATGTTAGATTATCTTTAAAATATCTATTGTATACATATTGTAGAAATTCTATAACTTTGATATATTTTATTTGCAAAAAGTAATTATTTCTTACTCCGTTAAAATTCTCCAGATGCATTACATAGAATTTTCCTGCGGTTATTTTACTAGGTTTTTGACTACGCAATATGACCAAATGTATTTCAGTTTTTAATAAAGTTGGCAATTTATACCAAGCAATTGTATACATAGTTTTGTAGATCATGGAACTCTATAATATAATATGAAACATATGTACATGTGCCTATCTGTACTTGTCTTTTTTAATAGAAATACTACTTTTGTTGTTACCTCGTATATTAAAGCATCACCGGGTATACAAAAAAGCAGCAATTGAAAAAGTGCCATGATTAAATACGAGATGTACTTAACTGACTTGGAGATTATACTTGCAGTTATATTTGCAGTCGCAATTTGAAGACCCACTAAACATATTATGAGACTACTAGCTACTGTTTGCAAAAATAGCATTGGACTGAAAACTGTTTCCATATAATCGCAAAACCTAGACACAAAATCGCTACATTTTACTTCGATTATATACATTATCATATAATATGTTTAATTATTTAAATTTAAAGTTATTACCAGAGAATTATATAATGATGTTTAACGATATTTGTCATATGCAATTTAATTTTTTGGATATTTTCTGCAATGTATGCATGTTCTATCTAGATAGAAAAAACTCAATATACATTTACAGCAACATAATAGCCGAATATATTAATTTATAATAATACGATGATGTACAAAAGATTTCTAAAGTAAAAATACTAACGTCATTTTCAGTGCTAATATTTTTTATCTCTTGTTGAAGTACTCTGAAATGGCCACATGTGTGAAACAATGCTGTCGCAATTAAAGTATCAGTCCCTAGGATAACAAGACCACACAAGCTTGTCGCCATTATTTGCGAGAGATAAATAATCTACGTAAATGGAAATACGAATGTTATTATCACACTAATAATTTCGACAAATCCCTGAAAATCAGACCCTTACCTCATACATCGGAAAAGTATAATAAGATTCTGGATATAAAGCTAAAAATGGAAAGTGCCTTGTACTATTATCGCTAGCATCTTTGATCATAGCAATAAATATCTCAATTATAGGTAAACTGAAGAAGAACATTAAAGAATTACAAATCAAAAATAAATATCCTTTAGTAAATAAATATCCTTTCTTCACGTATCTGCAAGTAAATAACACGATATAATACATATGTATCTGTAGATGCACTTGTAATTTGTGCACTTGGAAAACGATTGTTTACGTCGTATATACATCCGCGTGTTTTTCTGAAATACATGTTGTCATTATATCCCAGTAATTCGTTAACATATATTTTATAAAAGGATCCATTTTTCTTCTGTTGCTCATCCAAACTAGAGATTTTAATATAGCAAGTAAAATAGTAAGCAATACTGAACTATAAAAAAAATAAAATAGAATTATCTGAATCTTTCTTAAAGCGAGCAGTCAGACATGTAATATTTTTAATCCTATTTATCATCAATGATAGGGAATTGTGAATAGATACCTCGTTTCCAGTACAGTAGACAGATCTTGCCAATTCTGATAAATCTGCATTCCTTGCGGTATTACAATGGTAATCATGCACATGCAACACATAATATATCTTACAACATTTGTCGGATAAAGACCAGCAAACTTTAAAACCTTTTTATTAATAGATATATAATCATTGATATCCATATTACTTTCATCAAAAGAACATACAATCAGAAACAAAGTTTTGAAAGACATGAACAAGCACGAACTTTATATATCAGATCTATATTAGTTAATATTGATAGAAGCCATATTTGCGAGATCTACGAACAAATGATATAAATTTTGTGATGTTTGAAAAGATATTATCGGTCTTGACCAATTAACATTCTATATTATTTATATATTAAGTTTTCTTAATTATTTATTTTACACAGACAATTCGTAACCGTTACTGATTACTACTGAGTCCCAATTAGTAGAGTCCACTGTACTAGAGACACAAAATAGAAAATGTGTGTAGACTTTATAATTGTCTCTCCGTTTATTAATGTTTCAATAATCTTTCAATTAGCTATCATTAATGTTTCATCTAACGATAGCTAATTTGCTAAATTAAACGTCTTTCATTATTGGAGATGTCAAAGACAAACAGTTTAAGACCTTTTCATCAGTTTCTTTCTTTATTTATGCAGTTTAGCAAACGATGCTACTTTCCCATTATTAATCATTAATAAGGCATTTGAAGAGACAGATCGTTTCCTTTGTACTTCCGTACTTATACTTATTTTATTATTCCCATACAAAATACATGTATGTGTCACAAAGGATAATTATAGCTTCCGGGTGAACGTATACTCCACTTCGCTTTCAGCGACATTTGCTGCAAGTGGGGTCGGGACACTCGCGACTCCGACGCGATGCATGTAACACTATTGGCAGTGAAACGTGACTGAGGACATGTGTGCAAATGCGAGGATGTGCGAAATCGAAAAGACAACAAACAACAAATTTATTTCCATGAATCTATGGCATGTGTGAGTTCCTTTTTTATAAAAAGTCTTATTACAATTTATAAAATTTCATCGTTTATGTACGCAGCACACATCGATAATAAATAAAAATCAATTTTACTATGTCACCTGCTTATATAGCTTGGAACAATGTGTAATGTCATTTACAGGCAGAATACGCTTATCCATGTATATTAGCAGATGTTTAATTCAATAACGTCACGAGTATATCATGATGCAACATTATAAAAAGATTTTATTTAAAAAAGTGCTTTATAGTCTCACGTGCTATCTGCATCATAATTTGTATTAAATGATACATAATATCGTAGAATGTAGAGTTCCAAAAGTTGTACTCACTCTCTGTGCAATGTTTATACAAACACTGACAGTAATACGATGAAAACCATACGAGGAGCTATCGCGCTTTAAGGACATTTTCTTTCCACTTGACTCTTGCCGCTCTCTTCATATTCTTGACTGGAGATCCACATTTGTTGGAAAGTGCCAATCGACGCCAGAATCGAACCGCCGATCCATGCTCCAAATCTTCTTTCCGCGCATCCGTTCGCGCTAATCAATTTCAGACGCATGCTGGAGGGTATTCTCAGAGACAAATCTCTATTCAAACGTTCCGGGAATCCCTACAAATACATAATACTCTGTCAGTATAAAAGAGAAGGTATTTTAGTTTATTTTCTATCTATCTATTAAAATTCTACCTGAATAAACGAATTGCCACCAGTTACTACAACACTACCGTACAATGCTGGTCGTACGTCAACGTCACACATGCCGACACTGGTTGTGACGATGTGTCCTACTCCTAACATAGCATTGCCGACCATACCTCCACGCATTTGTACTATACTAGGATCAAATAACGCCTCTGGTATTCGAAATCTTTCACTTCCAAAGTCCTTGAAATAATTTTTTCTTTCAGTCATCTTGCTCTGAGATTTACGCGACAGATTTACAGAGACATTAAATAAAATATATACCTGATGATAGCCAGTAGGGAATTCATATTGAACCGCAGGAATCGTAGAAACAATCTTCTCCTCATATGGCGATTCCGATACCTGAAGAACTGTCGCTTGGAAATCTTGAATCACTTTTTTCACCATGTAATTATGCCAGGATTTGGTAACGTCGGGTAAACCTTTCTTCTTAACCCATCGTGGCTTGTCGTGATCTTTAACTACCTCTTTGCTGCCCACCATATAAGGAGGTGACAAGTCAATGTCATTGTCCTGCAGTTATTCGAGATAGATGAGACAAGTGGAACTTGGAAGATATACTCGGTAAACGCGAGCAATACTTGCGTACCTGCAAAAATTGCCTGCACTGCATACTTATGTAGTCTCCACCAAGGGGCGATTTCCCAATGGCTTGTGTCAGTACAAATCCATCCTGTACAGGCACCGCAGACGTATGCGTGGCGCCACTGTCGACGACGATCCCGGTTGCTCTACCGTTGGCAAACGCAGCCAGCACTGCGTTTTTCACGAGAAAATACGCTGGGACGTTGTACTTCTCGAACATCAACTCGGTCAATTTTTCCCTCTTGCTGCGCACGTTCCACGGCGATTCGGAAAACAGTACCGGGTGATACTCGGCATCGGATTGAATTATCTTCGAATACGTGTAATCTAAGACCTGACGAATAAACGTACGGTTGGGATTTCAACGTGAAAAATCAGATGCAGGTATAAGTAGGACGTAAGTCTTAAAGTCATGTAGAATATCCTTCATTCACCTTCTCAAAGTGATCCCAATCCTCGATCATGCCGTCTTTCATGTAACTCACAACCTCCGTATTCTTCCGTGGAACATGGAGAATTGTAGTGTCGATGTAATACTTGGTCCCATTCTGCGTGATATTGCTGTCGGGCTTCTTATCGTCAATGTCCATGGGCTCGACCTTGGTCGCGCCGTTGCCGTCCTCCCCTACACCGACGACAGCCGGGATTTCCGCCTTCGGGGTATCTTCCTGGGCATAGCCCACTCTCAGGGAGTGATGGCCCAGGTCGAAGACTAGTGCTCCTATCTCGTCCCCGCCGTACAGCATACCGCCAGACATCTTGTGTTCGGTTCCTTTAAGAGTGATACTTGTAAATACAAGCGATATACGTGCAATATGTTCGTGCCCAACGAACACAGAATACTGGAGCAACATTGCGACAAATGTTGCTTCAATGTTTCCGTGTTTGATGGGTAATTGTTGTCGCGAACAGCTCTCGAAGTCAAGAATAGCATGCAAATATTACGTGGCAATGTAGTAACGATCAGTAACGATACATGCAAAGGTTATGTCCTAAATACACTGTTATGTCGTTCGCGAGCACTCACCTTATCTTTCTGACTTCCTTACGAAAAGAAATCAACGAAACCGCAAGAATATCGTCTTTAATTGACAGCTACATGAACGTCCAGTTTTTGTGACCTTGCGGTTTATATACGATCATAACCTCAATCTGGGAAGACGCTTGCAAAACCACCGGCACCAACCATAGACGTAACATTTAATAGACTGAAACACGGAGATGGAATGGGCGGATTCAGCAGACACAACAGTTGCACAACAGTTGAATAATTCGTCAAATGTAATTGGTCTAGATTTAGGGATCTAACAGTAACAACCAATCATTACTAACTGCTCACTGATCACTTGTGTCTGCTGAACGCACCCAATATACCGATTCATACTAGAGACCCTAGAAGTAAGAGACTGGCCAAGGATAGAAAATGGCGGAAGGCTCCAACGGAATGTCAAGCGATGTGCACAATGCGTAGAATGGGCGCGTTCAGCGGACACAACGGTTGCACAACAGTTGAGTAATTCGTCAATGTAATTGGTCTAGATTTCGGGATCTAACAGAAACAACCAATCATTACTAACTGCTCACTGATAACTGTGTCCGCTGAACGCACCCAATGAGTCCGAATGAGAAAGAACCCAGATGATCGCACTGTGATGGCGCTGTAACTGTACGCAGTGGAACACGTGGTCTGACGTGGCCAGCGCGTTCAAGTGTATTTCATCGCGAAAATTTTTGAAAGTTCCTGATGCAACTATCCGCATTTGTTTACCTATCGAGTGCCAAAAAATAAGAAAAAGGCAAGTTCACACAGAAATGACAATTTGCAACTCAACTTTCTGTATAATAAAGATAGAGAGCCTTACAGAATATTCTAGAAAAGCTCCTACCCCATCATTTGATATATGGCAATCTCGTTTGTCAAGTACCTTCCACCTGTGGTCTTTTCTTTGACCCAAGTATTTACGTAAAATTTTTCAGTTGAATGAATATTTCGATTCATTAACTTGATATAATTTGATCATCCTCGTCTATCGTATCCGATCATCCGAGAGCTATAAACAAGCGATACTAAACGACTAGAATCGTTTAAAGTTAGATATTACACATATATTACAATGTCAACGTACAACTTTTCAAAAATGAATGGAATTCCTGAGATGGAACAGATTATTGGTCAACTCGAAAGAGGTACCGTAGTGACAAAATTCTACAATTCTACGAGAAAACAGCCGGAGGAGAAAACTCTTATGATAAGGAGAGAAACTGGGCAGATTGTTTGGTCGAGAAATGCAACTTTTAGACCTTTCGATGGTTCAGGTAAGACCCCTCTCTAGCATTACAAATCTGTTCCAATTTTATTTGCCTCTGCATAGGCCACATATCTTTTATATTTTGCCTAAATTTATACAGATATATGCATGTACATCTACAGCAAAAATCAACGAGATTGCGACGTCGTCGACGACCAGCTGCGTAGATGATTAAAAAATTTCAAGAGCTATCTCTTTCGCATGTCCACATTTGTTTCTAACAGCGATCGAACTAGTGTTCGTCTAAATTTCATCCAATAACAATAATAATAATTGTAATAATACTACAATAATAGTGATGATTGAATATCTCCATGTTGTACGGTAAAATTAGCGTGTCGTCACCGTGGTATATGTAATGGATAAATGTTTTTTACATTATTTGCATCATGTTACATATTGTCATAGTGTTAGATAAGATTGGTTAAGACAGATGCTGCCGCGTTCAATCACGTCATATCGATTTTGGATATTACATTTATTTACAGTGGAAATAAGAGAGATCAAAGAGATTAGGATTGGAAAGCAATCCAAAGGCTTTGAGAAATGGCCCGAAGATGCCAAGATAATTACAACTTTAAGGTGTTTTGTGGTATATTATGGCTCAGAATTTAGACTGAAAACTCTTTCCATATCTGGTAAATGTGATATATATTGTCATTGCTGCTTGTTAGTTATTTTTACTCTTGGACCACTATGTATTATCTGCATTTCATTCAGCCCTTAGTGAGAGAGAATGTGAGCTGTGGATCAAAGGGTTGCGTTATTTGGTACAAGACACTATAAATGCGCCGTATCCATTGCAAGTTGAAAGATGGCTCAGGAAAGAATTTTACGCGATGGAGAGTTCCCATGAAACGCAAGTTCCTTTTCCAATAGACTTTATTTATTTACATGTATTTCTCTATACTGTACAATAGACGCAATTTACTCATCTAGGGATTATCTCTACCTTTTTATTCGTTGTTATGTCCATAGTTTTGTCTTTTTCTTCCTTCTTTCCTTTTTGTAACAATCTGTATAACAACAGGGTCACATTGAAAGATGTGAAAGCATTTCTACCTCGCCTCAATTGCAAAATTGCTACAAATAGACTGAGAAAATTATTCCAAGAAGTAGACACGAAAAACCGGAATGAACTTGATTTCGATGATTTTGTCATTCTATACCATAAGCTGATGTTTGATCAGAATGTAAGTAGATATCTTTAGTAATAATAATATTCTTCAAGGATGAAACTCTTCCGCTAGCATAGCATTTGTCTACATATATGTTATACGTGGTGTAATGGTGATTCTTACAGAATCTTACAAACTGGCATAAACTATTGAATTATTCTAAAACTGTCAGGGCAAGACAGGCTGTCACGCTCCAAGAATTCCAGAATTTCTTAGTGACTGAACAGCAAGACAGTTTGGGAAACAATGAAGAAGTATCGCGTTTCATTAGAGAGTATCTACAAGATTCTCAAAGGAACATACAAAACCCATATTTCACTTTCTCAGAATTTATAGACTATCTATTTTCGAAGCACAACGACATATGGAATGAAAAATTTAATCAAGTTTCTCAAGATATGACTCAGTCTCTTGCACACTATTGGATAGCGTCATCACATAACACGTATATAACTCGATTTCTTTAGAGAAATAGAATTCGTGTGTCGCATGATGCGCATGACCAACCAGATCCACCACCAGACATTACATGTGACTTTTTAGATATTTGATGGGAGACCAGATTAGCAGCGAGAGCAGCTGTGAGGCTTATGTGCGTGTGCTCAGAGCGGGATGCAGATGTATCGAGCTCGATTGTTGGGATGGCCCAGATGAAACGCCACTTATATTTCATGGACTTACTTTCACCACCAAGATCAAGTTTTCAGATGTTATTAAAACTATCAAGGAGCATGCTTTTGCTACGTCTGAGTGAGTTAAAGAGAAAGGAGCAAAGCACATGTATCTCTGATGACGTGGTAGCTGTCATTTTCTATTGACAAACTTTGTTTTTGCAGGTATCCTGTTATTTTATCTATCGAGGATAATTGTACCTTATCCCAACAACGTATAATGGCAACGATTATGCAAGAGGTGTTCGGCGACATGCTGTTGGTTCAACCTGTCGACAATAAAACTTGCCTACCCTCGCCACACGCGTTACGTAGAAAAATTTTGTTGAAACATAAGAAACTTCCCGATGGTGCTGACGAAGCCTCGTTTTTCGTTCGAAATGACGAAAACAGACAAGATATGGATCTTAAGAACATAGTGAAAAGTGGGATTCTTTATCTGGAAGATCCCATCGACAGAGAATGGAATCCTCATTTTTTCATATTGACGCAACAAAAGTTGTTTTATACATTTTCAAGACCACAGGAAATCGAACATGATGACGATGAAGAAAGCGGCATCCAGAGATCGTTGGAGGTATGCACATTTCGTGTACAAAATGCGAGCCATTATGAAATTGTGCCTTACGATATTAGACATAAATAAATGTGTAATGTATTTTACGTGTGTGTGTTATGTTGAAATAATATTTCTTATTGTTCTGAAAGGACGCGCCAAATGACGAGTTACACTTTGGAGAGAAATGGTTCCATGGAAAATTAGCGAGGGGAAGCAAAGAGGCTGAAGAATTATTACAACGTTATTCCTATCTTGGAGATGGCACTTTTCTAGTACGACAGAGTGTTACATTTGTGGGCGATTACGCCTTATCATTTTGGTGTAAAGGAAAAGTGAACCATTGTCGTATTAAACTGAAGCAAGAAATTGATCAAACACAGTATCTTATTGATATTGATAATTGTTTTGATAGTCTGTACAGTTTAATTACTCATTATCGTAATCATCTATTTAGAAGCCAAGTGAGTATAAAAGAGCGGTATGTTGTATAACAGTTAATAAGTATCTGATTTCCCAACAGACACTCTTATTCTGAACGAAGAATAAGAGTGTCTGTTGGGAAATAGAAGACTGTAAGACAGTATATGTCGTACTACATATTGTGCTTTTGATGCACAGGAATTTCCAATCACGTTGCGAGAATCAGTGCCTCAGCCAAACAAACACGAGGAAAAGGAATGGTGGCATCCCGAATGTACTCGAATTGCAGCGGAAGATATGCTAAAGCGTATACCTATAGATGGTGCATTCTTAGTAAGACCTAGTGAAAGTAATTGTTACGCAATTTCATTTAGGTATGTTTCCTTAAAATGTGTACCTCGTAGTTTTTTTTTTTCTTTTCCTGCACAGATTATACATATAGACAATCTATCTCTTACATTTATATACATATATGTATACGTATTAAATTATATTTCGTTACTGTTAGAGCGGAAAAGAAGATAACGCACTGTAAAATAAAACTCGAAGGAAGGCTCTATACTATTGGAACCGTGGAATTTGAGAGTTTAGTTGAATTAGTCAATTATTATGAACGACGTCCATTGTTTAAAAAGATTAAGTTAAGCCATCCTGTTAATCAGGATATTATCAGAAGAATGGATTTGGTATATGTTTATTTTTGTATTTTTCATAATTTTATAGTTTATAAGGAATATAAACATATGCATATAATTATATGTCTATACGTTAAAATGAGGAGAGGAGACAAACAACACAATAACATTTTCTTTTCTTTCTCTCTCTCTCTGTATTTAGAAAAATGATGATGGATCCTATGGCATCCCAGGTTATGTAGATCCTACAAACGTAAACTCACAAGTAAGCTTTCACAAAATCAATTATTATTCGGTTCGGTCGCGATAATTATTAAATATTTATATTCTTATAATAAAATAATAAAATGTACTGATGTATATCTCAACATATTACTTTGAAGGTTACTGTTAGAGTTATTTGTGATTATAAAGCTAGAAGAGACGATGAATTGACATTAGTCAAACATGCTATAATTACTAACGTTAATCCACAAAGTGCAGGATGGTGGAGAGGTGATTATGGTGGTAAAAAGCAGCTTTGGTTCCCTGCTAATTATGTGGAAGAAATCGAGCAGCAAGAAATTCAAGGAGATGTAAGTCTCAAGTTGTATGAATAATAATCAGACAAAACTGTAATTGTGAAACACACATCGTGTCGTTGCTATATTACTACAAGTATGTATGTCTTACATAACATCTAATGTAAAATTATCTTGTTTCATTAGTCAGCGGATTCTGTGATGCTTAATAGCTTGCAAAAAGGTTCGTTAGACATTATGGGTGCTGTGGTAGAAAAAATGAAGGGGGAAAGACCAGGTTTGGAGTGGATTTTAAAAATACAAAATCCTAGTACGGGTTCAGTATTTGAAGTCGCGACATCTTCGGACGATATCGCAGTAAAATGGGCGTCAAGTATCAAAGAGACTGCACAAAATGCAAGCGTTAGGGTAAATTATATAATAATATCCTTTATGTGAAATTTAGATTAATAATAAATTATTTTAGCATTGTATATACCGTATATGTTTTTGTTAGGAAAGTCAACATAAAGAAATGAAAAGGACACGGAGAATAGCCAAGGAAATGTCTAATCTCATAGTATATTGTAGATCAGTTACATTTAATATAGAACAAATAAGAACTGAAGAATTTACGTTCAATGAAATGAGCAGTTTTTCTGAAACAAAGGCTGAAAAATTAATGTGTAAACAGGAAAATAAATTTTTCTTAAAATATCATCAGGTAATGTGCAAAGTGTCAATGAAGAGAGAGAATTTGGGTGTGCGTGCGTGCGTGCATTAAAATGTTGAAATAGATATTTAAGACTCTTGCACAATGCCAGGCGACAAGCAACAGGAAATAATACAAGCAATAGATTTTTATTTCCTATTGGAAAACGCGTATCAATATACGTGCATTAATACATGTTTTCCAATAGGAAATAAAAATTTATTGCCTGATTTATTCTGCTTGTTCCTGTTGTCTGTGCTCTTCATTGTGTAATAGTCTTTAGTAAATAAATTATTTTTCTTCATAGGTTCAATTCAGTAGAGTTTATCCAAAAGGACAACGTATCGATTCATCTAATTATAATCCTATACCAATGTGGAATTCTGGTAGTCAGATGGTAGCTTTGAATTATCAGACAGGAGATAAATCAATGCAATTGAATCACGCTAAATTTAAAGAAAATGGCAACTGTGGCTATTTATTGAAACCGGAATTCATGTTCAGGCACGACTTTAATCCATATGACAAAAATACATTGTATGGAATTAAATCACTCAAAATTAGCTTAAGAATTATTGGAGCGAGACATTTAGCGAGATCAGGAAGAGCTATTGCCAGTCCATTTGTTGAGATCGAAATTATAGGCGCAGATTTTGACTCTGGAATAAAATTAACAACAAGGACAATACGTAAGTATCTACATTTTAAATTATAATTCCATCAAGTACATTATTATTGTAAACATAATATTTAAATTTATAGAGGATAACGGATTTAATCCAATGTGGAATGAAACGTGTGAATTTGAGATATTAAATCCATATTTTGCTCTTATACGATTCTTGGTACAAGACGAAGATATGTTTGGTCAGAACCATTTCATAGGACAAGCTACTTATCCAGTAAGTATTACATATTAATCGTTATCTAAAAACATTTACCTATATATTGTTTAAAACATTCTTGCTCTGTTTCCAATTCAAATCTTATTTTATTCAGGTACGCTGTTTACGAACGGGATATAGAAGTGTTCCATTAAAAAACGTATATAGCGAAGATCTTGAGCTTGCTTCCTTATTAGTACACGTTAAGATTTGTGAAAATTCCAACTCTTTCCTTTAATATTCCTTACTTGCCTATCGGTTTTCTTAACGTATCTATCTTAATTTTTATTCTTGTATTTTATTCAAACGTGTACCATATTTGTATCCCACAGAGAATCTATATTCTGCGCACATGCTCACACATTAATTTTTCTTTTTCCCTGCTCTATATTTTATGGTGGTACGCTTGCTTTCTTTCCATTGCAAATTCGACTGTTAAGGCCATCACACGTGCATTTCCGTAACCGTAATCGTAAGAAATTGAGCAACACGATTAGTCGATTCGGTCGATTACGGTTACGGACGATCAGATTGAATAATGTGATTGGTCGAAATCTTACGATTACAGTTACGGAAATTTACGTGTGATGGCCTTTACATTCAACTGTGTAACAAAGGGCTGTAATAAAGAGCGAGATTATACATAACAAGGAAGTCGCATTTCATCCTAATCATAATCCTGCTGTTGATACGCGAGCCAGTAATAAGAATAACAATATTACAACCTTTGACTACATACGGTGGATAATCAAACTCGAACAATAATAATAAAATTGCAATTTTTAATTAAAATTGAAAATATATTCTTAAAGTGTTCAAACATACATAATGTTTGCAAAATAACAAGATAATAAATTATAAGATATTGTAAGCTATTAATGTAAATTTTTTTAATATTTAATAAAAATTTAAAAGTCACAACTGGTCACGCAAACCTCCATAAGATCATTTTATATTTAAAATTGTTTTAAAGAGCATTCTACATTAATTGCAACCAGGCAGTTGCAATTTGCAGCAACCAATGAGCGTCGAGCTCCGCATACATGGAGCAGTACGCTAGAATTCTAGACAGAAGTCTGTGGTCTGTTTATATTTTGTCTATGGTTTATTTAAGTCACTCCTATGGGTCTTGTCTCGCGAGTGACACGACGTATAATTGACTTCGAAGATAAATATTGTTTATTCGGCGAATGACAATATAGTTTGATGGAAAATGGTCTCGTCGTGTTGTATTTGTTCGAAGGAAACTAACCCGTTGGAGCCACAACGATCATTTCACAGGTAATTGAAATCTAAATATTTTTAACAAGGAGTGGTCGTTTGATAATAATAGTTAAGCAATTAATTGAAAAATCGATTATTTATATACATTACGAAAATGTCTGTCAATAACATGTAATATGCTGAGTTAATTATTTAAGAAAAGCTTCGCTAGACGTGTTTTTTTGATATTTTTAATAGCATTTAATTTAGAGGGCCCAGATACACCTTAAATTTTAATACAAATAAAATAAATATCTTTTTATTTTATATACGTTCTTTGATAAAAGTTTCAAAATGTACAATGTTTGTAGGATACCAGCAAATGAAGAAATGAGGATTAAATGGTTCCACAAAATCGGCCGTGTGGTCTCGTACAAAGGAGCCAGGGTTTGCAGTGATCATTTTACGGAAAACGATTATCACAACATCAATTCTTACTCAAGAATTAAAAGATTAAAAAATACAGCTGTTCCTTCTGTGATTCTACAAAAACAGTGAGACAAGATTCTTTAATTAAGAATAATACTATATTAAGAATTCAAATATTTTGTAATAATAATCATAAATTATTTTTAATATTTCTATTTAGAAAAAATACAAAGAGAAGATCATTACAATTTCAAGAGCCTGCTGTAAATTCATTTAATGATTCGAGAATCATGTCTCAAACTGAAAAAGATGTTATTCTTTACAATTTGGAAAATCGTGAAGAAAATCACAACGACATTAGTGAAATCAAAGAAAGGTATAAAGATGTAATTATGTTATAATATATTAATTTTTACTCTCAAATAACATATATAATCTTTTTCAGCGAAATCACAAATAAATTATTATTAACTCAAGATACAAGTGAAAACTTAATTATTTTCTTAAATTCTGGAAATGAAATAAATGCCCCTTGTATTAATAATCAAGAAAAAATTGATACTAATTTAGAAAACAAAATAAATGATATAAATAGAGAAAGGTAAGACAAGTACAAGAAAGAAAAGAATTAATCTTTTTATTTTACATCTAACAAATATTGTAAATAGACATTTTTTTAGACAATTTCCATCGCCCAATTTAGGAAATTCCGAAATAAAAGAAATTCTTTTAAAAATGTCCAAACGCAATACAGTGTGCTTCACGAAAACAGACTTTTCGTCGGATGAAAAGTGGGCAGCGTTTTTAAGATATGTCGCCTATAAGAAACGTGCAACTAGACTCATGCTACAAAGGAACAAACGCTTGCAAAAAAAGATTGTGACATTTCAGGACATGTTACAAGATTTACTGTTAAAAATTTAATAACGCTACAATAGTACTAAAGTATTTGTTACAACGATATAAATTATTAAATTAATACTTTATAATATGAAATTTCATATTAAATTAATAAAAATATGAACTGTCTTGTGTAATTTACGTTATATACACAATTCATAAAACTAGAAATGAGTTACATTGGTGGAGGGGAAGACTGAAAATAAGTGTACCTCACACCTCCTACACAAGAGAGAGAAGGCAAACCTCTCAAAGCTTCCTATCTCTCTCCAAAGTGCATTTACATCACGGGATAGACGTAAGATCGAACGCGCGGTCTATATTTATCACGTCCTATGGCATCGCCCTACCATCGTCCACCCCCCCCCACTCCTACTTCGTCGTCGACACTCGCTTTATCCCCCCCGTGCCCGTCTGACCACGGGTCTCGCGACGTTGCTCGCGCAACGGCGGTCGCCGCGCTAGTTTGACATTTCCGTCAGGAGCTCGAGCGAGCGGGTGAGAGAGCGGTGCGCGATCGCGGCAAGCGATCGACGGGTTTGTTTCGCAAGTAGCGTGCGTGCGCGCGCGCGCCTACGCGCTTTCGGCGAGCACGGCCGGCCCACGGCCCACGTCGACGACTCCCTCGGACACCCTTCCCTCACGAGCGAGCGACGGTCGTCACACACCATCGTTCGCCCTCTCATCTGTATGCCTTGCGTACGCCCCCACCGTCGCCGATTTTCCATGAGTAAGTTATTTATTGATTTCGAAAGGGAATACTCTGTCTCTCTCGATAAGTCGCGTCACCGCGGCGGCGATCTCGGGAGGGTGTATCCGTGACGACGGCCGATTCCCGATGACGGCGGCGAGTCCGCGAGTTCGAACGGAGCCGTCCTCGTGCCGTCCTCCGGCCGCGCTTCCCTGCGCCGCGACGTGTAATCTCGCGGCTCGGAAATTATACGTGAGATCCGCTCCGCGGTCTACTTCGAGTCCTAAAGGTGGATATTACGTGTCCAGGTCGCGTGTATAAAATGTATAAAATGGCAGGTCGACGGGCACCCGCGCACACATGTGCATCGCGAGTGTCGCGCCGAGCGAGACGGGAAACGGGATCGTGGAAATTGGATTAAATCGTTCCCGCGGCGCTTCAAAGTGCCCACGGTTTCGCAGGAAGAATGAGTATAAATCAGTCGTCCACGCGTCTGTTCTGTGTGCCCGGGGATGTTGTAGAATTACGCTACTGCAAGCTTCTTGCATCGCGATTTTATTGGACGTGCAAGAATTGATGTGCCTTTTATCTTGTTTGTAGACATCTCTACCGAGAGATCTAGCTCTGCGATACAGGGAGTGATAAATTAAAAACTTTTGCAGAGTCAGAATTCAAGAATGCGAGGGAGTGATAAAGTCTTATTTTTCCAAACCAACTTGTCATGCCATCTGATAAATCCTTTATTGATAACAACTGCAACAAAGATTGTTAATAAGATAGATGGTTTTATATAAGTCATTATTTAACTGATGGAGACTAGAAAGTGATAAATATTTCTTACAAGTGATAATCTTGTAATCTAGACTTTTATGAAACTTTATTTACTCTTACATTTTAATTGATCAAGCGTTGTATGCATTACAGATGTTGATATTGTCTTCCCACAGCCGTTGGTAATGCAAATATCCTTCCTTGATCTGAAGTCTGCAAGATGGTTCTCATCATCCAGTTCCAATTTTAGCTGAGATTAATACAGAAATGTGAGCGATGGACATTTACAAATGGCAGCGAGCATTTGTTTTTATGTTATTCATAAATAAATATGAAATGCGATTGTAATTTAATCTGCATTATTAAATTATTGCATGAATTTATAACAGTAAGAAGATATAAAATTAAAATAATGCTACATACAACATGCATAGATTTAATGCATTGTAGATTTAAAGTCTATTACGTTAAATGTACCTTACATTAATTTGTACGATATATATATATATATATATATATATATATATATATATATATATATATATAAAATGTAACATTATGTTACTTGAAAATGTATATAAGAATGTATGTAATTTCAAAGATGAATTATTATCGATGGAATATATACGAACCGCAATATTATATGTGGAAAATGAATTAATATATGGAAAAAAATAATTGGCTTGTTGTAGAGCGAAACGAATACGGTCCAGCTTGGTGGTAATGCGGGGATGTGGATCTGCTTCGACCCGATAGGAAGCCGAATAGGCTGGGGTTCCATTTCGTTCGTCGTACTCCTGTATTGGACCTCCATCACCATCGATGCCAGCCTAACGAATGCGGCCGCGTCCAATGTCCCTCGTAATACCGTCACGTCGGAGATATCGGTACCAGCGTCGGCACACCACGAGAACGACGAATGCAGGAATGTGACCACTGACAATAGAGAGGGTACATTTAACAATTCATCGCTTGAGATCACCGTGCGTAACCCGAAGAATGAGCTTTTTTTTCGGGTTGCGATCACTTTACCATTACTTTATCGGCGAAACGTGTGGCTCTCGTGTTTGCACAGGTACTGGACTGTCAGTGGTCAGTCATGGATCCGGTAATCCTCATTCGCCGATAGTGCCTCCAACCTTTCTGTACGAAGCTCTTACCTGCCAACCCTATCAAGGAATTTACGTGAATCACATCTACTTTCAACTCGCAAATGCCTTCTTCCTATTGTCAC
The DNA here is from genome assembly GCA_928718305.1 of Tetramorium bicarinatum. Classification (NCBI taxonomy): domain Eukaryota; kingdom Metazoa; phylum Arthropoda; class Insecta; order Hymenoptera; family Formicidae; genus Tetramorium; species Tetramorium bicarinatum. Next base: position 20,113,590 of record OV788321.1, read on the forward strand.
ACCTTGCACCAAGCGGCATACATGGTGTACTCTATTTAAGGTGCACTCTACTCGTGGGTTGTGCCTTTCTTGCTTTGTGGGGCTGGACAATAGCTTGCTGGCTGGATGCTGCTCTCTGGAATGCTCTCTTTGTTGCCATCAACTTCGTCCATGTATGCACGCTTCTTTACAAGCTCAGGCCTATCAAGTTTACAAAGGAAATTGAAGAGGTAAGCGAAGATCAAGTAGAAGACAATGATGTGAGGGAGTATTAATTATTTACAAAACAATAGAGAAAAAAAGATGTAGTACAATTTTGATATGTATACCGTGGAAACCTCTTGTGTTTATTTATCTAGTTTTCAAAATTATGATTATTTATTTTACAAATAGATGTACTAGAAACTCTTGAGAAGTAGTACAATTAGATATAATTCTATGTAATTTGCTTTCTGTTTGACTGCAGCATTTGTATCATACACAAAGATTTCTGATTAATTTTTGCACTGTTATTACAAATTATTACGAATGATATTTATTTAATCTCTATCGAAATTAAGTGATGTGTTATAAAGTCTATCTACTTTGTTTAGTAGAACTTATTCTTAAATTAGTAATTAATGAAATAATATTTAATAATATAGTATAGTACAATGTAGATAAAATTTTGTTTGTAGTCCTTAATATGTATGTATTTAAAATAATCATTTAAAATAAAAATATTTCACAGTCGTCTTTTTTCACATAGGTATACGTTGCAGTGTTCCAGCCATTACGGGTGTCTCGTCATCAATTCAGAAAAGTATTAAATTGTATGAAGATCATTCGCCAGTTGAAGTATCAAGAGGTTTATGCACAAGAAAAAGTGACCAAAGTCGATTCTTTATCATTGGTGCTGTCGGGAAAGTAAGACTTTCTTAAGTTCTTTGAATTTACTGTTATAAAAGCTCTATTTATTATTAACATTGTACTTTTATTTTTTTTTTTCTTTATAGACTAGTTGTCTCACAAAATGGAAGAGCATTGCATATCGTCTTCCCACATCAGTTCCTGGATTCTCCAGAATGGTTTGGTGTCTCAACAGACGAATATTTTCAGGTAAATTATTCATCGATATCTGCAAATGCTTTTATTATAATATCTTTTTATCTTATTTAATGTTTCGATATATCAATATAAATATCTAACATCTCATTATATTTGTAGGTGTCAATAACAGCTATGGAAGAATCAAGGATATTATTATGGCATAGAGACAAACTAAAATTAAGCATAATTAGCGATCAATTCCTGCAGGCAGTGTTTGATCACATTTTGGGCAGAGATGTAGTTAAAAAATTGATGCAGGTATATAATTTATTTGTTAAACAGATTTCCTTTTAAAAATAAGAATTTTAATATGTGTGTTTTATCATTTTTTACAGGTGAGTGAAACGATGGCTGCTAGCAGTCATCAGCAGCAGAATGGGCAGATAATTGGTCTGGGTGGTATTGCAGCCTTAGAAAATGATCCTGACACAAAACTTTTTGTTGTAAAAAAGACTGGTGATAGTCAAGGCATTACTGCTCTCATCAGTCGTCAACTTCAAGGTATGTATCAATTTCTATCTGTAGTTTTCGCCAATTTTTGCCAATATTGAAGAATTTAACCGAAAATGTGTATAAAATGTTTCGTATTTGAATTTTTACTCCTATTGGTATGCTTTGATATATTGGGACACCATTTCTTCTTAAAACAAAGGAGATTGTATTTGTATCTTGTATATTTTTTATTTTTGTCAGTAATCTTCTGTTATAGTAAAATGCACATTTTCCACATTATTCAGGCATGCGCATGTTTGTATCATTCTTAAATTTTCAACTTTCATGTAATTTTAATTTCATAGTAAATATAATTTGTTCCTTATATTTTTTGGCTGTCTTATATTAAAATTTTACGTACTTAGAATTATGTAAATCTAATAAATATAAAATAATTTGAAAACATTAAGAAGAACACAATTGATATTTTTATTTAGAAAGTATGCATGCGTATACTCACATATTATTTTATATAGCTTTAATCTACACTATAATACACCGTAGTCTCTTATTTCAAAGTAATACAGTTTTAATATTTTGTTTAATATTTGTCAAGATGTAACAATGATTTATATTTACATGCTATAGATTTTTATATTTATTTTATATGCACCTTTTTTATAATTTTGCATCAACTTTGATTTTGCTTTGGAAATAGAAGAGAGAATGCCGCTGCTGTACACGAATCAAGAAGTACTGAATAATACCCTTCACCATACGAACCACCCACGTGTATCACCTTGTACATTTCTCCCACATCCTATGTCGTACAACGTTCAGTCTTCGCTGTAATATCCTTGCCTACCGTGCAACACTCTAGCACAAAAATCGTATGTGATGTACATGTTATATTTCTGCAATGGATGCATATTACACAAATGTCGCAGAGTAATTCCATTAATTGTTCTTCCTGGATATTGTATTAAGAGGTGAGTTTTTCTATGCTTTCAAAAATTTTTATATATAATAAATGTAAATGTAAAACCATCCATAAATCGGATATGTTAAGCATACATTTTTAAAAACATGTTAATCTTGAAAATTGATAATAATTGAAAGGGAAACAATATATATTTAAATATATTTAGATACTTGCATATTATAATTTTTTTTTCACATTCACGACTGTTTGAAAGTATTATAAAAATATATATATTTCTGATATCTATACTTTATCCCTGCACACAACTTTCTTGTAAGTGAAAAAACGCGACTATAGTGATATTTTAAATATACTTATTTCGAAATTTGAATATTTGTTTCGTTTTGCGTCGTGATTAAAAATTATTTTAAAAATTTCTCTTAACTTACAGCGGCAGGAGATCCGAATGCTTGGAGATTGGGAAGAATCGAAGAGACTGATCATGAAACACCCGTTTAATGGAATGATTGTTAAATCGATGTCATCCTCGACAGTCAATATAACGTAACACCGGTGTTTTTACATAATGCAATTACAGCAAGCTGATATTTATTGTGACTAAATAATGTGCATATTGAAACTGTGCGTAGAAAAATTGAAAAGTTCTCTTGCCAATTAATAATTTTCCCAGTGGCTAGTCAAACCGTATGCGATAATATGAGAAAATTCCATCGTTTTGTAGCGTATGATGAATTCCATTTTAGCTTGTAAAGCAACTAATCAATAAGTTTATGCTTCCAGTGTATTTGTTGGGTATGCTTGAACATATTGAATTTGCAAGTGACTATTTATAATTTTAGTCCGGTTCAATATTTCGGTATGTTCTATGATGGATGAATAATGGATCAAGATTTTACAAGTGTGCGAGTGCAATGAAATGAGGGTGACATATTCACAGCGGCGTAACTTCTGTTTATGCGAGGTCTGTGATGTCGCGATGGGACTTGATAGAAGTAGTCAGGGAGGCCTAAAGAAACTGATTCTTTCCCATTCCCAGAAATAGTGCCTTTTTACTTACACTTCCTTTCTTAATGTTTCCATGGAGAAGATATGTATAATATAACTATTATATGCGCCATATGACTTATATATTTATCCAATGTATCTAGTAGAATTCTCCAAATGTCGCTGTATTACATGTTTGAAGATCCATGTTGTGATACTGTTAAGCAACCGATGTTCACGAGTCAAAGAGGCACAAGAAGTTACGCCATTATTAACGCATTGGACATTACAAAGTACGATATAAAGGACACTATTGCGAGATTTATATCGCTACATTGCTGCTAGAGAATCGCGCCGAATCGCGTATATAACTTTCGATACTTAACGTAACAAAATTATTACAAGTTGCTACAGGATAATGTAATTATAATGATTACAATGCATTATTGAACTTAACCAAGTTAATTGTTTTAAGTTAATTATTAATTTGTTTACAACAATGCGTATAATAATGATTGTTTTATAATATTTGGATAAGCGAGAAAGTAAAATACTTTAAGGTATGTGTTACGTAAAACAAGTCGAGGGAAATTGCCTAGAAAAGTCGATAACGTTATCAAGAAGGGATAAAAAGACAGCAATCGGGATAATGGGACGTTAAAATATTTCGGTAATCAAACTATCGAATAAATAAACACTTTGGAAACAATTTTGTTTAAACTTTAGAGATATTGCATAAAAAATTAGCAAACTGTTAAAAGGTATCGATATTAAGCCCACTTAAAGTTGTAATACATACTTTAAGAAGACTTTTTATATGTAAAGTCATAGCTCTGAAACAATACACATACATATTCTATTTCGAATATTACCGACAGTTTATCACATGATGTAACAATTATTCTCTATTACGTATACCGCATATCCGTAACGATATTTTGAACTGACGATATCATTTTACGTAGCGAAGTACCGAAATGTAGGAATGCCTTTTGATATGTATAAACGTGAAATGTAGGACCATCAAGAGTTAATATTTTTTGCATATGAACCATATATATACATATAACATAAAACTAGGCGAGTTTATTACTTTCTATGTCAATGTGAATTATATGTTACTGAGTCTGTTATTATCTCTCATTGTTGTTATGATTATTTTTGTACATGAAATTGTTTTTAGTATGTAGTTAGGAATAAGCAGAGAGAATGGCTGGTGAGAGTTTGAGAGATTGAAGTCATTGGATACAAATAAGAATGCATATAAAATGGCAGCGCGAATAAAGAAAGTTAGTTTTAAAAAATAGAAGTGATTTTATTACAGTTCTCTGTGTCTCGTATTCCTTTTTCTTTCTCTTTCAAAAAAAAAGGACACAATGTAATAATTCTAATTAGATATTTATTCGAGTTGTCATGTTACATGAAGTAAATGATAAAACGATGGAGAAAACGCTATTCATTTCTTAAAATAGCTTATTACGAATTTTTCCAAAATTTAAATCAAGAAATTATTCTGCAAGTTTGCCGTAAAGAAAATGCTGTTTAAATTCATTATCATAACAGTAAATAAAAAGAGGAACATTTCCTCCTGACAAGAATAAGCGAGTTCCTTTTGCCGCACGATCGAGAAAAATGGAGGTAATAGCAGCAGTGTAGCCTACAAAAATATCTACAATTAAAATCTGATACTCTGATTTTTTATTATTTCGGTGTCACATTATGACATGATGAAGTTAAAATTTTGTGAAACAAGAAAAAGGATTCAAAACAGAGGCCAGGATTGTTTGATAAAAATTTAAAAAATTATATTTCGGGCTGTGTTTCAAAGTTCATTGCCAATCACAGATTTTTATGTCTTTTTGGCTGCGGTCGACTTGATGCTACAAATGTTTCGAAGCATTTTTTTTTCTCCTTCTATCTTCATTGAAACAAAGAAGAAAAATGCTTCGAAGTATTTGTAGCATCAAGTCAACCGCAGCCTTTATGGCTCCTGCACACTAGACGCGGAAACGCTTGCCGCGCGGCGGAAGCTGGCTCGATAGCCAATCAAATCTTCCACCGCGCGGAGGAAAAAAAGGTCAAGTTCAGGTTCAGGAAAAGTTGATGGTCTCCAAAAAGTGGAGAGGAAACGAGTACGACCATAATCAAAATAATAAATAAAGAATAAATTCAGAAATCTGCGTGGTGATGAATTTTCAGTAGATGAGTAAGAAAAGAGAAAAAAAAATGCGTGAATCAGGAAGAGTAACGAAACGAGAAGCGCGATGATTCCTGTCAAAATGACCGGTATACGGAGGACAAAAAAAATCGAATGATAAATCCGCGGAAAAAGGTAAAAAACTCGATCCAACTTTGACGAGTCATATTGGCATTTCCGGTACGTTAAAGTAGCCAGCGCTGCTGGTGAACAAATTTCGAACTGACAACGTGTGATTTTTCGGGATAGTTTTGATGCTCATCATTACTCGTCATTTAGAGTCAGACCGGCTTCTAGTCTTCACAAATTGCTTTTATTGCGCTTTCTGCTATCGGTCGCCGATCGTCCTTTTCATTTTAATATCCCAACCTAGTGAGAACGATATTTATTAAAAGTGTCGTCACGTCACTGCGACGCTCGGAGTGCGATTTAAAGGTTAAAAACAGACTCGAGAGCAGAGAAAAGGGGGAACGACGTTCCCCCAAACAATATCGTCTTTGAGAGGACAGACTTAGTTCCTGCTTCGAGAACACAAGCCGTGAAGGTAAAGAAGAAGAAACCGAGAAATCTCCCTTGGCAATCATGAGCACGGTGAGTAGTGTCACAATGTTCGTCGCGTTCCGATCGCGATGCGCGCCACTTTTTTTTGAGGTTAGGATTCCCACGTGGACGCGCGAGTCGTTTGTGCACGCACGTGAGCGAAACGACAAGCTGGACCTGTTTTAGCTGTCGAGACGTTGTTCAAATATGTTATGTTGATTTTTTTTTCAGACGGAGGAAGTATCGCCGAAGGCATACCCATTGGCCAACACCGAGTTGTCGATACAGATATTGCAACTAGTGCAGCAGGCGCAGAATTATAAACAACTAAAAAAGGGGGCGAACGAGGCCACGAAGTCCTTGAATCGCGGCCTCTCCGAGTTTATAGTGATGGCCGCGGATACGCAGCCGCTGGAAATCCTATTGCACCTGCCGTTGTTGTGCGAGGACAAAAATGTGCCCTATGTTTTCGTGCGAAGCAAGGCTGGCCTGGGACGGGCCTGCGGAGTTACCAGACCAGTGGTGGCCTGTTCAGTATTGGCCAATGAAGGGGGGCAATTGAAACCACAGATCAAAGCTATCCAGCAAGAAATCGAGAGGCTTTTGATCTAAATGATATCTATATATATGTATATATTAGTTACTTTCCATTAACACCAAAACTCAGATAATTCTCACTTGTGACGTCATGACTTATTCAAAGTGACAAAGCTATCATTAACAATACAGGTTTAAAACCTATCTTTTAAAATGAGTTAACAAGATTCACCAAAGCACACAGTCTCAAGCTTGTGCAGATTGTAGATAAAAACTGAGTTAAATATCATTTGTCAGAATAAAAAGGAATATTCAATCAATACATTTAACTGAGTCATGACGTCACAAATGAGAATTATCTGAGTATCGGTGTAAATGGGAAACAACTATTGTTATTTTTACATACATTATTATTAATACACATGATGAAAATTTCGTGCTGCTTTACTATCGTCTCTCTTGATTTGTATTGCTACTTCGAAATGTCTGAAATGAAATGCAGTTTGATCGTAATAATTTATAAAAGAAAATTTATATATCAATCTCTTTTGTATACGAAAATTTAAACCATAATAAATAGTTCAACTAAATTTTCGTGTTTTCTGACCATCTTTTTTAAATCTCATAGATTCGGAACAGAACCTGTCCTTTGAAGAATAAGCTTATAATACATTGCAAAATTGAAAATTTGAAAAATCAACAATTGAATCGTTTAATTATAAGAATAGTATAATTAATCCAAGTTTAATCTTTTAAAAATCATCATATTAATTTTAGAATAAGCAATTATCATATTTAAGAGTTTACGCTTATTTATTTTTGCACAGTGCGAGGATTGTAATCGTGCTGCCGATTTCACTGCAACGGAGAAATTAAATAGCGAGTTACTAATATTGATTCGACAAATGTGTTGCGTGGAGAGAAGCATGTTGTTCATTGGATTGGCAGACGTGATGAGTTCGCTGGAACAAAACTTAACGGAATTTATTGTACTTGCTGAAAATGCAACGCATTTGACGACACCATTGGACTTCCTGATAGGTTTGGAAAAATTAGCGGAGGCAAAAGCTATTCCTTACATTTATGCATGTACGAAAGAACAACTCGGTCGAGCATGTCGTATACCTAGCGGTATAAGCGTTGTTGCTATCAAGATTGGACCTTCTTATTTCTCAAAACAAATTAAAGATATTAAAGACACAATAATGAGTAAGACATCAAGAGATTCAAACGTAACTTTGTAATGTTATTAGTTTAGCGTTCTTTTAACACAACTGAAAAACCGTATTAATAAAATATAAAATATATTGATTATATATTAATAAAAAAATTCTACTTCCTGAAAAAAGTTAGTCAAATGAAAATTAATGTTTCATATATAAACTAATAATAAAAAGAGATAAGGGCTAACGAACTACACTGGATATATTGTTTTTGATATAATTTATCAGCGTATATCTAATGTGGTTTGTTAACCCTTATCTCTTTTTATTATTTGAAAATTAACAATTAGATATTAAATATATGGTAAAAAAATTAGTGTAAAATTCAGTCTAATTTTGTAAGATTAGTGATCTATATTTTTATAAATAAAATATTCTCAGAATAGGATAACACATGACTTTGTGTTAACGAGTGATCACTAACAGAAAGTTACCAGATTCAAATTTTAGTGGTCCCTCGTTTTGCATACATTGTTTCCAGCGGAGTCACAGAAATCTAGGTGACACTAGAGATTATTAATTTGTAGATAGCATTTATTAATATCTAAATGCATTTATTAATATATCTGAGAATACAGCAAAATAGATAAGATAAATAAATAAGATAAGTTAACTGCCTATAGATATTAATAAATAATTATCACATTTATGTTACTGGGAATAATAACATAGGGGATTACAAAACATATACAACAATTATATTAAAAGTTATATTAAAGTAATGCAAAATACAATGCAAATCACTCTTGAAAACACGGCAATACATGAAGTTTCCAGTTATTGTGCCAATTTTTCTGAGATGTAAACATGTTTTTTTTAAATTTTTTACGCAACTGTCGTGTCTGGTTATTAGGGAAATCTTGAAACCACATTATTAATTGCTTAGCCAGTTCCTTTTCGTCCGCAAATACCAAACTATTCTCATTGTGCTTTACTAGTTCTGATAAGCTAAACAACATACTTTACTCTTAGTAAGCAGATCTACTTGATAAACACATTAAATCGTATTAATTATTAAAATTATTAAAACATACCAATTAAAATCGTATGCGCAAACTGGTAAACGGCAACCAAACATGTCAACAACTTTCATTGGTAAATCCAGTCCACTGGATGAAGTATGAAGGCAGACACCCAAGTCTGCGCTAGCTATTTTAAAGACAGAATGTTGAAAATATTTGCATGAAGTGTTTTATAAAAAAATGATTGTTAAAAAAATTAATTTTCAATTAGCAACAATACGCAGGTATATGTAATACCTAGTATTTTGGGATAATCCTCATTCTCAAGCCATGGCGTTTTTACTGTGACATGTTTCCATTTTTTTAAGTTAATGATAGCCATATAGAAGTCCTTTAATGGTCCCTTGCCCGTTATCGCGCAGATCAAATCCGGCAAGTTTAACTCGTTAGTTTCACACGCTTCTTCATATTCTATAAAAAAATATCATGTATGTGTAACCCCCTTTAATTTTTGTACACCTGTACAAACACTTATGTGATGAAAGAGATTCATGTAGATTCACCTTGTAAGGCATTCAATAGGATTGAGAAATCTTCATCCTCGGTCCAACTAGTGCTGGATACAATGAAACCAGATCTTCTGGGTGAAGAAGGTATTGATATATCATACTTTTCGCTTAATTTAAGTAGAAATTCATTCTTCTCTGCTAAAGTTAACGGATGGAACTTATCTACTGGTCTATCATATAGGACTTTTGCTCTAGAATAAAAAAAGATCAGTGAGTGAGCAACCGTTATTAAAATATAATAAATGATACTAACTGGATACCCCATCTGTTGTCCAAATCTTCCTTCATTGCTCTGGTGACGCAGAAATTATTCTTTGCTGCACGGCCAAAAAATGTCTCAATATTTTTTGCTATTTTAACTAGGGTATTATCTCTTCCCAGATTCAGTGCCATGAGTGAATGGGCATAATTATGCCAATCAATTGTAAACTGCGCCTTCATTAGAATGCAGTAAAACCAACATATCGGAATGGTTGGTATCGCAGGTGGATTCTGCATTATGAGCGAATCCGATACGCGTTTGCGAAGTAACAACTGTAAAAGATCAACCGTTTGCCACGACACTTTTCCCACGTAATGGAGAAAACGTGGCAATCCTGAAATAACAATAAATATTGTTACTGCTCAAGATTGCTCTATAAACTGGAAAAAATATAGTACAAAAGCCTTGAGAGTCAAAGTAGTTTTATTATTTATTAAATATTTTTTAACTCATCAATAACTGTGTTCAACTTCAAGGGCTTTGTACTAAATTTTTTCTAGTTTTAATGCGGAGAACTCATTTATAAATTATATTTATAAATAAATACGAAAATAGAGAACTTAGAGAAAAAGTTTAAAGAGTGTCAATGAGCAGAAATCTGTGAAAGGGAGGCAATATCCGATTCATACTGTTTTGCAACTCAGGGGGCGGTCGCAGGTAGTGAATCTGCACGCGTTCATTCTCGCTGAGCTCCTTTATCGGCGACGAGCCCGGGTAACCTACGACGTCGACGGTGAAGCCTTCCCGGGCGAAGGAGAGCGCGTGGTATTGCATTCGCGGGCTTCTGCCGATGTCGCCGAGCACCAGCACACAAACATTCTTGCCGGTTTTGAATATTGTCAGATAGAATGCACGCGCGAAAATCATGAAGACAATTAGCGGGAGCAGGAGAAATATCCATATCAACATTTTGAAATGAACCGAACAGTTGATTCGGAACGTTTCTGCGGCTGACCGTTGCGGATCGCCGGTAGATCGTCTGAAAAATCATAAATTATTACGAAAAGTAAAAGACAGAAATAAAGTACGAGAATTGTAATTTAATTGAACGATTTGCTGTAAATAATAAAACTATCGAGTTTCACATTAAATTCTCTAGTTACTCTTCTTCAAAATTCTTTCATGAAGTAGAATAAGAAGACTTAACTAGATAGTATAGAGAGGAAAAATATGGTCATGAAAAATATTCCACGTAGGAGTAAAGGTTCGCTGAATGGAATGGCTTGCAATATTTCGTCGCGATATTTCCAGCAATAAGTTAGAACGAGAGAAAGAGTATATTTATTTCATTTTAACTTATACATTTGCATTAGTGAGTGCACCTCACTACCTTTAAGGTCTGTTCCTTTCAGCCGAACTGGCTGCACTAGTTGCAGTGCAGAGGTTATCTTTTTCCTTCCAATACAGAGGGAAAAGGATAACCTCTGAACTAGTTCAAGCCAGTTCCAGCTAAAAAGAACAGGCTTCTAATGTCTTATGTCCATTTCTACCAATGTAGATTAATTCTAATCTCGGTTTAACTTATTTTTCATCTTTTTCTAATTCCTAGAGGACTAAAAAAACATACAAAGTAATCATTTTATATAAAACGAACTCTTCCATTTATTCAGCATCAAATCAACGTCTTTTTAACCGTCATTTCTCATTGGTCGTAAATACCAGCCTAGGGGTAAAATCACACGATATGGGAATCAGCGTACGGGATAAAGAATGCGTGATTCGAACAGCTAATCAGCGTTTTTCCGCATTTTTCTATCAGCTTCATCAGCTGTAGTTAACAAGTTTTGATATATTAAAAATTTATATTTTATTGTATATAGACTTCAAGATGTCAGTTAATTATTATTATTATCAATGGTTATTTTAAGTGTACAACTATACTTATATTTGAAGTTGAAATTGAAATTTTGAAGTTGAAATTGAAATTTTGAAATTGAAATTGAAATTTTGAAGTTGAAATTGAAATTTTGAAATTATACTTATACTTCACAAAGAATTACAAAAACAAAGGAAAAATAATTTAATGGTAGCTATAGCAATAATTGCTTACAAAAATGTCAAAATTAATAATAACTAAAAAGAAGAAGAAATTGTAATTGGTTATGGCTTTACGATACGACATCCAACAGCGACATACGACTGATTGTGGAACCGGCCTTAGCATGTAATGGCACCTTTAAAGACGATTCATACGGCTAGAGTGCGAGAATGCGAACATATGAGTGCCCCTGTCGCAGCTCATGCATGCCGTGTCGCGGCCGTCGCGTCAGTTCGCGCTCAATCAAAACGATATCAAAAAGGCGGGAAGCCGTGAGCATGTGTGCTACCACGCTACGTCGTGTCGCCGAGGGACGAACGACATAAATTCATAAATATTTTACACGAGATTACAGAGATACACGAGAGTGATTTTCCCTGAGTTTAGTCTCGTCATTGTTAACGAGGATCTCAACGCCGTGCAGGCCGATGATATCGTTGTTGACGTATGTATGTACATTATCGTTTCTTTCGTAACATCCGTTAGCTTTTTGTCGTTGGGCTATTGCTCCTTGAGAGCTTTCGGGGGAATTGAAGAATGGGAAGTGTGATAATATCCTGTGCCTGACGGAACGAGAGTCGACAAGAAGCAGAAAAAGAAGAAGAGAGATTATTGTTGAAGTATGAAAGATATTAAGCAATACTTTGCCAACGATAGAAGTATCGTCGACAAGGAGGCCGCTACCAAGTCTAACAATGTCGCTGAAGACGAGGAGCGGCAACAGGAGGAGAATATCGAGACGGGTAAACGCAAACGGGTAAAGATCCGGATATCGCGCAGTAGCTCTGCAAGTAGAATGTGCGATATAGTCGACAGCAAGAGTGACCTGATCGACAAGACGCCCAGCCCGTTCAACGGCGAGATAAGCAATGGTCATAAAATTCCACAGGATGGAACACCGAAATCAGATTCGACCAAGTCGGGGATAAAGCGGCGTCTCCAAAAGGTATTAATTTTACTAGGAATTACAATTGATATTTGTTAATGAGTATCTATAGTTGAATCTTTTTATCTTTAAGCATTTAAAGCTTGCTGAGAAAATGGATGGAAATCAGTCTGAAGAAACGAGAAAAATCTCTCAAGAGAAAGAACATATCGTGAATATCGACAACTGCCCCAACAGTGTTGACCTCAACGATGAGACTGAGTCAGAGTTTCACAATGAAATTGGTTCTCAACGGGAAGAATCAAACGCCTTTCAGGTTCTAATGAGTCGTAGTAAACCAATACAGTATAAATCACCATCACAGCAATCTGTAGAAGACATTGAGAGTAAAGAGAAATCAGATAATGCAAAAGAAATAAGATCTAAACACAAAGAGAACCTGATAGCATTGGCTGATAAAAAGGGATATTCAAAGAAAAAAATAGCGGAAATAGAAGAGGGTGAGAGAATAGAAAAGAATATTGAAAACCGCATAAAGTTTTTTAAAGGCGAGAGTAAAAGCAACATAATACATAAAAAGGCTAACAGCTTTGAAGAATCGATAAAAAGCACCAAACAGTCTGGAAACTTACTAAATTATTTTAGGTAATGTATATTTATTGTACAGTTTTATATAGTATACTATACTTTGTACTATATATTGTTAAATTATTGTTGACACGGTACAATTATTACTAATGTTTGTAGAAATTTAAATTCAGTAGCTCTATAATTACTCAAATGACATAATTGTACACTTTGATTATGCAGCAAATCACCCTTGGAATTAGCAAAAAAGGATGAAAAATGTATATCTACCTTTGTCGTAAAAGCGGATGTACATAGGACTGATAATTCTGATGTTGAACCTGTAACGAAGCCGATCTTGAACAAGAGATATTCTAACAAAACATGTCCAAAGTCAGAATTAGATCTTTCTACAGTGGACGATATTCATATTATAGCGTCAGAAAATTTGTTTTCTCCGCAAACCGTTAAAGATAAGCAAGATAAGCAAAAACGAGATAAACCTCGATGGTCCTTACGTATAAAGTTACATTCTTCTGAGGATAATAATTCTCTAAATGGTAATATAATCATTTATTATTTTTAATTGTGGCGCAGAGAGGTGCGCGTTGCTTTAAGAGCTAAAGATTCGAATTCTAATCCGATCGAAAATCAATAGTTTTTATTCGATTGCCACCTCTCGGAAGGAAGAGGCAAAATCGGAGAGTATCTTGCTATAAACAGCCTTGTAGAAAAAGCCGTTCGGACTCGACGTTAAATTGTAGGTCCCACATTTGGTTCACAAATATGCTGAGATGTTCACAACTCTCGATATTGAACAAAATATTGATATTATTTTTAACATGATGTAAAACATAATCAGAGTCTCCCATTCATGGTCGATGGCAATGATTGACCTTTTTCACACTTTGATCGCTGATTTTTATATTTTTTTTTTTACGAAAATATCCAGCTTTAATAATACTGTAAAATTAACATTCATAATTTTAGTTGCAGATACCGATGACGAAATATTTTCACCGAGAAGCAAATCAAAGTTTAGTGCCTCGAGTAAATCTGAAAATTCTGTAAATATAGAAAATAATGAAGTCTCTACAAAGGATTGTGATCGACATCTTAAGAAAATTCGAAACAAAGAAAAAAAAGAAACAAAAAACGGCATCATTGTCAAAACCGCTTCTAATGGAGATATTATGTTAAAAAAGTCAAATGAAATTAATAAAATAGAACAAAATATTAATGATACGAATGAAATCGTTACAATAATTGACGAGTGCGACATTGTCAGTGAGAACGTTCTAAAGAGAAAATCGAATGAAAAGCTTGCGCCTTTATTCATTAAACGACGTAAAGTAGATCCGATTGTTACGGCAGCTAAACGTTTGTTCCTGCAATCGGATATAGTCGATGTAGAAAACAAAAATACAGATCGTAAAGTGAACAATGGCACATTTATGTTACCATTTCCCTCTATTAGTCATATTACACAATTAGAAAATGAATCAAATTCGATCAGATCCGAAATCAAACATAAATTTTCGATGAAAAGTGAGAAGAAATATGTGCCTTCCATAGATGTTAGTAATTATAAGCATATTACTAATTGTAGAGAAGCAAGAGCGACTAAAACGATTAACGAGCCTGTGAAGGAAAATATTGAACAAGTGTTATCAGAAATCGAAAAGTTTTGTCCGGATGTCCGGAAAATGTGGAAAACTATATCGACAATTAAAGGCGATTGCGAAAAGAAATTGCCACCTCGGAGAAAGACGAGAGCGCTTGAACGAAAGAGGATGTTAGTGGAATCTATCGAAAACGAGGAAAATCAGTCGCGTAATTGCATATGGACGCATAAATATAAGCCGATGAGCGCACAAGAGATAGCTGGGAATGAAGAGGCTGCGAATAAGCTAAAAGATTGGTTGAGCAGTTGGAGAGCGACTTTAACGAAGGAGGACGACGACAGTAGCGGTGGCGAGTTTTATTCCTCGGACTGTAGTTCCTCGTATAACAATGAAAATAATCAGATTGCTGTGTTATTAGGACCGCATGGCAGCGGGAAGAGCGCAAGTGTGTACGCGATAGCGGAGGAACTTGGTTACAGGTTGGTAATCGCAACTCGTTAAAAAATTGCATAAAACAATATTTTAATTATCTTACAAATTCAGACATCATATTATTTCATTTCAAGTAAATTAAACTTGTTTTTGCAGCGTGCTCGAGGTGAACGCATCTTCCAGACGGACTGGAAAGATAATCTTGAGGGAATTGGAGGAAGCCACGAAATCGCACAGAATTAAAAAAAATAAACATAAATCCCCATTTGAGCGAATCACGAATGAGACTTCAGAAATATCGCAAAATTCGTTAATTCTTCTGGAAGATATTGATCTTATCTTTGAAGAGGATGAAGGATTCGTTTCTGCTGCGTATCAATTAGCATCAAATACCAAACGACCAATTGTTATGACATGTAGAGATACTTGTCCTCATTTGAATAAAATGGCACCGCAGCAGAACAAAGTTTACTTTCATAAAGTGAATGGTAGCAGGGTATCTACTTTGCTGGAATTAATTTCATTGGCAGAAACAGGTTACAGAATTCCGCATAATTGCCTAATGGTAAGTAATTTTTAAATTATATTTAAATTAAAATTTTACATTTTATTATCAACTTAAATATATATAATATTTTAAGATTTCATATTTAATTTATAAAAGTTGGCAACTATAATTCATAATTTTGAATCTAAATGTTCTATTGAATTTGCGCGAATTATCCAACTGTACTCTTCTATCATTCCATCATTCAAATCAAGTAAATGAATTTATTTCATTGTTTAGAAATTACTGCAAGAGGGCGATCTAAGACAGGCATTGCTCCAGTTGCAATATCTATTATTATCAGGCCCCCCGGTATTATCGGAACAATCTATAACCACGAAACCATCACTTTGGCAGGACATGCAACGTTATTTATACAAACCTGCGATTAAACTAAACAAGAGACATAAGACGAAAAAAAGTACAAATACCAAAAACTCTAATCATATAGATATATTGAACAATTTAGCGGAGGATTTGGACAGTTTATCTCTAATGTCGTCTTTAATCGATGTCGAAGACATGACGTTGGATATGTCAGAGGAGAATGCGCAACCTAATTTATCCTTAGCTGAAAACGTGTCTTTTTATTCCGCTTTGCACAATTTAAACGCGGATATAGCGAATTTTATTAACAACCAAATCATGTATAAAGACTTTGAGGCAAATGAACATGTACAGAATCAAAACAAAATTATTCTGAGGAAGCAGTTGAATCGTGGCGTGGATCTAGCGCTATCGCACGTTACATCCATGTGTTTAGATCGACAAATCATAGCATTAGATTATCTTCCAACCGCACGAACAATATGTCGCGCGGAGGAATCTCGCTCAACCACAAATTCCAAACGAAGCAATCGATTTTTCCATTATCTGCACAGCCTAAAAATGCCGACCGCATCGATGAAGCCGAATATCTTAGCCGCCGCGTGTAGAATGTTACAAGAGGGAGGGAATAAAACTGCATCTTCGCATACTGTCAGTGTTACTAGCGATTGATACTTAAAAGGAATATGTACGTTTTTAAATACGAGGAAGATGATTTCATCAAATTTGAACATCACGATAAATTGTCATGAAATACGATATTTCAATCTTTTGATATGTTACTTATATCTAATTATAATGTGTGTATATACGACTCAACGCATATTGTTGCTTATTTTATATAAAATTTATGTAATATCTAAATATTGATATTTCCTCTGCAATAATTTTTCTTTCTTTTTTCTAGCTGAATTATGTTTCATTGAAATACAAGTATATTTATAAAAAATTACATTTAGAACAATTTATATTGACAATTTATATTAGAACAATTTATATTGACAAGAAACATGTAGGTTTGCATGATCTTTTACAGGTTCATTATTCTGTCGCACATTTAGCACTAAATACTCTTAATTTTATTTGCCTAATGTAAAGAACTATAAAAACTCAATACGACGTGAATATAGATTTTAATACATTGTTATTTGTATTGCGCATTTTGTAATACATGAGTTATATACACTTTACTGCAATCACTGAAAAGTATAAATGTTAAATAGAAATATTTTTGAAAAATTTACTCTTTTGCGAACGTATTGTCAAGACATTAATAATATGAAATAAATGTATAATAATATACAGTTAAATCTTTATATGATGCAATTTGCGATTCAATTCTTCGAATTTCAATATTTTACGAATGAAAAAGTCTCCATAACGGTGCGCTACCTTCGTGTCGGCGATGTGAATCATATCATGATCAATATAGAAATCCAACTGGAAAAAAAACCAATTTTCGTGATTGTTTCAATCTGTTTTATGTCCACTTATTTTGTAATTGTTTTTAATTTGTAGCATTTATTAAAGAAAATATGTGTTGAAAACAAAACAGAAGAAAATTAAATATTTAAATAAATTGTACAAATTATACTTTTGAAATACAAAAATGATTTAACAATTATAATTACCTCAGAACCGGATTGGAACTTTCCGTCTAGTCCCGATGTACCTTTCGTCCAAACAATGTTCTTCATCTTGTGCTTGAAGCACAACAAGTGGATCGTCAACGCGTTGACTTCCTTGTCAAGGTCCCAGCCCTCAATGTCGGATCTAGTGTTTCCCATGAATGTGGCCAATTTACTTAACGGCAACGTCGTATAGAGTTTCAAGTACGAACGAATGGTCGGTAACATCTTCTGCTGCACCACTTCGTCCATGAATACTTGAGTTTGATGCTTGATAGCCTCGCGGACGTAGTCCTCATTAGGATTTTCCGGATTCGGTGGGGTCAGAGACAGGAATTTGGGACACGCAAATATAAAGCAATTCTCGAACTCGGTGAGATCGCCGTACTGCATTTTGTACATCTTCTCGTGGTAGTTCTTGTCCCGCAGAGCCTGCTGCAGGCCCTCGTCGATGCACTGCGGATGCAGAACCAGACAGATGGCGAGGAGGTGATACATCTGCTCGGTCTGCTTGTTGATCTGGTCGTTCTGATAGCTACGCGTGGCGAACAGTTGCTTCGTGCGTTGGATGTACAGCAGAATGCCGGAGAACGTTCTGATCGCGTCCGCGTAACGGCGCATCATCATATACGCGAAGCCGACGTAGTACGCCGTGGAGATCTGGCAGCCGGGCACGTGGGAGTACGCGCTCTTCTTGTAGAGCTCCACGTTCTCCAGGACCTTGATGGCCTGATAATAATCGCCCAGTAAGGAGTGCAGTCTCAGGAGACCGACGAGCGAGAAGTAGCCGAGCATCTTGTACAAGGAGTGCCTGCCGAAGGCACCAGCCACGGAATCCGGATCGCCACCGCTCGCATATACCTCCAACTGGCTCTTTATCTTCGACTTGTCGACCAGGTAGTGCAGGACGTTCAGCACGCAGAGCACGTCCCAGATTTTGTTGTGCGCGGTCAGATTCTCAATCTCGTCCGGGGTCTTGTTGGACAGATTGGCGCGGTATTGGGCGAACGACTGGAACTGATAGACGAACTCGTCGATGAGCTCCCAGAGCCACTGATCCGGCAGCTCCAGCTGCACCGGCGTGTCCGGGTGCAGGATGTAGTTGAAGAGATCGCAGTAATTGTAGAAGGAGTTGAGCCGCTGCTCCAACGTGGGGCCCTGCATGCGCGCGTATATGTGACGGTAGTAGAGCTCCTTGTAGAGGGTGAGGAAGACCGCGTCGTTGTCGACGAGGTGGGCGATCGTCGCGGCGTCCGGCCACGGCGACTTGTCGAACAGCTGCTCCGAGATCTTGGGGAACGAGTTCTCATAGAGATTCTGGATCTCGAAGATCATGCCCTCGTTGATGCAGTTGCGCAGGAACACGAGGAAGTTGCGTACCACCTCGGGCACCTGCCGGTAGCTCGGCCGCTCGTACTGGTCGTGCACCTCTGGCGGCCCATAGTCGTCGTAGGCGTCATACTGCGGGGAAAACGCACGTAATTAGAATCAGAAAATTAGAATCAGAGGATTGAGAAGAGGAATAGAGTCGAGGGTAAGAGTCGAGAGTTCAAGCGAAATTAGAAACAAGCAAGTGGACGAGTACCTCGTAGTCGTCGTACATCTCGCTGGAACTAGGGTGACCAGAAAGAAAAATAACCTCTCCTCCCCCGTGCAAGTGCGGCACGACCACGAGTCGGCTTCCTCGAGAGTCACGGGTTAAACGAGTTTACCGTGAGCGACGTCAACGGCGGAAGTTCCATGCGTGATGCGTGATGCGCGTATTTCCAAGCCAGCGATTGGTCAATTACTCCAAACGTGTGCATTTGGAGGAATGAAAAAATAATAATACAGCACAGTTAATAATTAACAATGATATAATTAAGTAGAATAATAATTATATTATTATCATAGTTAATTATATTATTATTATTTGTCAGTTTTAATAATTATAATATAGTTAATATAGTAATATTAACTATAATATTGTAATTGTTATAGTTAACAATTAATAATGATATAATTAACTATACAGTAATTATTTTACTTCTCCATTTGATACGTTACGTGTGAATGGAGCTTTAGACAGATGATCAGCGCCACTATCAGCACTATCACTGTCAGCAATGGTCACCAACTGGCAGCGAATTGTCACCGCTGCACGCTTTCAGGCCAGGTGAAGCTGTCTGTTGATATCCCTCTGGTAAATGTAATAATTATCGTGCACGAGTCTCGACATCGCGATGGGGATACTGGAGAAGATCTCGGAAATCGAGAAGGAGATCGCGCGCACGCAGAAGAACAAAGGTGAGCGTCGACTTCGTCACGTTGTCTTCCTTAACCTGTTCGCCCGCACCGTTTCCAGTATTGCGGCCGCGACTGAGTGAAGAGGACACGAGGAAATGCAGATACTTTAATGCGATCGAGACAATTGTATTCGTAAAATTTGTTTGCAGCCACCGAGTACCATCTGGGCTTGCTGAAAGCCAAGCTCGCCAAATACAGGTCCCAGCTGCTGGAACCGACGAAAAAGTCGGAGAAGGGCGAAGGTTTCGACGTCCTGAAATCGGGCGACGCTCGAGTCGCGTTAATCGGCTTCCCGTCGGTCGGCAAATCGACCCTGCTCAGCACCCTCACCGCCACGCAGTCCGAGGCCGCGTCCTACGAATTTACCACCCTGACATGTATCCCTGGGGTTATCGAGTACAAAGGTGCCAACATACAATTGCTGGACTTGCCTGGTATAATCGAAGGAGCGGCACAGGTAAACGGGCTGCGCACACTCTGGAAATTATCCTTCACAAAATTATCGCTTCCACGTCGCGACGTCGAGTGATTTTTCTGAATTGTTGCAGGGCAAAGGACGAGGTAAACAAGTCATATCTGTTGCTAGAACAGCGGATTTGGTACTTATGATGCTGGACGCGACCAAGCAGGACGTTCAACGGCAACTCCTGGAGAAGGAGCTGGAATCAGTCGGGATAAGACTTAACAAGAAAAAGCCAAATATATATTTTAAAGTGAAAAAGGGCGGTGGCTTAGCCTTTAACTCTACGTGCCCTTTGACAAAAGTAGACGAGAAGCTAGTTCAAATGATTCTACACGAGTATAAAATC
The DNA here is from genome assembly GCA_928718305.1 of Tetramorium bicarinatum. Lineage (NCBI taxonomy): Eukaryota > Metazoa > Arthropoda > Insecta > Hymenoptera > Formicidae > Tetramorium > Tetramorium bicarinatum. The sequence continues at coordinate 20,134,452 of OV788321.1, forward strand.
TTCAATGCCGAGGTGCTGTTTCGCGAGGACTACAGCGCGGACGAATTGATCGACGTGATCAATGCAAACCGAGTATACTTGCCCTGCCTTTATGTATATAATAAGATAGATCAAATATCGATAGAGGAGGTCGATCGAATCGCTAGGCAACCCAATAGTGTCGTAGTTAGGTAAGATAACATCCCGTCAAAAATATTCGGATTTTCACGAGCTCGCGAATCTTTCGCTTATTTTTTGTTATTCATACTTTGTATATTTCACAGTTGTAATATGAAGTTGAATCTCGACTTTCTGCTGGAAATACTATGGGAATACTTAAGCTTGATAAGGGTGTACACAAAAAAGCCCGGACAACCTCCTGATTTTGACGACGGCTTGATATTGAGGAAAGGAGTGACGGTGGAGCATGTGTGTCACGCGATTCATCGTACTCTTGCTCAGCAATTCAAATACGCCCTTGTATGGGTAAGTTACTAGATAATTATGTGCATACGTCGATATATTCATATAATTAAGAATAATTTAGCTTCTAAGTCACGCGTCATGTAAATTATGCTTCCTTTTTTTTTGTAGGGTACAAGTACCAAATATTCGCCTCAGCGAGTAGGAATACAGCATGTGATGCACGATGAGGATGTCGTACAAATAATGAAAAAATAATATTCCAACAAAATTTATAAATCCATTCGAAAGAAATTGTGAATAGCAATATAGGCCTTACTTAGCCTTTTATGTACAACAAAAGTGCGAGTTTGCTCCATCGACAAACTGTAAAATTCAACGGTTTTAGGATGAATGTATTTGAATTACCTATTTTAAGAAGCTTGTGGTTTGCAGACCTTGTTCCAATAAAATTTGTAAGAACAAATGTAACTTACGTTACTTATTTAAGGAAAATATATGAATTTATTATTTACTATATAGGGATAATCTTTAATCGGAGTTACGTATATAGAAACAAAAGAAAGACAAGAGCACGTTTCTCATCTCATCTCTCAAAGAGACTTTTCTCTTTGCTGAAAAAAGGAAATAGGAACGTATTCATTTCATTTTAAGGTCAAATCTCTGAGACTATCTACTATCATACGTGACTTTATGTATATGATGAATTATCGCATATTGTATAATTAATCGGCATTGCGTTGCGCAACCGGGCTAGATGCGGAAGTCGATTGGTGTGTCAATTCAATTTTTCCGACCGGGGAATTCGGGGACAGCGATTCGAGCACGCGCCTCTCCCCCGTTTGCAATTCTCGCGCGCGAATCAATGAATAATGAATGGCGTTCCCGCGGCACGACGACACCGCGAAGAATGCGCGTGCGAATCGTACCGTTCCTCCTTATTTCAGCATCCTCTCTCTCTCTTTCTCTCCTTGCGCTCTTTCACTTGCTTCACTCCCCCGTTCTCCGCCCGTACCTCGCGGGTGTGCGTATACGAAAATGCGTTCGCCACTCGCGCGCGAGACACACATCCTGATTACTAATTCACGTAGCCGCGGACTACTTCCCTGCCTCGTTGTGACACCAAATCCCATATTCCAGCCAGAATGGAGAGTCGGCGAGCCCGAGAGCTTGATGATCCACGCGAGCGAGCGATACGCACCGGATCTTAACGCCGCTGTTCGCGCGCCCGCTATTATCTGCAAAATATCTCTCGCCGCCGGATTCCATGCCAGATGATTCAGATGCGCTTTCGCCTTGGCAAAAATTTGACAATAGCATAAGAGTTTCATATCATCATCATAAAGAATAAATAAAGAATCGGATTTCTTTTCAGCGATCTTTTCAATTTCAAATAATCGCCGATATATATTTTTAAATCAATCGGAGAATCTTTTTTCCTTTCGCTATCGGTCCACGACACCAAAAGTCTTCCATTGAATTTATTCTCAATTTGATTTTTATTGTCAAAATTTTATTTGGGACCCTCGAATAAAAAATATCTAGCCTTGAATTTACTTTAAATTCCGATTATAATGTATAAATTATATTAATGTATAAATGTCAAAGTGAGATATTTATTCTCAGTTTGATTTTTATTATCAAAATTTTATTTGGGACCTTCAAATAACTACCTTCGAATAAAAAATATCTAGCCTTGGATTTACTTTAAATTCCGATTATAATGTATAAATTATACTAATGTATAAATGTCAAAGTGAGATATTTAAATGTAACTATCAACTGTACATGATAAGAACATTTTCATCGTAATATTTTTTTCATATATGAAACAGGTAAACGTGATAATGAAAATGTCTTATAATATATAATACATGTATTACGATTATTTTTTGAGATCACTTGTTAGAAGCAGATAATTCAGAGACGTACGAACAATTAGAACAATTGCAGTACTAGTTACAGTGACAGAATCCTGAAATTGATCTGTGATGCAATTGCAATCGATGTGCGATATTATCACGATTAATCTGCGAGTTAATGGGACATCATTACTGTTCATCTCGTAGATCCATGCCACTCGAATGCAATCGCGCTCTATTATGACTTTTATAGAGTCTCATCAGTTATCGTAACGACAATAAAAATGAGATATCGATATTTAAAATTAACAAAGACTATTGAACAAAGAATCGAATGAGGATTCTCCTGTATTTTCTAAAACTCAATTTCTTCTTCTGCTGGATGTTCATCTCTGATTTACCGGAATTTTTTCGGTGGACGAAATGTAACACAATAAGCGCTCCGGAAACGAGAAAGGCCATGTGTATCGGATCTACGAAGATCATCGGGAGTAGTTTCGAAGCGTGAAATCGTCCGGCGTTCCACAAACGGGAATGTGTCGCATAAAAATCCAACGTCGTCGCTTCAGGCATTAGACAGAACGGATGCTGGCGGTATATGATTGATCCATCAGTAGCTACTACTATGCCATCCGCAGGAAGAAGTTGCCTGGTATTTACAGTTAGACGATCGACCGGCCCGATGACGATCGAGCGCGTTGCTTTCGCTCCTCGTTCTCCAGGCGAACGTTTCATTTCTGTGATTCTTGTTTTAGTCTTTAACGCCAGTCAGGACCATGTCTTGCTAACATGACTGAGAATGTTGATTATTGTCCGATTAACAAGAAACACAACGCTGGGGATTAATTGTGCGTTATTTCTGTATTCAAGATCTGTAAAAAATATTTAAAATACTAAACGAGAATTTCTTTACAGAGAAAGATGGTAAATGATGCGATATCTTATATCAGTCTCGATATTAATAGAATCAAAGAGCTTAGCTTGATATTTATATAATCTTTTCAAGATTATTTAGATTATATTTTTCATTATATTTTGTATAATGTAATTCAACTTAAAAAATTTCTTTTAATTGTAAACATCGGAATTTTACATAACTGTGACTTATATTTCTGATAGAAAATAATTCCTCTTCATACATATATTTCTTTTCGCTATTTTTTAAAAATTGGTATTTGAATTATTTAGGTCATATGCTCATTTAAGACTTTAACTGCAAAACGGATCAAGGAAGAAAAGAAAGAGCCCACACTCTCGCTCTCTGTTCCATATCGTCGAACGGATCATCAGTTTATGTGAAGTTTATCTTATTAATTGCAAAATGTCATCTTTATTTGAAATAAATAAAAAATATGAGTAAATTATATGGAACTTAGAGAGAAAGAGAGGCAATTGAACAAGATAAGAAATTGCAAATCTGAATCAAATTTAATATAAAAACTGTCGTAGCTGTATAGTATTATTATAATCATGTAATCATGTAATTAAAATTTTATAGATATCATTATGATTTTGAAGAAGTTAAATTTTAATGTCTTTAGCAAAGCTCTTTAATACAATCGACTAGAGAGAAAGGCCAATAAAACTCTTGAAGTTAATTGTACTTTACTTTCGTGATTAGTCATTATAATAATTATCTTGTACTGTCAGATTCTTAACTCGACATCGAACACAAGAAAGTCCTTCTTAAGAAATATGTCCGACATACAAATACGATTGTTCAATTAATCAGTGTAATCATTTTATATCTGTGATCGTTCGCATTAAGCAGCACCAATCATCCATATGCGAAGCAACTGTTGTTAATTAGCCGCCTCAAGATCGAACGAAACACATCCCGGCAATGTCGGTCCGGGTAATGCATTATTTATCACGAAAGTAGCACATCAAATAAGCAGCGTCATCAAACGAAGTATTAAAATGTTTCGCCAGAAGGAACGAGAGTGACAATGATCTTTCAATGCACGCTTGATTTATTTCAGATCTATTTTACGATAAAATATTTCATACCTTTCCTTGCAACATGTTTCATGTTTAGTTATCGCAGAATTTCACTTTGAATAATGTCCTGTCAGGTAATCTCGAAAATCAGAAAATAATTTAACAATTTAAATAAATCTAAAGATCACAAAACTCTAAAAAATTGTACAAATCTTAAAATGTTAAAATATTACAAATCTTTTTATATGTGTATCTCTTTTTCTCGTCATTGAAGTAATATAACTATTACGTGCAGCTTGAAGATTTTTCTATCACTGACATAATTGAATTTTTTACAAAATAATAAAAAATATATAGAATATATTTTAAAATATATAAAATAAAATTGACTTATGACGAGAGAGAGAAAGAGAGAAATAAATGTGGTCATGTAAATGAATAGAATATCAGGTACCAATGTAAGAATGAATTTTATGGAAAGTGGGAGTTGATGGGAAACATACAAAGAGAAAATTTAAACAAAGTACTTGCTATATTTACTGCCTTCTTTCTCTTTCTCTCTCTTCTTCTGTGGATGAATGCAGAACTTCTCTGAGACTCTATGATGGGTGTAAATTGCTCGTGTGTACAATGCGCTCACGCACGTCTCAGAAAGGGAGAAAACGTTCGATCAAGCCACGTGGAAAACAGAAGATAGGTAGGTAGGTAGGTAGGTATGGTGCGAATAAACGCAGGAAGAGCATGACGACGACGAGAAGGAGGACGACGAAGAAGTATGAAAGGAGGTGGAGGTGCGGGTCGGTATAAAAGGGTCGCATCGCGACCGCCTCGTCTGTTTTAACACTCTCACCGGGCCGCTCGGTGGATCGATCGGTGGAAGAACCGGGACGTATACGCGTGTCATCGTCGATCGTCGATCGTCTACCTCGAGAAGACGTAGAAAAGGAGAGTAGAGAGAAAGAGAGAGGAAGAAAGACCGAGAGGTGAGTCCCCGAGGGATATACCGGATATACCCAGCCAAGTGGAGAACAAAGTGCCCGGCCACCTCCGTCGGAAGTTGTCGAACCGAATCGAAACGGAGAACGATTTCCGGTAGGCGGACCTTCGAACGACCTTGACCGATTCCGCGTTGGTGCCCATCCCCTTCTTCCCCGTTCCTCCGCTGAGTCCAAACGAATTAATCGAAGGGAAGATATCCCTAAGGGTTGAGTGATACTGTGTGCGACGCTAATGCAGTGAGGTAATCGGGTATTTTTCGTGTGAGACGTATCCGCGTCTGGAGGATTCATTGGTGAACTTGGTTCCTCGTCTGGTTGAGTCTCTTCTTGATTCCGAGTCGCCGCAAGGTTACTTCCGGGTACCAACGCCGATTCCTATCGGGTCGCGGAGTCTGTAAGAAGGCAACTTGAATAGTTCCACGTTTTTACCTTTTTTTAGCGAAAGGTAACAGAAAAATTATTCAATATATTTGCTTTTCGAGAAAAATTAATAGAAAAAGAATTTTATAAATTTTTAATAAAGATTAATGCGTTTATGATCAATTTTTTTATTAATTTTCTATTAATTTATTATTATCAATATATTATGTGAAAAATTTATTTAGCTTCTAGTTCAATCATTTTCTTATGTAACAAATATATTTTTTAATTCTATTTATATTTTCATCAACATTTATTAATGTCTGCAAAAAAATGATTGCAATTATTTCCGTCATTAGAAAGACTATTGGGATCCCAAAAGGAAAGAGAATTGGAAATAAAAATTCTCTCACGAGAAAATTACGACAAAATATTATATTAATCATCCCTTTGTATGAACTTTATGTAAGATAGATTTATAGTTTGAAAAGGGATGTTTTTACATTGTTATAAATTTGTATCTTCTATCAACCTGGTATCATAATATTGTTCACTTTTATACATTTATCTGTATTTCAATCTCTCTTTTACCTTTTTTTACGATATTTGACTGTGAAATTACTAGAAAAATGCACAAAAACGTCATCGACTATCGTTGTTATTCTATTCGCAACGCTATTCCTTTCAAATCAAGATATCCGGTTTATTGTAATGCGACTCGTAAATCTCGTCCCGCGACGTTTCGCGTGCTCGTGCTCCGAAAGCTGAAAGCATACGCTCGGGAATGCTACGAAATGCTATGAGAACTGTCTAGCTTGCGATTGATCGCCGGTCATGGCACGGAAAGTGTCTCTGCTGCAGGCGGAAAAAGGCGCAATTCCTTACGGTTAACTTGTATATAGTCCGGGTTACCGTATCGCGCATCTACCGTGCCTCGAATAACGTTCTAACAAGTCGCACGTGTCGTAACGGGTAACATGAGTGAATCGTTATCGACGATGTCATCCTGTTATTTTATCGGTGACCCCGGGTAATGCCTAGGCAATAAGATATCCCAGATCAAGCACCCTTCTCGCATTTATTTAAGAAATAGGTAAAAGAATTATTAATAGAGAGGACCCAATCAAATTAACGTAGCCGTTCTTAAGATCATCAACTGATATTTGTAAGAGCTAATTTAGAAGTAATTTGCGAACGTAAATGAGAATGTATGATTATTAATAAACATCCAGTTTTCAAGCTTCATTTGCGTGGAGGGTACATCGCGCAAATCTCACTTCGCGTTATCATCAATTCTGAACGTAGAAGAAAATACACCGGTTCGTAAAAAGTGACAAGTAATTCTACTTCCTACGTATGTCCAATTCTTTTTGCAGAGCCATGAGACTAGCGGCAGTGCTAACGTTGCTGTGCTGTCTGGCGATAGGGGCACTCGCCTCGCCGGTACCCAAGTTCGCTGACAGCAAGGTGTCTCAAGCGACTCAGAATGTTGTTGCGACCGGCAGGCAATCGCCCCAGGCGCCAGCTGCCGTCGATGATGATGACGACGACGACGACGACGATGACATCGATTTAGACATCGCCGACGACGACGATGACGACGACGATGACGATGATGATGATGACGACGATGATGACGACGGTGATTACTTGGAGCGTTTTATTGAAGATATACTTGGAGGTGAGATATAAACTGCATGGTTCTCCAATATTTTGTTCTCCGGTATTGCGTGCATCCCCCATTGCACATATTTTTTAACTAAATAATTTTAATAAGAAAAGAAACAAAGAATGTGCTCAAGAAGATATAAATAGGCTCAAACAATGAATCTTCATAAAGTTCCAAGCAGAAAATTAAAGATACGTAAATGTAAATATTCTTAATTTCGCAGTATTTCTTACTTAATTAACATGTATGTTAACAAGTTACCGTTAAACATAAATTTTATATTCAAATAGCAGGTTTTGGCAAATAAACTATGAAAAATCTTACATATATAAAAAATAAAAAGATAACAGAAACTTAATACTAATAAACTTAATAAACATTCGTTAAACTTCTCTTAAATGCAAAATCATCTACTTGGTAATAACGTATTTATAAACAGTTTAATATCTTTCTCTTTTATTGACTGATGAATCATGTGTAAACTGTAACTCGTTTCTACTTGAGAACTAAACAACGAATTCATTATTTTCTTTCTTTTATTCGCGCTTACGTAGCATCGTATCAGTTTCTTTTCCGTCAAATCTTAGACAATGGAAATTCTTGCAAACTGACACACACCGTTATGTAAACGCGAAGCTTCATATTGCCTGAGAATCTCTCTTTCTCATTCACATATGCTCGCGCATTATAACGGTACAGAGTACTTTGACTCGTCCAAATTAACATAAATCGACAGCGATCTCGGTTCGGAAAAAAATTTCTACGCGCTACTTCTTCGCATTGACCTGAATACCAAAAGATAATCCGAGTTCTCTCCCGGCCGTCTCTTATGCAGAGTGCGTTAAAATCACGAATGCGTGAACTTGTGAGAGATAATAAAGTTATTACCCGTGCACTTTGTAAGAACGGTTTTGCAATGTTTTAATGACGTTATAATACAAGTTCTCTCGGTATTTAAGGCACATTTTTTTAGGAATTCGAAGTACGACTGAAGTTATTCTTGAGAGATAAATAAATATTAATTAATTCCATTTCCAATTTCTAACTTTCTAATTAAATTTCAAGCAAAGTTCTACTTTAGTTACATAATTTATCATTCATTTCATCCGATCTAATAATAACACTGCTAATAAAATATATTGGCCATCTGCAATGTACCTCTGTCAACTTGCAGGAGAAGACGACGATGACGATGACGAGGATGAAGCGGTAGCTTCACCAGTACCAGTTCCCGCGGCTGCCGCAACCCCAGCCACCCCCATCAACTCGCCGCAGGTGCCGCTCGCCGTGGCGGCTGATCTGAATCAAGCGGCCGCCGAGGAAGCCGCGGAGGACGCCGCGTCGGGCGAGACGTCCGAGGACGAAGGTGGTAGCTACGAGGACGAGGAGGCGAGCGATCTCCCCGAAGGCCAGGCTGCGTCCAGCGTGCACGAGTCGACGTTCGAAGGTGCCGAGTCCATCTCGAGTCCGGTATCAGTCCAGGCCGTCGGGACAGCGGTTTCGCCCGGCGGCATCGCCGCGGCTGCTCCGTCCAGCGACGAGGACGACGACGACGATGACGACGATGACGACGACGTAGACTTGGACATCACGGACGACGACGACGACGACGACGATGACGACGATGACGATGATGACGACGACGATGACGATGACGACGACGTGGATGATATCACCGACATCGCCGATGCTAGGCACGCACGTGAGTTCAAGGGCAAGAAGGCCAAGAAACATAGCGTCAAGCACCCTCGCAAGTCGCGCAAATCGCTCGCACGGTCGGTCTCTTCCTCTTCTTCTTCTTCTTCTTCTTCTTCTTCTTCCTCCGCGTCCGCGTCGAAGAGCGTTTAGCCCGAGAGTTGCCGAGAAAGCCGGATAACAAAATGCAACGTGATCCTCTGACCTCGCACGCTACTCTTTGCCGCCGAGTCAAGTTTGACTCTTGGCACGGAAGTTTCGTGGAAGTCGTTGCACATTGATGGCTGTTTGCTCATCGATTCCATCGAGCGTTTTCACGTCGGTCTCACAAGATCGATTAGAGCGACCTGTTAGAGCGACTACGCCCGATCGCGACGCTCGCTCGTGGAGAGAAATTATATATTTTGTTTCGTTTTCACGTCTCTTTAAAGGCGTTTTTAGTTTCATACTTTTTTTTAATGTAATAATTGCGCCTTTATGAGATTTTATAAAAAAAAATTGTGAACGAAACAAAGCCTATAATCTAAAAAAACGCAAAAAAGTACTATTCTGTACTTCGATATCTTGCCGTTCTCATATCGTTTCTTAAAATTAAAATGTACTTTTATTGTCTTTTCATATTTTATAGCAATGAATGATATATTTTACCGATATTATTTTTAATTTTTTAAGTGGATTCAAATTAAACATTGAGAAAATTATCATTTACGTATTTAGAAATTTAATAAATTTTTTAGCATCGGAATAATTTTATTTATGAATAAATCCGATATTTCTATATCGATTTTTGTGTATTACGTATATAATTTTTCTATTTCGATAAGTTATAAAATTTTTTCTTTTAACATAAATATTCACAACATTCTTAGTAGTTTTGTGATAATAAAATATGTGATAATAAGAAAAAAAAAACGAGAAGGAGAATTTTTTACATTATGTCCACGTGACAGTTTCTCGATCGGGCGATTGGATTTGGAAATCTTTTCGACAAGTTATCCAATGACGGAAAATTCGCTCTAACAAATTTTCGCGCGAGCAGAATCAAATTTTCTGCTACTTTAGTGTCGTGCATTAAACGATCATTTCACTCTAAATTATTTCAAGCGTTAGTTATTTATTATATTTATTAACGGCAATATCTCTATTTAAAGTCACATCGCATGTCGCATCGCATAGACTGACACATCCGATCTTTTTGTAGTCCTTTAGTTTCTCTCTGATCTTCTAAACGGTTTTTTTTAATTATTTTGTGTAAAACACGTCTAATCTTTTAGGCTTTTAGATTTTTCAGAAACTTTTTAGGTGTGTCTTTTAGTATATCTTGGATCCTTGTGTTGCATGGATTAGCATTAAAATGCTTTGGCTTGATGACCTCACGTCACGTATTTTCCTCCTTTTTTCCAACATTCGTGATCCACCTTGCTGTCAGTTGAATGAGGAATAAAAAAGAAAAAGGGAGAAAGATAGAAAGGAAGAGAACGGAAGGGGAATGCGCGTGCATGAGAGAGACAGAGAGACCGAGATTTAGAGATATCATTTAGTCTCGTCTACAGGATCAAGAGACATCGAAATCGCCTACATTAGAAAACAGAACGAGAAACTGATCTCGTCCTGTTTCTGTTCTGTCACATTAGCAATAAGATGCTTAATCTGGCAGATGACTCAAATCTCTCATCAATGTTCTTTAGTGTAAATACATATTTAATCGTAAAAATTATTTTATATTACATAGATTTATATTTTACATCGCGTTTCTATATAAAGTTTGCCTATCACCTGCCAGATTGAACACGGCCGATGACGGTGTCGATTGCTCCGCGCGAATCGAGTCGAATATGTCTTTTTTTTTTACGATGTTTCTCTACTCTAGACCAAGACTTGTACAGAGACATTGTCCGTTCTGGATTGCAAAATACAAAATAATTTATTATTTTTACAAAGTTGTGTGTGTACCGTCTATTTATTTCATTCACCATTGTCCAGTTGCATCGAATCAGTCGTTTGTGTCCAGATACACTCGCGTTACACGTGATCCAGGAGGATGAATTCTCTCTCTGTTTTCTTTCCTTCGAACAAAAATCTTAAATCGCGCGAATCTCTTTCGCTCGGGGCCGGAGATTGAGATAATTTCGGTACGGATTGACTTTCGATGCCGCAGACGCGAGAAAAACCGAACCGTTGCGGATAAACGTCGAGTTGCTTTCGCGTGCCCGTGGCATTGGAATTTACATTTTCTCGATGAAACGATCGATCTCGATCTCCGGCTGAAGGAAAGGGCGTGTTCTCCGTTTCCTCGTGACGTGACGTGCAGCAACCCGCCTGGCTATTTGAATGCACACGATAGATAGCGGCACATTTCTCTTTTCTTGTATCAATTCAACTTTACTTGCTTCTTTTTTTTTGTCACTCGTTTTTCATGAAATCGTAGTCGCCCATGCCTGCTGTCGCTTCAGCTGTATTTTCTACCTGTCAGTAGGTAATATCGCGTGTTTGGTGGACGGTTTTTGGACAATCAACTGCAACAACGTGTACCTGGACAGTAGCACGACATTCTTCCACTTGCCCTTCATTCACGTTCCTCAAACTCCCACACCTTTGAACTCCCCAAGTAGACAGTAAACTTAGTAGTTAGTAACTAACTAGTAGTTGATAAAAAAAGTAGCTGATAACCAGTCGAAAATGAAATATTTGGTTCAGTATACTCTGCAAATATCTTTTTTCCTTATTAGAGAGCTATCATAGATTTATTTGTAGTTTGATCTTTTCGTAGATTCTATCTCAAATAATTTGCTTTTATGTGATTTGTTCTACTTATTAGCTAGATTTTTAGTAGCTCTACTTTGATTTTTCTATCTTTCGCTGGTTCTTGTTACAACAGTCGACACCGTACGCTTGCATATCACAGATATTCATTTCTGTATATTCAATCTTTTCAATTCACGGATAAAACTTGAAGCGAACAAAACCGCCGAAGGTTCGACGGTTCGATGCCGATCGAACGGATCGCCATCAGTTTATGAACGGAGATTCTTAATTAACCGTCACGCGCCACATCCAATTAACTTTCTACATGAGTGCCGGGTTAAATCCAACAAAGGTGTGACCGCGTTGAAATTTTTTCCCGGCTTTCACCGGGAGCAGCCGGTCGAAAAAGAAACGAGGCCACCGACCCGGAGAACGCGCAAGCGATGTACCGGAAGAGTCTGCTCCGACTGCGACCCTGACCCACAGCCGAAGCCGATGTCCTTCGGTATCTATCACGTGGCACACGCCTAAATCGTGATTTATAATACGATCGCTCTTAATCTTTCCGTTGTACGTGTGTGCATGGGTCCAACTGACCTATTTCGTCTCGAAGGTGAGATGATTGAAGACAAAATTCTTTATGTCTTACACAAAATTAATGATGATTCGAGTAATCTCTTCCTGGAATACTTGATTGCAATGGATGAAATATTATAATGTCGCTTGAGTAATTGTGAATATATAAGATAAGATAGAATTTCAATATGAGAATTGATATCTTTTCTTTTAAACAATTACTAGAACAAATTATTGAATATTCGAACAAAACCTTTAATTTAAAATTAAATTAATTATTGCAAATAAACGTAAATAGCATGTACAAAAAGAATCGAAAAATTGAAAATCTGAAGATAAGAACCAGATAATGATCAAAATTATAATCATGAGACAAGCAACATTGTTTGCTTTTATTCAACAGCTACAAGAATATGTTAAGTAATCATGTTTTTAAAGAGTAATATATTCGTATTTAATTAAAGAGTTTATTCTAAAGAATAAAAAACGTCGTTGTCTCATATAAAATGTTCGTTATTTGGTTCTGCCAAATCTTCATTAAAGTTTTAGTGAGCATTTAGTCCAGAAAGATAAAACCTCGATCATATGCCCATACATTTGATTGTATCATGTTATTTTCGTTTTAAAATCGTAAAGTAGCTCTTGATAAAAGTTATTTCGGTTCAGCCGCGTCGCGTAAAGGTATGCCGAAGATTCCCGAGAATATAGAGAGACTATTATTGTGCACGCGTTATCGAGAGGCTCCTCGATCGGGCCTCGACCGAGACCTCGGCATTCAGTGCCTCCGTCTGTGTGCCAGAAGTAGACGGCCTTGATATTGTCCGTGGCATGAGATTTTCATCGCGGCGTGGCACGGCGTCATGACGTCCGAAAGAAAGTCGTGCTTACGTGCTGCAGGAGGTGCAACGACCGGGGGAGAGTTTTTAGGTAGGCAGCAGTCGGATGGACCGGCGCGGCTAGATGGGTCTGTAGGTGAGTTATGTAGCGAGGAAGGAGGTCGTGGCCTAGATCGGGGACCAGTTTGGCCGCGCCGAAGGATTCCGATATACCGTTAACATTGTCGTCGCTTTAAGTAGGCTCCTTCTCGATCGGCAACCACCGACTTCCTTCCAAGGTAACCGGTGGGGAGGGGAATGCGTTTCCCTTCATTAAAACCCAGAGACGGTGCGTCAAGCTGCGGAAGGCACCATCGGCCACGGTCCCACCCTGGTCAATGACCCGGACCAGGCGAAATGACCTCACGAAAAGTGGTCTCAAGGACGCAATCGGGGCGCATTCCCAAAGCCGTTCTCTCCCTCTCTCTGTTTACCTTGAATCGGATATTTTTACAGAATCCCGCGAACCTCGGGTCGATAACGGGTGATTTCGACGACTTTGAAGATTCACCACTTGTAAACTGATGGCTTTCGGAAAAGAGTTAGAGGTTGCCAAGCAACAATGCTTGAGTTGGTAGCGGTGGCAGTAGTACAAAATTTATAAAATTACAGAATTAGTATGTAATATATTCATATGCAATAATAGCATTCGTTATAATTTTACAATATACAGAATTTACACAAGTCTACGATCAATCATCTGATCACCGCCACCAAAAAAATTAATCAAAGACTCGCAGAGTCTAACATAATTAATCTGTATTTTAAATCATGTAATTTCATTCGTGATTAGTAAAGAGGTTAATGTATTTCACGGTAGAGTGTCGCAAACTTGAGCAATCTCAGAATGCGAATACTGTTTCGATATTGAAGGAAACGTCTCCGTATGAACTTTCGCGCGAGGGATATCCGGGAAAGTAGAAACGGTAAAACTAATGCAATTTCTATCAATGATTTAGGTGCTATGGACTCCGAAACGAGTGGTCACGTGCCAGCGATTTACGTGGCAAAATACAATCGTTTCGTCGACAATATTCTCGGCAAGATCAACAACATTCTGCGCGCCAATTACGAGCCGGTGACTGTGAAACTGACGAGTTCAAGTTCAAACACCAAAACGAACAAGAACAAGAACAAGACTAAGAGGAAGGGCACCAAGAACGGCACCAAAAAGAGCGTCTCGAGGCCGATCAACGTGTCTGCTGTCACTGAAAGAAGTGACAATGAAAATAATGTCGAGGTATGATTTACACAATCATTCTTTTTCTGGCAACTCAAATAATTTATGTATAATTTACAGAATTTTAACGATAATATCGAGATACCAATAGTTTTCTAAAAATGGAAAACTTCTTACCAATTAAATTTTTAGAATCTAATTAAATGATGAAGCTTCGTTGCTCAAAAATTTGCAGCAGCTAATAGAATTTTTTATAAAACGAACATTGACTCTAAAATCATTGCAGAATTTTACTGTTACAGAATTTTAACGATAATATCGAGACACCAATAATTTTCTAAAAATGGAAAACTTCTTATCAATGTATCAATAAATTTGTTAAATTCGGAAATCTTATGTACCTTATGTTAATCGTAATAGATAATATTAATTACATGTTCGGCATGTATGTATGATTCATGTTTGCAGAAAGTCACGCAGACCGTTGAATCTGTCGTAACGCAAACGAATGCGACGGAAAAGGAACCAATTTCGCTGGAATCACCCACAGAAACGATCGTGAGAGCTAACAACAGACGTACGTCTAACAAAAATAAGAACACTAATAAGAACCCCAAACGAACGAAGAACAAGACGAAGAACCAAAGCAACAAGAACAAAGTAATTAAAAATTGATAAATATTCGCAAAGATTGTGACTTTTCTATTATTTAACTTTAGATCTGAATCTATAGATATTTGAAAACGGCACAATTGCTCGACGTGGACGAATATGGATATTTAATGAGTTTTCTTATGATTTTTAGACCAAGTCTAAGAGCAGACCGAAAGCGAGAGCCACCCTGTACGGATTGGCGTCTCTGCAAAGGACGGGTGATGTATCGGTGAACATGATGAGCGATCACACGACAATCAAGACCAAGTTCAGCCTGGGACCATTGGTGTTGAAGGTCGAGAAGGAGTTTGGTAGGGCCGCGAAGAAAGAGTTGAGAAGCGCGACTGCCACCACGGCCGAGATGTCTGGCAAGTTGAGTCTACGTGTATTGCACGGCGGTGCGGCGACGCTGCATTCTATTCGAGTTTTGCAACCTAAACAGGTACGTCGACAGAGAGGAAAAACAGTTATAGCGACATGTGAATAGCACGGAGCACAGGAGTGCCAAGTCAATAAGCAGATAGATGATAAGCAGACGATTTTGTATGTTCGATCGTACTTGTACTGAATGCTTAAAAACCTCCTTCAACATTTCTTGATCATGCTGGCTGTTTTCACTAATAAAATTCCAATTTATATTCTAACTTACGAAATGTATTGAATAATAAATCTTTCGTTATTATTTATGCAAATTTAAATGCAATTACGAGAGAAATATTTTCTAAAACGTCGATTTTTCTAAATTACGTTAATTTAAATGTTTATCGATATTACGTATCACGTATCAATGTGTGATGAACAAAATCAAAATGTTTGTTATTTGATTTCGATGGTTTTTTTTAACTCGAACGCGAAATTCAGCCTCAGACTTAAAGATCGACGTGATATATCACGAAACGGTCAAGTGCAGCAGTAAACAGGCTATCTTGTTTGCTTAATACTTGTTTGTATTCACGTATTAAACCAAACGCTTCTTTTTTTTTAAATCAGGTTCGAGTGGAAAGCCAGGACGACCACGATAGAACGCGGGAGTTTGTGTGGAAGAGATCGTCGCACATCGCGCATTTGGTGTCGCAGAAACTTTCCTCGGCCACCAGGTCAATGCTTCGACCTCCGCCTGTTTCACCCGCAGCTTAAATTACATATTCCTGCCGTTTTTTTGGTCCAACTGAAACCGCTAGTAATCGCCGATTAACGTGAGCGTCGATCCATGAGGAATCCTCATTGAAGCTCGAATGCAGCGCGATACATATCGTTTTACGGGATGTACATTTGTCACCAAGTCGCCAAAGCTGCGCGACGACTTGGGTGGATTGGATTAAACGTAATTGGATTTATATTAATAAATCGATTTTTTTCACTCGCGAGATAAGCAAAGCACTCGCGAGAGAAAGTAACATCGAAAACGCATACACGATGTCCCACTTGCAACTCCGTTGTTTTTTTTTAGATGGTAGATCGCTCGATCAATTCGGAGTCGAGTTTTTCTCGAAAGAGATATCGAAGCGCCGATAATTTCTCTCAATTTACAAATAAAAATAAATTTCTGACAAACTAAGCTGCACAGACAAAAATATGATAAAAAATGACAAAATTATACTCGATATATTAATTTATATTAATATATTTTAATTAATTCCACGTGGTCTTCGTTTTATGCTAAAAAATTATGATCAATGATAACTTTTCTCGAACACTTCCGCCAAGAAAAAAATCGACTCCAAGGATTAAAAAATGATGAGGCAGAAGAGGGACATCCTATATAATACGGGTTTAACATTGGACCAATATTTCGGCGGTACTTTATTTATTAATTATTTATTTATTTATTTGTCATATAGTTTGTAATTCGTCTTCAGAAAGTCTGATATATGTACTCTAGGAATGCGGTTAAATGTCGAAACACGTAGATGCAAGCCATCATATGAGTTAGATTGATTTGTTTAGATAAATGTAAAAAAATCTGTTGCCAGAATATTAGAATATAAAATATATACATGACAAGTTATGTGTTCAATCTTATATTCCTTGATGTTTACGTTTTCTACTTTGCAAATGAAAAACGATTTCGTCATTCTGTTGCATTTTATGTTAATTTTATGTTAATACATATTAATATTAATTTTTGGCACAAATCTGCATTATCAATATTAAATTTGCATAATTAATATTAATACTGGTTACGTAAATTTATGCGAAAAATTTAAAACACTTATTTAAAAACACAAAGACAGACTTTAATCAGTAAAACTGCAATTATATGCATTATTATTTTACATACACCTATATAACATAAAAAAATATTCTGTATATATACGCATTTCGTACGTCAGATAAGATATGCGCTTTTGTGTGCAAGTCCGCGGTTAAAAGTTAAATAATCTTTAAATTAAGTGCGTTTATCGATGTGTCATACGTTAACTCAGCAACGTAACGCTATACATAACATCGACGGACGATTTCTCAACTTTCATTATAAGGGAAATTTCACCGCGTCAGTCCTCATTATAATGAGGTTGCACCGTTACATTCTCACAAATATTACATTATGAAAAATGTGCGTATCGTTTCTCTTGACGGTATAGTATTTTTTATCATATCTACGACTTGACTTGAATGTTAAAAATGGACGCATTTCCTATACATTTTTAAACAATCGAAATCTCTAATTTTTTTTTTATTATACGCGACAATCATGTAAAAGTAGAATTTCTACACCGATAAGATTCTGTAGGCAGGAGTTAGCGCGGTAGCGTCGTCGCTGCCAGAAATAAACACGCATTTGCATACAAATGTTTTCCACGGAATGTATTACGGCTCTGCGGTTCGATTCCCAGCTAATAGCGCAGGGTAATTTATCATGTGCAATTTATCTATAGTTTCGTTATGGTCTAATGTGACCTTGTTTGGTATCATTATATAATTAGTTTGTTTCGCGGAAAATATTTCCGCTAATTGTATCGCCCAGCGAAAAATTCCTGCGCGATAAGCAAAGTCGGTGTGAAAGCTGCTTAAATCGACTCTCAAATACCATTACAGACGCGTATGAAAATACTATAAAACTCTTGAAAAAACCATTGCAACTTTCTTTACTGATTTCCCAAGAGCTTTTAGGAACAAAGACACCTTTATTTTAAGATAAATAAAAGGTAAATTTTACTTTTCGCTATTTTGCTTCATCTATCGCATATATATATATATATATATATATATATATATATATATATATATATATCGTTCTTATTCTTCAATTAGGTTGCAATTGTATTATCCCAGTAAACACAAAGCAACAATAATGTCACGTCAATGTTATAATTTCCCACTCAACAATATAACTGCAGTGTTCTTGGTGAAAATAAAATTTGGAGCGTAAGTCGAATGTAAGGGAAGGGTGATAGAAGCGTGAACAAAACGTCTAGGAAGCAAAAATTGAAACACCGGAGCGTAAAAGAAGCTTAAAATTTGTTTACACTTTTACGCTCTGGTGTTTCAATTTTCGCTTCCTAGACGTTTTGATCACCCTTCCCTTACATTCGACTTACGCTCCAAATTTAATTTTCACCAGGGGTAACATGTCTTGTATATAACTTATATTGTTGAGTAGAAAATTTTAACATTGACGTTATATGTATTATTGTTACTTTACTGATCTTACTCCTATTTCTGTTCAAACTTGCAGTTAAACTGTAGCAATGTTGCAACAAAATTGCACGCTTGCAGCAATATTGTTACAACGTAACTGCAAGTTTTGTGCTGTATGGGAACAGTTATTTCTTTAATACTCACGAAAACACGTTTACGTGGGCGTGTACGACGTGCAAATGTATGCAAACGCGTCGAGCTCGGGTTCGCGGGACGTTAAATCTAGACGATTGTGCGGATCAGGGTCAATTAAGGGGTCCCAGGGACACAAAAGAAAAAAGGAAGGCCGGCCAGACAGAATCAAGTGGCACCCTCTTTCACTCGAATTAGGCATTTTGTCTGGGAACGTGCCGTGCGCGCACGCGCAATGGACTCGACACGTGCGAATGTTGCTTTCGTTCACGACGGCGAAAAGCAAACAGTCGTGGCCGCGACTTCGACGCGGTTGTGCTCGGGGGACGTGGGGATTCGCGCGGTTGCGTCTCGGCACACACGAACTTTCCTCGACCCGTCCATCCCTACCACCTGGACTGTCGCCGTCGCCGTCGCTGTTGCAATCTTGCAATGCCGCAGTGACCGGAGTCCAAAGGAGCTGCGCGGCGCAGAGCGAGGCGTTTCCCCGCACGCATTCCGTCCGCGGAAGTCAAAAGCCGCGAATCCGCGCGAAGCTCCGCACGTTCATCTCACACACACACGCGTGTGCGTGCGATTCCGCACATACACACGCATCCCCCCCGCGCGCGCTCGCCACGACGCGCGAATCTCCTGTTGCTGTCCGCATCGTAATCCCGAAATAGGATCAAGGATAACGACGTCGTAAATTTTTTCGCGTCTACATTGCTGCGGCGCCGTGCGAGACTCGAGAAACCGGTCGGTTGCATTCGAGTAAGTTTTCTTGGGGGATTATCATATTCATTTAAATAGTATAAGGCACTGCATACAATTTAATAAACTATGCAGAATGATGGGAGGATAAAAACAAGAGACAATTCGCATTCGAAATGAAATACAAATGTCTCATTGGAGATTAAAAAAAATTTTTTTTCCAGATTTTAAAGAGAGAAAATTGCAAGTAAGCAACTTACCGCAAAAATGGTTTCATTAGTGGCGAGCGTCAGAGTTACAAGCTCACTTCATCACTGGTGCGCTTGTGCCGTAAGGACATTGACTACAAGCGCAATGCCGAGTCCTAAGGACGAGGCGAAGGAAGTGATCGTTAATTACTTGGACGGGAAGGACAATGGTATCGCTGTATTAGGATTGAACAGGCCTGCCGCTCGTAACTCCTTCGGGAAGGCCCTGGTGTCTCAGTTGAACGAGGCATTGGACTCCATCAGGCAAAACAGCAAGCTGAGAGTGCTGATCCTACGCAGTCTGATCCCGAAGGTGTTTTGCTCCGGGGCAGACCTGCGGGAAAGATTCAAAATGGACAATTCTGAGGTGGTACGATTCGTGTCGTCTTTGAGAAGTCTCATGACCAACGTGGAGACCCTGCCAACGCCGGTGATATCGGCCATCGATGGTGCAGCCTTGGGCGGAGGATTGGAGCTCGCGTTAGCCACCGATATCAGAATCGCCGCTTCCGAGGCCAAGATGGGCCTCGTGGAAACGAAACTGGCCATAATACCCGGCGCCGGCGGCACGCAGAGACTTCCGCGGTTAATCGGAACGGCCAAGGCTAAAGAATTGATCTACACTGCTAGGATCCTCGACGGTCAGCAGGCGATGGAGATCGGCCTCGTGAACGATGTGGTTCCGCAGAATAAGGTCGGTGATGCTGCTTACCAAATGGCTCTCTCAGTGGCAAGAGAAATTTTACCCAACGGTCCCATTGGTGTCAAGTGAGTATATTCACACCGATCGTATCAAAATATTAAAAATACAAATATCCAGTGTTATAAAAGCTTGTTTAAATAATTGTATAATCTAAAGTGTAAAAATAATGTAAAAGGAATGAACAAAGTAAAATTAAAATAAAATTAAGTAGAAATATTACATAAAAGAGGAACATTAGAGATAAAAGATAAAAATATAATTAGAAGAAAATAATTTTCTATAATGTGAAACCGCAAATTATCATTACTATCCGGAAGAAAAAACAGGTATTTAAAGATGACAGTGCTTACTCAGACTCGATACAATCACTCGCGTATTATATAAACACATCACACCACACACGTTTATCTACTTGCTGTGCTTATCGAGCACGAGGAACATGTATGTCTTTTATATGTATTCTACTTATAACTTTCATTTACTGACGAAGCACAATATAGAAATATCTTTTAATCTTATGCTATATCTGATGCTATGTACTGATGCTACGTTTAGATTGGCGAAAGTGGCTATTTCTAAAGGAACAGACGCATCTTTGGAAGATGGAATGGAGATCGAGGGGCAGTGCTATAGCAAGCTCATAGATACAAAGGACAGAATCGAAGGACTCGCAGCTTTCGCGGCAAAGCGCGTACCTGTCTACCAAGGCGCGTGAAAACTGACGATGCCATAACAAACGCTTAATTTACATATCACGAACGAAATACATTTTATATCGCATACGCATTAACGTTTACTAAACGTTAATATTTTACTGACCATTTATTTTAATACATATATATATATATTTTCTGATATTTTATTAGAAATGCATTTACGTTGAAGTTACCTAGAATCATAAGAAATTAATATTAAAAATTTCATGCAAATTGCAACGACAGCTGTTACAGCATTAACCTTGCATATTTGCTATTTACATATGCTAATGAGGTGCCTTTTATATCTTGTCAGCAGCGGAAAAAACATTCTACGTCATAATATATCGTCTTCCAATAAATACTATAATGTTTTTCTTATGTTAACATTGTTATTGTTTAACTGTAGTTTTAATATATATGTACATATGTATGCGTAAATGTAATGATTTATGCGTGGCCGTGTATGCACATGCAAGACTTATGAGAGTGTAATTTGTTTCAGAGAAAAATAAATTACTATATTCATAATGGCAATAACCTTTTTATTCAACGTTTATGATTTCTGTGTATCAAATAAGGATAATATATAATAACACAACTAGAAAAGAGCATATGTACAAATATATTTCTAAGTGTGCGTGCCTAGAACTTTAGCGTGCTCAGAAATTCTACTTGAAACTATAAGAGTTAAATATTATCTATATACTTTCATTGTCAGGAATGTAATACAATTGGTAGAAAATGGAAAAAAAAGAACGAAAAGAAATGAATCTGCACATTGCACAATACATATGCATTAATTAAAAATGCACATTTATCTCAATCTAGAAAAATATTTTTTAGGCTCAACTATTAGACACATTGCAATGGAACATTAAGCTGCTCCTTTTCCCTGTTTTCTTTTACGAGTGTCATAAGGACATTCAATTGGTTTACGGTGTCCTTGGGACAAGTGACACGGTGTCCTATCGTCAGATCACTCTCGTAAATCTCATGATCGTTACCGCCTTCGGCGGTTTTATCGCCGAAGAAGTGTATTTCGTCATATCCCTGAATATGACGCAAACAATATGTTTTATCCCAACCGATGGGAAAAACATCGAAAGAGATTTGTCCCCCTTGGAAAAAAAATTAATTTGCTTGCAAAAATTTATATGTAATATATTAATTTTGACATTAATTTATATATCTCAGAAATATATGAGATATTTGTAAAATATAAATATTTTGAAATAATTTAATGAATATTAATTTATTATATTAAAATTTAACTATACTATAATCAATTAACTATATAGAATTATTTCTATATCATCTTACTCACCGATACTGTAAGTCAGAGCCAGATCAGGAAACTCCTTTTTAAGAGCCTGTATGAATTTCTCACGAATATGATATTCATTGTCGTATTCATTAAATTGTTCGCGTTCTTTCTTGGTGCAATTCCGTCCTACTGGGGAAACGTTCAGCATGCCTGTGCGGAATTCTATAAATGTTCCACGCTTAAATGGCAGCTTCATCTCAGATATGTATCGCAAGGCGAAATTTATAAAATCCTGCAAAACATCCTCTCCGAGTATATCTTGGATCGACTGAAATGTAATTTACGTTACAAAAGAAAATATTTAATATTGCTCTCTATTATTGCTCTCAAAATAGGTACAACTGTTTTTACTTACTTGTGATGGTAAAGCTTTGCCATTCTTGAAGGCGATAAGGCCATTTTCCGCAAAGACATACTTGTACTTTTCAAAGAGGTTTCCACCACCTAATTGTTCTTGAATCTTGTTTATATCAGAACCTCCGACTACGGCAATGTCAAACTCTTTTTTTACAGTTTCTAAGAGAAACTTTTCAACGCTAGGACTAATGGGCTAGAAAAAACAATAATTTTTTACAATCAACAAATAAGTAAGAATATAAGTAATGTAGTAATAATAGAATAATATTTAAAGAAATAATATTGTTCAGAGATAAGTTTTTTTACTATTATATGTAGTCTAATATATTACCTGCCGTGGTTCGGTGAGTGTGCCATCCACGTCAAACAGGCAAATAATTTTTTTCGACATGATGTAATCTTATATCGTTCAAACACCCGAGTTCTCTGCAACACTATATTTCATATATACAGAAATATTCACACTCGATTGAAGTACATTGCACACAAAATAAAACAGAAACAAGAATGGTCTTTAAAATTACATTAAGTAGAATAGCTTTTTTTATTACAAATAATTTCGAGACAAAAAAGGAGATTATCGAGTAGAATTTTAAATCACGTGCCGAGTCAAAGAGACAGGTTAATATTGTCTTGTATTGCCTCATCTTCCCCCTCTTTACTCATCAGTAGGTGATTTCCGGGCATTAGACTACACATTATTCTCAGCCATAATTCAGTCGCAATTACGTATATTCATATTATAACGAAACACATGAGCTCGCGGCTATTAAATTCAATTAAAAAAAAATAAGAAGGAAAGCTTCGAAGGAAAAGAGCGTACATATAACCTATCCCAACGCATTTGGGGCAACTCGGGCTCTCCGGACATGTTAGAAATTTTGACATACATGACGCGATTAACGGCAATTCGCGCGAGATTGGGTCGTAGAGATGACAAGGGAGTTACATTCAACAAAAAATACAAATATACAAAAAAAGGCGTATATGTATATACGTGGCCGGTTTGACGTGTCGCGCCTCGTGTCAGTGTCGCCGGACATCGGATAAGCGTCGTGTACCAATCGAGAGCTAAAAAATGTACCAGATACGATGCAGAGATCGCGTGTCCCTTCGACCGAGATTTTCCGTTGATCTTTGACACGGAACGATTGTATCCTCGCTTTCGACGGACTCTTGCACGTGCCTGGACACGACGTGGACACATGTGTCGCCCGGTGAGACACGACGTGACAGATAATCCGAGTCCTTATCGCGCGTTCACTATCGCGGAAGAGGGAGGAAACTTTTGACCGGGCGATTGGCAACACTTGCGTGTGCGTCACGTGCTTTCCCAACACACATGTGCACCGCTCACGCATACACGTGCTACGTGTGTGATACAATTGTGACATGTCGTGGAACAGTTGTTTGAATAAATTATGCCTTCTGTGCATTGTCTTATTGGGATTACCTGGCACAAATGGAAAACCCGAAACAGCTCAAAAAAATGTGCTTTTGTTGCTGGGTAATATTTATAATTATTTTTTTTTAATGCATATGATTCGTGAATGTGATTTGCAAGTATTTCATCACATGTAATGGAAGTAAATCAATTGTAGCTTTATATTATTTTAAAAGTTAAATTATTTTTTTTTAATATAAGAATGTATTTTAAGAGGTAGAATTGTACATTTAAATGTAAGAAATGATATAATAAACAAAAATCATAAACTCCTTTAGCCTGAGAAAAATTAGGTACATACATTTATAATTGTGTAATTAGATCAATTTTTAATCCACAATCTATATAATTTGTATGAGAATTCTTGCTATAAAAATAATGATTTACTTCTAAATCTTCAGCTGATGATGCAGGATTTGAAATGCGATCATACTTGAATAAAATATGTCAAACTCCTAATTTGGATAAATTGGCAAAGGAAAGTCTACTATTCAATAATGCGTATACATCAGTCAGTAGTTGTTCACCAAGGTATTTTTCTTATATCCGAATTGAATCTAATTAATAATTAATAAAGATGTAAATTTAAAATTTTGTACTTATAGTCGTTCTGCAATCTTAACTGGATTACCAAGTCATCAGAATGGGATGTACGGTCTGCATCATGGAGTTCATCATTTCAATTCTTTTGACAACATTCAAAGTTTGCCAAAAATATTACGAAAAAACAATATACGAACAGGTAATAAATAATAGATTTATAATATTGTATTATAAATAATATTGTCATAATGTTAAAATATTTTCTTTGTGCAGGTATCGTTGGCAAAAAACATGTAGGCCCGAGTAACGTTTATCCATTTGATTTTGAACACACAGAAGAAAATCATTCTATTCTTCAAGTAGGTCGTAATATTACTTATATGAAGCTACTAGTCCGCGAATTTCTCTCACAAAATAGAACACAGTAAGTAATATTTTACATATAGTGTTACAATTTTTTCACTTTTTTGTTTCATGCATTAAAAAAATTACAAGTTTTCATTATACATGTATCATTCTGTGAAACATTTTCTCAAGTATATTAAAATTTTGCAGACCCTTCTTTCTTTATGTTGCCTTCCATGATCCACACCGCTGTGGACATTCTCATCCAGAGTATGGTAATTTTTGCGAAAAATTCGGCAATGGTGATGTCGGAATGGGTACAATTCCCGATTGGAATCCAATATATTATCAATGGGATCAAGTTAAAGTGCCCTACTATGTTCAGAATACTGAAGCTGCAAGGAGAGACATTGCTGCCCAATATACAACAATATCCCGTTTGGATAAAGGTATTTCTAAAATATTATTTGAGAAATGCTCAAGTTTCTAATATATTACGAGCAAGATTTTTATGTATTATAAATACTAGTACTGAAAAAAGAATATAAATTTTTTCAGGCGTTGGCCTCATTCTTGAAGAATTGGAAAATGCAGGATTCAAGGACGATACATTGGTAATTTATACATCCGACAATGGTATACCTTTTCCAAACGGTCGTACAAATTTATATGATTCAGGTTTGTAAATTTAGTTAGATTTAAAGTACCGAGAATGAAAACTAGTAAATATTTGAAAGCATTAGTATTATTATAAAAAATGCAATCAAATTTAAAAAAAATTCTGAAGGTATGGCTGAACCCATGATGATGTCATCACCAATTCATGGCCATAGGAAAAATAGTGTGACGTATAGTTTGACGTCTTTACTGGACATAGTACCGACGATATTAGATTGGTTCAATGTAACTTACACGAATGAAGATTCCAATGATGTGCCTTTTCCAGAATTTACTGGCAAATCGCTTCTGCCATTGCTTCTCGAAGGTATATCTCTTCTATTTATAAATGCAATATGTTTCTGTCTTCTGTTAGAGAGATTATACTGTAAAATAATCGATATTCCATTTATAGAACCCATAGAAAATAACACAGCAATCTTTGCTAGCCAAACACATCATGAAGTTACCATGTATTATCCTATGCGTGCAATTAGAACTAAACGTCATAAACTTATACATAACATCAACTACAAAATGCCATTTCCTATCGATCAGGACTTTTACGTATCTCCGACTTTTCAGGTAACCTGAAAAAAAAAATTCAAAAGAGCTTTTTTGGAATGGAAATTATTTTAAAATAAATTATTTGTTACTATAGACATACTCATGAATAATTTATCATTGTATTACATGCAGGACATTCTAAATAGAACAAGGGATCATCAATTTGTACCATGGTATAAAACATTAAACAAGTATTATCAGAGACCAGAATGGGAATTATACGATTTAAAATATGATCCAGAAGAATTAAATAATATAGTTTTGAAACCGTCCGCAAAGGTTACATAAATTTATAATTATATCAATCACATTTTCTCCTTAATATAAGATATAATAAGTGCATTTCAATTTTTTTATATTTTAAATTTTAGAGCACATTTGTTGAGCTTCAAAAACGATTGTTCGACTGGTTAGAAACAACAAAGGATCCATGGCTGTGTGCGCCACATGGTGTTCTGGAAAATATTGGACGAAATAGCAATCCTCAATGTATGCCACTCAACAATTTAAACGATTGAGATTTTTTCCTATTGATTATCGATAGCTATTACATATACATTTTCTTTTTTATACTTTTATATCCCAGTTGTTTATTTCGTAGTAATCAAATATATAAGTTATAAAAGAATACTTAATAATGTAAAATTTTTAATAACTATACCTAAGTGATGAATAATACCCCAATAGAACAAGAAATCACAAAGATGTCAACATGACACCAAAATGTTATTATTATCTTATTCACTGCTTTAGCATTGATTAATGTCAATATGATATTATAATTTTTGTTCTACCTGAGCAAGAATATTGTAATATTTAACTTGATATATGAAAATTATAACAATATTTAATATTCATTTAAGTATTTAAAAAAAGATTAAAAAATGATATAAGCACAACCTCTTATAATTGAAATATAATTTACCAACCTTGATTTAAATTCCTAAGATTATTTACGTTAATGGAGTAGCTTTTGATGTTGAGATGTTCCTCGATTCTCTTTCGCGATACTTTGCAAGTATTTCATTTAATTGATGAACATAAGCCGATGACTTATTGATGGATTTTACCACTGTCCTTAATCCTGTTGATATTTCATTCATCTAGAAATGTATGATCAAATGAGTCTTATCTTCAAAATTACATTACATTACATTACTAAAATAAGTAAAAATGTTAATTAGTCGTATGTGATTGTTAATATTTATGTAAATACAAGGAAAGCTTACATATTGCTTATAATATAGATATCTGTTATATTTTTCATTATTATCAGAAATTTGTTTGATTTGCATCATAAATAAAAGAAACAAAGCGAGGCCACACAATACCACGAGGGAATTTGAATTCTGCAGTCCGCGTAAAACGAGCATCACACTTGTTGAGGTTAGAACTCAGTAAACCACAAAAGTTTGTTACATAATATTAAATTAAACATAAGTCGTTCAAGCAAAACGTTTTCTTGTAAAGTAACGACACTCAATTATTCCGGTTACTCGCATTTTTACATTTATTTTTACAAGCAATGTCGATTCTTAGAACAATGCAAACATACTGATTACATCACTTGCGATTCGAGGAAAATAATCTCGAGTTATCTTCTGAGTTAAAATATATTTTTTAATCACAATGAATCAAAAGTTAATACTTATATATTTAAAATTTAAATTACTTATTAATTTTTTAATTGTAATATAGTTAATTTTAACTTGTAATTATCGAACAGTAAAATACAAAAATTTTTCATTTTTTAAAACTACAATTCGACATTAATTATTCGAAATTAATTCAAATTCTATAAAATTATGAATTGATGTTAATGTATAAAAATTAACAAAAAGAGAAAACTGTACTTTATTAATGATTTTTTAATATTATCGATAGCAGTAAGATAATTTTTCATTTTTAAACAATTAAAATATGTATTATGTTTGATTTATGTATGGAATATATTGATTTTGAAGGGATAGAAGCTGATTTACATAAATGCAATAACACAAGCTTATGTTTCAACATTTCATACTCCAAGGGTTGAATTTTTTTACATAAATTTTTAAATAATATATCAAATCTATTTGTAACTATGTAGATATTAAAGTAATATTGTTTATAAGTTATAAAATAATGTAAGTGGACGGTTCAGAATAACAAAAGTCATTGTGTTTTACATTGTTATAAAATGCCTTAAGCCTAATTATTATTAATTGTTGGTTTAATTGATGGAACGGTACTGTCTGCAGAAGAAATATAATTTTTTGTTTTCTTTCTGCTTTTCTTATCTATAAACAATTAATATAAGGAGGGTTTGTTTCAAAAAATACACCCTATATTATACTTGTTTTTCAGTTTAAATTAATATATATGTGTGTGTGTGTGTGTGTGTGTGAATGTGAGTATGTGTAATATACATTCTTATAATTATTTCGCTTGTTATTCTATTGTTTTTAAGTACAATTCTATATTATGTAATATGTATATGTGTGTATATATATATATAAAACAAAATATATAATTTTTTCTTTGTAATATTGTTAAAAAAAAATAATTTTAACGTACATCTCCGCACATAAGTAATAAAATTAAAGAAACTAGTAATGCAACAAAAAAAAAGGTAATACTTAGGAATTTAGTTTAGTAATACTTAGAAATTTTTCGCTTATATACATTTTTAAGCACTGATATACACAGATAATATTTTGATTATAAATTATCAGATTATATGCAAATAATATACATTTAAAATTAGTTTTTATAGAATACTATCTATGTACAAAATCATCTTTTACATATATACATTATCATATTGTATTATATCCTAAAAATTATTTTTCTTAAACAATTTTTATTTGATCTTTAAATAAATAATTATTGATCCGAATAATCTTCCTTTTTTTAGATAAAAACTCTAAATACTTTTTCACTGAGAAAGTATTTAATAGCGTATATAATTATTACTTTACTTTGATTTTGTTTTATACATAGATGTATTTATAATATGTATTTAACGAATTTATCTCAATAAAACTTTAGAAAAACTTAACGGTTGTTAAATGAAATTATTCACATATCAATCGTCAGAATTTGTTGAAACTAAATCTCATTGTTTTTTTATGTTTCTTATTAAGAGAAGTATGATGACGTATAATTCTAGACGAGAGCAGTTAACTCATAGTTAACAGATTGCGGATTCCGTCAACTCATATATGTTATAAATCTACTAGCAGAAGGGAATAGGATCCCACTGCGTACATAATATCCTATATATAAGATATGAAATTTTTAATAATATTGTCACCATGCTCAGCATGACTAAGAAAAGAAAGATTAACAGAAATGACGATTGTAACATGTTATTAAATGTACACATAATATACGAAGATAATTATTTTTTTTTCAGTCCTTGCAGAAATATCACAATCATTTGTAAATTTTATATATATTTATAGACTTTTTCTACGAAATAACATGATGAGACCAATCTTCGATCTTAAAGTATTGTATTTATATTACTGAATTTTTTCATTTCCTTTTTATCGAAAAGATTACGTCTGATTGCACTTAGAAGACTTAGATTATTATTTTAAGAAAGATTTTGTCAAGTTGTAATTTACAAATTATATGTCCACGTTCCTTTTGCCGATTGAATATAACGAAGTGGTGTAACTGTACTCCTAACATCAGAGCTTTTTGATCTTCTTACACAATCTTGACTTAAAACTCTACATCCCTGGCTCAAAATAACATTGTTATAATTACCACGAGGAATACTGTCACTGCTCGCTACGCGTCTTACGTCATTGCTTTTTCTCTCTTGGTAATTTTTCGATGGCGAATTGTCGAATACGGAATCTTTGATTTTATACATTGATTGATTATTTCCGAGTAATCTTGGGCTCGGGTCAATTGATACAGTTTTCGGGCTGTGTGTCGAGCAAATTTTTTCGGCACATTCATTTCGTCGAATTTGACATTTATCGTTATTTTCTTCGAGTAACTGACGATCAAGTATGCGATGCTCGTCATTATTGTAACTTCCATCGTTATCAGCATATTGGCTTAATGTTATAGTAGAATCAAGTGAATCAGAAAATTCTGGGCTGGGAACAGAAGATATGCCGGCGATATGAGAGAGAGCGACCGTCCCCTGTGGATTTTGGGGACGGTGTCAGAAACATCATTCTTCCAATTCATCCATTCGATTTCTAACAGCCATTTCTACCACTTCCAGACTTGGATAATCCAATTCTTTAACCAAGCACAGAACAGCAGATAATATATTTGAATTCTAAAAAAAAAATAAATTAAAAATAGTAAATATTTCAAATTTACTCACTTAATTATACTTTAAAACATACCCTCGTTACTGGCCGTCTGTGATAATGAAATTGTCTACATTTTTCTTTTTCGGAATGTCTTATCCAACCGGGTACTTGATTTGTGTCTTCCTGTAAATATCAAGACATAATTTTGTTAAACACATATTTAAACATAATGTTTTTTATACATAATGTTTTGTATTAGAATGTCTAGATAAATATAACTGCATTCAGTTTAATATTTTACAAAAATAATATACTTATTTAAATCTAACCCTTTCGCTATGAGTTGCCATTCTTCTTGTTTGAGGTGTTGAAGGAGGTTGTGGAGAATTCTCATATTCTAATCTTGTTCTTTCATCATAGCTATAGTTATTTCTATCATTACGTTTGTCGTCTGCAAAGTCATTGACAGCATATTGTGTTCGTTGCGAAGTTGGTGTATACATACGTTGAGATACTTCGTTTCCGCTATATTCAGAATAAGCTCGTCTTTCATCGTAATCTCCATTATGTCGTTGTACTATTGGACGTTCATCGTAATCCTAAAACATCATTTTTTATAAAAAATAGTTGCAAGTAATGTATTCTATATAAGCTGTATTTATGTAGAAGAAAATTGTTTTAGTCATAAACATTTTAATCATAGATATTACAACTTGTATATTATTTGTATAAAACATTAATAAAAAACTAATATCTTTTATTTATTCTAAATATATAAAATTTATATCACAATCAGATTTAGATGTTAAACTATTTTAGTTTGAATTTTCGTATATTTAAGATTTTCATATTTATTCCATTTGATAGAATTATTTATATTTTATCATAAATATGGAACAAATAATAAACTTTGTTTTGTGATTTCCAATCTATGGCTATACTCTTCAAACATAAGTGTAGTCATAACAAATATATAAGTTTTACAAATTTTACTTTAGAAATTAGATTATTTTTAGGTTTTAATCATTTCTAATTTTATGTTGATCAAGATGAAGATATGTTAGATGATATGTTAAAGCAATTAAAACAAAGAAGCAAAATAAATAACTTATTATTAACTTATTATTAACTACTAAGCTGAGTCATACAAAGTGATATGTAGCCGGAAACATGTTAAATTCGAATATTTATGAATGACAGAAATTGCAAATATGTTTAAAATGCGCTGTACTTAAATGTACCTTGGATATTTCAAGAGTGTTAGTGGCCACAGTCTCACTGTTGCTGCGTGACTCTGTACACACAGTGTCATCTTTGCTCTGATTTTTTGATTGTCCATTTTGTAGCTGTTAGTATAATCAGGCAATAAAACTTTAAGTTATAGTTATATTTGAAATCTAACTCTTTTTGTTTAATTAGTTAATATAATCAGTAATATCAAATTAATGGTTTAATTATTTATTTTACTTTATTATGAAAATATTGCATATTAAAAATGATATAGCTTATTAAGAAAATTTCCCAACAAAATAGTTATATTTTGTTAATGAATAAAAGTTATTTACTTTTAAAAATAATTATTAAAAGACATTTTCACTCTTATTACATGATGATATGCATGACTGACCTCATATGCATATTGATTATTTTGTGAGTAATGATGTGACGATGACGCATTATAATTCGCATTTCTTCTGTCAGGGTCATATTCTTCATGTGTGGGTTGTATTTCATCGAAACTTCTCTGAAAAAAATTCTATATGTATACATATATTTATGTGTGTGTGTGTGTGTATGCCACATTTTAATTATTTTTTATGAATTAAAAATGATCCATTTTAGTAATTGGTAATAAAAATTAAAAAATGCGTTAATTTATGTTGTTACCTGATCGCTAGAAGAACTGTATCTCCTAGATCGCCCCAATTCAGTTTCTTCAATATATTCAATCGCAATATCCTGATTTAGTATAAATATCATTTAGCATTTTAATGATTGTTAAAAATGCATTAAAAATATAATTTTTTAAATTAACATACAATCTGCTATCAGTAAATATATACAAGTTTAATAACAATCAAATTAAAATTAATTAATCTTAAAATGTAAAGCAAACAAAAATATAAAATGAAATCATGTAAATATTAATTGCATATACAAAGTATTTTAGTATTGTTTTAATCTTTTTGTTATTAATATGCATCATTTAAAATTTGCTCTTACCTCTGGACTTACTACATCCGATTGTGGAGAAGCATCTATTTCAAGAGGATGTATTAAAGGTCGACCTATTGCCATTGCAGTTTGCACTTCTTCGGGTGATACTACCTTATCATCTAATTTCTCAAGATTTGGCAAAGCTCGAAGTACAGCTAATCGGTATCTATCAAAATAGTGAGTTATTTAATTTCTATATAATTTCTCATTTTAACAGTATCTGTATTTAACAGTATACTGTTATTATATATTTACCCCTCTTTTTCTGCACATGGATTTTCACCGAGCCACAAATTTCGTAAATTAGGTAATCCTTGGAGATAGCATACTTCATTTAAATCTTTGATATTATTTCGTCTTATAAATAAATCCTGAAGCTTGTGGCAGTATTGAAAATCAGCAAGTGTATTAATATTATTTATGCTAAAAAATAAATATAAATACTATTATTTTGTTTCCGTGTAATATAAAGAAATGTAAAATATTTTTATGGACCCATTATTTTTATTTTACACATATGTACATAAAATGTGTTAATTAATTTGGCTAATGTAAAAAGAATATGCAACATTGTATTTATTTTTTTGTTAATATTATATAAAAAATTATTAATCTTTTTATGAAAATTACACGTTTTTTATAATAATTGTTTATTCACGGAACAGCAAAGTAAAGTAAAATAGATTCTTTCTAAAATCAATAAGAAAATTATAATACTGATGAAATTATTGAAATTGAAAGTTGCACAGAGGAGGGGGGGGGGTGGAGCACACATATATTTCTTTTTAATTTAATATTTATTTTTTTAAGTTATTCTGTATATAAAGAAGAAACACGGTTCTATCTCTCAACAAAGGGACTAATTTTATGTTGTACTATATAATTAATATATTATATAAAAAAATAAAAATAAAAGCTCTTTAGTCTTTTCAGAATAGATTTTAGATATTTCAATCATATTCCGATACAGATCTTCATATTTCTCATTTTTCAATATTACGAATCACAATGAATTCAAAGCATGTGTGGGCAGAACAACTTCTGAAGTTGTGGGTTGTGGCCATGAGTTTAATACAAGCATGTCCAAAGTAGGAACACATTGCAGCTTCTATGTTTTCATAAGATGAAAAATATCTTAGATCATGATCATCAATAGAACGAGTTTACATTCCTGCGTAATAAACTATTCACTAATGTATTAAGACTACCTGTTTATTTACTTTATTCAAACTTGCATTCTATATCATAGTAAATAAAATTTTATAGAGATCATAACATTTCTGTTATTTCGATAATTGTTTAATTATTTAAAAAAAATCTCAACTTACCTCAATGATAACACTTCTACATTTTTCATCTTCCTTAAGATACTAACGTCTGTTAATTCTGTTCCCCTGTGTAAAAAATGTATTAATTTAATTCAATATAAAGAGACATGTAAAGAAACATTGTTATAATTTACTTATTGTACAAAGTCATTCCAAAATAAATGGCCAAACTTTAAAGGAGCATTTCACAAGGATAAAAAAAAAACAAAGATAAAACGTTCCTTTCAATTAGAAATGTTTTTCGTGGCAAACGAAGTGATTTAAAATTAAATTAAAAATAATCCTAAAATGTAACTGCTACACACTTTGACATTACTCGGCATACATACACTCGGACAAAAAGGATCGTACCGAGCACAGAATTCGTCAAGTACTTTTCCACGTATTCTTTCGCATGCCAGTGTCTCGCGAGTAGCAGCAGTTAGTTACGCTCGGCTGATCATAATTCTCCCTTTTTTCCCATGGCAGCGTAGACAAATTTTGATAACCTTGCCGCGCCGTTTTGTTCGCACGGAGCAAGCGTGGCCGAGCGGCGTTTAATCACGGCTCCGCAACGATCGTAGGAGCCGTGAATTAATTCGCGACGGATGTTATACCGTTAAAGGCACCTGTCGTGTCAACGTAAATACTCACCAGCAATTGAGTTTCTTCACGGCTGAAAAGTCTGACACTCGCGTGCGAGCCACGACCATCTCCTCCGTCAGCTTCACCATCGTGTCATTCGCGTTTGGACGGTGCTGCGCGACGAGGGCTCGACGTACGGTCGTCCGACGCGATTAATTCACGCGAATGCGAGATTACGTACGCGGGATCACGGTGAATTTTCCGAGCGACGCATACCCCAGCCAGCCGATCGCCATGATGCCTTGCCGTCGACTAGTCGCGAAGTAGGCTGCGAATGCTTTCACTGATCGCTCGCTTCTCACCATACTCACCGGTTCATGCGCACCGCGCTGCGCGGTTTACGACAACGGTTGCGTTAATGACGTTGGATTCATTCTTACTCGGCACATTTCTTTGTCTTCGTTGCCTGAGAAACATCCTCTCGTTAAGCTCACGTTCGATTCATCGAGTGGCTGAATTATATTGTTTCCTGTTTTAAAAAAATATAAAGAAAATCGATGAGTCACGTGTTAGTATCTTTAGAGACGCGAATGTATCTCGTATTATTATCTCGACTAAATTCACTGAATAGAAAATAATTATTTGATATCAAACAATCGGTACAATTTGTAAAGCACTGATAACGACCCAGGTAGAACAAAAGTTATAATGACATCATCGACATCAAAATAACGCTAATGCAGTGATAAAATGACATAGTAATGACATTTTGGAGTCATTTTGATATCATTTTGACATCTTTCTTGTTCTACCTGGGGACATTCGCACAGATAAAGAGTCTGATTCTCGAATTTGTTAGTGAAATTTTCGCACGAAAATGACGCTGCGCGAATGAAACAATAATCGCACTGAAAGCATGTAAAATCCTGAATTAATTATAATCGCGTACTTGAACTACTTTGAACGGAAGTTTTAAAATTGAAAGGGGAATTAACTTCACGACTATCTCGACACAACACATCGACACCGACTTGTCAGGCTTCCTTCTTCTTCTCCCGCAAAAGTTGCACAGAATATTCACTCAGAATACTCCGAAAAACGCGTATAATAAACTACAATGCGCGCACGAAGTAACTGTTAGTAGAAATTTTTCACGCGACACTGTATGGCACTCCCGAAGTTTAATCGTTCGCGCGACACTGTATGGCACTCCACTCCCGACGATTTAATTAATCGCGCAAGCCGATAACTTGTTCGTAAGACATGATCGCGTTTCGGTACACGGAATCTCGCTGCCTGCGTGCTCGACGGTCGGTCAACAGTCGAGAAGAATGATGGCGCACTAACCGCTGAGTCAGCTGCGGTGACCTTGTAACGGTCGAGCCGCCGAAAGCCGCCGAGCGCTGCCGAATACCGCCGAGTGTTGAACGCTGGGCATCGATCATATAACTTTTTTATAGGGCGGAAACGTGCAAAGTGAAAAATTTAATGTAAACGCAACGATTCCATTGGCTGAAATCCTAAAGTTCACGCGAAACTTTTCACGTTTCGAAAATCACGTTTTTGAAAATAATCGATACTCTGAGTACCGAATGCCTCGAAGCGTTTGAAGATATCCAATTATACAATTAAAGCAATTTCGTAAAATTAATATAGTTTTGAATTCTTTAATCAACGATCACGATGCAAGAATATCTAGATTTGATCGCACATCACTCGAGTATGCCAAAATTGGAGCTACTTCACGCAATAAGATATATTTACGGCGTACTGCATATTTATTATCTTGATTAAAAATCAGATTTGTATGTAACAAAATAATAATTTTGCAAGAATTAGAAATAACAAATAATGAATACGATTGATAGTCGCAACATTATACGTAATCTCTCGACAGTAGGCCTGTTCTTTTCAGCTGAACTGGCTGCACCAGTACAGAAGTTATCCTTTTCCCTCCGTGTGGGAAGGAGAAAGATAACCTCTGAACTAGTGCAGCTAGTTCAGCAAAAAAGAACAGACCTGATGATTACGTTAGATGCGTGTGGCACGCATGAGAAGTAAACGACAGCCTCGCCGAGTCGTGTCCGTAGATCCGTAGGCCGATCGCGTCGGTGGCCGTTGATACGGACTTTCTCGCGTCTCTTTTTCGTCGGAAGTGCATCGTCGATGCGGACAAGTATCCGGAGTGCCGAAATAACATCGGGCGAGCATCGTTGGCGTGTTATCTCGCCTCGCCGAGCTCGGAGCGGCAAAGGCGGGATCGGCAATCATGACTGGCATAACCGCATTAAGTTTAAATTTCGACGTCATAGTCACGCGAAAAGGATCTCTATCGACTCATTAACGACAATGGACGAGAATCAGAATGACATCGCGTTTCTTTGCCGGTCGAAAGTGCTCAGAATCGCTCAGACGAGCACCGTATAAGCGGCGAATTAACGCCGGGCGAGGGTCGTGGCATATTATTTCGGAGTATCGTCCCGATTGCGGAGCAGTACCGACGCAAGGTGGTCGCCGAAAGTTCAGACTTCGACGCTGTAGACATTCAAAAGTGATCCTTCCTGATTTGCTCAAACGCGTCGCGCATGCGCGGCCCGCGAATGTATCCACGACTGCAGTAAGTACCAAACTTGGACGCCCTAGCTACGCGAAAGTGATCCTTATAGACTTGTATTCAAACGCGACGCGCATGCGCAGAAGAAGTAGTTTCGCGCCGAAATTTTCCGCGAGCCGGCTGCATCGGCGGCGGCGGCGGCCGGCGATCCGGACTTTTTCGCGGCTTTTTCGCGTCGGGAGTGAATCGTTGGTGCCGACGAGTATCGGGAGTGCCGAATTGACCTCGGGCGAGGGTCGTGGCGCGTTATTTCGTACCGCTCCGCCGATTTCGGAGTGACAGAGGACGTGTCGACCGGCAAACCGCCTCTCCATGGACAAAAAACTTTCACCGACTCATTAGTGACAATGGAGGCGAGAGCCAAAGTGGCGTCGCATTTCTTTCTCAATCGAAAGTGAATCGGACGAGTATCGGGAGTGTCGAATTAACGACGGGTAAGCATCGTAACGTATTATTTCGGAGTGTCGTGACGATTGCGGAGCAACGGCCAATATGTCGGACGAGAAGACGTAACCGACGCAAGATTGTTGCGGAAAGTTCAGATTTCGACGCCGTGGACTCGCGAAAATGAACCTTAGAGACTCGTTTGAACGCGACGCGCATGCGCGCGAGAAATAGTTTCGCGCCGAGATTTCCGCAGGCCGGTCGTACCGACGACGGCGGCGGCGGCCAGTGACCCGGACATTTTCGCGTCTTTCTCGCATCGGGAGTGAATCGTCGACCTTCAGATTGAGCATCAGGAGTGCCAAGATGATGTAGGCGAGTGTCGCGCTGCGCATTATTTCGTAGTGCTCCGGATGATTGTGGGGTGGCAGTGGGTGCGCCGAAAGCGAATCGTAAACCTTAGATGGCAGTAATTGCAGTAAGTTTAAATTTCGGCAAAAGTTAATGTCAGATAGGCAAGAGATGGCGACACGCTTTCTCTTTTCGTCAAAAGTAATCATTTCGTAGTGTCGTAACCAGCGACTTTAGCACTTTGAGGCTTCTACGATATCAAATTGCGTCTTCAATTCTGTAAATTCTTTAAATTCCTTAAATGTGATACATTATCATTATTTAAATGCAATAAGAGACAAATGATTCTTATAACAGAAATGAATATAGCATTAACAGCAGCGATTTTTTTCCAATCGAAGGAAGAAATAGTAAGCAATTACAACTGAAAATAATTGCATTTATCCGAGTTACTACCTTTTACAATTATTACATTTCAATTGTAAACTTGTCGCATAATCAGTTATAAAATTCTATCGTACAGGCAACAACTAATCATACATAATCTGTTTGACGAAACTGACGACGGTATCAATAGTGAAAATGTACGACAATTTCGTTACGTGAACTTCGTGCGATCGTAACATTATGTGGGAATTATTTAAAAATGATTGATAATTATTAGCTATCGTATTTACTTTCACACGTAATTGCGAAAAATTACAAAATTGTTATAATTAACGTTAGGATTGCAATATTTAATATTATTATGTGCATAATTTAATGGAAATATATATTTTACGTATGTAATTGATAATATTTATGTATGCATATACAGTAATTTACATATGCGGGAATTAGAAATAATAACACATGAAACAATTAACAGTACTCGCGATCATTTTTTAATTAGCTGCGATTATACTGCTTATATAGATTCTTTAGATTAGAAATGTGCAGTTAATATTGCGATTGTTACATTTACAAAATGTGCAACGTGTGCATGAATTAATTAAAGTGTGCTATAATAATTAATAGTGATCACGATTATTTTTTGGCCGTGATCATTGCTTGTAGATTGAAAACGCGAAATTGATGTAGTTAAGGTGATTATTTATAAAATTTTGTGCATGATTTTAAAATTAAATTAAAATGTAGGATATACAGTAATCGCGATTAAATTTTTATTAGCCGCGATTCACTGTTCGTTGATTAAAAACGCGAAATTGATTTAATTAAAGTGATTAATTATAAGATTCTGTGTTCATGGTTAATTAAAATTGGGTAATAATTAACAGTGACCACGATTGTATTTTCATTAGCCGTTGTTCACTGTTTGTAGATTAGAAACGAGAAGTTGATGTAATTAAAGTAATTAATTATAAGATTTTGTGCACGGTTAATTAAAATGAGGTAATAATTATCAGTGATCACGATTGTATTTTTATTAGCCGTTGTTCACTGTTTGTAGATTAGAAATGTGAAATCAATATTAGTTACGATTGCTAAATTTATAAAACTAATTAATGTGCATTAATCGAAAATTTTGTATATATTCTTTTTATATTTTATAATTGTACGGACATAGTAAATTTTATAGAAATATAATATGATGGTTAATGATATATTAATGTTACAAGAATCAGATCTCATATTTATTATTTATTATTAGAAATTTGTATTACTGAGAATTTTGTATTGAGAATTTAAATTTTTAATTATTAAGAATGATATATGTAAATATTTCCAAAAGTAAATATTGGAAAAAATGAAAAAGGAAAAAATATCAAATTATATTATATATTAAACAATGCAATTAGTAGATTGAGTTTAAGGCCTCTAGGTACATTTTAGAAATTTCGCGTATCTAATAAAAAATTTGTCGGTGGTAACGATATTGAAGTAAAAGCAAACGTGTCGAATGAAAATTAAAATATTGACATAACTGTAGTAAACTTACGTTTTGAAAGACGAAATTCGAACTTTACGGAAAGACTTTTTTTCATCGAAGAAATGAATCGCGAGTGTCGGGAGTGCCGAATTAATATCGGGCGAAAGTGTAGTGCCTTTATTATTTGGACTGAAACAAAATGGATAACTGGACTCAATTTCGGCGGGACGTGCGGCGACAAGAATTACACGGGATCGGCAAGTCATCTCGGTAAGTCATCAGCATTTAACATTTTGGATACAATAGTTTATTTTCATTGTCATCTTCAGCTCCAGTACATACAATACTCGATATATAATGATTCAATAATGTCATTAAATACGAAGTACGAAATCTATCTAAACGCTAATTTCTCGGTACTTTGTCTCGTCTCTTTCATACAAATGAAAAAAACGCTCGATAATTAATTATCGGCAATTATTAATATATAGGTAAGCGTCTTGTCTTTCAATTCATCATAACTGCAAAGCGTCGGAACGTATCCTTGCGAGATAAATTAGATACCAATATACATATTTCCATAAAAATTTCATCCTTGCTACGCTTACGTGTGCGTATCTCGGCTAAAGTCGTTTTTATGAAAGTTTCGTAAAAACATCAAGCATCGATGGGAAGACCGTATTTCTTTCGAAAGCTTAATACATTCGATACTTTCGCGGGCAATACGATCATTTTGCCCTAAATGTAAATTAGATAGATTTTAAATTAATTTGAAAGAAAAGAATTTCAATTCACAAAGATAGCTCGACAAAATAAAAAATTTAATCGATCAATAACTAACAAATTGAATAAATAAATTGTTTAATAAATTAATAGTATATTTTAATACGTTACTGTCAATTTTCCTTTATCGATAGCATAAATAAAATTGTCCATTTTTAACAATGAAATATGATCCTGATTTTTTGGCGACCGACTTCGCTTTGCCCGCGAATGTATACTAACAACGGCACAAAGTAATATTACATTTTATTAATGAAGCTGCTTTTATATGATATAACGAACATTGTGCGACCTGGCCATTTGGCACTCACGACGGTTGTACGATGATGAACGTAGGGAAAACCTAGGACGAGCCAATTACAAATATATTCTCTTCTCATTCGTTCGAGATGCTGGTAATGTCCGTGTTGTATATGTATGTGTATAAGTATGTGCTGGTACACGCACACATGTCTGTATAAGAATCGGAAGTTGAGATTGTGGTTTCAAGATGGTATTTAGACATGACAATATCAGAAGGGCAAAGTACACGTACGAATTAGAGCTGGGACGTTATTTGAGGGTGAACGATATTCGATATCTGATAGACATCAGGTATCATGGTTTGCAGATATGTATCGTATCGACTGTATTT
Organism: Tetramorium bicarinatum; assembly: GCA_928718305.1. NCBI lineage: Eukaryota > Metazoa > Arthropoda > Insecta > Hymenoptera > Formicidae > Tetramorium > Tetramorium bicarinatum. The sequence goes on from OV788321.1 coordinate 20,175,769, forward strand.
CGAGTAGCTTGTTTCGTTATTGATTCTTCATAGAGCAGATCGATATGAACTTTTTCAATAAATGCGAGGGAAAGATTTATATGTTGGAGCAAAATATATCGTAGTTGTTAATAAGGACAATAGCGCAATTGCAAATTTTCGGAGCTTTTTTCTCATTTTTGAAGTAAAACGAAATACCTCTTTAATTATTTAACCATAGAATAGCGATAGATATATTAATAGTTAACACTATGAAGCCATGAAAAGTATAGTCAATTAATAAAAGGTTAATTTTATGTCCGAATGAAAAAGATTTTATATAGAACCATCTAACGTCTAAGATTATAATCAGCCATGAGCAATAACGCCTCAGTATACTGAAATTAATGAATTATTTCTAAACGTCAAACAGTCGTAAAAGTGTCTTTTATTGCAAATTTAGCTCCATGTAATCTTCTACCACGCTACGATAATTCTTCTCTTTATTTCTGCCGACACTTCAATTCAGCTATTGAAATAATTCTCCCAGCTCTAGCATAGACACGCTATTCTCACAAAATATACGACACCGTTATTACGCATGCGGGCACCGTTTTGTAAACGTCTAATAAATCTCGATAAATTTTAGTACATTGATGGTACGTATATTTCATTAGTCGTCAATCGAAATTACGAATTTACTTCAATAGTATCAGTCGAGGTGATCTAGGCGTTCATCTATTCACCCCTTAAATCGTCGTGATTAGCTCTTCTCGTCTCGCGAGGCTTAACTCGCGCGACATAGACTAGGACACTTTGTTAAATATGTATAAGTTCATATCAAGAGATTTTTTGTTGTTCATCGAAAAATCATCTAAACGTAAGTTTCTCGAAATGGAAGATTCGCTCTCGCGTGCGACGGTAGAAACGACAACGAGGCGCTTTATTTTGAAAGAAAATTTACGACAATTATCTCAGGTCAAAGATTCTTGAATCCTTTTATCCAAATATGCATAATGCTTGTAGCGGACATAAGAGAGTCTATTTTTTTATTGTTCGTGCTTGCTAATTTTGTCGAATAGATATCTTTGAGTGTGTTTCGTCAAATTATTTACTTATTTAAAATTATATGATAAATTTAATCTCTATAGTGTTCCATATTTTATATAGCTATAGTTTTATATTAGTATTATATAATAATATATCAGCTTCATTATTAAAAGATCACGTTAAAAATTCATTTGGATTCATATACTTTGTATGTAAATAATAATTAACTTACATTACGTGCAAACATTTATTATTTATCATTATTTCTTCTAGCGATAAATTCAGATATCTACCAAATAAATGATCATGCATTTAGCGTATCGTCATCGTTATCAGCCGTCGCAGTTGCGCTACCATATATCATACAATTACGTGTATTGTTTCCATATGTTCAAATTACGAAATAGACATTGAATAGGAAAGAACATTTGGCGAAATGCTTGAAAAAGTCGAAGAGATTACAGTTTCGCGTTAGCTGTACTCTATAGGGAAAGATCGATAGCGATTTTACGTTTAGATCGAGTTGAATTGACCATCTAGTGGATAATACATTATCACGAATATCGAGATTGCGATGGGTTCTTCTATGAAGTATTTGAATTGTATTTAGATACATAAAGTTATTCACGATGCACAAGCTCGCGATTGTTTAATCGTGTGTGTAGCCATACACGATAGTAAAATAGAAACTTTGAATCCCTTATTCTTTGACAATAATTTGCACTGGCCTTGCACTTTATATTATACCTCTCTGTCAAAGATGGACGTTAAATGTCCGTAAAATTTTATTTCATACCTTTTTATTAGTAATTTTTTACGGTAAACGATTGCGAATATGATGTGTCTGGCGTCCTTAGGAAAATATTAAATTACTATAAGCTCATGTCCATACATTTTTCATGTAATGAGGTCACCGATTTGCTATTGAGATGCAGCACGCCGGTACGAAAAAGAGAAAAATTAAAAGAAAGGAAGCAGTCGTACAGGAAGTGTGTTGGATCCATAGATATTCATTATAAAAAAATAATTACGTTGATTTATGTATAATCTGCCATTTACTTTTAATTGGTATTCACACTTTGATATTCTTAGCATTAGAATGGATATGAAAACATAATTCGAACGTTTAATCGAAACGATTATTATCGTGTCCCGTTATCGCGCGCGACGACAACGACGAAGCGATAAAAGTGACGCGATTGAGGACCGACGTGCAAGTTATTAGCTGAAATTATTGTCATTGATGTTGTTTAACTTATTATTAACGATTAATAATGCCAGGGATGAATTTGAAGTTACGTTCAAGTATGAAGCACAAGTACGAAGTATGTAGTACTTTAATCCACTAGATTGTATAAAATGGAAAAGTCACTGCGTTGTAAATTCTTTTTAAATATTTGCACGACCACCCTGCATTTACGCTTTCCCTATTCAAATACATTTTGCAAGGCTGCATATATTACGGATTTTTATTTTTTACGTTTATATACGTATGTAAACTAAGACTTTACAGATGAACGAATTAATACAGGTTTGCTTTCGTAACATGGTAATATTCGACCATACAGGCACGAAATAGTCCAACTAATAACAGTCGTTACTATCAGTATATGTATATGTATGTATATCATTACGATTTGCACTATAGCTTATTAATTATCATTATCAATTTTTATCAATTATTATTATTACTCTTATTAGTATTTTGTAGTTATCAATATTATTATATTAATATTTCTGGTGTCGAGAATGTCTTATCATTTGCACAAAGAACCACAAGCCGAACGTCACATGAGTACCTTCTGTGTGTAGTTGTGTGAAAAAAAATTAAAATATCTTCCCTTCGGATCAGATAAGCACAAACAAAAGTAACAATTTTCTCTCAAAAAAGATCATATTAATTATTTGAAACAAGCAACATACGACACCAACTATCTTCATTATCTTATGTATGTTTAAACGAATATTTTTGATTAAAGTTATATTGGAAAAAAAAAAAGATTTTTTCTGTTGGACTTTTTTTTCATCATTTTTTTGCATTCGTTACGGAGGCTATTCCAGAACTATTGCACCGTTTTTTTAATGACGCAAACTTTGATAATTATAAAGTTGCTCCTTTTTCAGCCGGATTTTAGCGGTCGCTTTTTTTCGCAACTCGTCTTAAGTCTCAGAAAAATTTCTATTGAGAAAAAATTGACTCCAAATTGATCACAGCTAAAATAAAAGGCGATAGTTTTGGGATATCCTTATGTTATATCTAGGGGCGCACGTGAGACGAGTATGCGCGTACGTATGCTATGAACAATCTTCCATCGTGACGAAATCTAAAGCACCTAATTTCGAAAATTGAGGTAGAATCATAGGGGAAAATGGATTTGGTAGGCTGTGTAGGCAATCTGAGACATTGATAAATTTCATACGAACCAATCTCGGTAAAAGGTATTAGCAATGTGCCCAATTATCTGCGCAGCCCCGCAGGCCCACTCTCCGCTATATTGGATTAGGGACAACATACACACATAGACTATTAAGAACTCTTTTTAACACCGCGATTCCCAACATGCTCACGCAAAAGTAAATCGGACTTGACACCGTGGGGAGTTTCAGCACCTCTCGTATGAGATCTCAGTTGATTATAATGGATTTCGATCGTGATTTTAAGCGTTTTCTTTCGCGTTTAAATTGCTACTGTCATAATTAATAACGGTACTATACAGATGAACTTTACTAACTATCTCTATGCAAAAATTAGCAATTTCTATGTAAACTAATATCAATTGAGTTTTACGCGATAAAAGATTCACTTTGCAGAAAATAATGAAAAACGTGTGAAATATAATTATCGTTCGCGAATGTGTTCGAATTATGATACGAATGTACTAAAACTATCTTTATCTATTTCCATTTTCTCGGTCCTTCTCTCTTTCTCTTTTTCTCTCTCATGTTTATGTTCACGAGAAAGTATTATCATCATATATTATTGCGTAGGAATTGTTCATATAGGTAGATATATTTAACAATATATTTTCGCGGGTTTCTCTTTTTCCCGTAAATAAGCACGACGACCATCCATTCCGTGAACCGGGCAATAAAAATAATAGAAACGTAACATTTACGATCGAACTCGCCCCCGTCTCCCCATAGAAAATATTTGTGCCATTTCATACAAAAAAATTTGAACTTACTCACCATCTTAACAAACGTATCCTAAGTAGTCTAAATACCGAGCGATAACGTATGATACAGAGTCTGTACAAAAGTGCTGTGTAAATGTATTTATGTGTGTCTGTAGTTGCAATGCGTAATGGTATTAAAATTTCCAGATTACAGTCCGCGATGTTCTCATTCGCAAACTCACATTCCCCCTAATTGCGGTAACAGCGATAGCTAATATTTCTACTCTAGGAACTCGTGAGGATACCTCGGTCGATCCGTATGAGGTATCACGCGACTAAACTATCTTCTTAAGATCGCTCTAGCAAACAAATTTCGTTTAGCGCTAAAATGCCCGAAGATGGATAATCGGTCAACGATTTCAAATCTACACTGTTCGTTTATAAGCACTGATATATCGTTCGCTCAATAGTTTAACGCTGGCAATAAATCGCATTTGACAAATCCGTGGAAAGTTCAGAGAAATAGAAAAACAGGCATTTCAGCGTTAAATCGGATTGAACGATCGCGATGGATACACACTGTCGCGTTGTAAAATGATTTTTTTTTTGCACAAACTCTGTATAACACACACACACACACACACATACACACGCACACACACGCAGAACAGTGTGTTCTTTCGTGCACTTACTCGTAGGTACATACGTGAAATGCACGAATGGTCAACGCGTCTTCTTTGCGTACGCTTAACGTTGTATGTACAGACGTCGCGATTGCCGCCGATTAACCGGCGGCTTTAACATTAATAATACTAGGTTATCATTAAATTATTATTATCGCTTATCCACTTTTATCTCGCTACAGCGATCAGTTCTCTCGCGATCTCGACGTGTGACTGGATTCTTCGATCGATTCTTCTCCCTTTTCTCGAAGGAAAAGGTAACAACAGTAACATATTCCGATGTTATTGTTGCTACGATATGCATTCTATCGCGCAAGAAACACATGGTTAAACCGTAGCCCGTCGAAGATGACAAGAATCGGCCGACAAATTTCCTTATTCCTCTCGTGAATCTCGCCGCACGTCGAGGAGAAATCGTGAAATTTCTACATAGCATCTATTTGTCGTGAAACCGCGTTTAATCGCGGCGATTCCGCATGCTAGAGCGATTCCCCGGCATTTCCGCAGGAGAATTCACTTCCGCCAATTTCCCAAGCATTCGCGCATACGAAGGGAACTCGACGACTGCAATCGCCGGATTGCAGTTGACTAACGCGGATTCTACCCGAATGAATTCTCTATTACGTATTGCTAGAAATTTGTTTACGAACATGCTGGAGTTTTTGGGTATCCCAGAGTATAGAACAATTTCGAGCTCTTCGTGAACGCGTGCTATCATCGTGGTGCGCTTGAGAATCTATCCTCACTGTTAACTCTCGCGCATTTGATACAATTCGCTGGATCGGAGATAGCGTTCAGTATTCTGATAAAATAATTGGCTCGAACCGCTTCTTTCGGAGGATTCGCAACGGTCTCAAAGGCGATTCAGCATGACTGTCGCCGTTTTTCGCTTCTTTTCTTTGTGGCATCGAGAAGGAGTTTTGACGTTGATGAATACTGTCCCGGAAATACTCGATTTGAGAACAATCTTGAAACTCGGCTTCGGTCTCTCTCGCGAGAACTACATATATTCATGTTCGGTTACAAGTGTCGGACAGTTCGTTTTGTATGAACAATGAAAAATTAGGCTGATTCGCAGCTTGCGATCTCGAGTGGTGACAGAATGTACGTCTTTGCCACAAAGTACGTCCCTGACCGCCCTACTGCCGCCCCCAGGTCACCCTCGATAGACCTCCTGCCCCACGATTGTCGTTTCTACTTCTACGAAGGCGGATTAATTGCGCAGGTGTCGTTACTCTTTCGTAGATATCGCGGTTGTGTGAAAGTGATCTGTCTTGTTTGAAACGATTTTTTAATTGCAAGGTCAGTACTTAAAGACCGTATCTTTGGATACGTGGATCGGCTATACGAGGAATCTGAAGAATGGCGGACAGAGTTGTTAGCGAATGTAAGAAAAGAGAGTATCTTTTGTACGAGTAGACTCGTATAAAGATTTTCGAGACCGTCACTGTTCAAATTTCTCTAATTAGCCAGTGAATTGAGTACAACGCAAGAGAAGGGAAAGCCGTTCGTTGGCGCGTGGTTTTTCAGAACGCTTTTCATACACTACTACTTGAAGGTTTCCATCAGCCTGCTTCCGAGTGGAGAGAGCTTTTAAGCTTTTCGCGGATACAGTACGCCTTGACGATCACGCGCTAAAGTCATGCAGATGTATGTATTTTCCTGCAAGTATAATGCGACTCTCTCTCTCTCTGCATAATCTGTTTACCGAAGTTGGCGTAACACTCCGGGAGCTGAGGCTGAAGCTCGGCAAAGTTTCGACAAAGTTTTCACACCTAAAAGGCACTGCGATCGACATTTTGTTAATTATTGTCGTTGCACCAACTTCTCGATATGGAAGAATGATTCGTTTGTGCGCAGCCGATATATTGGCGGAAAAGTTTTCGCCGCGTTCCCCGCGAGGATAATTAAACGAGATCCGAGTATTTATCCGAGATATGTCCTTAAACGCCGAAAATGCATTGAGCGACTTTAGCTTACCGTCGTAACAAAACGTACTGCCGTGTTAAATAAATCAAGCTCATATAGAGTTCATAGTCGTAATCATAGATTAAAGCTTAATTTTTGTGATTTATTAAGCCGATGTACGTTACGGAATGCTCTTAAGTACAGCGTCCGAGTGTAATAACAGGAAAGTGAAGCCATTACTAATGCAACAGCAGTGAAATGTGACGCTATGGTTTGCTGTAACCTCATTCTGAGAAATCTCATTACTGAAACGTGAAAACGTAATCTAATTACGCCAAGATGTGAAGAGTGAATTTCATTGCTCGCGAGTAGCCTTTGCCGTTTCGATATTTTTAGCGACCTTTTCACCGGTATTGCCAACGATCAAAGCGTGGATCACGTAATCGAATTAAGGAACAATTTCGCAAGCTACATAGACGCGCACATTTTATCCGTCACTTTCGCGCTCAACTCCACGTGAGTACCAGCTCGATTAAGCCTATTCTACAATGGACGCAGAACGCAACATGTTAGCCGCAACGCGAGTCGCAGCGTGACGTGTTCCCGGTCGTAAGGACTACACAAGCCGCAAAACGCATACTCGCAGAAAGATGGTTAATTTCAACTTTTGGCGTAGCGTCTGCGTAGCGTCGTCCGTGGCAGCCAATCAGAAGCGAAGAGTTGTCGAGTGCAGTCGAGTGGGATAAACACTTATTGTTAGCGCGAGACACTACCACAATATAAGTAAGAAGACAGTATTGTCTGCGTCGTTGCGTCTGCGACTTGCGCGTTGTGGCTAAACATGTTGCGTTTTGCGTCCATTGTAGAATAGGCTTTATCCGCTTTCCCACGCCTCGATCGCCACGCGCGGCGGAACTCGACCGTATAAATAAGCGCTCCCCCAACTCATTCGTTTTCGAGTAAAAACGCGGCTTAACGTCTGAGACCCCTGCTCACTAACAGCAGAAGCACGTAAATCTGTTTTTTTTTTTTTCACTATTAAAAGTTAAAGTACGCAACTAAACGATTTGGCGAAACGTACACGTCGACCAAGTATCATCGTTACACTTTAAACGATTGTCCAAGCACATCGAACCATTGCAATATATATATTTTACGTACACGTATCCTCCATTCATATCGTAAGTCAATTAATCAATACCGAGACTAACTGTCGGTCTCTGGTCGAAATGCGAGAGCGTGACCGGAACTGGATCAATCCTAACGTTTCGACCAGGATTCTTTAACACAATCAACTTTCGCGATCGTTCTCATTTCCCATCGCGAAGACGTTAAATTGAGATTCGTTCTCCTTTCAAATAGCAAATCATCAGGGCGTCCAGAGGAACGCTTTCTTCACGCACAGGTTCCGAATACCGTTATACTACGCGCAATACGTGTCGCCACCGCGATAACGGCGGCGACCGTATTCCGGCCAGGCGAGGCACCTCCGAATAGTGCATCCCAACGCGCGGGCGTCGCGGTACTTGCCGACAGTTCTCGGCGGCAATTCCACGACATCCGACGGTCGACGTGTACGTCGCTTTGATGGTCGGTGGGGCAGGCGAGGTTCTCCCTAGAAAAGCAGAAAGGAAACCCGGGTGCGGCGAGCGTCCCCCTTGGCCCGTCGGGCCATCCCAAACTGTCAGACGGACGGATCGCTGCCGGGGGCGGAGCCCGTCTTGCTGCCGTCGACGCCAACTCCGCCACCGTCGCCGTCAGCTCCCCCGCCCTCTCCGCCCCTGTACGGCGAGCCGCCGGCCCCGCGCGCCGACAGACCTCGGAAATCCAGGTTGTACTGAAAAGACGTAGGAAGACGAGGGGTTATTATATGCCGTACATGACGCGAGCCCCCGGGCTCTCGCGGATCACTTGGGAGATCGAAAGATCAAAAGCGGAAGCTCGCCGAAACTCTTGCGAAACGAGAACTTGATATGCGCGTCTCCAAGACCGAATTTCTATTCGGTTTTTCCACGAGCTTCCGACCGAAGGATAATGTTATGCTCCAAAGTTTTAGCATTCGAAAGTTATTAGAGATATATTCTCGAGAAGATGTCACGTGCTGTGGCACTGTTACGCTCTTGCCGTCATACTTGGCGAGTTTGTTTGTCATCTAGTATATAAAAAGGATCGTATACTCTGACAAAGATAATGTGAATTAATTTTAATTCGCTGTAATATTTTACGCGATATTATTTTGGAGGATATTTATTGCGTCGAGCAACAAAGTACAATAATTTTTCTGTGAAGATATGATATTCGTTTGTCAGAGCATCTGAGATTATTGCAGGAAGAAATATTAGATTTCATTACGAGATACATGGTGTAGCCATTCCTGTAAAGGTAGCTGAAAATGGATTAATTCAATCGATTATTGTTACATGATTATATCGTTGGGTGGGTGTGTCATGGGCATATCACGCTGTATATCGTTAAATCGAAGCGAATGTCGTTAAATCGACATGCAACACGCGAGTTATATAAAAAAGAAAGGGAAAAATTTCCAAGAAGCTGCAAATAAAGGTAATGTCAGCTATAAGATCTAAAGAATGATAAGCCGCGAAGTCAAAAGCTAAAAGACAACAGATTCATCGTAATATCAATAACATTATTTTTCAATAAGTATGGCGAATAATTAGAGTTATGTAATCACAAAAATGATCCCTCAATCTTTATGCATCCTGAAAGTTTTGCCAAGAAAAGAGACAGCGTTGCAATCTTTCTGTCGCTAAATGTATGTTATTACGAAATTACGACGAGTCGATGTTGACTAGTATGATTGAAATTAGGTGATACGAAATAAAACAAAGAAGCTGAAACGAAACCAAAGTCGAACCTGTACGAAGAACGTGTAGTGTTCTCGACGTGTGCGTGCGTGCGTGCGCGTGAAACGACAGTGTCACGTGCCACGTGCTACGGCACGACGTATTACACAAGGCTGCTATTATCTCGGTAGCGTTGCATGTCTTAAGTGCTGCAGTTGTGCGTGGTGCAGCTGCAGCTGGAGGAGCTGCAGATTCTGCAGGCAGTAGGATGGCTGCTGCGTTCCGGGCGTTGTGTACGGTAGGACGGACGGATGCCCGAAGGAGCTGGAATTCCGGGACAGCCCGGCGTTGAAGGGGAGCAGGGACAGGCTCAGGCTGGGGGTCGGCGGTTTCAGGATACTGTGAAACTGCGCGGACGTGAGTGGATGGGGTTGCACGTAAGGGCTCGTGGAGGGCAACAATTGCGGGCTAATCGGATACAAACAATCCTCTTCGTACTGGCCGGGCACTGTCGGGCTGAGCTCCGTGTATTGCGGCATGATGAGATTGTGCTAGGTGGTGAATAGAATGGAAGGAGATAGACGTATACTCGATTTTTTTTTTTAGCCTGAACGCGTCTCTGCGGCTTCGACTCTGGCATCTGTGCGAATACTTGAAATACAATCTCGCGATATGAAAACGTAATTTAAACGCTGATTCGGTAAGAATGAAGGCAATATTTCATGTCGAGGGCGATCAATGTTCCGATACAACAAACATTCGCACAGGATTGATACGTTCTAAAGAGAATTTCATAAGCACTTAATTCGTGTTATTTCATAAATAATTCTTAATATTATTTTTCATAATTATATCTCTGCTTTATACATAAATGATCCGAAAGGCTAAAGCTACCTGTAAATGTAGAATTTACGGTGAACTTGCTCATGTTTTATAAAAAAATAAGAATTTATGAGAAACACGATAGTAAAAGAGTATGAATAATATATCTGGAACGTAAACTCATCTAATACAGGCAACCTCAGTCATAAAAAAAAAAGCACAAAAGCACGTCTTCGTTTATTTAGGAAATAGATTGAGGTGTATCAAATATTCTCATAGCTCACCTTTGTGGCGCAGACGAAACATGTTGTGACCACCTTCGAGATCACATTCATAAGATTTTTCGTTTCTTGTATGACATTGTCGACTTTCGTAAAAGTGGCGGCCTTGCCGACGGTAGGGTTCTTCACGGTGAATTGCAGTTGCTGAACGTATGTCGGCACTCGATCCAGATTTTCCAAGAGATCTTTCTTGTGTGGTCCGCCTGGTACCTGCACCCATGTAACATCGTATACAAACTTACGTTTTCGTTCACATCGCAAGATAAACTTGTTCGAACTTAATTTTCAACGACGCATAAAAACATTTAACTTATAGTATTTAATTACTAATAAAAATAGTAATCTTGAAATAATAATATCGATATCGGAGAATAAAAAAATTAGTTAAAATTAAAATATTTATCGATGTGTTATATATTATTATGTAAGAATTATTTTTATCTTGTAATAATTTAATAACAATTTTTATATTAAGACATATTTAGGTACACATAAATTCAAACTTGTAGTATTTGCTCTACTCTTGATTTTTATGATTTTATAAAATAATAACTGTTTAATAAGTATATAAATAAATAATCGTTGAAAATTTCTGAACACATTTACCTTGCGATAGTTTTTCTGATCATATTTAGCGCATTTCTTAAAAATTCTGTAAAGCAAGATGCCTGATTCTATTGTAGATAGTTCATTAAATATCTAATAATACTTTGGAGTACGTATCGTAGATACTTAGAAGTTTGCATCTAAGAAGTTAACAGAAAGATTCGTCTATCTGTCCTAGGAGAACACAATGCAAAACTTTCAACTCAGAACGTAAAAAGATTTCTCGATATAGATATCAAAGTGACTGTGTGAAGTGGCAGTGAAATAGTACAGACCTTTGTTATTTTTGCAAACTTCCTTCATTCGAATTTTGTCTTTACGAGACAAAATATTGTATTGATAATATTTTCGAGAAGACGCGGATAAGCTCAAATGTTACTTTTTCTTAAGATTCAGTTTTTAATATTTGAATAATATAGGTACATTATATTATGGTGAGATATATGTATATTAGTATTGAATTATGGTGAGATATATATTAGTATTGAATTATGTAGATATTTGTTAATGAATATTGACTTCGATAAAACGCGCGATGATGGAAGCTAGCAAAAATTGTGAGACATAATACTCATGCCCCAGATAGTGGAAGGAGAGGGACCACAATGCACATAGACGTCGTCCATAGACGGAAGCATTCCCGTAGCATCTAAAACACACCTTACTAATCGTACACAAAAAGTCATAAATGTATGTACATAAAATAGATTGACTAACGAAATCATGAACGTTCATTATGATAGTTAAATGACATGATAGATACGCGAAAATTACAGTTTTCGAAATAGTTAAATTATATGTCAAGAATTATAATACAAACAACAAATTTAGAACTGTTAACATGAATTTTTGAATATTAATTACATTTGCATTCGTGATTTTTGTATGTGTATAATGAATCATCAATTTTTGATGACAAATAGCTCTTTCTTAAATGTTTATTGTAATCGTTTTCAATATCTTTGCTCACATTTTGTATAATTATTTATGCTATTCGTAATGATCAATAGGAAAGTCTACGTGCGTGATGTTGCATAACAATATACGTACAAACATAGTATATACAAATGTAATGACAACATTCAACAACGGTAGAACATTGACACCGCAAAGAGAAAGAGAGAGAGCGATATACATATATATATGTATATATATATATATATATATATATACACATATCTATATATATATATGTATATGGCAACAAGAATGATTTGTTAAGGCGAAAGTGATATCTATTAGTTTGAAAGGATCTAAAGTAAAGAGAGAGAAAAAGTTACCTGGATGGAGGCATTCAAGAGCGAGGGTATAAAAAGGATTGTATATAATACAGAATATATTACAAGGTTAGCGTCTTGTTGTTTCTTTTAAGAAGAGTATAAAGAGAGACCAAAGTGGTTTCAGGTGACTATATATATTCGGCCTAGCTAGGAGGGGTTCGAAATAGGGTAGCAAACGTGTTAATTCGAACATGTCTAATGCTAATAACGCATGTCGAAGCTACTTCTGGTCTGGAAGCTACGTTTATAGTAGCATAAAATATAATAGCATAAAATAATAATATAAGAAATAGCGCTTTTATATAATTGATATTTTCTATTTTTACATCTGTTGAAATATTCTAATTTTTCAATTTTTGTCATCTCTCTATCTCTATTGAAAAAAGTTACAAAATATTATCGATTTCACTTTTGTGCCTTTCGAAATAATTAGAAATTAAGCTTTATAATAAATTTAATTAAAATCAACATACTGTATCAGCTTACGTACATCTACTTGACATAATATAAAAGATATGCGAATATTTCTATATTTCTACGTACGATGAAATTTCTCTTGTTAAGTATTAATTATTAGCTAGCTATTATTGTTAGCATCTACCAATGAATACTTGATAATAATAGCATAAATTAAAATATGAATAAATTCTTTATGCAGACTCGATGCAGCTTCGACGTTGCGACTTACGAAGAAATGAAACTCAATAGCGTAATGTAAAAAGATTTCCAATATAGCGAGGATTAAGAAACGCGGAATCAAGTCCAATATAGAGTCCGTATAATAAACAATGGTAAAAGAATGATCATAGAAGTAAGGGTGATATATAGATATATCAACATCAGTCCAATTAAAAAAACATGTGTCATCTCTCTTTCGATCTACGTCGGCGTGTTAGCCGGCCGCCACGTACCTGGTAACTGAATTGTCTCACAACCTTGTACAATCTGTTTGCCTCTTCGGCGAAATACTCAGCTTGGGTGAACAGATCCTGGGTAGTTTTCAGGGCGCCTTCGCCTCGCGTGAACTGGTACATCGAGAATGCCATCGATGACATATTCTTCGCCCGCTTCACAATGTCGTTGTTCTCCTCCAGAGCACTTCCGCTCTCCTGCCACTTTTCCGTCTCGGCATCCATCTCTGAAGTGATCAACTTCATCTCGAGACCCGCCTTGGCGATCTTCGCCTGCTCCTCGCTGTCCAGCCGCACTGGTTTCAGCGGCTTGCTCGTCGTACCGTGTTTCTGAAACGAACCATACAATTTATCTCCCATTCGTCATGTCGTTTGTTGAAATGCGTTGTTTATGCGTACCCCTGGCCGTGGTAAAGACATATAAACCTGCTTCTCTGGCCGGTTTTGACTGAGTTCCAAGACATCTTTCGCTACTGTCGTCACGTCAGTCATGAGCCACTGCCACATGTCAGCGAACACTGTGAAATGTACAAAAACGTTAAATGAATTAACAATAGATCGTTGTTGCAAATTCAATGGATTGTTTAAATATTTATGTGGCTTTACCTTCGAGATTTTCTTTGGCTATCTTACTGGTGGGATGCCTAGCTAGCGTGTGCGCGGCCGTTACGACTTGAGGACCGTATATTCTTAAGTTGATCTCCGTGAACTTGGCCGACACTTGCAACGATTCCGAAAGCGCAACGTGTCTTAGAAGTTTGCATACCTAGAAAGAAAAGTAATCCGTAAGTAATGCAATAAAATTTAAAGAAAAAAAATTTTATTCGTGGATCATCGATAAAGAATAAACCGGATATTCTAATCTTTATGTGTATTGTATCGGCAAAATTACTTCAAAGTTACGAAGATTTATTGTTAACATCGGACATGAATTATGTGGATTAATTCACTTAAAGTTAGGTGTAGAATAAATCCAATTAGATGCTGTAATATTCTCTCACTCTGATATTCTGAACTGATTATACTCTAGAAATGATGAATGGCAACCACTCTGCGTATTATATCTGGCGAATCAATATGTGTGTCTTAGAAGCACTTGATGCGCAAAATTAAGGCATGCGCATTTTTACTATGAAAATAAATTCGTAAGTCGATAATAATAATATATAAGGTATAAAAATAAAAATGATATGATAATATTCCTCGAAGAGACCCCGTTATTCGTGGACTTTGAGCTTAGAACGCACGTGCACACGAACGCGAACACGCAGTACGTGGGCCACGTCTGGGAGCTTACTTCGAGAATGTGTTCGATATACTCGTGGAACCTGTCGCTGCTCTCCTGCAGACGGTCGATGTCATTGGCCAGCGCGAGATTTCTGATCGTTGACACGAGTTCCTGGCCGGCTTTTGTCACTTGGCCAAGATCGCCGGCTTGCTCCATCGTCGTCGCGCTGAGTTGCTGGCGAAGGTCTCTGGTCGCTCGTAACACACCCATCACCGCTTGTTCCATTTCCGAGCTAGGTGAACCCCCGCCGCTCTCGTAATTCTGACGGAACACGATGTCTGTCATTTCATGCTTTATCGCTGATTAATTTATTAGAGAAGACTTTTTTCATTCTAATTGCGCTATTTGAAACATATTCGGTCATTTGTAATAAATATAGAATTTATAGCAAACTTTCTTTGAGTAAAACATATGGGTTTAAAAAAAAGTCACGTTTCAAATCTTATCAGTGGTATTAGATTTTTCTGCACGATTAGATTTTTTTATACGATATATTATTAAGTAACATTTAGTCACGTATTTTCTTGTAAAATGAAGTAAAAACTCTGTTGACTCACCATACTATTGCCGATTCGCAAGAGTGTATTGAGCTCGAGTTTTGCGCGATCGCAAAGCAGGAGGATATTTTCCCTGTGCTCGTGACTCGTGTAAGCGCTGTCGGTGAAGTCTTGTGTCCTCTCGACCACTGTTTCGAGCGCCGATGTAAGTGGTTCGCGACAGCTCGATCCCGGCAGGGTCATTCTCGTTGTTTCGACGAGCCTTTCGAAGTGTTTCAGAGCTGAGCAAACGGTACTGCTATCCCAGTCTTCCTGCTGCGGGCTCTACAAGTAACGGCGGACGTAGAAGAGAGATTCGTAGCAAATTCCTTCCCTCATACGAAAAAAAATCTTAATTATTTAAATATTTAAAAATAGCTAGACAACGAGTCTGTGGATTCTTTCGCAAAACCACATTTTATAACGTTGGAGAGCACTGATGACAGGGACGAATATTAGACATGACACAAATAATGTTAAATCTTTTAGAGAGAAACTACGCGTTCGGGAGCGTCCCACTTGACCAGGTTGTCTACAATCACTCGAAAATCGATTATGTCGCGCAGAAAGTGGGTAGTACTTAAGTGTAAAACACAAAAATATACATAATACAGTATTTTTCTAGTACGGTTAAAGATCGTTCGGTGTGACCTAACTCCCTCGCGTT
Source organism: Tetramorium bicarinatum (assembly GCA_928718305.1). Taxonomy (NCBI): domain Eukaryota; kingdom Metazoa; phylum Arthropoda; class Insecta; order Hymenoptera; family Formicidae; genus Tetramorium; species Tetramorium bicarinatum. The sequence continues at coordinate 20,191,679 of OV788321.1, forward strand.
GTTTCTTCAAAGACTTGAGAGGTTTTCGGAAGCGTCGCGATAATACGTAAAATATTCACCCTCATTTATTTCACGCTAAAAGAAATCTGGCACAGAATGAAAGCATCGCGCGTCGAAGTGCCGATATGTAAATGCGAGTGCACAATTTGGCGAATAACCCATTCGCAATCTTTATGACGACCGTGTCGTTTATGGCGCGACGATTTCCCTTCCGCAATAATTTTTCATCGTTTTTGGATAACGATTGCGCTTTTTACAAGCTCTCATTATGAAATCGCGATATTCGCTAGCGATTTAATCTTTAATGTTTAACATGTATTTATTTAATTTAGGACAAAATTTTTGCATGAGATGTTTTATAATTCACAATTTTTTTTATGCGGAGTTACTTTTTAGTGATATCGCTCTATATGTGTATGTAATAATTTCGACACAAAATATTCCATTTTAATTCCATGAGTGAAATCCGCAATTTTATTTATCGTTGGTTTCACTACTTTCTATTGCATATTCCGCTTCCAATTTCTCGTTATATGGGTTTTCTTTCACGGTAGTCTAGCATTGCTAGTTTTTCTTTATTGTAATATACAAGTGGAAATAATAACGTGTATATGTGAACACGAAAAATGATTTAAAATAGATCATTATTAGCGATCACAAATTTATGGCGCAATAATCTTCATCGTGGATAATCGATTATGTACATACTATGCAATCGTGGTCGATTGATATTCGTAGAACATATTCTGCTGATTTTCCTCTACCATCTTCGACCGCCGCTTATCGATTTCATGCCAGACCAGACATCGCGCCATTATTTATCGTTTCTCGAGTCGTACTGGGATCATTTCGATATCTCGTTTACAACTTCTGCAAGGACAGCGGATCTTTGCTCAAGGTCGTTTAAATCTCATATTAAGGATAGGACTCGTAAGTCACAATTTGGCAGACAAAGGCTCTTTGGAATGCTTCCAAAGCTTTCGGATACATTTTATCATATATGGCTTTTTTTCTTTCCGATCCCTACAATATGGATATGCCATACATTCTCGATGCATGGATAATAATGGATGTATAATGGATTCTTGAAAGCCAATATAGCTTATTTGGCAATCTCGGTTATTACAGTGTTTCTTGGCAAGCTTTAATGCGAGATTCGTGTCGGCATTATTTTCTCATTATTTTCATATTAATTCTTAAATTATTCGTTATTTTATGTTTTTTTTTATGTCTTGCAATTAATATCGCGAATTGATAAATATCGAACTAATATCTTGTAGTTTTATAATTTGATTACTTCCTTAATTTGATTAAATTAATTTTAATACGATATCCAGTGAAAAATATTTTCATCGTCTGTAAACGTTTATAAAGTATCAAAACGAACAGCTTACTTGTGAATTCGAGTAGGACTGAGATTCGCTGCAGTCTAATACTCCATCCTTGACAACGTAATGTATTAGATCCATCGCTCTTCTCATTTGGCAAAAAACGGTGTCTCTGTTCTCCTTAGCAGATGGACACTCGGGATGCCTTAGACATGTTTTGCTGGACGTGAGCAGCATCATAGTGCTTCTCTCGAGCACTTGTCGAGCCGCTGCCATCTGCGCGCGTCGCCTCTCATCTTTGAGATCATTCTGAAAATGAAATGTAACGTTTAATCGAGTCACGGTTGTATTGCGGGAGGCTGTACCACGTTTGCACGAAACTCGTAAATGAAACATGTCGATTTGCAAGAAGGAAATCCCTCACCTGACGATCACCCGTTAAATGCGCCAATTCGACCATCTCTCCTCCAAATTGGCTGAACGCCTTGACGAATTCCGTGAAATTCGAGACACTTTCGAGGCGCCCGAGACTGCGGGCGACCTTATCCTTGGCGTGGAGCAATTGATTGACCACGACGATGTCTGCCAGGAGTAGGACTTTCGTCACTGAGCCTAGGAGACATCTGGCAGCTCTTACGACGGAGCCTCGGTCAGCCAAGCTGTCTTCCAAGGCACATTCGCATAATTTCTCGATTGCCGAACCTAGATGTAACATAACCGACATTGCATTTTTAAATTTTATTTTATATATACGGTAACTGCCGAAATTAAAATATACGTAAAGTAATAATCTCTGCTATTAATTCCACGGCAAGGTTTAATTCTTAAAGAGAGAGATCGATTGAACGAATTTCGAGCGAGCGCGTGACGGACAGGGAATACTGATGAATTAAACATCTCGTCTTTTTATCGTGTGTCACCGTAAAATCGAAGTAACTGATTTAATTATGACTGAGTCTCTTGACTTAAGTGCGATGGCTACGAGTAATTGGGTGCTCTTGAACAATCATAATTAGTTACTTTGCACGTTCGCTAACTTACTTAAACAATGTCAAAAAAATCAACGTAGAAATATTATATTAAGGAACTTTTTCCAAGTTACAAGTTGTGCATAACGTTTTCTAATAATATCATCATCGATCGGAAGGATTTCGAGTGTGAGACGTGAGAGCTGCTGTATCATTAAATAATTATTTTCGGAATTACAGAGCTGTATAGTTAACGCGAAATACAATATCGCCATTGGCTATTATCTCGAATTAATTGTTCATCGCCATTAGGAGCTCGCTATGTTCTAAAGGTAAACTGCTATAGGAAGAATCGATTGAGTGAGAACAATTGATTATAATCAATACTATTGTCCATCGGGTAATTACGGGAAAATGCTAATTCGTTCAGTAGAATGGATCAAATTTGTGTCTACAAATTCTTTATAGTAACTATAGTTCTATTGTTAATATCGTATACTTTTCGTTAAAACCTATTTATCAATTTACTTCCCCGAACGGTTTCTTCGTCATCTCAATGCTTATAAACTTTTCTCATAAGCCACTGTAAATTATCCCAGTTCATATTTCAGCAGAACTTGTTCGCTATTTTACTTGGTAGATACTTTTTTTATTAGTTAACAAGACTAGCACATATTCTCTTAGAAGGCAAATTGCTTATATCTATTATATGCTCTAATTGCTTATATCTCGTTCTATACAACTGATTAGTAGCAGTGCTAGTATTGTAAGATTAGTACAGGTATTAGTCGATTCGATATGGAATCCTTATAGCGTTATATAGGTAACCGTTACGTAAGTATGCAAAGAACTTGACCCAATTTAAAAATCGAAGTGCATTGATTTCATACGATTTCACCTACATATTCCATTATTATTTCAATGAGATTTTTTTCTGCGTATTTATCAGCAAAACTAGGTAATTTAGAGTTGATACAACTTTGTATTATTTGTATTTCACAAAGCACGAAAGAAACACACGTTAACAACTGTTTCTCTTCTTTGAATTTAACATTTTATTTAATCACTACAAAGTTAATTTCATACAAATAAAATATTAAATAGTTCATGCAATATAGACAAACTATTTTATTAATAAATGCGCCTCTCTAATTTCAATCTTAGGTGAGATATTTTTGAGCGCAATGAAGTAAATAGAGCACATGTCACTTATCCCGATATTGGTATCCCGATGCATCCACCGGATGCGTCGGGTGGATGGCAATTGGAGAGATTGCTCGAATGCGACGCGCAAAAGCGTGTCCTAGGAGTCCTTTTCATGATTCACGGGCAAAATACATTGGACCAGAATAAGTACGTCAAACTTGAGATTGACATTTATGTTTTCATATCTTGTTTACGAGCGAAAAGAACCATGGTTTTTGTTTCGTACGTTATTCATCGATACCGTAATAAAATATTATATCTGTTTGATTTATCACGTAGATACGAATATTCGAGGAAGCCAAATTATTGTTATGAAAAATGGTTCGTGAATTTTGAATAAACAAAGTTTTCCAAGATATGTATCAATCGCTTAATTGCTACCCTTGTAACTTTCCGCTAGCACGCAATAATGTAGAAAGAACAATTGTACATTGCTTTAGCTCGCGTGATAGGAAGAGTTCCAGTCACACATATAAGCGAATAATTTGCTTTGATGATGACGCGTAATCATAATCAATACGCTCTGGTTTATTTCTGGATTTGATTGATATGAATGTGATATTTATATTGACATTATATTAGTATTTCAGTATCTTTCTTCTTTTTATAATTTTGCAATAATTATCAAATAAAATCTAAATAAAATTTAAAGAAGAGAAATGATTCTTGTGCTTGTTCAAACTTGAGCTTTCTATCTCAAGAAGTAGTAAAAGTTTTGATATATTTTATTAATATATTATTATTCTAAATTTTAAACGTAGTCTATTTATTTTGTGAATGCAACGAGTATTTGCATAGATAATCAATTTAATGTTATTTAATTATTTTACATGCGAAAAGTATCTTTAGGTAAATTGTTTCAACATTATGGAGAGAGCATTAATCTCTTTATATAATGTAGCTTTGCAATTGTGCAAGCTGCACGAGTGGTTTTGCGTTCATCAATGAATACCATTAAATTGTGGAAGTAAATAGCGTGGAACGGCGTTTTATGATAAATGTGATAACGTAAGCTTATAAACGATCAATGACGATGAATGTGACTAATGAATCACTAACTTTACTCGTTAGCGAAACGTTTATCCGCGCTTACCATCAGTGCGCGTTAAATCGCTTCGATCTTTACACTCCGCTCTTTCGTTAATAGTATCTCACTACATACAACAAAGACGATTTTCGTTTACAGGGCTTTTTTATGTAAGTTTGTGTAGTGTAATCCAATTTGTTGTTTCTTTTATCGGTTTTTACAATGACCCTATCTGAACGGATCTTTTTACTGTTTGCTATTAAAGTAACGTCGAGTGAATTTATATCGCGTTTTTCCCAAGTGACACGTCATGATAAAAATCGCTCTCTTGCGCCCGTATACTCTGCTAGCTGAAAACTTTTTGTTATTCGGTTAGTTCCGTCATAAAAATGGATTTATCACCGTTCCGTCGGAGAAATGTCGGCTTATTTGTGCGAGGAAAATTGCAGTAGAATCGTCGGTGTTTGATTTCAAAAGTATCAACGAGTTATAATATTTATTTGGTCGATCTATCGACAATATTAATTTGTTTACACAATGTTACGTGATAGTACGAATTAATTGCAATATACACAAATGAAATATATAAATTCTCTATAATATCTATATAATTTTCAATTTAAACAGACATTTTAATAGAATCGTTTGTTTCATGTCGAAATACAGATATTACAATTTTTACACACGAGGTTAAATTAGTATATCCACATTAATCATATATTACATATGCCCATTTATCCATCAGTAATTAATAAATATTTTGTAAATTATGCTTATTCAATCGTAAGAAATGATCGAGACAAAGATAAATCGATATTATTTATGCAAAGACATGAAGAATATGAAAACGACTGTTGTTTGACGTTGAGTGATACAATTACAAACGAAATTGAAACTATACAATTCAGCGCGTCTCGATATTAACTGATATTTTCCCATTTCATTAACTGCTCCGATTTCCTTCGATTTCACCCCGGTGTTCGATATTTCAATTCTCGGACAATTTATTTTCGCCTTGCGCACCACTATATTTTCCACCTCTATTTGTATGTAACCGTTTTATTGTCGATTATTCCGATTTCGGTTTTTGCTTTTGCATTCGTTTTTCGTACATCACGATTCCGAATGATCATCGGTGATCATTTCCTGTGGCAACCGAGGACAGAGAAGCTAATGAAGAATTAAATGAACAACTCTACGTATTTTTAGTTTGATGTTACGTGCTATATATTAACGTACCATGAAACGCGTGGTCTTCATAATTCTTTAGTAATTATCACTCATTACTAATTACCACTTAAAACGAACGCCGAATATTAAGCGCACAGTGTCTACGCTTCATCATTTTGCTTGAGAGCACTCAGTTGACAGTAATAATAGTTTCCTTGTGTTTGTGACAGGTGCAAATATTTCTCAACGTTTTCTTTGTCTTTACTGTATGCTGCTTCCCCCGATATATAAATTTGGCACGTTGCCACTTATCTTTTACGGTGGTCGCTTTTCGTTATAGTAATATACGCTCTCTATCGCTGTCGTTCTGGTACGCGAGTTTAAGTTCCGCGAAGCATCGAAAATAGCGTTATCTTAGGAAAGAGAGCATAACCAAGCGTTTAAGCATTCCGCGCAATGTCGCGCTTCTTCAATTTGATCTCGTTTCGTACGCCACAAACGTACACGACCTATCACGTATAACTGCTACTTAAAATTCTACTTTGCGTCTGACAAAAATATAAAAATTTTTCTATTTCGGAAAGTGACGATAGTATTTTCGTGATAATTGTAGCACAAACTAAACGTACGTATACACGAGGAGTGATCTGTATGCAAAAACCACCGGCGGTTTATACAAATTCGTCGCGTGCTGTGTCATAGTGAATTCCGTAAGCACGATAGCGTTCGCAATTCCACGGTTAGTTACACTTACAGTGCAGCGATTTACACGCGATACCACGCGAAACGATTTATTTAAGCCAGCAGGTAGTAAGCTTGCATGTCTCTGTACGATCGCTGTAACATCGGTGCCCTTTCGACGTTATTTCATTACATTGAATTGATACGTCTCGCGTGCTCCGATAAGATATTCTACATAATCTAATAATCAAATCTTCTATCTTATCTATCATCCGCAATTTTTTATCGACATTCTAAATTCGTGAAACACACGTCGTTTCTGTTTGTACAAAATCCTTTCTGTTTGACCTCGGTTGTTCTGACGAAAGCTCGGTTTATTATTTATACATATATCGCCACTTTTCTTTAAGCGCAAGATCGATGACAGCGAAGAGAACTGATGTAATAATAGTATTTCTTAAATATATCAGCGACGTGTTATAAATCTTAGATCAGTACAATTGTAAATAAATTTTCATTTCTAGAATCACTTTATGTTGTATTGGTTCTTTTTTTATTGTCGAATTAGATTTTTTTAGTTGACTCTATATCGAGTATTGGTTTCGGTGCGAAAGCTTTTCTCAAGATTCAGTTTTGTGGCGCGGGACTTTTCGCGTTAAAGACCACCGCGAGACCGTTCTTCTCTATATAGCACAATTCTCCCCGAAGAGCGAACAGGTGTGCTGGAAAGAAATATTTGCGGTCCTTACTGCAGCCATTATTTCTCCGCTATTTGGCAAAGATACGTTCGGGCTTTTCTTATGTATGTAGGTATGTAGGTGGCGAAAAACCTTTCAAGGTTTACTGAAACTGGGGCATCGCGCTCGCTGTTTCCACATGGCAGCAGCGGTAAGATTCGTTCTGCAATGTTCAGCCTAGCGTGAAGATATGGAAAGATATAATCTACTGACGATAAGACTTCGGAGAATGATATTCAAAGGTTACGAGCCTTATCCTCGCGTGTATGGAGCCTTCTTCCGGTTTGCGTGCTCTTAGAGGTTGTCCGCGCAAGGTTGCGTATGAGAAATGCAATTTGTATCTTTTTGATGTTTAATATTGGTATTTGAATGCGAACGTGTTTCCCTGCGTTACAGCGTAAAAAGATATTTTACACGAATATGTGTGATACTAAAATGTTCGATAATTGCGAAATATTTAAAAATCCATAATGTTCATGGACGCGTATTTCTATCTTTTTACCTTCTTCCTCTTCTCTCTTCGAAAAATGAAGAGACTATAAGATATTAACCTACATGCTGAAAAGAGTGTTGGTCGTTTCGCGCGCATCGTGAATCGTAAAATCGCGTTAGAGTAATTCACGATGCGTCCTTGTAAATCTTCGCGAATCAAATTTTCTTGACCTATTTGACGAATTGTTCGTCGTAAGATTTTGAAACTTACAACTTGGAATAATGTTATATTTAAGAAACGAGAAACAGTTGTATATTCAACTAATGTAGTTCAACATTATTATTTTTCTGTTATTATATCTTGGGATAAAACATTTTCTTATAAATAACGCTATAAGATTTTGCAACGCAATAGGATTTTATATTCATAAACTTTATCGTTCGATTGCGAGTTTATCTAAAGTAATATAATCATTCCAAACATTGGGATAGTGAAATATCTGCCTGCCTGAGATAATATTATTCGCGGAAAAGAAACTGGTGCAAGTATAATGCAATTTGTTCTTGAGAAAGAGATAATCTCAAAAGAGAATACAAAGTTTCAATAAAACATAATCTGAATGAAAGTATTAAAGTACTTCAAATTATATATTGCATAAAATTTATAATCAAGATGGAAATTTTGTTACAGTATTGCTTGTTTATTTTACATTACTTTTATTCGTAGATGTGTACACACAATCCAATATACATATTGGATTTAAAAAGGATTAGCATAAAATTTCAAAAACATTATTTTTCCCATACTTTCTTGAAGAATAATAATAATACATGATGATAGCAAAGTACGTTGTTCACTAAAAGTAAAAATCTGAATTTTCTTTTCTTAATAGTATTAGACAATTTTGCAAAGTTCTGCATTGTATATTGTTCCTTTACTAGATAATACATCCTTCTAAAGTCGCTCACATAATCTCCAGCAGATGTATGTGGCGTGCAAAATACGCCAAGTTTTAATGCGAATTTACTCTGTAATGTGCAATTGGATACGTTCTATTGTCCTAACTTTTGATTAGTGCACTGTCGTAATATTCGCGAGAACTTGCGTTTGCATTGTCCTGGATAATTTTCATTCGTTCTATGAAATTCGTTCTATGGAAAAAATTCATAGTGATATTTTCATTTCTATTTCGAGTGAAATGTGAGAAATATTGAAGTATGAAGTATTATATTGCAATATATTTTGTTACGAAGGAAAATCTTTCGACAGTGTATAAATAGTTCAAATATTACACAACATATTTAAAATTCATTAATTTAGTAAGAATCAAGTATGTAGAATCGATAATTTTGTTATAAATCTTTAGATTGCGAAGGGATTCTAAGTATTTATAAAAGGTTTATTGTATCTTAACTTTATCAGGCTAGAGATTATATATATGTAAGGCTATTCGAGCTTTTTTATTTACATATTTACTTTCAATTTGTTGGTCATTATCACAATTGTGAATGTATTATACTTACCCGCAACTCTCGCCTCCTTGCACGCTTCGTACATGTCTTGTTTGATCTCCGGATTGTCGTCTGCGATAGTCTCGCCAACGGTCACGAATCTCTCGACCGCCAAATTTACCGCCTGGCCGACTCTGGCGACCGCTCGCAAACTTCGGTCCGAGCATAGCGGTCGTTCTCTATGTGAGATTAACGTGGAAATCTGTAAAGATATATTGCATTTTCATGAGTACACAAAATGGAGTTCTAACACGTTTATGTAAAATTCTATTTTAGAACTTTGATGTAATTGATGTAATTGAGAAACTTTAGTCTTTCCTCAAGGAGTTCTAGAGCCATATTTATTGCACCGCATTATTGCCATAATAACAAATATCAAAACCGCGAGCTACAAAATTTATCGTTTCAAAATTTAATATTTTATATGAATAAAATGAGACGTTGAATAAAAATCATAAACGAAAGTCAAGTCCAATTCCCATTTAATGTAAAAAGGGTCGACTGCTCGTAGACAGTTGCTTTTACAGACTAGTTTATCTCGCTGCCGGTGTATCCCTTGTTTTAATTAACGTCGTCATCTCAGCTAACCCAGAGCGATTTCAAAATAACCAACAAGTTCGTCCGTATACCGGTAACGGGCATATTCCACACTTGGTTCAGTCATACATGACTAGCGATGACGCGTTGCGCGCAGAATTGCGTCAGAGTTTGCAGCTTCATAAAACTATGTAATGCGCCCCGAGCATTCACGAATTGTAGCGGCTACACTGCATTTTCCACACAATTAGACGGTGTATTTGTGCACCGTTCCTCTCAGAAATGTCTGCCTCGCTCGAAGGAGGGAAAAGGAATACGGGCTGTTCGCGAAGGGACGAACTCGTGGGCTATTGTTCTGAGAGATAAATGCGTGCAGATGTGCATGCACACACATACACAGGCTTGCACGCGTGTAAACGATTCCATTCATCCCGATTCGATCGTCTTATGTAAATGAGGGAGATGTCTATGACGACACACCTTTGTTGCGTATGATTTACATGTATGCACGGGAGCATGAATGGCTGTGGTAGCATAAAACTATATTTTGATGTCTTATTATCGAACGTACCTAATGTTATAATGTCGAAATTTGACTGTAATAATATGGCTTTGACGCTAATAATATCAATTAATTGCATTATATTTTTTTGCACTGATGAGTGAAAAAGCAAACATTGTCGATATCCATACAATTATTCAAAGATTTTATTTTGTTTTTTGTACGAAAGATTAATAACATTGCTGTACAGCACCTTGTTTGAAACAGAGATAGACATATAATTCTGTTACTGTTCTGTTACATTTTTTCCACGCAAAATAAATGTTTGAATGGTTTCATTTGTCTGTCATGCAGTTTATATAAATGTTAACTTTTTAAAAAACATTTGTACCTAATATGCGACATATACATTTCGTGGCGTTTGGTTATACATTTTATGTTAGCAATCCGTTGTGTTATTTGAACGTTCTTTAAAATGCGAAAAAATTTCATTTTGCAAAGTGTATATTAAATAATATAGTTTAAATATTACGTTTTTAAATGTTTTTAAACAAGAATTTCATTTGATCAGATTTTCATATTTATCACAGTATCAATATCTTTCTTATAAATATAATTTACAGAATTCCAGGTAGAAAATGTGCAGGATATCTTACTTTTTAGCGCATTATACTTTAATGACAGACGTTTGTCGTTAGCAGGAACTAGTAACGAAGGCCGTCGCTCGCAAGGATCTCGCGCAAAGTTCAATATAACTTTGCATAATTTCCGTCGACCGGAACTCCATTTTTCACGATGAAATTCCAACGGGTTTCCTCGAACGACGCGCGCCGACGAGTAACCGACGAATAATTGAAATACTATCTTCTCGTAGGAAAATCGGTCGCTTTGCATGAAAATTCTCGAAAGTCCATGAATTTATGCGTTCGTCGACACGGTATTTCATTTTTCATTAAGATTATATAAACTATTATGTCTTAAGCCGATATTTTTTTTATCTCTCGCTCGCTGCATTGGTATTAACAATAATAAGTCCCTGGCGTTGTTGGCGATATCGATCCAAGTTCTATCGACGATACTGTTAATCGCTTTCACGTGCGAAATTCATCTCCCGGCTTATACGTGGCTATTCGCGGAATTTTCGATATCGCCGGTGAATATTTAGCTCGCGAGATAGCATCAATCAATTCCGATGTCGCATCGCGGTAGCGAAGCATTTCCTGACGTATCTTCCATCCTCCGTGACACTGTAGCGAGAGCTCGGATCTGTAACTTATGTTCCATAACGGGAGCGGTTCGTGAATTTATCGCTCTAATACCGACGACCATACGTGACACTATGACGTGCGGAAATAACTTACCCTGCGACCGCAGTATCACGTATAATCAGGACGTATTGACGCATTATCACGTGTCGTCTTGTTCACGGGAAAATTCGATAAGGATTAATGACATTACTTTGATCATGATATGAACATGTAAAAAAATAATATCTATACTTTAATAAAGTATTTATTTTATATCCCTGTTGCTAGTTACGGAAAATAATATACACCCGAAATTACTTTTCCTTGTTATACTTTGTAAATAAAATCTCTGTTAAAAGCTTCTGATATATATATCAAATATCGATATCCTGTCCCGATGTAGCAATTTTATTTGTGCTATCACGATAATCCGATAAATAACGTTAAGCAATTCCCACGTGTTCATTAACACTGCAGTGTGACGTATAAACGGAGTTGTGTAATTATTCATAAAAGACTGACATATATTACGTTCAGTATTGCGCATTTTTAATTTCAATGATGATTACGTGCAATAATGCAGTACATGTCAACATACATAGAAAGAATAAGTAATAATAGTAGTATTGCTGAAAATGTGCCTATTATTAATTTTCTTTGTCAGTATATAGAAGTGTCAGGATACATTCAATGAGTCACGCACCCAAAAAAAATAATTTTTATATACGTGGAATCCTCTAAATCTTAGAGAATTTTACTCTTATATTGATTTCAAAAGGATTCAAGAAAAAAATAGTATAAACAAGAGTATTTAAAAGAGAAAAATGTATTTTTCATTTTATTAAAAGAGGAATATATTTGCTGTAAAACAGTAAGCTTAGAATAGAGATTATAAAAAAAAATCACTTTGAATGTAAAATACTTTTTTTGGGTGCGCGTTGATTTCATCTAAGTTTTAATTCTCTATTATGAAATCATATTAAGTTTTCGAAGTACATGAATTTTTAAGACTTTTTCCGAATATATAAACAATTATTGAACTTGTTCATAGTCATGTATAAACAAAGCCTCGGCTTATGCGTAATTTTACTTAGTATGTTGCTGGATTATATTATTAAAGTGCTGAAGTAGACTTTTGTTTCTGATATTTCTTCATTTTACGTCTTTTTTATTTACGAAATAGAAATTGGAACTTCGCGAATATGAACGCGGTAACGTCGCTACAGCGAGAGCGATGAGCCGCCAATTCTTATGATTTGAACAGATGGCAGCCTATCGTTTCGTTTAGCAGAGATGAATATTTCTATATAAGATATCAAGAATATTTTAAATAATTATCTCGAAAGCGCTGACGAACGGAATTTTTCGAGGTCATATATTTAAAGTCTAAAATTTTTTATTTCTATATGAAAAATCCACCAATTTGAAATGAATACATTAATAAAATAAAAATGCGATTACACGATCAATAGTATTTTCGAGTTCTTTTTCACGTTCAGAAAAATATTTGATGATCCATAAAGAATCCATCCGAACCTAAACGAATGTACCACATGAAAGAGAAAGAGAAGCTTTTCGCGGATAAATTTAATTAAAGTGCTCAAAGAACGGGAATCGCAAATGAGATTGGACGAGTAGATTTGACTGATTTTAAGACTTAAGCATAATTTTATGAATTCTCTTTACTTTTCCTTTGCAAAGTCTCTCCTGAAAAGAAGAAGGTCAGCAGTCGTGTTAATCAGGTGATTTAAAATTCTCATTATGGATACTCGAATCAAAGTTTTGTTATCTCGTTTCAACTCATTATTTTTTTACACTTTTCTTAGTACTTTCGATTATTTTCCTTTTTTCTTTTCTCCTTAGAAAAAAGAACGCATATATGCGATTACTCACTTGCGGCGTAGTTACTAAGTCTCTTCGTATCTTTATAAAAGATGCATGAGCTTTCACTCCGTCTACGGTCGTCTTTCTTCGAGTTTTCTCATTTCGCCATTTCTTTCCTGGCTCACGTTGTTCTGCAGGATACAATTTTTCGTTTTTTATTTATCTGGCAAGCATGTACTCTTCCTTTGCTTTCGATCAATTTCCTCTTTGTGTAATCTGATATTGTAACGTGACATTTTTTTTGTATGAGCTGGCACACATTTATAAAAATTTACAAATATGACTTTAAATAGGTTCTGCTTTTTTAAATCTAATTCTTTAAGTTCTCTAATTTTCTAAAATGCTTTGAAATTAACGACAAATAACGACATGATTGCACTGATGTCATCTGTGCATTGTAATCTGTGCAAAAAGATTTTTTAAAGGAAAGGAAAACATGTCGATTTTTATTTCTAAGTCACTGCATAAATGTGCTTCGTTAAAAATTTCGGAAACCGATTTTATTTATAACCGATAACAGTCACTATCCAGTCGGCAACGTAGGCAGGATGTATTTTCTTCTTTCACGAGTCTCGAGTCACTGCCGAATAAACAGCAAACGAAATGACAGCGAAAGGCATGCGGCGTTTTTCAATCAATCGCGATCAGTTCGAGCCAATTTCCCACCATGACAGAAGAGGGAGATTACGTCGATAGAATAGAGAAATCCGGGGCATTGAAGAGTATAAATGAAAATTCTGCTTTGATTTGTGAGTGAAAAGCTTGAAAGAGAAAAATAAAGGTTATACACGAGATTAATCGATAGCTCTGTTGATGTAAAGAAATTTTGGTATCGGCGAACAAAAGTTAGGAAACCGATGAAAACGGGTTATCGGACCAATTTGCTTCGCGATGCGAATTAGAACGATCCACTAATTGATCCGCCAAGTATGCACGTAACATCGACCGTTACAAACGAGTCGTGAACAAAGCCGCGCTAATTTGGAGAATTCAGTTACAGTTGTCCAACGGCCATTGTACCACAGTCCATCGTTTCTGTTCCAAAATTAACACTGTACTGTCCATATCGAAGTTTGTCGAATCGCGAAAAATAAAGATCAATCCATTAATATGTATCAACTCGGCGGAAATTAAAAATAGCTCCGCTAACAAAATTTAATGTAGAATTTCTTGCAGAAATTGAGATAATCAAATTTCAAAATAATTCTCAATATATTGTTAGATTACATTTGCTATGTTAATTATATATATTTGAAATTTTTATATTTTTTTCGTTTTCTATGTAAAGCTTAGAAACTTTTCTTAAAAAGTTATTAAAATTTGTTATTATGATACTGGTATTGAAATTATGACAATTATTTAAACCAATAATTTATTATTCATCGTATGAACATCTCTCGACAATTGCAAACCGTTTGTAATCTCATACAAGAGTACTTACTGGAATGCATGCTTTTCGCGGCGATGCTCACATCTATAATTAATCATGGCGAAAGCATAAGCTCCATCGACACAAAGTTTATGTTAGCTCGTTAAACGAACTCGATGAATCGCTATAGAAAATTTACATACGTCATAATATGACGCATTAAATCAACTAGACTAGCGAGTGCTTATACCGAGTACTTTGTTCCGTACATATTTCCTACGTGGATGTTTTTTCCTAGTTTTTGCTAGTTTTTTTAAAGCAGTTTTTTTTATGCATTCGACAATTTATCTGTATTTATAAAATTAACAATTATTTTAATATTTTTTAAATTGAAGGATACTTTAAATTTCAAACGAAGTTATATAAATATAAATTTTGAGAAGATATATCTTGTATGATTTCCTCCATCGTAACTGAATACATTAATTTTATGAAAGTCCTCTTCATACAGTCCATCCTGGTTAACGATGTTGTTGTATAAATAAAGATAGAGCAGGTCCTGGTAATCCGTTTATTCCGTGATTGGATTTCAGGCGATTCCATAGATATGTCACGAGATTCTCCTCTCTCGAAACTATCGTTGAAGGCTATTCGATTAAACAGTATTTTCGTGGTATATTCATTATGTGATATTCGCTTCAGAATCAAGCAGACACGTATCTGCTAAATTTATCCTTTTTTTCAAAAATTAGAATATTGTATAATTGGAATTGTATAATTACAATTTTATACTGTAAATGTTGTAAATTATTCAATATTTTATTTTTGGTTCGAATTTGGTTCGTGAAAAGATATGATTGCTTTAAAATAATCTGTTTTAAAATTTTGTAATTGTCTTTTATAATTAATTCCGCAATTAATTTGAATTAATTTGTTGCGTTTATTGAAGATGTTTTCGCCAGTACATCCACGTCGCTTAATACAAACGATCTTTATGTACTGTTTTTAAATGAGCACATCAAGTTAAACATCAAGTTAAGTAAAGTGCGACGTGTTTGTGGCAAGTGGTCGAAATTCGTTTTGCAAATGACATGCTTTTAATCGTTGAAAATTATTCAAGACCGCGAGCTTTGTTGTGATAGAAAAACGAACTTCTCGTCCGCCGTTTTACTGCCGTGCGAATGGCGCATAAATCTCCCTTCGTAACTCGTTTCCGATGGACTACGCAAGCGTAACGCAAGCCGGATTTCCACTATAGGAGAGATAGTGCGCATGGTTAATTACATATTTTACGTAAGTCGCATGTAAAATTTACTAAAATCGTAAATAAATACTATCGCTAAATCGCGCGAACACGAATATGTAACATCGCGATAATCGTGAAAAGATTAGACTGACACATGCAGCGAGTGAGTTTGACACAAGTGTTAATAGACTTGCGTGACTTTAAATTATAAAGCACGTAGATGAGCTTTCCGGATAAGTCACACGGTTTTATTTCCGACGCTTCACAACTTTATTAATACCCATGTCAGTAACGCAATGCATATTTTCAAACGCGGTCGGATAATTAACGTAACGGAAAATGTAACTCTGATCGTTAAAATTAATTTGTATGAAACATAAAAATCGTTTTATGAATATTTCAAGACATATATACTATCCTTTTAATCCAATTATCTATTATAAAAAAATATGACTTTTATTAATAAAATATATTAAATTGTCAAAAAAGCAATATCTTTGTTCTTTGTTATAATACGTATCGTTTTATTAATTACATTTTGAATACGATATACGTTAATTCTTTTAATGTATATTATAATTTCTGAAATATATAAAAATTTATATAAAGTCACTGAATGGCAGAAGTTTTTGTGATTTGATTTTGTCAAAACGTTGTTTCTTCGCTTCAATTCTCGACTTTCCTCATAAATCAACCTGATCAATTTTATTTAGTTCACTATTAATATTGTACGAAATCTTGATGAAAAAGAAATTTCCTCCGAGAATTCTCCCCCTAATATCTACGAGAGTGTTCAAGGATTCGATAGTGTTTTGTGTGTGCATATACGAAATAGGAGGTAGAAAAAGCCTCCTCTGTCTTTGAAGGGATTCTTGTTTAAAATAATACTACTAGAGCAAAATAACGATGGTCGAGAAGAAATCTTCCTAAACAAATACTCAAATATGGGGAATTTGTGTTACCTTGATGAAGTTTCTTCTAAACGAGGCAATATAACTTCTTGCGAAAAACTCATAATTGCGATGGATTGCACAAATCGCGAAAAATCCACATTTGGAAGAGATTCTTACAAGTTGTTACCAGTATAAATAGATACGAGAATTTGGAATGATTGCCAAGTATTTACGAGTACCTATGTTATTTCGCGTCAATTTGGCATCCAATTTTCTTTCGACGTTTCTTGCGCTTGTCTAACTTTTACCCATCCATTTCAATTTAGATTTCGTGAAGCTCAATTACACGCTATCAAAGTAGGTGCAATTTTAATCGCACGAACTCTTCTCGTCCGTTCTTCTTCAACGCACTCAACGACTATATTTTATGTAAGAGATAAATGCGCTTGCTGTAAATATCGGTAGCCTCGGGAAAAATCGATTACAACGTGAATCCATCTCACCGCAAACACTTTGAGATGCAACGATCTGTTCTTTCCATATGGAGAAGTCTATCAGGATTTATAGTGAAAATTTTACCTATGGATCCTATCTTCTAGCCGTATGATTTTGTTAAAGTTTAGTTTGCTATATTCTTCCGGAGGCTTCTAAGAATGATTTTTAAATCACGGTTAACTTGATACTGATTAATGGCTTTTATCCCTCTTTTATAATGGTTCTCCGCTTTTAAGTAATATTTATCGAATGAATCATTTACGATGATATATGTTTATAAGAATCGAAGTCATGTTAAAATAATATTTTTAATGAAGAATATTTTTTAATAAAAAAATATAAAAAATTTTTAATTCCATTACAATTTTCAAGAATGTTCCATGAGAATTTTTCAAAATATTTTTAAATAAATTTAAAATTTTCATGACTGATATGAAAAACGAGTTATAGAACGCTGCTGAATTATTTCATAATAAAAATTTATTTTGCGTTTATTTGTAGATACAACGTACAAATGAAAAAATAGAATATAATTCATTCATTCGTAACACTTGTACGTTCCTATGCAAATTACATTACCGCGGAAGGAAATATAATTATTCATTGACTTGTTAGCATATTATTATTCTTATGAAATTTTCTACCACAGAAAAATGAAAAATCCTATGAGTTCAATCTTTGCGGTAAAGTCATATTTCTCAGAGTGATATTTCACAGAAATAATGTACATGCGCATGAAAATATAAATACGTATTAACATATAAATATGTGGTTATTCCTTGAATTGAACTTAGAATGATTTAAACATATTTTTATTAAGTTTTCACATAATGAAGATACATATCTTATATTTTCTATTAATCGCACTATAATTATTTCAATCTTACGTTTGTCTATTAATAATTTAAATATAATTTTTTGTCATTTTATTTATTTGAATTAAAACTTATGATTGAATATTTTATGCACTACTTTTAAAAGTAATTGTTCTCTAATTTTAAGTACAATGAATTTGCGTATTTAAATAAATTAAGAAATACGTATTTAAAATGTGAATCACGGTTATATGTCTTTCGTTCGAGGGTTTTTAGACGTTCATTAATTTTCTTCTTTTTATACTTCCATGGCGGAACAAAGAGTTTCAAATCAGCTTTTGATTATAGCGACACGATAAATGGTAACCCTCTCGGCGGAGCTTTATGATGTTTCTAAGGAGATTTGGCATTTTCCTGAAGCTTTTCCGAGTTTGTCCTACGCTAAAGAGATATCTAACGTTTTTTAAATGACAGAATTCATTCTAAAATTAGATCATAATTATCAGATTGTGTTGATTTATTCTGAGAATATTATAAATAAAGAGTCTTTTATTTATCGTATATATTTTTCATTTTTACGTACATAGAAAGGTTTATAAATTGAAACGAGTTTTAGATAATAATTTAGATAGACTTAAGTGATGTAATTTGTTTTAAAGTCGTACATACATTATACATATACGTGTAGGCATAATAAACTTGCGTTTTAATATACTTGTACATGTTATATAAGCTGAGTTGTAAAGTGGACTTTAAATGTCAAGTGCAATGCTTGTGTGGAATAAGAAGAATTCTAATGCATTCATAAAGAATACAAATTTACCATAGGCTCATATTTATTATATGCTATATTCGTTAGTATTTAGAAAAACGTGTTAATGCATATGATAAATAGAACATCGATAACTTCTAAAAGACCCTTTTTCCCGATAGGGTCGATACGCTGGAACTTTTGATAATTTCGGTACGATCAGTGGATCGTTACATTGCGGGAACATACCTGTCGTTCACCAGCCATGCCGCCCTCGTACATGCTTTCTCGTCGATAATACACCGCCGGCATACAAAATTTTAACGATATGAACCCACCGGGATCCCGTCTCTTAGTCTTATCGCACTATAATAGTTTTTCTTTAATCTATTGTTAATTATACTAATATTCTGTTAAGGTCGTTTATTATTGTGCCTGTCACGATTGTTTTGTCGGTTATATCTTCGTCTCTTTTCCGTACCTCTCTCCAGCCATTGACTTTTCGTTTTGGCTAATCGTATGATCAAAATATACTATGAATCGTCAACGTCGTTAAGATATGTATGCTCTTCTTTTATATGTATAGAAATATTACTTTTCTCTCTCTCTCTCTCTTTCTTTTCCTTGGTGCAGGTGATCTCGTGTTCGTTAACAAGTGATATTTTGGAACTCTTGGATATTTTGCCGTTCCTTAAGCCGCTTTCTTGCGCGGCGCGCGATGGTGGCAACAAAAATAGACGCGCGTGCGACGGTCAAGTATGTGCAATATGTATGTATGTATGTATATATATATATCTCTCTTTCTCTATATATCTGTAGGAAGATCACTGGTTGTTTAGGCTGCTACTACAGGTCCAGAACTTGTCTCCAGGCAAGTGAGGTCGCCGTGTCGAGCCGAGCTCGCTCTTGCAAGTTCGTCGTCACCCTCTCGACGAGGTGCATGACCCGTTGACGGCAAAGTGGATTGTTGCTGATCCTCGCCTTCTCGCGATCTTTCTCTCTTAGGCTCTCTGAGATTTCGTCCTCTCTCGTTGAAACGATCGTTGAGGCTGTGGGGTTCTCTTCTCTCGAAGACGCCTTGGCGTTTCAGTTGGAAACTCCGAGTTTCAAAAGTTCACTCGTCCAAGTAAACCTCCGGGACCCGGCGCGTTCCAATAATCGTTATCTTCGTTGCTGTACTCGGACCGATCTTACTCGCAAGGGTGTATTCTACGATGAATCGAGGGACCCGTCGGGGCGGGAAGATCACGGCGAGATCGTTTAGGCTGTGCGAGGAATCTGCTCCCACGCGGATCGGCACGCGTGATTGACGGTTAACGATAACGACGACCGCACGTTAAGGGTGCACGACTCGCTGCTGTCTCGCGTGCGCGCGTACACAGTGTGGGCGGACGACATGTGAGCCACGCTAATGTGCGTATGCACCATCTATACCCGCGGTATTTCGGCGCTCTTTTTTGCCGTTGCCTTTTTTTTTTTTTCCTGTACACCACGGCACGTATCTACCTTTCGCGCGCGTATCGTTGACTGCACGACTGCTGATGCGACATGTGTGTATGTGTGGAAGGTGTGGAGAGTGTGAGGGTGAGTGTGTATGTGTGTATGTGTGCTGTGCGTGTTTTGGAGGGTGTACTCTATATGTGTGATTTTTCGGAAAAATGGATATGCGTGTATCTGGGTGCACGTATCACTTGTACGTGTGCGCACACTTAGGCACACGTGTCCGTACGACGAGTACGCGACGCCGTTTCACAAGGGTGAGTGGCTGAACCGTGAGAGGAGCATATACGTATCTATATATATGAGAACGAGTGACGCGTACGCAAGGGGTGTATGCTTGTGTGTGTATGTGTGCGCGCGAGAACGACGGAGCGCGTGTCGGCTTCGAGAAACAGGTACCGGCCTGCCGAGTGCCTAGGGGAAGACTGGACTCGGAAGCAGCGACTCGGTGGCAGGATCCACGGGGAACGACGAGCGCGCGGCTGTGTGAATCGGTCTCGCTCTCGCACGAGTATTCCCACCCCAAATCCACCTGCTACCCTCTCGCTCCCGCACTCGCTCTCGCTCGTGGTGTACGTGAACGAATGAACGGCTGCCGGGCACAGGCGCGCTGGCTGCTTCTCTCCACCGACCGAGAATCAATACGTCGGCAGCCCCGTACTTTCGCCCGCGAAATCTCAATTTTTACGCTCGACAACGAGTCGACTCGTCTTATTTTCGACCTTAGTCACTCCCGGATTGCTGCGACACGCTCGATCTGACCCCGTGCGTAAATGGCAGCCGGGAATGACTTGGGGATCATTTTTTGCGACACGATAGACCGTGTTTTTGCGTGCTCCGTGATGCACCGTCCAGGGGAACGCTCGCTTTTTGCTCCTCTTCAGCCGCTTAAAAAGCGCGGGAGATCCTTGTTCCCAATGAGAGTTCGATAGGAATCGAGAGACGATGATTATTTTTTATGTTAACATGAATTCTTATTATGAAAGTTTGCGCGCACCAGGAATAGTCAAAGAGAAAAAGAGAGAGAGAGAGAGAGAGAGAGAGAGAGAGAGAGAGAGAGAGAGAAGTAGAAAATAGAGAAAAAATAGATTTATAAATTGTTTATATCTACTTCTTGATAAGATGTGGTTAAATTATTACGCATGATTTTATTAATTCTTATATTTAATATGATCGTTGCCGTATGTCATTATTATTATTAACAACTTATCGAGTAATTTTTATGAAATTGATATTATTAATATCAGTAAATTTCACGTAGCGCTTTAAGCATTACATTTTTTTCTCAGTATTCGTAGAATGTAGAATTAACGCATGAAGATATTATAATTACGAATTTCCAATATTACGGAATATTGGAGATGCGGTTCTGGCGTCAAAGTTCGCGGAAGGATAAAATTTGAAAGCTTCATATTCATGTTGCATGTTTAGCCTTTCATGTAGCCCTTCGATTTTCACGTCAGTTTTAACACATACGTTCGATGCTATCGTCGACTGTGAAGCGCTTCGCTAGAGCGTTATAATAAGATTGACTTGTAGTCACTCATGATTAGAAA
Source organism: Tetramorium bicarinatum (assembly GCA_928718305.1). Lineage (NCBI taxonomy): Eukaryota > Metazoa > Arthropoda > Insecta > Hymenoptera > Formicidae > Tetramorium > Tetramorium bicarinatum. Next base: position 20,213,535 of record OV788321.1, read on the forward strand.
TTAGATAATCTTGCTATAATGACTCTCACCTTGACATTAAATACAGTATAATATGATTACAAATAACAAAGCTATCGTCATCGGATACGTTAAAATTTCGGAATTGATATATGACACAATTAGAGTGTTTCATAGGAGAATGATAGTTTTAATAGCATAATTATTATCGAAGTGAAAATGTGAATAACCAAGATTCAATTTATGAGCATAATAACAATTTTATGTATTTCGTGGTTAATGAGAAAGTCGCTTATGAGGAACGCTGTCTCGGTGCGCACTATCAATAACAAAATAATCCCTGATAGGAAGGAGACATCAGGAACGAAATGTCACGAATGAGAAATATTACCTAGAAGACGAGGGATCTGAAAGAGATGAGGAAAAGAATTGGATAACGAGAAAAAAAAACTCAGGGTAGCGAAATGACCAAACGGAGGAATAACGTGGTCGTCGTATATATATATTTGCGGTAGCCTTGCAGTTTGAAAAATCTTTATTACCGAGCGGATCCACGAAAAAAGAAACCTTTGAACATGACAATGATTACGTTTTTTAAGCTAAGAGAAGAAAATAAGAAATTTTATCTGGGAGACAGATTTACGGTTCTATATCTATTTGAAAATCCTGGATAAAATACGTAAGATACTCTGTATATACTTTTACACAGCATCGACGGATATCTGCGTACGCGATGACATACAGTCGGAAGTACATAGGTACTCAGTTAGTACGTATATTCTCTCGTCCTTCTGAGTAGCGAAGGATTTCTATCTCGTGTGAGACATTCGGCCATGATACCTCGTCAATGTTGAACTCGTGATAGTTGAGTAACAAATACTTGCAGCGATTACAAACTTGCTAAATACGTCACGCGCGTTAGATAATAACTATAGAAGTTAAATGCCACATCTGAGCGCATATAAGGGGAGGAGGGCATACTAATAAAGTTACTTTACAAATTAATATAATGAACGTGCTTTCTGCGCCTCTCTTTGTCTATGTGTTTTATAATTATCGTCTACTATTATCATCTACCATACGCCGTGTAAGCGAGGTGGATGCTGTGCCTAGTATCTTTCTTGGGAGAACTACGTACCATCGTTGCGGCGTAAGAGCATTGTTACGAAATACGAGGTACGCTCGTGTAAGGATAAAAGCCGCAGATTACAACGTAGAGGTGGAGATAAAGCGACAGGAAGGCTTCTTATGTGATACACGCGAGGGCGGAAATTTCTACGAACCAACGATCATGTTTTGAAATTAATGCGCGTTGCGAGATGTGCATTTTAAACGATTTCCTCTTACGATATTATCGAGATGCAAGGGATGCACGAGAGATGAGAGGAAGTAAATAAGATTGCACGGATAGATACGCAAGATGGTTAATGTAATGTATTTATGATGCTATACCAAAGCAGGCTGCAGCGGTACATATCTTACGCCTATCTGCCGCAAATGGCTTCTCGAGTCTTTCACATCCGTTCCCGCACCTAGGCACTATACCGTAACATCGTATTATACCGTGAAAATTAAATGAAGAATTATGGGCAGGCTTAATGCTCGTATTCGATTCCTCCTCGAATATCCCCAAAATCGATACCGAAACTATTTCGGTGATATGTCAGCCATCGTAGATTTCGGTAAATTAGCGTTCTTGGACGCTTACTTGCGTCTCCCTCGAGTTGCTCTAAGTTTCATTTAAAGGTTCTCTATCGTCCTATCAGAAAGTGCCAGGTTCTTGAGAACAAAGTTCACAGTCTTCGGAAAGTCGCGCAAGTACTTCCAAGTCTTTTGTACTCGCGACGAATGTTATTCGAAGTTGGCGACAAAAAACACACAATACCATAAAAGCAAAAGGAAGATGCATTTCTTCTTCAATGTTATCAATGAGAAGTGATAAACTTATGAAAGGCATTGTAAACTGTCAACAATTGTAAGTAAATTGAATTTCTCGAATCTATAATAAATTGGTATTGCGATTTCATAGCAATTATTAGCAAAAATTCGTTGAATTTAATTTATTCTTTGCGTATTCTTAATTTATTATTATTTATAAAATTTTATTCTTGGTGAATTATTTTCTCGAATTAATCGATATTCAACTGTACAATTATAATTTATGATATTTTACTACATTGCGATACAGCAACACGTGACAAAATAAAATGCATCGAAGAAATGCGCAGTCTTCCTATTTCTTTCATGATTTTTAATTTAGGCGCCGTTTGGCGATGTTCCAACTGGATAGATTCCAGGTTACGAGTTGGTTTTAAGAAAAACTTTCGATATAATATATATATAGAAATTTTATTCAGGAAGGGCTGATATCTGTAAATCCTGTAATTAACTAAAACTTGCTCATCTTAAGATCGTAATAAAAACAGTCCTTTTCATCCTGCATTGATCTGGAAGACTTTGCTTCGTTCGTCGAATGGGTTTCATTTTTACAGGATCTTCCATCTCCATATCAAATTCAGCAGATATTTTACGGAGATTCACAAAAAAAAAACCTGGAACCGCAACAGATTAGTCAGCGATTGAAAAACTTTGAGAAAAAAGATTTAAGATGTGATCGCTCTAAGTCTATTTTGAGTTTCAATATAGAAATAACGAATAAACAAATTTAAATATTAGTTTCTTTGAAACTTTGAAAGAAATAATGTGTGTGTACGTGTGTATGTGTGTATAGCACATTTGAAATGCATTATGTAATTCTGACTAGAATATTATTCCTTTATTTTATATATTAACTTTAATTAGACTGGAATTTTTACGGAATTTTTACGACAAGCTACAAAATTGCACATAAATACTGGAATCTAATCATGTCACTCTAAGCTTCGTATTGTAAGTTAGTGTCCAGGATATACCGCTATTTATGTGGAATTCTTTTACTCACTGCAAGCATGTCAAATGCGGTATGTGTTTTATGTGCGAAAGGAAACATAACCCGCAACAAGTTACGATCGAAGACGCCATTTTATGTCGCATACGAACAGTTATTCAGGACAATATTGGAATGTCTCAGATACTATTCCCTCGAATAATATGCAATAACAAATTTTAAAAAAATTGCAATTTCATTCCCTAAAAAAAGCTTAAATATATTTCTGAAAGAATTAAGGAAGTTCGATGTTTCGTGTCTTATATTTGTTGGCAAAAGTCCAGAAGGTTTTAATGTAAATTTTAAATGAAGACGATAGCAATGATGAAAAAGCATCTAAATAGATTTTTTATTATTATTGGAATAAAGCTCTAGCGTGTATCTAAGGGCTGTATTTAGAGCAAGTAAACGAGCACAAACAAGCACGAATGAACAACTCGTTTCAATGAAAATGCGAATAACATTACGAATATAGACGTACTGATTTATGCTTATTGAAACAAGTTATTTATTTGTGTTTGCGCTCGTTTGCTTAGTCTGAATCCGGCTTAATGTGGCGAAAGTATATTTATACGGAGATATTAGCAGTTGTAAATAATTACATTTTTGTCATCATAGATAGTTATGCTTGGCCATTTGTAATGAAAACTAATTGTTTCTTTGATATGTGGATATCGTCGTGTAGACGAAACTGTAAAAATCATGCTTAGCCGACCGTGTGTGAAGCCTCTACGGAAAAACAAACAGATAACAATACAATGTCAACACTTGCAAACTCGAAGAATATAATGTTGCTTTCTAGTGTTCTGTTTCTATCATCACATGGAACAATCAGTCGTTCACATCGCTAGTATTCATCTATGTATAACTCTAAGTGTAACACATCACATTTAGGTAGCCGCAGGTACTTTTGACTCTGCCTATTAAAGACTTACCATCGATGAGCCCATTATACCTATGTATGAAACTCAATTTCGTTTCTTCCGTCGAAGACGTGCCTAGAACATACATTCCCGTTCAGTGAGAAACATCAATTTCGCCCGGCCGCGCGCGCACTACAGTCTTTAATCACGGGCCAAGTTCGAAACTAGGAGAAATTTGAAACGTTTGCGAGAGAACGTCCGGAGACGTTCGAGGATATCCAAAAGGAAAGGAGGATTTGTCCTCGAAAACCAGAACATCTGGTCGTCCTGTACTTTCCGATAACGCGAGCAACATTTCCTTCCTTCGTTGTTCCGCGAGAAGAAGCTCGTCGCCGATCGAGATTATCAGGAGCGATCGCAAATCGCAACGCGCTGATTCGCGAGAAATACCAACAACTCGCGAGTATGATCTACCACTTGGATATTATTCGGCCTCCTCGTCTCAGGACGGTGCGTAACGTTTGGCATATTATATCGGGTGGGCGTCGAGGCCTGAATACCAAATGGCGCACTTCCACAACGCGCCAGAAACGAAACCAACCGACATAACTGCGCGGATAAAAGCTATCGGAAAAACGTGCGAGAGGCCTCGCCTCGCCTCGCTTTCTTTGTCGACACGACCCACTTTGAGCCGAGTCCGGCATTTTTCTTGTTTGACATTTGCGATCGGCGCATCATCCGCGGAGAGACTTTGTTGCGTTCATCGTCAAGTGCGATTCGCTTTTGTTGCATGCGGCTGGTGCGCGCGCTAAAAGCCACGGGTCAGTGAATCGACTTGCTCTTTTAGATGTAGGCTAAACGATGACATCTCGAAAGTTGTGGCAATGGCAGCAGTGACGGAAGTGCTGTTATCGATGACTTTGCGAATGACGTGTAATATCGATCCTTTATAGTCAATCTGTCAAATAATTATTGTTCTATATTTTAGAATTTTTTTTTAGCAAAGCTTAATGTATTTATCAGTGTTGAGAGTATTTACAAAATAAGCACGAATGCGCGAAAGTGTCTTAAAATTGAAATAACGAAATGTAGTTACATCGTTACTTTTCCTGTCATGTACAGAATATCGGTTGCTTTTTTCTTTTCGTCTCACTTTTCGCAGTACGTGCGCAGGGGCTGCGCTACTCTGGAAATTCTCACATTTTTCTTGGCACTTCTCTTTTTATTTTTCGCAATTTCAATTTCATTTCGTCGCCACAAGTGGCTTGATTCTGTTTCTGTAAGTGTTATGTTTAATACTTGAAATCTTGTGTTGTCGTTTTTATGCAATGTTCCCAAAATGGAAACGCAGTCATATATTTTTTAGATTGATTATTACAGTTGTGTGTAATTCCTGATCGAAGAATTTTTTATAACAATATGCTGCTATTGAACAAAAGCAAACACGCGTTATTTGATTTTTCATAAAAATTGTTATGTTATTTTAATTAAAATAACCATAACAATGCAAAATTTTTTAAAATTTTGTAATGTATATAAAAACTGAGAAATATATAAAACTTATTTTATTCAACTGCTACTAGAAACATTCGAATTTGATTATAAGAAATTTAAGAGTTGAGGGAATACTGTATATATCCCTCTTGGAGTAAACTCGTTTATAGCTGTTTATTCTTATTTAGAATGTGAATCTTTTATATTCTTTCTAGAAGAAATTTCATCTTATTGGGTATCTTTTTGCTTTGCTCTTTTGTCCGGACTTGAACTCAAATACCTTTAGTTGATTCTTTAAATAAGCACACAATTTTTTGACAAACATCGTCTAAAAATGGTATTCATCCTACGTTCTCTTCGACGTCAAGAAAATGCTAAAATCAACTTTACAGATAGGGTAAGAGAACTTTTGCAAGAGAACTTGCCTCTTTTTACTCGGCCTCATGGTCCAATTACCTTTGACTATCGGAGAACTGTAGTAAAATACATTGCTATGCTATGAGCAACAAAGAAAAATGTTAAATTTTAAAAATATATTATTATTAATTTTTTTTAACTTAAATAATTCTCTCTCTCTTCCTTTCTCTGCGATTACATGATAAATATAGATAGAACAAAGAAAAGAATCATTTTATTGACATTTTATTATTGTTTATTATTTTATATTATTCTATGTTGAATTTTCCACACATTTTTTTGTATAGATATTTTTAGTTCAGGGTGTGCAGCTTTAATCTAACTTTCCTCTCTACTACTAAGTTTTCTTTTTGGTATATAATAAAATATAAATTTAATAGGATACACGAATGTGTGTATTTGTGTGTGCAACACCTGAGTCTGAAGTACTGCAAATAGTTTTACATTTTATCAACATATCCAGAGAACACGCAGTAAAAAAGTGAGAGAGAGATAGAGAGATAGTATATGTGAAGAAAAAGGAGAGAACAGAGAGAGAGAGAAAGAGAGAGAGAGAAAATATTCCTGAAAGCTAATTACGTGAATAGAAGGTCAAAGGCGAATCATATATTGTGCAAGATACCGGGCGTATTAAAGGACTGTCATCCTTGCATCAATGGCAATGAATTACTACGTTTGTTAATCAATGTGCACTGTATTGTTTTTTTATTGATATTTTTAAAACAAAAGATACAATATCTTGCATCTATATTTATGCCTTCGAAATTCTGTACTGAAACTTTTTCATTTTTCTTTAACTTTTTTTTCTTAGTTGAAAATGAAAAACTATGTGAAAAAATGAAACCCCGCACATTTTATATGAAAAAAGTGGCTTCGGTGCTTCGGCAAAATGACCGAAATTGAAGTATCTTGTAGTTTAAGTGGTGCTGATCGAAAGTTTCCTCAGGCAAAAAGTCCGAAAATCAAAAGCATAAAAGATACGATTTGAACTGAGTGCTATTGGAGTTTAAGATATGCTTGTTTTTGAACATAGATTAAGTTAATATATAAATATCTGAAAAAATATACATGATATGTGCTGCTTTTATAATATTTAATGATTTAAAATTCTGACTGTCGTGTTGCGTACATGCCTGATCACTGCGTTCAACATACGCGCGCGCGCGCGCAAACATACATGATAGACAAGTTTTCAAAGTCATTAAGTACTGTAAATGTATTTAAAATTATTAAATATTATAGAAGCGGCACACATACGTATTTTTTCAAACATTTATACATTAAGTTAATCTGCGTTCGAAAACAGGTATTTCTTAAACTCCAATAGCACTCACTTCCAATCGTTGTATCTTTTAGACTTTTGATTTTCGGACTTTTTGTCTGAGGAAACTTTTGAAGCCACTTTTTTCATATAAAATGCCGGGTCCTTTATGTATTAATTTTTAATGAATTTAAACTTCGACATCTTTCTTTTATCAATTTTTTAGATAAATATATTTTCTTTTTATTTGATAAAAATTTCGTTCGGTGCATTAAAATTTTAATGAGTTCTATTCTGCGCATTAATTATCTTTTTATATTCATTTTTTTGTCAATGCAGTCTTTTGTCAATGCATTCGTCACATATTTTTCTTCCGAATCATTTACGCGATCTCAAGCTTCGGATTCGTGTCCGCATTTCTATTCTTTCTTCACGACTATAATAAAACGAATTCTGCACAATGGGAAGACGTCGAGACTGCAATGACGCCTCTATCGAGCGAGGTCTCTTCGCGCTTGGAGACCAAGGAAAATCATGGCTGAAATTTTTCGACAAAATGGTTGTCTTCTGCGTCACTTTCTATCATTAGCTATTGTAAATTTTCGCTAGTTAAAGCTATTTTGTACACGTTCTATATATTCCCTATTTTTTATCACATTGAATTACAATGAGAAATGTTCATATTTTTTAATAACCAAATAATCATAACATGTTCACTGCGTATTATTAGTATGCTCGTTGAATTAGAATTAGAAAGTAAAATAATAGAAACGAATCCAAAATAATTCAAAATTTTAGAAAGATTGAATTTCAGATTCAATCTTTCCTACATATATCTTTTATAATCTAACTAACTTGTCATTTATATGTATTGCTTGCATTGAAAATATCATTAGAATTAAATGATTAATTAGATAACTGATAGCTGGGCGGATACTTTACGCGAGCCTTTTAAAGTTGAGTAATTTCCAATAGTATTATCGGCTGGTGACAGCGATTGATATGTGGTTAATATCGGCCTGTCAGTCCTTTATATTCGGTCGTCATTATATAAAATATACTTTGCTAAGAAAGACTTAAATGATGGACGCCGATCAATGACTCATGCCTTATACGTATCGTAAGAATTGGCGACTTCCTTATAACTCGAAGGTACCGTTGATCGAATGTCTGGTCGGATACCGTCGGATAGGCTGACAGTCAATATTAGTAGAATGGCTCTCGGTGTGTTTGATCTGTCTCCAAATAAGAAATTCCATCGTCATACACAACGCGTTTATTGCACTCGGGCGAATATCGCTCGAGGACGCAAATAGTAATTGCGAATTCGAAAGAAAATTCATTTGCTCATTATATTAAAAAGAAACTAAAGAAAAAAATTTGGATAAAAGTGAAAATGTGTATCGTGCACGAGAGTTATGCATCGAAATATTCGAGTTACGAAGAAAAATTCGTTGAGTGTCGGTAACTGTCACTGCTTTCATCGCGAGTACACGTTGTTCACTTGTCCACTTTACTATTTTGATTGGAGGGGTTATTTATAACGTTGACAATGGGGCACAAGCAGTCGGTACGTTCGCGTTGTCGCATCGCAATTGAATATTTTGCAAATTGTCTTAAGATCTTTTTTGAATAGCACAGAATATAATCAATCTAATACAAGATTTGCTATAATGACTTGCTGTAATACTTTTATATTAAATAGTTGTAAAGTCACGCGTGAGATAATACAGAGAATAATTTGAAAAAATTTCATTATCCCAATGGTATCCTGATTTAAAACGTTATACGTTCATGCAATTTATATCTAACTTATGTAATTTCCCGAAATATTAGTTTTAAAGAATTTCTTATACTCTTACCTTTAGTTAAATCAAGCTCAGAGAAAAAAATTCGAAAAATTCAATATTCTGCACAAAGTTTCTAAAGCGAAGGGAGGAATTAAAGAATATTCGTGTAGTTGTTACTCCCCTTCTGCGTCTGCAACTAATAGCTAGTAATGTGCTAGTAAAGGTTAAGTTGAGATTAAATCGAGGGTCGAAGTTAATTGAAACGTCCAAGAACGGCATTTTCGAGAAAGTCTTGGGCAATGATTCGTTCACTGTTATCGTTTTGATTAGTAATGACAATATAGCTCCGGCACACGTGTTTAACGTGGCTAAGACATCCGTAGCAAGTAAAACAGAGTGGCAGCTTCATGAGAAATGCGAATATAAATAAAACGAATAGAAATGAGAAATTTTGGCTGACGTACAAAACATAGATATTTTCAGCACACTGTTGTTATGCATAATATTTGAAATACAATTTAGTCCTTTTTGGGCTATAATTAATGAAAAGTTCCTTTTTTGGCGTGAAATATGTGTTATATGCGAGTTATGTGCGCGAAATGTGTGTTGTAACCATGATAATGGTAGCTAAATTACTTTAAATTCCATTTTATTTTATGTATGTATGCATGCATATTCATAATTCTTGTTTGTGAGATAGAAACTGCTTTTATTTATATTAATTAGCATTTTATTATGCAAGAATTTCATGACATTTTTAGTACTATGCATGAATTGAAATAGTTAAGTGTTTAATTGTAAGGGAATTTAAACGAAATTGTTTCAACATCTTTTAATAAAGTTTTTTTTTAATTTTACACGGTTACATTTTACAATAGTTTACATAAGTTTAAAGGATAAAATCCGAATTTTACGAAATTTCATTTTGACAGACAACGTCAAGAGATTTAATCAAAAGTTCCTAAACTCGGAAAATTCTTGGATATTTTTAAACATTTTCTAGAAGGGTGACAGTTCACTAAAGTATCGATCGTTTATTTCTTCATGTATTCGAGAACGATTTCTGACGTTGCACATGCAGAAGGCCGCGGTCGAATGCGCGAGATGCGCAGGTGTTCACGAAGGCAGTAGAGACGGTCAATAGAAAATCCGACGCGAGGCAAAATCGTGACGGAAATCGCCAAGAAAGCGACTTGAAACCTTACGAAAGCTGAAGGCGGAATAGTAGGAAGGGCGAAAAAGTAGAAGAAAGATGATAAGAAGAAGCGAGAGGAAGGAAGGAGGGCGGAGATATGCGCGGAGGCAGCTAGACGGAGATCTAACAAGTGGCTGCAGCTCGTAACGATCGCCCTCTGTGCCATGCACCAGCCAAGCCACTCGTACTGCACGCCCTTCTAACCCGAGGGGTTTAACCAACACACACACACACACACACACACACACACACACACACACACACACACACACACACTCGCATCCATGCGCCCGTGTGCCCGTGGGCACATATATATACACATACACTTTGCCACACCGCTAGAAATATCGATAAACACGACACGAAGGTCGGCCACGAGCGGTGATCGGCACCCCTCTTTCATTCTCGAAATAACCTCCGTCTATTTCCTTTCCGTTCTTCTTCTTTTTACTCCAGTCTTGCCGTCGCGCATTCTCGTTTTATCGATGATAATTATCGCGTCAAACAATTTGATCGATATATGTTTGCGAAACTGTCGACTTCTTATCGTCCCTTATTCTACCCCGTTTCTTCTTACCCTTTCTCTTAATATCTCTATTCGATTGTTAAATTAATTACAACTCTTAACGAAAAAGAGAAATCAATTATTCGAATCAAGATCTGCTTGCTTGCTTGCTTGCTTGTTTGCCATTTTATTTCTTTTTCGTCGCCAGGAGAATAACGATTCTTTTCAGATCAAGCTCTAATCGAGTTGTTTCATGCGCGCGAAACGCGCGTCCAATAGAAGCGATGGTAGGAATCGGTCCGCGTAATCTCTTTTTTTTAGGCACGGCTGGCTTTAACGAAAGCGTAAATTAGATTAGTCTCTGTGTTTCATTTGATGAGATTAACCGCGGAATGGGCTGCGGTTTTTCAAACCCTCCAAAAGGGGAGCGTCTCATTACTAGATGGATAGGTTCGTTATCGAAATAGATCGGTAATATTTTGAGTCTTTTTTTTATACAAACACCATTATAGTCTTCCCTAAGAGATCAAATTTATGTTATTTAACTTGACAAAGCTTTTTTTCATTTCTCTCTGCCGAAATACGAAATACACCGCGATTATTGCGAAATTTCCATTTGACATTTGATGATATAGTTAATTTTAATTAAGCATGTTAATGACATATGACATATATCATTAATAATAATTCGCATGTAACTTGCTGTAATGAATTTTATCGGATATACATGAGATAATGAAATAGTTCTCGATAGCGTGCGCAAGATGAAATGGACGCCATTTGATTGAATGTTTTCATGATTTTGATATTTGAATTAGTTCCATATGTATACATATACACATATACATATATGTATATAATTTATTTATATGTATACAAATTATGAATGTAAGTGCAACCTACTGCATGCGGTGCATTGTGCATTTATGCTAGTTTTTGTTGAAAATCAATATTCTTTAAACAAAACAACAATTTTGATTTTGTACCGAAAGTTAATAAACAAAACAAGTAATCGTAAACATTTCGATACATAAAGCAGTCGTTACGTAAAACATGTAAATTTAATACAATTTTTAATTAACTGAATTTCTTTGAAGAAACGAAGTAAGATATTTCTAATTGTTAATTTTGTACGTTGCATATGTTTTCCGCGTAAACCTCAATCGTGCCGCGGAAATCGAGCAGAGCGATTTATTTTTTTTGGTCACGAGCGGTCATTTAAAGGCCTTTGACCCGTGAACTGCAAGATCTGTGTATGGCTCGCGTGCGTGCATCGCGCACGTGCCGGTGATTATGCAACAAGGGTGCAGCGTAAATTCGACGTAATTCCACGAAAACGCCGGTGTCGACGTCAACAAGCGGTAAGGTGAGCGTGCGCCGTAAGAGCTGAAGTGAGCAACGCGGAAGAAAAAGAGAAGTGCAGTAACAAGTGCGAGACAGAGACGGACGGAGCGGAAGAGGGAGTGAAAGAGAGGGAGAAGAGAATGACAAAGATAGTGGACCACCGAAATATCCGTTACTCTGTATGCAGCGTGCGTTTCGCTGACAAGTTTACACGTATTAGAGACAGGCATTAGGGTTGTCAAATTTCGTGAAATAGTATCTCTTACGTCCCAAATGCGCTCTGCAAGCCTCGCGGAATCTATTAGCGATTTGACGTTCTGAGAAACTTTATTCAAAGGTAAAAATGATCCGCGGGAGTTTAACTACGTCGAGCACGCGGAGGAAAAGCGTGGGAATCGCGCTATTTCTAGTTTCGAATAGTGGCGTCATCGGAGAGCGCGAGACCGATATCACCACCACCGTCTTGACTGGTTCTCTCGCTCGATCTCTCACTTTTTCACCTCGGTTCCGCTGCTCGATCTCTCTCGGATCGCGGTGCACGCGCACCCATCTCGCCGTCTCGTGTTTTTCGTGTTGCGCGGCGCTGCGCGTCCCGATCTCCCCGACGTTGTGCACCGCATGCATGTATTCGGCACTTAAACGTCTCGTGTTCCGCTCGCTCGATCCTACGACGCGCGCATCGGCTCGCGGACAGCTTTCACACGTATGATTGGGACAGCGAGATAGAATGGCTCGGGGGTAACTCTGAGAATTGAGAAATTATCTCAATCTGTTAGGGAATGACGACGGGGCCGTAACGAGACGCGGCGGCGGGGATGCCGGGTGTACGCGAGGCGTCGCGCGAGAGAAACGGAGACGGAGACGGAGCGCGAGTTAGATGGAGTCCACGGTGAATGAGAAAGAAGGACAGTCGGCGAGAGACGGGAGAGCGAGGGGGTGAGAGGGAGAGAGGCGGAGAGCGAGAGAGAGAGCGAGACAGAAAGAGAGGGGTGCAGAGGCAGAAAGAGACAGATGGAAAAGAGACGGCGCGCCGCCGGTGCGAACGAAAACTCTGGTTGCCGCATTTTCACGCGGAAACACATCTTACCTGTTTCACTAGTGGGAGTAGTGTCTGTTCTATGCTACGGGTCTTAATCTCTAGGGTGGCCGGGTCTACGGGGTCGGGTGTCGCCATGATTCGAACACAACTCCGTGCTCCGTAGACTCGAGCCGAGGCGAGAGGGTTCGTTGCACCCCTCCTACCCCCGCCCGCGTGCCCGGCACGACTGCAACCCTCGCCCCCGCTGCCGTCGCTGACAGCCACCGGACACCCTTCTACCTACGGACCAACCAATGGTCTTCGAGCCCCGTGCCCGAGCCGGCAATGACGAGGGCGACGTCGCGCGACGACGACGGCGACGCCGACGCAACTACTGCCGCCGGCGTCGGACGCCGGTGCACCGGGCGTCGCGACGCCGCAACTCCCAGCCATCTCTTGGCCCCTCGCGTAACGCTCTTCGCCCAAGACCGGCGTTGACGGCCGCCAGTAATTTGGAGTTACAGCACGGTCGTGGGATATTCTAGAACACCTGAGCTTTTTCGAAGGGCGAAAGTAGAGAACATGTATAAGAAACATAAAGTAACGTGCAAAACCGATAATACATTAAGCAAGGATCTACGCGAACCACATTTACTTTAGTATTTATCGTGATAAATAAACTTGCCTCATAGACCTTCACGCCGGTGATCGACGAACGAAATAATTAATTTATAATATAATAGATTGCGGATCGAACGGAGTAAGATTCAATCAAGACCGTTATCCGTTAAGATAATTTATCTATCCTCTCAAGAATTTTTAATTTATTCTCCTAGAAGATAATTTATATAGTAGATAGATCTCTCTTTTTTCTTTGGATAAATGAATTGGAAGTTTATTAAATTATAACTGCAATTATTTACTTCGGATGTGTAAGTATTGAATGAATTATTAACTAATTATATAAATAATAACCTAATTAATTATATAAATCTTTAATGAACTTAATTTATTCATACTTACATCGGACAGATAATAAACACTTATAATAAGGCTAGATTTGACTAGTTTCTAAACGTGTGCTAATTCATACATATTTTCATAACGGGGATAATAAATTATGTTAACAAGTTAAATTACTCTAACATAACACGATTCGTTGAACACTGCTTACATATAATTACATATTGCAACAAGGTATAGGTAAATTTACCGTAAAATTTTACATTTACAAAAGTGTTTAATCTTTGTCAATAATATTTTAAAAAGTAATTATCGAGAAATTTTCAGTTTCTATTTTTATACAAATATTATAAATACTTAGCTATAACCACAAAACGAACTCAGATTTCGAATTCGTATATTACACGATATTGTATTTTTACGAGAAGAAAGAATATATAAATACGGAATTACATTTAAAAGAACAGGACTTCGACAGAATATTACGTGCTATGACTGCACTGCATATATTCATTGCATATAAAGTATTAATTTTTCATTAAGTAGTATTTGCATTTATAACGCGCATGCTGCCATAGATATATGTATATCGAATTTTATATATGTTACTTTTGTTGCCTAATTTAATGTAATATAAAGCTATCTGGGTCAAATTATCAGAACGTAATCAATAAGATATAAAAATTATTTGCTAATTTTTTGCTATTTTTTGATTTTAAAAATAATTTTTTTGTTTTAGTTTTTAAAACAAAAGTTACGAGAGGTTCGATAACCCAATATTAAGTAACTTTTTAAAAAGCAAAAAAATTATTTTTAAAAGAAAAAATAGCACATAATTTTCATGTCTTATTAGTTTTCTCGCAATACGAAGAGAGCCAAGCGAGAAAACCAACCAGCCCCGCGGAAAAGGGGCAACAATACTTTCGAGTATCGATTTAACACGCCTTTCATAAGAGTGGATAATATGTCATCAAATATGATTATCCGCTTTATATATTCTACGTATTGCACTTTCTAACGATTATCCTATAATAGCATTTAAGTTTTATGATAGAATTTTTTTATATAAATGGCAATGATAGAACTTTTTTACTTAGTTATATACATATGAACAGAAAAGATATACATACACGTTTAACTAAGAATTTTCAATATTTTTACAATGTTAATTATGACTTTCGTATCAGGTATCATTAGGTAAAAATTTCATGAAAACGGATATTTCTATTGAATAATACAAAGTAACATTACTTTTTTGCATTTCCTAATTTATTTTGGGTCGGTGCCAACGGCGCTCTTCTCTTAACGTGTTTCTCCGGAACTTTGTCCGTCGGAAGTGGCACTCCGTTGGAAACGATCCCTCCTTTTCTTTTTCTTAAAGATTCTGTTGGAAGGTATTCAGTTGGTCTTAGCAATTGCCTAAAATTGTA
This sequence comes from Tetramorium bicarinatum, assembly GCA_928718305.1. Taxonomy (NCBI): domain Eukaryota; kingdom Metazoa; phylum Arthropoda; class Insecta; order Hymenoptera; family Formicidae; genus Tetramorium; species Tetramorium bicarinatum. The sequence continues at coordinate 20,228,699 of OV788321.1, forward strand.
AGGACCATTAATATCTTCCGTATCATAATTGGCCTTGGCACTTTCCGGACGTTTCTCGATCACTGTTGGCCTTAGAAGTTGCCTGAGATTAGTCGCGATATTAAAAGTTTCATCATTATTTTGGAGATGTCCTTGATTCGTCGCTTTTCCATTCGCTAATCGGTTGATATCATTCTTATGATCCACGTTATTCTGATGATTTTTCATCGGGTATCCGTTTTTCTTATGATTTGGTCGATCTGATGTCTTTTCCGATTTGTTATTTACCGAGCCGTTATTTAATTCGGATTGTTCAGTATTTAAATTTTTTATTGGACTCTTTGCGACACCGTTATTCATTTTACAGTGAGTCTGATGATTGATCGTTGTGCCATTGATCGATTGATATTCGTTGATGGAATTATGGTGACCGTTAACGAGATTCTGTCCATTAAAGATATTCTGCCGTTCGTTTATGGCGTTATATCGATTGTCGATCGTGAGTCGTAAGCCAAGTGGATCGTGGATATGCGGAGAACCGGTTGCACGTTGTCCGTTCGTGTGTGATTGCAGGTTCTTGCTACGCAGGTCATTAACCGTTGTACTGGAAAAAATATTTTTTTTAAATTCTTTGAAAAAGAAAAAAGCTTTAAAAAGGACATTTAAGATTATAGATTTCATTCCATAAATTAAAACTAAATTATGAATTACAAAATTACTAAGAGGGAAATAAATATCTGTTAAAACGACAGAATAAATTTATAGCTTTACCTGAAAGTTTACCATAATGCCTCTGGTAACATGGATAAGGAGACGAATGCGAGATGAGTTATTAGATATTAAAATATGATATAAGAGTTGATCTTTGAATTAATAATATCAAAATTATAACTTGATGCAAAATTTACAAATTATATAACATTCACAATTACTATAATAATATAGCAAGTAAAAAAAAGTTAAGCAAATATAGTATTTGCTTTGTAAACTTTGAATAATTAAATGATTAGAGAAATTATAGTCGAATTTCAAGTTTTTATTATCAGAACGTATGCAAGTCACTCTTCGTAAGAACATGTAAAATATTGCACGTTTATTTACATTCACAGATGCATGCATATATTATGCACTTCTTACCTGACATTTTTCTTGGTATTCTCGTTTTCGCGCAAATCGGATGGCTGTCTCAGGGCTTTGTGCCATATATTTGATAGATGCTGCTCTGGTGCCATTACGAAATCGCTCTGAGCTGTACGGTCCTTTCTCTCGGCATTCACCTCCAGTACATGACTCTTCCGATTCCTACATGAGAGTTTTATATCAATACAAATGAGATCTAGCATATAGCACATCAACGAATCACAGTTGACTATGAAATTTATGACTATCTTCTAAACATGAGCATGTATAAAAAAGTGTTAGGATCAATAAAGTAAAAAGAAGTTTGTAGAAATTCCAATTTTTGTTTCGATTTGAAACAAAAATTAATTCTACTTAATTAATTTTTACTGAAGCTTTAAAAATTGATTTGATGAATCTCTCTCTTCAAAGTTCAAGCATAGTTTTGCCCTCTTTCTTTCTGTAATACGTAAACAGCGGCTGGGAAATATACACGTATACAGACGTAACTAACGTCAGAATAAATTAGTGTAGATACATTTGTGACCAAATCTACAGTGTACCTCGATGAGTGAAGGTCATTCTCTAGCCGTATCAACGGCAAGTCCCAGCCAACTTCGTCGTCTTCGAATTCCGAACCACTTGCGATGCGAGTGCCAAAAGCATTCGAAAATTGAGTATTTAAATTTTCTGACTCGTTTGCGACAAAATTAATAGGCAAAGCACAACGCCTCTTGATTTTTATATCTATGTACGTGTGTATATATATATGTACATATATATCTACCTGCTCATTTCCTCCTTCAGATCTCGATAATATTTGACACTGTCTTCCTCATGCGGCTGGGTCCCGCTGCGATATTGCAATATTGACTGCACCATATTAAATCCTTCAGGACGAATATAATCGAGCGGCGGTTCTTCGATATCGCTCAATCTGATGCCAGGTTTGTTACGACGGAGATTTTTATGTATCTCCTGATTCTTCATGTGTACCTGTGAATAGAAAGGCCATAAATAACAACTAACAACTTATTAAATTAATAGTCGACGATCGTTAGTACGGTTTCTAAAACTAAATAGAAAGATTAGAATTGAACTTGAGTAAAAAGAAATAAAATATTTTTCAATGTTAATTTCAGAATAATTTTTAATTACATTTTGAGAAAATTGAATTAGATCTCCTTGTCGTAGCTTAGGATGTACGGGATCCTTCGCGGCTGGTTTTTTTCTGACTAGTTTCTCTTCCTTTTTGTACCATCTTTGGACGATAAGAGCTGCATCTTCATGCTTTAGCCCTTCGCGCAACAATGCCTTATGGCCGTCGTATATGTTGTCATAATTATTTAAAATCCTTTTAAAACGTTCCTCTAAATCGTATCCAAACCGTTTGCGAATAGTGTAACCTCGGAAGTCTATAAATGTTTAATTATGTACAATAGTCTCGGCTGTTGATTATTAGTTGATTACTAGTGGCAAATTACAATTTTTATACATACGACTTTGTATGACAGTTGCGGCATCGTTCTTTTTACGCATTTGTCGCTGTTTCTCGCGATTATTTATATCCGTATTTTCTTGCCCTCTACGTTTTATCTCGTCTACGAAAATATTAAGATAATTAAGGCTATATAATGATTATTTAGAAAATTATTACTAAAATTGAGAATAGAACTCACTCAGCATAAAATCGAGCGTTTCACTTTCCTCTTTCGTACGTTTTTGAGCTAACATTTCTTCTGTATGTTTTCGGGATAACCATCCTCGAATATGACGCTGTAATGTGACCACTGATACAGCAAATTGCCATTTTTGCTTCTTAAATCTCATCTTCGCGAGCCATCGTCGAACACATGCTTGGACTATAATTATTTTCCTTAGCTGTTCTTCGTACAGTTTCGAGAGAAATTCAACGTGGTAGTATTTCAGGAAAACTTTTGTCTTCCCTAATGCCCATCCATCCATTTTTAACCGTAATAAAAGAAGCCGACAATTATCCCGACTGGCAATTACTCGTTCGTCGTAGCCGAAAGCAAGGAAGCAATATCTGTGTAGTTTATAGATTCATATACAAAAGTTTAAAAGTTAAATGAAGATATTTCGCATTTTTCCGCGTTTGTAATTTTTTGAAAAATTTGAAAATACCTTTTAAGAAATTCGTTGAACGGTATCCTATGAGAAAATCCATTTTGTCTTATACGTATCGTTTCGAGGACGCCGGTATACCTCAGCTGCTTTACAACTTTGTCCTTGTCGAAGTAACGTGGACTTCTCGAGTCATTTGGTTTTATACATCGAACAAACTGAGGTGACCCAGACACCATTTTTTGTAATAGGTCCATCAGAGAATACCGGAAATACGTCGCTACAGTCTGCTGAGCTCTCGATTGTGATGCTAAACCTCGACTGGAATAACGTTCCTACGAGATATTAATACTACGATATTAAAATCCCATAAAACATGAAAAAATAAAGTAAAATGTAAATTTAATACGTATGTACACATGTACCTTTGTATTTTGATTTGATTGCGATTTTCTCGAGTCATTTTCTTGCAATGCCGAATATAAATTTCCAGTTTTTGTGATCGGGCATTGGAACAGGAAACGAACCATATCGTATTGCGACTGTCGTACCAGTTGAATGACTTCGGGTGGCAGGAAGTTTCTGTTTTTTTCGAGAAATCCTTCGGCTTGATAGACCACACGACCAGCAAAATGATGTATCGCGAAACAGACCGCATCCGATTTGGGACGTACGTAGAATTTTGATTTAATATTGTTGTGGAATTTCTCTGCCAGAGAAATTGCAAAGTAATTAATAACATATAAATAGCATGTACGTTTAGCAGCCGTTTAGAATTACAGTGAATTTAAGTGTAGTTGTATAATAATTAGCTTAATCATTACCAAGTGAAAAAGTTTATTAAAGAGCTCATTAAAGAGCTCTTTCAATTACTTAAAAAATGTTTCGTGATGAAATAATGTATACATGCTGAAAGAAAGCAGCGCGCAGTGCAGTGTAAAAATTTAGAGACTAACGTTAAATTTAGAATGCTTACCGATCAGAGATCGATTGGTTGCTCTGGGAAATCGACTCTCCTCGTCGAGAAGCGCCAGGAGTCCCATGGGCTTGCTCAATAACATATCGAGAACCGGCCTGTTGTCGGAAAACTCGACGAGATCCACGGGTATTCCCTCGGCCATGTACTCCTGTTGCTCCCAAGTGAAGATGTGTTGGTTAAAGTAGTACTGTATCTGCTCGTTAGCTATGTTGATGCAGAGTTGCTCGAACGAGTTTCTGGGAAAGTTCTCGAAGCCGAAAATGTCGAGCAGCCCGATTGCCAGCGGCTCGTAATTCGGGGAGCGGCTGAAGCACAATAAACAATTGATCTGGTTGACCATCCAATCGAAGAGCCGACCATAGAGACCCTTGGCCATTGCATCACGAGCCGCACGAGCTTCGGCTACCGTATTGTTCCGCGTAATTGTCTCGCCTCTGGTCATCACCGAGTTTGATGTCAGGGCCTCTAGGAGATCGTTCTGTTCAACGCCAAGTAGTTTCGAAACTGAAAACGAAGCATTCTATAATAACGGCATGTGTGATCGATTGATATTTTTATGAAGATTTATTTACGCGTAAATAGAGAGGAGTTTTATTAAATTTTGTATTAATAAGTTTTTATTAGTTAAATTATAGTCATAATTGATTATAAATTATGACTATAATTATTATAGTCATAATTCTATTAATAACGTCCCAATTACTAAATTATTATAACAAATATAAAGAGTACAAAAATTTTACCTCTATGTAATGGAATGGGATCGATGACTCTGCTTTTATTGTCGGTGTTGTCTTGCGTTGCCACTTCGGCGAATTCAATGTCACCCAAATGGAGAATAGCGGCTAAAACCCGATACACCGTGTCTACCTCGCTATCCTGAAATCCGAGTACCTTGAAACCCATTTTGAGCTGCTGAAACTTGTCAATGTGCGTCTGCGACGTGTGACTATAATGCGTGAGATATCGATGATATCTCCGAAGCGTAGGGTCGAGATAATAGTCTGAAAGACGGTTGTCTGCTTCCAGGCCATCGTACATATAATAGAAAATGTGAAAGTTCCGCTCACCCCTGAAAAGTAGCAGGATTTATTTAATTTAAAAGTAGCAGTCTTTAATTAATTAATTATATTATATTATATAGCGTAGACCGAGGCGAATCGGATCAAAGTAAGAATTGAGATCGTATTTATTACATTCATCAATATATCTAACCATATAAAATACAAATAATAATTATTTGTATTTTACATGATTAGATGATATATTAGTGAGTGTAACAAATACGATCTCAATTCTTACTTTGATCCGATTCCTCGGTTTACCCTATATATGTATATACACGAACTATATATCATTTTTCTGAAAACGTACTCAGCTTGGGCGATCACTCGTGATTGTTCCAACAGATATACAGATATTCGCGCGCCGGTCACTTTTCCGCCTTTGGTCATCGTCAGATCCAGGTATTTTCCGAATCTGGAAGAGTTCGCGTTGATGCCGGTCGTGGCGTTTCCGAAAGCTTCCATTATAGGATTAATTTGAAGTATTCTCTCCTCGAGATTACGATTCGGCGCCTTGCTGAGGTAGACGAGCTGTTTCAGTAGTAAATTTGCGCTTTCCGTCTTTCCGGCACCTGATTCGCCGCTGATAACTATCGCTTGGTTTTGACGTTGATGTAGTAGAGCTTGATATGCCGCATCGGCGACCGCAAATATATGCGGGGGATTATCCGATCTCGCTTGTCCCTTGTACCGTTTTTGTTCCTAAAGTATAAACCATTATGATAATTATAACGATTTATACTTCATTGATTATTTATTGCGTTAATTATTTATTAATACAATAAATAATTCATGTATGTGTTGCGGTATACCAATACAACAATTTATCTAATACACTTGTAAAATACTTACAATACCGGTGTATAAACCCAGATTAGTGAAAGGATTAACGGCAACCAATATATCCCCGATGTATGTGTATATCTGCGCTTGCTCATACCGGTGCTGCAATTGATCGACAATAGCCTCTTCTGAGAGCATGTCGAGAGCCGCCAGATCATCCATGTACATCTTCTCTGGTCTCGTCTTGCGATCCGTCTTCAATTTCCCATGTTTCGTAGTCACTTCCGGCTGCCGGTGAACGCGACCTTCTGCTCTCTGTCTACAAATTTCCTCTCTCAGTCGCCCTCTGATTTTCTCTACGATTGGTTCCACTTTTATCAATAATGGATGCTCTCTCAGTTCGCCGGCAAACGGCCGGTGCTCCAAATCCTTCACCAAGCATTCCGCTATGAAATCTATCAGTTCCGTCGAATACATGTCTGGATTCTTCAAGGAGGGGGGAGGATTTCTCGGAATTTGAAAAAGCGCTCGCATGGGATGCAATTCCGATAAGGGAGGATCGCCCTCGGCTAACTCGATGGCGGTAATGCCGATCGACCAGACATCGCAGCGCGAATCGTACGAGGAATCCAATTGTTGCTCGCAAGCAATCACCTATTTTGCGATACGATGGAAAAATACAAGTTGTATTTCAAAATTATGAAACAGCCGAATATTTCGAAATTATATAAAATATTGTACACAAGATTTTCTTTTTCCTCAATTGATCCAAGGCAAACAAATCACTCAATTTGCCATATCATTTTCGTCGCTTTTATTTATTATAAAATATTTGCTTCAACGTAATTTCTTAAGTAAACTTACCTCCGGCGCCATCCAATATGGTGTCCCAACAGACGTGTTCTTCCTGGCGAGAGTCGCGGCCAGATGCGACGATACGCCGAAATCGACCAATTTGACGCGCGCTTCTTCCGTGAGAAGGATATTATGACCTTTCACGTCGCGATGCATACAGTGATTACTGTGCAGAAAGATCAGAGCTTCGACAGTCTCCTTCAAGATATAAGCTATTTGGTCATCCGTTAGGCGACTGCCACGTTTTTTAAGACCCTGCACGAGATCGGTCACGGAGCCTCCAGTGCACAACTGGAACCGGAGCAATTAATTTTTTACATACCCCGATTCCGTTCATTCCTTGGAAAACCGACAAATTAATATACGTGGCAATTGCAGAAAAGCAAACAAATTGTAATAAAAATTTCGAATTATTAGAAAGTATGATATATTTTTCTGAATTGATTTACTTGCTTTCTCTTTAACGGAAGATATTAATAGGATCCAATAGAATAAATAACAGCTTTTACGAAGCATTGTTTAACTTGTTACAATTAATTATACAAATAATCTTAATAATTTGTTTTAGTTTCTTAATGAAGATGCGCTACATATTAATTTTCTTTTTCGTGAATTTGAAATTTAATGACAGTACTTACCTCCATCACGAACCATAATTGATCCTCTTCCTGGCCAGGCTTTGCTCGCTTTAAAAATAAACCGTAAAAAAGTGGAATATTCGGGTGTTGACTTAAATCCCTCAGCACTAGGTATTCTTCTTCAATCTCCTCGATGTTATCAGCGACGTTCTCCAATATTTTAATGGCTACTTTGTTGCGAGTTTCTTTATCATAAGCAGCGTACACTTCGCCGTATGTACCCTCGCCGATCAATTCTTCCAATTGAAAACGCTCGCCTGGATCCGGTATCACATCGAAATTGACATGTTGACTGAGGCCGTGATACGCCATGTTAGTCCCGCCTCCGGTCATTTCTAGACACAATCGATACAAACGTGTCAGAATTTCTCAAATAAGATGATTACGGCAGTGCGAAGTTTATCAAACAGAATAATAGATCCAACGAGTATTATTTAATAAATTGCTAATTATTATTTACATAAATCGCTTTTGCTTTCCTCGCTTTCGAATGTTGAATATTGTAATATTGAAATCTTGAGTGGTTCGAGATTTCCAGTTAAATGGGGCAGTAATGCTTAGAATATCTTAGAATAATCTCGCTAACTTAATAATAAATTTCACTACTTTAAGGCTTACTTACGCAATGATATTTCCATTTATTGTTTTTTATGAAGCATGAGACACTTTTTGCAAAAAACGTTAAAGCGTATTAGAGAAAGTTGTATTGCAGTCAGTTTCCGTGATAAGTATAATTTTTATTAAATTAATTTTATAATATTGATCGATTCTTTTTTTACATGTTTTTCTCATCGAAAATTTGAAATCTTAAACATTTTTATTCTTTATTGGATCGGAGAAATATCAATAAACGTTGTTAACTCTATCGACTGCGACACACTACTGGGAGCATTCGTTTTCCAACTGGATATCTCTTAACTCCTTAATAGTATTAGTTCGAGTATTAGGTTTGTATCGGTTAAACCGGCGCACTTTTGCTTCGTCTCACAATCAGATATAGGTCCGCCAAGTAAGATGCGCTTCGTTTAATTTAAAATTTCTTTCGTGACTGTACATTGAAAGACTGGTTGTGAGAATCATTAAATAGTGCATTCGTGCACAATACGAAGATCAATTCGTGCACAGAGAAAGCTACGATATTAAAAATATTTAATTCTATTCTGAGGTGCGCACATGTTTTTCCTTGTTTTCATCATGTATATTAAAATTTCTTGGAGAAATTTACCATCATATTAATTAAAGCTGAAGTTAAATAAAAAGCAATACTATCTTAATATTTCCGATATAATTTCGAATTATATAATACATAACAGAAATTATTTCATATCATTATTTCTGACATTATGACAAACAAATATTGTAAGGCTTAATCGTATTTTTATCGCATATGTCTTACCTCAATAAGATTCACTTTTTTTTACAACAAGTATTTCGAACAATGTTGACTTTATGTCGGAAGTTCTATCCAATTCCGCGAAGCCATGTAAGGAACAAGTTTAAGAGTGGCTTCAAGCAATGTTTTATTGCAGCATATTGAATATGGGATATAAATAATATAATTATAAAAGTAATTAAAACTGTGTCTATAAATTATGTTCTCTTTTCCAATTTCGTTTTCTTTAGCGAAAGAGAGATTATTTAATAATTTCTAAGCCTCATGTCTCTGATATTGTGAAAAATCGAAACTATTCAGATACTCTCTTGATTACTGCAGAAGTCGATTTTACTCGATGTTTATTCGTGCATAACGGCGAAAGGATTTCTCTCAGAGTGCTTCGCAGTCTGCCTTACTAATTTTCGATGCGTTTAATTTCACTAGGCATGCAGATTGAATTCGTAGCGTGACTGACAAGAATGTGCTTTAATTAAACATAAAACATTGGATATTAAATCATCTTTCTTATTGAAATTCTAATCAGTGTAATATGTAATCACAATTATCAATGACTGTCAGATTAACGATTACCAATTGAATAATAACTGGAAATTATTTTCAACAACAAAAAATTGGGATATAAAATTATAAATTTAAACTATATTTCAATAATAATTAACTGTTGCTAGTATATTAATAATGCAACGATCCTTTTATTAAAGGTTTTATCACGCAAAATTACATAGTCTAGATGTGTAGGTATATAATTACTCTCTGCGTGAGTAAAATGATGGGAATCGTGTCAAAAGCATATTTATTTATTAATTGTTTGCATGTACGAGAGTCTGCGCGCATAATTATAAGCTGAACTGGGGCCCAATGAGACCGCTAATAAATACCTATACCGTAATAACAGTTTTTACACGCAAAAATTGACGTAGAAACCCTTCCAGATCTTTTATACTAAAAATAATGCGTGCAACCGCGAACATGCGTTTATTGAATTAAGATACATATATTATATTAAACGATCTTTCTACGTAGAATTGAGGCTATCTTCTGCATCATTGGTTGAGATGATTAGGAAGTTTCGATTTGTTAAATTATATTGATCACTCCATTTCTTCATAACGTGATAATAGCAATCTTGTTAGTAAACAGCATTTTCTTTTCTAATATTGAAAGTTTTGAAAACCACAGTCTATCAGAAATAAAATCATAAAATAACATATAATATTAGAGTCGTTAATATTTGAAGCGAAAGTAGTGAAACTCTTAGTTATCATGAAAGTACTTAGCTTGTCGGTCAAAGAACCAATAATTACTATTCAATAAATTAAATCATTTTTAACATAACAATTTAAGAAAATATTTAGTTTTGTTTAAGAAGTTCCAATAAATAACGTAGTGTTTATTATATTTATTTTATTATATATTTGTTTATTATATTAATTTAAAAATTTTTCAAAAATCTCGCGCAAATAGTTTGTTTAAACATATCGTTCAATAAATAGGTAATTCTTCGATTTCTACAAGTTTTGTTTGCTAGAAGTTAGATCGATTTATAGATTTTATTTTTTTTTTCAAAAAATGAAGGAATAGTATAAAAATCGAAGACTTGTTTAATCATGCTTTTTGTAGGATAATCAGTCATGCTCGTTTTCGTGTGCGTTCTTCATAATGCTTCTTTATCTATTCGTTTCACAGATCGATGCCCTCTAGTGCGGACATTTTACTGCAATTTCTACGAAAGCATTGTCATTCAACGTTGATTGTTGAAAAGTGCTCATGGCTGAAAATCACCCGCGAGACATTTCACCGCGAAAACGCGCGATCACGTTTCAATCTCACGGTTCGATACCTTTGGCAAAAGTATCAATTGCTCAGCAATAACCAATCGTATACCCTCGATCACGTGCTTGCCAAGAGTATTAGAGCGAAGAAACCCGATGTGAAATCGGCTTAAGGGTTCAGCTGCAAAGTAAAATCCTACTGCTTTGAACAATACTTGTGACACTGAAAGACGTAATATGTGATAATTAAAAAAAACTATAAATGCGATTTTTTATGCGACTTCTTCTGGATGAAAATTTTATTGCTTAATTGCATGGTAGAAGATGTTTTCTTCATTGTACATGCCTTGTTATAGTTGTACATTTTAGAGAGAAAGAGAGAATAATATGTATTCTTAAATTTTTTTTTTTCTTAAAACATAAAACTGACGAAATTTACACAGAAATATAACATTGTACGGTGATCAAATTGTCCTTGAGCAAGAAAGGTCTTTTCTCATTATAAGATAATTCAATACGGAATGGGATTTGTGAATGAGGAAAAGCGGTAATAAAGTCTTTTATTTATTACAGCGTTTTAACGGCCAACAAGGGTAATTATTGTATTTCTGGAAGGCTCTACGAAAACAATGCTTGCTCGCGTTTATCTATGATGAAATAATTACTCGAAAGCAAAGAGTGTCACGCGGGCAACTTCCCATTTTCACTTTGCGACTTTTATGTAGCCATTAATTTCTGTTCCGACTTTTTACTCTACAAAGTATCTATTGTGTTTCAGATCGTTGTACCGGTAAAGGAATACTGATTCATCATGATGACTTCGGCGAAGGATTACGATTCGACCGGAACTTTGGTAAGAATTTGATATTATCTTAATTCCGTGGATGTTACGATAACGTATCGCATGAATTAGTTCGGCGAATTAATAAATTCAAGGAACATAAAGGCAAAATGTTGAGTCTTGTTGAAGGGTTAAGGATTCGTAGTTCCGCTTTCGTGATTCGCATTAATACCTTGCCAATAAATCGTTCGGCTGATAGCGCGCCGTCGGAGAAAGACGAAGAGGTAAAACGCTAGAGAAAAAGGGAGAGAAAGACAGAGGCGAATTTTTACTCACGCTGTAATTTCTCCGGTTTGCTTTTAGTGCGGTCGTATGTCAAACTGTTCGGTACGCAAAAAGATGGGAGCTTTTCCCGATTGTATATACGTTGCCAGCCGCGGTTCCGCTGGTTTAATCTTTTCAGCGTGACGACGTAACGGTACAGTGCGTGCCATCAATGACTATGCTGCGTCAACCGACGCTCCTGCGTAACGTCGCATATGGAACTGCGCAATGTCACCGAAATCATACTCGATCGTATGTTAATCACATCAACAAAATAAGAGAAAATTATGCAAATCAGTATAGTGCACTCGCGATTTGTGTTGGAATTCGCATGTTTCAAAGCGGTTTACGGAGAGAAGACAGAATCATACTTTTTAATCAATCCGCTACAAAGTTTATTCGAGCTACATACGAAAATAAACATTTAATAAATGTTTAATTATAAATATCAGTTATCATATATATCGTCATATTATATGAGTATGTAAAAGATAAGCGAGCAGTATAATCGCGCCAAAATTCGCGAATAAAGAGGCTTTCATCTTTCGATACAGTGAGTTGTGAGAGGAGAAATTCAATTGTTCGATCGTAAATTGCTGCAGCTTCTAAAGACAATCCCGTTTAATTTGCTTCTAGCATTTTATTGCCCTTAATTTGAATTATTTTTCAATAATTCTTGACGATATCGTATGTTGGAAGTCTCTCTACTCAATTAATCTCTCAATTAATCTCTCAATATGACAAGAATATTGGATTCATTTTTTGACATCGTATTTTATTCAACCCATTAGACTAGAGAATCGAAATTTCTGTTTGCTCCTATAGAAATTAGATCGCCCAGAATATTTTATAGTACATATTTAACGAGCCATTGCTGAGAAAATCTTTTAAAGGAGGTGAATGGCAAGATAGATGAGCGCAGTTTCTTTTAACGATCGAAATTTTCAAACGAACCACGAAGCGTCGCTCTATTAACTGTGCGTTCGTCATAGTTAAAATCTTTGGTAAGAAAATCGAATTGAGCAGAGAAGTTGTGCGCGACTCTTACGACGAAATGTTTTGCGCCATGAGAGAGTTGTGTAATGCGGTATACAGCGAACCGTGGAAGTAATTGCCGCCTTTTCTATAAGCCAAAATACGGTACGTGTAATCCGGTCTCTTTGTATGTAAATGAAGTAGCAGTATTTGCGACACAAAGCTGCGCTGCCTGCCTACAGAAATGTTGCTTGAAGGAAAAGATACGCGTAACATCAAGATACGAGTACACTAAGGTATAATCGACATTTAAGTGCTTCGCTGAGCGATGCCATTATACATATAGAAAACGAAAGAAAGGATAGAAAAACGTACTTAGGCATTGTCATCTCATAATGTTGTTATTTGTCAGTCACCTTCATGCTTTGATTAAATGAGAGAGGAAGCAGGACGTGCGTTTTATTCCGTTTTGCCATATGACATGAGAAATTTTTTAGAAAGATATAATTGTGAGATACATATATGTTTCATACTTAATAATGTGTGAAATGAACGTGGAAAAAAAAATTGCGAAACAGAGTTAAGAACTAAATTTTCAGAGTTTACGATCCAGCTGGTAGCTTGTACTTAATGTTCTTCGTTTCATAAAAACAAGATTTATAAGGAATGCATTCGTATATAAAACTCAACTCCTAGAGTCTCTCGCGATCATAAATCCCAGTTGGCATTGTCGTTTCGAAAACGGATTCCATTTGAATCATGGAATGATGCACTAAAAAGTGACTCTCACTTGACATACAATAGACTCGAAACGGTTATAAGTCAAGTCAAGACGGACAAAGAAGGATATTTCCATGTCGGGGAAAACTGCGAAGAGGGCAAGAAGATTGAGGGAGTAATTAGTTTTAGAAGAAAGTTAAACGATATCCGCGGAGGAGGCAGAGGTAGCAATCATCAAGAATATTCAGAGCCGAACGGCTATAGTCATAGATTATTGACTTCGGTTTCTTTTCCCCGTGCTTTACATCTTTCTCTTATTGTTTATTAAAATGTGTATTAATACGTTTCAAGAGTTAAAAAATTCCTGACTCCTTGAGTTGCCGATATTGAAATCATAAGAATTTACATGTCAAATGAGTTTTAAAAGTTCATGGATATAAAAATGCAATTTCTTGATTTACATAGAATATTATAAGAGTTGGCAGTTATTTTCAAAACAACTATAGACTTTTTATAATTAATTTAAGAAATATAATTATTTTTATAGAGAAATTGATTTAAAACTTAAACTTTTCTATTTTCTTATAATTTTATATTAAATTCGCAATTATAAAATTGTTTTGCAAAAATTGGTGAGATCTCGGCAACGAAATCAATCTTGTCGAGGAAATGGAAATGCACTTCCCGAGTGCAACGGTGCGCGAGAAAAAAGTCATGTAACAGTATCCGCTGTTACATTGTACCGTACTGAATACTATTATTTTTTACGATGCGTTTGTGCTCCTCCTTTCATAACGTACATAGGGAAAGTAATGAAAAATCTTATGTGGAATTTCCCATGCATTTAAATAAATACGCAAACAACATTAAGATAAAAAGCATAAAATGATTTACAAAAGAAAAAAGAAATCCCACGACAAAGATGAAGAAATTGAGTCAAGAGCACAACTGATTGTGAGACTAGTTACTTCTCGCATGATCGTATGACGAAATCATTTCCTACTGCTAAAACGACCGAATTGCGTTCTTTATGCTTCCTTTGACGCAATCATTTCCTTGTAATTGCAAAGAATATGTTTTATAGAGTTCTTTCCTATAATGCGTTTCTCATCAGACAAATGTCTCGTATCATATTTAAATTTGAAGTAAACTATTACATCGAGAATATAAATAGAAAGTCTCATCAAGCTATAATGCAAAGTTTGATTAATTTTCTTCCAAAAGTATGTTTAAACTTAGTCGATGTCATGTAGTTTTATCATACTTCTATTGCTTTTATTAATTTCATTTTTACATTTGCGCTTGATCATTATAATTATGAAGAAGAGGAAAATGATGAAACGTACTAATTTTTCTGAATATTAAATTATCTTGATCTGAGGGGAAAGACTAATTATTTATCAATTCTGCATATATGGTGATAATTATAGATTTAGACGTAGTACGCCGCGGATATTGCTTCCTCGAAAGTTGCTCACATAACTCGCATGTAACAGATATTTGATTAGCCGTGTTACCGGCGCTGCGTGCGGATGTGTTTAGTAAAGTGCGCTTCGCTCGGTTCATTTAATTATCTACCTATATGTACCCTATAATCTTGATTATGCGTGCGGATACGCGACACTTGTGAAAGTAGGAAAATTTCGTCCACAACGTACAATTAAAAATATATTGATCGAGGGATATGTCATTAAAATTGAACATGATTAAAACGAGGCATTTTATGCATATGTGTATAATAACAAGAAAATTAACGCGAGAATTCTTACATACAAGAATTCTAAATAGATTGGAAGACGACCTTGGAGAGTCACGTAATAGATGCGAATGACGGTGGCCTAGACTGATGAGCAGACAAACAGAACGAACATATGTTGCTCTTGGGTGTGACGGATGATCCTCTCTCATGATTTACGGAACTCGCATGACCGCTGTTCACATAACTGGTTTTCATTGGTTATTACCATGTTCGCACTACACGTGGATATATTGATGTTACTGTATGCGGCAAGTTGCCGAGAAAGTTTTCGACCGTTGCGATGCCCTTCGCCGTGAGCGATCTTACGTTCCAAAAAAGTGTCCATGACTTTCCTTACGCGTCGAATTCAAGGTGCAGTGTTCAGGTGCATACGGTCTCGCTTAAGAGGACACGTGATTTCTCCAAACTTGCAATCCACCGTCGTAACGAATATATAGAAATTTGGTTTGCAAGAAATAAAAAAAACATGTTTAAGTGTTTTTATAAGATGATTTCTTAGACCTTCGTTGTCTTATCGGTGCAAAGTAATTTTTTATGATTCATGTTATTAGTCATTACTGACAAAAATAATGATAATACCATAATATCTCGATAAGAATTTCTGATAACAGTCTGAGCCAATAACTCGTTTTTCGTTGTAAGATGTATCTCAAGTTTCTCACGCGCCTGATGATTCTCTTTTTATTAAAATATATTTACAATTAAATATTAATTAAAATATATTTACAATTGAGATTATAAAACTTTTTAATATAACAATAGACTTGGCAATGATTTTTTGCATTAATATTTTTCAATCATTAAACATTTGTTTTTATATTACTTGATTATCATTTATATAATTGCTGCATTAAAACTTGTGACATAAAGTACAGTAATAATATAATGTCTTCTCTCTCTCTCTCTCTCTCTCTCTCTCTCTCTCTCTCTTTCGTATATAATTTAACAGTGATTATATATATGTAAATTGCAATATAATTACTACTATTGAAAATATATAATGTGCACAATTATTCTGTGAGTTAATTAATTAAATGACATGATTGTTTAATTTGATAATTAGTTATTATACGATACGCGTGCTAAGTTCTTTATTAATATTGCTGAGAATTAAGTTGTAATATTTAGCTTCAATCTTTGCACTATTTTTATTTTTGCGCGAAACGCTAATTACAAGAACAACGAGCGTATAATTTAAACGATTATATTTATATAATATAATACATAAATATATAGATATTTCACACAATTAGAAATTTTAATTTTAATGGGAAACTTTCTGATGATCTTGCAGTTGAGTTTTTTTAACGAAGATATAGAAGGAAAGCATTATTTATTGAAAACTTTTACAGCTCGCGAAAATCCCTTCTTTTTCAGTCGCTTATAACGCAGAAGTTATCAACATATTTTGTACACACAGCACGTGCACAACATATTTTGTACACACGCGCTTCTACATTCATGAACTGTTATATTTATACATATGAAATAGCTACTGAGATTATAATTGACAGTAACAACTGTTGCTCTAATAAATGATTATCACGTGATTTTCATTATTATTGTCAATCTTATGACAGTCTGTTAGTACCATTTTTACTTTATATAAAATAATTTGTGTACAAATATTTTAAACAATCACTAATTTCGCACAGAGTATATAATTTGTTATATATTACATTAATTTATAATACTATACATTATATTACTATTCACCACTAACAAGAATTATTTACTATCTGAATTAATATTTCGCATTTTTTGATTTTCTGATTAACGTTTAAAATATTATAAAAATATACAATCCTTTGATCGTGATTTATATTACTTACGTGTTTTGGTGATGCAATCTCTAGTAGAAAAAACTGTTTAGTTAAGATGAGAGCACGAGAAATAAGTAATGCACACGCAAGAATTTGTCGCAACGCAATAATGGTCGGCGGGTCAAGTTATAAATTCACTCGCGTGTCAAGTACACAGAGAACAGTTGCGTTGGAATCGGCGCGTTTAGCACGGTACTTCGCGACTACCGCGACTACTTGACTACCTGATTGTAAAATGTTGTGGAACAGTATCAACTGGCGAAGAGCGCGGCTGCACGAGTGCCGCGTCTTCAACGTGACGCCGGTCGCGTTCGAAGGAAACCGCGCGTTGGCAACCCCTCTCCATTCGCTCCATCGTAGGTCTTCGTCCGCTTCGCGTTTCTTCTCTCTTCCGGGAGTAGTTGGGTCATTTCTCTTCGCAATCCTTTTCGCAGCCAACAATCGCCGCGCGCCAAGTCCCGATCGAATCGATTCGCTGAAATCGCCTTTGAAATTCACTTCTCCTTCACAGCAGATTTATCTTTAATATTTGCTATTAAAATGCTGGTAAAAATTTGCGATTTTTATGCACGCAAAGTTTTCCTCGTTAGTTGTATTTTTCTCGGTTTGTCAGCACAAAGTGGAAATAAGATTAGAAATGCATATGCATATATGTGGAATGATCGAAAGTTTGTGATTAAAAATCGATGCTTGCGCCACGTCTATTCATCGTTAAACAACTGAGAGTATGAAAAATTTGCGTATACCTTCAAAGAGGATCACGGAGATGATCGCATAAAGTTCATTAATCATTAAGGAAAGTGTTGCCCGACTGATTAGGCATCGTTCGCATAATACGTCTGAAAACAGTCTTGGCATTCATTCTCACTTCGATTTGCACTTCACTCATCATCTTGTCTTCCAACATACATATATCACAGATGCTCGTTACGATCGCATCGGTCAATCTTAAGATTAACTTTCACTCATTCATTATTTTTACGTTATGGTCGTACTATGATCAGCATCGGATCAATACGCGTGTGATCATAACATTAAACAATAATATTAACTTGAACTTGATTGAACTATTCATTCGCTGTCGCATCTTATCGTCGCATTTTGCCGTCTATCAATTTGTATCTTCTATTTCTCATTGTCACGACGATGGTTTAACAATTCCGTTCTTACTGTTATATTCTCTTTGTTATTATCCAATTCCAGAAAATTACATTTAATTATAATGCGGATGCACGTAACGGACATTTTATTGTGTAATATCTGGCATAATCATAGTCTCTGTAAATAACGAAAAGGCCTTAGAATGACAGTGATGTTCGAAGCGTCTCATTATCGGAATCCTTTACTACTTTCTACATGCATGGAAAATGTAAAGGCGATTCTTTTTTAAAAATAACAATATTACAGTAACTAAAGACCAATACAAGTATTCAATTGGTTGATGCAGGAGCTACCAGTTGTAGCGATATCGTTAATGCGGTAAGCTTTCATTATATTCACTTACGGACGAAATATTCCCCTTAGCAGCATTTTTTTAAAGGTCGCGCGAACGGCGCGGCGGATGTGCGTTCATGGAAGCGTAGAAGCGCGGCCGATAAGCGAGATAACGTTCCTCTAGCTCGACGTCACAGTCGGATAAGTCGGAGCTCAACGATGCGTGATAAGTATACTCGCTTTACTCGTCGTGCTCCTCTCGCTGACATTCCCAGCTTGACATATGTACATACATACGTGCTCGCAGATAACATACGTACGAAATATATAGGCTGAATTGCAGAAAGCGAATATCTACTACTAATGACTCAGCCGGGGATTAAACGGTATCGATGTGTTTGTATGATCGATGTTTCGATAACATTTATAAAACGCCACTTCATAAATGACTGTCATCTTGGTCTTATATCAGCAGAAAGATATTAAAACGGTTACTGATGTTTTAGATTATTACCGTGTCATGCCACATACAGTGTAGTAGATGAAATTTGTATGTTTACAAAGTGTATGTTTACAAAGTTAGTTAATAACAATGCCTTTATGCATTTATGCGTTTAGCGGATCTAACGTAATTTCGAATGTTCGTACATAAACAAGTAACTTTTCGCATGAATAGACGACAAAGTTAAGACATCAAACTACTCACATTGATTAACGTGAATTGTAATTTAGTTAAATCCCATCTGTTATAGCCAAAATTATAAAGATAGAAAATAAAAACTATAAATACTATAAATCATACTAATAAAAATTATGATTAATCAAGCTTTTTAACAAATGATGGATAAGTAAACGGTAAAAACTATATTTTTTAATTAATTTTAAGTAGACTTTAATATAAAATACTTTATTTTTATGACTAAATTTTTAATTAAAAATTTAAGAAGATACATAATATTGAAGATTCCGATAAATAATGATATCCATTAATTTTTGCAAAGAAATTCAGAGAAAAAATTCAGAGAGTCTTCCATAGAGTAAAAATTGTGAATTACGAGATATTCTATATTTAAACTAAACGATTTGATTCACAATTAAAATTGAAAAATTAAAGTTCCAAGTTCCAAAATTAAAAACAAAACAAATTATTATTATGTGTTAAATTTAATACATTCCGTGCTGATTACATACATCTTGATATTTTACGGATTGCTGGTACTACAGTATACTAACCAGCGAATGATAATGTGATTTCAAAAAGATTTTACCTTTATATTGCACAGCACGTGAAAATGGCGTAATTATTGGATAACATGTTTGATGATTTTAGAAAGTATTAATAATCTAAATAAACAGCTTTTTAGATATAATTTTATTTGACTATATTTTTTAAATTTCAGTAATGCAAAATGTTTTAGACATTCTCTTATCAAAAATTTATTCTTTTATGTTGCTTATCGATAACACAACTTATTGATTTTTTTCTGAGTGCTCTGTTAAAGATATTTTGCGTTTATTAGATGGAGCAAGAAGTCCGTGAAACATATATAAGAATTTACAGAAATCTATTTTATCGCTGACCGAGAAATGTCAAAAAAGTGTACATGTTTTAAAATTAGCATTTTATATTATAATCTTTATATTAGTATATTCTTTTTAATTTTTTTCATATTTTTAATTTTTATTTTTTTCTGTTACATTTATTACATAATGAAGACATTACAATATATACTTATTACATGTATGTAAATTCTTTTACTTTATTGCATTGTCTATCTTAAAAATAATTAATAACTTGCAATATAATATTTATTTAATACTTAATTTTTTATTAAATATCAATAATGTAAATTTCAACTTCTTTTTGCAAAATAATTTCATTATTTTAAAGATCTTATAAGATAAAGATTTTATAATGATATAAACGTCGACGAATAATATAACAAATTGAAATGCGTTAAAGTAGTTGTTAACAGGAAATAGACCCTTGACATTTTTTACGAATCTGTTTATCTCTATAATGAAACGTGGAATATCATCACACGACAATGTTATTAGAATCGTTCTTGATAACCAGGGATGTCATCCATGCTTGGCAAACAGATTTAAGCTGAGTAAATGCATCGCTCGTATTCGTTTGATCAAATAATTGTACAATACAATTCGCATCCATTAGCTTTTATTAAATATCATTAATCACGGTTATGAAAGTGACAGCTTCATTTAATAATTATCCGGGAGCGGTATTGAGGGATTGTAGTTTCGTAGTACGGCATGCTTAAAGCCGACAAACAACGGAAGCCATTGTTCCCGATATATTAGAGATTTACAGGAAAGAAAGTTTGTTTACCTGCGCTATAAGAGCCTTCATTGTTCCGTCATTAATTTCAGTAATTATTCTCGAAAACGTTGATCGTCGCTTTACTTTGGTGAATAATCAAACGTTATTAATAATCACGTTTCGATTTTCAATTTACTAGAAACGATATCTTCTTTTTTTTTCGTCAATTTTTCATCACTGCATCGCACTTCCAATCTACCACTTTATATTCGTTTATTATTCCCTGAACTTGTCGACATGCAAACTAACATAACGTTAAAATATTCCCTCTTTCTCGTATAGTATTATATTAAAGAACTGGTTTTAACTTTTCTAATCGATAAACACACAAGCTGGCAAACATCTGTCTTTGTTTGGCTTATATTGTGGTCATAGATAAGATTGGAAGCTTCAGCCATCTGTTACTAAAATCAATCTTCTATCTAGAATCGTGTTATACGCGTATTTATATGCGGTGTCAACAAAATGTTCAGAAAACATGGGCGTGTTATTTAACTTTGCGTCAATCCAGAACTGAATTGCTTTTTATTGCCTTGTTTTTCCTATCCATCACGTTTCACGCGAATTGTTTTCGAACAATATTTACCGACCAAGTTTTCTGCATTAGCCGTTATGAATCGTATTGCCCGCGCCGAGATCATCAGCGGATCGGCGAATCATCGGCTGGATCATTCTGATGTAAATTGCTTCTCGCACGCGCGCGCACGATTGTCATGTCATGAGGGTAGATCGCAGTTCGTTGATCCCGCAGAAACGATAAATTTCGCTTAGACCCGCAGCTACGGGATCCTAATTTCTCAGCTGGACATCGTCAGTTGTCCTTTTACGAATTCACGTTGCGGGATGCAATAAGTCGACCACCCGTGGACTTGGACGATCTGTACGACGCGGGAAGCCCAGACGCGTCTTTTCGCTTGGATGTGCGAGTCGTTGATCGACAATTGTTACTCCTACAGTACCATTGTCGACATTTATTTCATTTTCGTTCGTCGAGGGAAGAAATTGCCTCTTGATCATATCGATCGGTGTAAACATTTTTCTAGACATGTCATAGGTCGTAAGTTACTATTAATTCGGCGTTAGTATGTTCTTTTGTAATGAAATAATTTATATGACGTCCACTTCCCGGCGCCGTTCATTGGTCCGAATAAGCTACGTGACACAGGACAATTTCAGAACGATTTACCCTAAGGGCTTCTCAACTGCGGCGTTCCGGGGTTGAATCATCGGGGGGTAAATTAAAACGAAGACTTATGGAAATGCAAACATTCGTGTCGCCAATAACGATTCCTCTCGCTGAAGACTTAAACTTCAGGGTACGAGTTAATATCGATCAACGAAGACGTGTATGTGTGAGCAAATTACCGAGTTAATTGCATCTTTTTTGGCCGAGTCTTTTTATGTTGAAAATAACGGTGAAGCGGTTAGCAAACAAAATTTTACGGCAGCAACATAATTTCATTATTAGCAAAATAAATTTTATAAAAACAGAGAAAGCTCTCCTTAGTAAATTGAATATAAAAACAATTAGAATAGTTTAACTGTTAAATTACATCTTGATTATAGTTTCTTCGAAAATATGTAAAATTTTAAGAATAATTTTTTCCTTCTATCTTTATCTAGCCAAACTGTCAAACTCTATTTGATCAGATCTTTAAGAAAAAACTATCTGTAAGAATGTCACAGAAATTCTAGGTGACAATAATAGTTCTCCGGGTTTTGCACACTCGCTGCCTTCAATTGTACGCCAACGTACGATTGTTTCGAGAACTCTTATGGATGTTCGCGCTTTGTCCTCGTTGGCCGGACGCGTCCTCGTTGAAGACCGAGGAAGAAAATAATTGGACATAAATCCACCCGGTGGCTGATTCGAGGTGGTCATTATGCGGGTCGGAGCGTACCTTCGCTCGAGTGCAACGCAAATACAGGCCGCTGCCGTACGCGCAACCATACCCACTAAATATTATCTGAAATATATGACAGACAATAAATAGGCCGCGATAAGTGTCGAATAATACAAAATGTTATCCATCACATATATTTGACGGAAGAATTGATAAGAAAATTAAGGATATTGCTCAGAATTAAAATTTCTTAATTAATAATTTCCAAAATAATTTCTGATCTATTTGGATCATTTAAGAACAGAATTATAACAAATTTCGAATTTACTTTTAATATAAATAAAAACTTGGTATTGAAATAAATGATTAAATATTCCGTATGATTAGAAATGCTGGGAGCTTTACTCTGAAAACACGGATATTTTAAAGAGGCATTTATATATCTTTATCCAGCTTGTCTTTTCAATTTTGCAGCTTTCAATCAATGCATACTAATGATTAAAAAAAAGAAAAGAAAAAAAAAGAAAATCAAAATTATTCTTTGATCTCACTATTTGCGATTTGTGCATAATTCGGTTTGAGTGTGAGCATAGATCCGGCCTTAAGCGCGCATATTCAACAACACGTGATTGGTTGGATTTGCCAAATAACGAATATACGACGCAATATATTCGCAAAATACCTACCGCACCGGGGTAGCAAAGAGGTTTATCAAACATCCACAGAACGGAAAAAACATTCACACGTACCTATATTTTATTTGTTGAAACATGATATCGCATGCGACAAAACTAATTTTGCGATAAAAACTGAACAAATTTTTTAATAATTATTAGTAAGCTGTCACTATGTTTAACTTACATTTCTAAATTTAAATATTTTGTAGGTATAAAGATACATCTAATAATATCTTCATCGAAACTACTTAGATTTCTCGAGTTGATAATGAAAAAGGGGGGAAGGGAGATCTATCGCAGAACGTTTTCCTTGTTAAGGAACGATGATTTCCACGCTTGTTAAGAAGCGATTTCCACTTTGATCTAAACTGATACTACATAATGCTTGTTCGCCTCTGACGTAAGCCCAAACTCATTGAATGTGCGTTCGGTCTTGTGATCCCTGATTCGCCACCCCTGTCAATGAATAAAAACCACAAAGCGCCCCAACGAGAGCGCGATATCTCCTTCGTCAAATCTCCGAGTGACTCGTTTTTTTCGATTCATCCGGATATTTCCGCTCTCCTCTGAGCATAGATGCGAGCAAAAAAGATCTCGTTCTTTTTATCGGTGAAAGATAGTCCTGAATGAGATATGATAATTATTGATCAATAATGAATCGAGACAAAAACGAAATCAATCCAAGTCACTTAATTATCGTACACCGAGAGAAAAATATAGTTGCTTTTGGCCTCAATATATTTTTGCTATAATTTTATAATATTTCTAACACGAAATATAATTAACTTAACTATATGCATCATTATGTTAAACATAATTGTTAGAAATATTATTAGAAATATTATAAAATTGTGTTTGAAGCCAAAAGTAACTATATTTTTCTCTCAGTGTAGTATTTGCTGTTACAATTTTTAAATGTTATTAAAATGCATTGGATATTGAGTTAACAAATATACTGAAACAAAGTAATTGGGAATGAAATTGGAAATAAAAATAACATGTGTCATTTATGAAATTGTTCTAATCGCTTATCCAAATATCTGTGGAAGGGAATATAACTAGAAATCCCCCGATCATCCTTGAAATACGCTTGCCTTATCTCTAACGTTGCATCGTCAGCGACGTAACTTCCCCTACAGGCAGCTCGTTTTCACGATTCAACCTTTCGCCTTTTCACCTCTCATCCCCCTTTTTTCTCCCTTTCCCTCTCGCTACTGTCTCTTTGATTTTGCCATTCGTGTTCACTATCGCAATATCACGTGTTTGTCGTCGATCGAACATCTGCATTATCGGCGACGACATCTTTGCTGTTGGAACGGGGTGTTCGTTAAATTGGAACACATTGTCCCGACAAATCACGATTCGATATGAGAAAAATGTTACGCGAGTGCCTTCTTATTCTCCTTTCTATTTTTCGCTATCTGTCATTCTCCTTGAATCGCATTTTTATTCTTATACTCTTCGTTACCGATTTGCTTTCTTCATCGCCTGTAATTCCTCAAATTGCATTAATATTTGATCCTAATAGGATAATGCTTAAATGAAATGAATTAACTTTTGCGATATATTTTCGTGGAATTTGCGCAATAATATTATTATTTAATATTATTTTACATTTTATTGCGCATTTTCCAAGGCTTTTTATTAGGGCTTTTATTGATTGTCATTAATAATCCGCATTAATAACAGTTTCTAATAATATCACAGATATGTCGGTCTTTTTTCTTTGCATCAATATGGCTAGGCGGGAAACGCACGTAAAGCAGCTTTATTGGTGGAACACGAGTGTTACTCGTTAGCATAACGATCCGGACTCTAACTGACGCGAACCGCACGTGTTTTCGGCTCACGAGCCAATGCATATTTATATATTTCAGTGCTACACGGTACGATAGACGTTATTACGTAATAATCCTGTTAAATGTAACGTTAAATACTATTAGCGTTGGCAAAACCGTATAGCGGAAGCCACGCCGTTCTTGCTCAGCGATTTGCTGCACGCGTCGAAATCCGTTCAACAGGACAAATGGAAAGTTTCCATCGGTTTATGCGTTCGCAATAATCCCGGTCTGCTTAGGGTGTGTCACACCCGTCAGGAACAATGTAACATGACCATCAAACATGTAATTATAACAACAACATTTAGTAATTCAATACTATTCCGTCTAGTATCAAAGAAGATTATTGCAGATTAAAAAAAATAGACTTATAGTACAAATTTTTCTCAACTAATTGTGGACTAATACTTTCTTATCATATTCAGAAGATATTCTTTCAAAATATACAATGTAATTGATTATGTTTATTATAAACTTAAACGTAAAATGAAAATTTTGGTTCCTCGATTTTCAATTGAAACCAAAATCCCATATTTTTGAATAAATTGAAAATGTTTTGCATAGAAGGGAGAAATTCGTAGAAATGTTTATTAATTTTATATGCATAGTTGAAAATCTCTTCACTCATTGTATTGAAAACTGATCAAAGAGTATCCGTGGTAGACATACAAACGTATCATCATCGTTCATATCAAGAGAATCACTGAATCAGATACGATTTAAAGGGGATAATTGATAAAAGTTACCAAGCTTATCTCGGACGCAGTTTATCCCTTTGCCAAGATTTATAGGTTCAATTGGTGCAATTGGTTCTCTGTAAAAAATTACGTTTTCAAGCTACTCATAGATGTTGCACGGATTGCACAGCGTGCAACGAGCCGCGTTTTAAAGTATCGTTTGTCGAGCCATTAAAGTCACGCTCACAGGACTATCGTTTCTCTAGTTTAATCTACCGTAGAATTTTATAACGGGGTAAATCGTTTGCCCTTCGCCGCTCTCTGCTTGTTTTTCCCCCCGTGTCTTTCTTTTTTTTTTTATTCTGGATTAGATCGTTCTCCGTACGCATTGCGTAAATTTGCAAGGTACGTTAATTTAGCTGATCGTCCAAGTGATAAAATTACCAACTTGTATCGCCGCGCGCCCTTTCAATGATGAAATGTTTCACTATGGATTTAACCTGTAGGTGCTCGGCCGCACGTAATTTGCCACGGGATTTATCATGGCGCAATTTCAAGCTATGAGCGATATTGCGAATTGATGAAATGTGTCGTTATGGATGTTTGCTTTCCGCCTCGCGCACAAACGACTCGCGAAATATTTTTGCGCGCGACGCATTACGAAATTTTGATGTACACCGTTCTTGTTATCGCGAAATTGGTTTCCATGTATGCTATTCCGTTCCAGCAGATATATTACAATGAAACTTATTGAATATTGATTGAATTATGCGATACGCGTTGTAATTTATAACATTGTAGTTTAGAGTTTCAATCTGTTGAAGCGATGCATCGGAAGGTCTCAAATGTGTACTGATTTATTGCAAGAATAAGACACAAAGAATAATATACAAGCTTTATCGACACTTGCTAATGTGCAAACTTTATTGAGAAAAACATATTTAATGAAGTAATCATACGTAATTATATAATAAATTTTACACAGCACATAAATTCAAAGAAAAAAGAAACAATGTCGAGAAAATAAAACTGTCGCAGGAAAACGTTCAAACGAAGAAAGATAATGATGTTTTGTATTGCCGTAAGGCATTCACTAACGAATAGAAACATTCTTCTTTTTTAATAAGAAATGGTAGGTCAAAACTAAGGAAGCCTCGAAGATGAGATGGCTGAAGCGAGGAAGGTATGAATATTTTTGATGCGACGCAGCTCTTCGCCGGATTTGCATAATTTCCAAATCTGCTCTCCGCACGAAAACGACGTGACTTGACGTGATGCATACGTGTACGTGCAAACACACGCGAGTAACTCGTAACAATGCCGCTGAAGAGATGTTTCTTGTCACGTGCCGAACATTCCGTTTGCTTTTTATAACGAAAAATTTAATTAAATTGTATAAGGTTTAATATTAGTAACAATTAGCAACAAATCGCGTAAAATGTATGATATTGTGTCGAACTTGTAATATATTTACTTGGATTAATTTCTATTTTTGCAACATAATTTTATTCACACTATTAATTTTTCGAGCAGCTTCCTTCCCTCGACATTATTGCGGCGCCTTCTGCAATAGTCGAATATACTCGCTTGGAAGACTCATTCGCCCTGTCGAGTTGTCCCTTTCTGAGGACGGGGCATTCGAGCGGGGCGAAGGGGCGGAAGGGAGTGGGAGCGAGAAGATATTGCGGCTTAAACGGTTGGAAAATTGTCCAAACGGCCGTGCCGCATAATTTCGACGTGACTTAACGGCACTCAACTTAACACCACGGGCCCGTTAAAGCCGCTCCATCGACGCCTCGCGCTAGCTATAGTCCCGGTACGCTCGGTATCCTACCCCTCCGTACCTCCCTCTTCCCCGATGTCAAAGGATTTTATGTGGAAGTGACATGGTTGTCTACGTCGTTGTCCGTTATGATCGTTTCCTGGTAACGAATTAATTTGCACACAGCGTTAGAATATGCAGATCACTGTTTGGCGTAATAAATGGACGGGGTTAGCGCGGCTCCACGGGGTTAGGAGTTGATCTCGTGGACGCGACAGAATGACACCAAAATTGCTATTAATATTCATGCGCAGCTGGGATGTGGAAAAGTGCTGAAAGGATAATCATGCGGCGCCTCCCGGCAGACAAATTGGAACTCATTTCTAAGCTTCTAGCGAGCGACCTAGTTTATTTGTAAATTATTGACAGCTTAAAACTCTCGATGAGAAACGTCACTCTCAAAAACACAGATCGAACGTGAAAGTAGAATAGTCGTGAATATATTTTTCACATAACTTATAGAATATCGAAATTTGTTTTTTTTTTTTACATGAACGACTGGCGCGGTTACGGTATGTAGCTAACCCTTTATTCCGAAACGTGATGTATAGAAAATCGATTGCTGCTCCTTTTTTCGGTGCCGATTGATTCCGCTGATCTCGCCGATGCTGATCCTATAATTTGATCGGAGAGCCCTTTTATGACTGTGTGTGTGTGTGTGTGTGTGTGTGTGTGTGTGTGTGTAACCGAGTGACGTGAGCGCGATTGTTACCTCGGATACGAGATTGCCACGTTTTACTGTCCCACGCGTAAATACGGATTATATACATTTCAGTTAAACGAAAAGTAATTCCTTTCTTATCTCGTAGAAATGTATCGCGTTGCATGCGCGAGCGTCTTATACGATTTTATAGTGTTTGACGACGGAATCATTTCAAGGGTGATAACAATTTCGCGTTAATTTCAAATATTGTCTAGCCAACAACTTTAATAAGTAATATTTGCACATCAGTAACACAATTTTGCTTTTTTAATTTCTCATCTCTCAATCTCTGTTTCACCGATACGACGCGCTTTCTATTCCGTATTTAGTGAAAAATAATTTTATTCATACTCATCGTACTCGTCACATTTGCTAAAATCGATGATGAGACGACGGATTAAATGGTTTCGAAAACGGAGAAGCAAAAACGCAAATCAATTCTTTTGCATGTCGTCCAAGAACACGTGTCGCACCACGCATGCCACGCCACGCCACGCTACGCCGCCGTTCTAATGAAAATTAGCGATAATTGGCCGGAAAATGAACATTTGTGGTGGATTAAAAGGGGTGCCCGCGAAACACAGACGGCACACCGGCCCCGCGCTCCTCGCGTTTCTGCGGTGTCATAAAACCGGTTCGCGGTCTGTAATTTGTAATGAATACGGCTCTAACTAGCACACCCTCCGCCATCCCCGGTTCCGCCATCGATGCATCGTCGGTGACGAATTGGGTTTGCACGACTCTGGCGCGCTTGTGGTTGTACATACATACAAGGTGAACCCATTAAACGGAATAGTAAAATATAAAAATGTAACTTTCTGCGAGCACGATGATATAAATATTTTAAAATGTTCAAAATAATGTTGTCACAATTTCTTCTGTATTTTTTGCGTTCACTAAATATTTACTAAATATCTCAGCATGTGTAAGCATTGTCAAAGTAATTGTTTTTATATTTAAAAAATAAGAAGCTAGAAATCATACAGCTATAAAAATTAATTGAAACAAATATCAATAATTGAGATGCCTATTCGTATAAAGAGACTTTTAAAAGAGTTTTGCATTCCATATGAATTTTATATAAAATTTACAAACTGAAATATTCTTGCATACTTTTGAGAACATTCCCTGATTACACGGTTCACCCTGTGAATGGACATCTGTGTACAAAGGTGTATACGCACCATCCTCTCTCATATACCGTACCTAAATCACATGCGACAGAACGGTCCATGATGCCTATTCATCGCGTACTCGAGTAGGTCCGAGCACGATCCTGACCCAGTAATTGGATTATTATTTCACCAACGATAAGTGCAATAATGAAGTCTGTTTCGGAAAATCGCTTCAGACCACTATAATTGAAATTTGGATCAAACAATTTCTCATATTTTGATGACATTAGGTTTTATTTAAAAAAAAACTTGGTGAACCAATTATCTCAGAGAGTTATAGTTCGATAGAATATAAAAAAGGCTTAAGATGAATTAATTTTGCGAAGACGGCGAGTCATTAAAATAATTTGAATTTCTTAATGTTAAAACATACGTATAAAATTTCAGTTAATAATTTTGAAAGCTTTGTTCGGTGAGGCGTATGATTTATTAGCATGATTTATTAGCATACACATATATGCAGCGAGTTTCCCAGTTGCTTCAATAAATTATACGATATTCTCAATTATGATACATGTTCATTCATCGGACACTCGAATCGCCTCTTATGCGATCCTAATCTCGAAATTGCATTATTATTATCCTCCCCGAAATGCGACGACACTCGATAGTCGCTGTATCGTGTGACACGTCGCATCTTTTTCCATTAGTCGTGATAGGAGACGGAGATAAGGTTTCACTCTTCCTGGTGAACACCATGAACACGGTGTGCGCCAGGCTCGTGCGAGAAAACTGAGATTTTCCGTGTATCACATGTGCAAGGAGACCGCTGGCGAACATAATTGGCGGAGATGCTATTTTAGGTGCGCTGTTATTCTCGCTGTACCTCGTATTGTTAGAGTTCATGTTAGGTATATTATATCGATGAAAGAATATTTTGCTATTTTATATTTGAAAAAATTGATTTATTGCTGATGAAAATTTTATGATAAAACTTAATTTTCCTTTTCCAACAATTAATTAATATATTATATTATTTGATATTTATTCATTATATATGAAAGAGTTCGGATAATCTAACTGACGACAAAGTACGTTTGTACGTATTACAGCTCGAGAAATCAATGAAAAATCAAAGCCCGCATTTCTCAATCGGAGAAGATCATTGGATACTTTTCCGAAATCCCAAGCAAGTCCACCCAAAGGCAGTGGCAACATCTTTTCATCCCCTTCCGCTCAACGTTACGACAGTAGTAGTCGGACAGTGGTCCCCTTCTTCCTATCGCTCTTTCCCCTCCCTTGCGGCGGATCGAGCCGATATACCGAACATATAGGTGTCTCGTCACCGTATCACCTACCCACCCTACCTACCCTCCGCTAGAGGGTGCTCCTGGATGGCGTTGGTGATTCGGGTGGGCCGAGGAAGCGGACGGTGGCGGCAAGGGGACGACAGGACTGAACGACAGGATAGTCGAAGGGAGCTGGAGGGATCGGTTGGAAACGGAGGGCAGGGGGTGCGCGTGCGCCTCGTCGCAAGCGAGCCGGAGCCACTCCCGATCGTCGACGACCGTCCCACACGATCCTTGAAGCGATCCCACCACCGCGTCAGTCTACCGTCGGCATCCGCATAATCAACAACCCCTAGTATCCCGAGCAACCCCGGAAGGTAGCACAAAGTTACGCGCGTCCTCTGCGGGTTTTGAGTCATTCTGTAAGTCTTAGGGGGTTGGTCGGCAAACGAGGATCATCATTCATAGAGTTAGATACGTTACCCGACGTGTTTATCGCGTTTCCGCTCGGTGACATCCGCGTGGAATCATCTGTTGAGGATGAGGAAGGCGAGACGGAGTCACCTTGCAGCAACGCGACTTCAGAAAGGATTCGATTCCCTCTGTTATCCTCGAAGGATTTTCTCGGGTAAAAAAATAAAGATCTCTCGTAGATCCTGTCAATATCCTTCATTAGTTTATTGTCACGTCGTGTCGCGAGGTTGTTCTTTTTCGAATAGTTCTTCAGGATTTTTATAATAAATTAGCGTAAAAAATTAAAAAGAGACTGCTTATTTGATAGTGTTTTTTTATTATTAGGAATTAAATTATACTTATTACAAGGCTTTCTCTAATTATCTCTAATTAGTAAATATTATATGAATATACTATGATTATATCGTTAAAAATTTAATTGATACAGAATCCAAGGTAATAGTTTCTTGAAAGAAAAATTGAACATTATTTGTTTTACTTAAATAGATAATTAGTTGTAGGTAAAATAGCTTTCTAATTTTTATGAGGATTGTATCAATTTATATTTATAATTATTCGACTATAATGTGATAAACACTCGAATTTCTTTTTCTGAAAATCCTAAGAGCGCTAAAGGATTTTTGCGCCATCGAGAATCAAGTTTCCGTTAAGTGACATCCAAGTAAATCATCCGCTGAAGGTAATAGGAAACGAGGTCGAGTCACTTTGCTGCAATGCAATCGCGGGATAGTTGAGTTTTCTTTTATTTAGTTGAGGATTTTAAGGACGAAAGACGGCAGGAAAGTTTCTATGGTCGGGTTTCTGTTAGGTGACACCTACATGGAATCATCCGTTCAGGATGAAACGAAAAGAGTTGGCATTCCCTTACAGTAAGTTGTCATCATGTTTATTGGTTCGCCGTTTGTATCTTAAAGAGGTAGAATTAAATATCGCACGTAAGCCGCGCGTAAGTTTTGAATCATCCTCTATCTCGCAAATATATTGTTCTTAATTGGTCTTATCATTTTTAATTCTTTTTGTAATACGTTCGGTTAGAGAAAATTTTCTTTGTCGTCAGAAATGATTTAAGAGCAAGGATAAAAATTTTTACTCTCAGTTAAAAATCAGTTAACTGTAATTTTGAAATTTTACGTCACTGGTTAATGATAATAGTAGTAGAGAACATTGTAAATTAATTTTAATATGCGAAATTTTTACTTTTTATTACCGCCACTTTTATTAAACAAGAAAAAATTTTAAATGCAAGTTATTAAAGGATGAAATACCTAATTAAATTATTTTTTGATAATTTTTTGTAAATTTTTATCTTTGCCATTAAATCTCTTATTTAATGTTTTAAAATATATTTCCATCACTTCAGTGATTCACGTGTATCACAGTAAAGCACATAAAATACCCATTACGGGCATTACTCAATTAAATTCTTCTCGGCCGAGTTTCTCCATCGTCGCAGCACATTTATTATTCATTCCCACAAACGATATATCGTCGTCTCGTTTGTCTTTGAATGACCCGGCGTTGACGATGGCACCTGTCCGTGTGTCATGCGGGTGCATAACACGTCACGTGGGCACGCTGGTTGTCGGTGTGTAGATAGATTGCACGTGACAGCTCGGCTTCCTGACGATCGGCGTTGAGCGAAAAGTGGGGTCATCGTGCTTTAAACCGTGCGTCGTGGAAACGTCGTGACTCGTTTTGTCCTCGGCCAGTCACGATTACGATCAAATCTACCTGTTCCCGAATCGACCGACCGCCACGCCGCAGTCTGACCATCGCGGTAAGTCACTACTTAAGTATCTTTCGCGCCAGATTGGCTCGAGGGCTCGTGAGATCTCGCTCCGTTTTGAGCAGCAAAATAACGCCTGCCGTTATTCGCGTTACGAAACTCGAATAGTTAATGATGTCTTCGTTGGTTCTATAGTTATTATAAAAGCTTTGCGTGGAAGTAGCAAGTTTGTTAAATGGATTATATAACTTCGAAGATTCAAACGAGAAACGTTGACGTTGAATCGTACGTACTGGATTAAAGACAAATTGCATTACAGAAAGAAATTTTCTTCGTACAAATTTAAAAGCTTTTGATTACAGTACAAAAAAATAACGGAGATATTTATTGAAAAGAAATTTGCGTGTAATATGGATATAATATTGAGATGAACGTTGTTAAAATAAATTCTTGAAATAAACGAGAAGTGTTTAAAATTAGCTGGAATTAAAATTAGGCTATGTTTATTTCATTATTTTTTATCGACTTGCGTGGTCAAGCAACTCGCAAACTGACGTGACATCGAGATTATAGAATGAAAATGTTTTCCATAACGGGCGATTTAATATCATCGTGAGCGTCGTCGTCTGTCAAGCCCAATGCGTTCATTCGACATGCATACCAATCAATATGATATCGGAATTATTTAATGTATCTTCGACAGGTGCCCTTAACAGCATTTATTAGCATTGCGCGTAACTTTTTTAATCGTGGAGCGTGGTGTACTCATAAATCGGTCTGATGATTAAACTTGAATCTCTTTTCGGAATTAGAAAGCCCGCGGCTTAAGCAACTTTATGATCACCCTGAAGATAGGGCAATGTTTGTGATCGAAAGTTTCAATTAGAACTTGGGAGCACTTTTAAAAGTTCCTGAAAATCGAGTCTCCTCGTAGGATTAGGTGCGTGTCTAGACTCTTCAATAATCGTCGCTGGTATGACTGAAAAAAGATACGATTGTGTTATTGATCTTGCTAAGATTTCAGCTTTACTTAACTCGAGTATTTATTCTTCGAGTATAAAAAGAAAGTGTCAATAAAACGTACACTTATTGTTTTGTTAAATGTGCACATGAACAAACACGAAGAGAACTTGTAAAATTGATTTCATGATACGACTTTACAACATGTTATTTATATCATTGTACAAACTTGTAAATTTGTTCAAATCAAAGAACATCACCGAAAATATGGAAATATCAAAATTCGAAATTTACTTTCAAAATTTCCTTTGCTGTGATAGTTTATTGATTTTTACTTTTATTCTTACAAGACTAGCATCGATATCCTATCATCCTTTTTCTATCATCCCTCTTTGAATCATATTTACGCGAGCGTTTACAATTGCATTTGCACAGTAATTTTGCATCGGCGGAGAAACAGCCGAGACGACCAAGACGACAACGCTGGCAATGATGCTGTCGTCGACGGAGACCGCAAGGTCGACTAGTTAACTTCCGATTTGAAGTGTTTTTTATTTTTCTGAGACTTTCAATACCTTGAATTGACACGATCAAGAATCGTTCATCAAAATTTATTCGTTACATGTTTAATGATTGAGCGATGGCGCGAAATAAATGATTTCAAATAAAAAATCGCAGGCATATTTGCGTTAAATAATATTCGTATTACACACAATGTGTAATCGCGCAAGAATCGCAATTGTTTATTTGAGTCGCACTGTAATAAAGTGGAATTGTTGCTAGCTTTTATTTGATTTTCTTTTTTTTTGTGTTTGATAATATGTATATTATTATAATTGATATTATTATGAATAATAGCAATTTTTATCTGCAAGAATTCGTATAAAATATAAAGTGGTAAAGTAAAATATTAATTGTATCAATATACCATTTTCTGTGATAAATGAGTATTTTTAAAAATATTCATTTATCAGGAATAAATTTAATAAATTCTATTTTCCCTTTAATATAGATATTTAATGGTGATTTTTTTGATCGCAATCTTCAAATTTGTTTCTTTTGAATTGAAGAATATCATCGTTTAAATGTTATGATTCTAAAGACAAGGTTTGCTGCGCGTTTGTCTTTCCGAGCTTGAGAACTTGGCGTAGAAGCTGTATTTTATTTTGTCGCATGTCATTCGACCACTCTGAGCCATTAGCCGCGCTGGATAGTTTTAACTCGCGGAACGAAGGCAGGTTTACCTTTCCTCTCGACGTACCTGATTGTAAACCCAACTTTCTTGAGTGCTTCCTGAATAGCTGCGGACACCCTCCTTCCTTTTTGCTTCTTCATTAATGAGTCCATCTTATATATCACGGGTTTAGTGTTTCAACTGAAACCGGCTGCGACGTCTATTGCGTCCTCGTCTCTTGTTCTATGTATTCCCGATATATTCTAGTAAAATAATAACAATGTTAATCATACAATACGTTGAAATATCTCGTACACAAGAAGGGTATCGCATATCTACAATGGATATAATAAATCATAAATTCAAAAAAGATAGAAATACACAAAGTGTACGGAATTTCAAATTATAATGTTTTCAAAGGGTGTTACAGATCCGTATAACAACGGAATTGATGAAAGAGTGTATATTAATTCTCGCCAAAAATACTTCAATTAAGCTCGCATAAAGAAAACTCAGATTTGTATGATGTAATTATTTTATTTTTAATGTATGTGTATGTATTTATACATATGTGTATTATAATTGGGAAATTCTCATAAATCGTGCTTCTAAAGGAGCGGTAGAAGATCAATTTCTTCGCGAATGTCAATAGAAATCCATAAGTTAAAAACAATAATAGAAGTGTCTATTGTTGTCAGTTGTTGTTTCTCACGTTGGAATATCCGCGATGAGGATCTTTTTGGCGGTGGAGATTAAAGAAAATCGATATCCCAGGTACGGAGGGATGGGAAAGTCGCAGGTGTGCGGTGAGCCAGGTAAGCCTGTACGTAATTTCTGGCAGTGAGGAAAAGGATACAGAGAGGGGAGGGAGAGAGAGAGAAAGAGAGAGAGAGAGAGAGAGAGAGAGAGAGAGAGAGAGAGAGAGGACAAATAGCGCAATGTTTATCGGATAGAACCATGATAAAACTAAAGAAAGCTCGATTTAGAGATCGAAGATTAGAAACTACGACTGCGTTTAAAAGAATATAAATCCGGAAATTATATATATATATATATATATATATATATATATATATACATATATAATATATAATATATAATATTAAAGACAATTTACGATTCGTTACTTTTCTTTTATTTGTTATAATAAATATATGAGAAAATATAAATATTATAATATTCTCTGATTCTTGTTGTTTCATGGATTTTTTATGATATATATATCGAAATAGTTGCCGGAAAAAATTTTAATTTCTATACTTTTAATTTCTAACACATGCGGATTTTTATTAAACACGAAGGAATGTTACTCAATCACTCGTTTATTTCATCACCGTGCTCGGTTATACCCATAGATACATATATAAATTATTATTAATAAACACATAATCCGCTCGCGACGGTTACGGGGGATAAAGTTTTTCCGATACGAGATATCCTACCTGATTCACTGTGTAATCTGCGAGAATGTTTTCATAATATACAGCGCACTGGTATCTCGCGTAAACTAAATAACGAAATTTGCAATTTATTTATCGGTACTTCGAACGCGACCGATTGAAGTGCATCAATGGACGATTCGCGTAAATATATCGCTCGTACGCGATACACTCAATTATATGTCGAGCTTTCATTAGCGATCGCAAACATCGCCGACCGGGAAACGATTCGCAAAAAAATTACGGCGGTAGCCGATTTGAATTTTTCAATAAATGGCGTATCGGCGTGTCGAAAGAACTTTCCGCGCCGTGCTGCGCCGCGCCGCGCCGCGCCATCCGCGCCATTCGATTGACCGAGCATTAAATAATATCGCGCTTTTCCAGGAGCGCAAAGCTTTATTGCTCAAGTTGCTTCCTGATCCCCGCTGTGAAATTGCTTTACGTCTACTCCAATGGGTTCGACGGCTTTTGAGATTTTTGTTGCTTTATGTTTCTCCACGTAATCGTGGCGTCGTTATCCTTTGTTCGTCACCCTGCAAACGAAGATAAATCATTTCTCGAATGTTAACTGATAAGCAGATATTTCGTTACAGCTTCGTCAATCGGGAAGAATGTTCGGGAAGGAATTTTCCAAGTTTCGTACAGACTGTTTGTAGATAGCACGGAATCAAGACGGTATCAAGTTTCTCCAGCTGTAAGCGTAATAATGCAGCCCCTAGGTGTTATGCAATCACATCGTTATCGTGATTACTTCATCAATACGCCGATGACATGAAATTCATGAAAAAGGTGGATCTTGTTGTCGTGATTGCCGGAGTAACATTTGACGCAAACGCTGCCCATCTCAAAGCTATAAAAGGGAGAGATATAATTAAAGATAATTAGATCCCGTTTAATTGGCTTCTTTGAAACACGCCGTGATTTTTGTCATAACAAACTGCAGTCGCGTGTCGCCAGCGCCGTATTCAATATCGCAGCTTTATTAACAGTAAGTCTTCGTCTAGTGTTCGGCTGAGGATAATATTACTCACCATACTGCAAGCATACAGCATTCGTGCCATTTTATGTTACGCACATTTCGAAAACATTGAAAAGTTGTTGCACACACGTATCCTGAGCAACTTAATTTGATGAAAAAATAAATCGCGAATAGGGAAAGCCGCTCACTTGCGAATGTCGGAATTACATATTATGCATTATTGTTTGCAGCGAATTAATGTGGAGAGAAAGAGACACAGCGACTGGCATACATTCACTTGAGCAAAGAACATTTATTGTAGGAGCACTGTTTTTTTTTTTACTTTTTGGCAAAGGAAATCATGTATGACAAATATCCGCGTACGATAACGTTTTCCGTTTCGAACTGAACGTAATGCACTGCTGAGAATACGAGCGAGGCACGCAGGAACAATGACGTACACATTTCCTGGGGAACGGGATGCCGCACCTTGGCGGATTCATCGATCAATTCGATACACTTTGCTAGTGCATAATACAGACGTATATTGCAGTTGGGTCCTATTTATTTTTCTTTCTCTCGTTCCAGCTATTGATTTGGAAAAAAAATTTGGCGAGTGGACGATAGATCTTACAAAAAAATAATAGAAAACTCCGCTATCTACACAATATTTAATTAACGTTACTCAGTTATGACGATAACAGTCATAGTGGATTTTTCCCCATCCATTTTCTAGTGACGCTAAATTTTATGAACTTTGTCATTTCCTGTATTAATTAGCTATCACAGCAATTCTGTAATGTAACCGTAGATTCATATCGAATCGATTAACAAATGGACATTAATGAGTGTTCTCGACAATCCGATCGTATTAATTTACACCGCGAGATTTCATTGAAGTGCCAAAATTTGAATATAATTGACACTTACTTTACGCCGACATACACACGGACGACAAGGGCGACTCGTACGTACGCTGCTTTCCTTGTCTACACAAATATTTGGCGAAGAGACCTACTCACGTGCAGTGACGCTATGTATGTGCACGCGTTACATGTGTATGCACATGCGTGTTTTACGAACGCAAGAACAACTCGCAAGCGTAACTCGGAGTAGTTGCCGCAACGTTATGTTTGCCATAGTGGAGTATGCGTGGTGCACCCAGAGCACACTGGGTATATCAGTCTGCCGGGAATATACATGACAGCATGTATAAGCCCGTTTGTCGCTTTAACAATTAGCTTAATTGTTTATGCGACCGAGAACGCGTCAGCGCCGCTGGCGCAATGTTGATTTCACTACACTATGTAGTTGCCACACGAGAAGAATCGAATGTAACCAACGTAGCATCAGATATTTTGATTTTGAATAATTTTTCGGAAATTTTAAAACGCATGAGAATCGGGATAAATTATTCATTTAAATCCGACGATATTTCTAAATGCTTTTTGTATAATATAAACTTTTGTATTTTTATATAAATTGCATTACGGTGGATGCTGCGATACAGAAAATGCAACGATACAAATAAACGTGACAATAAATATTGTATCACTGCACGTTTGAAATATTTATTAGACTATTTATCATGATACGATTGCGTCATTCGGTGTTTAACAATTTGCGAAATCTGGCTGAACATGATAAAAGATGTGAGGCATCCTTATTGATGTAGTCAGAAAGTAAGCCATTTTTCAATACCGGTCCTGCTGGTACATTGTGTTTATATTGCACAGAACGCTGCGGATACCTACCCGTAATGTAAACGAACTGGAACGCGTGGTAAATCCAATAAACCGATTTTCACTCGTTACCGGACCAAATCGTATTTTAGAGTAACTTTTTTACATGGTCGGTGTATGCCACCCATATCGGCGCGGTATCACACTGGCAAGGATAACTGGAAATAACGAGCCAAAACGGATACGAAATTTCCTAAATAGTTTGTACACCTAGAGAGTATATCCCTTTTTATTTGAAACAAGCATTTTTTTATGACATATTGACTTTTTTGACGTAACATTTTTCGCTTTTCATCGCAATTTATCGATCAATTGAATTCTGTGTCTTTCATACGATAGATACGTCTAGATACGTCCCAGTGTGACGCCACTTTTTCCTCGCGATATATTCGTTGTTTCTCGCTCGCTTATCGCGCGAACATCTTATTCCATCGTAATTGCATTTTTCTTATCAATTAATTCTCTTATTATCTCCTAGCGGGTATTCAAAGGCCGGGCCGAATGTTTTTACGCATACCCCTTAACAAAGTTACATCGCGAGCGAGTTGAGCTCCTTTAACGAGTTCATTCTGGGGACGAATTAATAGGTGTTATCCCCTTGATAGAATTGAAGTAACGAGATTAAAAGTAAAGGGCCTTCCTGGAAGGAATTTCGTCTCTTGTCGCTTGACACCGTATTAAAATACGGTGGAAGGTTCCCGTTATCACAGAAGGGTGATTATCCGAAAAGTGATGTGAAAATGGATAAGAATAACAATAATGCGTATTTAATTATAATTATGTTAGAAAGCATACGATTATATACGAGATAAGGTATATCAATTGTAGTGTAATGTTAAAATTAATAATACACCGTGAAGATTTTACGCTGTAAATACACGATTTTTCTGGAATATAAAGCCTCTGTGGTTTAATTATGATTAAAATCCTTTTTCTTTACCGGCGATTAAATAATCGCGTAAAGTAATGAGTAATGAGACGTTTAATTACACAATGCTGTGTCATTTTATTTCATCGGGCCAGTATGTCATCTTTCGTGGTTAAAGTTTCGTAGGGAAGAGAAAAGCGAGAGTACCGTCGTAGCGCACCTGCCTTCCAAGTAACTTGGAATTAGGATTAAAGGTGGCCAAAAATTAAATCCTTATCTCGGTGGAGCCGACAAGCAGGACGACGGCGTGAAAGGGGTGCGAGCGGTTAAGGGAGGAAGGCGTTCTTAGGGAAGCTACTGGCGCTCCGCTTCTGCAGGCTCGAACCGGCGGGGGTGACTCTTAATCTGGCGCCAGCGCTGCAATTTCTTCCCATTAGCGGGCTCCTTCGCGATTAAACATTTGCATAATCTCGGGACGCTTGTTATAATTCGGA
The DNA here is from genome assembly GCA_928718305.1 of Tetramorium bicarinatum. Lineage (NCBI taxonomy): Eukaryota > Metazoa > Arthropoda > Insecta > Hymenoptera > Formicidae > Tetramorium > Tetramorium bicarinatum. The sequence goes on from OV788321.1 coordinate 20,269,326, forward strand.
GGTATAATATATATTTAAGACCGGAACGTGAACACCAACAATGCGCGCGAATATTTTTGCCGCTCGAAACTTTTGCCCCTCGAATTCGCTTGTAATTTCTCTGTTGCTTTCTCAGTTGAGTTTATCAGTTTTGTACATAATTGATCTTAATGTCTCTTTCGCACGAGATTTATCGCAAAAAATTTTTAATCTAAAAATTTCAGTATTTTTCTTGAACTCTTTTATTAAAATAATACAGGAAAAAATATATTTATAAAGTTTGATACGTCTAACGTGTCACATATATGTACATAAACGATTAACTGTATCAATTCATAAAGTTCAACTTTCTGTATTAAATTGTTATAGATTTATCATAACAGCCTTCATGCGTTTGTAATCCTAAGTATTGACTATTCTTAGCGTAGTATTAATAGCAATATCCAGCAATACATATATTCGTCGTATGACGCCGCGATAGTTCTCCAACTCAAGTTCCTGTTATGCGGATTACCGCGAAATATTGGTGAGAATTAATGAGAATTGTAGTTTGCATATCTGAGTAATATCGTTACCTAACGCACCTGTACAACGTAGCCTCTACATCAACCATTGTTGTAACTAAATACTGGTCAACAGAGTAATCCACACTATATAAAGTTTCTATATGAATCTGCTTGTTATTATTAAAAGTTGAGTATCGTGCATCCAACATTAGTCTCATATTAATGAAGCGTTAATTGTATCGACGTAATTCGGTTTGTCTTGAAACGGCCGCGGTGATTCGCGCTCTCACGGTGACGAAAAGTAATTCGGGATATTGATCGTTCGCGGTTGATGGTTTCGTGTTCCTCGATATAAAGGGAAACCGCTATGCGATGGTTCGGGGGCTTGAGAACCCCTGTTTGCTCACCTCGCTATGAAATTGGTTGGGACCACTTTGACGCGTCGATGAGCTCCTATACCTCTCTCTCCTAGTGCTCTCAAAACTTCTCTTACCCCAACTGTACTTTCGTATACGCGCTTTTATGTATGTGTATTTGTGTTTATGTGTGTATGTGTGTATGAGCGCGCTCGCGCGCACACACTCGTATATTATATACATATGTATGTGTCCTCATGTGGGAACTGGCATTGCTGCAAAACGTGATATCACCCGCACCGTTTACCGCGCGAATGTGTGCGCATACGAAAACGGTGGTACACGAAATCGCCGGCTGTATTTAACACTAGAACAGATTTCTCTAATCGTCCGCTATTCTCTAACTGCGATAATACAGCTCAGATAATATGTACATCTGCTGTCGCAACAACATCCTGCGGTCCTGAATGTTTAAATCTTTTTTATGTTGAATTAATTATATTATATTGAGAGACAGAGAGAGAAAAATTGCAATGAAAGAAATATAATATCGTTTATTAACGATATTATAGCGTTACAATTAATCTACATGTTTTTACCCGTGACAAAATATACGAAATCTGTCGGTTTAAACTTTATGTTTTAGCTTTTACAATAATTTAGACAAATAATAAATTAATTATTAAAAATTACTAATTTTAATCCAACTTTTTTATTTATTTCCGTTTCATTTTTTAAGATACCTTAAATTATAAATAAAAGTAATTAACATTATGTTTAAAAAAATTCGAAAAAAATCTAAAAAAAATCTAAAAAAAAATCTAATGAAAACTTAGAGAAATAATTCATTATAATTGAATTTTTTTCTACATACACTAATTGTGGATTAAAGAAACATTCGTGAACGCTTTGTTTTATTTTACAATTATAGTTATTAGAATGAAAGATATCCCTTATTTATAATATATAAAAGCATCAATGATTTTACATTTTGTTTTAAATGTAAGGAAACTTTTAGGCTTGGTTAAATTTAATCGATAATCTGTAGAAATGATTTCGCGCAATGACTTATTGCATTTCTGATACAAAGCTGTGACTTGTCGACTGTTGATTGAAACACACTCACCGTATTAACGGTCTACGCTATATCATAACTCGGAATTAATTATCCAGGATTACTTTGCGGCGTCCATTACGGCATCCAAGTAGTTAAAGCGCAAAGGTAAGCCAATACCAGCTCCTGGCTTTGTGAGATCATTCCCGTTGGTCTGGTTATAGGACTCTGGTCTGCAGTCGAAGGATTGACTGCGTTATCGAACAATATTACCGGTATCGTTCCCAGAAATTAATTAGGTTCGTTGGAAACCCCAAAAGTGTCAGCCAGTTGATGATTCTCTCTCCCTCTTTTTCTCCCTTCCTCACTCTTTCTTACAATTAAATATCTGTTTGCAAATTAATATAGCTTCGGTATCTTTCCTTTTAACTACATTTTAACTTATTTGATAAGGCAATCGCAAGAAAATGCTTGATGAAATTATATGTATCACAAGTTGTTGAACAAGGTGAACAATCTCCTCTCGCGATTGTGATTTCGATAGCGAATATTGTCGGGGTAAATTTCGAAACGCAGTTACGCGTTCACAGTACTTGGCGAATGACAGACATTCTCTCATCCTCTCTTTCTCCACTGGTCGCTCTCTCCATCGAGGTGTGATGAGTTTCCGGCGCGGAGGTTACCTGGCTCTGCGAATTCCGGATTTAACGACTCGCGTATTGATCGCCGCCAAGTACGGTGTAATGGACTTCGTTCTAAAAGCGGCACGGTACGCAGATATTTAGATAGAGCAGTGAATTCTCGCAAAGGTGAAAAAATCTTACCAGAATATCAGAAGCGCTTCCCTTACGTTCTTGTGTGAGTAGTACACATCGGTTTAATATACTCGGCGCAACATTGCAAGCTCAGAAATGAGTTTTCCGCGGGATTTATCATTTCTCTCGTGTCGCATTTCAGAAAATGCGCTTATATCTTTTACGTAGTTAGCATACACTACATATTAACACAAAAAAGTATATATATACATCACCTTTTCCATATATAGCTTACGTAGTATGTAATTAAATATGTAACGAAAATGTTACCTTTGCTTTCTTGCTGTCGACAAGTATAAAGTTGAAGCAACTTTTGTAACCTGATTTCTCAGGAAAATAAATCATACAGAAAGAACGATCACCTGGTTTTTCGACCGAGTAGGAAACTTGGTGTGAATGGAATTTGGAACAGCGCTTCTGTATGTGTAATGTCGATGAGCTGCAGCTTGCTCCTAGCTTAACAGAGATTTTGTGTGAATGTTCAGCTAGAGCGTGTTAAACGTATCGGATTTTAAGCGCGAAGACGGGTAGGATATTTGTGAACGGAGTAGAACGGACGAAGGAAGTTAGGGGTTAGATGCCACGTTGGCTCGAGAGAGAGAGAGAGAGAGAGAGAGAGAGAGAGAGAGAGAGAGAGAGAGAGAGAGAGAGAGAGAGAGAGGAAAGAGGGGCGGAATGGAGAAAGAGGTAGCAGCGAAATGCTTTGGATTTTACGGATTTTCGGATTTTACGCTTTTTGGGCATTGCTGTGGCGTGCACCAAGCTCCAGCTTGGCGCATCGGACGACCGACGTGTGCGGTTATAATGGCGACTACGTGTGTCCTGCAGAAACTTCCTTATCGCCAAAAGTCCTTTCAGGTTGCTGTTGAAAGGCGATTTACGAGTTGATTCACGGAAAGTACACGTCGACGCTGTCCATCGTGCTTCGTGTTTCTGCGAATATCTTCGCGTCGTGACTCTTTCGCGTCTAACAAATTTTAAGTATACCAAATATTTAACCTGCTTTTCAAATTACAAGTATATGGATAAGATAATTATTCTGGTAACAACATATATTATTTATTAATTATTAGTTAACATACATTATGTTAGCTGTAATATTGATTTCATCACTGTACATCAATATAGATACAACTATAGCAAACATTGTTAAACCAAACTATGTATTAGCTACGAATCAAACAAACGTCGATAATTTACATACAGGATCAAAGTAAATTCACAACGAAATACTCGAAATTTTAAAGATAACATTGTGTATGACAAGATTTTTTAGAGGTAGCTAAAATATCATTTGTACTGACGTCGATACAAGAATAAAATCAATTTAATAGTTAATTCTTATCATTATATAAATAATACGAAAAATAAACGAGTTTCTTGTAAGTTGTACATATGAGCTCTTTTTGTACACGCAAGAAATATAAAGAGAATATCTATTAAATTAAAGTATGTAAGAGTTAAAAAATTTATAGTTTAATATAGAATATTATGCGCAAATAAATAATTTAAATTATCGGATTAATTTCGATCTCTTCGTATTAGCGTCTCTCTCTTTGGCTATTCACGAGAGTAATAAGATACTTGGTAAATCGGCACCTTTCGGACATTTAGAGGTGGCATTTAGAGATGGCGATTAATAACTGACTTCGTAAACTCGCGACGATTCGTTTTTCTTGGAAAGTTTCGTAATTACTGATAATCTCGAACGAGGAAAACGATCGGCAGGAATCCTGGCAGGCGAAAAAAAATGAGTGCGAAGAGAAAGATTTCCTGTCCGCTAGGGGAAAAAAGCGCGGAGATAAAAGACTTACCGAGCGATTAATAAATCGAGTGTCTAATTGAACGAACACTTTCGAGAAAGATTCAATTCGGCATGTCGTCAGTGAGTTATTTTCTTTTACTTTTATTATTACAGGATAAGTAGGGCGCAATCGACAAAGAAAGTTACTCAAGTCAAGAATTTGATTAAGATAACGAACATTAGTTTTCCAAACTTTTATTCTGAAGTACAAGATTTTTGTTAGCAATTAAAATTTATGCTGTAATGTAGTAGTGAAAATTAATAGAAAAAGTAAAAGAACAATTGATATAAGTACACATTGATATAAAGAAGTAAATTTACATTGGCAAACAATCGCACGCGGCGAAAAATTAATAATAATAAAAGTCGTTGTACGATTGCCGGAACGATATCATGTTGGGGGAATCCAGCATGATAAAAACGGGCTTAAGAAAATAAGGGATGCACCACCCATGAAGGTGAATGGAAGATACGAAATAAGTAAGGGACAAACACGAACGTGGCTATCAAGACAATGGTAGGAACTCGAAGTAAGGGACTAAGAGAGAATTGGAACAGATTTACTTGGCTTTCGGTCTCCCTGTTTCTTTCACGTGTAAGAGATCGACGTCGCATCGCCTCGTTGGGTTGCGTGCGATCCGGGGTCGAGAGTGAAAAAAGAGACTGTGCTTTTTCCAAGACTCCATTCCCCGATTGCACTCGCACTTGTTCCCGCATGATTTCCTTCACGCTACATTTAAACATACATTTACTTGCATTTTACTAATAACCCGCCAATTTTTCTTCTTAATCGTGTCGCTCGATTTCGAGCATCGCGACTTCTTCTGCATATATGTGGATCAGATATATGGCATCTACAATTCGCGAATTATTTATTCACTTTTCGAATCAAGGTGTGTAAAATAAATTTTTATATTAATTCTCTTTCATTTTATATGTGTAAGGATATATTCACTTATTTATCCAAATTAATCGACGATTAACTGTGTTTATAAATTCGTATGTAAACCGTCGTAACAGACGTCTATTATGGACGACAAACCGACGTTCGCGTACATATTTCATATACTTGATGACACTGGTACTACGGATCTTGTTATTTAATGGAAAGGGTTCCTGCATTATATGGCGAATCCTCTACAAGCTCAAACATCTGTGCCGCCCCACTCACAACCACCACCACTCGTACGCGGACAGGTATGTCTTTATTAAATTTGGAATTAGGCGAGCCGGCTGGTGGCGGCTCGAATTCCGTCGCTCTCTAGAAACGGTCTGCAGCGAATCAGCATTGTCCGTTGCCGGTTCGGTCGTGTACGTGCATTTATTCGCTCAGTGGAGGTATATAAAGAACGCTCATTCGTGACATTGTCTGCTGTCTGTGTATATGTATATGTATATATGTATTTATATATATATATATATATATATATATATATATATATACATACACACACACACACACACACACACATATATATATATATATATATATATATATTTATATACATATATATATACGGGTATATTTTTCTTTGCTCCTTCCGAAAATTTACAGTATGGCACTTTCTCATATTTTCTTTCTTGAGTTACTGACAATTTATATCTCTAATAATTTTGTACTCGACGTATTGCTAATTGAATTCGCTTATATTTATTATTCTAAAAGTAATAATATGTTAAATTAAACATGTATTTCAATTAAGTGAAAAAGAAAATATGAAATTCTTGAAAAAGGTGAAAAAAGGAAACTTCCTAAATGAAATGTTGCTTTTAATGCTGCTTTTACGTTTCACTATTAGTGAATATGTGAAGGTATTAAAGCACAAAACAGAAATCTTTATTTTTATTTTTATTTTTGCGCGGCGTTGGCGCGCGCTCTCTCGGTTAAAACAGTGGCGTGCGATATTCGTAGTCCACTGAAAGAAAGCCATGATTAGAAGGATAAACTCCGTGCTATCTAGCGCCGTTTTAACCTCGAAATAAGCGACGCCGTTTTGTTCCAACGAGTACTCGCAGCGAAAAGTTTTAACGATACTCGTTCATTGCTACGGGCGGCCGCTTCCCGTGGAAAAGCGTCGCTTCCGTAAATTTCAGAAAAATCTCGACTGGGAAATTTCGGTGTAAGAGTAATTAACGCTCGGCATCCCTACTTTCGCGGAATTTACTTTGTTCGCTCCGCTCTCATTGTCAGTTTCCGCTTTGTTCGCCGCGCTGCGACACGCCGCGTTACATCTCCCAGCGAACATAAATAACAGAAAGACTACAAAAAGAAAAAAGGAAACAAAAGAGAAATCTCTAACTGTGGGACAAGATAGATATGAATCGAACGAAATTGGAAAAATGTCATACTACTTGTTCAATACTCCGATATGTGGGAGAATTTTTTCCCGTCTTAAAAATTTAATGATGACCACAACTTGACGCTGCGGAATCGAAAATAAATAGAGAATAATTTTAATTAAAAATAGTCCAGCTCAAGAGAACTGTGCAAACCGAAAAGAAGTCATCCCTTTTCACAGGGAGATGTGAATTAACTTAACCCTTGCCCCTGATCAATTCCGCGCCTTTTTTTTTTCTTGTCTCTACGCTCGCTTCTTACGTCGACGCCAAGGAGCAACAGTTTCTTTCATCTCAGTTCTGACAGCTTCGTCTTCTGCCGGCTGCTGCTTTGCTTTTTGCCGCTGCCGGGTATAAAGTTGCGCGGTGGTTGCTTGTATTCCCGCGGCTTTTCAAATTATATGTTCAACTTATCTTCCCGCCCTCGTCTCGCCCCGGGGATTTTCCGGCGCGGCAGGTCACAGGGGTAGAAGAGATTCCACCCTAAAGATTCCACGGCGTATCGGAGACGGGCGCTTCTCTCGTTCCCTCGTCAAAGGTACGAGGACTTTATTAAGCGCCGAAAGAGGCGCATGATTCGATTCGATTTCTGTGCGACCCAGCCAATCTCTTTGACGAGTGATTATTTCATGTTTTTCTTAAGGGATACTAGGAAAAGGAGGCCATATATTTGAGAAGACGTTACACATCATAGAACACTGTAATACTTCATCTTAATTAACTTTCATGATGGCGATAATATTTTTATAAGATTTTTTTTTTTTCATTAACTCTTCAATCATTGAAATGTATTTTCCGTGAATTTTGCTGATGTAATCACATCTTAAATATTTCTCTCTCTAACATTTTTTTTTTATTATTTAAACTTGGAGAAATTTTGTCATCCGTTCATGCTTCATGTTTATCGGAGTAGTACAAAGAGGATTAAGGGGCCAAATTGTGATACCACTCGCTCGCCACTCGGAAATTATCTTGACGGGCCTTCGAGTCATGTCATAACGTGGTAGCGACGACAGTTCTGTCCAAGGTCCTTCGAAAAGGGATTAAATCGATAGCGGCCAACGCGAAAGCGCATACATTGTCGCGATAACAGGAGATTCGAAACTTCTTCGAATGGACCTTTCCACCTAGCCTTCGCCGTAAACCACGGCAGTGCATTTAATTCCCTCCTACTTGAAAACCTTTACGGCGACGTTCTTCCAACTACCCTCCTCATCCTATGAGACCATTCGTCCTCTCGCGCACCTTTTTACTCTTTCTTTAATGGATACTTTTCGCGTCGCTCGTATAACATTAGAACCGTCTATATCGAAACACACGCGTTTCCACGCACATTCAGGACAATTTCAAGAAAACTGCTCCGAAATAATGCGAAAGCTGATCATTTTATCAGTTGAATCTACATTGTTAATTGCAAAAATAACTTTAACTTTTTTACATAACATGATATTTAATACATATATCTTGTGGGGAAATCGAAAGCTCATGTTATGCGGTTACGAAATAAAAAGAATAGCAAAGAAAACTGACGTTAAGACCGACGTTCTTTAACAGTAGCACTAAAGCCGAACCTCAGTCTTCCACCATACAGCTTTGCAGCCTCTTTAACGCCGACATAGCGTTATGCTTAACGTTTATGGCAACGCAATCCAGCGCGCAGACCAGACTGACGGATATTTTATATTTTATAATGTCGTCTATAAGAAACGAGGACAAAAAAGAGCGAAAGCGAGAGAGAGAGAGAGAGAGAGAGAGAGAGAGAGAGAGAGGGAGAGAGACGAAAAGAAGAATTTCTCGTAGCTGCTTTATGCTTTCTCCGAGATGCGAGATGGAAAGAAAATTTACATAGTATACTTTCGACGATTAATTCGATTTAAATGCAAATTTCTAATGCGCATTACTATTACAGAGTATAAGAGGATCAACAATTTATAGTATCGGTTTTGTGAATTTTTGGATACGTGAAAAATTTTATGTTTATTTTTTTGTTAATTAAAGTGCACCGTTGGAACGGCAACATTCGAATTTTCACCGTACAATCACTAAGAAGTTAATATCGACAGTTGAATTATTCAATCGTCGGACTGTTGGAAAAGAGACCGGCAAGCATATCGTTCAACTTAATTTAATTTGGCACGCGTTCAGAAATTCGCAGATACGCTTTGTCGGCGCTTTGCGGCGTGATCGATTAGATCGTCACGCGAGAGAATTCGGATTGGCCGTTGAATTCTTCAGCTCGCTCGCTGCCTGAACACGTTCTGCCTGTCGAGTCGCAATGCACGATCGCGCAAAAGAGATTTAATTAATACAATTGACCCGAGAGCGGTCGCTCTCTTGCCGGTCGCCTTGCAATTTCAATTTCTCTTTCGGAATGCGCACTACCGAGCGTGAAGTCGACGAAGCCCGGTGTTATCGTCGTCCTCGTCGTCGACGCCTGGATTAAACGCATTTTCCAAATTCCGTAACTCGTGACGGACTCGTAAATTGTCCTTTGACACGCGCTTTGGCGACAGACAACTTCTTTCGTTTCGCGAACAGGATCCCCCATCTTGGTTGCATAATTCTGACCGTTTGACCGCTAATAATTTCTCGCTTCCTAATTGAACACGTGAGCGCCGTGAGACTATCTGGGCGAAAGTATTTCAGATTGACCGCCGATATGAATATGTCATGCGCGACTCAAGTTGAATCGCGTGTTTCAATCGTGCTACGAAGTCAATTGGTATTTAGAATGTGCTAAAATTCATGCATACACCTGCATCGCGTATGTGCAAATCCGGTAATTAAACCTGTCATTGCACTGAGACATAGCAGAGACCGTAACCGACAAGCGTACTTGTCGCTTTACGTAAACCGTTTAGAAACGACATTTTTGTCCCCCTGGCTCGCGCGCGCGTCCTTCCTTTTTTAACGCCCTCCGCCCTAATAATGCTCGTGTCACCGGCAGGCGCATTAACGTGCGCTTTCCCTTAAATAATACTCCACGGGAGAGCAAGAAAATGCACGTCAGTCTGTTGAAAACGACCGTTGGCTTAATTAATGCGGGTTTCGCAAAAATTTTGTTACTAGAAATTTCAACGAGTAGCATTTTCTCGCGGTAAATTTGCGCCTAATTACTCGGCAATTGCCTTCGAAAAATGAAGTGAATGGATACCACAATGGATACCAAAAATAAAAACAGTGTATACATTTAACATCAAGACTACTTCGAACAATGTAGAAGAGCTCTATCGACTTTTATGTTCAAATGTAAAATGTGAATCTATCTGCATTTCGTAAAAATTTAATCGATGTTGGATTTAAATCAATAATTTCGTTGATTTGATACATTCGATTGATTATTTCAGCACGTCCGCGAGTATTTCGTTTTCTTCATTTTCTTTATTTCCTTCGCTAAAAAATAATCTTATTGTATTCTGCTGATTTTTTTTATATCCAAGATTCTTCTTGTACGACGGGATACGAGAAATGAACTAAATCAAAGTTTTCAAATCAAATTGTAACGAATGGTTATGTAAAGCATACTATCCTAACATATAAATTTTATTTGCCCCAGAACGTATATACAATGTGCATTTTTTTCGTAATATTTTAATTTTTTTTACTAAATTTTTATTTTGCATATGTAAAAAGTAAATCACATAATATACATAATTAAAATCTTTAAATGCATGGATTAATAATTGACACTTTCCTTTCGATAATAAAGATATTTGTAAGTCGTCATCAATACATCTTCGTGGCATCAATCCAAGATCTCACAATGAATCTTGATACTTTCATCAAGCAATAATCATTTAGTAATGGGAGGTCATAGCATGTGGTCGAGCATTTCTACATATTTCTACATAAGTGGGTGTAAAAAAGTGTCCTTATTTTCAATTTTCATAATAGCCATATCGATCGGTCTGCGCCGACAAGCGTAGCACCAAGGTCGTATATATAAGATATATGTAAATGTTATATACATATATGTGTGTGTGTGTGTGTGTGTATGTGTGGACGAATAGGTGGGGCGATATAATCGAAAAGGATGACATGCGAGTAGGATAAAGAGAGAGTGAGAGCGAGGATGACTGTACACGTAGCGCAAAAGAGGACGAGGTAGATATCAATCATAGGGGGTTTAGGCCTGTCAAGCCACACTAACTACGCACGACGATAAAGATACTGAAATCGAGCGACGCAGCTTTGCAGGCGCTTTTACCTTCGTCCTTTAAACTTTAAAGAGAAACAAGTTGTACCGTCCATCGCGGATCGTCTACCTTTTTTTTTCTTTATTTCAAGAATGCGCCACGACATCGCCGCGCGTGAGCGAACGTTGCAAAACTTGCTCCACATGATTATCACAGTGTCGTAAAAACGCGTGTGTTGCACAGCAGAGTCCGACCTCAAGAATAATACAGCTTTATATTAGATTTATCCTTGTTTATAATAAAATAAAAAAGACATTCGTCTCTCTCTCTCTCTCTCTCTCTCTCTCTCTCTCTCAGGCTTCATTTTAAGCTTATACTTTCGCAGAGATCAGTGATCTCGCGTAGCTTTCCTCTCCGCTAAGTTTCGGATTTACGGTCGGCTTCGCAAATGATTTCGGTAGACTCGGTATAAATCGCGTATCATATTTACCGAGTTTACAAGCCGTATACTCGCGGTAGATATTTTATACGATGCGGTTTTGCGTGCACGGGTATTCCTCGCCTTCCGTAGGAACTTGGAAGACGGACCAGGGAACTCGAAGGAGAATAGAACGGAAAATAATAACTTTTTCATTTAGCGAGCGAGCGAGGCATTACCGCGATATAAGCGCGTGGCTGCACAATAAAACTAAGGCGACGTCATCCGACGACGATGTTCCGTCACGCGTTGTACGTCGCGTTTTATCTTTCTTTCGCGAAAGAGTTACTGTGATATCGAGTGTATTATTGCACATATATATATACCGCACCGTATCAAGATTTCCATTCTCTTTCTGTTGCAGGAAACTTTCGAGCTGAAGCCCGACAGACGATTGTAATTCGAAAAAGCTGCCGTCACGCTCCCTCGTTTCTCCCTCCGTAAGTTTTTATTTATTTAAATTAATTGATTATTATGTGACTAAAGACTAGGAAGCGATTAAAATATTCAATAATCAAAAATCTCATAACTTGAAATAAGATTGTCCATGTTTCTGCAGCTTAGATAATAAGGAGGAATCTATTTCTCTTAATTGATAAATAATGAAGTAAACGAAAATGTACACGAACAAAAATGCGAGAATTACTTATGATTTAAATTATTTTTATTCAGAATGTTTCCTTCTCTCTCGTTGTGCCATGCTACACGTACTTTGCAATATTTCTATTATACTCATGCTCTACATGGTAATAATTGTCTGTCAAATAACAGTAACATATAGTGTAACCTAGATTCGCACTCGTCTTTACAATATAATTCCGCATAGTGCGCATGTGTTAGTATATAGGGTGTGCCGGTAATGAATAAAGTAGAAAACATAATCGTAAAGAGATCGATTATTACGAATTAGAATATTCAAGCGTAAAAAGCACTTGCGGAAAGTTTCAGGCGATAATTAAGTCTAAACATAGCTTGCCGGGAAACCTATGTGTCCACAGACCCATAAATGTGATTCTTAGAAACGAAATGTTAATTCTGAAGATTGTTTCGAAGATAAACGAGACTCGCGCTCATTTTTATTGGCCAATTGAATCACCACTGCGATGACTGCGACGTGACCGTTACCGATATCGATCTAGCAAACTTCTGATCCACCCTGTAGATCGGTGTGCGTATACGATGCAGCGCGCAATATCCAAGCTACCTGTCGGCCATCAACGTCTTCGTACGATTTATCGTGACGTTACACGCAAGCCTTTCCGCCTACACCCTTCCGCCTTTCCGCCGGAAAACTTTTTCAATTCGTGCCGGTTTTACCTATTAGCGTCGCGCGAATTTGCCTGGCTATTAATCCTACTTCAGACCTTTTGCTCGCGCGCATATCCGCCGGAAAGACCTCGGGTGTGGATGTGCGTGATATTCGTGACATCTTAACAGGTCATGTCCCTCGCGTTTCCTCTTTTCCTCTTCCGTTCGCGGAAGTATAACGCTCGTGTTGATCATTTATCCAATTTGAATAATTTATTTATCTGGACAGTTGATCGAACATGAAAGAAATAAGTTGACGTTAAAATGTAATATGTAAAATTAAAAATTGCAAACTTATAAATACGAATGAAAGATCATAACTCAAGATGAGAAATGATTTTCATATCTTTTATTTTTAAAAAATTTTCAATTCGACTTTTATTCGTTATGCATCTATCTGTTAATATCTTATAATACATAGATTTAAAAAATTGAAAGAAACAAGAAAATATCATCGCAATCAATAAGTGTCGACTAATTACGGCAGAATAATACGACAACGTTAACTTCGTATCGTCAAGTTTCATCTGCATTATCCTTGTGGTGGAAATGAATGATTTTTACATACGATAGTGACGCATGTTTAGTGTTTATTACGTGACAATGTATTTTAACATTTAGCGCAATAAATAAACGAGGAAGAATACTTTATTTATGACGTATATAAAAATTTGAATATTTTATAAGAAAGAAAAAGAGAAAGAGAACGTATATAGAAATGTAACTTTTTACTTAACTATTAATTAATAATACCACGTAAATCGAGTCGTTCATTTGCTGCAACGAAATGTATATTTCTCACGATACGCTCGTATTACCGCTAGAATGCTTGTTTGTGCATTTTACGAAATCGAAAAAGTAATCGGAATTGGCACGTATGAGCGTGATCGGAGGTAAACGGGCAGCGGCAGCCGAAATTAATTTTCCCGATGAGAAATAATCCCTCAGATTGCGAGGAGTCGATTCCCCGACCGCATGTACGCGGCATTAATACATCCACGTGCGCCGCAGTTTGCTATGCACAAAGGGCGAAGGGTGTGCGGCGCGGTCGGCGGGGTAGTAGAGATATTAATGCCACCGATTAATGCTCTAAACGTTACGTTAATCGCCATTAGCCGTTCGCCGTTCGAACGGTCGAACTGTGCGTAGATCAACATTGTTTGCCGATCACATACGTGTCGTGAGCGCGAGCGCAGCTGGCGACGCGAAACACGCCTATGTCTCGCGAATATAAGCATGCCGCGGGCGTCCGTCGTTGTGATCACGTTCCGCTCGTATTATAACGAATTATCGCCGATGATGAAACACCGTGGAAACGAGTGACAGTGATTAGTAAATGAGTTGTCGCTGTTTCAACGTCCCATTGCTGGCTGTCGCGCAACGTGAGCTGTCAAACTCGCAACGGATTAAGGCTCGTTACGCGCGAATCGATCCAAGGATATGATTTGTTCTTTCTGGAATGATTTATCCCTTCGAGCGCCTCTCGAACCACCATAATGAATTTTTACCATTGAGCATGTATATTCTGTAAAAGTACAAAAAATTGCATTTTTTTCAGTTTGCTTCATATATTGTGCTTCAGAATTTTTGGGGAAATTTTTAGGCGTATCTTATGTTTACTTTTCAACGTATTAGATATTGACCAGAGATATTAGATATCAGATTTTCAACATTATAGATATTGTATCGATCTGAAAAATGTTTTATTCTATTTAAACTTGCAATCATATTCCATTTATAATCATTTAAGTTTTGCGATAATTGTCCAGTCACTCGACTATCAATTGCGAAAAATCACGTTTCCATGCTGAATTTCGTCAGTGCGCGATTTGAAAATTTAATTGAAATTCCCGACTACCAGGATTAAAAGTAAGCGTTGTTTGTTATTAAATAATATCGCGCGCGATACGCCGTGTTAATATTGACATTTGACGATAGGCTACGCGGACGTGCGTAACATCAGATTAACGTTGCAGTGTGAAAACGCGTAATCGATATGGTTGCCCCTGCATTTGCAACGATTTCACGTGGAAGCAAATGTTTCGGTGATATAAATTCACTTGGTTGTATCATGGAAGGACCGCGCTTTACTGTTTTACAGCTTTACAGTTTTACATCGTGTGATAAAACCACGCGTCCATGAGTGCGTACATCTGTTTTTCTGTCTGCATAATAATGAATCGTATTATATCCTACATGTGTTTTAATGGAAAAATTTACTTTACATACGTGTAAAACACCCTGTGTTTGAACAAAATTATTTCCTGTAAACATAATACGAATGCAAATAAGAATTTCTATGAAGTTAGTACTTTATTTTCAGAAGGTAGCTGTATAATCGATACAACCCCTATTCTTCTTCAAACAGCTTGGAGAAGTTTCCGTTTTGTTAAAAGAAATCTTGAAAAAATTTTCGGTGTAAACACAAAAGATCTGTTAGTAGTATAGCGGGTTCGTGTTTTCGATTAAAATCAGTTTAAATATTTTCTTTTACATTGTTGGCGTGATTACATTTATTACATATAGCCGCGAGTCTAATGACACGTCGATCCAATTCGGTCGTAAATTCTACCATGCCGATGAAACCGAAATCCAAACTAGATCGATATTACGAGCGATTCGCGAGTTGGGTTACACTTAATTACAAGAGACAGGCGCCGAAGCTTACACTTTCGTTGTGATTACGTGAAACTGTTGTTCTGTTCGTCCCTCCTATTGAATTTGATACACGATTACAAAGCTTTTATAGAACGATCTGAAATTAGGTATCGTCAAATATAGTCATTATGCGGAGGCGAAGAATCTATTTTGATTAATCGTCGCTTTTGCAATTGACGACAGTAGAAATAAGATAAAAATCGAATTCTGCTACATATTGCGCGATAAAAGATTACGATATGGCTGCGCGTTTTCATTAATTTAATAACGCGACTCATAAACGTCCCGAGCGGAACTTTTAATTATAAATATTAATCTCGGGCGCGTTAAAGGCAAACTGCCCGGCGTGTTGTTAGAAAGTCGCCAAAGCACGAATTGTTGAAACGAAATTAACGCATATACACGAGAAAGTCGGTCGCGTTTTAAACTTTTCAGGTATACGCGATGCAAAGCGATACGGACGATATTTCATGCACCTCGACGAAAGTGATCTCCACCAAACTTTTAATTGCGCCCGAATAAAAAGAAGTAACGAATGGCAAATGATTTCACGCAATAATGATGAACTTGTCACGCGCAAATGCAAATTGCAGAAATTAATTGCTGCACGCCGCGAATCTAGAAAAGGACGTTACTGCATTATCATGTATTGCACCGCGTTCTGTATGTTACTGCGATCTTGTGTATCTTGTACTCTATATAATTAATCGTTTAAGTTAATTAACCACAGGAATTACTAGATTCCGACGATACAGCAAATTGCCAGTGACGATACTGAAAATTGCCAGTGGTACCGCAATCAATCATAGTATGGTTGTGTATGGCCCATGGCGCAACTGCCAGAAGTTTATATAGCTGTTAATAAGTTGCGCGCTCCTCTTTCAACACGACAATACCGTGCGCTGCTAAATATAGCGATGTTAAGTTCTCGTGGAGAAAATGGAGGAACGGGAGAATGGTGTATAAATAATTGATTATTAAGCAATTATCCGGTTCTTATTTCGCGTGTATAAAGTCGATTGAAAACCAACCGTATTGGTTTGATATTTGACCGAGGTAAAATCGCAGCAATTAAACGCGGACGGCTGGGACATCCTCCGGCGCGTTAAATCAGAATCAAAGCGACGCCCAATAGAGAGGCCGGTCAGCTGTGTTTTAAGCTTCTTACCCGTTCTCTCGAACGGGCGGCAGCCGTTCTCGATGGCGGGGCCCGCGGCCGGCAGTGAAATGTCAATCGACGAGTTACGCGCCCGCCGTCCACGAGCAATTTCGGGAAATGGTTTGGATCACGGCCTTTTAGCCCATGGCGAGGCGGACGAGTGTGTACGTAGGTGCGGGTTTGCGGTGCACGGGTGTGGATGTGCGCGATTTGCGTATACGAGCGCGCGTACATGTGTGTATGTGTGTGTCGGTGAACGCGACGAAAGAGCCGGCCAAAGGGCCGGCCACAGGCCGCCACACATTCGCACGGGTGTACACATTTTCTCGCAGTGTGCCACAACGACGGGCTCTTTGCCCGACTACGAACATCGCGCGACATACCGCGCGAAATTGCATTCAGAAAAGAGCTCGTCCATAGCTCACAACCGCCAACAATAGGTCACAATGGTATCGTGACCGGTTTATCGGACCGCCCCCCTCGCCAGCACGCGCGCGCGCGTGTGTATAGGGTTACAACGCGACGATTATGAGTGCCGGTCTCGGCACACATTACCGGAGTTACATGCGAGCTTGTCGGGTTAGTATACCTGCCTATATCTGTCAGATTCGGATTGGCGCGAGACTCGGGTTATACGGGCCAGGATTTCGGCGGATACTTTGTTTTTACACACACTTTATCTTTCGCTTCGGATAAAATGCGTTACGACGGATGAGAGATCATCACCGACAATTTCGATCTTTTTGTGCTTTTGTTTTTACGTATTAATACTGTATTTACTCGTCCTACGCGGATGGAAAATTGTATAATTTTATTTCACATCCCGATTTCACTTCTGTGATCGTGTATTTCATGCAGCAAACATTGATGCGTGTATATATGAATGAAATACTAGCCGACTGCGCGCGACGATCCTTTTGCGAAACGTCAGACTCATTTCATAACTCGCAAGAGTTCCGCCACCGCTTTTTTATGTTTACATTTTATAAAACGCTTCTGAAATATGGGTCAACGGCTACGACTGCATAATACTTTTTTATGAAAAGCGTGTAAAATTCAGGTCAGTGTAAAAGGATGAATAATTTCGTCATTGATGATCCGAAATATACTGCTGGGTTTTGCATCGACGTCGAACATATTCCTTATTCTACAATAGCGTAAACGTAATTGTAAATGTAAGGCCGTAAGGAAATAACCAATCATAGTCGAATATTCTTCTTGCGATCAAAAAGTAATCGACTATGATTGGTCATTTTCTTCCAACCTTACGTTTACAACTACGTTAACGCTATTCTAGAATGGGCTTTATGTGTATAAAATGTACGTCAATCATTTTATTCGTAATCTGAAGACAGTGAATAATAAGGAATAATTTGCGCGCGCGAGGTAAATATTACGTGATATATGTGTGTTCTTTTTCTCTGCTTAAACTATGAGATAATCAAAAGTTTGAACAAAATAAATTAAATTACACGGCGTGCGAAAAGCAGCGCGTGGCATCTAGGTTGGCTCATCGATTCCACTTTAAGCGCAGTAGTACGGAAATCAGCTTGCTTCTCGTCGATTCGCTGCGATGCAATGCCAAGCATGATGATTTGCACAGCACGAATCTACATCCGACGAAGTGGAATATTTTCGGCGCTCGGTATATCCGCAGAATATTTCCGTCGTCATGAATTTTTTCACTTTTTGCTCAAGTTTTTATGCGAGCGTCGAACGTTGCACTGCATATATGGAAGCATCGGCATGTTGTGGAATATAACACAGTTTGGCGGTGAGAATTACTTTCTTAGCGAAAGTTCAATGCCAAATTTATATATATTTTTAAACGATGATGAGTTTATATATAAAAAAAAAAAATGATGCATATCGCTCGCGAAAATGATGAAAAGTTAATACGTGCCGATACGCGGCGGCCGATCCTCGTTTGATGCCGATTTAGTTTAGGACCGTGGATATGTTAATTATCCAGATACCGTTTAAATCATTAAAATTTCGGCGTGACGTATGCGAACGTGGACCGCGTGTGTACTCTAACGCGTAATTATGTTGTGCGTTATCGTTTACATAATTTAGATACGTGTGGGGAAAGCTCCGGTGAAATTTGGAATGTATATTTGAATGGCGCGACGCGCGAGAGCGAGAACGGACGCGTTGAAGCGAGGTAGCGGTTCGATGCGCCGACTTTTCGTTTATGAGCGTCGACAAATTCGCTAAACTCACAGGTAGAATCTACCGTGGAAAACGGCTCGCGATATTTTACAGAATACGCGCGATCAAACTTCCCGGCGCGGATGTAATGTACTAAATTGTCCCGTAATATGTATATTGATGTTAAAAGCAGGATAAAACTGTGTAATATTTGATTCATTTTGTCTTCCAGTGAGGAATTATTGAACGTTATTCTCTTTCGTAACTATACGATTAAATTTCAAAGACATCGAATTCTCAAACGAAATCCGATTCGCTCCAATAATTAAAAGCTTCACGCGCGACTAAACTGAATTTTTAAAATGGGTCTTCTACTTTGATCGACAGTGAGCTACTTTGCATGTAAATCGTTATTAATAAAGCGCACGGTGAAGCGCTCCGCGCGTGTTTCTCTTTCTCTTCTTCTCACTTCCATTTTTTGATCAATAAAGTTTACGTTTATATTTTATTTTATTCCACTCATATATTCGCAGTATTCGCGTTCTCGACCTCTCAACAACCGATGCCCCGAAAATTGGTTCGTCACGCTGTATTTGCACATACATACATATGCATTCTCTCTCTTTCTCTCTCTCAGCATGCATCCGACGTGACGTAGAATTCACGCCACGATTTGTTTGGCCGAGCCTGCTCCCTCCACATCATCCCTTCGCGTTACATCCTGCCGCATGTATCCGCGGATATCTGTTTCATTGTTTTTCACGTATTGTTTGAGATAAATAATACGCCAGCGTCGGTCCCTTTTTTTTCATACTTTATTCGCAGAGAGCGCGGCGCGGGCGGCTCGTCGCTGCATTCAATTTCACATACTCGCGCCTGTCTATCCGGAGTCCAACAGGAACGGTATTATATGTTTTCAACTATTCTGAATAAACAGAGCGTCAAATATTTGGAGAGGTTATTTTTATCGAGTTTCGATTAACCCTTTTCAGTTCCGATCAAGTTCTTCGTTATTCGATACGAGTCTTCGTGCCAACACAGATGAAAATACGACATGACATATACGATATGAACGAGACAGAGAGAGAGAGAGGGGGGGAGACAAATGCTTGAGAAAAGACACGATTATGTTTTCTTTCATGCATTAATGAAGAACGCAAACGCACAATTTTACACTTTTAATGAAAAACTTGCATGTCTCTAAATTACACGGTAAGTTTCTCAAGTGGGTCGTCTTGACAGTCGCTTGGGACTCATTTACCGACTTGATGTCCAACGTCAAATAAATTCATTATCTTGCTGACAAACAGCAATTTCTCCGAGCCAAAGTGCCTTTAATTAAAATACAGCCGGTCTTGTAAACAAAGGCTGAACAGTCTTTTATCGAAGTTGTGCAAAATCGCGCGCGGAAGTTCGGAGCGCGATTTTTATTTTAACAACAATAGAGGAAAATGCACACGATCTATCATTGTTATTGCGCATGTTGATCACGTTACATTTTTATTTACACGCTACAGAGAGCGCGTTTAGTATTTCTCATCACACTCGGAGCTGATAATATCCCATTTAGACAATATCCACGGATTGCAGCGCAACGTCTCATCTCAAGTCGGTTTGTTATTTATTAATGGCAGCTCGTGTTAAGGCGTCTCGAGTATTTATGAGTCGATTAATATGTAAGCGCCTTATATCTTATGTAAGACGGCGTTCAAAGTATCAGCCAGATTTCAAAGACGTCAGACCGTGAAGTCTCTATTAATATTTTGCAGCTTTAACGAGGGCTGATATTAAGTAATCTTGCTTTTGGCGTAAAGCACTTTTGCAAGCGCGTTGCCGGCTTTCGACACATTCGCCTTTGACGTTGAAAACTTTTAGCTAAATGGATGAACCGATTTAAAAGAACGCCGCCGTTTAGATACGCCGTTTAGGCAAATTATTTTTCTTGAATCTTATACACCTAGCAATACGCACTATTACATTTCCAATCATATTATATATAAACTTTTTTTTTAATCTCGTGGTACACATCTTTTTTACCTGTAAACCGCTACGTTAACTATATCACAAGGCTCTTCTTCTTTCACGCATTTATGATTTACGCTGGCATATTCGTTTGAGCGAATAATTTTCCCCGTGAAGGCGATATACTTTCGACCAGTGACTGTCAAACCATCATACATATTTTGTAATTTACACACATTATCATACTATATAGTTATATTTATATATTTAAAAAAATTTAGCACTCAAAATGCGTGCAATAATTTAATTATAAAACAGAATTCGATTGCAACAGCGAGTTAGTGTCAACTCCGAGATAAAGATCTCGGAATTGTATAATATCAAGGAAATGATTCTCAGAAAGAATTACATTGTTTATTCAGTATGCTAATTTCCTTACAAATTCTTATATGCAAGAAATTTTAAATTACGTAGCGAATATTTTGTGCAGTAATACTTTAGTATTTGCATTCAAATTTGTCGATAATTTAGCGAATCTATTTAACTAATCTAAGCAAAATCTAACTAATAACGTTCTCACAGAGTGATTTGCTTTAATTTTTGAGCAAGTGATATATTGAGATGAATGCTTCATTCATCGGCTGAGACATGAAAGTCACTGTTTTTTTTACGCACGCCCAGCGCGTCCCGGTGCAACTGTACGTGAGCCAATAAGACGTTTCGATAAAACTGAATTTACGGTTTGAAAACTCGGTGCGGCTCGGCTTTTATTGCCGTCGTATGTCGGTGCTTCGATGGCAGATAGTAGTGCGGAGTACGTGCGCCCCGAGGGGGTCGATTACCCGGTAGCACGCGCTAGAACATCGCCGGTTAATTGGAGATGCGCTGGTTCGAGCTCCCGGTCTGTCCTTAATGAGCTCCGACGACCGCCACCCTGGCCCCCGGCTCTGTCCTCGACTAAAGAGACATCCGCGCGCGATTTCCCTCGTGAAAAAGCTGTTTCTATCCGCCGACTGTCTTGAATGGATAATACCGATTTAAAGCTTATACCGGATGCGGACAAGTCGTTTGTCTACGATCGTGATACGCTTAAAAGTTTTACTCCGGATTCTTAAGCTGTCTTAAGAATGTGAGGATATCGATAATGGATATTTAGCGATTATATTAGGGGGATGAAGTTGTAAAACTTCTTCTCCGATATCTAGTACAATTATTCATCATCGTTCTCTGCTGGCGTTGCGTTAAATAAAACTACCGAGCGTACAAGGTTGTCTATTATTACCTATTTGCATCGAACGAATTTCGAAAGATCAGTTCGAGCGACGAGAAAGCATCGTTTAAATTTACTACGCAGCATGCGGTTAATGAGCAAAGATAGCGCCGGGGATGAGCGCTGGTATGGGGGGAGGGGGGGAGGGGGAAAGAGGGTAGCGAGAAGCCACACTTTGGCGAACATTGCGTAATCAATTTCACGAACGGCCAATTTCTGCGAGCAACAGCTTTTGGCTAGCCCCTCCGGTTACTCAAAATCGCGCGCGGTTCCGGCGATGATAAATTATCGTCGCGCCCGTCGAGCACGCGGCCCTCGATCGATTTTTATCGGACGGCCGAAGACCAACGACGATGTCGACGACGACGATGTTAGGGACGCGCGCGTTCTTTCTCTCTCTTTCTCTCTCTCTCAACGGCAATATATAAAAGCTGTCAGTGGTAGCAGTCAGAGCCGACAACCCGTTAAAAGTGAGTTCCAGAAAGAAGTACGAAGTAATCCATCCGCTCATCTTCGAGTAATTAAAACTTATAATTCGTGGCAGCCCTCGTCCGCGTCGAGCTTCGAGCCTCATCTCTTTCACGCCGATCCATCCACCGACACCCTTGGCTGCGTATCCTTCTGCGGTGCTTCCTCTCTTCATCTTCCAGAAGTTGCCTGCGTCCCCCATGACCTCCTGCATATTTCATACTTTGTACCGCAATTACTTTATCGCGCTTCCGTGGATTTTGGTCGGAGGTTGGAAAGGCAGCGGCTGGAGCGGCGAGGTTGGCGGGGGCGCGGCGCGAATACTTATCTTCCTGTCGGCGCTGCTACTCGGATACATTCAAAATAGACCGGCCCGCATTTATTCTTCGTTTCGTTAGCTTCGAAGGTGGTTTAGGCGCCGGTGCAGGAGATGAGAAAAATAGGCAAAAGGTGAAATGTTCAAAATAAGAAACGGGAAGGAAAAAGCAAACGAAAACGATAAAATTCGCATTAATTTCTATTGTCATTCAATAATTATTTAGCGAGTTTTAAACAGACGGTTTCTATTACGGTTTGATACGGTAATGTTAAATGAACTGAAAAATGGTTAGGCCGTCGTTTTTTCTTTTATCTTGGCTGCTTTCTGTTTGAACATTTACTCTAGAGAGCTAGACGAAATCTTTGACTTCCTTTTTTACCAGAGAATATAATTTTTCAATTTTTTATTCACTTTGTTCGTCCTTTTGGTAATGATATCTGATATGACGTTTTTGTATTTTGAATCAGCTTTGAAGTTATTCTTGAAAAATTAAAAAATATTTTTATTATTTTACCATTTAACAACATTTTATGTTTTTAAAATATTTTTTTACATTTTAGCGAAAGTTCTTGAAGAAGACATAACATCCTTATTAATATAATTTGTAGATTTGTTCAAATATTACTGCAAGTGATTGATATAGAAAAAAAATTATTTTTAAAGTAAAAAGTTATTATATTTAATATTTATTATGAAAGATTTTTTATTTCAATCAGTCTTTAAATAAATATAGTATATTTAATATTGTATAATGTGCGCGTTGTTATTTTGGTTATCCGAAATATCTTTAAAACATCAGAGATTTGGAATCGTGTTCTGGAAAAATATCAGACACCAAGAAGTTATAGCAGACATACTAACAGAGTAATTGTTATCTTTGGAATCGTATGCAGTGCAGCTTTTGTTCTATGCCGCGTAATTACTTTATCGTGCGTTCGCGATTACAAAGGTAACAAAGAATTCCCGGAGTTTACTCTCGGTTTCACGTCGTCGAACAAAAGAATGGAGGAAGAGAGAGAGAGAGAGAGAGAAAGAGAGAGAGAGAGAGAGAGAGAGAGAGAGAGAGAGAGAGAGAGAGAGAGAGAGAGAGAGAGAGAGAGAGAGAGAGAGAGAGAGACAGAGAGAGAGAGAAAGCATGAACTCACGAGAGTATGGATAATTTTGTCGAAGTTTTCGGCGCGTAAACTTTCCGGGTTTATTTTCTCTATTGTTATAATGTTAATATCGTTCGTTGGTTGATAGCAGCTACAGAAATATAAATGCATGTCGCTGCGCTGATATTCCTAAATACATTTCAAAACGTACCGTATATATTTTTTATTCATATGTGCTGTCTGTATGAAATAGGATTCAAGCAATGAGTTGAATTAAATTTGAATGAAAATTCGTACGATTTTCACTCTAATTGGAAGGATATTTTATGATGAAAATTTTATCTATAATATATTTAGCAAGTGAGATATAATGTGATGGATTAGTCTACTTAGTACAAGGATTCTTGCGAGTAATAGATACAAATTTCAATGTGTTTCTTGTTTGTATACGTTTGTTCGTCTCGTAGAAAAAGTCGAGAAGGTCTGTCAGAGAACGAGAAAGAAGGGGGTTTGGTTTTATCATTGGAATGGGGCAAGTCCGAGAGTGAGAAAGAGAAACGAAAACATACGGAAAGACGAAAAAGAAAAGAATCAGGGGAGACGAGAGAGAGAGAGAGAGAGAGAGAGAGAGCGCTTCGCGTTCCCGGAAAGCCGATGATATTAAAGGAAGGAAGAGAGAACGCGCACTAAACGGAGAAATGAGGCGACAAAGTCCAAAGCGTCTGCTCTCCATTGTGTCGCCGACCCAGCATTTCCCTCTTGCGACAGGGTGAATCCATCCCTTGCGCTTTCTTATTTTTTTTTGTGCACCAAGCGGCGCGAACATTTTGGCGGACTCCATAGCTTTCTTATCTTTTCATCGTATTGTTATCAATGTTGCAAAACAGGCAAGCTAATGCGATATTACCGCGTGTCCTTTCAATAATAGAATCAGCTGTTTATAGTCAGAATTATTCATCTTAATTTTTAAATGTTTTAATCCTTTGACAATATTTTTTCATACATGTTATTTTTTATTTCCTCCATTAATTTTTTTGTAATAATTATCGCGTATGTAATTATCGTTATTGCGAATTGAAAATGAGAAACGTATTGATATAAGGAGAATCCGCAGCATCTAGCATTTATCCGAGGGCGTCGTATATTTGGCGTTGTACATTCAAAAGTCTATCCGTAAGTAAGAAGAAAACAGCGACGCAGATGGTTGATCCACTCAATTTCAGATTCATGGATGCCAGACTGAAAAATGTTGCTTCTTTTCGCCGGCGGCGCGACGCGACGCGGCGCGTAGCATTTTCCTTTCCGAGCGTTTTTCCCTTCTCCAGTGTTCTTCTCCCATCGCATTGTTCCTTTTCGATACGGGAGCAGCTCCTCCGATAGACGCGTCTGTGCCTCTTATTGGCTGGGTAGACGAGTTATGTCGAAAATATAATAAACCACCCCCTACTAGCGTTACGATGCATACGATCTCAGCCGTTCTTTGTAAATACTGGTTATACGCGGAATTTGCTCGTATGCCGCGTTCCGATGAGGTATATAAGCGAATACACGCGCGCGCGAGCAATCAATTTTTCTCTCGCATAAAACTCGTTATTACATCTTATCAATATTTTATCAAGACGATCTTTATGCATTCCCGTATTTAAAGTGACACGTCTATCAGCCTCTCCATTCTTGCATTACAAAGTTAAATGCTCACCGAATTACATGTCAATTACATGTCCAGGGAAGTTTGTCGCGTCGCCAGTGGTTCCTTAATTATTCCTCAGCGCTTGCGTCACGGCGGGATATAAATATCCTGGCGTGAAAGAATCCTTCCATTCGCTCGCAACCTCGTTGCACTTGGCTTCTCTCTTCCTATTTCTCCTCGATGGGAAAGTGTCACCCCCTGCGGAGTCGGCAGGAAGAGACACGTCTGAAATATAATAAACCTCGTCGGCGTTACGACACACCGAGAGGCTCAGCCACCTCTGTAAATATCCCGATATGGATTTCGAATATTTTACGGGGCGTTTGTGAGGGTGCGTCCGTGTAAGCCCACCTCGCTCGCATCCCCAGTCGGTTCGGGTCCACTCTGAATATTTTTCCGGACTGAAGCGGAAGTGGAAGGGGATGAGAGCCCTGATGCAATTTTCACCGTCTCTCGGAATCTCGTTCCCGTGTCCTGTCGACAGGATTAGGTAATTTCGTAGTACTTCTAGATGACACTTCTTAAGGCTACTACAGGAAATAGTCTGTTATAGTTTAAGCGAATGGTTCTTTTGCGTCCATTATTAAGAGGCCTCTCCCTTAACATAATGAAAGACTAAGTAGAAAACAAGTAGGGCGAAAGAAAAATATACAAGAGTAATTGAGAAGTCTCGACGTTAATGGGAAACATAGAAAGTCCGGTAAAAATTATAACTGTGTGAGCTTGAGATAACTTGGGTGGTGTTGACAACTAATGTTGGAAGTGGTATGCCAAGTGACGGCTCTATGTTGAAAGGATTTTCCTAGAAGATTATCGTACCGTGCCGCAGCTCATAACATAAACTGCCGGCAAAGTTTCGGATGTTGTACGTCGATGGATAATACAGCCACTCGAGCAATTAGAATGATGACAAAGTTTCGACTTAATCCATAAAGCGGGTTCCCCGCGAATCTTGTGTCGCGAGCAATTTAGATTAATGTGATTTTTGGAAATTAGGAATTCTATTGTCAATTCTAACTAAAAGTGAAGCGGTTTTTATTCAATAATTTATAGTTGAAGCAATAATTCTTTTCTTTTATTAACATTATCTTCTTTTTTCGAAAAGGTATCTTATGAAAATACATTTTCTTCGCGATTACTTCTTAAAGGGAGATCGGGCCGCGTGCACGCATGTGCGTCTGCTAAATTATAAATTACTTACATATAATTTCGATTAAAGCAAACGGGATACGAAGAGATGAAGGAGAAATAAAACGAAAGCGACTAACGCGAATTGGAAAGGGAGCGGGTCTAGAGTGGAAGTGATGGAGAAGTCGTCGTTGTGGAGGCAGGAGTTGGGTGAAAACTCTGTTTTGGAACTACCGAGTTCAAATCTAGCTACGGAGGGATAAAGGGAAATGGTAAACGAAGGATGCAGCGATGGAGGACAAGAAGAGCGTAGTAAAGAACAAGAGGAGTCGGCGAGAAAGTGACGGATGAGAGCGAGAGAGAAAGCGAATGAGGTGTCGCTCCGTTAGAATCTTTCTGAGATTGCTTAATTAACGGCAGAAGTCTGATATAAATTCGTTCGTGTGCTAAATCAGGATCCACCCCTGGCGCCTCTTCGCCGCCGCCTTGCTGCCGCACTTCGGCCAAACGTGCGCTTCGACCGGGTACAAAAGCCGTGGCAGCTTCTCCTGAACCTTAATTATCCTCACAAACTCGTATTCTGGCCGTTCGTATTACAGACCATAGGAAGTTGGCGAGGGGGAAGAGAGGCTTCACTTTTGGTTACTCATTTGCGTGAAATATTCTGTGGTGACGACTTTTCGTAGGCGTGCATAAGTATTATTTTTACCTTTAAATATATTTATTTAGATGAGCATTGCACATCTAAAATAAAAAACACAATCTAGTTTCGTCTAATATTATATTTTATGGTGATCATACTAATTATAATCTAAATTATTAAACAAAGATTAACTACGTTGATTACGAGACATATAATATGCTCGCAGCAGCAGCAGCATATTAAGCTACAAGAAAAATTATATATAAAGTTTTTCTCTCAGTTTAGTTTATATTCATAAAATCTATAATAATGTATCAATTAAAGAGTCTTACATTTTTAGAGATAACGTTTCGAGCGGAATACAACGAAAAACAAATATATTTTTTAAATAATACTAATGATTTAACATTATTCAATTGTTATAAAATGTATCTCTTTGTGGTTTATTGAGTTATTCTTCTTTATTCCCTCCAAGACTTTTTATTTTAATAAAATATTATAAATTTATCTGAATTCGAATCTGCATGTTCTATGTGATCGTTTTGCACAACAAAACAGATAGAACGTTCTAACATACACACGTGCATGGAGAAAAGAGGGGTAGATTAATAATATTAAAATATAAAAAATTACTTTGTAGTATAAAGAGTATTGTCCATTTTGACATTTCGTACAAAGAAAAATTTTATCATTATAATGCGTAACGTCATACCGACGTGATTATATGCCGGAATAATTCCGAGTAATGTAATGTACGAAGAGAAATGAATTGCGAGATATATCCGAGCTATGGTACGATCTGCTTTTAGTTTGCCGACGCATACGTACTATAAGGAAAATATGATTCTACAGCATCATATTATGAAAATATGAAATTATTATAATCAAGAAAAGTAAAGTTTTTACTTTACCTTGTTAAATTCTTTTTATATGTTGCTCTATATAAATAACGACAGATTTATGAGAACAAATCTGCTTGCATTTTATTTTTTTTCACCATTTTTTTATATTCTGTATTAATATTACGCTTGCAAAAACATGTAATGCCATTACTATAATATGAAATAATTTTTCGCAATACTTACACGTCCTCTTGTTTCATTCTCATGTTCTCCATTCTGCAATTCGAGTTCTTTCTCACCATCTCACGATGTAATCAAAGGCTCATAAGTCGTGGCTCCTTCCATCGTTGGTTTCACGACACGACGGCCAACACAATGGTGGTCGATTCGAGCCATAGAAGCGCGCGGGAGTTATTTGCAGGAATTTCCAGAATTGTTGGCCGGAGGGTGGATCCTCCGTGCCTGCCGGACGAAACCGCGTATACGCGCCCTTGCACGACCGCCTAATTTTCGTGGCTCGACCCATCGCTAAATTGGATTTTATTAAATGCGTCTGCAGAGGTTGCCGTGCGCATCGGCCGGTACGTTCCGTCCGCACGGAAGTATCCGTTTCGTTAATAACTGGAATAACGTTAATTTCCTCTAAGTTTACTCAATTCTTGAATTCTGTCAAGTGCGTCCAAATTGTCATAATTTTCACACAGAAATATTAGATATTAGATACACGTATATGTTTGAAATATTTAAAAAAGAATTTTCTTTAATATAGACATTCATTTCTCTACTTTTTCATATTTCTTACAATAAAGTGAATTTATCGAGTAGCTAATTGTAAATTAAGAAATTTATGCGACAGTCGTTTTCTTGGATAAAAGTCAGGATCACAAAGAGATAACGAGGGTTTTAAGCGAGTTGTGCGTCTTCTCTCGTCCGACAGCTCGTGAAACATCCGTGGTGTCTTGCAAATAATGACCGCGGACCGAGTATCGTGAACGGCGATGGTTACTGCCGCTCGGACGTTTACGCTGTTATACAACTGGAAAACGTAACTGTGGACGAAACATAGAACCGGACATTACTAACAGATAGACGAGCCGCGTGGTGGAATGCACTAACATAAAAGCTAATGTAGCAAAGTGCGGTTATGTCTATAATGGAAGCGGCTCTCCTGGTGTGCATTCACCACCTCCATCGTCCTCCAGAAGTCCACTAATATCCTTCTAGATGCCACCCCTGCGTCCTGTCTTCTCTCTTCCAAGTCTTGCGCCAGTTAAAGAGCTCTTCGTTCTACTCAGAATCTTCGCTGGCACCTTGCCTTTCTCCTTCCTTCTTCCTAATGTCGGTTCGGCATTTTTTTCATCAGCTCGAAACACCCTAAGGATTTTGGTCGGACAGATGACATGTACGTACTCGATATTAATGCGATACATGCTCGATAGGAGAGGGAGAATGAATAAAAATATACTTTGTAGACATTGTGTCGGCATTTAAATATGAAGTGTAGTAAAGGCGTTAATGAGAACGTCAAATCCGAGAATGGGGATTTTTAATTACTTTAAGATACTTGAAGGGCGTCCGCTTTCCCTTCGCGTAACTGATTGACTTTTATTAATTATGTGATTCTTGCAACGGCTTCTCTACCTGCAGGCAATTTGTAACCGTGTTCTCGAGGTTTAATGAAAATGTCAACGCTCAAGCGCCAAGCACCTCTCATTAGCTAACCGTAAGCGACACCTGTTTGCTATCCCCGTTACAACGAAGTAATAATATAGTAGAGAAAAATCAATCTCGAGTGTACTAGAAAAGCAAGGTTTATGTGCAATATGAATGTTTTATAATTTAACAATTTTCCATAAATAATTGCTAGGTAAATTATTATTTGTGGCATCGTAAAGTCTTATAAAAATGCAAAGTATAAGTATATTTTAGAATCTTAGTAAGGGGTAGTTTGCTAGACTGACAGAGAGAGAGAGAGAGAGAGAGAGAGAGAGAGAGAGAGAGAGAGAGAGAGAGAGAAAGAGAGAGAGAGAGAGAGTTCCATTAATATTCTCGACAAGCGAGGATCGAACTTCAATTATTCAGAGGAACGCCGTTATACGCTCGTCACCCTCTGTAATAGTGCCGTGCGTCTTTTTGGCGTTTCATCTGTCGCTCCTGCACGCTGTATACACACAAACACACACGCATGTATATGAGGTACGCATATGTATGTATAAACGTATATAGATCTATATATATATCTATTAGTATTAGTATCAGTATATTGTACGCTGTGCGTGGGTTTGTGTGTGCAATATAATAGCGATAGACATGCACACAGGAGTGTCTCTGAATTTCTTTCGAGAGCGAAAGAGAAAAGAAGAAAAGAACTCGGATTAGAAAAAGAGAAAGATTGAGCTCTCCTGAGACATAGGGGGTTGATAGAGGGTTGGAGAAGCCGCAGAGGCTCACCGTACTGATTATACCCACACCAATCGCCGACCACTCACGAGCCGTGTATCCCAATACGAATTAAAACATATCAAAAGCACGTATATATATTGAAGTCAATACCTTCGAGCTTCCACGCTCCGCCTTCTGATCCCAAGTGCGAGATATAGGATGTCTTCGACTAGGCAACAGGCAGAGAACCTTTAATATTTACGATACGTTGATTTGTTCCATGTACAAGTCGCAGCAGAATAAATTGTTTGTTTAAAATAAAATTCGAATTAGCTAAATGATTAATCAATTACCGACTTGTTACGTAAACAGAGTACGAGTATTTTCAATTGTTAATAAGAAAATGAAACGTAAAATGACAAAAAGAGGAAAATATTATTACAAATGTTATTATTTTGCATGATGTAAATTATATTGAATAATAATCATTATATCGTATTAAAAAATCGATTGAAAAATTTTATTCAATATCAAATGAATAAAAAAAAATTTAATACTCAACCGTGGTATCCAATATTTTTGTATATATCAGTATTAATATGCCTATTTTCACGAAAAATCAATTTATTATGAACTCCGATTGGAAATAATAAAAAGAAAATGTTATATATATACAATTGATACACTTGCTACACTTTTATTTTTATACGTATCTATGCTTTATTGTATCAGAGTTACGAAAAAAAAGAAATCAATGCATTCATCGCGCTAAATTTCGCATAACAGATTGATCAACACTGAAAAGATTGATCGTTTGCAGTTGTCAGAGATTAAATAACAGTTTAATTGCATATAAAATGTTATATATTGTTGCGTCTTGTATATGGACATGGGAGATGTCAAAGAGCGATAAAAATTTAAAAATACGATGCGATACGTGCTTATGTCGATACAACATCATAATCTCATAAATATACTATCTTATATAAACTGCGTGATGCTCTAAGTGGTCGCACGCGCGCGCCCATCTTTGAACCTATAATACTTTTTATCTCATCCCGAGAAGAATCGCGTGACTAAAATGCTTATAAAGTTTCATTATATAAAATTAATCTTTTTGTCATTTACATAAATTATATATGTCGTTGATTAAATAATAAAAGTAAAAATTCCATCTTTATTCCATTATTATTAGTTTAATTTTTGCTTAGCAAAAAGCGTGCACAATCGTATTTATAGAACATTTTAACATCTTAAAATATAATATATTTTTATCATTTAGTTGGTAAAAAATATTACTTACAAGTATAAACATTATATTGTACTCTCAAAAATAACGAGGATATTTTAAATGGTGACAATAAATAAATCACTCTATATGATATATATGTATAATATAAATAGATGAATATAAATAGGAGAGCGATTAAATTAAAAAAATTGCATAAAATAGAGAAAAAACTATGCGCTTGTTAAAGTAAAGTACAGACAGAATTGACAAATAAATGTAACATCAAAGTGTACTGTTTCCTCTTCGTCGGTAATATTCTTGTTGCATTAAATTAAAATGTTTTCGGTTTTCTACAGGACTGTAAATTCATTGTAGAGAAACAAAGGCGCTGTCATTTTCTCGGGCGCCACACAATTCCGTAGTTTATTACAAGCGAGAAATTTGCCTCACGCACTCCTAAGCGCTTTCCAGATTTATAAGGTTTCGGAAGAGGTGGCTGCATTAAATTATGGTTCGTAAATATTCATGCGTAATAAACGCGGACAAATAATTCGTTCGTGCAGTCGCACAATGCTCTGATAATGTCAACTATGTAGCTCGCCTACATAACTGTCTGTCGACTCTGTCTTGGAACAGATTTGAGTATTGCAATAAATTTTTATGATATTGTTATTTACCGAGCCGCCAATTCGCAATAAGATTCGCAAAAATTCACTCGCGGTAAATGTCGTAGGTACGTGTATTTTTTCATATTGCGTATACCCATCCAGTATCACGAGCTTGCGCTTCGATAAAAATATATTTCCTCCAAAAATAAACCCTCTTTCTCTTCTCCCTTTCTCCCTCCCTTTCTTTCTCTCTTTCTCTCTTTCTATTGACGTTCGTAATACTCTTCTACTTTATGAAGACCCGCGTCACGATATTGTTGTCATAAACGCACACGGTAATGCATTTTTTCAATTCTATTCAGTTTGTAAGGGTAGCTAGCGGAGTACAATTTCATTATTTTATCCCGTAAAATTATTTACGATAATATACTTAAAAATAACTGAGAGTGCGAACAATATTATTCCTTACCACGTTTCTGAACAAGTATATGGAACATGAGCATCAAAGAATAATGATTAATAATTAAAAAAGGATTTGACTTTTATTTATCTATTCTGTACTCGCGAGCGATTCAATATTTTGCAAAATCGCATCATTATCGCACGTATAAGACTGCATCGAAATACGGAATATTGTCGATAGAGAGGTATTGATATATATGAAGGGACGTATTCAGAAAATACAGCGATGTCGTCGTCGTCGTCATCATTCGAGGATCGGGCATGCATTTTACTTCCACTTCCGAGGAACGGCAGATTCAATGTACTCTCGAGCTCTTTTCTCGCGAGTAAGCTTTTATTAACAATAAGCAGATCCGGACATCAAAGGATACAGAGCGCTTCAACGCGAGCAGACACATTGTGACAACGTTCGAAGAGAATCCGTGGAATTTCTTCGTACCCGTGGCGGAGAATCGCAGGCGTGAGCAAGATCCTCCGATTCCTTTGAAAGAGTTTGTTGATCGTACTTTTTCGGCGCTTGCGTCCTTCTGTCGGCGGATACGCCGAAGTATTTTAATATCGAGCCTGCCGGCTTGGTACAGAGCTTGCGAGCTTTAGCATTGTCCAGACGACCTCCCCGCATGTGAGAATGGATAGGAATGCCACTGGGCTTTTGTACGTGGGTCTTTATTGTTCGGCTGTCCGGCGATCAGTGGTTGTCACGCGACGAAACCGCGCTGACATCTAGAGTACATAGGCTGATGAAGTCAACAGGAAAAAGATAAATCGTCTTTTTCTCAAAGACAAATTATGTCTTTATCTTAATAAGTTTGAAAAAATTTCAAATCGTAATTTCGACAAATTAAATAATATTATATACTTAATTAAATATATTTGAATACTGTAGTAATGTATGTATAATTTTTAAGGATAACTGCCATTTTTAGTTGCCACTTATCGCAGATGCAAGATTCGCAAGAATTGATTTATCTCGCGTTAATTAATTAATTTATTATTAATCATGTCAATCAGTCATAAAAATTTTTATTGAAACAGAGATATTTCGTACAACGTTAGCAATTTGTTAACCGCTATATTGCGCTATATTACGATGGAAAGAAATCAGGAGACAATACCTGTTGCCTGAGCCAGTGTTGCGATTGAGAAACTCTGTCGAACTGTTGCGCACGTAGCTTTATCCATTCACATGCACTGATGCAAATATCATGTGCATATTTCTGGAGGTATGTAGGTCCAAGCCGAGTCTGCATTCTGATTCAGGCACTAGAAAAACTCGATACCGTAGCACGTTCGTGTATAACTTCTTTTGTTTGATCCGGCCTCACCATCCTCGCATCTGCACCGCAGACTGGATGTGCTCCAAATGTTGTCTTTCATTAAATAAAATTCCGTTCAAGTGGAATACAAAGCGAGAACAAATGCAACTTTTAATTATCGATTATAATTAATATTAAAGTGTTATTTGAACTTATTGTAGACTGTTTCTCGTTTAGATTTTTTTTTCAGTGTTAATAGCGTATTAATTATTTCAATATTTATTCTTCGTAACATTGATTCTCTCGCCAACACCCACAATACGTATTAAACTTTTTTTACATGACGGAAGATAATTATACGAAATAAATACACCGGAGATAGAATCGGAAATAATAAAAACATAATTCATAGAGAATTTTATACAATTTATGGAAATATATATTGTTTTTATCGCTAATTAAGAAATTAAAATTTTAAACAGTGAAAAGTAAAGTTGCATTTTGCAGAATACATTGCTAGTTAAAGCTCGGCAAACATCTTTCTCCCGTTTGCGATATTTGAAATGCGCAGAGATGGGTATACATTATAGAGGGGTGTACGTAGGCATTGCAACTGGCGTAGCATTCTGATCCTCACGTAATGCGCGATGCGCTTCGGAAACGGCACGATACGGTTATGCAATACGTTTGCGTAAAGCCTCCAACCTCCGGCTTCGCGTTCCTCCGTTCTCCTTTTGGACGCGATCGACAGATGCTCCGAAAGATGCCGTCTTTTCTTATCTCACGGTATCGGTATATATTTCTCCATCGCAATTGCACACAAAAAAAACGCAGAGTCAAACTCCATCCCCATGTTACAGCCGTTCGAACGCTTTTCACTACCGTGCGGAAAGACGGCATGTTACGTGACCGAGTTGTCGCTAATTCACCTGAGAAAATAGGACTCGCATGAACGCGCACGGAAGAGCGTGCTATTTAGAGCTTAGAATACGCGCGCGTGTATGTGTGCGTACTTGAATTCTGATATCCACTCGATTCTGATTCTTTTCCGAGGTGATAAGTTTTATCGTACACTTAATTAAGTGTAAATATTAGTCTTTTTAGCGTGATCTATCTTGCTTTCGAATTCGATCCGTCTTCATCCGTCTTGAAACTGCTTACGTTTTCTAAGATCCGTGGCTCGGAAATAATTACAGGCGCAACGTGCGAATCAAACAGCCTCGGTGTATACGAGGCTTATTATTTCCCGAACCTTTCGATCTATCGAAGCGAGAGTTTCTCCCAATCCCGCCGATTCTTGCAGCATTCACTCTCGGGAGCTAGCGAACGAAGAGTATCCGCGCGCGTGGTCCTTCCCTAATGAAACCTTTCGAGGCAAGGATCAGGAAAGCGGTAAGAGACCGTATAAAAGTCCGGATCGTGCAGTCGAGTTCGATAACGAGGCCGGAGGAGCCAGCCGGGCTGCGCTTACTTTCGAAGTCGCTCGGGGAGGCCGTTAACTCTGCACGCCTCCGCCTCGAAGGACGGAAAGACGTACCGAAAAAAAAAACTGTCTAAATGCACGCAAAAATGCTATAAGCCAGTGTATGCCGTAATAACCGTAGCGACCGCTACTGTCAGCGAGAACAAGGTCTAGTGGCGTCGGTGTTGGTGGGTGATTCGCGAACGGGGTGGTTCGAAGGGGTAGGTCTTGAAAAGCCAGTTGGGTTCCACACGCACGTTATATTCAATAAAACCCAAATGTACCGCAAGAGACCCTTTTCCGCCTTCGCTCCCTAACTCCACCCATTAAGCTATTTTTACTCTTGTCGCCTATTTCCTTTGCCCTTTTCTTCCCTTCTTGCTTCTCTTTGTCCTTCGTTTGCACTTCACTCCTCTCTCTCTCTCTCTCTCTCTCTCTCTCTCTCTCTCTCTCTCTCTTTCTAATATTCCTGTACGCTACTATATTGACGGTACGCGTTAAGGGACGGCGGATCGTTCGTCGAAGTTTATTTTGCGTAAGCGACAAAACTCACCCTTCACAGTGGTGTAAGATGCTTGGCATTCTTTTCTTCCCATTTTCTTCTCTGTCATCAGATTGCTATGAAAATCACCCGTGGTGAAATAAATATAATTCCCGTGTTACGAATATCGAACCAGCATCTTTCGTTTCCGATGTTAATTAACTTGATTCTTATTTTAATCATGATCGAAATTGTAACAAACATTGCAAAATAAATGTGAACCTCTGTATTTCAAATGAGATTTGAAAGATTTTTCTTTAAGTTATTTAAAAAAAAAAGAACTCGTATTATTAAAAGTAAACATTTTTCTTTTAAAATCGCCTGATCAACCAGTAAGATTGCAATAATAATAAAAATACTAAAATTTCCTATAGTAGCTGTATAGAATTAGCTGTTTGTACATTGATGACAATTTTTGTTGTAGTTTATACCGATATGTTTTTTCCATTATTTTGACGTCGAGAGTCAACAAACATCACTCATATTGAAAAACATCGTCCGCATCGAACTGTATATGCACTTAGCGTACGATAAGGGAAAAACAATATTCGATGTCACGCGCCCATAAATTTGACTCTGTGAATAGCGCCTTTATGGTTCATCGTGTATCGTGCATTAATAATGCTCGCTTCCACATAGGGTTCTCTCCAGTGTGCAGTAGCGATTTTCTGAAATAAAATATTAATACGTAAGATATTTACAACAGTGTGAAATATTTCTAAAAGTGATAATTACGGTTGACAACGCATGAAATTTGAAATATTTAAAGAGAGAGATTGTTCATAAAATTAAGCACACTGCTACGATATACCGTAGTTAGATTCTTATTTTCGCGCTATCGCCACTAATATCGGTGATGACAGGAGATCCGTATCGAGTCTCGTATTGCCGGCGTCGGCATCGGCAGAGAGAACGATAAAGTACGTGAAACTCTATGGAGCGAGATGTTATTGGGTCGCGGCCACTTAATATGCAAATGCACCGTAACGGCAGGCAGGCTGTTGTCGCTCGTCCCCAACCTGGATCTAGACAGCAAGCAACGCAGCCAATACTTTAATTTACATTTACATTTAAAATTGTTCAAGGCTTGACAGCCGCCATCTTACTCGTTTACCTCCCATCTCCCTTCTTTCTTTATTTTTTTTTCTTTTTTCTCGCTCTAGTCCAACGTTGGAACGATACTTATCATCTTATTCTCATTTCTACTTTACAACATTTTTCTTTTCAAAAATGTTTCTAATCTATTGTTAATTACAATATATATATTTTTTTAATTTTTTTATACAGATGAAAAAGATTTTCCTAATTACAGGATTTTTTTTTATCTTCTTTAAAATTATACAATTTTAAATGTAATTATAGAGTTTGCACGATTTTCACTAATTTCAGATTTTCACAAAATTGGTTTTGGTACGTTTCTTCCTTTTCAGCATTTTTAATATGATAATATTTCAAAATGTATATCAAGATTAAAATCGACACACGTGATGCTCAAATCAGTAAAGATATTCTTATGCATCCTCGATCTATCGACAGCGCGCATCAGCCGTGTTATCGTTCCGGTGACGCTCGGTTATTCGACATTCTTTCACCCTATTTTGCCGCTTCGCAGCCCTCGCTCGCCACATCATGTAACTGTTTGCTATAAACGGAGAGGCGCGTCCGGGAGCTTTGGTAGTCGTGCTTTTTGTGCGACGCTGAGGATTTACTCGCATCACGCATTACGAGACCCGATATCGCGATATACACACGCCATAATACCATCGGATCCGCTCGATGTCTATTGGTGATGGCATTGTTTGTGGCAGCACCGTTCACAGCATCTAATGATTGAAAAAAGTGCAATTGCTTTAGCAGTAACAATTTGTTTTTTAACGTCTTTTTATTACATTATTTTTATGCTAATTTATTATAGTTCTGCTTATTATACTATACTTTTATTTTTAAAGTAGTATATTTCCAAAATGAAAATGAGATTTTATTCTATTGCTGTAAATCCATTAATTGTGTAGGAATTACAAATCGTACATTTATTTATATAGAAAATATCTTCAGGTATTGATTTATCTTTAAATTACAAACACAATAATTGAAAAAAATAGGGATTTATTATTAAAGCATATTTTTCGATAGAATTATCGAAAGAGTTTGTGTTGCATTTGATTGCATAGTCAAACAGTTATTGAAAAATATATTTGGAGGATATCCTGTGCAAATCATTGGTATTCTCTCTCTCTCTCTCTCTCTCTCTCTCTCTCTCTCTCTTTCTCGATAATTTTATTATCGTATCATGGTTTCTTGTTACGCAATAAAATTTTGTCAGTATACAAATACACTATGAAATTATAAATTTGATATTCGAATAATATATGAATTGTTTGGTTTTAATTAATTTTTTAAATGTGTTTTAAGTTAAAATGGAACACTTATTTAAATGAAAAGTTAAACGCAAATAAAAATGTAAAATCAAATAAGCTTAGAATTTTTAATATGATAATTATTTTATTTGTAAGCAAATAATTAAATCTGTTAAAGAGGCAAGAAGAAGCACATGTAAATGATGTATGTGTTATATTCATATGGATATATATATATTTTTCTTTTATTTTGATTATTTTCTCTACTAATGCTATTTTAATGTTTTTAATATGTATTTCATTTAATTACACGCGTACGAATTATTGTAATATATTTTTGTAATGTAAGGAAGAAAAATACGAGAAAAAAATATTCTGGATCTCAATCTCCCGCGATACATTATCGTGCAGTGAAAATCTCAATCTCAAGTACATTGCCGATCATCGGAACCGATAACATCCCGGAAGTCGACGAATGTTCAGCGAATTGGCTCGCGGAGGAAATCGTGATGTTCGGCGGTGGGTACGGAGTGCTTGCTCTTCCGCAGGAAACGATTTCACTCAGACCATAGAAGCAAGCTCAACACGGAACGATGCACCCGATGCCGTCGTCGTCTCTTTCCACCTTGCACCCTCTCTGCCTCTCGCGTCGTACGGCATTCTACCGCTCTTGTACTCGTCTCTGTTTCCGCTTCTAGCTTCGGTCCTGCTTTGGCCTCGACGCCGTTCTCGGGATGTTTGAACCCACAGCACGGCGGGTGAGAATAGAGGGTGTGTGCCACATGCCCGAGGGGTTGGCGGGATTGCGAACACACCGCAACATGGTTGAGGTTCTGAGTCGCCAATCGCTCCAAAACAGCTATAGTTTACTAGCCTTTCAATCGGTGTCAGTCTACAGAAAAGATAGAGTGTATTTATTTGAGGTTCAACCAATTTCTTCCACACTTTTTCACATTCGCGTATCATGTTTGAAATAAGCAACATACGGTATCGATTCGATTTAAATCGTTTCTCTTGTTACATTTTCTTATAATTATTATAGCTATAATGCCGCCGTTTAAAAGAAACATGTCAAATGATTGTATTTGACACAAATACAATCATTTGACAAATAAAAAAAATCTGCAAAATCTGAACTTCTAAGAGTATCAACTTAATAGATTTAATAGACTGGTGTTTAAGATTGCATTTCTTTTTTTGGAATTTGACAATTTTCGTTACTGTCTTATATTTAAATAAAATGATATCAGGCATTTTTATGGTGGAAACTCATTCAGTAATCAGACAGGCAGTTTAACTATGCTTCACTGATACTGGAAGCATCCTGAAATAATGGTTTTCCCGTGAAGAACGATCATTTAAATGAGAGTAATCACTAAATTTCGCCTCGATTAATTCTCAAAAATTCAAGCGCACGACTCTCCCTTCGCGAGGAAAGGGTTGTTACCAATTTGAATATTTATAAGGTAAGGAGGCCTCATCACGAACTACCCGAGTAGCTTGGCAGATATCGCTAGTTTGGCCGTTCTTTGAATACATTAATGGAATTTGAGAAACTCGCTGTTCGTCGAACGATATGCATTTCCTATCACTATTCGAGTCGCGAATGATAATATGTAAAACGAGCAAATAATAATATGAACTTATATGCTCGACAGTTATCCATTTGAAATTTGTCCCTCCTTTATTTGCCATTATATATTTGAATTCCTAATATTCAAAATATCATCTCAATCGACAAATTTACTTGAGCAAACAAGGAAAACAAGGTTGAAAATCTTGAATCTCTTACGAGACAACTTGGGGTTCTCATTATTCCATACAGTGCTGCGTCACTTAATTCTATTCTGCGCGTGTAGAGCCTGTCGGTGTGCGCGATCGGTCGAATCATATTTTTCTCCATGATCCGTTGCATATTTTTGCATAAAAAAATCATCGGTTGGCGGTACACATTCCAATCCGCATAAAGCAATGCCACCGTTCGGATATTTATCACGAAATTTGTAAAAAAAGGCGGTGGGAGATGCAATTTTAAATAGTAGCAATTATCGAGTGCATTCCGGCGTGCAACGTATGCGCATACGCGTAACAGACCGTTGCAAATATCGTTCAGCGAGGGTGCGGCATGAAGAGGGAAATAAACAAAAATATACTTGCTCGCATGTGTATCAGATTGTGTCGGCCAAAATATTGGATTGATACCGGAATTGCGTTAATTGTGCGCATTTGTGCGAAAATAAATCATGGATCTGGCATTCTGGCGGCACGTAGCAAAATGCAGATGGGGCGTGCCATGTATCGCTAATTATTCCCGGAAATTCATGAATCCTCATCGGTGGATTATTTCCAATTTTCTGACTTTAACACACTCCGCTTGTTCAGGCTCTATTCCCAGAATCTGTTCCGAGATTATTTTTGCGCGCGTCTTTTCTTTGGGTTTCCATCTCCGGATGATATGAAACGATATTTCTCTCGCCGTAACGCTGCGAACGTTGCCATTTTTACGAATCGTATTTATCGAGCCGATATCGTGCCTGAAAATTGATTTATTCCGGATGATTTACTTTGATTTTCTAATCGAACGGCAATCGATACGACTAGGATCGTTTTTCTCCGCAATAACAAGTGACAAGTACCGAAATTCAGTAGAGCGCGGCGGCTGACGAAACCTCGCAATTTCTACTTCGCTCCGTGACACTCTTTGATGAGCGTGAGTTTGAACCCCGTCGTCGCGCCTCCCTCGTGCCTCTCTCGTGCGTTCACCTTAAATTACGACACGACAGTCTGTCCCCTTCTCCTCTCTCATCGGATTAGGCATCGGGTAACCGATTGTAAATACGAGGGAGCCAGGATGCGGAAAAGGGGAATTGAAGTTTGCCGAGGTTGTAAGAGGAGACGCTGGTAAATATCTTCCTGCCTTCCTTCCACGGTTCCTTTCAGCAGTCACCGGTCGCCCCAATCCACATCGTCGTACCTACGAACCGATCCGATCCGTTTGGCTGCAACTACGCCTGCGTTTCGAGAGAGAGAGAGAGCGCGGCATCTTATCGTCAATAGTTCTCCCTTGTGTTCCTCAGGATACTCGATTTAATAGGAATCGTATTTTTGTTAATTCAGTATCGAACATTACGAATGTCGATAACAGAAGCCGGATCTAATTGACTGTACGAGCAAGTACGAACAACTTTTTCATAATTCGCCATGTATTTTATATAAAGAGTTATTATCAATTAATTAAGAACCTACTTTTTTGTGAGAGCGATTTCTATACGTGTATATATACTATAATATATTTAATAATTAGTCTTTAAGCGTTATGAGTTATTAGTGATATACATACATAATTAAATTGCTTTCCGCAAATACTGTATCAAAGTGAGATATATGTATGTATATAAATATTCACATTATTATAATTGCCTCTCTAACAACCATAATAGTATTTATAACAGCTTATATCGCGCTGCGTTATATATTATATATACGTGAGCTCGCTCGTGAAATTCATTATTTTAGATCTCGTGCAACATACGTTTCCTCTGAAATTCCTTCTTAGTAAATTCCGCAAAGGACTAAGATAATCTTTGGCGAGCCATGAGGCAAATCCGCGAGTGCAAAGCGGGAAATCGTCCCGAGGACGCTAGATAGCCGGTGACTGGTGAAAAGTAGACAGGATCGTAAAGGAGCCGACAGTCCGCGGCATATCGTCGCGCGTTCTTTCTCGAATGGCTGCTTCGGCTGCTCTCTCATAAGACGATTACGTGAAAGAAGTAAAAAAAGAATTAAAAATGTCAAGTTGAAAAGTGGAGTTCCATGACCGGTGCAAGCGGTCGGTAGAGGACTAGAAGAGCATATTGAAAGAGGCATAAAGAAGGACGAGTGCCGAAGAAGGAAAAATCTCCGCGGGCGCAGATAGGGGCGAGAGGGAAGGGGAACGAGCATCCTCGACGAGACAAGGCGAGTCGTTGAAGATTCGCCCCCGTTTGCCTCCCTTTTTCTTTCATCCTGTCGTCAGCCGTTTCTTCATTTTCCGTTACTCCTTGTACCAGCTCGCGGTGGATTGCCCTTCGTCCCCGCGCGCTGCAAGGAGGGCACGAAAACAAGTCGGAGACTTCGCAGAAGCGGAGATAGAGAAACGGAGGCTCTGCCTACGTCGGGCACACCCCGGTACTCTTTGGTACCAACATCACGGTTTGCCTTTTACATTACATTTATTTTACTTCATTTTTCGCGGGATAAATGTCTTCGGGGCTTTGCCAGTCGGTTAGGAAAATGCTTTCATAATGTCCTCCTGTGCCGATCTCTCCTTGTCCCGCCCCACCTCGCCACGCTTCGCCGCGAGCCTTTAGTTTCTTTCCTCGCCCGCGCACGCGGAACAGAGGAATAAAATAACCCCTACCTGCGTTTGTTACGTCTACCGAGAGGAACTAATATTGTGGCTCTCGTCGCAGGCTCAAAGCAAGTGGATATTCGGATATAGCGTCGCGTCGATGTTATTAGCTGATAAAAAGACGATCTCGAGAGACGGACTTGTAATTTTTTATGGATTTTGTATCAAGAACTAAAGCGTAATTCGAAGAGACGAAGATAGATAGAAGATATCGATAGAAATTTATTTATTCCGATTGAATAGTCATATTTCTGTGCATGTACCTTGAAAGTGACGTTAATTAATGCAAATTGCGAAAATCGCTTTATGAATAATTATGAAACACTTTCAAGCTCTCGATTCCCAATTTCACGAATTTTTTTAGTTTTTCTTTTTTCGGTAAATAAAGAAGAAGAGAGATGATTGATTCTGGCGGAACCAGACTGTTCTCTCTCGGTGGTAATTCGAAAGGAAGCTTTAGACGCTGCCGTCGCACCGTCGAGAATCGACTGATTGCGAGTCACGAGGGAGAAAAGAGTGCTCTACGCTCCAAGTTTAACGATGTTACCGGCCAAATCGGTGAAATGGTCCCAACATGACTCCTGTCCCGATCTTACCCCCGTGTCAAATCTTGTTTCTCGCTCGATTCAGAAGTTCATTCTTCAAGCTTTTCGTTAAACGACATTAAGTCCGGAAAGTGTTATCTATTTCCGATTAACGAAATATATTCTTGAATGTGCTGCAGTTATGCGTATAAATACTAAATAAGTCGATTTGAAGGTATTGGCGTCATTGTAAGAAATTACAATGATATTGTATACGTGTATACTTATTATATCAACATGTTGAAAATCATACATAAATATCATGAACAATAGATTTAATAATATATATAATACATTTATGTATAAATCACATTATTATCTCCATTCATATTGCACTTGAGGAGTTTGCGTGCATATTTTTCTTTTCTGAACATTTAAAACTCATACAGCTCGGAGAAATTGCGACATCGATAATAACTTTAAAAAATTTTACTGAAAATTTATATGCATTGACATTGCATAATCGAAAATTTACGTAGTATCAAATTCAACGATTTAACGCAAGGGAAATTAATGTTGATAATGTTTTATTGATGTTACGATAACATTATCGATAAAATAACATTTTCATGCAATTTGTGTAGCAGCGGCTTTATCCGGGATTTTCGTGTACCCAATTTTATTAATTGCATACGGTTATTAGCACGAGTTAGCGTCTCGTGCGTACAATCCCTGTTTCATGTATTAACTTTTTCCCCCCTGTCATGCTTTCGTTATGTTTATTCGTTGAGTAAGACCCTTTTAATTAAATTGATATCGGTATGCCCTAAGACTATATATATTAATGAAAATGTTTAAAATGGTGTGTACTTAATTACTATAATATCGACAAATGTCTACGTGCACAATCAATCTCAAAATCTGCCAAACATTCTACGTATGTTTACCTTACTTTTTAATGCAATCCAGCTATTATGTATTATAAATATCTCTAATATATATATA
The DNA here is from genome assembly GCA_928718305.1 of Tetramorium bicarinatum. Classification (NCBI taxonomy): domain Eukaryota; kingdom Metazoa; phylum Arthropoda; class Insecta; order Hymenoptera; family Formicidae; genus Tetramorium; species Tetramorium bicarinatum. The sequence goes on from OV788321.1 coordinate 20,313,701, forward strand.
TATATATATATATATATATATATATTCTTCATTTAATAATCTATTGTAGTTTATTTTGTTTTACAAGTACATAATTTTATCATCATAAATTATATACCACTTGTCAAACACGTTTCGCCGAGAAATCCATGTGAGTGCAACGTACGCAAGCGTACTATTGACATGATAAAATATTGTGCAAACGACGGATTTTTATCTTTCGTTATTACCCTGGACTTTTCCCCATCGGGGTCGATCATGGAGCCCTATCCGTAACGTGATTTTCGGAGGTGACACGGATATCGAAGTAAACTAATACTTGTCCACGACGCTACGTCCGGTCTCGTTAATTAAGCCGTGCAGAGGTTACAATGACGTATCGGAGATATGCAGCGTTTGAACTTTGATGAGAACGATGTCCGTATAGGGGTGGTTAATGCGGTGACACGCACTGGGACACCCCAGGAGGGAGTGGCCGAGCCCGGCCATCCTGGTCACTGCTCAGTCGATAATTACTTACCCCCGGCTTAATGCGGGGAGCTCATCAAACTGTGTGTGAAATATCGTTTTCGCGCGCGTATATGCCGTGTCGCCGACGTAACGACGAGATACATATTACGGGACTCGCGGCCAAAATGCATCATGCTCCCACGTCCGATATTAACTTAAATCATTAATGTCAAAAGCATTGTGTTACGGCAAAACTTTGCGGAAACCATACACGCCGTAAACTTCCAGCTCTTACTTTTCTTTTTTTTTATATGCTTTCTTCTCATTAGGAAGGTATCCTATATCTCCGCGATATATCTGCGCGATGCATTTACATTATTTCAACTCAACGTTTCAATCTAATTTAATTATATTGCATTTCTTTGTTTCAGGTGTCGTTTTACAATCGTTCATGACTTCATCATAATTTCCTCTGATACGTGAGTACAGAAATAAACCTTTTTTTATAATTAAAAAAATGCGAATAAGATTGCACTGTTAAAAATAATATTATCAGAAAAAAAAATAAATGTGGAGAATTTATCGCGGAATCGTAACAATGTAAGGTAATCGAAGAATCATTATTTAGTTTTAGTTTAACATTATTTGTAACAAATATCTATTAACAATGAATCGTTTTGAAAACTTTTTCTACGCACAAACGAATCTCACAATCAGACACAAAAAAGGAAAAATTTCGAAAATAATTTTACGAATAAGATGGACGAAATGCAAGATACAGTCAAATACAGTAGGGCGATAGCTATATAGTGGGCAGAATTTTATTTACCGAGAATTGCTAGCGGGGATTGGACTACACCTCCTACCACTGTCTCGCAATGAAGGAAGACAACCTGCAACCTCCACAACCTTTTCCAATTACAGGCACGAGATTGTGTTGCGGTATAGTATTGGCCCGACCTAACCAGACCGCCTGGCTTTAAAAGTAACTGTGGAAATAATTAAGGAATTCGCAAAATTAAAAATCTATCCTACCCAACACATTGCGGTGAAGTTGCGGCAATCCTCTCACGATTTCCCGCCCTTTCTACTTCTCATCTTATTATAAGATGTATTAAAAGTGTAATGAAAAAATCTATCTACCTACTGCGAAGCTTACCGTTATCATTAAGTTACAGTCTATTATGAAGTTTGCATCTTTCATTAATAACTCAATTGTAACCACATATCAAGAGATTATTTCTCACGATTTCTAGTCTTTTCTTGAAAATAACTCGATGAATGACTCTTTTTTGTATTTTTTATTGAAGGTTTACTCATCTTCATCAACAAACTATCAGAGTACTAATCAGTAGTAACGAATGATTATTTCTTGAAATATTTTTGACGATCCTTGTTTACTTCTTTAATTTGCAACGACATAAATTAGATTATTGATTTTTGTTTCTTTTGAAGAAGATAAAATTGCGTAACATTTAATACTGTTTAATGTTGATGCAACGATCCTTATAAGGTGGAATCTAAATTTGATGCGAATGAATCTCATGAAGAGAGATGAAATGGAGCGTTAAGCGATAGTAGCGCGATAAAATGAATTTTGGCATACTCTTCCGCGATCACTTCGATTCCTATTCAAGGGGTCCTTATTCTCCTTCAGGAACGTAGAATCGTCTGCGTGGAAGTCGGCAAAGTTTTATTGATCGAAACTGCGTACGTGATCGGAATAGAAATCGCTGCACCTCGATCGCGGATCACTTTATGGATGTGTAAAAGCGACGATATAATGTAGAGTCTTTTTCTTGAACAAATTAAGTCTTTGCACCAGCAAAATGCATCTTTAGTAAAAAAAATTGAAAATGTGTGTATGAATTTTTTAAATCTAATTCGTACATTAAAAGAAATATTTTTTTATTCAACAAAACTGTCGCATTTTTAAATGGATTTTATTTCTTATTTATTTTATGAATTAAAATGTACGATTTTATTTCTTCACTACGCAGTTTGTAAAGTTCAATTAAATTATTTATAAAAAACACAAGTGATTCTTATTTCTAATTATATTATATGCAAAAATTCCAAAGATTCGTGTAATTTATTAATTCTATTTATATTTTTTATATTATTAAATTATTCAAATAATTTTTCTCAAATTACATATAAACGGAGCTGTATATACTCGTTATTTGACGAGCATATTTTTTAAAAATACGTGATCAAAATTTTAAACTATGAAAGTTTGTGGAAAGATACCATATCGACCGCTATGCTTTCTTTGACAGCAAACACGTCGCGATAAATTTTCCGATATCGTCAGGAGTGTGCTCGAGTTACGCACAACCGGTAAGGTCGTAATATCAATTAGTAAACACAATTACTGGCCAATTACCGTCGAACCGTCTGGCCAGCCAGTGGCCACGGTAGCCTTGATTGGTTGACTTCATGTTCTCTCTACGATGCATTTTGTTACAGTGTTCGAGGGACAGCCAAAATATTACTTTCTTACATATCAGCTATATCTCGTGATTGTTTTGCCGGACATTTAATTTATAACATATAAGAGATAAAAGAGTACATATTTAAAATAAAAAAGAGATATAATTTTAAAAAAATATATAAAGCATTATCAAAAATTTGGCTCTCAATAATCTTTTTGGCATAAACAGAAACCAGACAAGAATCGAATGCCCATTAGGAAAAAGTAGGAATGGGTTTTGGCTCTATAATCGATCGTAATGCGATATCAATTGCAACCCCGTATCTCGTCCTGGGATTTAATTGCGCGTTTAATTTATTCCAGGAGAGCCGTTTTTGTTCCGTGAACGGGCGAGACGGTCACGGAAATGCGATTACTCGATTTCGCCGCGTCCTTATAACGAAGCGACGAGCCGACGACAAGTATTGCGTAAGCAGCCCGATCTTGCCGACCCCCTTGAAATCGAAGAAGGCCGTAACTGTAACGGTGGCCGTTGCCTCCTCGATGCGTGCTTCGCTCACGGCTCGCTTTATTACACCGCTTCTCTCTGCCTTCACTGGCTTTCGTTCGACAGAGCGACGCCTCCTGTTCTATTCCCCAACCCCCATAATGTCGTCGTCGTCGTCGTCGTCGTCCTCTTTTCTTCCGCGACTTCTATATCTCAAATCAATAGACACTTTTATGCAATATCGTCTTTCCGACGTAACGCGGCGCCGGCGTCTTCAAATTCCACGGCCCTTTCATTTCTTTTAAAAAAAAAGAGAGAAATTGCTGTTCGGAATGGGGCGAAACTTGTCACTGTAGCTTCACCCTTAGCAATCATACAGTCACGAATCCTATTTATATCATTGGTCCTTGTATGTTAAACAAGACCTTTGTCAAGAGAGAAACATACCTTCTTCATATCGCGGCAAAATGAAATAATCGATCAATATACTTTTATTCGTGTTATTAGAATTTTTTTCCTATTTTATTTATACGATCATTCATTCACGCCGCGTATATGCATTGTGAAAGTTTTTTATCGGCCGGATATTAAGCAGACGGTGACATCCGGTTATTGTAGCGTTTTCTACATCATCCACGAGGATGTCAATTTTTCCGTTCGATCGAAAAGGTGCCCACCCCGGGTGGTGTTGCTCATTCTAGTTAAGAATAAAGAGGTCTTGGCAATTAATTTCCGCGGCGTTTCAGTTTACATGCTTGCCATCTTCTTTTACATGGAAAGATTCTTTTTCTTCTTACCCCGACAATTAAATGACATTTTTCTCAAATAAACGAGCACACTGAATACCATACATTTTTTTAACATACGGTTGACAAGAATTATGATTATTGCGATTATTTTTACGCTCACGTTGGGCTTTATTAATACCATGATAAATATGCGTTGTTTTGCACGTTGCTCGAATAGGAGAGTCATTCCTATCATCATTCCCTACAAAACGCGCCAAAACGCTCAACATCCACCATGTCGCTACTTCATAGTCACATCGAATTCCATTTCGTGTTCATTAAACGCGTATTTGTGTTTCCGCCGTCACTGCTTTCGCATGCCTCTTGCGATATATGTTATTAATTATGCGCGGTCGCGGTCGTCGATATGTCAGCCAATAGGGACGGATAAAGCCGGATTCGCGTCGCATAGATTTTACGCGAAATGATTATTAACCATATTTGCGGGAACAAACGCTCGGATATATTTAGTTCAATTTTTATTCATCGTGAAAATATGTCCGGTTTAATTGTGGAAAGATCGACTTTTGTTACAATAAAAATAAAACGCATAAGACTACTTTTTAAAAGTTAGATCGTTGCGCGAGAATACAAAATTTTCTCGCATGCCTTTGACCCGTGCTATTAATTAAGCTACATCCCCGCTCTGGATCATAACGTCAGCTATTTAATAACAATTATTATCCTGATAATCCTCGCAAACTTGCGGCTACATAGAAGGAGCGAGGGGGTGCGAGGACTTTGGAAAAAGTTGGAAAGAGGTGGTTAGACGTTACGAGGATTTACGAGCGGTCCTATTTCACGCGTCTAACCAGCTGCGAGGAGGGGCTGGCTACTAGTGGGGTCAGCGAATGTGGAAGGGAGTGGTGAAGGGATGAAGCAGGATAGAGAATACGAGGTTAGAATCAGGAAGTGTGCGAATCGTCATATATCGTATATACAGGGTGTATCAGGTTTATCTAAAATTGACAATAATTTTCCTTATAAAAATATCAAGTCCAATAATAACGATTGAAGGTGAAAAGTTTTTCGTTAAATTAAAGATTCAGTATTTGCGTATAGCAAAATATTCAATTTTATATAATTTAAAAGCAGATTCTATGTTTCCAGAATTTTTATTCAAACATTTCCTACTCTATTATAAAGACATTTAATTTGAAATATGAGAAAATTATTGGAAAATAGATAACCTCTCGCTACAATATTCGCTAAGCAAGAGTGCCATGCAGGAGTTCGCAAAAGAATCTGTATAAATACAAAAGAGAGATGCGATGAAACCAAGCACTCCGTGTATAAAGCCGCAAGGCAATAGTTTTCAGCTACCAGTAGTCATTTGTAACTCGAAGCTGGCGAGAGGTCGGGTTTATCACCGCCATAAAGATCTCGACTTCCCTGGTATTTCGTGGCCTATACTAAGCGAGTAGTTAGCGAAGTGCGAAGCGGCGACTACTCGTCGTCGTCGCGATTTATGCAAATTAGTAGTCTGCGCAGCTTCTTTTGCTAGGAGACAAAATCTCGCACCTTCTTCTAAAGATATCCCTGCTTTCTTTCTTTCTTTATATGATTTTATTATGAAATAATAAATTTTAATATTTATCTGCTCGCAATTAAAGCGATTTTTGCACTCTCATTGAAACTGAAATTCTTATCTTATTCATTTCTTATCTCTTAGTCATTTGATAATTAACGCTATTGGAAATATAATCGTAAATATACGAACAAAGAAAGATGTTTTGACAAATACATTTTTTATTTCGACATATGTTGTAAGAGCTTGTCATACTTAACTTAGATTATTACATCTGTTTATTACATCTCTGCTTTATGATTGATTAATTATTAGTCATTTTTTATGACAAGATATCTTGATAAAATTGATGATCTTTTTATACATAAGTACTGATGATTTTGTTATCTGTGTCCGTTGATGTTTAAATAAATCATTTATAATATACGTCATTTATACGCATAATACAATATATATATATATATATATGTATACTATACATTAAATATTTTGTTATTAAAACTCGGTATTGATGGATTATCAAAATAAAAGTTATGAATCATTATAGAAAATTATTAATTTTGCCGTATAAATTACATATTAATTTTTGTATCGAGCCGTTATAATATGCATTATCTTACTTTATAATTAAAATATAGAACTCATCATGACAATTGATAATTCAACGTTATATTTCATTTGAGTTAATTGTAACGAGTGCACGGTTAATCGTCGATAATATAAAGTCGACCTGCTTTTAGCAAAATTTTATTACAAGTTTAACTGTCACTATAAAGGCATTACTCTTCTAAAAGCTATATAATCAGACATGATAGGATAATTTCTCTGTCCGTATTCATTGCGCAACTTATGTAAATGAATTCGTCATATGCAAAAACGTAAAATTAAAAATTGATAAAAGTAATATTTCTTTCTAATATTTTGTTCATTTTCTTTCCAAAGAAGAAGATTTTAACATTTATTTGTTCTTTTGTTTAATAGTAAAAAAATATTAGCTGCATATTCAAACTGTGTCCTTTTCGATCGATATGCAGCGTAATAAAGCTTTATTCAGCGAACTGGTAAATTTATGATACGGCGTATGTGCATTAATGCGATGAATACAAACACACCGAAGTCATCAATCTACTATATTACGAGGAAGTACTCAGATCTAAAGGCCATACTTCACTTTGCGTCCACTGTATTAGCTTGATGAGTATCATGGATGTTCCTGTCTAGCTGTCTGGTCAATAATTCTTCCTTTAGAGAGGCAAGACATTCATTGCAACTTCGTTAAGTGATAAAACCGACACGACTGACCGTTTGCCATTGCGATATCAATTATCCATTCTAAAATAAAATTGTGTGCGTATGTATGTGTGTGTATGACACTATATATCATTTTTTACAATAAGAAGAAATACTTTTATGCGCTTTCACATCTATAATAAGTTTTTAATATTTATTGATTTTTGTCTCATATTACTTTAATTTTTGGCATTGCGTCATTCAATTTACATTTCTCTCTCTCTCTCTCTTTCTCTTTCTCACTCAAATTAGAAAGTAATCATTCCTTTCATGCGTGAATCCCCCCCACACGAGCGCGTTAATAACTCCATGATTGCCTAGAGTTGTAATTACGATATCTACTAAATAGTCCACTATGCGGCTTAGCTGCGACGCTTGATTATGTTAATAACTTCATTTAAAGGATAGCACAAGTTCGACCAATCCCGAAGCCATCTTGAAAATTTTATTCTCAACAGAAATGCGTCGAAGCAGCTTATTAACAAAGTTAAATTGAGCAAAGTTTCTGGCTCTGATTACCCGCTTGCGCAGGCTAGTTCAGTTTTCAGCAGCGGCGAGTTTACCTCGCTGGGCAGTAAAGCAGTTTCCCCATTATCTTATGAAGATTTATTTGTACATATTTGCTGGTACATCATCCCATTGAACGTTATGTAATCGATACACCGTCTATTCGGCTATCGCTATTATGCAGAGAAATTTGAATTAATATTTTGTTTCGTCGCACTTAATATTCACCGTTTAATTAATGTTGATTCAATAACAGTTACGATGTGATATCTTTCATCAACTTTATTTGATTACGATACTGATATTCTGTTCTCGATGCAATCTTTTAGTCAATCACTTTCAATTCTTATCGATTCTTTATTAAAAGACTAGAGCGATGATATGAAAGCTCGTCTGGTGAAAATTTTTGCAATATCATCACTTAAGTTGTCGCTTCGCAAAAAATTATATATGTACATGTATACATATATATATATGTGCGTGTGTGTATGCGTGTATACAATATGTACATATATGAGCATGTTGAGAGGTAAGCGACATCGCGTTATCTCAATATACATACGTCATCTTTCGAGGATGATAGAACGAAGACGACGCACGGCTACGTTTGACCTTCGCAAAGTTTGCAATCTCTTCCACTTGTGCAACCTGTTGCCTCGCTGGCAAAAGACGGCTTTCAAACGTACCACGATGAAAACTGAATAGAATGCGACATGCGGCACTCGTGCTTCTACTTTACGGATATGATCGTTTCACGCGAATCTTTAACGCCGAAACGAAGTCGGCGTAGCGGGTTACTGCTATTACGTTAAACGCATATATTTTCTGGTTATAAAATATGTAAAGAATTTTTCACATTCACGCTTATAAATTCTGCGATTAAATTTCTCATAACATGTTGATAGCAATTTCTCATAACATGTAACATGTAACAATAACAATTCTCTACATGAGAACAACAGATGCGTATTATCGAGCATCCGGCTGTCGATTCGACGAAATCACTGTACTGATACGCTTATCACTTATGGTGCAAACCACTTTTTCAATTTAACTCATTTGATAAAGTGCTCCAATGTACAAGCATTTTTAAAATAAGCTACGCACGGTACATATGTGCAACTGGCATATAAAAAAGAATTATGAGGAAAGAGTAGGTGACAAAGTCGAGTGTAAGCTATTTTTGACAGTGAAACCATTTTTCAAGACTGTATCACGTACTAGAGAAATACGTGCGAATACTAATGCAGAACTGAAATAATTGTTTCGTTTGGTTTGCTATATTCTGAATTCTAATATATACATAGATAAAATATTTTCTAATACATATCATTTGTTTTTATTCAATTTTTATTTAGATTAATATTTTTCCTCTGATATTTTTCCATAACTATTGTTATATTTTTGATAAATTTCATTTTTTCATCACTAATGTAATTAACTATTTCAAAGAGAATTTCATTTCACATATCTAGCGAAATCTTACTTTTAACATTTGTCAGTGTACTGTATTAAATTTTTTCGCGAAAGCTAAAAAAAATGGTCAAGAATAGGAACATTAATAATTTGGAGAGTCATCCGTACAATTCCCATTCTCGTCCAAAGCATTTTGTCCTTTTCGGGAATAATTTATAAGGAAAAATAGGGAGCATAGACGAGCATAAAGAAAAATAACGAAGGGGGACACAGGTGAGAGACCAAGTCAGACGGTATTTTGACAATGCGATCATTTTTCAAGGATGGAAGTAGAATGGTAGAGTCAGTCATCTTGCACCATCTCGACTTTTGCGTTGAAATCGCGTACAGCGTGTGTGCCATAAGCCTTCGAATGTCTGCTATTTCTCATGAGATAACATTGAGCTGTACAAACAATATCTTCGTTTTGAATATTTATACTGGTCTTAGAAGATGAAGATGATTACGCATCTGAGATATCGTCTTGTTATAAGATATGTAATAAAAAATAAAAATAGCTATACCGAACAAAGAAACTACTTCTTAAGAACTTAAGAAGAATTTCTTATTAGAATAATTAATTTTATTTGAAATGTAAATTAAATAAACTTTATTGTATGATGACATATAAATTGTATCTTACAAATGATTTATTATGCCAATTGAATTTTTTCTCGCAAGTCTTTCACATTCAACGAAGATATCATAATCATTTTAATATTGTTGTCATGTTTCCGAGAAAGAATCGGAGTGTGGAATTTTTCGTATCGATCTATCACAAGGGCCGCGCACTTTGCAATCTGTAAAAAGAGGTATAAAATATTTATATTCCATTATTTCTCGGAACTGTGTTGCGGAGAATAATATCGCGAGGCAATCAAAGAGAGCGTGTGCATAGTTAATATGCTCTCCTCTACATCTGTAGCATTCAATGGTCGCTCTCCAGAAAGCTGATGCACGCTAATAAGAAAATGTTTTTCACTCTTATGAAACTGTGTGCGTATAGTGCATCTCTCTCTCTCACGCGATGCGTATACGCGTACTTGTGCCTGTGCATGATCCCACGCGCATATACTCTTCCTGCTATTAACAATGCAAATGGCTTCAGACAGCGGCGCCAGGGAATAATGCACAAGCACGGTTGCGTAAACAAAATACAGAAAAATTGCTCAATTTCGCGACTGAGAATTGCTTACCTTCCGGAGCCGCGAAGAAGTTGTCGTTCTTTAATAATGTACGTTTAGTCCAACGTCAGAACAATACATTGCCGAAAGCTAAACAATACGTCAAAGCTAACCGATAATTTCAAATAAATGATAATTTCGTTATTGTGCTGGCATTCGTTTGCAACCTGCTCTCGCTACACATATTCATATCTGACATCAGCACACTCCGTTTACACATCGTTATTCAGCGATAGGTCATTATGCCGATCCTATTGTACTCTGTTCGAATAATTAACGTTTTCGATATTAATTCTAATGCTAGTACAATTGTTTTACAGTACGATTCGGATAGATATGATTGGAATAATTTTTTTGATATCATCTACTGCTTTCTAATTTACAATCGGTGTATGGTTAATAATATGTGGATATAATTAACAATAATTAAATTGGAATTCAACAAAGGAATAAATAATTCAAAGGACATTGAGAGATTGAGCTTTATAGATTTAAAATTAAGTAATCTGTATTATACTTAAATTAATACGCATATGTTAATAATTATGCATTAGAGATAATTTTGATAAACCAGTTAAACACTTTAAATAACTTTAAATTTCTGTTTGAGACTAAAAAGAAAATATTATATTTATCTATTCTGTATATTATATAAAATTATAGTAAATATACATACATACTCACCTACGCTATCATATAGTATGTATACATATATAGAATGCGGAAAATTTGAAATCTTTACACATAAAAATATAAAAAAACTTTCGCACAAGAAATAATCGCCCAAGATCGATCAATCGCTCGCGAACGAAAAGATGAGAAACACTCATCAGTCGCACGTTGATATTCGGCGATGGAGTTTCGATCTCGTTTCGCGTCCCATTGCTCGAGAGAAGCACGTGTATGTGCACGCGACGTCGTGTCGTTCGCTTCGGAAGCTGGACAGGGAGCTGTGATCGATCGGATCATCAAACATCTTGCCATATTGTTGGCTGAATCCCTAGTGGCGGAGGGTAAAGGCGAGAGGCCCACTATTTTTATTACGCGGTTTAACCTGACGGCGATTGCATCGACCGGAGACTGATGATGTTTTCATATATAGTCGCGGCGAAAGGCCGAACCAAAAAAAAGCAGAAAAAAAATGGAAGCGAGATTATTTCGGAGTACCATTCCACAACGCTATTTTATCCCTGATTCGTGCAAAAAGGCTAATTTTTTAAAAATAAAAGTAGCAATAAACTAGAATAAGAATTGTTTTTTGCCTGCGTGTTACATTAATTAGAGGAAGATGGCATTCTTCTATTTCTACATTTTACAATGTTAAAATTAATATCAATTCTCTATTACATTATTTTTACATGATTTGACGTACCCGAGGTGCTCGATTTGAACAGAATGGATTTAAAAAGTACAAAATTATTGATTTGTACATCGGACTACGAAGTGTTAATGAAATGATGGAAGTTGAGAAAACAAGCGCATGTGTATTGCTCGTATCTAGTGATATTCATATATAGCCAAGATAACAGTATATACATATATGTACATACATCGAGATAAGCAATGTTATCTCAGAAAACAGGATAGGGAAGAAATATCTCGCTGTTAGAAGGACACGTTTATTTGCAAAGTCATTAAGTAGAGGCGTATGAGCCATAACTGATTGCGCATACGTTAGCAATAGCAATGTACCTCAAAGAACAATAAATAATGGACCGGCTGTCTATCCGAATACGGTAGAGCAGAGAATAGCGCAGGCGGGTTATCTCACGCGAGGAGCCGCGACATAAGTATGCATGAAGTTAGCTAGGGGTCGTCTGAAATATTAAGCAGCTAGACTCTTCATGCTGAGGTCTGAAAACTGTTTACCCTGGAGGGCACGACAGAGAGAAGAGGGTCGGAGCCGCCGTTAAAACCACGGCCGACTATCTACTCCGTTTGATAAATAATGCGGTTCGCATTTTGCGCGCGAAAACTTTTGGATATCGAGCCGCGCGACGGCGAAACGCGTGAGATCCGCTGAAAGCCGCGTCGATTGGAGGCAATCTTGGAAACGTGCAACTTGCAGGCGAGATTTGCACGAGGGCTTCGCGTTTTAAAATCTCCCTCCGTCTTTCTCTCTCTCTCTCTCTCTCTCTCTCATTAAAAATATTGATGGACATATTTATGTCGCGTAGTATTATATCGATGATGATCCACCGGTGCGGAGTCTAGCTGTTTCTCTAGGCATTGTCTAAATGTTATAACAATTGCCGCTGGCGGGCAAAGTTCTAACGACTAGCAAAGAGGCGACGCGACGATGGAAAGTACGCTGGCGTTTTCCGTCGATCGCAGTTCCGCGGCGTGCGCACAGCGAAGATTGCGAAGTTTCACCGAGGATTCCTTACAAAGCCTGACTTATTTAGCCTCAGGCCCGCGATGGGCGCCACCTCTCTATACCGCTCTTCCCCGTTCGCCGCCCCTTTGACTCGGTTTGCACCGTTGGTAGAGTACCGCCGGTGAGGTACTCCGTGAGGGTGAAGGGGGAAGGAGAAGGCGAGCAGGCGGAAAAGGAAGGTTGCAGGAGCGAGCTTGAAAGGACGAAACGCTCTTTTGTCGGTGCCCTCTACACCGCAGAACTTTATTAATTGCGCGTTTTGTTATGCAGATTCCTGCAGAGCCAGTCTCAGTCTTCCAACTCTCGGCTCTGCCCGGAGCAACCTTGTCTGCCGGCCCGCGCGACCCCATTAACTCTCCGTTGGATCGCGAGAGTCCAGACCCTGCCTTTAAAAGATTACCCTCGAATTCATTGCCTTCAATTGGGAAAACTTTGCGCATTCTGCAACGATCTTTCCCACCATCGTCGTCACCGTACTCCTCGTTCCCTCCGATATCTAAATTGCGTTATGCGTTTATGGATAATTTATAGATAATGGATCGGCTTGTATACGACATCGTTATCATGCGGATACATATATTGTCCTAAAATGTTTAATGTCACTGACTTACGTAGCGTTTATGAAGGAGTCGAGAAGTCAAGTGATAAATTATCTACAAATAATTTTTTATTGAATTTCTACCAATTTCAAAATTTTATCAAAATGTTTAATATGCGAAATGTTGAAATTATCATTGCATGTATCTCAAAGTACGTACAAACTTAATAGTATTTCTATAGCATGTAGTTATTATAAAGAAATAATGAAACTGGATAGCATGTACATTACATGAATATTTAGGCACTTGATATCAAACCGAATTATTTAAAACAGTTATTACTGTTTATATTCACATTCATACATACGCATACACACATTTCTCTCCACCTTTTTCTCATAGAGCCATTCCCCATTATCATACATATCAAAGATAATCTGTAATTCTCAATGTACAACGAAACATGTTCTCGGAATTATTGACTTCCAAATGCTTTGTTCTCAAGCTAATTGCGCTGTGATCGCGGCACAAGCGGACTCCCTCGGACTCACTGATAATTAGCCCATTAGGAAATTAAAAGTCCAACTGCTGGAAAGACGAAGTGATGTCTATTTCGCCCGAAGCGCGTTCTGTTACGACGCTAGTCATTACTCCTGTCTGAGCCAAAACGAAATATTCCTCCGGGAAATACGGCATAAGAACCACTTAAGAGCATCGGCCTCCCGTTCACTTTCCTCTCTCGGCTTAGTCCCTCATTCATTCGAGTCATAATAATCATGACGCATCAAATACCGGTTGCTGCGGTTGATGCAAGTTTTTTTCTCTATCACGATATATACTGTGCAAAGAGAAATCGGACGGAACTATCGATACTAGCAGAAGAGGTACGATCATCGACACAACGATGCGAAAGAAACACGGAATATAGCAAGGAAATTATATGAGTCGTTATATAATGATGGCGATACGAAATAATGAAAACTACGTCACACATTAATTTTTGTGTGCCATCATTTAAATTTATATAAAATTTTACGTTTCTTTTTCTTTAGAGGAGGTTTGCATGAGGAAAAAAATGACCTAGAATAAAAGATGGAAAAGAAGGCAAGAATGCAGGGAGAAAAAATTCGAAATCCATTGACGCGGCAGTGGGATATCGCGCAAACTGAAAAGATTCGACGATAACTCCGCTAATATCGAATATCCCGAAAGTTTCGTTTTCTTTCTTCGTTCTTCCGGGGTGGGCGAGAATGGCATCATGCTTCGAGGTGTTTCACGTGCCTGTTGCGTTGCAGAAGCTCGCGCGGTGCGGCAAGGCGTCTCGCGCGCGCGCTTGTATATTAAATGGTGTTCACGGTTCACCAGTCAAATTGAATCCCGGGCTATTGGCAGATTCTCAATAAGCCTCAACAATGGACTCTGTTACACGAGCTCCACGTTCTCCGGTTCGCTCTTTCTGTTCTCCTCGTCTCGTCGCCCGTCGTACTTTCGTTCGGCACGTTTTTGCATTTCTCCCCAGGAACGTATCCATCGTGCTTCGCGTTGCTGAGGTTTCGTTTCTACAGTTTGATATCCTTAGAAATGTTCACCGACAAAGCGCTCGAGGTGAACATTTTTAATTTACGAGACATTTAAATATTCTTTATGATCTTGAATACGAGATTCGTGATTATGACAATTATGACAATTTATCAGAATTTAGAGCCATTATTAATTTATGAATTGAAAAGAAAGTTTACTCTTAAAAATTTTAATGTTTAGCTAATTTAATTATTTAAGTATAATATTATAAAATTCTAGCAAGAAAACAAACAAAATTATTTTGGAGATTTATCGCGATTGAAGGCTTCTAGATATATTATTGTTTCTTTCTGCCAGCTTTCTTCAATTTTCAATCGCGAATCGTACTTATGTCTAAAATTTTTGAATCAGAAAATAAATTGTGACTGTGGTAACGTAATATAAAATAAAGATTTGTCAGAGCTGTCGCCATATACAATAAATACAGGAAATAAAAGAATATTTGATCTATTCATCGCAAGTTACAATAATGACGAAACGTCATCATTTTTAACGGAATGCGAATTTTTCTTCGGATTAATTTTGTTAATGTATACAAGAGGTATTACGATATGAAAATTACATGAATACATTTGGATTAAGATAATGCGGATGAAAGCAACATAAGAATGAAAGGGGAAAAATCAAGCCGTCACATTTCAGAGAATTTTTATGCGCAGTCGACATTTCGTTTGCCGATATACGCGAAGAGCGGATGGCGCGTGCATTGTCTGGACGGGGTTAAGAGGGTTAGACCGAGTTAGGGGATGTCATGGGAGGGGTTGAGGTGGTAGGAGGTAGGAGGTAGGAGGGTATCGGTGTAATGAAGAGCGACAGTGGCGCCCCTAGCCATCGCTAATTTGCCGCTAAGTGCCTGGCTTTGTTTCCGTACGGTGATCCCATCGTTCGCAATATCCTGGATCCAAGGCGATGTTCCACGGTGTTTAAGAGAGAAAGCCAAATAACCTGCGGTATTACCCGGCAATCTAGTATAGATCGGACTTGGGAAAAGGGATGACACCGACGAAGCAAATACACCCGAAGGAAAAGACTAAAAAGAGCGACCAGATATACTTTTAATGTTAGATTGTCGAATCAAAAGGAAAAGCCGCTTAAAACGTAACCAGTCTAAATACTTGAGTCATTTAATGAAAAAAATAGACACGTACTTGCAGAATATCGAAATCTCTAAAGAATTCATAAGTAATTTTATATATCTACGTAATATTTTTTTATATTTGTTATATTTCATATAATTTTCTGCTACATTACATTTGCGCGGGCAAAACAGTTTCTAATGACAATACTGAACGAAAGTAAATAGATTCAATACATTGTTTATCAAATTACATCGATTAAAATCGTAATTATCGCATTTATGTGCTTTTAATTATTAATATTATTATTATTCATTCAGTAATTAATCATTATACAAAGATATATATATATATATATATATTGTTGCACATGTGTTTAGAGAAATTAAGTTACGCGATATCAGTACTCATTCTCCCACTTTCGCTTTCTATCAGCAACAAATACGGTTTAATGACATATATCTTACGTAAAGCGATCAAATGGCGTCAGTTATATAAGGAAGTAATCTCTTCAACCGAAACAGTCATTACTTTACTCGCTATCTGGTAACATCAAGGCGGCTCAATCAGTGTGTTTCACTGAAACATCTCACGATGGACACCTGGATACTGCTGTCTCTCTTGGCTGGCGTCATCGTTCTGTATCGTTATTTGCTTAAAAACTTGAACTTGTTTGAAAAACATGGGATCCTACATATACCACCATTGCCTATTGTGGGTAATATGGCGCCAGTTTTTCTCCGCCAATTGCCGTTGGCCGACCTTGTTCAAAAAGTGTACAATTTAAATCGAGACGCCAAATACGTTGGTTACTTCGACGGTATGAATCCAGTCGTGATGATTCGCGATCCGGAGCTTATCAAAACCATCGGCATTAAGAGCTTCGATACGTTCCCCGATCATCGCGCTTTCATCGATGAAGTCAACGATCCTTTGTTTGGCAAGAATCTATTTTCGCTTCGCGGCGAAAGGTGGCGAGATGTGAGAACTCTACTAAGCCCCGCTTTTACGTCTAGCAAAATGAAGCACATGTTTAAATTGATGTCCGAGTGTGCCGCCAATTTTACTGACTTTCTTTCCAAGTTACCTGCGGACAAAAATGTTATGGAAATGAAGAACAGTTTTACCAGATACACGAATGATGTAATTGCGACTTGCGCTTTTGGCATCAGCGTCGATTCTATGAGGAATCCTAACAACGAATTCTACGTTAACGGAAAAGAAGCTACGTATTTCAGTGTCTGGCGCACCATAAAATTTTACTTTATTAGAAGTACGCCATATTTGACCAAATTGTTGGGTATTAAATTTATTAGCAATCGCGTGGGTCAATTTTTTAAAGATCTCATAAGGAACACAATACATACTAGAGATGTGAAAAATATCGTACGACCAGACCTGCTGCAGCTGATGATGGAGACCAGAGGAAAGAGGGGGCCTGGGAAGGAATTGTCTATCGAAGATATCACTGCGCAGGCATTCGTCTTCTTCTTTGGCGGTTTCGACACTGTCTCCACCTTGATGTGCTTCGTTGCTCATGAAATCGCCGTAAATCCGGATATTCAAGCAAAACTGCAGAATGAAATAGATGAGGTTCTAAAGACAACCAACGGAGAATTAACCTACGACAAGATAAATGAAATGCAGTATTTGGACGCGGTGGTCAATGAGGCTCTTAGAATGTGGCCCGTGGCTGTTTTTCTGGATAGGATATGTGTGGAAGATTTCGAGCTACCTCCTGCATTGCCCGGAGACAAACCTTTCCTCGTAAAAAAAGAAATGAGCGTTTGGTTCCCTGTTTACGGTCTACATCGGGATCCACAGTATTGGGAAAAACCGAACGAGTTTTATCCCGAACGCTTTCTGGATGAGAATAAGAAAGCTATAAATTCAGTCGCGTTTATTCCATTTGGACTTGGACCAAGAATGTGTATAGGTAATAGGTTTGCATTACTGGAAACCAAGGTCATGTTATTCCATTTGTTAGCTCGTTGCGATTTGAAAATGTGTTCGAAAACTTCATATCCGTTGAAATTGAGTAAGACGAGTTTTAGCATGTCAGCGGAAGGAGGATTCTGGCTAAAGATTCAACCGAGAGATAATCCTAGTATACCATTTAATGTTGTTAATAGTAGTGAAACTAATGGCCATATTTAAATTCACAAGACTATGAATGAAATTTGCATTTAAATGTCTGAAGCAATATTACTTAACTCAGAAAAATAACGTTCGAGCTGATTGAATACACATGAATAAATAATTTTATTCTAAATAAGATTTTTGTTATAATCAAATCAATTGCAAAGCAATAATGTTCCCATTTGTTCATAAGTTTATCTCTTTTTTATCATTAATGTTTCATGAAGATTAAATATAACATTTAATTAACTCTTAATTTGTTTGTCTATCATTTATATTGTTTAATACTGTAGATGAATAATTTGATATAATGAAATTTTTTTAATATCGAATTAATTTTCAAATATGTAAATTTCTATATTAGAGCAAAATTTAAATTTAAATTATGACAAAAATTTCATAAAAAGCGAGATATATTTTTTATATGACAAATTATCAGAATATGAAAGAATATTACTGGAAAACTATGTAATGTATAGAAAAAAATTGCATTGAAATAACGTTGTACATGTATTACAAATACAAATAATTGAAGAGTTAGAACATATGATTCTTTAGTTAAACATAAAAATTTATTAGTATTAATATAGTTATACTTTAAAGCAATGAGATTAAGATATATTTAAACATTGTAAAATATATCTGTATAATATTATAGTTACAAGAATACAAATTGTTACATATAGCAGTATTTTTAGACTTTATATGTACATTCATAAGAACGATTTATCAGAGCAATCATTAAAACGAAAAAATTAAATAAAGAATTTTATTTTAGTTATTATTAGTTAAAATTTAAAAATACTACCAACATATAACAAGTGAAATTTTTTTTATTTTTCCTTACCTGTTTTTTGTCATAAATCCATAATTATTAAATAAAGTCATAAAAGATACATTTAATATTATTAAAAATCGAAGTTGTTTTTTAAAATGTTAAAAATTCATTACATGTTTAGTTATATTTCGAAATAATTGTATTTTAATTTTAAAAATATTTTGCGTAGTTGGTCAATATATATAAACACATATACTCGATCATACGTAAGTTGCAATACTTATTTTTTCATATATTTCGAAATGTACAAAAATTGTAAAACTATCTTTAAAAACAGTTTGATATTATAACCTTGTTTCAACCTTGTTTTCAACTTTAATAATTGAGAGCAATGCCTATCAAGCAATCGAGTTAATTGAATGATTGTCAGAATGATATATTCTCATTGGAATAATGTGATGTGTGTGAAATCAAGGTCAAAATGATTTATGGTGACTATGGAATCAAAAACAAGAGTAGAAAAGTAGACATCATAAAATTGTAAAATTAAAATTATGACGAATAATTTATGATGCTGAATAACATATTCTAATAAATTAAAAATTTTTGAGTTTTGTATAAAATAACAAAACATTGTAATTGTGTATTTTTAGTTATTAATAATTAATAATCATCTCTTAATTCGAATTAGTAGAGAGTAGATCACATTCTGATAGTCCTAACAATTTTTCGTACCTTCTATAAATTTTTGCTTTTCTAACGTATAACATTACAATAATGAGAAAGCAAAAAATGAAAATAGAAAACTGATAATTTATATATTTCATTTTTGTAAATCTTCTAAGCAATTCTTAAACAAAAATTTAATTTTAAATATATTAAAGATTCTTTACCTTAAGAAGATAATTAGATAATAATCAGAAATTGCCATGAGGATAATAACATTTTTTTTATAAAAGGAGTACTATATAATTTTGTCACACATACATGCACAGTGATGCAGTGCATAGTCCGTTGACGATTATTTATAATTGAAACGTTTGTTTATACCTCGATAGGTACAACATCTACACACGTGTGAATTTCATTAGATTCATATACTGTGTAAAAAATTGCACAATCATTCTGTATAATTTATCATTTCAATACTGACATAATCAAAGAAATATTTCTATTGACAATGAATAATATGAATAATTTTCACATATCAAACCAATGTCTGCGATGTAGTTTTATTCGATCCATAAAAGGCATGCTGTGCAAAATTGTTACGTAAATGATGTCTTCATCGATATTTATTTCTTATCAAAAAGCAATGATAAAAAAATAGATATAACAAATATAGATAAGAGATATAAGATAAAGTAAAATAACGAAGTGTTTTATGTCTGTATATAGCGCTATTTTACAAGCAACGTAATGCAAACGTCTACTACAACAAATAGTTACATATTTAGATGTTATTACACTAACATTATATATTATATAAATATATAAATATATATACAACATATATAAATTATAATTAAAAGAATTATTCATGACTAAACAATTTATATAAGCAAAAGATTCATGACCTTGCATAACGTTACCTTGAAAAGTTTTTTATCCGAAAGATCACTGGTATAATACGAGACGGATAACTGCCGCACGAGTAGTTGTCTGCAACGACTCGTGTCGGTAGTATCGTTGCGAGCTACATTATAGAAAGCGTTTACGAAGAAATCATAGAGAGAGTTTCAAATAACATTTACCATGGAATACTGGTCGATATTGTTATCGATAGTGATCGGTGCGGTCAGCATTCATTATCTTTTTAGAAATTTTAATTTCTTCAAAAGACATGGTGTTATACATGTACCGCCTGTTCCAATACTCGGAATCATGGGATCGATGATATTTCGCTCAATAACATTCTTCGACGTAATGCAGAAGATTTATAAGAATTTCATTCCAGATGCAAAATATTTTGGAATTTATTTCATGACGAAGCCAATATTCTTGCTTCGTGATCCAGAACTTATTAAAGCTGTTCTTGTTAAGAATTTCGAAGCATTTCCAGATCGTCAGGGTTTCTCTGAGTTGGATGAACCTTTCTTTACGAAAAATTTGTTTTCTCTTAAAGGAGAAAAATGGCGGAATGTGAGAACTTTGTTGAGTCCCTCTTTTACGACCAGCAAAATGAAAATGATGTTCACACTGATGTCGGAATGTGCTGCGGATTTTACTAAGTTTCTATCGACATCGCAGGCGGATACAGGCGATATAAATACGAAAGATGCCTTTTCCAAATATACGATTGACATCATCGCCACATGTGCTTTCGGAATCAAGACCGATTCCATGAAGGATCCAATGAACGACTTCCATGTTTATGGCAAGGAAGCGGTTAGCTTCTTAACTGGTAGCGGCTTAAAAATAGCTTTTCTTGGAGCTTTTCCGAATCTCGGACGAATTTTCAAGATAAAACTTGTAAGCCATCGTGTGGAAACCTTTTTCAAAAACGCTGTAACGTCTACAATCGCTACTCGTGATGCAGAGCACATTACACGCCCGGATATGTTACAATTAATGATGGATATCAGAGGCAAAGAAGGTCATAGAGCACTAGACATCGATGACATGATTGCGCAAGCGTTTGTTTTCTTCTTCGCTGGCTTCGATACCACCTCAACCGCGATGTGCTTCATAGCTCACGAAATCGCAGCTAACCCGGAAGTTCAGACAAAATTACAGCAGGAGATCGACAAGATTTTGGAGGAGTCAAACGGAGAAGTGTCTTACGAAGCTATTAACCGACTCGAATATTTAGATGCGGTGATAAGCGAGGGTCTCAGATTATATCCACCAGTTCCCTTCCTAGAAAGGAAATGCGAAAAAACTTATGAATTACCACCCACATTGCCGAACGAGAAACCTTTCATCACGAAGAAGGGTATGATTTTCTGGATTCCAGTTTTCTCAATTCACCATGATGAAAAGTATTATGATAATCCGAAAAAATTTTCTCCAGAAAGATTTTTAAAGGACAAGAAATACCATAATTCTTCGTGTTACATACCATTTGGATTAGGACCAAGAATGTGCATAGCTAATAGGTTTGCTTTGCTGGAGGTCAAAGTCTTGTTGTTTCACTTATTAGCGAGATGTGAGCTGAAACCTTCCGCAAAAACTCCGTCTCCAATAAAATTCGCCAGAAAGGTACAAATAATGCCAGAAAATGGGTTCTGGTTGAATATTCAGCGTAGAGAAGATATACATCCTGTGCTGGAGTCTACAGTAGTGGGCGGCTAAGTCTTAAAAAACATTTTAAAGAACGAAAACGTATATTTGTAATAACAATTGCTTTGGAATAGAAATTACAATACATCTTCATAAACATGCATATTATATATGATATTTTGTGTAGTAATAATAAATTCAAAATTATGTATTAACATTACTTGTTATGAATATTAATAATTGATATTATTAAAATATAATTCAACGAAAGTAAAATCGGAAGAGATGTAATAGCAATTCCTATTTACCATAGAATTGAATCTATAATCTTTCTTCGTCTAAACATTTCTTGTAATATGTTGATATACAGATTTTTGTACAAACAAAAAACTGATGCGAATGAGTATGTCTAGAAATGTATTATTAAATAACAACATAACATTTTATATGAAACACACATACTGCGCAATTCAGGATAATTAATTTTTCAAATTATAAATTTTTATATAATTAATATAATCATATAGTGAATATTGATACTTAAATATTGTGCGTAAATATTAAAAAAAAATTATAAACCTAGTATTTTCTTAGATAATTAGGAACGAATAAAATATTATACATATATTAAAAAATAGGATTTAATTATAAAATTTAAGAGATAAATTTTTGTACTGATTCAACGATAAATAAATTTAATCGTTTAACTTTTTAGTTTTAATATTTAATACAATACATATTTTGTAATTACACGTGAATAACAGTACGAGAATCTCAGAAAATAATTGTAAGAGTGTTTTTGCCACTTACCTTGTTCAATTTCTTCGTAGCGAGACAATACATCGTTTCGAGCCACCCTTATGATCTCCACTTCATCAATTCTTGCCTCTTCTCTAACATGCGGTCCCTTTCCACATCGGCAGTAAGTGAATTAGATTAGAAGGGGTACTTTTATCGAGTCAGAGAATGCTTTTTCGAACACACATCTCAGAAAACTGATAATAGTTATTTTTACCAAAATATTCGCGCTGCAAATTATGTACTTATGTATATGCTACAAATTATATTTAATGTAATTTATAAAATATTTTTTTATCAAAAAGACATAAAACTGTACACTAAGTAAGATTATTTATTTTTTGTAATGAAATCATTATTAATATTTATAATTTTCTTTTAATTACGTATGTTTTTAATGTTTATTTTATATAGTGTTGTAAAAAAAATATTGTTCTCCGTAATATTTCTGACTAATTTGCGTGATGTAAATATAGAAATATAAAAATGTAAAAATAAAAATTTCTTGCCTTTCTTATCTTTATTTTGCTCATTAAAATACATTAGATAGAACTCGACCGAATAATAGTTAAGTGATTCAGTCGGCCACTAATTATCTAAATTACAAGGACTTCCCGAAGGATAACTGCGTCTAATGATGAAGTGGATCCAGTGCAGCAAAGTGTCCGGTTGTGGTTCAATAGCGACGGCGCGTCACGCAAGCATCTTATTTGATAGAAACCGGTTTGTCCGTCGAAGGCCACGAGCTGCGATTCCTTTGGCAGTGGCCGTCGAGGAAGGCACGCTCTTCCGACCGCTCATTAAAGCGGCATTCACAAGCTCGTATCGTGTCTCTGGAAACGCCCAATCACGTAGCCGAATACATTATACGACTGTTATATCTGCCAACTGCATGAGAGAACGTGCGACCAATGCAGATTCTCTTTGGTCAATGCAAGAGGTCTGTCGCAAACTTGACATGCATAATCCCGACAATAGGCATTTGTTGCAGAATCAAATCTGAACTGCTTTATGGAATAGATCTATATTTACAGGAAGAATTGTCTAACAATATTTTTTCAACAAATTTCTCATTACTTTTTTCCTTAATATGTATTTGTAATATCCCTATTAATTCGTTTATGCATATATAAATTGTAGTTTTCAATATTAATTGATATTCATATAATTGAAACAATATACACACTAAGTTTTTATTATAATTATTTAATATAAAAAAATATATAATAAAATAAAACAAGATTATCTGAACAATATGTAGAAGTAGTAAGAAATTAAAATGTTTCTTAACTAATTAATTGTTCTCAGATTAATGTTATATTAATTAAACAAAAATTATTATATAAAAAATATTTATATTTAATCTGACTTGTAATTAGTACCAATTTAGATTTAAAAAATTGTTTACAACTGACATATCTGTGACAGTTGATTATGTTGAAATTTTTTTTATATTCGAAAATCTTTTTTAATTTTCGTAGCTTATTTTAGAAAACTTGAGCAACATTAAATTATAATTCATTTCATGTTAGTTTAAATTAACAAAACTTTCGTCTCAAAGAAAGTATATCTGTTGCTTGTACATATGTTCCAGCCTAACATCGAAGGTCAAATAAAATTATCATCAGAGTTAAAAATATCTTTTCTCCGCTCTCTTCGCATCTTTTCTCATTGTGAAATCGAACTTTGCGATTCTTTAAAATACTTGAAGTAGAAAAAAGTTGTTAAAAGTTGTTATAACGTCATGTTACAACGTAAATTGATATTACGATATTTTTTTATAGTAAAATTGCTTTAAAAGATCAAGCTAAAACTTTTACATATATTCTGTTTAATCATTTATGTATTCTAAGATTTATTGATTATAGCATCCAAACATATTCCATCTCGTTGATCGTAAGAATATTCTTTATTCAAGAATTCGTCAATTCAATCTTTCGTTGATTTTAAAACTTATCTGAGATATCACGGTTGACGATAATTTTATGAAACTTATCAGTATCGAATTGCTATCAAAAGCCATCAAGGAAAATAAACAAATGCTTGTAAGATTATACTTTCGATGATAAATTCTTTTTTGTTCTCTACCTTATTTCTGCTCTCTATCGTCAGTTATAATATATTTTCAATGAAACGGTACATTATAAAATTTCATAAAATGTATCAGGTGTATAAATATACATATAGTTTTATTCCTTTTCTACTGCACCATAATATGAATAATACATGAAAACTTTTCCGCGCGAATAGATTATTCTTTTATTCGATTTTTGCGAACATATTTCCAAATGTGCATTTAATCCAATTAAATAGCAGACATATTATTCAAAGATACATACTTCGCAATAAATATAAATTAGCAAATCACATATATCTTATTATTGCTAATCATATTTACGACATTCCACGTAATGAAATTTACGAAGAAATATAATATATAGTTATTACAGACAATTCTTTATTTGAATGTTATATGGCATTATTAAAATGTTCAATGTTATGCGTCAGAGATCAATGGTCAATTACTATCCACACGAACATTATTTCTCTTATATCCTACATGATATTGTATAGAAAAAATTTATTGCGTATAACTGTGTGTTAGAATCTTGCATGCAATTTTAATTGACATGTCGTATACTAATCAGAGAGCCTCGATAAAATATTATATTACAAAACCTGCAACAATCAAACGCATAAGTGCATTTAAAAATTTACCGTTTCAATTTCAATAATTATTTTGTATAATAATAGGCTTTTTTTAAGATATAATATTATAGAGTTGTATTTCTTTTTTCTTTCTACGAATTCAGCGGCCTATTTTATCTTAAGGTTATTTAAACGAAGCAAAGCAAGTTCAAATTAATATTGCAAACGAAAATATGCAAATTCACGCTTTTGTGAACGCCAATATAAAACTTAACACGATTTTGAAGAAATTTAATTTAAATAAATTAAAGTAACATTTTTGTTGCATACGAGATTCTAACACACAATAAGTAAAACATTTCTGTTTGATAATGTAATGTATATTTTTTTGTGTCATCTTGTTCATTGATTACTCTCTGTAAATGATAATTAACGATAAGATAATTTCATCTACATAATATCTCAATACATCCTACATATATTTTCTATGTTAGAAATATGATGAAGTATGAAAATATTATTTCGAAGAATTCAAAAGCAAAAAATGTCAATGATTAGAACAGCAGTAACTGCGCAGTTGATTACATGAGAAAAAAATTTATATTACAAGTTAGAAGTTGATCGATGATCATGATACAGGATAAGCAACATGATAAGCAACACTTGATCTTTAATTTCTTTTTCATATTGTCTTCTTTTATCATTTTCTTAGTAAAAGATAATAACAATTTTTCTTATTGTTCAAATATTATATTATCTTAAAATGTAAAAATACAACTTTGATTGAAAGAAAAAACAACAAACAAAGAAATCGAGTTAAAAGAACATCAGAATAATAATTAAATAAAAATATTTATTAAAATTAGTACATTTAATTGCATTTATTATAACAAATAATAAAACTAATATCAAACAGAGCTATGTTACATATATATAATATATATAATATCATTCTTCTTTCTGTTAAATTAACTTGTTGATTAATAATAACTTGTGCATATTTCATATGTTTATTACGATAATCACATCATTTTAGCATTGCAAATACTAGAATTAAATGATTCAATTTTACTTCATTTATTTTTCTTGGCATAAACATCATCTTATCGTAAAGTCATGAATAATAAATCTTACGTTATCATTATTTTGTATTATTCTTTTATTTAAATAAAATTTAAATGAAAATCAAAATATTTAATTCTCTGTGTAACTTAATATATTTCGCTATAGATGTTTCATTTTATTTTATTGCAGTAAAATTATTAACATTTGAACATTAAATTTTTAATTTCATAAATTATCATAATAATATATTTCTAATTCTATTATAAATTCTAAACTTTATTTTTTAGTATAATGTTATTAATTAGTGAAATATAATAAAAAATTTTCTGATATTTTTTGAAACATTTAATTACAAATTTCAACAATAAAGTAAAAATTTCCTCACAGTTTGCATGTTACATTTATAACATTAGCTGTGATAGTATGATATGTATATATTTCTTAATATTACATCCAGCCAAAAATAATTTTCAGGTTTCAAAATAAAATTGTCTTTAGCCATTTTTATTGATATCGGTGTCTTTGAAACAGGGCTTCAATTCGCAACGTGCTAGCAAGTGAAAAAGTAGAACCTTTCTCTTCAGCAATGTAAATTTATTAATGCACTTTCTAGAATCAAGACCAAAAGAAAGATCTCGCAGTGAAACTGTTCTTCTTCCGCTCATCAAGAAATCACGCGGAATCAAAGTTCTCTGGTTAATATTTAGAATCATATTAAAGTCCATAAACCGGTATCCATATGACTTGTTCTTTCTTTATAGAAAATGGTTTCAGTCCCCTTAATGCCGGCGACATTAACGAAGTTTTTTACGCATATGTCTATTGCTACATTGCTACAGCTGCAGGATACATTCTGAGAATTTTGTTTTGATCACAGCATTTAAATACTCCATGACATTAATCACGTCGTAAAATACTTGATCATTTGTATTTTGCAAGATCTGGTGAATCTGGTTTCGATGGTTTTTTTGTATATCTTGATTCATTGCAATTTCATGAGCAACAAAACACATAATATGAAATTCTTAACTACTGATATATTATTTATTTAATTTGAATTAACAACTATTATAACTTTAATCAATATCGTTATTTAAAACTCTGACAGTAAATCTTTAAGCATATTTCTGTGAAAACATTATACAAAATTACTGATCTTCTAAAATTACGATTAACTATTTCGAAATATTTATGAATATTAATAAAAATAAGATACCTTCTGTCCATCACAGTTATCAAAATATAATAATTTTTAATCAGTTCATTTTATTCTGAGATATTGATGCAAATAATATATTGCAACATTCAAAAGTATATATTTTATATACAATCTTGTATAGATACATAGATTATGAAAAAGTCAAAACAATATTCTATAAATTCAAAACTAACGCCCAATAACTAATCTCTATATATTTTGTATTTATTATTTTTCTATATAATAACTTTGTTACTTTACATAACTTTTTATGAATTAGCGTTTTTATGAACTATATTTTATTTTTTATTATAATTATGTAACAGTTTGTTTAAGCCAATTTCAGCGTAAAATAATCTTTGCAAAATACATTTTTGCAATGATTATGAAAATATGTTATAAAAATGAAAGATATGCAACGAAGAAGTAATTAGTATAATATCTCTATAGTTATTTATATCACAAAAAGATTTTACAAATTCTTTGATAATAACAATGTGATTTAAGAAATAGTATTCGTTACTATTTATTACTTTCCTTCATACTCTCCTCCGTTGCCATTTGCTAAGAAACTCATATAACATAGTATGATTATATGTAATATCGCAGAAATATTTTAAATGCAAGAATATCGTTATTTCTTGAATTTGCGTCAATGTGTATACATCTGCGTGCCGGATCATTAAGAACGAAATGTCCTGTTTCATCTTCATTTTGGTTTCATTATTTGCAATTATCTGAAATTTAAATAACATTATATTATGTAAAGATATAACTACATTTTGGGCGATGCAATTTTATTTTATTGCATTGGATATATGTTTAAATAGCAAGTTTTTTTATTAATAGGTTTTGTATTATATATTTTGAAAAATTAAATAATGTTACGAATTGAAAATTATTTTGCTTTAGCTCAATATCAAGACTACTTTTTATAAAATTTTTTGCTCAATTTATTATATGTTTAGTTTTAAAAATAACAGCAATTATTTTTAACATTAAAATGTCTCTTTTATTTCTAAATTTTCAAGAAGTCATGAAAAATTATTAAAATCGTCTTACATTTCGTGGGTTCCATTAACAAGTTTAGCTGCGAGCGTATGATGTGTATTTTTTCGTGGTGACACCTCCAGCCAAAAACCTCCTTCGGGCTTCATATTGAAGCCGTCCTTGGCGATCTTGAGTGGTATTGGCGTCTTCTCGCAGGGTTTCAAGTCACAACGGGCCAGTAGATGAAAAAGTAAAACTTTCGTCTCCAGCAATGCAAATCTATTACCTATGCACATTCTAGGACCAAGGCCGAAAGGAAGGTAGGCTCCGCAGTTGAGACTGTTTTTTTTCCGTTCACCCAAAAACCGCTCGGGATCAAACTTCTCCGGTTCTTCGAAATATTTTGCGTCATGTTGAAGTCCATAAACCGGTATCCATAAACCTTGCCCTTTCTTTATAGGTAATGGTTTCAA
The DNA here is from genome assembly GCA_928718305.1 of Tetramorium bicarinatum. Lineage (NCBI taxonomy): Eukaryota > Metazoa > Arthropoda > Insecta > Hymenoptera > Formicidae > Tetramorium > Tetramorium bicarinatum. The sequence goes on from OV788321.1 coordinate 20,342,688, forward strand.
TCCTGGTAATGCCGGCGGTAGTTCGAAATCTTTTATACTTAATCTATCCATTGCTACAGCAACCGGATACATTCTGAGAGTTTCGTTGATTATAGCATCCAAATATTCCATGCCATTAATTGCTTCGTAAGATGCTTGCCCATTTGTGTCTTCCAAGACTTGGTCAATTTCCTTTTGAAGTCTTTCTTGCACATCTTGGTTCACTGTGATTTCATGAGCGGCAAAACACATTGCTGTTGAAGTACTATCGAAGCCCCCAAAGAAAAAGATAAATGCTTGTGCTACCATATCCTCAATTGATAATTCTGTTTTGTCTTTTTTACCCCTGTTTTCCATCATCAGTTGCAACATATCAGGACGAACGATACCATTTTGATCTCTAGTTTTTATGGTATTTTCTATAAGATTATGGAAAAAGTCTGCTATTTTTTGACGAATAAATTTTAACTTTATTAATTGTGCCAACCAAGGCAAACTTCTAAATATGTATAGCTTTATTAGGGCAATACTATCGAAGGTGGTCGCTTCTTTACCGTATAAATAGAATTGATTCTTCGGATCTCTCATAGAATCAACATTAAGGCCAAAAGCGCAAGTAGCAATCACATCGTTAGTATACCTCGTAAAGACATCTTTCGTTTGTATTATTCTCTGCTCCGGTGGCAATTGGACTAAGTAATTAGTGAATTCGATACCACAGTCTGACATTAGCTTAAACATGCTTTTCATTTTACTGGATGTAAAAGCTGGGCTCAATAAAGCTCGCATTTGTCGCCATTTATCTCCGCGAAGAGCGAAAAGATTTTTGCCAAATAATGGATCTTGAGTTTCATCCACGAAACCACGATGATCAGGGAACGTTTCGAAGTGTTTTAACGTGATAGACTTAATAAGCTCGGGATCGCGAAGCATTACGACTGGTACGCTCATGTCAAACATGCCAACGTATTTGGCTTCAGGATTTAAACTGTACAGCTCCTTGGTAAGATCGGCTACAGATTGACGACGAATAATCGACGGTCCCATATTTCCAAATACAGGAATAGGTGTTTTATATGGTACGCCATATTTTTTAAAGAAATTTAAATCCTTGAATAAGTAATATAGACCTAAAGCTCCTGCTATCACCGACAAAATTATATATATCATATTGATATATGTATGTATCACCGCTGTTCCACTAAATTCGAAGACACCATATAGTTTCGTGGAAATTATAATCAATTTTTACTCTTTATCGTACACTTTGCTTCTTAAGTATTTTTACTTTCGAAGTGTTTTTATTAACGGATATAACACTAAAGCACGTCGTTTCGCGTCGGAAGCTGACGACCAACTGCTGCCGTACTAACACAATCTCTTTGATATAGCATCCGTTTCGTCATCGCTTACGCAAGTGAAATTATCTAGTTTTTTGTGTTAAAATAACTTGAAATATTTTCTTTGTTATCAATATATTTATGAAAATTTTTACCATTAGGATCAACAATAGATATGATAATTTATTGTTTAAATGATATTTTCATGCATTTATCATGTTAATTTTATTTATTTATTTTTGATATTTAAAGTGATTCATCAATAAATACCATATATTTTATACTTAATTACAAAATTGCATTAGATTGTCGATTCCTAATAACTTTGATTACGTCAAGTTCTAGCTAATCGTTAGTTTGTGATCAAAAAATGGCTAAAATATTTTGCTATGTTTGAAATCGTTCGCGTATTATTAAAACGATTTGCTGCATTATCTGTAAATTTTTGCATACTACTTCTGTTTATTATTATTGCGTATATATTTATATAAAATGACTGTTATAATCATTCATTTTTTCATCATATTTTTTATATTGATATTAACGTAAAATATATTCTTTACATTCTTTTATGTTTTGAATACTTCTATTGTTTAACCATACTTTTGTACTTTGGATTACTTAAACTAAAGTATTTTATTGATGTAAATTTATTATAAAAACTAGTAAAATGTAAATTTATTATAAAAACTAGGATGAAAAACCTATAGAATGATAATTAGGATATAGGTTTTTTTTCTCTAAGACTTTTCTTTCAGTTCAAATGAATAAAATAGCATTTTAATATAACTCAAACAATATTTATTTTCTTTTGCACATTATACTGTATGAAACATACAGTTGTACTTTTTTAAAAGATACTATTATATATTTTATGTAAGAATGAGGATATAAATTATAATTTTAAGTCGCTGTTTGATTTAGTTACACAATATTCATGTAACAAGAAAAGTGCATGTTAATTCACACATAACTAGTTAAATTATGAAATCAAATAATCTTAAGTTGAATACTTATATATACGATATTGACATTGTTATGCATTTTAAGCATGCTAGTTATATCAATACAATGCCAATTGCATGTAATTCCTATTATGGTAAATATTAATTTGGAACTCTTTACTACGTACATAATTTAGTTTAATTTAAATTAACAACTGTTATAACTTTAATCAGTATTCTTAATTACAAAGTTTTCTTGATCTCTAGAAATCTAATTAACCCTTAAGAAAGATAATAGTTCAGTTTACAACAAAATATATGTGACATTAAACATATAAACATATTTCTTTTAAAACATATTACAAAAATGCCAATTCTTTGAAATTGACATTTACTATTTCCAAATATTTCTGGAAATTTATGAAAATTGGATATCTTTTGTGCATTACACTTAAAAAAAAAATTGTGATTAGATTATTTTGTTCGAAGTGTTGATTAAATAATACATAACATTTAAAAATATATATTTTATATATCGTTTCGTATACAGGCATCGACTAAGAAAAAATCAAAATAATATTTTATATAAGTTCTAAAGTATAATGTCCTATAATCTATACAATATATCTTACAAACTATCTTTTATATTCTTTTTGTATGTATTTATTATTCTTTCATATAATAGTTTTGTATTTCTACAAATTAACATTTTATTTACAATTACATTTTATATTTTATCACATAATTATCTAAACGCTCGTTTAACCTTTAAACCAATTGCCGCCGTTTGTCAATATAATATATCTTTACGTACATGTTTATGAAAACATTTCTTATAAAAATTTGTTATAAAAATGTGAGAAATGTAGAAAAAAATAGTTATTGTAATAATATAATTACTTATATCATAAAAAATTACAAATATTTTGAACAATATTTTGAATACAAGAATATCATAATTTCTAGAACTTGCAGCAATGTATATATCTTCTTGCCAGACCATTAAGAAAGAAATGTTCTTTTTCATGTCCATTTTGATTTCATTGTTACCATTTATCTGAAATTTAAATAACATTATATTATATAAAAATATAACCATATTTTGAGATCATTTACTTTCCAAAATGCTTTTTCATTTTATTGTATTAGACATATATCATATATAATATTACGTTTTTTTTGTATAAAGTTTTATATTACAGATTTTGAAAAATTTTAATGGTTTTATAAATCGAAAATCATTTTCCCTTGGATCAATATCATCTGTATATTTTTTATCTGTATATTATTTCTTATTAAATTCTTTTGTCCAATTCATTATATTTTTATTTTTTAAAAATGACAGGACTTTTATAATCAAAATATCTTTTTTATTTCCAAATTTTCAAAAAGTTATGAAAAATTATTAAAAATCGACTTACATTTAATGGGTTCCATTAACAAGTTTAGCTGCAAGCGTGTGATGTGTATTTTTTCGTGGTGACACCTCCAGCCAAAAACCTCCTTCGGGCCTCATATTGAAGCCGTCCTTGGCGAGTTTGAGTGGTATTGGAGTCTTCTCGCAGGGTTTCAAGTCACAACGGGCCAGTAGATGAAAAAGTAAAACTTTCGTCTCCAACAATGCAAATCTATTACCTATGCACATTCTAGGACCAAGACCGAAAGGAAAGTAGGCTCCAGAGTTGTGAGCGTTTTTCTTCCGCTCTCCCAAAAACCGCTCGGGATCAAACTTTTCCGGTTCTTCGAAATATTTTGGATCATGTTGAAGACCATAAACCGGAATCCATACACATTGTCCTTTCTTTACGGGTAATGGTTTTAATCCTGGTAATGCCGGCGGTAGTTCGAAATCTTTTACACACAATCTATCCAATGCTACAGCAATCGGATACATTCTGAGAGTTTCATTGATTATAGCATCTAAATATTCCATACCATTAACTGCTTCGTAAGATGTTTGCCCATTCGTGTCTTCCAAGACTTGGTCAATCTCCTTTTGAAGTTTTTTTTGTATATCTTGGTTTACTGCGATTTCATGAGCAGCAAAGCACATTGCTGTTGAAGTAGTATCAAAGCCCCCAAAGAAGAAGATGAATGCCTGTGCTACCATATCCTCGACAGATAAATCTACTTTGCCCTCTTTTCCTCTATTTTCCATCATTAATTGCAACATATCAGGTCGGACGATGCCCTTCTCATCCCTGGTTTTTATAGTATTTTCTATAAGATTATGGAAAAAATCTACTATTTGTTGGCGAACAAATTTTAATTTGATTAATTCTGCCACCCAAGGCAAACTTTTAAATATGTATAGCTTTATTAGGGCAATATTGTCGAAGGAGGTCGCTTCTTTACCGTATAAATAGAATTGATTCTTTGGGTCTTTCATGGAATCAACATTAATACCAAAAGCGCAAGTAGCAATCACATCGTTAGTATACCTCGTAAAGACATCTTTCGTTTGCATTATCCTCTGCTCTGGTGGCAGTTGCGCTAAGTAATTAGTGTATTCGATACCACAATCTGACATTAGCTTAAACATGCCTTTCATTTTACTGGATGTAAAGGCTGGGCTCAATAAAACTCGTACTTGCCGCCATTTCTCTCCGCGAAGAGAGAAAAGATTTTTTCCAAATAATGGATCTTGAGTTTCATCCACTGTGAAACTGCGATGATCAGGGAACATTTCGAAGTGTTTTAACGTGATAGATTTAATAAGCTCGGGATCACGAAGCAATACAATTGGACCGCCTATGTTAAACATACCAACGTATTTGGCTTCAGGATGTAAATTGTATAGCTCCTTAACGAGTTCGGCTAGAGATTGACGACGAATGAGCGACGGTCCCATATTTCCAAGTACAGGAATAGGTGTTTTATATGGTATGTCATATTTTTTAAAGAAATTGAAATCCTTGAATAAATAATATAGACCTAAGACTCCTGCTATCGCCGATAAAATTATATATATCATATTAATATACGTATATATCACTGCTATTCGACTAAATTAGACACCATGTAGTTTTGTACAAACTGTAATCAATTTTTGCACTTTTTTGTACACTTTGTTTTTTAAGTATTTTTATTTATCGTGCTGTTAATAACGAAGACGATACTAAGGCACGATGTTTCTCATCGGAAGATGACGGTCTACTGCTGTTGTACTAACGCAGTCTCTCTTATATAACTTCCGATTTATCACTTATGTAACTAATTATCTATTTTGCGTCATTTTATCATGAAATATCTTACTATTGTCATGTTCCGGTAATTTTTTATGTAGGATCAACAATGATTATGATAAATTGATTTAATGCTTTCATATACTTATTATATTAATTTTTGATATGTAAAGCGATTCACATTAATAAATAGCCATTTTAATATATTAATAACCACAAAATTGCATTAGATTGTTTAGTCTTAATGACTTTGATTACGTCAAGTTCTACCTAATCGTCAAGCTCTAACTAATCATTAGTTTGTGACAAAAATGACAGAGATATTGCTATGCTCGAAACTGCTTGCGTATCATTAAAACGATTCGCAGAATAACCGTATTATATACAAATTTTTGCATACTAATTATTATTACTGCGTATATATTTATGTAAAACATTTTGTAATAATGTCAGATATATATTTTTTATATTAATATATAACTATAAAATAATTATATAAGTAGACAAATATTCTTTACGTTTTTGTGTTTTGTATATACTCGTTTTGTTGAATTGCATCCTTGTATTTTGGATTACTTATTGTTAGACTAAACTATTTTCTTGATGAAATAATACACATAAAGTAATTATAAGAACTAGGATGAGAAATAGGATGTATCTTTTTTTCAGTTTTAATGAATAAGATTGCATTATATTAATTTTTATGTAACTCAAACGATATTTATTTTGTTTCACACATTGATATATTACTTACATGAAATATGTAATTGCATTTTATTTAAAGAATGCTATTACATATTTTATGTAAAAATAACAAATATAAAAATAATAAATTATGTATAATTTTAAATCGGTATTTGATTTCGTTGCTCAATATTCACATAATGTGTAATAAAATTCACACAACCAAAAATGCGTGCTAATTCATATAACTGATTAAATTATGAAAATTAATAACCTGAGATGAATATCCACATATTTACAATGTTACATCTTTAAGCTGTTCTACTAATGCAATGTCAATTGCATGTACTTCCAATTATAATTAATTTTAATTCGAAACTCTTGTCTACTTATATAATTTAGTTCAATCTGAATTAATATCTATTACATATTTTTATTACATCGATATTTTTATTTCTAAAATATTTCTTTTGGTTTCTAGAAATTCAATTAATCTCTGATTATTAAAATAGTTTATTTTACAGTAGAATATATATGACAGTAAAATATTAATGGCAACAAATAAGCAATAATATCTGTGATTAAAACGTACGTGCTACAAAAAGACTGATTTTTAAAAATTGACATTTACTATTTCAAAATATTTGTAGAAATTTATAAAAATTGGATATCTTTTGTGAGTTACGCTTAACAAAATTATAAATTTTTTATCAGCATTTTATTCTGAGATTTTGATTTAATAATATATACTATTCAAAAATATGTATTTTATATACAGTTTTGTACAGAGATATAGATTAAAGAAAAATTAAAACAATATTCTACAAATTCTAATGTCATATAATCGATGCACCGTATCCTGTAAACTACCATCTATTGTATTTATTTATTAATTATTTTCTATATATTTTTGTATTTCAATGAATTAGTGTTATTATTATTAATCACATTTTATCATAGATACGGAAAAGCTTGTTTAAACCATTTTCCGCCTTGTTAGCATGATATATATTTATGTAAATGATTATATAAATATTTGTTATAAAAATGTGAGAAATGTAATACAAAACCAATTATTCTAATAATAATATAGTTATATATCTCATAAAAGTTATAACAAATTTGATAAGTATTAAGATGCATTTTTAATGCAAGAATATTTTTATTTCTTGAACGTGCATTATGTGCAAACTTTCTTGCCGGCTTATTAAAAAAAAAAAATTCTGTGTCACGTTCATTTTGGTTTCATTGTTACGTTTATCTGAAATTTAAATAACATATCATGTATAATTATAATTATGTTTGGTATAATTATAATTGAGATCATTCATTTTTTTAAATACTACTATTTTATTTTACTGTAATTGACATATGTCTAAATATCAATTTTTTTTATAAAGTTCTATATTACATATTTTAAAAACCTTAAATTATTTTACGAATGGAAAAATATTTTCCCTTAGATCAATATCATCCCTAAACTATTATTTTTTAATAAATTCTTTTTGCTTAATTATATATTATGTTTATTTATAAAAATAACAGGATTTTTAAAATCAAAATATCTCTTTTGTTTCCAAATCTTCAAGTCATAAAAACATAATTAAAATTTTCTTACACTTAGTGGGTTCCATTAACAAGTTTAACTGCAAGAGTGCGATGTGTATTTTTTCGTGGTGACACCTCCAGCCAAAAACCTCCTTCGGGCTTCATATTGAAGCCGTCCTTGGCGATCTTGAGTGGTATTGGCGTCTTCTCGCAGGGCTTCAAGTCACAACGGGCCAGTAGATGAAAAAGTAAAACTTTTGTCTCCAGCAATGCAAATCTATTACCTAGGCACATTCTAGGACCAAGACCGAAAGGAAAATAGGCTCCGCAGTTCAGAGTGTTTTTCTTCTGTTCACCCAAAAACCGCTCGGGATCAAACTTCTCCGGTTCTTCAAAATACTTTGGATCATGTTGAAGTCCATAAACCGGAATCCATAAACCATGACCTTTTTTTATAGAAAAAGGTTTCATTCCTGGTAATGCTGGCGGTAGTTCGAAATCTTTTACACTTAATCTATCCAGTGCTACAGCAACCGGATACATTCTGAGAGTTTCGTTGATCACAGCATCTAAATACTCCATACCATTAATTGCTTCGTAAGATGCTTGCCCATTCGTGACTTCCAAGACTTGGTCAATCTCCTCTTGAAGTTTTTTTCGTACATCTTGGTTTACTCCGATTTCATGAGCAGCAAAACACATTGCTGTTGAAGTACTTTCAAAGCCTCCAAAGAAGAAAGTGAATGCCTGTGCTACCATATCCTCAACAGATAATTCTGCTTTGCCCTCTTTACCTCTATTTTCCATCATTAATTGCAACATATCAGGTCGAACGATACCTTTCTCATCCCTGGTTTTTATGGTGTTTTCTATGAGATTATGGAAAAAGTCTGCTATTTTTTGACGAATAAATTTCAACTTGATTAATCGTGCCAACCAAGGCAAACTTCTAAATATGTACAGCTTTATTAGAGCAAGACTGTCGAAGGTGGTCGCTTCTTTACCGTATAAATAAAATTGATTATTTGGTTCTCTCATGGAATCAACACTAATACCAAAAGCGCAGGTAGCAATCACATCGTTAGTATATCTCGTAAAGACATCTTTCGTTTGCATTATCCTCTGCTCTGGTGGCAATTGCGCTAAGTAATTAGTGAATTCGATACCACAATCCGACATTAGCTTAAACATGCCTTTCATTTTACTAGATGTAAAGGCTGGGCTCAATAAAGCTCTTACTTGTCGCCATTTCTCTCCGCGAATAGCGAAAAGATTTTTGCCAAATAATGGATCTTGAGTTTCATCCACGAAACTGCGATGATCAGGGAACGTTTCGAAGTGTTTTAACGTGATAGACTTAATAAGTTCAGGATCGCGGAGCATTACAATTGGTACGTTCATATCAAACATGCCAACGTATTTAGCTTCAGGATGTAAATTGTACAGCTCCTTAACGAGTTCGGCTAGAGATTGACGGCGAATAATCGGCGATCCCATATTTCCGAATACAGGAACAGGTGTTTTATATGGTATGTCATATTTCTTAAAGAAATTTAAATCCTTGAATAAATAATATAGACTTAAAGCTCCTGCTATCACTGACAAAATTATATATATCATATTAATATATGTATATTAATATATCACCACTGTTCCACTAAATTAGAAGACACCGTATAGTTTAGTGGAGATTGTAATCAATTTTTACACTTTTTTATACACTTTGCTTCTTCGATATGTATATTTATCATACTGTTAATACGGACGGTAATACTAAGGTGCGTCGTTTCCCATTGAAAGCTGGCGATCAACTGCTGCCGTACTGACGCAATCTTTCGTATATAGGATGCGATTCGTCATCGCTTACGTAATTGAACTTGTCCAATATTTTACGTTATTTTATTCTGAAATGTCTTTTTTGTTATTGGCATGTTTTTGATGAAAATTTTTATTTAATTAGATTTCAAAGTGGTTACAATAATTTATTTGACATTTTTATATATTTATCATGTTATCTTTATTTATTTTGATATATACATTATTTAAAGAATATTATTTTATATTTTATGTAAGAATAAGAATATATTATAATTTAAATCGCTGTTTAATTTTGTTGCATAATGTTCACATAATAACCAAAAGTGCAAGTTAATTTACACATAATTTAGTTATACATTGTTTAGTTATAAAAACTAATAGTCTTTCCATCTACGTTGATCTAAGTTGAATACTAATATATATAATATTGACATTGTTAGTTATCTTTAAGCATACCAGTTTTACCAATGCCAATTGCATGTAATTCAAATTAAAATTAATTTTAATTCGAAACTCTTGACTACGTACATAATTTAGTTTAATTTGAATTAACAACTATTGTAACTTTAATTAGTATTTGTAATTGTAAAAATTTTCTTGGTCTCTAGAAATCTAATTAACTCCCAAGAATGAAAATAGTTCAGTTTACAATAAAATATATGTGACAGTAAATGTATAAACATATTTCTGTTGAAACGTATTACAAAAATGACGTTGTTTTGAAATTGACATTTACTATTTCAAAATATTTGTGGTAATTTATGAAAATTGGATATCTTCCGTGCATTATACTTGAGAAAATAGTAAATTTTGATCAGATTATTTTATTCTGAGACGTTAATTCAATAATATATAACATTCAAGAATATATATTTTGTATACAGTTTTTACAGACATAGAAGAAAATGTCGAAACAATATATCATATAAGTTCTAAATTTCTAATGTTTGGTATAATCTATAAACTATAAACTATTCCTTATACTCTTTGTATATATTTATTATTTTTCCATATAGTATTTTTGTATTTTTATTAATTAATGTAACAATATTTTATTTTTTACTATAGTTAAACGATTGTTTAAATTATTTTTGGCTGTTTATCAGCATCTTTATGTAAATGATGAAAATGTTTATTATAAAAATGAAAGAAATGTAATAGAAAAAAATAGTTATAATAATATATCACAAAAGATAGAGATATTTCGATAAATATTTTTAATGCGAGAATATCATTACTTCTTGAAATTGCAGCAAAGTTCACATCTTCTTGCCGGTTCATTAAGAAAGAAATATTCTGCTTCATGTTCGTTTTGGCTTCATTGTTTCCATATTATCTGAAAATTTCAGTAGCATTAAATGATATAAAAGTATAACCATACTTTAGACAATGCTATTCGTCTTTATTGTATCAGACGTATGTTTAAATATGAAAATTTTATTATAAGCTTCTATATTACATATTTTGGAAAACTTAAATAATTTTACGAATTGAAAATTATTTTTTCTTAGAGCAATATCATTTCGAAACGATTATTTTTTATCAAATTTTTTCAGTATAATTTATTATATGTTTATTTCTAAAAATAACAGCATTTTTTTCAATCTAGATGTCACTTTTACTTTCAAATTTTGTAGAAGTCATAACATTTTTTTTTATTTTCTTACATTTAGCTTGTTCCATTAATAAGATTAGCTGTAAGAGTGTGATGTGTATTTTCTCGTGGTAACACCTTCAACCAGAAACCTCCTTGAGGCATCATATTGAAACTGTCCTTTGCGAGTTCGATTGGTATTGGCGTCTTCTCGCAGGGTTTCAAGTCACAACGGGCCAGTAGATGAACAAGTAGAACTTTTGTCTCCAGCAATGCAAACCTATTCCCTATGCACATTCTAGGACCAAGGGAATGTAGGCGCCGCAATTGAGAGTGTTGTTCTTCCGCTCACCCAAAAATCGCTCGGGATCAAATTTCTCCGGCTCTTCGAAATATTTTGGATCATGTTGAAGGCCATAAATCGGTATCGATAAACCTTGTTCTTTCTTTATGGGAAATGGTTTCATTCCTGGTAATGCTGGCGGTAGTTCGAAATCTTTTACACATACTCTGTCCGATGCTACATTAACCGGATACTTTCTGAGAGTTTCGTTGATCACAGCATCTAAATATTCCATGCCATTAATTGCTTCGTAAGATGCTTGCCCATTCGTGACTTCCAAGACTTGGTCAATCTCCTTTTGAAGTTTTTTTTGTATATCTTCGTTTACTGCGATTTCATGAGCAGCAAAACACATTGTTGTTGAGGTGCTCTCGAAGCCACCAAAGAAAAAGATGAATGCTTGTGCTACCATATCCTCGACTGACAATTCTGTTTTGTCCTCTTTACCCCTGTTTTCCATCATCAGTTGCAACATATCAGGACGAACAATACCATTTTCATCTCTTGTTTTTATTGTGGTTTCTACAAGGTTTCGGAAATAATCTGCGATTTCTCGACGAATAAGTTTCAAATTAAGTAAACGTGCCAACCAAGGAAAACTTCTACATATATAAAACTTTAAAAAAGCAGTGATAGTGAAGGTGGTCTCTTCTTTACCGTATACATAAAATTCATTCTTCGGGTTTCTCATGGAATCAATACTAACGCCAAAAGCGCATGTAGCAATTACATCATTAGTATACCTTGTAAAAATATCTTTTGTTTATATTATCCTCTGCTCCGGTGGTAATTGGGCTAAGTAACGAGTGAATTCGGTAGCACAATCCGACATTAGCTTAAACATGCTTTTCATTTTACTGGATGTAAAGGCTGGGCTCAATAAAGCTCGTATTTGTCGCCATTTATCTCCGCGAAGAGCGAAAAGATTTTTGCCAAATAATGGATCTTGATTTTCTTTCACGAAACTGCGATGATCAGGAAACATGTCGAAGTGTTTTAACGTGATGGATTTAATAAGCTCAGGATGGCGGAGCAATACAACTGGCCCATGTCAAACATACCAACGTATTTGGCTTCAGGATGTAAATTGTACAGTTCCTTGACAAGATCGGCCATAGATTGACGACGAAGGAACATCTTTGCCGTATTTCCAAGTATAGGAATAGGTGACTTATATGGTATACCATATTTTTTGAAATAATTCAGATCCTTGAAGAATAAATAATAAAGACCTAAAGCTCCTGCTATCACCGAAAAAATTATATATATCATACTGAAATATCTATTTATCACCGCTATTCCACTAAATTAGGAGACACCATATAGTTTAGTGGAAATTGTAATCAATTTTGGCACTTTTTCGTAATCAGTTTCTTTCTTATATATTTTTACTTATCGTTTTATTAATAACACTACTCAGATTCGTCCGCTCTACCTGCTTACAAAAATTGGCGCGACAATTATGGGACACCCTGTAGAATGTCATTTCATATCAATTAATAGCCAGTATATCATAAAATTACATTATATTGTTTATTCCTAAAGACTTTGACTATGTCAATTTTCATCTTGTCACCAGTTTCTGACAAAAACCGATTAAAAAATTCTATAATGATTGAACTGTTCGCGCAGCATTAAACGATTGATATAATCGTTGCAACGTATATTTTCACATACTGTTTTTTTATTATTATTGTGTATACATTTTATAAGGATAATTCAGAATATCCACTTGTCCCTCAATAGACATATTTGTAATTGTATTTTAAAACGATTTTCCTTTGGTAAAAATTTGTCTGGAGCTTATTGTTAGTTTCCAAGTTATACGAAATAGCATATAGGTGTCAAGTATAAGAGATGAGCAGGGGCGGCGCAATTCACTATTACACGCGGGTGTTTCCGTAAGGCGCCTGCTGCGCTCAGCTGATACATAATATATGCATATATACACACGTTCAAATTTTCTCTCTCTCTCTAATTTTTACTGCTTTCTTTAACTTGAAAATATCTGATTATTTATTATCTTGTTGTGTCACAGTAAATTGCACCGCTCCTGCCTATTTCTTATACCTGATCCATAATATTATTTTTGTAATAAATATAATATTTCTAACCTATAATAGTATTTCTATAATACTAATATAATGTAAAGTATGTTCCTTACATCCTTCTCTTATGATTTAAATACATTTACTGTTCAATTCACTTACTGCGCCTTTATACATTGGATTACTTGGAGTACTAAAATATTCTCTTGGGGAGAAAGAAAGAAATAATATGTAAAATAATTATAGGACTTAGGGGAAAGTGATCTAAATCGGCTACCTGTTTTAAATCGGCCACCCTCCCATTTCATAAAAACCACAACACTTATCATCATGCCAATAATGTAGTTAGGGAATAGATTATAAAAGCTATCAATAGTGGCCCTAACTACACTATTGGCATGATGATAAGTATTGTGATTTTTATGAAATAATCGGGGGATAGTGATTTGGAACAGGTGGCCGATTTAGACCACTTTCCGCTAACATAATTCTGTTACTTTTCTATTAAAACATATTACAAAAATGCCGATCTTCTAAAATTATGTCCAACTATTTTAAAATATTTATGAAAATTGCAGAAAATGGAATATATTTTATCTATTATAGTATTTAACAAAATAGTAAATTTTTTTCAGTTTATTTTATTCTAGAGATATTTATGCAATATACAACATATACAATATTTACAAATATATATTTTACATACAATTTTGTATAGATATAGATTAAGAAAAAGCCAGAACATAATTTTATTAATACTAAAATAATGTAATTAATCTTTGTGTTTTTTGTACTTATTCATTAATTATTTTTTCATATAATATTTGTGTGTTTTTATGAATTAACTGCATTTTTTCTATTAATAGTTACGTAATCATTCGTTTAAACTAAAAATTTTCAGCTTTTCTCAGTATAATCCATCTTTATATGTATAAATAATTATGAAAATACATATTATAAAAATGGAAGAAATGTAATGAAAAAGTAGCTACAATAATTATAAAAGTAGTTGTATAAGTTGTACATAAAAGTAAATATAACAGTAGCTGTAATAATTATATAATTATTTAACTCGCAAAAACACTTTAATTTTTCGATATAACGTGAGATATGAAACAATATCTATTATAATTCATTAATCTTTTTCACGCTATATATTTTTGCCATTTTCTAAGAAACTTGCATAATATGATTGGATTTAATATGCTAGAAATAATATTTTTAATGCAAAAATATTGTTACTTCTTGAATTTGCAATGTAAACATATCTTCATACCAGGTCATTAAGAAAGAAATGTTCTGTCTGATGTTCACATTGATTTCATTGTTTCCATTTTATCTGAAATTTAAATAACATTATATCATGTAAAATTATAATTTTATTTTGGGCGATTTTTTATTTTTATAAATACTATTTCATCTTATTGTACTAGACACATGTTTAAATATTTTATTGTAAGATTTTGTATTACATATTATTAAAAACTTAAATAATTTTACGAATCAAAAACTATTTCACTTTAATTCAATATCATCTTGGGACTATCAGTTTTATTAAATTTTTTGTGTTAAATTTATTATATGTTTATTTTTCAAAATAACAGAAATTTTTTTCGAATTTTTTAATCAAAATGTCTCTTTTATTTCCAAATTTTCAAGAAATTATAAAAAATTATAAAAATTTCTTACACTTAGTTTGCTCCATTAACAAGATTGGTTGCAAGAGTGTGATGTGTATTTCTTCGTGGTAACACCTTCAGCCAAAAACCACCTTCAGGCTTCATAACGAACTCCTTGGCGAGCTTGAGTGGCATGGACGTCTTCTCGCAAGGTTTCAAATCACATCGGGCCAGTAGATAAAACATTAGAACTTTTGTTTCCAACAATGCAAATCTATTCCCTATGCACATTCTAGGACCTAGACCGAAAGGAAGGTAAGCCCCACAGTTGAGACTATTTTTCTTCCGTTCACCCAGAAATCGCTCGGGATCAAACTTCTCCGGATCTTCGAAATATTTTGGATCACGTTGAAGTCCATAAATTGGTATCTGTACACTTTGTCCTTTCTTCAGGAGAAATGGTTTCAATCCTGGTAATGCTGGCGGTAGTTCGAAATCTTTTAAACATAATCTGTCTGTTGCTATAGCAACCGGATACATTCTGAGAGTTTCGTTGACCACAGCATCTAAATATTCCATTCCATTAATTGCTTCGTAAGATGCTTGCCCATTCGTATCTTCCAAGACTTGGTCAATCTCCTTTTGAAGTTTTTCCTGTACATCTTGATTTATTGCGATTTCATGAGCGGTGAAACACATTGCTGTTGAAGTACTATCGAACCCACCAAAGAAAAAGGTAAATGCTTGTCCTACCATATCCTCGACTGACAATTCTGCTTTGCCTTCTTTACCTCTACTTTCCATCATCAATTGCAACATATCAGGTCGAACGATACCCATCTCATCTCTGGTTTTTATGGTATTTTCTATGAGATTATGGAAATAATCTGCTATTTGTTTGCGAACAAATCTTAACTTGATTAATTGTGCCAACCTAGGCAAACTTCTAAATATTTGTAACTTTATTATGGCAGTAGTGTTGAAGATGGTCGCTTCTTTACCGTATACATAAAATTCATTCTTCGGATTTCTCATGGAATTTACACTAACGCCAAAAGCGCAGGTAGCAATCACATCGCAAGTATATCTCGTAAAGACATCTTTCGTTTGCATTATCCTCTGCTCCGGTGGCAATTGCGCTAAATAATTAGTGAATTCAATACCACACTCCGACATTAGCTTAAACATGCTTTTCATTTTGCTGGATGTAAAGGCTGGGGTCAATAAAGCTCGTATTTGTCGCCATTTATCTACGCGAAGAGCGAAAAGATTTTTGCCAAATAATGGATCTTGACTTTCTTCCACGAAACTGCCATGTTCAGGAAATATGTCGAAGTGTTTTAATGTGATAGACTTAATAAGTTCGGGATCGCGAAGCATTATAGTTGGAACAGTCATATCAAACATGCCAACGTATTTGGCTTCAGAATTCAGATTGTATAGGTCCTTGAAAAGTTCGGCTGCAGATTGACGACGAATGAACGACGGTGCAGAATTTCCAAGTATAGGAAAGGGTGTCCTATATGGTATACCATATTTTTTAAAATAATTCAAATCCTTGAAGAATAAATAATAAAGACCTAAAGCTCCTGCTAACACCGACAAAATTATATATATCATACTGATATGTGTATTTATCACCGTTATTCCATTAAATTAGAAGACAACATAGAGTTTTGTGAATATTGTAATCAATTTTCACACTTTTTCGTACACACTTTGTTTCTTAAATGTTTTTACTTGTCGTGCTGTTAGTATGATATACAAGGCACAAAAATGATACCAAGGCACAACATTTTACGTCGGAAGCTGACGGTCGACTGCTGCTGAATTGACGTAATCTCTTTGATATAGCATCCTATTTGTCATTATTCACTCAAGATAAATTATCTGGTTTTCTGCATCATATTAGTCTCAAGTGTTTGCTTTGTTATCTGCATGTTTTTCGAAGCAAATTTTTACAATTGTGTTCCACAATGAATGGTAAATTATCGTTCATTTGACATTTTTATATGTTTATCGTGTTACCTTTTATTAACTTTTAATCTATAGCATCATATCAATTAGTAGCCAGTATACAATCACAAAATTGCATTAGATTTTCTATTCCTAATAATAGTCTGATATCAAGTTTTATCTAGTCTTTAGTTTCTAATAAAGAACTTCTAAAAAATTCTATTATGATCAATCTACTCGCACACCATTAAAACGATTGACAACATCTCTGCAATATATGCATATTTTTGCATGCTATTTTTTATTATTATTGTGTACATTTTTATAAAGGGTAATTCAGAGTAATAACTTGTCCCCGAATAGACTATATTTGTAATCATATTTTGAAACGATTTTTCCCGTGGCAAAAATTTGTCCGCAGCTTTATTTTCAAGTTACATAAGACGAAATATCATATTCCGGTCGAGTACATGAGACGAGCAGGAGTGGCGCTATTCACTGTTACACGTGAGTGTTTCCGTGAGGCGCCTGCTACTCTCAGCTGACACAACAATATATGCACATGTACACACATTCAAATTCCTTTTTTCTATATATATGTACATGTATCTTTAATTTTCGTTCTAATTATGCTAGCTTTAATTAGAAAATACCGTATCATTTACCGTCTTTTTGTGTAACAGTGATTTGCACCTGCCTACCTCCTGTACCTTTTTCATAATACTATTTCTTAAACGTTTTTAGTCCTATAACATATTTTCTATAATACCTTATGACGTAAAATTTGTTTTTTACAATCTTTTATGTTTTGAGTACGTCTATCGTTCAACCGCGTCAAACCTTGTATTAATTGTACTTTGGATTAAAGTATTCGCTTGATGAAATGATATTTCCAGCAATTATACAAATTACAATAGTTAATAGGTAGGTTTACAGTAATTATAGTAGGAGATATGTGTTTTTCTTTCAGTTCAAATGAATTAAATATTACACAAAATTTTATATAATTCAAACAGTCTTTTCTTTTTTTGTTCATTGTTATGTGAAACATACAACAGCACTTTATTTAAAGGATACTATTACATATTTTGAATAAGAATAAAAATGTAAATTATAATTTTAAATCGTTGCTTGATTTTATTATTCCCAATAATCACGTAATAAGCAAAATGAGTACACTAATTCACATAATTGGTTAAATTGTGAAAACTAATAGCCTTGATATGAGTATTCACATATTTATATAAGAATAATATTGTTACGCATTTCTAGGGATGTAAATTCTATTCAATGTAATGTCAATTGCATGTAATGCCAATTTTTATATATAATGCCAATTATAGTTAATTTTAGTCATTTATAATTCGTAATTCTTGACTATCTATATAATTTTAATTTAATTTGAATTAACAACTATTGAAACTTTAATTAGTATTTTTATTTAAAACTTTTTTGGTTTCTAGAAATATAATTAACCTTTAAGAATTAAAATATCTCATTTTACAATAGAATATGTATGATAGGAAATTTGTGAACATATTTTTGTTAAAACATGTTACGTCGCTCTTTTAAAATTAAGTTCAATTATTTCAAAGTATTTGGGATAATTAATGAAAATAAAATACCTTTTATCATCATAGTTAAAAAAACAGTTTTCTAAGAAACATACAAAACATAATATGATTGTAATTAATATGCAGGAAATATTTTAATACAAGAATATCATTATTTCTTGTGAAATTGCAGCAACATATACATCTTCTTGCCAGATCCATAAGAAAGAAATACTTTATCTGATGTTTATTTTGATTTTATTGCTTCTATTTTATCTGAAATTTAAATAACATTATATTATGTAAAAATATAATTACATTTTGAGCGTTTTTTATTTTTATAAATATTTTATTTTACTGTACTGGACACATGTTTAAATATTAATATATTATTGTAAAATTTTATATTTTATTATATATTTTGAGAAACTTAAATAATTTTATAAATTGAAAATTTTGTTTAATTCATCCTAATTCATCTTAACAATAACAGCATCTTGAGACTATCAATTTTTATTAAATATTAATAAAATAAATTTCTTATGTTAAATTTATTCTAGGTTTATTTTTAAAAATAACAGTATTTTTTTTAATCAAAATGTGTCTCTTTCAAATTTTTAAGAAGTCATAAAAAATTATTAAAATTTTCTTACATTTATCTTGTTCCATTAACAAGATTGTTTGCAAAAGTGTGATGTGTATTTTCTCGTGGTAACACCTTCAACCAAAAACCACCTTCAGGCTTCATAACGAACTCCTTGGCGAGCTTGAGTGGTATGGACGTCTTCTCGCAAGGTTTCAAATCACATCGGGCCAGTAGATAAAAAATTAGAACTTTTGTCTCCAACAATGCAAACCTATTCCCTATGCACATTCTAGGACCTAGACCGAAAGGAAGGTAGGCTCCGCAGTTGAGACTGTTTTTCTTCCGTTCACCCAAAAATCGCTCGGGATCAAACTTCTCCGGCTCTTCGAAATATTTTGGATCATGTTGAAGTGCATAAATTGGTATCTGTACGTTTTGCCCATTTTTTATAAGAAATGGTTTTAATCCTGGTAATGCCGGCGGTAGCTCGAATTCTTTTACACATAATCTGTCCGTTAAACCATTAACCGGATACATTCTGAGAGTTTCGTTGCTCACAGCATCCAAATATTCCATGCCATTAATTGCTTCGTAAGATGCTTGCCCATTCGTATCTTCCAAAACTTGATCTATCTCCTTTTGAAGTTTTTCCTGCACATCTTGGTTTATTGCGATTTCATGAGCCGCAAAACACATTGTTGTTGAAGTACTATCGAAGCCACCAAAGAAAAAGATCAATGCTTGTGATACCATATCCTCGATAGACAATTCAGCTTTGCCTTCTTTACCTCTACTTTCCATCATCAATTGCAACATATCAGGTCGCACGATGCCCTTCTCGTCCCTTGTTTTTATGGTGGTTTCTACAAGGTTTCGGAAATAATCTGCAATTTCTTGACGAAAAACCCTTGTATTGATTAATCGTCCCAACCAAGGCAAACTTCTGAATAATATTATCTTTAGTAAGGCAATATTGTTAATGGTGGTCGCTTCTTTACCGTATACATAGAATTCATTCTTCGGGTTTCTCATGGAGTCAACACTAATGCCAAAAGCGCAGGTAGCAATCACATCGCTAGTATACTTTGTAAAGACATCTTTTGTTTGCATTATCCTCTGCTCCGGTGGCAATTGCGCTAAGTAATTAGTAAATTCAATACCACACTCCGACATTAGCTTAAACATGCTCTTCATTTTGCTGGATGTAAAGGCTGGGCTTAATAAAGCTCGTACTTGTCGCCATTTATCTCCGCGAATAGAAAGAAGATTTTTGCCAAATAATGGATCTTGATTTTCATCCACGAAAGTGCGATGATCAGGAAACATGTCGAAATGTTTTAATGTGATTGACTTAATAAGCTCGAGATCGCGAAGCATTACAGTCGGACTAATGATATCAAACATGCCAACATATTTAGCTTCAGAATTCAAATTGTACAGGTCCTTGATAAGTTCGGCTGCAGATTGACGACGAATGAACGACGGTGCAAAATTTCCAAGTATAGGAACGGGTGTCCTATATGGTACACCATGTTTTTTGAAATAATTAAAATCCTTGAAGAATAAATAATAAAGACCTAAAGCTCCTGCTAGCACCGTCAAAATTATATATATCATACTGATATATGTATTTATCACCGCTATTGCACTAAATTGGAAGACGCCAGTTTTGCGGAAATTGCAATCAATTTTTACATTCCTCTGTACACTTTGTTTCTTAAATAGTTTCACTTATCGTGCTGTTAATATTAAAAATGATACCAAGGCACAACGTTTCACATCGAAAGCTGACGGTCAACTGCTGCTGTATTGACGTAATCTCTCTGATACAGCATCCGATTCGTCATCGCTCACTGGAGTTAAATTATCTAGTTTTCTGCGTTGTATTATTCTCAAGTGTTTGCTTTGTTATCTACATGTTTTTCGAAGCAAATTTTTATAATTGTGTTCCACAATGAATGATAAATTATCGTTTATTTGACATTTTTATATATTTATCATGTTACCATTTACTAACTTTTAATCTATAGCATCATTCATATCAATTAATAGCCAGTATACAATCACAAAATTGCATTAGATTTTCTATTCCTAATAAGTCTGATATCAAGTTTTAGCCAGTCTTTAGTTTCTAATAAAGAACTTCTAAAAAATTCTATTATGATCAATCTACTCGCACACCATTAAAACGATTGACAAAATCTCTGCAATATATGCATATTTTTGCATGCTATTTTTTATTATTATTGTGTACATTTTTATAAAGGGTAATTCAGAGTAGTAACTTGTCCCCGAATAGACATATTTGTAATCATATTTTGAAACGATTTTTCCCGTGGCAAAAATTTGTCCGCAGCTTTATTTTCAAGTTACATAAGACGAAATATCATATTCCGGTCGCGTATATGAGACGGGCAGGAGTGGCGCTATTCACTGTTACACGTGGGTGTTTCCGTAAGGCGCCTGCTACTCTCAGCTGATACAACAATACATGCACATGTACACACATTCAAATTCCTTTTTTTTATATATATGTGCATGTATCTTTAATTTTCGCTGTAATTATGCTAGCTTTAATTAGAAAATATCTTATCATTTACCGTCTTTTTATGTAACAGTGATTTGTACCTGCCTACCTCCTGTACCTTTTTCATAAACGTTTCATAAATTTCTTAAACGTTTTTAGACCTATAATAATATTTCTATAATACCTTATGACGTAAAATTTGTTTTTTACATTCTTTTATGTTTTGAGTATGTCTATCGTTCAACGGTGTCAAACCTTGTATTAATTGTACTTTGGATTAAAGTATTCTCTTGATGAAATAATATTTGCGGCAATTATACAAATTACAATACTTAATAGGTAGGTTTACAGTAATTATAGTAGGAGATATGTGTTTTTCTTTTGGTTTAAATGAATTAAATATTACACAAAATTTTATATAATTCAAACAGTCTTTTCTTTTTTTGTTCATTGTTATGTGAAACATACAACAGCACTTTATTTAAAGGATATTATTACATATTTTGAATAAAAATAAAAATGTAAATTAAAATTTTAAATCGCTGCTTGATTTTATTGTGCCCAATAATCACGTAATAAGCAAAATGAGTACACTAATTCACATAATTGGTTAAATTGTGAAAACTAATAGCCTTGATATGAGTATTCACATATTTACATAAGAATAACATTGTTACGCATTTCTAGGGATGTAAATTCTATTCAATGTAATGTCAATTGCATGTAATGCCAATTTTTATATATAATGCCAATTATAATTAATTTTAGTTATTTATAATTCGTAATTCTTGACTATCTATATAATTTTAATTTAATTTGAATTAACAACTATTGAAACTTTAATTAGTATTTTTATTTAAAACTTTTTTGGTTTCTAGAAATATAATTAATCTTTAAGAATTAAAATATCTCATTTTACAATAGAATATGTATGATAGGAAATTTGTGAACATATTTTTGTTAAAACATGTTACGCCGGTCTTTTAAAATTAAGTTCAATTATTTCAAAGTATTTGGGACAATTAATGAAAATAAGATACCTTTTATCATCATAGTTAAGAAAAAAGTTTTCTAAGAAACATACAAAACATAATATGATTGTAGTTAATATGCAAGAAATATTTTAATACAAGAATATCATTATTTCTTGTGAAATTGCAACAACATATACATCTTCTTGCCGGATCCATAAGAAAGAAATACTTTATCTGATGTTTATTTTGATTTTATTGCTTCCATTTTATCTGAAATTTAAATAACATTATATTATGTAAAAATATAATTACATTTCGAGCGTTTTTTATTTTTATAAATGATATTTTATTTTACTGTACTGGACACATGTTTAAATATTAATATATTATTGTAAAATTCTATATTTTATTATATATTTTGAGAAACTTAAATAAATTTATAAATTGAAAATTTTTTTTAATTCAACAGCATCTTGAGACTATCAATTTTTATTAAATACTAATCAAATAAATTTCTTGTGTTAAATTTATTCTAGGTTTATTTATAAAAATAACAGTATTTTTTTTAATCAAAATGTGTCTCTTTCAAATTTTTAAGAAGTCATAAAAAATTATTAAAATTTTCTTACATTTAGCTTGTTTCATTAACAAGATTGTTTGCAAAAGTGTGATCTATATTTTCTCGTGGTAACACTTTCAGCCAAAAACCGTCTTCAGGCTTCATAACGAACTCCTTGGCGAGCTTGAGTGGTATGGACGTCTTCTCACAAGGTTTCAAATCACATCTGGCCAGTAGATAAAAAATTAGAACTTTTGTCTCCAACAATGCAAACCTATTCCCTATGCACATTCTAGGACCTAGACCGAAAGGAAGGTAGGCCCCACAGTTGAGACTGTTTTTCTTCCGTTCTCCCAAAAATCGCTCGGGATCGAACTTCTCCGGCTCTTTGAAATATTTTGGATCATGTTGAAGAGCATAAATTGGTATCTGTACACTTTGCCCTTTTTTTATAAGAAATGGTTTTAATCCTGGTAATGCCGGTGGTAGCTCGAATTCTTTTATACATAATCTGTCCGTCATTCCAGCAACCGGATACATTCTGAGAGTTTCGTTGACCACAGCATCTAAATATTCCATTCCATTAATTGCTTCGTAAGATGCTTGTCCATTCGTATCTTCCAAGACTTGGTCAATCTCCTTTTGAAGTTTTTCTTGTACAGCTTGGTTTATTGCGATTTCATGAGCGGTGAAACACATTGCTGTTGAAGTACTATCGAAGCCACCAAAGAAAAAGATGAATGCTTGTGATACCATATCTTCGATAGACAATTCTGCTTTACCTTCTTTACCTCTACTTTCCATCATCAATTGCAACATATCAGGTCGCACGATGCCCTTCTCATCTCTGGTTCTTATGGTGGTTTCTACAAGGTTTCGGAAATAATCTGCAATTTCTTGACGAATAAATCTTGTATTGATTAATCGTCCCAACCAAGGCAAACTTCTCAATAATTGTATCTTTAGTAAGGCAATATTGTTGAAGGTGGTCGCTTCTTTACCGTATACATAGAATTCATTCTTCGGGTTTTTCATAGAATTAATACTAATGCCAAAGGCGCAGGTAGCAATCACATCGCTAGTATACCTCGTAAAGACATCTTTCGTTTGCATTATTTTCTGTTCCGGTGGCAATTGCGCTAAGTAATTAGTAAATTCAATACCACACTCCGACATTAGCTTAAACATGCTCTTCATTTTGCTGGATGTAAAGGCTGGGCTTAATAAAGCTCGTACTTGTCGCCATTTGTCTCCGCGAATAGAAAAAAGATTTTTGCCAAATAATGGATCTTGATTTTCATCCACGAAAGCGCGATGATCAGGAAACATGTCGAAATGTTTTAATGTGATTGACTTAATAAGCTCGAGATCACGAAGCATTACAGTCGGACTAATCATATCAAACATGCCAACGTATTTAGCTTCAGAATTCAAATTGTACAAGTCCTTGATAAGTTCGGCTGCAGATTGACGACGAATGAGCGACGGTGCAAAATTTCCAAGTATAGGAACGGGTGTCCTATATGGTATACCATATTTTTTGAAATAATTAAAATCCTTGAAGAATAAATAATAAAGACCTAAAGCTCCTGCTAGCACCGTCAAAATTATATATATCATACTGATATATGTATTTATCACCGCTATTCCACTAAATTAGAAGACGCCAGTTTTGCGGAAATTGCAATCAATTTTTACACTTTTCTGTACACTTTGTTTCTTAAATAGTTTTACTTATCGTGCTGTTAATATTAAAAATGATACCAAGGCACAACGTTTCACGTCGAAAGCTGACGGTCGACTGCTGCTGTATTGACGTAATCTCTCTGATATAGCATCCGATTCGTCATCGCTCTCTGGAGTTAAATTATCTAGTATTCTGCATTATATTACTTTGAAGTGTTTTCTTCGTTATCGACATGTTTTTCGAAGCAAATTTTTTAATTATGTTTATGAGTGGATATGATAAATAATTTTTTATTTGTTATTTTCTTGTATTTGTCACATGTTACCTTTATTTACTTTTAATATATGGCGTCATTTATATTAATTAATAGTTAGTATATAATTGCATTAGATTATTTTTCATGATTTTGACTGTGTTAAGTTATATCTAGTCACTAGTTTCTAATAATAATCAGCAAAAAAATTCTATTATGATCAATCTGCTCACTCATCATTAAAACGATAGACAGAATCTCCGCAATATATGCATATTTTCACATGCAATTTTTTTATTATTATTGTGTATACATTTTTATAAAGTACAAAGTAATTTAGAATTTAGAATAACCACTTGTCACGAGTAGATTTGTAATCGTATTTTAAAAACAATTTTTTCTTTAGCAAAAATTTGTCCGGAGCTTTTTTTTCAAGTTACATAAAACGAAATAGCATTTTCCGGTCGAGACGGGCAGGAGTGGCGCTATTCATTGTTACACGTGGGTGTTTCCGTGAGGCGCCTGCTACTCTCAGCTGACACAACAATACATGCACATGTACACACATTCAAATTCCTTTTTTCTGTATATATATATATATATATATATATAAATATATATATATATGTATTTTAAATTTTCACTGTAATTATACTAGCTTTAATTTGAAAATATCTTATCATTTACCGTCTTTTTGTGTAACAGTGATTTGCACCTGCCTACCTCCTGAACCTTTTCCATAATATTATTTCTTAAACGTTTTTAGACCTATAATAATATTTCTATAATACTATATGACGAAAAATTTGTTTGTTAAATTTTATTATGTTTTGGGTACTTCTACTGTTCAATCGCGTTTTCGTATTATTTGTACTTTGGATTAAAGTACTCTTTTGATGAAATAATGTTTGCGGTAATTATAGAAATTACAATACTTAATAGGTAGGTTTACAGTAATTATAGTACGAGATATGTGTTTTTTTTTTTCAGTTGAAATGAATTAAATATTACATAAAATTTTATATAATTCAAACAATCTTTTCTTTTTTTGTACATTGTTATGTGAAACATACAACAGCATTTTATTTAAAGGATACTATTACATATTTTAAATAAGAATAAAAATATAAATTATAATTTTAAATCGTTGCTTGATTTTATTGTGCCCAATAATCACGTAATAAGCGTAATGAGTATACTAATTCACATAATTGGTTAAATTGTGAAAATTAATAGCCTTGATATGAGTATTCACTCATGAGTCATTCATATTTATATAAGAATAACATTGTTACGCATTTCTAGGGATGTAAATTCTATTCAATGTAATGTCAATTGCATGTAATGCCAATTTTTACATATAATGCCAATTATAATTAATTTTAGTTATTTATAATTCGTAATTCTTGAGTACCTATATAATTTTAATTTAATTTAAATTAACAACTATTAAAACTTTAATTAGTGTTTTTATTTAAAACTTTTTTTGGTTTCTAGAAATATAATTAATCTTTAAGAATTAAAATATCTCATTTTACAATACAATATGTATGATATGAAATTTGTGAACATATTTCTGTTAAAACATATTACAAAATCGCTGATTTTTAAAATTATGTTTAATTATTTCAAAGTATTCGAGACAATTAATGAAAATAAGATACCTTTTATCATCATAGTTAACAAAACAGTTTTCTAAGATACGTACAAAACATAATATGATTGTAGTTAATATGCAAGAAATATTTTAATACAAGAATATCATTATTTCTTGTGAAATTGCAACAACATATACATCTTCTTGTCGGATCCTTAAGAAAGAAATATTCTGTCTGATGTTTATTTTGATTTCATTGCCTCCATTTTATCTGAAATTTAAATAATATTATATTATGTAAAAATATAATTACATTTTGAGCGTTTTTCATTTTTATAAATGATATTTTATTTTACTGTACCGGATACAGTTTAAATATTAATATATTATTGTAAAATTCTATATTATATATTTTGAGAAACTTAAATAATTTTATAAATTGAAAAATTTTTTTTAATTTAATAGCATCTTGACTATCAATTTTTATTAAATATTGATAAATTAAATTTCTTGTGTTAAATTTATTCTAGGTTTATTTTTAAAAATAACAGGATTTTTTTAATCAAAATGTTTCTCTTCCAAATTTTTAAGAAATCATAAAAAATTATTAAAATTTTCTTACATTTAGCTTGTTCCATTAACAAGATTGATTGCTAGAGTGTGATGTGTATTTTTTCGTGGTAACACCTCCAGCCAAAAACCGCCTTCAGGCTTCATGAGGAACTCCTTGGCGAGCTTGAGTGGTATGGACGTCTTCTCGCAAGGTTTCAAATCACATCGGGCCAGTAGATGAAAAATTAGAACTTTTGTCTCCAGCAATGCAAATCTATTCCTTATGCACATTCTAGGACCAAGGCCGAAAGGAAGGTAGGCTCCGCAGTTGAGACTGTTTTTCTTCCGTTCATCCAAAAATCGCTCGGGATCAAACTTCTCCGGCTCTTCGAAATATTTTGGATCATGTTGAAGTGCATAAATTGGTATCTGTACGTTTTGCCCATTTTTTATAAGAAATGGTTTTAATCCTGGTAATGCCGGCGGTAGCTCGAATTCTTTTACACATAATCTGTCCGTTAATCCAGCAACCGGATACATTCTGAGAGTTTCGTTGATTATAGCATCCAGATATTCCATGCCATTAATTGCTTCGTAAGATGCTTTCCCATTCGAATCTTCCAAAATTTGGTCAATCTTCTTTTGAAGTTTTTCCTGCACATCTTGGTTTATTGCGATTTCATGAGCGGTGAAACACATTGCTGTTGAAGTACTATCGAAGCCACCAAAGAAAAAGATGAATGCTTGTCCTACCATATCCTCGATAGACAATTCTGCTTTGTCTTCTTTACCTCTGCTTTCCATCATCAATTGCAACATATCAGGTCGGACGATGTCCTTCTCATCTTTGGTTCTTATGGTGATTCTTATAAGGTTTCGGAAATAATCTGCAATTTCTTGACGAAAAAATCTTGTATTGATTAATCGTGCCAACCAAGGCAAACTTCTCAATAATTGTATTTTTAGCAAGGCAATATTGTTGAAGGTGGTCGCTTCTTTACCGTATACATAGAATTCATTCTTCGGGTTTTTCATAGAATTTACATTAATGCCAAAGGCGCAGGTAGTTGCAATCACATCGTTAGTATACCTCGCAAAGACATTTTTCGTTTGCATTATCCTCTGCTCCGGTGGTAATTGCACTAAGTAATTAGTGAATTCAATACCACACTCCGACATTAGCTTAAACATGCTTTTCATTTTGCTGGATGTAAAGGCTGGGGTCAATAAAGCTCGTATTTGTCGCCATTTATCTACGCGAAGAGCGAAAAGATTTTTGCCAAATAATGGATCTTGATCTTCATCCACGAAAGCGCGATGATCAGGAAACATGTCGAAATGTTTTAATGTGATTGACTTAATAAGCTCGAGATCACGAAGCATTACAGTCGGACTGATCATATCAAACATGCCAACGTATTTAGCTTCAGAATTCAAATTGTACAAGTCCTTGATAAGTTCGGCTGCAGATTGACGACGAATGAGCGACGGTGCAAAATTTCCAAGTATAGGAAGGGGTGTCCTATATGGTAGACCATATTTTTCGAAATATTTCAAATCCTTGAAGAATAAATAATAAAGTTATTACTAAAGATCCTACTATCACCGTAAAAATCATATATTTTGTACTGATTTTTGTATTTCCGCTATTCATTGTACTGATATTTGTATTTTCGTTGTTCATTCCGCCAGTCATGTTTTTCATACTGATATATGTATCACCACTATTCCACTAAATTAGAAGATGCCAGTTTTGCGGAAATTGTAATCAATTTTTACACTACTCTGTACACTTTGTTTCTTAAATACATTTACTTATCGTGCTGTTAATAGTAAAAATGATACCAAGGCACGATGTTTCACGTCGGAAGTTGACGGTCGACTGCTGCAGTACTGACGTAATCTCCTTGATATAGCATTCGATTCGTCATCACTCACTGGAGTTACATTATGCAGTATTTTGCGTTATATTATTTTGATGTATTTTCTTCGCTATCGATATGTTTTTCGAAGCAAATTTTTTAATTATGTTCATAAATATGATAAATTATTTTTATTGATAAATTATTTTTGAATAAAGCTAGCTTGAATATTGATAAATTATTATGAATATAATAAATTATTTTTTATTTGTCATTTTAATGTATTTGTCACATGTTACCTTTATTTACTTTTAATATATGGCGTCATTTATATTAATTAATAGTCAGTATATAATCACAAAATTGCATTAGGTTATTTCTAATGATTTTGACTATCAAGTTATATCTAGTCACTATTTTCTAATAAAAATCAGCTAAAAAATTCTATTATGATTAATCTACTCGCGCATCATTAAAACGATAGACAGAATCTTCGCAATATATGTACATTTTTGCATGCAATTTTTTTATTATTATTGTGTATACATTTTTATAAAATGCAGAATAATTTAGAGTAATCACTTGTCACGAGTAGATTTGTAATCGTATTTTGAAACAATTTTTCCTTTAGCAAAAATTTTTCCGGAGCTTTGTTTTCATGTTACATAAGACGCAATTGCGTATTACAAGTCGAGTACATGAGACCGGCAGGAGTGACGCAATTCACTGTTACACGCGAGTGTTTCAGTAAGGCGCCTGCTGCGCTCAGCTGACTCACAATAGCATGTTCACATACACACACATTCAAATTCTCTCGCTCTCTCTTTCTCTCATCTGTGTATCTATCTATTTATTTCTCTCTCAATTTCACTTTAATTATGCTAGCTTTAATTCGAAAATTTTTTTATCATTTACCGTTCTGTATTGTAACTGTGAATTGCACCAGCTACCTCCTATACCACGTACCTATCTCCTATACTTGATCCATATTACAGTCATTTTACAGTCATAATTAACAAAATAGTAAATTTTTATCAGTTTATTTTATTCTAAGGTATTGACGTAAATAATATACAATATTCAAGAATATATATTTTATATACAATTTTGTATAGACGTAGATTATGAAAAGGTCAGAATAATATAAGTTCTGGAATAATGTAACTAACCTTTAATCTTTTTACTTTGTGGCGGTTACACCGTCACGTACTAGAAAAAATTATAATTATTAGCGAAATCGAGATAAAGCAACTCGCAAGTGTTTCTTAATTCGCAATTCAGGGAATTAGCGCCGACCTTCGTAGAATCGATGACAATAGGCGGCCGGAAACAGCACGGTACGAAAATAACCGAAAAAAGACAAACAAAAGGAGCGCTGTCGAAAAACGGTGACAGGTGGATAATTTAAAATCAACGCGAGAATTTAAATTCGCAAGACTTTTCGCGAGGTTTCTCAATGCTGTCTCTGCCTACGATAATAAGCGATGAGTGCAGCGATTGCGGCGTAAGCTGCATTCGGAGTAGACGCGTTTAAAGGCGAGCGCTCGGCTAAGATAGATTGGATTTTGTTAATTTAGTTAGGAGCCATAAGAACAAACCGATAATAATAAATAATAAATAGAAAGTCCTAGAAGAGCACGGTGCTCTAAGGACGTACGAGCCGAGGTGGGCAGAGACGGCGAATTGAGGGGACACTCGGCTCCCGAACTCGG
Source organism: Tetramorium bicarinatum (assembly GCA_928718305.1). Classification (NCBI taxonomy): domain Eukaryota; kingdom Metazoa; phylum Arthropoda; class Insecta; order Hymenoptera; family Formicidae; genus Tetramorium; species Tetramorium bicarinatum. Next base: position 20,373,608 of record OV788321.1, read on the forward strand.
AATCGCTCGGACTCACGTCCGAGTGAAAAAGAGATAATTTTTTTCCGCGTGAGACTATCGCGTCGAAGACTTTCGTGAAAGACTTAGATTTTGTGCGTTGAAGACAGAGACTTAGATAAAGACTTGTGTTGCATGAGACTAAGAATAGACTATTTATAACGCGTATGACTTTAACTTTCTCTTCGCGTATACAACGAATTATCTCCCGTCACTATTTTGCCGTTCTTCTTATTGACAGTCACGTTCACCTCCACGCATATCACTTACAACTTATTTATTATTTATTTTCTATACAATGTTTTTGTATTTTTACGTACTAGTAACATTTTATTTTTCATCATAGTAATACAATCACTTGTTTAAGCTATTTTCAGCCTTTTGTCAGCATAATACATCTTTATGTAAATGATTATGAAAATAGTTGTTATAAAAATAAAAAATGCAATGGAAAACTAGTTATTGTAATAATTATATAGTAATTTATATATTACAAAAAGACTTTTCATACTTTTCAATAACATAAGTGAGATAAGAAATCGTGTTTACAATTTATTAATCTCTTTCACGCATTTTTCTTTTCCCACATTTCTTAAGAAACTTACAAAACATAATATGATTGTATATAAAATGCCAGAAGTATGTTCAATGCAAGAATACCGTTATTTCTCAAACTTGTAGCAACGTATACATCTTCTTGTCGAATCATTAAGAAAGAAGTGTCCCATCTGATGTTAATTTTGATTTCATCGTTTTCATTTTATCTGAAATTTCAATAATATTATCATGTAAAATTCACTGTTATGTAAAAGTATAACTATAGGTACACATTTTTTATTTTTGCTAATGTTATTTTATTTTTATTTTATTATAACTCAACATTTGTTTAAATATCAAGTTTTATACTTTAAGTTTCTGTATTATATATTTTGAAAATTTTAAATAAAATTTTACGAACCGAAAATTAATTCAATATTATCTTGAGACTATCAGTTTTTATTAGATTTTTTTGTTAAATTTATTAAACATTTTACTTTCAAATATAATAAGGTTTTTTTTAATCGAAATGTCTAAATTTTCCAAAAAATCATTAAAAATTATTAAAATTTTCTTACATTCAGTTTGCTCCATTAACAATATTAGCTGCAAGAGTGTGATGTGTATGTTTTCGTGGTAACACCTTCAGCCAGAAACCACCTTCAGGTTTCAGAGTATAGTCCTTGGCCAGCTTAAGCGATGTCTTCTCACAGGGTTTTAAGTCACAGCGGGCTAATAGATGAAAAACCAGAACTTTTGTCTCCAGCAATGCAAATCTGTTCCCAATGCACATTCTAGGACCAAGACCGAAAGGAAGGTAGGCTCCGCAGTTGAGACTGTTTTTCTTCCGTTCACCCAAAAATCGCTCGGGATCAAACTTCTCCGGCTCTTCAAAATATTTTGGATCATGTTGAAGGCCATAAATAGGTATGGATATACTTTGTCCTTTCGTTATAACTAATGGTTTCAATCCTGGTAATGTCGGCGGTAGCTCGAAATCTTTTATACATAATCTATCTGTTGCTACAGCAACCGGATACATTCTGAGAGTTTCGTTGATCACAGCATCTAAATACTCCATGCCATTAATTGCTTCGTAAGATGCTTGCCCATTCGTGTCTTCCAAAACTTGGTCAATCTCCTTTTGAAGTTTTTCCTGCACATCTTGGTTTATTGCGATTTCATGAGCCGCAAAACACATTGCTGTTGAACTAGTATCGAAGCCACCAAAGAAAAAGGTGAATGCTTGTGCTACCATATCCTCAATAGACAATTCTGCTTTGCCTTCTTTACCTCTGCTTTCCATCATCAATTGCAACATATCAGGTCGGACGATGCCCTTCTCATCCCTAGTTCTTATGGTGGTTTCTATAAGGTTTTGGAAATAATCTGCGATTTCTTGACGAATAAATCTTAACTTGATTAATCGTGCCAACCAAGGCAAGCATCTAAATGTTAGTGTCTTTATTAGAGATTTAATGTTGAAGTTGGTCACTTCTTTACCGTTTACATAGAATTCATTCTTCGGGTTTCTCATGGAATCAACACTAATGCCAAAAGCGCATGTAGCAATCACATCGCTAGTATATCTCGTAAAGACATCTTTCGTTTGCATTATTCTCTGCTCCGGTGGCAATTGCGCTAAGTAATTAGTGAATTCAATACCACACTCCGACATTAGCTTAAACATGCTTTTCATTTTGCTGGATGTAAAAGCTGGACTCAATAACGATCGAACTTGCCGCCATTTATCTCCGCGAATAGAAAATAGATTTCTACCAAATAATGGCTCTAGCTTTTCATCCACGACATTACGATGATCAGGGAACATATCGAAGTGTTTCAACATGATTGACTTAATAAGCTCAGGATCGCGAAGCACTATAGTTGGAAGGGTCATGTCAAACATGCCAACGTATTTGGCCTCAGAATTTATATTGTACTGCTCCTTGACAAATTCGGCTTGTGATTGACGACGAATGAATGCCGCAGCCATACTTCCAAGTATAGGAATAGATGGTTTATATGGTATACCATGTTTTTTAAAATAATTCAAATCTTTGAAGAATAAATAATAAAGACCTACAGCTCCTGCTATTACCGACAGAATTATATACATCATATTGATTTATGCATATATCACCACTGCTCCACTGCGTTACAAGACATCAAGTAGTTTTGTGAAAACTGTAATCAATTTGTGCACTTTTTCATTAATAGTTTTTATTTCTGAAATATTTTTACTTGTTGTAGCACTTAACGTGCTATTAATAACGGAGGTCTTATCAAGACACGACGTTTCGCGTCGAGTGCTCACCGACGACTGCTGCTAGTATTGACGCTATCCTTCTGATATAGCGTGCGATGAGTCATCGCTTGCGTAAGTGAATTTATCTTGTATTTTGCTACAGTATATTGTTATGTTAGTTTCAGGTCTTGCTATTGATATATTTTTTATGCAAATTTTAATAATTTTATTCAACTGTAAATATGTTTATAAAAATTGTTTATTTTTACAAATTGTTTATTTAACTTTTTCATATATTTGCCATATTTCCTTTTTTAATATATTACGTAATTTATCAATTAATAATCAGTTTTAATCACAGTATATAATCACAAAATTACATTAGATTTTCTATTCCTAATGACTTTGACTATGTCAAGTTGTTGCTGATTTTTTATATATAGTTCTAGCTAATCATTAGTTAGACAAAAAATGGCTAAAGGATTTTGTTATGATCAAAACTACTCGCGCATTATTAAATGATTCGCAGAATCATTACAATATACAATTACCGCAAATTTCCATGTGTGACCTTTCATATTACTATTGTTTATATATTTATATAAACAAATATAAATTATATATTTATATAAACAAATATATAAACAAATATAAATTTATATATATTGTGTATAATATATATGTTGTTATAATGTAATATATTGTCTGTATTATCTGTATTGTATTACAATATAAAATATGTTCTCTCCACCTTCTCTTATGTTTTGAATACTCTCACTTTTCAACTGCGACCTTGTCCTTGGATTACTGTGGAATCTAGAACGACTGGTTTGCTTCGATAATCGTAGGATGCCGATTTTCTCTTGGTACAATACTCAACCAGAAACCGCCTTCCATCAGCATCGAGAATCCGCCTTTCTGTAGTTGTTCAGTTTTCGAAGTCTTCTCGCACGGCTTTAACTGGCAACGAGCTAGAAGATGGAATAACAAAAGCCTCGTTTCCAGCAACGCGAACCTATTGCCGATGCACATTCTCGGGCCTAATCCAAATGGATGATATGCGTTAAAATTACATTGATTTGCTTTGTCGAGGAATCTTTCAGGGTTGAACTTTTTCGGTTCTGGAAAGTACTTAGGGTCGTGTTGAAGCGCGTAAAACGGGATGAAGAGTAGCATTCCCTCCTTCACCAGGTATGGCTTTGCATTTGGCAGCGCGGGAGGCAACTCGAAATCTTTCACGCATAATCTGTCCGTCATTGTCATTACCGGATACTTTCTGAGAGCCTCGTTGATTACAGCATTTAAGTACTTCATTCCGTTGATCACCTCGTAAGACGGTTGCCCATTCGTGTCTTCCAAAACCATGTCGATCTCCTTCTGCAGTTTCTCTTGAATGTCTGGATTGAGGGCAATTTCGTGTGCCGCGAAACTCATCAGTGTTGAACTGGTGTCGAAACCAGCTAGGAAAAAGATAAATGCCTGCGCTGTCATGTTGATAATGCTCAGTTCTCTGTCGGGTTCTCTTTTACCTCTGCTCTCCATCAGCAACTGAATGACATCTGGGCGAGTAATACCTTTCTCCTCTCTGACTTTTATAGTATCAGCTACCAGATTTATAAAAAATGCATTTGTACGGTCATCTATTATTTTAATATTTAACAGACGTATGAGCCACGGCGCGTGCTGATACAGCATAATTTTGACGAGAGAAATCAGACCGAAATTTACCGCTTTTTTGCCGAAAAGATAAAATTCGTTCTCCGGGTTCCTCATGGAATCCACAGCAATACCAAAGGCGCATGTGGCGATCACGTCGTTAGCGTATCTCGTGAATATATCTTTCATTTCCATAATGTGTTTGTCTGACGGCACGTTCCTTATGTACTCCGAAAAACTTACGGCGCACTCAGATATTAATGGGAACATCGCTTTCAATTTGGTGGCTGTAAAAGCGGGACTCATAAGCACTCTCATGTCGCGCCACGTATCGCCGCGAAGGGCAATCAGATTTTTCCCGAAAAGCGGATCTTGATTTTCGTTGCCGAAGAAGAGGTGATCTTGGAACGAGTCGAAATTTTTGATAGCGACAGACTTGAGCAGTTCAAGGTCACGGATCACCACGATCGATTTTGTAAAATCCCAAGTGCCAATGTACTTGGCATCGGGATGCACATTGTATAGTTCTGTAATCATATCGGCGATGCTTCTCGGACGTATAAAAAGTATCCAGATCCTCTCTAATACAGAATATTTCTTCATATGTGGAATTCCGTGTTCTCGAAATACATTCGAGTCTTCACGGGTCGAGTAATAATAAATGGCGAGTATACCAGCTAGTATTGATAAGACTATCGTCCAGTACTCCATGATAGACGTTTAATCGGAATACCCGATTACTCCTTTCGTTCGAGATAAAGTTAAACACCAGTGTCGTGAAAGTTTGTGTCAATATCACTGTTTGCAGTTGTGCGAGGTACCCTCAGGTTATAATCCAATGCAATATGTTGAACGTGATTGTTTTATCAAGTCAAAGCGATCTGCTCGCTTGGAATCCTCGCACACGACTGCTCATGCCGAGCTAGAGTTGTTTGTTAAATGGCTCGTCGCAACTTCATGACGTCATTTAAGAGAATTACGTAAGGGGGAGAAGGAGAGAGAGAGAGAGAGAGAGAGAGAGAGAAAGAGAGAGAGAGAGAGAAATTTAATTTATTACATGTTCTTGATAAATAAAATGTTGACAAAGTACTTAACAATCGACATTGATAAATTGATGAATTGATAAGTAAGTAAAACAAACATTGTACAAATATAATTTATATAATGTAAAGTAAAATGCATCATTAACCAGAAGTGTAACTGATAATATTTTTTATGATGCTATAACTTTAATGCGTTTTTACACGGAAACTTATCCTAATGAATTACACGGTATACATCACATGATAAATGAGTCATGGCGAATATTCCGTGCGAGTGCTGTGTGTATGTACAAATTGAGCTCGCCGCTTTATTAATAGCAGCATACGACCGATGGAGCATTGCTAACGTTTCGTATCTAATCTAGATGGCGTAAATTCTTCGATACATGACAAAGAGACACATTGTTTACTCGCGATAATTTATTTAATCTTTAATATTGATGATGCAAATTCGAAAAATCATTTCGCTCATGTCTGAGAATTAATCCGGCGGATGTTGATAAGCACTGTGAAACAATATGTCTGTATAACCAGATTATATGAATTTACCCTCATACGGTATATACAGGATCAACATGTGACGATACATAATCATGCCTTTGATGCGAACTGACTTATGTTTATACATATACATATATGTAAATTCACACACTAAATTATGTTACTCACTAGTTTGCTTTGACTTCCAATCGTATTATCAACAATTGAACGGATTATAAAGTAAATATTTTATTGCAAATTTGAAGATCGAAAAGTCAACATTAAAATGAAAAACATATAATCGTGCCGTAGCTATTTGTTGCATTTTTTTTGCATGATATAATAAGACATAGCAAATAACTTTCATACGATTAAACTTCCATATATATTAAATATATATAAATATTATTTTATAAAAAAGAGTCTATATCAAAAGAAACAATTTTTATTTCATGTATAAAGGGAGAAATATAAGAGATAATGTCTCATCGATAAAAAAATTCCACTTTTTTCTTTTATTAATTCTTTTAATCTTTCAAAATTCAAAATTTCAAAATTTCAAAAAAATAAAAGTGTGTATCTGTTTTTGAAATCCGACCTGAGAAACAAGATTTTGATCGAAAGTTTAGTCTATCTAGCGCGAGAGTAAACGCAAAAGTAAGAAAGAGTAAGAGAAATGAAACGGGGATGGGAGAATGCACAGGAAGGGATGAAGGGAGAAAGAACAGGAGAGGGCTGGCGGAACAAAATTCATTTGGCCAAATTAAACAGAGTTTAGCAATTTGCGCTTAATCCATTTGTCGGGGATCCGCCGTCCGTCCATCAGTCCGTCCGTCTTTACTTCAACCCTCTTTCTCTCTCGTATTCTCCCCTATCTTTCTTGCATCCCCTATCCTGCGCCCTTCTTCTAGCTGTTCATTCTATATACCTTACCGGTACCTCGATCTCTTCGTCTTTTGAAGCCGCATGTAAGTTTTATTTCAATTTCTCTTTAACAGAGAGAGAGAGAGAGAAACTTATCTTTATATATCATGTTTCTCACAACAATATTATTCTATTGAGTTGTAGCATAAACATTAATATCAAGATTATGTACGTATTATATTAATTAGTATGTCATACGAGACGTCGCGATAAAAAAAACAATGAGCTAAAACATATTACGCTTTGTTCGTTTACGTATGCAAGACACGACACTGCGTCTTTTTTTATTCACTTAGTATGCAAGCGCATTTTTGCGCGTATGTTTTGAATGTATTTTATGAAGAGAAAGATCTCAAATTTATTCCATTGGGATGAATCATAAATAATTTTCAATGCAAATAATAAATATTCTTTTTTATAATATGAAATTTTGTTGATCATGATGTTGCTCTAAAAGAAGAAATATTTAACGGAAAAATAAAATTTATTAGAGCAAGTTAATTGTATACAATATTCAGAAGAATAACAAATAATCTACTAATTATATACAAGAAATATATTATGTTCAATTCTTCATTTTACTGATTTAGGGCTATTGTTGCATCCAGCGTCTCATTTGCGAATCTTTCTCTCTCTGTCTCTCAACTATTACGCCTTAGCATTACGATATTTTCAACCGTCTTGCACGTTACAGTACGAACGCTCTTTCGCACTTGAATCTTGTTATCACGGAATTGTTTCCGTTCTTCCTCTGAGCTTCACGTCGCCATCGAGCTTCTCCTTTTTGGACCAGCAAGAATAGCGAATCTCACCTAAGTGTATTGGCAGTTGTGTCCACGTTTTATTTCCATTCAATCGGGTGAGCACCTTTAAGATCACTTTCCCGTAAAGTGCTCGGCATTAGATGTTTTTGATTCTTGGTCCTGTGGTAACCATCCATGGATCCGTTTAACACCGGTGGTCCAGCGTTCATTTACCAATCGGCAACACTAGACCATTGATGTTTTCAACGTTCTTACACCTCGCGATTATTTCATGTGATTACTCCGTGCGTTTTCCTTATTCCTTATTGATCTTTGTCAAACATACGTTTTTTTTTTACGAATGCATGACATTTCTCAAATGTTATATAAACGACAAAATTCTACGAACAAAAACTTATTAACGATGTCAGTTACAACGAAGAAAATTTATGAAAGATATCTAAATCGTCGAACGAGAATAAATGGATGAATCGCGCTCTGTAATACCGTTACATGTAACACCTACTAATTTCTAGGTTTCTCTGAAAATGAACTGCTTCCCTTCTTTGAACAGGCAAAGGTTAATATAGTTTACGAACCAAATGCGCTAATTATATTTGCCTTTATATACACGAATAGTAGACATTCGTAGTTAAACGTTCCATAGTTGAATCACTAAGCATCGTTTCTCTTTTCATCGTTTCGACTACTCCCGCTGCTAGTTTTGCTTTCGGTCAGAGGTGAAACACTGCGTTTACATACAACTTGGACATGTACATACAACATGGATATGCACGAGGATAGTGGGATGTAATGAGGGTGCGAAATATGTGTAGGTCTCTACCAAATTGCCGTATTTATCGGACAGCAATTCCCAAATTGAAAATGCCTGCTCGTATTAGCGCGGATTTCGCGCAGATAATGCGCCTCGTTTTTAAGACTAATACTTTTAATAAACCTTGATTACTATCCCCATGCCGCCAATAATTTATTGCGATCAAATTTGAATCGCATTCCGTAATCCGTACAAAAATGGATCGTATTAATAAACCGCGGGAATAAAATAACAATGTCACGCCGTTTATAATTTATCACATCGTATTTCCCGTTACGTTAAGATTTCTAATGCTTTTTTTCCGTCAGCACATATAAATCTCAATGATCCGAGCATAAAACTAATGGAATATGGGTGTATCGGTACAAAGTGCGGAATGAACTCGAAAGTCGTCGCGCGTATATGCGCGATACTCACACATAACGAGAATTTAAGTATCCGTGAGGAGATGGATACTAAAACACGAATATATACGCGCACGACTAAAATAGACGAAGTGAATATTATTGCTGACTTCCGGGCCCCTCGTTATACTCGGTTCACGAGCTTAAAATCTGACGCATACATATATACCGCCATATATCCGGTTATATTTTCCGTGTGTGTTTTATTTCGCTGAGTTATTTAATCGCGCATTCATTGCGCATCAATGTCCCATCTCTTTCCGCCTGGACCGTGCGTACACTCGCTTAAATCCTTATTTCTAACATCCGTAATTCTCCATAATTCCTAGACTACTATATATTTTTTACGTTTCGCGGGACACGCCGGTCCGAGTATCAAAAATATTTATTATAGTCGTAAAACGGATTACAAGCACAACAGATTGATGTTGGAAATTTTTTATGGTAAATATGATGGTTGCGTGTGTGTTGCTGTCACGACATCATATTTTCCATTCTCACAAGAATCGAATAACTCGACCGAGAATGGAATTTTGAATGCTGCATCCTCCCCGATTCGATCTATCTTTATTTTATTTTTAAAAAATAGATTTTTGATACACAGCCAATTAATTCCTATATAATTGATCAGCTATTAATTCTATGATTTAATTTGTTTTAGAAATATTTGTATGGTATACTTTCTTGGCGTTCCTCTCTCTAATTTTGAGAATTGCGTCAATAATTTTCGCGGGAGCCAATATTCTACAGAGATTGAGTCGTATAATTATCGTAGCCAATTATAGCCAAAATTATAGCAAAATGTATGTGTGTGAGATGAACAATACAAGCATCAAGTGTCACCGATTGTCATTCTATATACCAGGAAGCAATATCGACTTGGGCCTTGAAGAAAGAAGAAGACGACGGATGCTTCTTCGTAGGTCAGGTTGGCGACGCGTATTCTTGGGGAATTAACACACATTTGCGATGTTATTGCTTGAGAATACACGTATTTGGCCTGGCCGGTCACGTCACGCAGGCACCGACTCGAATAATCGTCCGCTAGATTCCTCGTGAATCATCAAGCGCGTGAAGGAATTGAAACTATTTCTCCATTGCGTACCAACGAGATAGTGCGCTCAGCGATATGCTGTATAAACGTAATAATGGACGAGAAAATTCTGGAGAAAAATTAACTCAAGCAATTACTTTAAAATTGAAAAGTGGAAAAAATCTTTTCTTTTAATTTTATTATATTTTTTTTTCATGAAACATGTTTTACAAACAAGTTTCAAGTACAAATATATGTATGTTATAACGCAGCTTGAGCGACTGTGCGGAATAAAATAAAGTAAAAGGTAAGAAAATAAAGTTAGATAATAATTTGTCTAACAGAAAGGTACAATCTTTTATAAAAAAAATCATTCGTCCATATTACTAAGTTGCCAAAGGCTAAAGTTATTAACAAGAATTTATTGTTCTTTGTACTGCGTCATCAAAGGAAATTTGTTTTGATGGTGCAGTTCTTTTTCCATTTTGTCTCTTGAGAAAAAATATGTCTATAATAACATATAAACTTTCGACAATATGTCAATTAAATTCTATTGACTTTTTTTTCTATTGAAAATATTTTCTCCGAAACTATATTTTCAATAAAAACGAGACTGTACTCGATTGCTTACATTATATTTTTCAGTGTTTTTAATGTTATGGAGCAGATAATGGATGTATTCATATTAACACTTCCACGAATGAGGAGATGAAAAATATAAAAGATTGGCTTTGCATAGATAACTAATAATAATAACCATGTATATAATATAATGTATATAATTTTTTACATTCTTAAAACTATATAAAAATCAATTACTAATCAAAAATGTTTTTAATTCCTTGAATAAACTGAATTTTTTGAAATGTTTGAATAATGGTAGAAAAATCTAATTAAATCAATTATTATCATTGCACAATAATTTTCGCTTAAATGATCAATTTGCAATTTCACTATATTTCTAAGCTCTTGGGTTTTATAGCCTGCTTGAAATCGTAAGCTCTGGCACAATACAGCCGGACAAAAACCGCGATAGAAGCATAGCGAAGAGGGAGTTTATCCCGGCGTGTAAATCACTCTTTAGCGTGGGCTTTGTTGAAAACTTAACAGGCCGAGTAATGAGCAGGCCGTTTTCCCGCCTTATGGACTACATTGGCGCCTCAGGAGTGCTTTTACTTAATGCTTTCAAGTTGTTTGGAGGGGTGTTGAATAACCGACTACCGATGTACGTACAATTAAAGATGTCATGCTTTACATAACGGAAGAGATGGAAATTGTGTCACTTTCTTCTTGGTGTAAATAATGATCGCGTTCCTAACAGTTCTAACTTAAAAAAAAAAGAAATCAAATTAAAAAATTTAATACAAAAATCACGCTAAATCCACCATAAGTGCTCTTCTCGAATTTCGGAGAGAGAGAGAATAAATAAAAATAATTTCAACCAATTATTATGTTAATGCTTTTATTACTATTGACACGGTCTTAATTTGAGACAAAGAAAGTATCATTGAAATTTATTATTAGAATACTATGGCTTTTGGTAAACTAATACTAGTAAAATGATATTCGTGTCTCTGAATTGATACAATCTGATGCGTTCGAGTTTACGCAGGAATATCAGTATCTCGGCAAAATAATAGAAATAATCTGGACTACACATCGAAATTATAGCAACCGCTTGTTGATTGTCGATCATTTCATACAGCTGGCAAATCTCACGGATATATTCTCTTCAATAGGATCAAACGTACATATTAGGGAATACTGTGCAGTTAATGAGGAGTAATACATACCAAGAGCGCTCCAGAAGCTGCCTTCAAAGAGACGCAACATAAAGCATATATGGTTAATATATATTTAGTTACGTACATACATGTATGTATATATGTATACATGTATGTATATATATGTATATATGTATATAAATAAGGATTCTATTTAAAAATATATGTAAGATATGACCATAAAATTGATTTCCAATAAAAGTTATTTCCAATAAAATTGTATGAACGTAGAATCTTTTGTTGAAAAAGAGGTGAAATCTGAAAAGAGAAATTTTTATATACGATAAAGAAGTTTTTAACGAACAAATCTAGATGTGTAACTTCTTTAAATGTTGCATCTCTCATAAAACGATTAGAGATTCTTTGATTTTCCCAGATTTTGCAGATATTATATTCACGCGTACTCGGCAAAGGATCGGGCAAATAGTGGATTAAACAAGCAAATCTTAAACACACGATCGCGTTAATTATGTTCGATTGAAGATATTAAGGAAAGCTAAACGAGACGTTGCGACGCGTCAGAGGGAATGCGCGACACTGAGAGACGCAGACTCCGACTGCTGTACTTGGACGCACGTGTGCGTGCGCGCATAGATGTACGGAGGGATAGATCTTATTAGACACCCTCTAGTCCAAATCATCAAAGGGATCTTGGAGTAAGGCCCGATTAGCTTTGGCATCCCGTAGCACCGGGATAGGATATGGAGTTGATGTAGATGTTGTCGAGAGAGCAAATTGACGGTGGATAATGCTGTATAGGTTGCTTAGTTGGGCACTAACTAACTAAAGCTAAATAGGTATAACCATAAACGTGCAAATGGTCCATGTTGCATTACATTCATTATCGAATATGCGACAAATATATATTTTTATTTTTACTTTGTTTCCGCAACCGAAACGAGCGAAAGCTTTGAAAGCCCTTCCAGCTCTTGCTAATCGATATTTTACGATTGCACGATTTAATACGTGGCATTAGATTAAATTAGCGATCATTTTGGCATTTAATGATTAAAATATATAACATTATAAATTAGAAACTTATATGAATATATAAATAATTCTAATAATAATATTTGAATTGAAATTTGCAATTTCCTTTTTAAAAAGAATGTAAATAATGTGCGTTTTATTGCGATAAATTCCTTCTAAATCGATCGATTTGATTAAGGAATACGGACATGACAGCACTCACGTTTTACGTCTCTTATGAACTGTCTACTATCGATCATATATTCGATCAGATAATTCATTTTAAAAGCCCGTGCCATTCGTATGCACTTTTCGAAGTAATACGACATTTACCAAATACACTCGGGGCGCTTGTGTGTACACTTCGTCTTTTACATATTTATTACCACCGATACTGCTACGTATCCCATGGGGCACATTGCGCTTTAAACGGCCGATCTCCTTTATACCTAGTCTTATATTTACCTAGCGAATGGTAGGACAGATCGGCTGATAAGAAATATATTATGTAATAAACTTTAAGGCAATTATCGCGGCACAAAAGTAAGAGACGGGGATAACAATTAATTCTATCGTTTATCGTAATTATGTTCTTCCTTACAGTCTGACCTCGACTGGTCAGACTTGTTATATAAATTCAGAGGAATTTATAAGATACAGAAATTACAAAACGTATATTTCATCGCTGAGTCGCCAGGCATTGTTGTTGATAGCATGGGAATATGCGCGCGTATACTTTAGTGGAAATAATTTTATACTAATATCACTCCGGCATTGATCTCGTACAACCTTGGTTTCAGGCAAGACGGTACATTACTCCTATTACTGCGGTGCGCAATAATGTCGGTACATACGAGCTGCCGCCACAACCGCCTCATTTAATAAGAGCAAGAAGTTCGTACGCGGGGCTGTACAAAGCCGGCTGTTTACGTCGGCGCCGCAGTGCAATTATAATTATAATGCCATTGTCGTTGCATTGCGGTGGTAAAAGGTGGGGTAGCTGCGCGGCGAGGATGGCGACGGGGGACAACGGTGAAAGCCGATGTCAAATTAGCAAATCAAATTTCGCCCGGAATTATTTCAGTACGAGCTGCTAAACACCCTGCAGCGAAACGAGAGACGACGAACCACGCGTATAACAGGAAGCGTAGCGAATTTAATTCCCATTCGTCCAGAAAGAAAATAAAGATCAGCACAAGTGATGTCCTACAATGCGACGTCTTCTTCGTATCTTCACTGCAGTTAATTCGCAGTAAGTCGCTTAATGGAGACGTTCAGCAATTATATATCTTCTTTTATGTATCTTTTTTTCAATATCTTGTCAATTTCGAGGCTCCCACGTTGTTTAACTGAACATTTCTTCGCTTTTTTATACAAGAAGCTACATGTCTTCTTCACAATATTTTGCGCCCTTATAAGTATTATAGATTGATCTATCTCTAGCGCGTTAATTAAGATTCCGACGGTCTATCTGTCGCGAAAGTCAAATCACTCAGTTGAAAATGCAGGCCTATTTACTTTCTGACACGTGAGATTACGCCAGACCCGTATTACATCGATTACAAAGACGTTCATGAATATTTAAATAGGGTAGTGCAGTTCAATATCTCACGCCAGCGGTCTGATGCGCCTGAATAGCTAATGCGCCTACAATTTTCGAACCGTCCACCTGGTCGATCGTTACGTGCGAGTGAGCTTCCACGAAAATGATTTTATGAAATTCTCATTTTTCTTCATGCACTCTAAGATAAAACCGTTTTTACGTAAGGAACCGAAATCAGTTTATTTTAATGCAAATAAAAACTCTATTAAAACTCCTTTCAGATATATTCAGATAATATCGCCATTATTTTTTAAATAATTAACAATTTGTTATAGATTAACAATTGATTATAGATTATTAAATATCACATAATGGTCAATAATTTAAAAAATAACGTTAAATATATATTTATACTTCAAATATTTCTTAAAAATAAGTAACAAACTCAAAACAAAGTTTCATTATTGTAATATGATTATCTGATCATAAAATATGTAGAAACACAATTTGTATAAATCGATATGGTTGTAATTCATTACATCGGTAATTCCAAGATGTAATATAATAATACAAAATATAGTAAGAATTATACAAACTGCAAACTGCAAAAGGATTCTTCGCAAATACCAATCTAAATGTAGTCACATCTATCAGACGAAATATTCAGAAATCTAACGCATTTGACTCTGTAATATAGATGTAGCGTGCACATGTTAAGAATAACATCGCATTAGTAGCAATCGTTACAATGATAAATGTTTGATTCTTGCAGCTAAGTACCACTCATCAAAACGTATTCTGGATTATATTGCGAAAATGCAAACCACCCTCTGTGTCATAAATTTTCGATTTTCCATTAAAGAAGGAATAATAGCAATTTCCGTTCTCCCTCCTTTCCTCCCTCTCTTTATTTCTACGTCAATTATATCTAAATTTTAGCGAAGAGTACTTAACAATATAATGTCATTTTTTACTACAATAAATTATAAAACATTTAAATTTTAATTATGTCAAAAAATTTTAATAGATTTATATTATTTATATTTATTTCTATGAATATAATATAAAGAACGAAAAAATTTCTTCCCTCTCTCTCTCTTTTCTCTCTTTCCTTTCCCAGAGAAAACAAGAAGTAAAATTCTATAATAATATAAGTACTGGTATTTTTATAAACAATTAATTATAAATAGATAAATATATCGATATACAGATGAATTAGATAGATAAATAGATAGATTTCGATCAAGAAAACGGAAGTGGAGCTGTTCTTGAAATTATCTTCCCTAAGGGATCAAGCAATTGTCGCTATATCGACTCCCAAGATAAACTCTTAGCACGTCTTCATTAGAGTTTTCTAGTCTATTTACGAGAGAAACTGAACTTCTTTTATTGCCTGGTCAGAAACAACACACGCACATTCACCGCAGCAGTCCTTTCCGGCTATATATTTAAGAGTATTAGTGTCATATGATTCTATCAATACATAGATATCGATAGTTTTACACGATGCATTTATTTTATCCTAAATTAATGTTTATTTTACGAATCATTACTTCTATGTTCGAAAATTTCCTGACAATTATTTGAGTTTTTAGTGCATCTATAGGTCTTAAATTTTGCCTCTTATGCAAAGTCCAGAATAGAAGTTTATCACATAATATTCAATTTTTTGTTGTGTTTGTGTTTTTATCGCATATTGATTCGAATTTCGACCATAGTTTTCGTTTAATAGTACTTTAGTTAAAGTCGCGATGTGGCAGAATAATAGAACGCTCACAAAACGAGCCAATAAAACTAGTCGTTCTTTTTAAGTAACGGTCCTCGTCGATAATCGTTCTCCGCGACAATACAGAAATGATTGCGCCGATGTTATTCCATTATATACTATTCTACAGTTGCTTGATAGTTTGGGTTTATTTGATCGATAAAGAACAAAAAATTTAATCCACTAAATATTTAATTGTCTCCTAAGTGTTAATTGTGAATCGATATTTAAATATACCATGTCACTTAAAACATTAAATGAACTATTTGTACGCCATCAAGCACAGAAATTTATTAAAAATTTGAGATATTCATCGCTCAATTTAGTAATATTTGTAATTTAGCCACATTTTTGTTTGAGAATCTTTTTCTCAGGTGAAAAGAACCGAACTTGCTTGATTATGGCATACACTATCCATGCGCATTAAGCGGGTGATAATTTCTGGTAAAAGTTAAGATATGTGCGGTTACGTAGTTTTCCTCGCAATAAGAACTGGTTTACTCCACGACATTATACCCTATATTACCTCACCGAGGGGGTTGAAGTAATATGAAGCTACGCGATGTTGCGCGTAATTAACAATGTTGGCCTATCTCTGGCCACTAACATTGCGTTATACGTGCTCTTTCGTGTTCGCAATAAAGTTTCCGGAAACGCTACAGTCGACTCAAATTAATAGAGAGGAAGTCCTTACCCTTATATTTTATGTAATTTAATTACATCAATTATGTTGTACGTTGCTAAATACGGAACATTGTAAGGATGATTGCTAAATTTTTATTTGTTTTAACAGAAAATAAAAAATTTACACAATATTGTTAAGCTATAATGAATCAGCTCGATCGAAAATGGCATATCTCTATTTACTAAAAAAGTTATTATCCGAATTTAATATCTTTCGTTTATATATATTTTTACTACTTGTGCAATTGTTATAATTATAATAAAACGTAAACAAGAATCTTGCGAAAACCAATCATTTGAGGATTATTATCGGATCTTCTGAAAAGAATCATGTATATGTTTAATCGAGAAACGAGGATAGAAGTTGGGGAATAAGTAAAATGTGACCCAAGATGAAGCAGGCCAGAGAAAAGGGAGATTCGTGAACAGAGGAGAAATTGAACAAGAAAAATACTTCCTAGGAGGGAAATTTCAATATCCTGGCTTGTGCTTTGCCTGCCTACCTACAATCCCCTTGCTTTTGCGAGAGGGAAACGGAGTAACAGCGGGGACTTTCTTAACACTCTCGAGAGGTTCCTCTTCGTTCGTGACTCCGGTAGACATTGGGGGATCACTTCTTCCTTTTTGCCAAGCTCCGCAGGACAACTCCGCGGGCACCGACTAATTTAATTGTTAAACCGGGTACAAGAGCGACGAGAGTATGACGAGAAAAAGACAGCTAGAGCGTATCGAGGGTGTCGTTAGGGCACGGCCGTCATTGTCATGAAAAACGCACTTTCCTTCGGATTTACATTTCGATCGAAATAGGCGTTCATTTCTCGACAATGTTGTATTTTTGATAGTTGCGTTGCTGTCTCTTTTTTTTTTGTTTTATAAGAAAGAAAATACGCCTTCAGAGAATTTTTTAATTGACTTTCTTTATACAAGAATACATAATTAATATAAAAAATTAACACAAAGAAGCACTTAAAAATGTAACATGTAAAAAAGTCAGAGTTGAAATTGTAATTATTTGAAATCTTTGTCTTTTTATATTCTGTAAAATAAAATTTTTATGTATACAATACATTATGGATAAGTGCCCAAATCTCATTAAAAGACTATAAGACAATTGAATTTTATGTGGAATTCGCATATATGCAAGACACTCGCACCAAGTTCACGAACTTGTCGATTACAATGATTTGCCATTCTCCGATGTGCTTTGGTCCGATGAAACTCCCAGAAGTGTACCGAGTCTGGTAAGTAAAGGTTCTAAAATATTTGGATCTTTCGCCGAAAGAAACTTTAGTTAAGAAACATTTGTGCGACATAAAAGTCGGAAAGTAGACGTCGTCTCGAGGAAAAAATAAAATTCTCCATTGATTTTTAGACGTTGAAGATTTTAATCGCAAAATATATTTTGTAGATTAGCCTTATCGACCTATATATCTAAATGCGATATTATTACAAACTTAAGAAACAACAATTTATTAAATTGGAAATGGAAAAATGGTGTAACGATTATTTAACTAAATTAATTAAAATTTGAGGAAAAATTTAAATATACTCGATACTGATTCGTTTTACTGTAAGGATAAAAATAAGCGACGCATTTATCATAAGCAAGCTTGAAAGCAACACACGAGCGTACATAACGACGTATCGCGTATAAACGGATTAGACTGCGAAAATAAATTATTTTATCCGCCTTTTAAGCTGCCTGCTGAGAAAACCGGCATGGTTGAGGAAGGGACGAAAGACATTTCCTAACGACATTGCGGACACCGGCCGACCACACGTCTTCTTAGCAAATATTATTAGAGCGTGAAAATTACAGTACGGAAAAATCATGATAACACATTTATAATTTCAAGTGAAAATATTCGACGTTATGCGAGCAAAATCCGTTCGAGTACTTTCATTCTCTCTTTACATTCGCGAAAAATAAACGGATAGTGCAATAAAAAAAGGTTTAAATCAATATAGCTCTGCTTAAAATAAATGTAAAAATTGATAAGAGAAGAGCGGAAGGTTTAAACACAAATATTTTACATCTTTTCTTAAGACATCTCTTTCATAGAATTCAATAAATCGCTATTACATTCTGGCGCAATGGGAAATACTTGAAAAACTCAAAGAGTACAAGAAGAGGATTGATAAACAAAAGACCAGAAAAAAAAATTGTTATCTGAAAATGATTTTTCGGCCGCCTAATTCGATTCGATGGGAAATAATTGATTGCAGGGCCACGATGCTCACAGATTGCTCAGAGGGAGAATATCGATAGGCGAATACGCGCTCGTACAGTCTTGTACCTCGTAAAGCGCATCTCTCGCGACGCCAGGACGACGGTCGACGATCGACGGACGGTGGACGACGGACGACGGACAACGGGGCCCCTTAACAAAGGCGACATACGTTACATAAAGTGGCCTCTTACGTTCCCGCACGGTCGGCTATTCTTTACCGCGACTTCGATACAAAGGGCACAGGCGCTCCGACGCACCCCCCTCGTACTCCCTGTCTACCATACGCGTATATGGTGTGCATGTACGTTTTCACGGGGGTGAAAGACGAAGTCACATCGGTACATGTGTGTATAGAGAGGGTGTAACGCGGGTAACGAATGTTATTGATGTGCGACGCGGTACAACGTCGGCCCCGTGGATGGCACGCCCTTATTGTCATTTTATACGATACCTGCCTCTATTTCCGGCCACAAATATTCGATAACGGCGCGACAGCGCCGGCTACGGGGACGTTCCTTTTTCGGGACGGAACACGGACGACGACGGCTATTGGCTTTGAGCTCTGACGTACACACGACGGCAAATTGGACGACGAGGCGCGTTGGCGTCCGCGTTGGCGTCCGCGTCGGCGTCGACGTCGACGCCGTCGTCCTCGTCCGACACTGTACACAAGAAAATTCATTCGTCGTTAAAAAGAAATCGAATCTAGCAATGAAGAAATTGTGAAATGAGGACGGCTTCAAATTAATCGCATTAATTAATAAATAGCATAATCGCAAAAGGAATGCGATTTTCTATGAAAAAAATCCTGTCGAAATTTAAAACAAAATTCTTTCATTTGTATGATTTCGGTTTTGTAGAGAATAGTTTTGAAAATCGGAAGAGAAAATTGTGCTTTCATTGTGTTAAATTCAAACAACGAATACCTCGACGAATTATCTTGAAAAAAAAAAAGATATTTCTCCGCCATAGTTATATTAAATCGATCCACTTACAATCGTATGTTATTTGCAGTATCGATACGTGCACGAGACTGCATATTTGCGATTTGATGCCCCCTTTAACGGTAAACGTACAACTCCAAAAAACGTTCCTATCATGAATCCACCTTTCTCCATTCGTATAGTTGATAAAACCGTGTCCGATTCGAGTTCGCATTCCCTCCGAAAAATACACAAACGGCGCACTTCCTGGCGCGTACAAATTGTACGATTCTACCGGAACCCGGTGCGACTGCCGAAGAAACGATTGATCGCGGTGCAGGAATTTTTTTTTAGCAAATTGCTCGACCGTATCGATATCTGGCCGAGTATTTCATAGTTTGAGCGATGCAAAAATATACGTGTACTACCGTTTACATTTGACAGAGCTTGTAAAAAAGCCAAAATCAACGTTGAAGCCCATACGTGTTTAAACAGATCGGCTTGCGCCGATATGCATTCGATGATTATCGATTAGTTCACTTACCAAAACGGCAAAGACAGTAAACCAATCGTTCTTTTTCTATTTTCCATGATTGAATTATTCTTTTTTTTTACGTATATAAATATGTTGTAAATTTTCCAAACAAATTTTCAACGATTTTTTTCTCGATTTTTTTGTTCTTGCCACGTACTCTTGGCTTCCCGAACGAGAAAACCATTCAGTTACCGCGCAACAATGCGACAGATATTCAGCATCCGTCGGCACGTGGATTCAGAATACTCTCTCACTTAGCACGGTAGAACGACGAAACACGTTCGCAACATTGCAGCCTGATATGGTTTCATTGTTTTTATACATATACTGAACGCAACAAAGGAAAATTTTAAAACAACGAAAACCTATGAAAACATGTTTTAATAATTAGAAAGTCTATTAATTACAAGCATCATTAATTTATAGAGATATCATTGATCCATTTTGCTTTTTATCTACGATTAATCGTGAATTCCAAACTACTAATAATGCAAAATTCTTTTTACAACTTAAATAAAAAAGATCGCCACTCTTTTCTTCTTTACAAAAATACTAATTTCTTTATGTTTGATCTTTTTAATAATATTATTAAGAGCATAAGATGTAAAACCTTATGTTATAACACTAAGGTTCAGAGTTTTTTTAAACAATTTTTTAACCGTGACAAGTCCAGTTTCTAAACGCTTAGTTGAGAGCCTCTGGCAATATGCGAAGAATGTAGAGCTGACCATGGAATCTCTCATCCTCTTATCCATCCTTGGTAGTCCCTTTCTCCCTCTTCCGGAAGGTTGATTAACTCGACGAAGCTCGCGGCATACTTACTTAACAATACCTACAGGACCCAAGCGGGAGCCAGAAGGAGCTCTTTTCCTTCACAGTGAATGCAGTCCAACATTGCATTCTTTTTTTTTCATTTCCGGGAAAGGGTGACTGACCATCGATTTCGCCGCAAATGTAAGACATTCCTAAAATAACAGGCAGAATCTGCTTTAAAATCGAAAAATTGAACAGTTATTCTAGGGCTTGTCATTTATGACAATTATTGGCAATAATACAGTTTCCTAGTAATATAGACCGAATAATTGTCCAACATTGAACAATTATATCGATATATGGCCATTACAGAATATTAAGACCGCGAGTATGGTACGAGACAAATATATACATACATATAATAAGCTTATAGAGAGAGGTCATAGCGAAATAGGCTAATATTAATTCATGAATTATTTATTTTATTATTCGTTTTATTTAAATTCCATAAATTTATACAAATTTATACATTAATTCTCTTAATTCGTTACATTATTTTATCTTAAAATAGATTATCATAAATGAAACAGAGTTTACTTACTTTTTCTACAACTTGTAGTAAAATTATAGTTGTTTTTCTATCGATAGATTGCGTGTGCATTATAATTTCAAACATCACTCTTCTCATAAATTCGTACGAAAACCGCATTATGATTCATGACACAAAGTTTTCAGGCGTTCCTAGAAAAATTACAGTCATATTTTTTTCAATGCTGTCTACCGACATTATCGAGGTTTATTATATATACTTTTTTTATTATATTAAAACTGCGAAGCGGATGTAGCATGGCGTCATCCATTCAAAGGATTCCTTCACGAAGGCAAAGAATTTTTTATGCGAGATCGTACTAGTTTCCTCTTCGAAGGGGATTATGGAAATGATTCTCTATATGAATTCTGCTTATTTCAACGCTGGTGAGAAATACTTATAACGGTAGAGAAATTCGCATTACAGAGGCGTATCTGCAGAAAGGAATGATTGCCAGCTCTATATAATAAACCTGCGTTACTAACGTGCGTTCTTCTTTTTAAAAGTTCTGTTAAAACAATATTAATATTTGTGCTTCAATAACACGTTATTTTCTCGCGTCTCTCTAAAGCCACAATACGAAGGCAACCGATACAGATTGTCATTGCTAGAAAACGTTGCGTATATTGCACGATATATATATATATATATATATATATATATATATATGAGTATATTGATATTAAGTCTACATTGACTTAAATCATAAAGCTTATCTCAGGACAGCTACGCGGTTGAGTGGATCGCAAATATTGCATGCCCAGATCCACTTTTCTTTCTATGCGTCCGTCCACCCGTATCAATTCTTGATATCTGCGCACGATATTCGTCTTCGATTCTCTTTCGAGAACATACAGTTATACAGCGTCTCGTTTCCCATTTTCCGTTTCTCGTCTTCGTCTTCGGCACACTTTATTTCGCAGGGCGTACAAACGATAAAACTGCGTTTCCCGTTTGCTTGATGTGGCGACCAATCCTTAGAGCATCAAATATTTACCCACGAAGGCAACTCCGGAAGGAAGGAGTCGCGTTTACGGATTTGTTACGAAATAAACCGACTATTACGAAGGAGATTCTGACTGGCAAATGGATGCACTGTACGAATTACACGGTGCGAGGGAATACTTATTGCACGACAAGAACGAAAGTCTATTTCTCAAGCGATGTAATGCAGAGTTTCGTGATAAGACAAATTTAAATGCTATACGAAAATTGTAATTAATTTTATGCAAAAATACTTAAAAAAAATCTGATGAAAAAATTATTCGATTTATATCTTTAAAAGAAAAATATAGTAATCGATTAATCAGATTATTAATTAATTCTTTTGTTACGTTTGAATGAATACGATTTAAGTTAATTGTTTATTTTTAATAAATCTGTAAAATATTCATTTTTCTTTTACAAAGTGTATCAGCTACAGATAACGTAATGCTTATATAAATTCATTTTATATTGATTTTAAAGCATACAGTTAATTACAAACAATAAACGCGCATTTATAAATCGTAATGTATTTTATTGAAGATGTTAAAAATTCCTGATAATTTATGCAATCAACCTTGTTGAATCACTATTAGAAATCAAAAATATTAAATAATAACTTAATTAATTTTTATGCTATGTACATATATATAGGACGAAATTATTTTTTATTAGTTTTACTTTATATTTTTATTATAAATAATAAAGGTAAATAATATAATACCTATATTTATTATTTATAACCTAAACATTCAAATTAATTTTAATAAAAATAGCACATTTTTTCTATCTTTGCAGATAATGACATAACTTATAAAAATTTTCCATGTTTAATTATTAAAGGGTACCTAATTTGTATCTTATGTGAATTTGATAAGAAAATTTAAAATCTGCATTCTGTTTAAATATTGTAATTAATCTGAGTATTTAATCTGCAGAACAGTTACAACAGACATTAAAAATATATAGTGTTAGCGAAAAAGAAATCGATCTTTCGTTAATAACGTAATGATGTAGTCCGAACGAAATCGGTTTAACGAGCCAGATCCGTATAGCGAGAAGAATCTCTGTAGCTTTACCAGTGAGTGGATCATAAAAGTTTAATGCAAAACCGGGGAGTACTTTCGCGTGTGCTACTTGCCGTCTTTAATTTCTTTGTTAAGAGTCGACCTTTCTGTCTTTAACGAAAACCAAGATCAAAAGTCGAAGGTATAATATAGCTGAAAACAAAGACCAAATACCATCATATTCTTTGAAATAAATTTTCAAATTTGTTTAAGAAAAGAAAAGACACATACATACTTATTATGTATAAGCATAAATTTTATTTTTTATTAGAATCATAATATAAATGGCAGTAACGTATTTTAATTACTTTTTAATTATTATGCGAACTCATTTTTTTCAAATGTTCCAATTTAAACTCGTTAACGTAAAAAATCACCTGGAATGCCACTGAGACAACAAATGTCGAGGGAAGCTCAGATGGAGAACGAAGGATAATCCGGAAATAGAGAAAAGCAATAGCGGACGGAAGAGAAATAAGATTTGTAACAGGAGCGCAAAGATGAGTCGCGCACTAGTAAACAGATGCCATGTACGTAGCTTCGTCCATTATTCTATTCGTAAGTATGTATGTACGTATATATGTATGTATGTATGTATGTGTGTGTGCATATAAATATAATATGCACAACTATGCGCCGCTTTCCTAGCTTCGGCTTTCAGTTCTCTAAGTAGGATACGAGGAGTCTGCTTCCTTCTGTATGTGGATTACGTCATTAAATTCCTTGGCTGTAGCTGTATAACGTCTGATGTTAACATTGTTACCCTTATACGACATGTACTTCTTTTTCTGCGGTTGAAGATTTGCCGACTCAGAAACTCTTCGATAAGCGTCCAAAAATGTTGGCTTAATATTGGGAGAATATTTCGCATGAAAGTAAAATCTCCGAATTTAATCTTAAAGATGTGTTTTTTAATTTAAAAATACTGAGTAATCTTTGATAAGAAGTAATAAGCTTGTAAATCTCGATTTGATTTTTTTTTTCTAATAAATTATATTTTTCTAATAAATTATATATTTAATAAACTTTGCTATATTCTATAATTTTATACGCTTCTGTCTGGCTAAAGTAATTTACGATACAGTTACAATGAATTTACATGATGAAGGGTTTTAATCATCATTATATCAACGAGTGTACAGAGATACATCTTTCCGGCAGTTGAACGAAACGGATTGTTTTACGTTTCACTTACTTGCGCGGTTTCCTACCAAGTGGCAACATATTGGCACCTACGCTTGCTGAATAGATTGTCCGATCGATCACAAAGTTCGCACTCGATCGACCGGCGAGATATTTGTTCGGATGACAAAATACATTGCACCACGGATGCTTGACGTCCACGGCCGATCGATCATCGAATGGCATGTGATCGATTCGCCCAACGTCCGCTGAAACGAGGTTCATCGCTTCGGATGCGTCATTCGATTACACGTGAATTTGTACATGGCATATTGTAGAAAAAATATTTCGCGACCATGTTGACGCGAGATATATTTAATTTCTAAATCAAATACAAATACTTTTTTATTAACACAAACCATATTTCATGAAAAAATAACACGATATGGTTTATATTCTATTGATTACACATTATTTAGGTATTTTTTTTTTGTCAAACCAACAAAGGCAAGAAGTGGAATTTATAAGCAAAAATAATAAAACGCAAATCGAGAATACATGTACAATATTTTCGATCATAAATCTCATGAAGTGTATATTATCCATTGTTCGTATACGATTTTATCATTACCCTGGAACTTTCATTTCACAGTTTTCGAAAAATAATATTCCAGTTGTATATCTTGAGAGAACATATTTGTTTTATTAATACCGATTTGTCGACACTTTCCGCAGCGCGACTTGATACAGGGACAGGCAAGGCAATATCTTCACTCCAGTATATCGCACATTGTGGAAAGACAATAGGTACTCTTAGTAACCCTGTATGACAATCTTGACTCCCATGATAACGCGTATAGCGTGCATCCATCCCGCATTCGAGGGTACCACGGCCACCGACGGATATAGACCATGCGAAATCCCACCCTAATGAAAACCCCCATGCTCACCCTGTCCGCCCCATATATGTCGACCCAGCTGACTGGATTGCGGCGGTGAGACAGTCATGACATTGCTCCCCAATTGCATAGGAATTGTCGGATATAATTTTGGAAACCCTACTACGATCGTTTGATTTGATCCTCGAATCGACCGCCCGTCGGGCTATATGTCAAAATCGATTCGCCTCGCGTCCTCTCGCGCTTTCCATATTAATTTCATACAATTAAAAATACAAATGGATGACGGGGATGTTCGATCATTCTGCAATGTAAAAATCATTAACTTTAGATTTACGTTCGCTGCATTATGCAATGCATTCCGCTACCGTGAACGCATTATTCATCCGATTATTCGTCGGATTGGATCGAATTAAACATCGGATACTTGACGCGCACTGCTAAATTATAATACCCCACGCGCCACGCGTCACACTATTCCACTTTTATTAATCAAGTATACCGTGCTTTGCCGTTAACGCTAAGATCTTTGCATTCTTCTTTTTTTTCGTCGTTTGCGCCTCGTCCTCGATGTAATTGGTTGTCAGAAGGTTGTCTACGTAGGAGGGGTCAGGCTAGGTGCCTCGAAGCAAATTACGAGGGGCTGATTCTGTCCATTGCAATTCGCCTCCAATATATTATCTTATCCTCGTGGCTTACCTGCCGGCCCATCGACTTTCTTAAAATTACTTTTATCAGCACTTTGTTTCACCAATTACCGAGACTTTCATCTTTTTTTTTTTTGTGACCGGCTATGCGTATTGCCGTTCTCACAACGGAAATAAGAGAAGCACTGATTCGATGTGAAAAACAATTCAGATAGTATCTTACATCGCAAGATTTGCTAGAAGGAGCGTTATTTTATTCAATATTGTGCACATAACAAAATTTGGAAAATTTGTCCACGCAAAATTACGAGATTGATCTCTTTTGTCTCGCAATTCCCGTTTATTAAACGTATTTTAATTTATGCTATTAATTTCTGCGCAGTAATCCATGAAATAATTCCTTCTCGTCGAATAATCTTTTTAATTAAACAGATCAGTTTTGAGAGTCTAATAAAAGAAATAAAAACAAGGATCGATCGCGCGAAAGGACAAAACATGATGTGAACGTAATCCGAAAACGTCGGGGGATGCATTGCTACAGCCGTGTTACCCGGCCGATCTATTTCCGTCTAGCGACCACGAAATAACGAAAGTTACATCATTAAGTCTACACTTAGCTACCGTAAACGAGGATGGGATTAACGTGACATCGGCATACATAGGATCGGTATGAGAGCCCTTGTTTTAAGTGCCGAGCAGTGTCCGACAATGTACAATCGAGACCAAGTCCTCGCAATTAGCAGTGCCACGTCGAGTTGCACCATTGAGTTTCCTAGGAACGAGCATGATGATAATTATAATTAGTACACGGCGGCGAGCCTGAGCGCCGTTGCGGCGACGAGACGCGCGAGACATTGACTTCCGAGACCAACTAGGAGCCAGGATTTTCGCTTCAATGGGGAACGCGGGTATACCAAACGTAGTCATTAAACCGCGCTCTATTCACACTGCCGCCGTCCTCGTCCCTGAGCCTGTGTGTCCACTAAAGGTGTCCTTCGTACTAAATTATTGATGCAAAGTGTCCGCAATGGACACTCTCGGTCTTACAATTAATAAAACCGATTTCTCATATCGTACGCTTTTATATACATATATATATCACACGTCGGATAAAATTATGGCATATAAAAATGCGAAAGATACCAGTTGAACGTTGGTATCGTGACTACTTCCTTCGGTTCACAATAAGACAGAGGCAAAGTAGAAAAAGAGAAAACGGTGAATTGGTGAAGGAGGAGGGAGGTAAGGGGTGAACGCCAAGCGCGCGGATTCCGGCTTTTAGGATGCAACTTTTCCGACTTATTGGCACTGCCTGAATAAATTTAATTCCGACGTTTTCCTCCCTGTCTCTCTCTCTCTCTCTCTCTCTCTCTCTCTCTTTCTCTCTACCTTTATCTCTCTTTTGATGAATGGCGCTTTTCTATTCTCAACAACCTTGCTAAGAATTTCATCCTTGTCTCCTTTTCTCTGTGTCCTTTTGACATCACTACGCCTTTGCGATCAACAATATCACTTGAAATAAACCCTAAGGAAGAGATAGGAATTAATGAAAATTAATCAGTCATGTATTACAGCGCAAAGTGTGGAAAAATTGTAGGAGCATTATTTTAGAATGTTAATCTCTCGATTTGTAACTTTGACGAGTACGAAAAGTTGCGGAGAACCAAGGAGCTTAGGAAACATTTACTATTATAAATTATGGAAGGTAAAAATTTTAATTTTTCTGAAAGATTTAACTTAATCGAATAATAATAATCACGATTTACTTTCAATATCTGCATTCCCGCGATACGCGATTTAATACAGATTTAATTAAATGCGATCGTACGAAATGCGAATAGCGAAATACGACATTGCATTTGATATGTCAATAAAGGGAAAGATAATAATGCGACAAAAACGGCATTTTATTCGATGCAAAGCATCGCGGAAAATCTGTTGTATTCGCGTTCAGCCATCTGTAAGAAGGACGCAATGGATGCGAGACAGCCCTTGCATGCGATATTAAAATTTCGTAGAGATTCCATATTTATTAGACTGGCGGGGGGAGGGGGGAGGGGGAGAGTGGTAGACACATCGCACGTTTCCTCGCGCGAATCCATGTGTCTTTCGATGAGCTTGTTAATAAATTCGAATGCTTTACCATTTCGCACATATACATACATCTCATCGATCCGATCGACGTGGCAACAAACGAGTGAGCATCGAACAGTTATTATTCTCAATTTGCAGTTTTTTCTTTAATCTCTCCCTTCATACAATTCTAATAATTTAAAAAATAGCTTTGTACACTGCAGCGGGGTAAAGCTTGCGAAGCGGCGCATATCGATAATTCTCGTATGAAAGACGTACTCATGTACGCATAAACACGTCACGTACGCACTTACGCGCGCACTTACGCACGCATGTATATACTCGGGTAGCGCACGAGGCGTACATATACGCGGTGTGCGAGAGGACACGCACACGCGCACGCGGAGAGAGATACGCACGGTCTACTTACGCGGGCGTATTATGTTGCCGTTCGTCGCGATGCCGCGCATGTATGTATCTACATACACGTGGCACGCGTGAATACACGCGTGTCACGTAGCTCGTACGCGCAATATACGAACTGTTCGCGCGGCTTAACGCGATCGGCCACGGCAGTTTCGCGAAAGGAAGAAGGGACGTTGCTGTTATAAATAAAGCGCCGCACCACCTGCTACACACTGATAAACTCGAAAGGCCAGTCATGCGCGAAACAAAGGTTAACTTCGACGGGCACTACCCCTATGCGACTCGCCAGCGTTGAGAAAGAGTACGGTCTCGATACCGGATGTGTCTTTCGATAAGTATTATGGACGCTTCCGCCCGATGCCATTAATCCGCCGGCTATGCCAGATTTATTTACGCCTTGCATTCGCCACTCGCTCATACAGCGCAAAATCGCTTGGCTTATATGTATTAGAAAAGATGTACATTTTTATTATTTATCTTACGCAGAATGCTCCGGAATGCTGCAGAATTGTGACGACATACATCAAAAGGAGAATGATCTCTCGTGAAAAAATTAATTGAGAATACGCAATGGAATTTCTTTTATAGTATTTCATTTTCAGAACAAATTAGTAAAGTTCGTTTCCCTGTTGTTTTGTTTTCAATTTTTTAATTTTTACTCCCCATTCGAATTATGCTTTTATGAGAAATCGCTCCCTTTTCGGTTTTAATTCAAAGATATAAGATATTTTCAAATAACAAGCAGAAATTACTTCATGTGCTCCAATTGTTTTCTTATTGTTTAGTACTATCTTTTTACTGAGAGAAAAATATGATTACTTTTGGTTTCAACATAATTTTATAATATTTCTAACATGAAATATGATTAACTTAACTATATGCATTATTATGTTAACCATAATTATTGTTAGAAATATTACAAAATTGTGGTTGAGTCCAAAAGTAGCTATATTTTTCTCCCAGTGTTCGATCGACTGTTTTTCTTCCATACGTTGCTTATTTTATCATATGCTAATAATTAATAAACTTATCCTTATCGTGTTATTCTTTCTTTATTTTCTCATATCTTACAGTTAGCTTTGTGTCTTTGGTTTGCATAAAATTCTCGACAATGCGTGTATCGCAGCGTGATTTTTCGTGACGCGACCACTCACGAAAGGGTTTAAAGCACTTTCTGAAATGCCACGGCCATCGCGCCCACTCTGTCGTGAATTCATCCGCATCGCACCCGCGTATACAGTAATTTGCACGAAGAGTATGCATATACGACGAAGATTGACCACGGTGAAGCCGGCTGACCGATTAAGAGCAAAGAGCGAACGGGCCTAATTTCGTTAGACACGTGTTGGGGCAAATTTGCGAATACAAATCGCGATACGCGTGAACCCCTCAAGATTACCCGATAAGAAATAGAACTAGAAACGACACGCGCCGATCGTTTGCCTAAGCAAACAATGTTTTCCGCTTCAGCGTGCGAGCTAACGCACGATGACGCGTCCACCACACGTGACTGCTTGATTTAGCGCGTCTCTCTATGCGGAAAACATTATAAATCGGGAATTTAATGCAAAACGCCGCTCGACATTTATGCGCAAATAGAATAAATTTGTGGAGAATCGATGGGGGAGACGCTCGATGGGAGGACACAATCGCGTGTCTCCTCGTTAATACATATACATTTATAGGAAAGCTGTATGACAATTTTATAATCAATTCGAACGACTTTGGATACGCGTCTACAGATAATTCCCTTTCTAATGCTTTTACTTTTTTTCTTTAATGCGCTGTATGTTGTTAGTCCTTGATAAATTCCTCTTTGCTTTTAGGATCAATCTGACAGTCTTCCATATCAAAGGCACAATGTTATAATGTCGCATAATGCGCTTGTACGTCAACCGCTCGATTAGCGTAATGAAAGAACGAATCGTAGAATATTCAAGCAGCCTTCACATTAGCCCAGGATTGCGTCGAGCGCGAGTATTGAAGAGTACAACTAGATGCACCATAGATCGTGGTTTGGATGCAGCATGGCACACATAATCATATTGGCATTCTATTAGGGGGTGTCTTCTCCCTCTGACGGCTTCTGCTTCCTCCCTTCCATCTAACGCTCACCCTCATACCAGGCCATCTTGCAACCCTCCGGCATACGTCAATCGATAGTGTAGAACATGATTATAATATCTCGTACATCGAAATAAGAAACTGCCCTGCATTTTCGAACGCCGATTAGCGAATTAACATTTACGCGAACGTTGTTTTACATTATCGGGATTATACACAACCTTTCTATTCTTTATTTATAATTTATATAATGAATATAGTATAAATTATTAATTTCTCTGTATCAACGTGTTTAATTACATTTATCATATTTACAATTTTAATAAAAATAAGAAATATTTTCTCAATATTTCACGATATATGCAATTATTTAGAGTACATTGTTGCGTTAAATTAATTTATCTATCAGAGCAACAGATGTGTGTGAAAGAGACAGAATCGGAATAGAGCAGTATCGAAATACACGAATAGTGGAACGAATCGTAATATGCATTAGATATATGTGCTTCCATTACGTTATTTTTCAAACAGTTCGAAATGTGGATTAACATTAGGCGGAATTATTAGGTAACGTGAATGAGAGTGTTAACTTGCTGGATGCGTGGACTATTAACACGGCTTACATGATTTACGACTAATAGCTAATAACCACGTATTACGTAACGACGTTGATGCGGTTGCCATCTGCTATTTTGGTCTTGATTGCTGTCTATGTGCCTCCACAACCAGTTCAGAGGTACGATACCGTAACGTTAGTAAACAACAATTACCACGAAAGATAATG
This sequence comes from Tetramorium bicarinatum, assembly GCA_928718305.1. Classification (NCBI taxonomy): domain Eukaryota; kingdom Metazoa; phylum Arthropoda; class Insecta; order Hymenoptera; family Formicidae; genus Tetramorium; species Tetramorium bicarinatum. The sequence continues at coordinate 20,405,350 of OV788321.1, forward strand.
TAAGATGTGTAAGAGTCACGGCTCAATTTATCACATCCTCCTGCGATACGTAATGTATTTCCTTTCAGATAAGTTCTTCTTAAACCACACTAAATTACATAAGAATTATATAATTTAATATAGATTTAATATAGATTAAACTGCTCAGTGGTGCGAATTTTATTTCTTACTCGCAAAAGCGACCAAAATGTTTCCATTGCGTAATTGCTTAAATGGAAGGAGTCGATAAGACAAATTTATTCAAACCCAAAATATAAGCGTACGTTTTCTGAAATCGCCTTTGAGCCGGAATGGCGCGAGTCGCGGCGCGTCGAGTGTACGCAAATAATAGCAGCAAACATTCGCCGACAAATGGACGTTAGAAGCTCGGGAGGAAAGTGATGAACGACGATAAACGGTATTTAGTAAGATACACATTCCCTCCACCGCATCATACATAATTTAGCGCAAACACGCGCGAAGCAAGATCAAAAGTCGGAAATTCGCAATTCCGCGCAATGAGCGAATGCATAGAAATGATTACGACCGAGCTAACATGAATTGTGAAATTCTATCGATATAAATCATCCCTTTCATCTCAATGCGCGTAATTACTGAAATTTGCTTTTGTTTAAAGAAAAAAAAAAGAATTGGGAGAAGTGCATTGAAATGATGAAAAATTCTGAAAGACCCAAAAGTGTTCAAGCAGAGGAGATTCTTTCTCGATTATTCAATTATCTGTGGGAAATAAGGCAAAGAATTTCATTTATTGAATGTACAATATTATCAGCCTTGAACGTAATTGTCGATTGCATTACGAGTCCGCGTGCGTATTACAAGGGGGAGGGAAGAGAAAGAGAGAGAGAGAGAAAGACAGAGAGAAAGAGGAAGCAACAGAATACAAAGGTTAAACGGAGTGTAACACGCGTGGGTGAAACTGCGATAGAGTGGTGGAGTTGAAGAAAAACGAGATGGAACGAGTAGAGAATAGAGAGCGAATTCATACGATCGACTGTGCGTAAAATTATTCCAAAACTTATTACTCCTGCTGGCTATGACCGTAGCTATGGCAACGAGACGCGGATATGAAAATTAATACGCACTGGGAAAACAGAAAGTTTTCAGAATGTTTTCCCATTACCGGCAGCACTCGCGATGTTCGTACCGATTCGCTTCTGACTGGCAACTAATTCGTCCGTAGTTGTGTAATTAGCTGCATTTTTATAACGATGCGTCCTTCACGTCAATTTTCTTTTTTTTGAATAACGCGTCACCTCTGTGCTCCTGTCGAAAATCAAAACTATTGCGACTTCAAAACTTGATTTCAAGTTACTTGATACGAGTGTCAATTTACGCATATATATATATATGTTTAATACATAAGCTTTCGGGAAACTCTATCAAACTCTAACCGGATAAATTACTTATTCATAAACTAATAATTATTAACTAATGATCAGAGAACGACACGTGTTTCAAAACGGTATTATATTTATATTTATTGTTGAAATCACTTCAATCACTTTAACAAACTCGTACACGCTGAACATTTAATTCGCCCGAATCGTGAAATGCAATATCTTTTTATGATTATGGAATAAATCTCTGTGACTCCAAATATATTTCAATGCGCATATGGTTACATCGTTGATTAGCAATTTTATTCTCTTAATTGCACGGATGCGAATATAATGTTTTATATTCCATCAAAGTGGTAAAAATATTTGACAATTTAAACTTTTACATAATATGAATAATAACATCCATAAATAATTGAGTTAACATTTAAATGTGTAATATAAAAAGAATACAAATTGGAAATTTTTATTCTCTTCGCCTAATAACAAAAATAATTTTTTACTAATATGTGTCGCACTTTATGTAATAGTAATAAATAAAAAATATCTCATGGATTTGTTTAAATTTTTAATTAGTATTATTAAAAATACAATTAAATAAAGAATTCTGTAAGTAAAGAACTGTATAGTGAAATAAAACAGCATCGAACAACTCAACGTGTGCATTCGTGCATTGTGAAAGTCGCTTGAGTATTTTAATTGCGAGAAAATGATAAGTGATTTGAAGAAGATTTATAAATAGAATCCGTTTTTCAAAACTCTGCTCAATGCTGCTACATTCCTTCGGCGTCCTCGAAAATACAAAAATTTGTCGTATAATTTTTAACATAACGCCAACGGCAGCGGCGGCACCGAACAACGAGAACGAACTAAAGTGACGTGAATCGATAATCGAACGCTGAGAGAGGGTGAAGCACGTAGAAATTATATTATCTTTTTCTTGTCGCGTACTACGTCGAACCTAATAGCCTGACGTCATCGATGGGAATTTATAGTCTCTCATAACGGAAGATTTATTTTTAAAAATTATATGTCCTGCATTTTGAATAATGCAGCAAAATCCAGATTGATATAAATTTGTTTATAATTTAATTTATAATGTAGATTTCTCTCATGATGCATTATAGGTGGAATCATTTTAGTATCCTACAAACAATTTCGAAATATATTAATAACAAATAGCTGATTGCAAACGCAGTACAACTCAATTTATACACGGACTTATATAGGAAAGTTAACAGAAGCTCAAAATTAAATACAGGTGTCATTTGAAATTTCCATACATTAATAACATAACGATGATGCGCGGCGATACTTACAAGTGAAATACATTATAATATGTGTAAACTATATTAATATCTAGACGCTGTAAAAATTATTTTAATTGAATCATCATACAATATTTTTATAAATATTTTTATCAAACAAATAATAATGCATGAAAGCAATATAAACAACTCTACATTCTTTTAATTCTCAGCACTCTTTATATTTTCTTTATATTCAGAATTTCAGTCTCTTTTAAATACAAACATATATTTTAATTTTATGTACTTTATTTACCTGATACTTTTAAATACTTGCAACTCTGACAAAATATACATTCTTAACGTAAGTTATATGACCATGAATAGAATATTGCGATATAAAAATTTTTTCATTCTAACAAAAATCCGAGATCGATTTTTCATTAGAGCTATTATATTTAATTCAGCTATCTACATTATATGTATATTTTTAAATATAGGACAATATCGTCTCGCTTTGCTGATATTTTCTATTTTCCTCTTTTTGTGTATAACCAGTTATTCTACTTACCCTATATACGTCTTATTTCGTCGCAACTGTGCGAAGTGACGCGTCTGCAAAAGGCAAAGCTGAAACGAATGGTGGAAGTAGCGAGGAAAGATATTTAGCATGCACGGGAAGCGACCGCTGCTCATAAAGGATAGGAGGAATCCACAATGAACCGATAAGCGAATAATCTCGCGAGAAAAAGGGAAGAATATGAAGGGGTAATGGAGCAGGGAGAAAACCTGTCAAGTTGAAGCAAGGTGGAGCGAGTGTTTTAAATTCAGGATTGTCCCCCTGCCCCTCTAAATTTTTTCAAAATTCATTATAATATTTAACACTCTGAGGTATACGTGAATGTCATAACTACATACATCATTACAATATTTTGCACAAGAGTATGCACAACTCTGGCAATTAAGCAATAAATATGAACAATAAGATCATTCGTCTCTCGCATTTTCGAATTAATACGAATCAACGCGAATGGAAATCCGAGTCTTGTCACAATCACTATGAATGAACGAATAGTTTTATGTAATGACGGATAAATGTGAACACGTGAACGATTCACTCGAATATCAGAGACGTACGTATTATCGCGTCCTTCATTTTTTCATCGTTTTGGCTCATGGTTTTTTTTGCTTACGCACATTGGTATTATTTCAGCGTCTTCTTCGAAACGTCAGGCAATTATATTTATCCTTTCACATCTCGGCATCTATTTGAGCGCAAAATTTTTTTTCTCATTGCGCTAAGAGGGAGATTTTCAATTCAATGTTCATGTTTCACCCGTGTAAGAGAGAAAACAACGAGTTTCTATAGAAGAGAGTTCATCCAAGCATAGAATAACTTGTCATTGCGAAATCGTAAAAAGAAATAATTCTCTGACCAAAATGATAAGATCTCGCAGAATGCAGACAAAAATAATTCACTGAATAAAATAAAATGAAAAAGTCTCAATGGAAGAATAATATACAATATTGTCGTTTATAAATATGATTTTTTTATATTTTCGTTAAAAAATTCACACGTATGTATAAAGCGAATAAATGCCTTCCGTCTATGTTGTAAAATATGATAAAAACTTGTACGCTGATTCAATTTGGTTTCATAATCTAATTAACAATAAATTATAACTAATGAGGAATATCATACCCGTATTAAAAATTCCATCGTGTTCCGAGAACTGACGCTGTTTCAGTGCACAATGAGTACTTTATAATTGGGACATAGCGTAACATCGAACCCCATATAATTTCGCTGAGACTGAGAGGAAGCCCGGCGAATAGGAGTTATGCTTGCCAGAGGAGAGTACCTCGGGTATGTTATCTCCATTAAAACATTGCGAGGATTCGGCGTGAAATTCATATTCTAAAAAGTATAATTATAATTTGCGTATATAAAACTCAATCTCTCGTATATTCAATGTTTCATTCGTTTTATTAAAGAACTAACGTATACGCGAGCCATAAAAGAATAAACATGAGAAGATAATGAATCAAATATATATGCAGCTTGTGTATGAATATTCGAGTGACAGTAATTGCTTACGAGAATCAAGACTTAATTCGAGCCAGCACAAGATGTTGTTGTGTACAAATTGTCATTATTGAAAATTTCTGGAAAGACAGAATGCAACAATTCAGATAGTATAACTCTGAAAAGCGATGTGCTGTTTTATTTTGACATGTTATTTTAAACCATTTTATTACCCGTGATTTTCATTCATTTTCTTACAACGCTGCGTAGATATTACAGACGCACATTCTCTGTTATAGGAGCATCGCACAATAGGATGAACCTAAATTGATTCCTCGAGAATGGCAAAAATATTATGTTTTATTGGATGCAAAATATAAAACATACGATATGTCTCAATGGTTTATGTATTTGCCAATTTGTTATCACGAATATTCGAGATAATTGAGTATTATTACCTTTCAGACACAGCAGGTTTAAAACAAGTTGTAAAAAATATCGATATTACTCGCCCGAAAGCAGATCGTATGTGAAATTCAGGCGATTCAGACGATTTGATTAGATTGAAAATGAATTAATTCAATCAAACTGAATCAGGAAGAGTAATCTGTAGAAATCAAGAACTCCTTGATATAACTGTAGACTGCGTAAAATACTCGAAATTGAATTATGCAATTGTTATTTTTATTTTTATATGAATATTTGTCGATCTTACAATTAGCTTTACATACTTGTACATATTTGCAAAATAGAAGAGATAATGATAAAATCAACTTCGTTTGTTGCATTATTGACGAACGAATTCGCGACCATGCTAATTTAATGACATATAGAAGAATACAGATACTCATTGTATGCACCATACGTAGAGTATATATACCTGAGAAGACTCAGAAAGCCATTAGCTAATTAATGAGATCTCCTCCGGCGATGCTCGGCTTAAAGTCCGGAAAATGCGTACCTAATGCCCCTCGAAATTGTGCAGCCGACTTTCGAGCGCCAGTGAAAAAGAGACACAGAACAAAAATGCTTTTTTTTACATTATGCTACAAAATGAAATGAAGATACAAATTTACAAAGAATTGAATTGACTGAATACCATCGTTCGTCTCAGTTTGAGTTATTTAAATTGGATGACAAGCGTACATCTGTAGAGTTAGAAAGGTATAATTATCAGCATCTTATTATTTTTCTTGACAATCACACATTTCCATTCACTTCACTTTAACGCATTCGAAAATCATATAATCACGTATATCTTGTGCATGCGCTTACGAGATTCGATATATCAAAGAAAGCGGACTCGGTGTTATCGAGCGACGCGTCGCGCCGCGCCGAAGCGTGGAAAGGAAACAACGCCCCAAATATAATACCCCAAGAAAACATTAATTAACAACAATAAGATTACCAATAAGATTTTAAGCAATTCATTTTTACAATGAATTTAACGTCTACAGTTATACTAACTTCAATATTCGTTTTTACAATCAAAAACTCAATATAAAATCCCATTAATTTTTTATTTTTAAATACAGTCACTTCCACACCATACATTTTTTTTCCACGTTTCTTTATTTAATTTTTAATGATTTAATATGAATCCTAACTAAAACTTGTATTTTTTATATTATTGTAAGTAGAATAAGAATTTACACGTAGGATATACAAATACATAGAAAATATATGTATGATAAAATAAAATATAAAATTCTAACAATTGCGAGAGCAATTGTTTTTGGAAATTTAATTTCAAATAAAATAAAAAATAATTTTTGTAAATATAAAAATGTTTTTATTGCTAAATTTTATTGAATAGAGAAAAAATAGATTTGATTTAACGAAACATCTCATAAAGTCAATAGATCGCTGGGAATCTCATATCTTTACGTGCCACCGTAAGTTTTTCCGTCATAGCTCGGACCATGGTAACGCGTTTCCAAGAATCAAGTTTTAATTGCGTCAGGAAGGAGATTTAATTTCAGGTACGCCGTGGAACTTGAAGTGGCTTCGTATTAAGATACCTTGTTTTAGCGCGTAGCGAAGTAAAGCTAAAACGGCTTAACTCTTAGGAAGAGTCGAATGAACGAGCGAGCGGACGAGGTATTCCCACGAAAGACAAGCCGCGATGCCGCGACACCACGTGCTTAACGGTCCTGCGAGCGACAGTCCATTGTTTTGCGGATAAGCCGTTTTTATTAAAGCGGATGATTATTTCGACGTTGAGCATCGTCGGTGGACAGGACGAAAGCCGATCGATGCCTATGCCATTATCGTTATCACCATCTTGGCTGCCTTCGCATTTTACATCCGATCGAGCAACAAAGTGACGAAATACATATCTTTATTCCTGCAGCATTACATCTTATTATCAAATATTTGAATAATTTAGAAATATCGAATGTACATTGTGCAAAAAAGATACATATAAAATTTAGTCGGAAAACAAATTTTTGTTATTTATTTGCTATTTAATTTACTATTCTAAAAAATATCGATAAATTAGTCAAACGTTTATGAGTTTTCATCGGTTAATTTAGAATATTTTCTATATCAATTTCTTGAATATCTCTATTTTAATATAAAAATAAAACAAGAAATTGCAATTAAAATTATAAAAGTACGAAAAACGCATTGATTTTTCTATATTCATGCCTTACATCGGCGCTTTATCCCATAAGAACTCAGATGAAAGTACGTTCTCGCAGTCATCGCCGATATGGATTGCAATGGGAAACCCATCTAGTGGCGAGCAAGGTGGCCGAAGACGAGAGAAAGAGAGAAAGGGCAGAGGGACAATTCCGAAGAAACAAAGTGACAAGAGAGAATGAGACTAAAGAAGCAAGGAAAAAAAATAAGACGTGGACGGAGAGAGGGAAAAGAGAAACACAGAGCGATCCGTGTAGGTTGTCCGTGTAGGGACAGAAGCCCTGCGGGCAGCCAATCAAATAAAGTAGTCCGAGGTTGCTTTGCCGGATGCAAATTTAGCCCCTGTGGGCTTTCTGTTTCCATCCTCCTGCTCCTTCTCTTCCCGCTGTCGCTCTGCAACTGTGAGCCGAGTCTCTGCACGAGTTTCCGGGACACACGGAAGTGGCCCTGTCGCCGTTCACCGATATAGAACCCACTGGTGCCCTCCTACTTCTCCATCGTGTCTCACCCTTTCGTCAGATTATTCATTCTGACCCTTTCCAATCCCGATCGTCGAAGAATCGCAATCACATGGGATACACACAATCATTACGCATTTATATGCAACAGTCAAATCTTTTTGCGATACGTAAGAAAAATGTACAAAATCAGTTATATGGTTTAATTGTTTGTATCCATATGCGATAAGAATATAGACTTACGTTTCAAATTACTTTTCATTTGGAAAAGGATAATCACAACAATATAATAATAAATTTTATGACAAAAAAAAGATATAATAGATTCGTGATAATTCTTTAAAAAAAAAGGCTTAACGCACGACAAGATTACACATCTTCGAAATATTAAGCTCGAATGGTAGCAATGCGGCGTGTCGATGTGCTCCATACGTATATACAACGAAACAGCGATACAACGGAACGAAGGAGGATTCGAGCGACGAATCGGATCGCGATGCGACTCACTTCTAATTATGTCTTAATGAAAATAAATCGCTACATTTGTAGGAGCATCGTGTCTCTTTGGGCATTTCCACGAATCACCCGTACCCCTCTACCCATACCTTCACCCACGCAGTTCGTCTTTCCCTCCACCTCTCTCTCTCTCTCTCTCTCTGTTCTATCGTGTTATCTTCGTACTCCACGCCACCTGTTTGATTCCTTCAAAGGGATACCAGTGTCTATTTGTCTATTTCGGTTTGTCCCGCCCTTCCCCGCCAATCCCATCCACACGACTTGGACGGAATCCAACACAGTTCTCCCCCATCCACCGCACATCCTCCGTCTTACGTTCCAAGTTGAACAATCAATTTCAATTTCACAAGAATCGCTTTTAAATCTCGAATTTGCCGTGCTGTTCGAAGCGACGTGATAGTATATAGGAATGAGGTGAGCTAAACACTGAATCGGTAATAAATCGAGACGAAACATAGAATAAGATCTCTGCATTTATTTATAATCTAGGAATAACAGCATTAATAGTAGCACAATAGGGATAATAGTAACAATATTGTTTGGTATATATACAACCAAAAGAAATGTATGTATAAATAATGAAAATATTTTACAGAAAAGCGCTCGTCTACAAATGTGACTCGGGAGACAACGAAATAGCAATCAGAGCTTTACAGTCGATAGTATTCTTAAATAATCTTCTCTTTTTCATAAGCTCCCTTGTATCTCTTAACTGAGCACATTTGTACAATTCCACGCAGTTGTTTCTTTTTTCCTCATTATGTTACTCGTCAGAATATCGCATAGCTCAACCCGTCATTTATAATACGCTGATACATGCCAAAATCGATAAATTACATTAACAATACGCGATAAATACATACGCATCATTTGTTCCTAACATCGGTCTCCAAATCTCCAATGAGTGTGCTAGCTCGATTCGTTTTTTTTTTCTTGCATGAATCGTTTCAATATTTCATACACGTCACATAACAAGTCCATATAAGAAAAAAAAACAAATGTCCACTTAATAAGAAGAATAAAGTAAAATGTCAACGGAACGGATAAATTATACAATATTATTAATTATATAATTCAGACCCGTCCAATATTTTGCTTGCTTTCACCTCTGTCTTGTAGAATGAGACAAAGAGAAAATAAAAAAGAGTAAACTCTAGAGGGGAGGAAGGAGAGATGAGAAAGAGAGGTGAGAAGCAAGCTCGCGTTTAACTCATGAGCAAGATGTTGGACAGGACTGATACAATGTAAACTTACACTATAACAATTATCGTTAATTCTAACAAAGTAATAACGCATCAAGGTGAAGAATGCGGCATCGGCGATTCCGTCAGAAGCGGCTTCTTCCGTGATTTATATATTTATATATTTCCGATCCTTCTTATTTTTCTTATCTTTATATTAATAACGCGCAACGTTTTATTATTTCCAGCAAATGACAGTTGTAAATTAAGCTAATCAAACTCGCGTTAAACTGATTGATTAATTATAAAATAGTGAGTTAGACATATTCGTGAAATGGGTTGAAAAAATCCCGAAAAGATATCGAATACACTAGAAAATATATCATAGATAAAGGGAAAGAAGGGATATGTCAAGGATACATTATCGATTCTATTCGATTTAGTAATTCGCTACAGCCTTATATATCGTATAGCGGTGTCATTCGAGTAATTTGTTAAGAACAGGATTAGTTACGTATGAATTTATATCAAGGAAATTCTTAATCTTCGCAGTCAAACAAATTTTTACATCATTACATGAGTATTCGATAATTTTAAAATGTTTATTAGTCAAAACTCGATTTATTCCATTGCCTCTATCAAGGCATAGTCTAATCGAGCGAACAAAATCGAGCATTGAAAAATATTATTAAAAAAAAGAGAAAATCCTGCGATCGATTGCATAATGATCTTCATGTACGATATTACTTATTGTAGTTATGTCGGTTGATCTAATATTATTGATATAATTAATCATACCATAAACCAAAAAAATCGCCTTATACTGATGCGATCTTAGTTTAATACTTGTTTAAAAAAAATTTATTTGCGAAAGTACTTGCTAGCTCATCTCTATTTCCGGTAAGTCGTAATGTATATGTAGAACAAAATGAAAAAAAAATGAGAGAATATTCAGAGGCATCCTAATTGTTGCGCTCAAATATTGAAATCTTAGCGGTTTCGCCGACAGGTGCTTCCCTAACATTTTCAAAAGACGAAGAGTGCAGAGACAAGTGCGAACAACAATTCAATTATCTCGCTGTAAGAATTTGTACAAAAATTATTCGACGAACATTTTGGCGCATCCCAATCAATCTAAATATAAATTTAATTTCCATTAAAGAAATCTGAATCTTAAATACAATTTCTTGTAATTTTTTAGTATAGTTTTTTGAAGTTCGATAAAGGTAATAATTGTAAATGTTTAATTGTGTTATACTTTACGGCATACAAACGTAAAAAGTTTTTCAATCATCGAATGAATAAAGTAAAATAAATATGAAGAATAATTCATCAGAAATATATATATATATATATATATATATATATATATATATATATATACGTATGTATAAATAATATATAAATTATAAATTAACAAGAGATAACTTGAGACTATTCGCGAATATACACATTTCAATTGGAAGATAATATTTATGCATAATATATATTTTGCATTTGTGCTTAGCGTATCTTTCAACAAATAAGTACGAAATCTCTTGTATTATAACATTAAATATAAGACAGATCTTATGATATATTGAATTTAAAAAAATTACACGTATTATATTACAAAAAATAATTGTTAAATAATTCACGCACAAAACGCGATAAATTAAAGACATTGTACCTTATCATTTCTGAAATTACATTCATAACGGCTAACTCTGCTGTTACACTTGAAGTCTAACTAATCTAACATTGAAACGTGTAATTGCATAAAACCCGATCCACGATAATTTCCACATTATTGCCATTGAAAATTTATTCCCATAACTACATCGCTATATAAATCTTTGCCTCTTCGTCCATTGGTTCTGATCTCGAAGCGTGATAGTTATTCATTTTTTTAAAGAATCAATTTCTAAGTTCATCCTCATTGAAATTAAACATCGAACACATATCTTGTTCATTCTGTTATATAGAGAGACCGTATTACTTTACAGTTAAGTTCCGTGACAAAATAACTGCGCCGATTTCCTACGAAGGGCAAATCGACGGAAGCAGTTATGTGGACATGATACACTCTGTATTCTGACTGTCACGCACCTGGCATGTCTTAAAGTCTAATGTTCCTTCTTGTCTTCGACAGATGCTTCCTTGCGTACCACCTCGGCAGACTCGATGACCTCGAAGCCTTCGGAGGACGGGGTATCGGTGACGGAACTCGCAGCTCCGGACGCTGAAGGAACTACCTCCGTTTTCGCAACAGAAGTCGATGTGACCGGTACCGCCGTGTCTTTCGACTCTGGAGATTTAACACAAGATTGTCCTTTATAATATACATCTGAAGAAATATTATACTTTAACGCTCATGCAATTTGGGCAGATAATAAATATTCGTAATAAAAGTCAAACAATTGGTGTAATGTAAGCGTAACGCGCAACTGTAAGTCAAACCGCAGCTGTAAACAAACTGGTTTCCGACGTAACGCTCGCGCGCGTGTTAAAACGATTATCGATTATCCGAGCCGCGAACGCGAAACGAGAGGTGAAATTAAAAGCCCAGAAAAATAATCAGTGCTAGTTGGATCGTTCGAATTGAAACACGATAGCGCAGTATCGCGTGCCAAACTATGTAGGCGCTCCAAAGCGACGAGTGTCAGTGACATAGGATCTACAAAGTGCTCATTCAAAACTCTAAACCGGTGAAACATGCGCGTTCCGCGAGCCGGCTCGCGGAATGCGTAATCACGGAATTATTGACGATTACAATACGTTATACGATATCTCAAAAATTACTCAAACATATATCTCTAGTGCCATTGAATTCCGAAGAATCATTTTTCACCTGCCGATCGGTCCGTTCGAATAAATACGATTTTTTTTTGCCATGTACGATTTTTTGTCATTCCTAATAATACATAAATCTTAATATACCCCTAAAATATAAAATTAAACTCGCGAAAGCGTAAGCGTCATAAAGGAAAAAGTTTTTTTCCTACCATTGTACAAAAGTTGAAATAGGTATACGTACATATATAATTAAATGTACCATTTTAATTCGTTCCTCTACACAGATTTATAGAAAAAGTACGTTGGGTATCGATATTCGATCAAATATACAATATCCAATGGTACGTTTAATTCTTTTAAAACGCTAGGAAATAAAATTTTACTTGATCTATTCACAATCACTTTTCAAATAAAAAAAAATTTATAAAAGGAAAACAATTCCCTAAAAATAAATTCAGCTTATAATTGCATTAAAAAATTGCAACTGATTAAAATCAAATCAAATTTTTATTATCTTATCTCTAGACGAGAAAAAATGTATAGTCAACAAGTTAATTACGTTAAAAAATAATTATCAGAGTTCGCTGATAATTGCTACATTGAAACGGTAAAGCACATAAAAAGTCGTATCTTATAGCATCGTGATTTCTTAGCCGATGACTCATTGAGAAATAATGCAAGATAAAACTGTTAAAATCGACGTACGTTGAACGGAATCGTCTTGACGATCAGCTGCCGCTGTCGCGGATGTTTGCTCAGTATCCGCGTTCGCCTGTTGTTCCTCTGCATTGCTAGGTTCCAAATCAAGCTGAGAAAGCTCGGTAATGTAGTTTTGCTGCGTCTGCTCCGTCGTAGGGTTCAACGGAGGATTCGGACTCGACGAAGGCGAAGGCACCGCTGACGGCGACGGCGACGACGACGGCGAGCGCGACGGCGACGGCGACGGCGACGACCCGGGGCCCGGAGTGGTTGGGGCTGTGCTGGGCGTTGCTGCTTGCGCCTGGGGCTGAGCATGATTACGAAACAGGAGCTGCTGAAGCTGCGCCTGTTGCAGAATTACTGGTAGCTCGTGGTGATGAAAGAAGTATAGCATTGAGTGCTGAAACAAAAAAGTACCATATTCGTAAAACGCGTTTTGTCTCTTTTTTTCTCTCTCTGTCTACATATATATAATACGCCGCAAGGATTTCTCGTGTCTGTCGCATCGGACACCATTGGAGAGACCGAAAACAAGAATTCACCTGGCGAACTGTGTATCTCCCGACACACGTGGCCTCACGTGCACTCGTTCGTTTCCCTGTATGTGAGAGCCGTGTGCGCCGCTCGCGCCTAGCAAATTTATATGGAAATTCGCCAAATTCGTTCTATATCAGCGCTCTCTTTCTCCGCAATCGCTTCGAACCTTGTCTCTGTCGATCCGTATCGATCGCGATGCCCGCATCGTAACGATTGCAATAACGCCAGCTTCTCTTTACACACATGCCGCGGAACCGAATTCTCGATTCCTAAATTGCCTGTTACTTCATTTAAGTAATTTAACAATGTTTCTTGATTAAACCAAGCCGCGAGCTGCGCGCAGATAAAATTATTTCTGGAATTAAGACAACGTGTGATAAATTGTGTCTCAATGAGAACCGTCCAATTGTATATTTATTTTGACTCCCTCTCCCTCTCTCTCTTCAAGATTGAAAAATCTAGTATGGACAAATAACATGGAGGTAGGGATGGACAGAGGTAGGAGTAAAGGTGGCGAGCGGATGAGCGAGAAGAAAAATCCTGGATATGGAAAATAGATATCTCGGGTCTGGGCACCTGTCGACGACGCGGAGGAAATGGTATTCTCGGTGATTCGTCGGCAAGAGCGGAACGATTCCGCACTGTTTGAGAAAAAGAAGACTGGCGGAAAGATTGGTGAAGAGCGGGAAGTGGATCCCAAGGTGGATGGGAAAGAATGACGGGGCGGGGGGAACGGTTGCGGGAACAGGAGCGGGATCCGCTCGGATATATCGAATTTTCGTTTGGCGGATAATCAACGCCAATGACACCGATATCGAATCGGCGTATAATCACGCCGCGGGGCTAATCGGCTGAACTCTGACCTACAGCAACAGCCAGCGAGAGCTTTGCCATCCGGGAATCAAAACGATTCTCGGCCGACGTGCCCCCGGGCCCTTTTCGAATTTTGCCGCTGCACGGTATTCGTGAACTCGTTGCCAGGAAATAATTGTCGCTCGTTAAACGGTCGATCATATTAACGAACCTGTAACTCGCTTGTCGAGCAAAGACTGTCATCATCGACGTAATAGCTTAAGCCGCGGTCTATTTATAAAGCATATTTTCGATTATTCTCAAATGTATAAATCTACTACTACTTACTTACCTACGCGCTCTTATGAAAAATCGTTACACCACATATATCCGATAATATTCTATTGTAAAACGAATTATTTGAAATTATTGAAAATGAAATTATATGACGTTATAGTGAGCAAACAACAATAACAGATAATGCTTGCTGCAATACTAATATGGAATTTTATAAATTTTAACAGATAAATCTCAAAGATCATAAATTATATTCTAAAATATTTATCAATTTATTTTATAGCAATAAGAGAATAAGCAAGAATATTTTTGATATTATGTATGTATGCATACTTCATCTCGATTTTATAAGAATTTTATCAATATTATTGCGCTTCGGTGAATCTTCTTGATATTAGGCTACAATTTAAAAAAATGATCGATAATAAATGTGTTCAACAATTGAATACGACATAATAATGTAATCTTTTTCCCCAGCGCGTAATGATGCAGTATCGTGATGCATTTACACCTTTTATCGAGTGAATTAACCACTCCATTAAACTTTAATGGTATTCAGTTTTTACGCGTGAAATGTACACAGTACATATCGAATGTAGTTATTAACGTAGCGGCTATCTATCGTAACGCCGTTATAATAATACCTGTTAATACGGCCATCGCGATCATCTAATTATAAGTTATTGCGTTATCAAAGTACGCTCTCCAATCAGATTACCCACCGTATTATTGGCATAGCAGGCAAATTTGTTTCTAAAATTCCGGCGGCTTATAGCAAATGTTCTATTACGATCGATCGTTTGTCGTAACTCGATAGATACTTCACTTAAAATGCAGAGGGAAACGTACAATTATAATCAATGAGAATTACATATATCGTTAAATATATGAAATACGCGAAATGCAAAGAGCGGAAAGATCTTCAGTATATATCAATTTTATCGTCTATAACAATATGATACAACGTGATACTGATGACAAATGAGAGCAATAGCAATGCACTTAGCTCGCGTATTAAAAAAAAAAAAACATAGCAAGATAAATAAAAATAATCTCAAAGTTGCAAATGAGTAAGACTTTAAATCTTAGGTCAAGGACAATGGAATATATCTCCTAATGGAGTACAGAGCCAATGGGAAATGACAATACCTCACGGTTACTTAACGGACTGCGTTCTTAATGGAAGAAACGGGACACGCCCTTCTCGATGAGAGAACGAGATTCCCGCATTAAAGTATCCTTACGCGCATTTGTATATGGGAAAACCAAGAAGCCGCATTAAATTATTTCTATCGATCGAGCTGTCAGGAGCATTGTCCCGGTTGCGTTTACGTAACTTAAGTTTGAGCGATAGCGGCTTTAGGCTATCCAGCCAAGCGACCACGGTCGTGGCACGGCTCGTTCTTCGTCCTGCTACTGTTGCTGTCAATCGCAGGACTCTCAACGGTAGCCAACGAGATCGCATGCAAAATATTACGCTCCCATTTTCCCTCATCTATCTCGACGCGATTCCTAAAAGCGGAAGTGCAAACTCGGGTCACAAACCCGTTCTATTCTTTACATGGATTCGGGATTCGGGGGTTACGTCATCAAAATCAAACGATGATTGCTCGTTATCGTCATTTTATTATAAACGCCGCTGTGCAATCATCTCAAATTCATGTTACTCAAACTTGGATAATTAAATATGAAGCTCTTTAAATAAATAGCATATTTTTTTTTCAATTTCTCAACGTTTCTTTCATACAATTTCGGAATAAATTTTTAAATCAACAAAGTTTTATTATGTTTTTAACATTAATTAATGCAATATACAAACAATGAAAAAAGATTAATGTTGCAGGCGTACATTTATTTTATCGAAACCACACTGGACAATAAATATAATCTGTATCTCCGGCATTCTCTCTTTAATGCTTCAATTCAAATGTGATTTATATTGGAAAGCGCAGCACTATAAAATTTGATTTTTTTTTGTTGGCAGATTTTAATTCACTCTTACTTCCCAATGCACGAAGCTTAGTCGCTTATTTAAACAGATTATTCAGAAGCGAGTATAGCGTTCATTAATGGTCGTTGATTCAACTAAAAGTCAAATATTGTCTAATATAAAAAACCGACATTCTACGTAACGCAGAGTGTCTATATAATTGCACGGAAAAACAGACGAAAAATATTTATGACACGATTTTTAAACGGTTCAATTGTCGGACAAGTTTTTCTGCTAAACTTAAACCCGACCATGTCGACTAAAGTATTCGCAAGTAGGTCACGGAATATTCGTGATCAATGTCCGTTTCAATGCGAAAGAGCAATTTTTCTTGGGAAAACTTTTCTATTCCCATAGTTTTTTTTTTTAATCGCGAAGATGATTATTTCACAACGGCGCGCCACTTTAATCCCAAAATACACCGCATAAATACTTGTGCCTTACCAAGTACTCGAGTTCGCCCACTTTCACCACGCAATTTATTCCCAGCCGCATTCTACGCATTGATCGTACTTTGCGCGGCCGTACCGAGGTAGATTTCTCAAATTTAAATAGAGACTTAATAAAATCAAAGAATTTTATATCCGTCCATCGCATTGACCCTTAAGGAGATGACAAAGTACAAAATACACTCACCTGTATAAAGAGCCAAGATGTGATCAGCGCCAAACTGCTGTACTGCCCGTTGAATCGATAATGATACGCGTAGAAGGAGAAGTGATACAAGTAGAAGAATCTGAAACAGAAACGGCAACGTACGGCTTAGACATCAGCACGCTTGCTCGAAATTGGTAATCAAATACGTGCCTTTGTAATATTGCCGAGGCAAATGATAGTCGTTATCGTGAATGCACATCGCAGCGATATGAATAAATAGCGAATTAAAGCGCCGCAATACGTAAAATTACGGAATGCAGGGAGATTTATCCGTCGATGTACGCGATAATCTCTAAAATCCGTAACAACATCAAGCCACTTAACAGGTTACATAACGTAACGATATACATGGCACGTTCCCACCCCGTGGCAACAATATGGACGAACTATCGATCAGATCGTATCGAGTTTCAGCCTATTGAAATATCGAGGGTGACGCGTTGCGCGGCTAGCGGCTATGCGCCGTTATTACGTCCAAAAAAAAAAAATATATCGTAGGTAACGCAATATACGTTATCGAGCTATAGTGACACGCACAATTCTCTTAAAAAAAGTAAAGTAAAAAGTATCGAAAAGTATTGCCAGCAATTCTTCGACCGGCATGCAGGCACGACAGAACATCATATTTTGAGTTGACTTGAATAGCTGGTACCTGCAGGTTTTTCCTAAGAATTAATCATCCTCACTTTGTTCACGGAATCCATAAATAAAGTGAAACTGATATCAGAATTTTTTACAGGATTTTCGACTAATTTGATGTATGTTAAACAATATGATTTAAACTCGCAAACCTTTGTCGATTTTATATTCCTAAAAATTAATTATAAAACTGCTCTCATCACGTCGAGAATTAATTCACTTCTTCGATGAATAAAGTGTCAAAATATGATCTCCCTTCACTTCTGTTATGTTACTTTCAGTTCACAAAGCGAGGAAGATGCTTTTTTCGCAATCATCGTTCTATATATTCGTCAAGTATTATTAAATCTGACTATAATCATTAACAATTATTTTGAAATTTAAAACAGATGAGATTTAAACTTAAAAATTCTCAATTTGGTCACGATTGAAATCATACACGAATAAGATCTTTTCTTCTTTCCCTGTTAAATAATTATAAAAAGAAACGCGAGCATCTACTTTTCATTGCAGTTCTCCGTTGATGAACGACGTTTGGGTGATGAAGGGAGGGGTTGTAATCAAGTGATTTTTACGAGGAGCTGTTACGGGGTCGCCAATATTTACGGATCAGGGCGGGGTTGAGGCAATGCCACCACCCTTAACCGAAGAAAGAAAAGCGATCAGCAGGGGTGTGGTGGAGGATGATAGAAAAAGAAGTCCGGGTTTGTAGGTATATCCCTTCGGCGAGTACGACGACTAATTTTCTAGAGTATATGACGAACCTTTAGCGCGTCTCAATTAACTCGAATTATATTGGTTACGTGTACCATAAATTATTCGTTATGTTATACTGAATGCTATTTTACACTCGATGAAATATTCTCGCGGATAAAAGTACATCTTATTTTGTCAACACGGAGAGATTATAATAATAAAATTAATAATACAATAAATTAAATTAAATTAAATTAAATTTATGATAACGTACTAAAATCTCTATAAAACGGCATTACAAGAAAAAAGAAAAAACATTAAAAAATAGCAATAATAACAGAATGTACACCGATAAAAAGATAGTTATAGATGTATGCCGCATGCTGATGTAACAATGAAATTCAAAAAAAGGTGCCAGAAAGATATATGCGTAAAAAAATATCAAATAGAATATGCACTGAATAGTTGAGAATCTCTATACCTAAGTTGCACAATAAAATTATTTGTCCTTAAATAATACGTACGAAATGCATTTGTGAGTTCAAAATCTTATGATGTGTAAATTTATGTACGATGGGCGTTGGTTCGTAAACGTTTTGCATTACGTTTTACGACGCTGCCAGTCGTAAAGCGCAGTTTAGGCGGCTGGTGCATCCCATTTTCGTTCGCTACGACACAATCCCGGACAAACATCCAATAAACTCAACCATGTTTTGTTAAGATCAGAAAGGGTGTAAATCGACAAAATATCTCTGTGATTAAAATGTTAATATTGCTTTCTAATTTAATAGTATAAACTAAAGTATCGTTAAAAACATTTAAGTGAAATATCCATTGTATTCCGATGTAATGTTAATAAAAGTTAAATTCTTTTAGCATTACAGAGAAGTACAATAGAATATTGAACTAAATTAATGATGAACAACTTAATTAATAAAAAAATCTATAATTTGATTTTTATGCGATAAAAGCTATTCGAAATACAATCGTGAATAAATCGTAATAAATGTGGTATGCATGCATAAGAGAGATAGATGATTTTAATATCGAAAATGGCCAAAAGAATCGCGGCGAAATAAAAGGTGGAACGAGCGAAGGTTGGTAGAGGGATGAGAAAGAATGCGCCACCGAAATCCTACGTTACGTATTCCGGGGACATAAGCTCTAAAGTGTCCCACGCTCAGGGAACCGCAACCATCCGACGACGATTCATACGTCTTTTCTGGAAAAAGGGGTGGGCAAAGAAGGAGCTGGAGACTCTCCAAACGCATTCTGAATTCATTGAATAGTGCTACCCCACCGAAGAATAGCAGGGGTTACTTTCGGACTTCAAACGGACTCTGAACAAGTCCCAAGCCGCCCGGTGCAGCTGAGAAACTTTTCATACTGCGTAATGCTCAAACCATGGTTCCATTAATGTCCTGGAAATCGCTATCGAGAACGCGATAATAATTATCATTCGATTACAATTCGATTAATCAAGTTAGCAGCGCAAAATCGCTTTATCGACTAATTGTGTTTACTATAACGATGTATTAACGCTTGCCGCATTAAACTTTGTTAAGAGTAGGATTTTCACTGCCGAGTATGTCACATAAATATGAATATATTCAAGAAGATGGATATTTCGATAAATTATATTTTCAAATGTTTAATGCATCAAACAAATGTTTTTGCATTTTCTTCGTCAACGAAATAGATCTAATATAAATGTAACATGAAAAAAGAAACACTTATCCCCGAAAATTCACATTATCGTTCGGAATGGTCATGAATTTATAAGATATAGCTCTTTTACGTCGCATAATGTACGAAAGAATATTCACTAGGGCATACTTTTTCTTATCCTCGTCTTTGGTCGGATGCAATTCGTAACAATCAGTTTCGGCATACATGTGACAGATTTACAATATGAGAATAAGAGAAAAGTACCTAGTATTCAAAAGAAGTATCATGAAATAAATCCAACAAATATATTATTTTTCAAGAAATCATATTCCTATTGGAAAAAGAATTAGTAAATCATTATACTATATATCATTGTTAATTATGTAAATGATTAAGATGAAATACGGCGTATTCAATTATAATAATATTGACAAACAAATTTAATAATATGACCATTATTTTTATCTGAATTCTAATAATAAATTCTTAATAATAATTCATAATAATATAAGTTGTCATACATATTCTTAAAACTGTTTTTATTTTGTATGAAGCTGCCAAAATAATCATCTTTAACACAAAAATTGTTTTAATAAAAGATAATTGTATTATATTTAATTAGCACATTGCGCATCCAGCTACGGGAGTAAAACTGTACGCTTGTCCAAGAAATTGCTCGTGTTTTCTTTCGGAGAACAGTATCTTTCGAAAATCGCTTACTTTCACACAAGTGAATGAACGAGGAAGAGCGAAACGAAAGAAAAGGACGAGTAGAAAGATTTCGCGGCGATGTTCCAACGAACAGAAGAGGATCGCGCTTTAACGGCGGCGGCACAGGGTGGAAACAGGAAGACGGAGAGGGTGTAGCAGTCTCCATAACTGTACGGTCCACTCGGCTAACGTAAGTATATTGTCAATCAATCCATGGTATAAAAGCAATCTGAGCTTCGGACGACGGGGTGGCGGGTTCCCGCGGGGCGTAGAATCGAGGAACTAAGGTGAAGCGATGGAAGAGAGGTGAGTGCAAACAATCCCCCACGCGTTTCGAAGGAAAGAGGGTGACAAGGAAGGAAGGAAGGAAGGAAGGAAGGTAGAAGAAGAAGTAAAAGAAGAAGAAAGAAGGAAGGAAGGAAGGAAGAAGTCCTTTCCTCAGGCCACTCGAAAGACCCTATCCAACAAGTAGGATGAAACGAAACTCGCAGCGCCCCAGTATCAGTCTCGTACACATACATGTATATACATACACATGCGTCTGTGTACGTGTATACGTATATTTATATATATATATATATATATATATATATATATATATATATACATATATACAGGATGCCTCAGAAGTTATGCGCCCTTCTAGCTTATTAATACATTATATTATACTATCATACGAGCAAACATTCACGATGAATATTAACGATTACGGGGATTAATAAATTCAAATCGTCTACTATGAGAGAAATTGCGACAAATTAAAAAATGTCTGAGAAAAAAGAGTGATTCCTGAGTGATCCTGTATAATGTACAGGTTTACGTTAGTGCAAGCGAGTCTGTATGCACGTGTATGTGTGCGGTCAACCCGGCGTGACCGGGTGGATATGGCCGATGGTAGGATATATCCGAAGAAGCTGGTAGAGGGTCCTAGCGTTCTCAAGGCGACGCGGTGTTCTGTTCACGGGAAAGCCCCGAGTGCTGAGAAAATATATCGGTCTGACCGCCAAGAGACGACGACGACAACGTCGCTGTCGTACGATCGGATTGATAGATCTTTCGAAGAATCTTCCTAAAAGTTGCGCAAAGCATTGGTATTGATATAAAAACGATGAAACTTTCGGCAGGGTCTAGTCTAAATAAAAATATGTCGTAAAAAATATAAAAATCTTCGTTATTAATTACATTGAAAAAAAATCTCATTAGAAAACATACCAGCAATCTGATTTCAAAAGTGACTTTTAAAAACCGAGTCAACGACCTCGCGCGTTCCTATTTAAGAAAATCGCAGAGCGATTCTGCCAGTCTTATAAACGAATTTACAGTTTATCGATTCTCGAGTGTACACCGGGAAAACACCAGTAAATGAACACAGCCTTTATCTTGGTCAAGACAGCGGGGGTGGTCGTGCACCGGTAAATAAGGTTACGCCCCCATTGTGGTCCGATGGGAGAGACCGCCGCGTCGCGTCGGTCCCGTTGTGTCCCGGGACGGCAGGACTAGCGGAAAATGAAATAATATCGATGTAAACACACGGGATCGTATGGACGAACGCCAAAGAGGCCGTACGTAAATAGGTAAGAGAGTTTACGGCTGTAATACAGAAGGGGAGAAAGAGGGGACACGTCGAAGGGATAAGGAAGACAGAGGACAGAGGGTGGAAAGGAAACGTCGTGGGACACTACCATGTGGCGAATATCCCCGAGAACCGCAGATTGTCGATAACAAATCTGGATAATGTATTTACAAGATCCCACGTTCGGTCCTTCTCACATCGAACCAGCCGAGAGGAAACGGTCAAAGTGACGCATCGGATATACGTTGAGTTTGCAGATATTTGGTTAAATACTGGCGAGAGGGAAGAAGATTCGTTACTTTCGTTCGCGTCATCCTCGACCACGTCGTGCGAGCAGTTGTTCAAAATGAAAAATTGTTACGCATCCCGGATTACTTGAATCAAAAAATCATAGGAGGATATTCTATTCGACTCTCGAGAGGCGACGTCGAGAATCCCATCAAAATTCTAACGCGAAAGGGAGCCGTCTTAACGACATACAGAGAAACGCTGGCATATATTGTTCGGTCAGCATTGTCACGGTATTCTCCCTCACGCAACCACGCGGGCATCATACAGCGTATACAGTAATCCCGCACTTTGCGGAATAAGCAACGATTTTCGAGTCCTATTCTATATTATTGCGGCACGGAGAGAAATGTGTGTATAAGCAGCAGCATAACGCGGCGGACGCGATGGGCTGCATTAAAGGGCGGATAAACCTGCCAGGCGTACAATACGCGCGCGCGGGCTTTGGAGATCTCCTCTCAATGCCATTCTCGCTCTTCTTTTTCGTCCGCAGGTGGAATCGCATGATTAACGATCCTCAACGACGCCTTACTCGGCCGGCGCACTCGGAAGGGGATCATTTTATCACGCTCAGCGGATTTCGCCGACCGGGAGTACGTATTTTCGCAATTCTCGCGTAGGAAGCACTCGGCTAAGAATTCAATCAGCGATTGTAAAAAAAAAGCCCGAGTCCATACTACGATTAATAGAAATATATTAATACAGAATTTTGTCTCCAAACATAGTTTGTATCGATATCAAGCTTCAATATTTTGCTTCTTTTATTCATAATTTACGTGTTCCTTTGAGTATTTCGTGTAAACGGAATCTCCCGATAAGATTCCTACGCTATCGAACTAGGCGTCAGAATCCCGCGTAACATCTCGACGTGGTCATCAGAGACGAGCAGTTATAACATCCAAAACTTTCTCGAGATTATTTGCGAGATCGTCAACGAACCGTCCACGTCCCCGCGGAGTGCGTTAATTACATGGATACGAAGGCCGGTAAAGCAAATTTCGAAAGGTCGTCGGAAGGTCCCGATAACCGACGTTGAATATCGTTAATATTTCATCTTACGCCGCCGGCGAGAAACTTGACGGAAATACGCGCTCGTACTAACGATACCGATTTTCGTGCTTCCCGGTGCCACGTGGACACGTGGCACGTAACACAACTCATAACCCGCGACCTTTATCTGCCACGTGAGTACTCGGCGAAATCTGCATCTGCAACTGCGTTCGCTTTGTCGGTCCTCCTTTCGAGAAATTCTCTACGATTAAACTATTAACTACCGAGTTGGAATACCTTTACCTGACTGCCCGCCTGAGGCAACAACGAATATAGTTCCCTTTATGAGTTCCATTTCCTTTCACACGTCAGTTGGTGTATAATATATATAATTAGTTGATAGATGACGTTACAGAATTTGTCGCGCCAATCTTTTCGCGTATTTGACAGTTGTTCGCGCAATGAAATCAATTACAAAATCAAAGAATAAATTAGCGTAGACCAAATAATACAAACTTGTAACAAACATGTTTAAAAATGTGCTAATCTCATTATTTAATTAATTTTCTTTAAACTTTTATGCTGCTCAATTAACAAAATGCGTACGACTTTGTACACTGAGAGAAAAATATAGTTACTTTTGGCCTAAACCACAATTTTATAATATTTCTAACACGAAATATGATTAACTAAACTATATGCATCATTATGTTAACTATAATTATATCGACTTTATATTAAAATTTATTGTATCGCGTTGTTTTGCACAATTTCGTACAGCTTCGAATCGAAAAGATCCCTCGAATTACCGATGAGAAATGTACCACAGTCGCTTTCCATCCGCGGGGAAATGAGTATTAATGTCGAAGCTTGACTGCGAATTGACCTCGCGTTTCGCTCGGATCGACTACGTCGCGACCGAATAAAGAGGGAATTGCTTATTTTCCTTCCACAGGGGCGGTGGAACGATAAAATGAGTCTTTTAGGTGCCATAGTGGCCACTTTGCGGCGGTCGGCCACTATGTGGCTGAATTAGAGTTTAAGAGATCGCTGGCTATTGGCAGGCAGCTCGTGTAAGCCACGGATGGCTCTCGTATGTCCGAGAAGCCGGCGCGTTCTTTTCAACTATTAGGAATATTTTGATGTTTGGGTTTTAGTTTAGAAATATTCGTTGAAAATGAACATTTTCGGAAGTGAAAATACTGCGAGGAAAGAAAAAACGCAAAATTTATATCGCACATTTTATCCGCCATCTTCGTGTTGTCGACACAAAATAATGAAATAATATTGATTAAATTTCAGCGACGTTGAAAAAAAGTACTCCACAGTCTCTTAGACGTGGTGCGCTATTGTTATTGTCCGCAGATAGGCGTCAATCGCGCGCTTGTATCCAGATTGAAATGAAAAGACCCGATCGACGGGTGGCCGATGGAGTGACACGGATGGTGCATTACCTCGCACCCTTGGAAGTTCTTTTTCCAAGGACTCCTATTGCGCACGAAATCGATATGCTATTCCTCCCCAAAAAAAAAAAGACCGTCTTTTACTTAAAATAGCTATTGCAAACGAAAAGCCCACATACGCTATGATTAATACATAAATGCTTTAAATCGTTATAAAAGTTGCACAACATGACGTAATTCTTAATTTAATAAACATTGAAAAATATATCATGTGACATATCTTTCTCATTAATTATCACTGTCGAAGCAAATTCGAATAATTGACGAAAGACAGTATTATTACATAAAATAAAGTACATGCGTGTATTGAATTAAAAAAAGCAGCGACAATAATCGAATGCAAAAATACATAAACATTAGAAAACGAAAAAGACGCGTCGCACGAATTTTCCTCCACTATTTACCGCTACGCGAGATATTTTCACGATAGATGAGTAGAGAGATAGAGAATCGGCGATGGCAATGGCGTTGGCAATGGCGAGGACGACGGCGACGATGGCGACGATGGCGGCAACGACGACGACGGCGACGGCGACGGCTACGGCTTTCGTCGCGACGCGATACCACTCCACTAATTAGGCATTAGCGCAACAAACAACCTCGAGGTACCGTGTACCCTGCCTGAGCTCGCCTCTGCCGTTGCCCCCGCTACCGCCCTACCGCGCTGTTTCCCTTAGCCACCTCTAGAAACCACCCCGATCTCCTGGACGGAATGCTCAAGTTACAAATTAACTTGTAGAGATCATCCGTTTCCACCTCGGTTCCACGAACCCGCCCTCGTCCACGGAAATTCAAATGCCGAGATGCAGAAGAGGGAAAAAAGCGAAATAAATGAAAAAAATTCCCTTTCTACCCCTGACAACGTTTGAACCGTCGAAATCCACAGATGCTCGGATTACAAATAAACTTTCTAGGGAACATGATCTCAAATCTAACACAAGCCTTCATATCTCGCAGCTCAAATGAAGTCAAAAGCTGCATGATAATAATTCTTGACGTTATAATTTTTACGATTAATTTTTACGATTAATATATCGTCGAAACAAGTCAAGTTAAAACAACGCAGCACGTTTAGAAAAAGATAAAGAGATTGCATTTTTTTTTACAAGCAAAAGCATTAGCGGAACCTACTTGCCTCGTAAACGTTAAATCAGTTAGATAAGATACAGCGAATTTTCTCGCTTGGAATCTTACAATCGTTCACGCGCATTTCTTCCGCGTCCTTTATTTTCGCTACTCGTTTTTCTTCGTTACGCGAGCCAAAGGAAGCACTCGTTAAGAAGTATCGAGGAAGGTCGGCCTCTCCCCGCGAAATGACGAATCAGCGAGGCGTCTCGATTACGTAAGAAATCGGGAAAGTAACGAGGTCTCCGACGATACACTCCGATCCCATGGTAACGCCGCCCGATAGGCATCCTCGTACGCTTCGTAGCTCGAGGCGTTTCGAATCGTTGCGAAGAGGAGAGGAAAAGCGGGATGAAGCGTCGCGGCAGCGAGCCGAATGTTACCAATTATGAGGAATCACGCCTGATCGATTTCAGGATGTGAAATCGTGCCGTGCGCTCTCGCTACATCTTGTTAAGGGTCTGGAATTGAACGACGCGAGAAACACGAAAGACAGAGAACAAAGAGATAAGACGGAGACGAATTCGGAGACAGATTTGTCATATTCTAATTCGATTAAGTTTGATTTTAGATATTTTAAAAAACAATCCATCACAGAATTCGCTTATCTAAAAATCTTGTCAAATATGTTAATTGTAGAAAAGAATCAAATATGTATACAACTTTCAAGTTTAAGCTTTCTCTCCTTTTTTATTAGATTAAACGTTTAAATCTACGTGCGATATTTAGTTAAAGTTTCGCGCAATTTAATATCCTTGTTATATAATAAAAGTTTAATAAAAAAATGTATTCGAAGAAAAACTACATACAATTTCCAAAGTCGTGGTTCGGATTTGTCGGTAGCTTTAGAAGTCATCGCCGAAACAAGCAAGTAGATCATAGAAAGTCGAGAATAACCCTTCGAGAAGAGTCACGAAAGGCAAGAGTTTCCGAATCGAGTAAATGAAGTCCTTTAAAGTTCGAGTCCTGTCAAGGAGTAAGAAATTCGTACTTCCTTGGCTCTCGCCTCGAGAAATATGCTAGTTGTACGGCAGCAAAGTGCCGAGCGCAGACAAGTAGACGATGTAATTCCACATTTCGTGAAACTTACTACCGCGAGCAGGCTCTGATTCCGTCTATGATACGCGAGAGGAGTTGTAATTTCTTGGCGATAATCGCGAGTAAAATTGCCATCTACAAATATGGAAAGCTTTCAGTAGCTCTCGTATACATCGTTAGTCTTCTTAATATCGATTGTTATAACTGATTTATAAATTATAAATGTAATATAGATTTTCGCCAGCGTCTTGTGTAAAATCAAATTTATTTCCACATTATAAAAAGAAATTATCGTGAAGTAAATAATGTCGTAAAGAAATAATTATCATTATTAATCAATTATAATAATCATATCATTTTATATAATAATCTATAAAGCAATTCTTCTTAAATTTATTATATTATTGTAAATTTATCTATCATCTTTCGTTACATCTTACGACAATTTTCACTCGTAAAAGTGAATTAATAACATTTTTTTTGCTATAAGTTTTGCAATAAATAATAACCACAAAATTTTGGAAAGTTCGGATTCGCTGATTCGATGTAAAAATAACGTAAAGCATGAACAACGTTGGTAACGAAATTAAAGAACACGGGACGACCGAGTTCTTATAATTGGAGAGGAAGCTTCGATTCCTTTGGGTGTGACGGTAGCTTGGCAACCAAAGAAGACGCAGAAGATGAAGAAAGATGGTATGGCATGGAAGAGAGAGAGAGAGAGAGAACACAGGATTTCCGATACCCTTTTTTTATTTCCGATGATCTTCCCAATCTTCGCAATCACCCCTCTGTAATTAACCTTCATTATGGTTGTTTTCTGTGTATTTTTCCCGTTCTCTTTTTCTCTCTCCGTTTATCAGCCCGCGCGAGAGAAGTAAAGTAGCCGGTTTCCTAGAAATATCATAGGGAGAGAGAGCTATCGGTCATATTATTATTATCGTAACAAAAAGGGAAGCGCATCGTTTCTGCCACCTTGATCACCATCTACGTTTCCCCGTTCGACATTTTCGCTCCTTTCGAGCTTCCTAATTATTGCGAACTTCGTCCCGGAGATGCGTTCTCATGAAGAGCCAAGATGGAACATCGCGGATTTTCGCAACAAATCAAAAGTGAGAGATAATTAGGATTACGATGAATAATTGGGGATCGCACCTAGTCGCTCCAGCGAGCACCGAGTCTGACGTTCTATTTGTTGCTCGAGGAAAACCGGTGCCATTTTCAATAAGATTCTAATTATCGCAAACATCCCGCTTCGCGCGTCGCGTCAGGTTTGTACAACTTCCTCCGCTTGACTCAACCCCTAAACTCTCAAGTGCCGGAACTATAACTGGAACGCATCTCACAAGACAATCTCTTGAGATGGCTAATTTCCATTCACGGTTATTTCGCATTCATATTGTTTATTTTTTGTAATACAAAAACGATACTCGATTTAAATCTCAAGTCTTTTTCAAAAGAACATCTCGTGTACATCTCGTGTATTATTTCCGATTTACTGCAAAAAAACAGCCGTTCAAAATTCGTTACAGCTGCAGCTATTTGATAAAGTTACTCATCTTCGTAATCACAAACTATTAGATACGACCAAAAATGTCATATTTTCAAGAATGCTAATCTCTTAATAAACGACGAATGATATTTTATAGAGATGTATATACTTCGAGCAACAATTATTGCAAATAAGTAGCTTATATCGAGAAATTCTATCAAACCGTCGCGAGGCAATTAGCAACGATCCTGTGCCTCTACTTATTCACATTCGCACATATATTCACTGTCGACGGCATTTCCCAGCGCATCCATAGTATCAACTCCTGACGTTATTAATACGCTCGTTTGAGTTTCGGGCATCTTCCGTAAATTATCGTCGTATTACGAAGTATGCTACTAACTGATACGTACAAATGCGTCATCAACCTCAAGATCATTAGCTTGCAAGATCATTAGAGTGCAAATACATGCAAGGGATGGAGAAGACACGATACAATCTAGAAGAATCTGGTGCCGACTATTTATGCGTGTTTATTATAAATTGAGACATCGCTCGAATTGAAAATAATTGAGAATAATTCAGAAATTCGAGGCGTGCAAAATATTCGGTAAGACTTAAACCTAA
Source organism: Tetramorium bicarinatum (assembly GCA_928718305.1). Taxonomy (NCBI): domain Eukaryota; kingdom Metazoa; phylum Arthropoda; class Insecta; order Hymenoptera; family Formicidae; genus Tetramorium; species Tetramorium bicarinatum. The sequence continues at coordinate 20,434,818 of OV788321.1, forward strand.
AAACTAGATTAACTCGTCGAAATTTATGCAACAAGTATTCACGTAGAGTGTTTTTCAGCGAGAAAAAGCAAGAGCGCTTTCGAAAATCTTTCGCGGGCAGGAATGAGGAAGGTTTCGTTTCAGACGGACGGCACTTCCTATGACAGTCCGCAGCGGTATTTATACGTAAAGGGGTTGGAAGGGAAGCGACGCGCGGCGCCATTACTATGCAAATAGATTCGGAGTGACACGACGAGAATGGGCTATACCATGGTGCACCTAACTGGCGCCCGTCAGGACACCATTTAATAGTGTAGTTTCGCCTGCACACGCCACTGCGCCCTCCACTACCACCGCGTACCATCAGCAAACCCCCCCCCCGTCCTCTCCCCTCCAATACGAGTAATGAAATTGTCCATGCGCGAACCAACGGGTCGGGACGGGACGGGACAGATCGGGATGCGACGGGACGGGATGGGACGGAACGGGACGCGTCGGGATGCGAAGCGACGCGAGGCGACGCAACGGACTTCCGCGATCGAGCGAATATGTCGTTGCGTGCCTTTTGCGCGCCGAACCAGATTCACGAGGATTTGTTGGAATTTCAGGTACACAAATGAGTGCAGGTACACTCACAGCGCAATATGTACGACACAGCCATACCCTCAACCGCGATACGCAAGGTCAAAGTAAACGTAATGGTGATACGAATAATATCAAGCTCGTGGAATTTCTAGTGGCCCGACTACTATTTATCTGCGGTGAAGGTATTCCGGGATCTTACGAAATCACAATTAGATAAAGAATGCATGAAAGGTATAAAACTAATTATTCCAAGCTAAATTAACATTCTTGTAACATTATGAAAAAGCCCGGGGCAGTTTTAGAAATTATTATTATACATACAAAAATAAATTTAAAAATTGGAAAAATGATCGTTCTACATATCTTTTCGCTACTTCTTCCCTCGTAAAGAATAAATATTCTAGCACATAAAGTTAAAATTTTACAATATTTATTAATAATTTTTATCAAACACACAATCTTATACGCGGCGTGTACGCATTTGGCGAAAACAACGTAAAGAAGACGATAATCCCAGAAAATAATTCATTTAATATTTACTATATAAGATACGTCGGAAATGGACGTATGTCCCTCTAAAAGTGTCAGGATTAAACAAATTCGCCGCATTATTCATCGCAAATGAGTTCTGTAGCAGGCACGCAAATACGCACATACGCAAATACCAATTAAACTTATAATCTCAAAACGTACGATCTCATGTGAAACTGTCCACACGTGCCATTTGCGTTCAGCGGCAGATTCGCGAGGATTTGCTAGAATTTGAGATACATAAATGGCTAACTATATGCGCGCGTACGTTGTACGATGGTAGTGGGTGAATACGCATCGACGGGCATGCGAAACGGACGAGGTGAAAATAGATGTGATAAAAATACAAATGGAACGACGAGAGAAAGGAATCACGACCGGTGAAACAAATATCGTGGGAAATATTTCTCGGTAGATTTATCGTGTATTTACGCTTGCATTATATTTTTCCGGTTGGTCTGCTTTCATTTTATTTACCAGCCGCAATTTTTTATCAATTTCGGTATTCAATTTGACTCAAATTACGATACGTTCTCAAATTTCGTAACGAAACTTTGAGAGATTGCTTCTTATATATGAATTAGGTACTTTTGTGTTTTTAAAAAAATTAGTACGTTACTTGTATTATCTTTTGGCATTTTGACATTTCCGTTTTTTCGCCATAATCTTCCAATAATTCCAAATAATGACCATTCCACGCGATAATGATCCACCGCTTCAAATTTTTACATAATACATTTTGAAAGACCCAAGAATTTTCGCGCGTAGCATTTCCACGCACAATGCTCGTGAAAATTTAACAGTTTTCTCTTGTCTTACGATATTAATTAAATGGGAGATATATATACATATATATATGTATATATATGTATGTACATATATATCATACCTTTTATCTAAAATATGCTTCGTAAAATGTTGACAAAATATACATAGCAACGACCATTTATGTTCTGTTCAAAAACGCGTTTTGAATTACATATGCCGAATGGAAATTTCATTTTGACAACGTCATAAAACCAACCTTTGGCAAACATACGCTGGAACCCAGTTTTAATGACACGCTGAATTAATACCCGCATGACGCATCCGTCTTCTTTCTGTTGCTTTTTTCCATAAAAACTCGTGTATGTTAAATCTCACATATGAAGCTTTGCATACTTACAGAAGATACAATTATTACAAGCATTAAGAAAATAATAATTTACATATCATAAACTACAATTATTAAAATTGTAAAAGAATAATACTAAAATAATGATACGTTACAGCTTAAAAATGAAAATTCAAATGTCTTGTTTTGAATAAGTTTAAGGGTATAGTGATTTTCGATATAAAAAATCAATTATCCTACAAGTAGATTTACTCGCAATAAAACATCGTATTTTGCAATTTAAAACAAATATATACATAAATCAATTTCTATCGAATCAAAATACTTTCTGCGAAATATATCGAAATACATTCGATTGCCTTTTCTACGCCTTTTTCAGCTAAAAAGTTACTCAATTGAGAAAAGAGTCAAGGACGATCAGAGATTTAATGTTAAGTGGCAAAAGGATGCTTAAAAGTGCACGAGAAAGTGTCGAGAGTGCTTAAAGCGGTCGGTCAAGAGTACGCCCAACTTTCGAGAGTGATAAAATTACCGTGTTGAATGGCGATACGAGTTGGCGGAACGTTTAGGCGACCGATGGAGCTGAGCGAGGGTACAAAGTAAGTATAACATGATGTAGTTATTTATTTATATAGAACATAAAAAAGCGACGCTCACGATAGAGCGAGCAAGTAAATAAATTAAAATAGGAAGTTTATTCTTGAGAATTTCTCGCCTAGAGTAAACGTATATACGCGTAACGTATACACGCGCTATTTGTAATCTTTATTGGAAGTTAAAGCGATGCAGATTTGTATTCATTTTACAGCAGCGTAGAGAGTGGTCCGTTCGACCGATCACACGGAAAAAACGGTATCAAGGCGATATCAAGGCGCGCGCAGATTGCTGTCATCGTCGTTAATTCTCATTATCTCTTAATTTTATAAGCGCGTCTCCCGTAGCGTTGGCGCGGCGTTCAGTGCATACAACCGCTTCACTTAGGGTACAAAATTGCAAATTTCTCTGTTCTTCGTTTCGCTCTAGAACGGAATATCTTTGTCTTCTTGGGCTAATTTCTTTCGTCTCTTGTATCCAAGATATCCGAGAACTTCCGTAACAAACTAAAGGCACATACTTATCGTTATTCTTTCGATATCAAGGAATTAATCAATTTTCACAATTGAAAAAAAAAACAACGGTTTTATCACATTTCTAATTAAATTAGGGAAATGAACTATTCACGTGTAGAAGCGATCGGCGAAAAATGGCCAACTTATTAGAACCTACCAATTACTGAAGAGTGTTTCGACTCAAGATTGATGTTTCTTCGCCCTATAGTTTTAGCAGATTGAAACGTGAAAGCAACACCCACTGTTGCCGTCAAATCACTCTATCGATTAACTCTATCTCCTATCAAAACATGATTAGTTCGCCTGGATGATGAACAAGTGTACTCGTCCACTTATTCCGTGTATTTCCCTTCGCATTCGCATGTTATCGATCAATGTGGTTATCGGCATAAGGAAAAACATGAAACGAAAAGCGTTAAAGATTTCAACGTTCTGTAATTGAAACTTTCTCTGCTTATCCGTAAAAAAATTTTTTTCATAAAATGTCTCTCTTAAATATGTATATATATTACTAATTTTAAGAAAACTTTAATGGCATTTTAATGATAATAGTAGAAAGAACAAGTATATTATTATTATCTCATAAAATTATTAATTCTTTTATATATTTCAAAAATCTCTTCAAGAAATATTAATACGTGATTAAAAATTTAGGTCTTGAAAATATATTAAAGTTTAAAGTAATAATGGCAAAAGAAAGATAATGAGCTTTCAGCCGAAAGACGCATTTTTCTGGACACGGATGACAGTCTGTTTAGTATTCCAAACTGTGTGGTTGGGAGTCAAGACGATTAATTATACTGGTTAATTATCTCACGAGGACTAATTTTCTATCCGCTGTTTACGATTAATCATGCACCTTGTCACGTGGCAAATACCATCCCGACTTTTCATTTTGGACGGAATACCGTAAAACGTATAGTACCGTTAAACGATATTAATCACGAGTTGTAACATAATTGTTTCTTTCAGCGCGTTTTGCCAACCATTAAACAGTAGAAAATATATTTTCGAAATACATAAAATATTTCAAATACGTTGTTGATAAATAATATAGAGATAGATTTTAATAAACTCACGTATGTGTATAACCAAAAGCTAAATAACTGATATCAATACAAAATATTCTTTATAAAATTTTGAAAATACAGTTTTTATTTTCATCAATCCAATCAAAAATTTCATTTTATTAAACTTAGGATTTGTAATGTGAATCAATGTCAATTTCGTGGTTTATACGCTGATTTTATCACAGTAATAAGTCATTATTACTATGGCAAATAGACGAATCAATAAAAAAATGTATATTATAATGGAAATATTAACTATTCTCTAGTTTTATGAAACAGAATCGTGAATATTGATTTCAACTTATATTGTCAAATTGGCATGTAAGAAATTAATTTATTTTGCAAAAATACATATAATTTATCGTTTCTTGCAATAATTTAATATGAGTGAAACAAAAAAACAAATGTCTTAATTTTTGTGTATCTTTGTCTTTAAAATGTCTTTAAAAAAACAAAAAATGTCTAAATATTTTCGATATTCTATAATTTTCAAATTATTTAATAACGATTGATTTATGATCCGATTATCCCGTTTCGTTTTTTTGTTTTTTAGATGTACTAAATGATAAATATTCCTTTTTCAAGCGTCAAACGTAGATCCATATATAGGTACATGAAAATAGCAGAAGAAACCCCTCCCCCGCGAGAGATCGTACTGTATTTCGGCACCCTGTCGCGAGGACAAAAGTGGCGACCGATCGCGTACGGTCGAGGGAATGGGAGGATGAGAAGACGGTCCGCGGAAAATAAAGTCAGTTCTCGGTTCCATCAAGCGGCCGTCAGGGAGTCGACCGCCCGTACCGTTCGCCTGGCGCCTGTCTGACGCCCCCTTTTTACCACCCATTCGCCCATCCTCTTCGTCCTTTCGCCCTCTCCCCTCCCTCTCTCTCGCTCTCTCTCTCTCTCTCTCTTTCTCTCTTTCTCGCTCTCTCTGTGTTCGAGATATCCGAGACGAACGGGACACCCTGATTAAAACGCCAACTTCCAGGATATCGAGCTTCGCATCTAGTCTTCTTTTTTCTTCTCACCTCCGTCTTCCTTTCTTACCTCCACAGTGTCCACTTTCGAAAAGTAAATATCGATAGAATAGAAAAACTAATTATACTTCCTCAGACGTACGTTTCCACGCAGTCGAATAAAAAGGCGGAAGGTTTCACTGTTGAAATCCGGTTGCCGCAACGGGGTGTACTCGTAAAATAGAGGAGCGGCCTAAGATCGCTCGTGGGATTAAAAGTAGAAGCTAAAAGAACCCTGAGACAGAGACCGATTGTGGGTGTTCCAGGAAAATATTTTCCTATGCTCGTTTCGCTTCATTCCCTTCGAAATACGTATAGAATCTCATCGCAAATGTAACGAAATTATGTTATTTTTCAAAGAGAATTACACATGAAATTATATGACTCTATTTACTACTTATTGTTAGAAGTAAAATCCGTTGAAATAAATTGTCTAATCAACTTTTATAAAAATCAATATTATAAACCAGGTCACAAATAATGTAAAAACTATTAATTACGATAAAGCATACGTAAATAATCGTTTCATTAAAGTACGACGTTCACGTTATCAAACTCTCATAATTATCCTAATTATCCTAACTTTATAAACGCTACAATATCGTTGATCCCTCGAAAAAGAATTATACTTTGGTAAGTAGGAAATTATACGCTCATGAACTACCCATTTACGCTAATCATAAACAAATTGAAGACGGTATGGTAATCGCATGACGTAACGTGCAATTTCGAGCCGACAATCAGATATCAGTTATCATGGCAAACGCGATAATAAATGATGACGGAGGACACTATTTTTAAATCGATTTACTCCACAGCGTGGAGATTAATAATTAGGCGATGCGGCCAAGATTTTCCAAGCGCGAGAGCAATTGGAGATCATCGGCCCCGCCTAACGCGATGTACCATGGCCTCACGCTACTACGGTATATAGGTATATACGTTATGTTTGCACTGTAATTTTCCATCCAACTCGTCGGGGCGCTCCCGGTCGACGGCGGAGCCACCCGACCATCCACCCTTCACCCATAACGTTGAAATAACACCCCACGCAGCCGCGCCGCCACTCGTGCTATGTGTTTACGAGTGCCTACATCCGAGCGTGAGCGCGTGTGTACTGGGTCGTGTGTTATTTATATAATTGCTCAATAGCCTCAATTACGGACCTTATTCAATCATAATCATCCTCCGGTGTTATTTGCGGACAAGCCCAGCTGATTGTAAGCACTCGACGCTCCGCTCGCGTCGCGCCGTCGATCGACGCGTGGCGTCGTCGCCGACGCCTGCGGGGAGCGAATATAGGCCCTTCTCTCAACTCTCAAGCGCGTGCAAGATATAGAAATTTATACGCCCGCGTCATCCCCGTCCCACGTCTCGCTATCTCGTTTTCGCCAGATTCGTCTTCATCTCGCTCAATCTCCTATTGAATAGTAGGAAAAATGTTGCTGCTCACTCGTTACTTTATACACTTCATTTTCTATACAAATATTTATTATGTACATAATAACCGTTCGCTTGCTCGCTTCGTTAATAAAGAGAAATTAATGTGTCGACAAATTATCGTGGACGCTCTATTTTAGATATGTTTACGAGAAAGGCAGCAAAAGATATTCTCCGCATTCAGGATTCAAATGGAATTGCGTTCGAATCGAAACGAAAACCGTGAAAGATCCTGGTCCACATTACGGATCTAAAGTGCAAGTCGCTCTTGATTCTACTCTCATGGCTCCACGTATCGCGAAGCGTTTTACTCTTTTCCCTATCTCCGGCACCACGCTGCCGCCGTACTCTCGTAAAATGGACACATCCTAATTCCATCAAGGAGGTGAAATAATCGCGAGTAGAAGTAGCGGACAGCATGAAGAAAATATTACACCGCATATATGTATGACGCTAAGATAACTTCTCTTAAAAGGAATGTTCCATAATACCAACGTGTTGTTTCGTTAATACTCAAAGCTAACAACTGCGAATTTAACGTCGTACTTTATTCTTGTTTTTCCGCCAGAAAAATTTTCTATTTATATAAACTCCTTTGTAACCTCGTTACGTAAATTTACAGAAGAATTTTCAAGAATATTAGTCGTACCGTTCGGCGATTAAGAACGCAAGAGTGTACATACACACTCTGGCATCCATCATATTCAACGATCCATTCACTTCAATCCTTTGTGAGGGATCGTCTGACTTTTCTTATCCCCTATTCGCTTGAGCAACTTCATTTGAAATTAATTTCAATCCTTAGACCTATTTGCAACATATTAGAAATTTACAGTGGTAAAATATTCATGTTGAATATTGTAACTTGATATTGTCGCGTTCTGATAATCGCAGGCAGAATAAAAGTTATATTTCTACGAAAAAACAAGCGAGAAGAGAAAACGGTTGAGAAACTTGCTTTGGCGAAAGATAATAGGAAAAAGACTAAAGCGAGACCTAGCGAGAAGCTCTGCTTGAGTTAAATTAAAAATACATTCTTTTCAACTACCGAGCACCTAAGACCATCTCCGTCTTCGGACGTCACAGTGGTCGCTTATAAATTCCTGGTTGTATCGCCATGCATTTGGAAAAAATTGTATTTCTCATGAAATAAATCCCACTTCATGCTCCGCTATCGCGTGACGTAATACGCTGCAAACGAGCAGAAAAGTAAGGAGTCAAGTCAGATGATTGGCAATTTTATCATGATAATGCGCACTCGTCATGGCTTGTGCAGCATTTCTCAACAAATACGAAAATCCACAAGTGCAACAACTTTCATATTCTCCTAATTGTACAGTGTTTTTTACTTCTCATAATAAAACTCGATCTAAAATGAAGAATATTTAATGGAAAATACGGAAAATATAAAATGACACATAACGCAACAATTTGTATCAATATCAGGAATAATCTTCCAAAAGAAATAGAAAATTCAATATATGTGTGTTCAACCTATGAATAAATGTGTGAAATCACAGAGGCACTAATCTGCCAAATTTATTATCATTAAGAATTCAAAGTCGAAATGTTTTTTTAACAGATCTCGTCTCGTTGAACGGAAGTGACGTACGATCAAAATATTACAAAATATCTTAACAGAACTGTTATTTATAATTCTGTTTTTCAATCCATGAGTAATCCAGTAGTAAACATCAATTCATCATGTGCAATCTTTGTGAAAGCAAATATTATATATTAACTTGAGAAAGATAACGATAGATTCGAGATTATCTAGCGAACTTCAGAGAAGCTTTTCAATAAAGCACTTTTCTAATTGTTTTCGAGGACGAAGCTCGCGCGGCTTCGCATATGCGGTATAGCGAACTTCCGTCGAATAAATGGATGAAACTCTTACCACGAGGTTGAGGTTTTAATGTCAATCGTATGGAACCAATTGTCCAATTGCATTTACCCTACAATTTTTTTCAGAGAAATAATTCGTAAACATTCAATAAACAACTAGAATATCTTTGTTCGGCGTTGATCCTACAACGAATCTTTGATCAAAATAAGTCAAAAAATTTGTTTGGCAAAAACCATTTTAATCACGACATTATTCCCATTATTTCCTTACGTTGTAGTTAAATAAGAAATATATAGGAACGCCTAAATTCACATATCGATATCAGGGGATGAAATCATTAAACTTTTTCAGTACTATTCGCCTTTAGCAATGTCTAGCACCATCGTGCATGATACACGACTTTTCCCCTCGTATGCTATTCTGACTTCACTTCAGGAGTTTTATTTTAACCCATAAGAATGACATCGGCAGAAAAAGACCAAACTTACGAGTTTGGTCTTTCCGCGATATATGTATAACGTGCATCTAACGCATACAATGGTGATACCTAAGAAAAAAAATATAAAAAGAGAAATCGATCCGACGTTTTTATCGTATGTAATTACAAAAACCGCAATGAAAATAAAATGTATGTTACATTCGACGAATAATAGACTCTCTTTAAAATCTATATGAAACGATAAGCTTCAATTATCAGCTTGAATTAATCCAAAATATTTGCATTCAATATACATATTAACGATGCTTCTCCGTGCTTTCCAGCTTTTCCGTTCAACGCAATTCTTCCTCCGTCGTCTTTGCGCGAAGATTTTAGTTTATGAACAGCAGCAGAGTCGTAACAGGAACTAAATACGGACTATCCGACAAACCGTTCGTGAGCGGAAGTCGGATTTCTAATTAAAAGCGGATGACCCGTGAAAACAGTCGACGGATAGTATTCATTGGCGTCCTAATGCACATTTAGCGTAACTCGCGCCTAATCCGTGAACCGCGTTTAATGCAAAACACCCGTATACGGAAAGTTTACGATACAATTACACAAATACTTCAAACACGGGGGAAAAGTGGCATTAGTTGATTTACAGAGACAAATTATCACAGAAACTATAACGTCAATCTGACAACGTCAGACGTTCATATCGAAACTCACGTGGTACTCGACAGTTTTCTTGAATCTACGAAGAATGTTGTCCGATATTTCTCGTAAACTTCAAAGATAAGATAATTTAATTTATTTATTATATTACATTTTAATATTAGTGTAGATCAAGATGTAGGTATATTTTTGTGCTTATAACTACGAAAACTGATAATACCAAAAATTTCAATCCCGCATTGAGAAAAAAATAGTTATTTTTTGCCTCAACCACAATTTTATAATATTTCTAACGACAATTATGGTTAATATAATGATGCAATATAGTTAAGTTAATCATATTTATCGTTAGAAATATAAAATTATGATTGAGGCCAAAAATAACTATATTTTTCTCTCAGTGCACTGAACGTTAGCGTTCAAAGTCATCGTTGTCGGCACAGTCGCTGCTCATAATCAAACTAGTTATCTCTTGTTTCTTCCCAATCTTTTATACATCGCGCAAAGTGATAGAAGTAACATAATGATCGTTTCGTTACGTGAGTGACAACACATTTTACGAGACAATTCGATTTGTCTTGCAGACACGCGTCGCCCTCGATAACGATTTCGATTACTCCTACCCGAGACACAGCTTCGCTCACGCGATTAGAATTGATTCTAATTAGACCTCAGTGTAAATCCCGTATTAGAAGACTACGGAGCAGGACGCGCGACGCGTACTTGGGCTGTTCGGAGACTCGAATACTATTACCGGCGTCAGATCTATTTAATTGTTGCTAATGCCAGTTCTAATGATCCGTTTCCAATCTCCAGTCCGACTGCACATCCAGATTCTCACCAAGCCCGAATACAAATCGAAAATACATCAAGCGTAAATTTCTCGTCTCGCGAATTGTGTGAAACGTTGATAATTTTCCAACGCAAAGATCCGAGAATATGACTTTGTACTTTTTTTTCTTTACACAGTACTCTCTTTAAAATTCTAAATATTTTCAATTGGATTTTTTCATAAGGAGCAAGCAAAAAAAATTAACGAGAGAGTGCACTTAGGAATTTCTTGAACTTGAAATCCTTGGAAGGCTCTATTTAGGATTCGAAGTAGCTCCGTAAAAGCGGACCAAATAATAATAATCCGTGTCATAGGAGTTTGAGTCCGAGTGGAAACACAGATTCCTAGACCGGCGTAAGTTTGTCGTTGGTGACGGCTTTGTTTAATCGTCACCTAATGTCTCTAATGTCCCGGTCTAACCCTTCGTTCGTCCAGGGAAATTGCCTCACGGTATAGTCCTTCTGGGAGATCTAAGCTATACCGAGCGTAAAGCCCGATCTCTGTTGTGAAGTTCTCAGCTCAACCTCGCTTTGACGTCTCTGCGTAGGATCAACTAGATTGTTGAATCAGCGAATTGCTGTTCGATGTTTGCGGAATGTACATCGATCGTCGTACGTTTATAACCACAGATCAACGGGCAGCCCGGTACAGAAAGGACGTTCAAAACCGATTGATCGAACTTGTTGGTTAATCGCATCTCACCAGAATGTATCAATAATCAGATAAAAAATATATATTTATATGTGTATTTGGCGAATTATTAATGTAATCTTAATTAGGCTGCCCGAGTAAAATTTACGGGATCGAACAAGAATCGGGAAAAGCAAAAAGATGGGTAGATGAACATTATATTTTCTTGATACGAAATAAGAACGCAAGATATATGCCACGTCTAGTATATTTTTGCATAAAATACTTCTGTCGTAATATATATGCATCTCTCTTTCTGTTTTATGCAATTATAAAAAGGATTCAATTCCCTTGAGATATTTCAAATATGTATATAGTTTTAAAAGGAGTCTATGCTGGAATAGATTGTAGCAGTTTTAGCCCGTGCTATTGGATTAAAGCGAAAAAGGTTGCTCGCTAGCAGGTTGGCTAACATATCCGACACGCAAAGCTCACTCTACTTAATACAACTTAATCCTTTTTAATTAAATACCCTCCCGATCATCTTGTCTTATCTACCGGAAGCACTCTTTTAGATTTTCTTTTTTACTAATAAACCTTGTATTGCTCGCGATAACCGAAACGCAAGATACAAGAAACGACATTCGATGTTACTAACGTTGGTAAAATTAATATCATAATCACTTACCTTAGCCAGTGTCTCTTTGTAATAGGCGTGTGACAACAGATAGCATCGTATTGATCAGCAAGCCACACTATCAAGATTATGTAGAACGCAGTGGTTGTGTCATTGAAAAATTCAGACATAAGCGCCTCCATCCCTAAAAAAGAAAACAAGCAGAAACAGGATGAATAACAATGAATGAAAACCTATTTTTTGATATTTTATATTAAATAATTTCTCTTATGTGTTTAATATTTAAAAATGATATATTTTCAAATTACAATAATATAATATTTCAAATTCAAAAATATCAAAAAGATAATCGATCTCGACGGTACGACGGATACGAGCGTGTGAGCCTATTAATATCGGATAGTTTCCACGCAATTAAAATTCCGACCGCGTGTGAGATTCGTTTTGCGTAAATTTACCGTCAATGTTCTACGGCCGTTGTGTTCTAAAAACAATGTACCGTATCGATCCTTCTTATCGTTTCACAAACGCTAAACAGTCAATCTTACTTAACGAGTGAAACATTGGATTGCGAGTTAAAATATCTGCGGACATGAGAATGCAAACGGAAATACATACGTATACAATATATTTGCCAGTTTTCTAATAAATAGTAATGATACGAGCACTCGTGGGAAATCATGCGAAAATGACAAAAGAATACTTAATATGACGCACAGCGATCGCGAGTAACAAAGAAAAGAATTCGTTCTTTTACGCGATCAACCTTTGTTTTCGCCCTGGCGAAAGCACATGGCCGAGCCGGTGCTGGATTCAGTCAGACTCCATTTAGTCGATTTTCAAAAAATACTCTCGTAAGTCGGAAAGGAGTAGACGTGCGCGTATATTACGCCGGAGATCGCCGTGGCAGTGGTAGATGAAGGCGCCCCAGGCGCGCGACCAGCAAGGATGGATGGTCCCGAGACTAAGGGCGCGACGTTAGATAATTAGTTTCTCGATCGGACACAACGCGACGGAACATGGAAAGAAAACAACGCCGCGGGAATGCTAATGAGCGGGGCTCACGTCGCTCGTATCCGGGACGTACGCAACACGGCCAAGATACAGAAGTACAAATCGACGAAGAGACGTGGTCTGACAGCGCTCACAGGGGTGGCCCGACAACGTGAGAAATTACTTCTTAAGAGAGCAGGGCGGCCGATTGTCTCGCGAAGAAAAGAAAATCACTTATGCCGCTATTGTAACAAAAAAGTAATGTTTGCATTAGGATTTTTATAAATATACAAATACTGCATATACAAATTATCGTCATTATTTTCATCTGTGTAGATCCTTCGATAAATCTGGGGTCGATTTATCCCTGTCAAAAATTCGCCGGAGACAATCGTTCAGCGCGATCTTTTCATTCACAATGTCAAACACTTTGGTGAAAAAGCTACAAATAATATTTCCGTTTATTCTTAATAAAGTGCCTTTAACAATATTTCGTGGAATTTGAATTTTATCTTCTATCTTTCGTATATGTGAAAAATAAATCAATAATTATAGTAATTTCAATGCAATAATCTTTTTCGTCTATAATTTTTCGTGTTTTCAGATACCTTAGATAATGTAATAAATATTATAAGCGATCGTAAAAAAAAGATAGAAAGAAGATGGAATTGCTTTTTCCACATTATTTCAAGCTAAGGATTGAAGCAACTTGAGATCCAATCATTCGACTTCGTTAACAACAAGCGCGTGAATCAGTTACATATTGGCCTGTACCAAAAGGATCGTTAACATCAGATAATGCGCGGATAATGCACTCGTTTAAATGCATTCTAGTCGAGCATTATCTCACCGTATAGGTAAGCCTCTAACGCGATATCCAGCCGGAGGACCATCTAACTCCCAATCATATCCCCATTCTCTTCCTCCTCGATTTTTATAAAGACACTCAAATTCCGGACACGACAAATAGTGGCTACGATCTACGTCCAGTAATCTTTCGAGATTGAAATTGCACTGGTAACATTATAATTTACATTTATTGATAATTTTCTTATGATAAAACATTAAATTTACATAGTATCCCGAGACTATTTTCTTTTTTGAAGAGCATAATTCGTCACTTGTCGCTTGTATTGAAACCATAGTCAAGCTTAAAAGCTGGAAATAAAAGGACATGAAATTTACGGTATGACCGGCAGAACCGGAAATTGCCAATGATCGCGTAAAACCGTAGTCCAAATCGAGGGCAAAACGGCACGGTTACAATTTCCCAAAACTGCCGATTGATAGCAGGTACACGAATCATAACTAATTCGAGAGCGTGACAGTGCGCACGACACGGACTCACGCGTAATTGAGTGCGCGTGTGCTTCACGCCGTGCCGTCCACGGCTCGCCGACCCCCGATGTCGATGTCGGCTGATCGAGCGTAAGCTTAGGTCTTGTAAATAGACTACCGTTCCCAAATTAATGCCTCTGTTAATTTTATGTGATAATACAAGCGATGGAAAAACGCTCCGAATACGAAATCTTTATCTCGTCTCTAAAATCAACCGAAAATTCATAGATAACAATGACACAATTTCCGCAAGTGTAGTTATATATAAAATCACTAGAACGACTTTTGCCATCTATCTTGTCTCTAAAAATGAATCAGTGTATAATCATTAATCAGTGTGTAACTACTACATTAAATAGTGATAAGTATACTACTGGTAATTAGTGACTAAGTCACTGAATTATTTAGTGAATTTTAGTTTTCACTGCTTGATGCAGTAGAATTATAATCGTGCTCAATCGTACAGCGCGTGGCGTACGCAGACGATTAGTCAGTGTTTATCAGTGAAAAATGAATTCACTGACAAAATCAGTCAAATTTCCACGGATTTATTTTTAAAAAGTTCGTATTTTCTTTAGAAATATATTTAAGATTGATGTTTGAATAGGCGGCTATCAGATTTCGACAACAGCTTTCATTGGTAATTTTAGAACTGAAATACTCAATCGTTACCAGGTTTCTAAGAAGAAAGAGTTATAGTTGAAATATTATTATTTAAGAGCACGCACCGTTGCCCCAAACTCCCGCCCATTAGTCGCGCGAAGAATTATGCGTATTTATTCGTGTGTACACCACGCAAATTCATATCCGACGCACGGCGAAATAATACTGGAATGTGCGTCGCGGGCATGTTTTCTGAAGAGGCGATAGCTAATAATGTGGTTAATCAATGGTCAACTGTGTACGGCCATCGCTCACGTGTCATCGGCATCGAGTCGAGCTTGGCCGATGCCAATATTGCGCGCAACTCGGCAAAATCCATCCCCTTTCTCTCTTCCCGTCTAATGGACATAATATTTCCCGCTGACTGACCACTGCGAGCACGTTTGAGCCTGATCGAACGCGAGATTCGATATATTTGATCGAATGCGAATAAATACGAGCGACTGGATCTTCACGGAATCCCTTTGCCAAAGATTGCTGTCGAAAGTGTCCAAATTTCGACTCACCTACTCAATGTTACTCATCGATCTCTCGTTTTTACCGTATCCCACACGAGAACTGATCTCAGATAAATTCGCGACTATCACGTGTAAAAAAAGAGTTACTCTCTAAAGATAAATCAGTGGAAATTTGACTGATTTCGTCAATGAATTCATTTTTCACTGATACCATAAACAGACTGATTATTGTCACGCGCAATACGATTGAGCCCCGCTATAATTCTACTGCATCAAGCAGTAGAAACTAAAATTCACTAAACAATTCAGTGACTAGCCACTAATTATCAGTAGAATACTTATCACTATTTGATATAGCAGTTACACACTGATAATTATACATCGGTGATTATACACCGATTCATTTTTAGAGAGTACAGCTTGTAGGACGAACTTATTCGATCTCTCGAAGATACAAGCCGTAAAGTTCTTTGAAATTAGTTTACAAAGCTCGTCGCGCGGATCTGTTACCAATAAAGATCTACGCGTATAATTATTAGCCGCTACCGCGACTGTAAATTATACGGGTCCTATCTCCGTCGGAGACACGGTTGCGTCTTGTATAACGCTCGGCTGTACAAACTCGCAGATCTCCTTTCGCGAAGTGACTGTTGACGAGATAATTAGGAGCGAAATCGTATTCGCCAAAGCATGGAAGATTTAATCAAGGACCAATCAGGACTCGCATTAACCGTCGTACATATGTCAGAAGCAGAGTGATATCGTGGAGTAGCGAATCCCGGCCAAATTATCCGCCGCTATACCAGGATCTTCGCCGCTGACGCTACATTGTGCTTTGGCGGTAGAAGCGGTTTTAGAGGGAGGGAGGCTGGGCGAGGCTGGGTGGCTATAGACTGTAGTTTAATCTGCTCTAGCCCCGTGATCTAGCCATCCCCCGTTGCATACGTCGGCACCTCGCGTACGCGGAACCGTAATCACGATAATTTGCCTAATCGCGGCATTACGAGAGCGAGTTATATTTTGCATTACGTGTGATATTGTGAAAATGCGCAACGTGATGAGAAGCTTGCTCCTCATATGGGGGCGTGTGTAAAGATATCCGGCTTTCAATCATTTCTCGGGATTTTCGGGATTTTAATTTTTACGCCACTGCTCGTTACCATCCCGTGATTATATCATATATCTAAGGCACCTTGAAATTTTGCGATCCTTTTATCGCGACGACAGTGAAGCTATTAAAAGCCATTTATCCCCTTTAATCAACAAAGGTGACGCTCGCGCTCACGCGCCTGTACAAAATATGCTAATATGTATACGGCAGCTTCGCGCGTCGACGTTGTAAGCAGATAAACGGAATGGCGCGGGTGCAACGTGTTCTGACCGTCTCTGAAAATGTGTTTACGGCATGTTAGGCGGTCGATCATGCGTCACTGATGCACAGAGGCGCCGGGATGCCTTCGTTCTTTGACGTTCCATTATGCAAAATCGTCTTCCACGTCGTACCTGATGCCAAATGCCGAACGACGCGTGGACGATTTGACGTGAATTCACGCTGATGATGCCGCAGGCACCCGCCAGACAAAATACTGCCCATCAACGACGTAAACGCAAGGACGAAAATTGAAAAAGAATATGCCGAGCCGAACACGGGCGAATAGCGTTGGGCAAACGTTACGCAAAATATCGAATGTAATCTAAATGCTAAAGTGAATAATAGCATACATTTCAAAATTATTTCGAAAATTACAAAAATACAAAGACGATTGGTGATTGATATAGAAATGCTTGCGCTCGAAAGTTCAAGAATTTTTTTTTAACAAATTATATTATTATAAAGATATCGCGAGAATATTTCCAGAACGTTGTTTTTACCCGAGAAAATTCTATAGCATTGCCGGACAGTGCGAATATAGTGCTTCCCACGCTTCTGATTATCATATAAATCGGGAAAAATTGAAAAAGCATTACAGAAATACAGAGGTACTAAAATAGAAGAAAAAAACGAGCAACGATATATATCTTCTTTGACTGTAAAGGAACGTGTGACGCAGGAGCGAGAGGGGGTTTAGAAGGCTGAGAAAGTCGTGGGATGACGGATGGAGAGAGCAGGAAGCGACATAGGAACCGGAACCTATTACTCCAGATAACAACTTCCCTAAGGCTCCCTTTCCTTCTCCTACTTCCAACTACGTTAACTCGATGTACATACATATATATGTATGTACATACACACACACACACACACACACACGTAAATATATATATTTCGATTTTTGTACATATACGATCCTCCTGGCAATTCCCGCAACAGAGGGAAAGGGGTGCGGATCCGGAAATTTACCACTTCTGTTGCCATTTCGCTTGGCTGCCTGCTGACCGCGCAACTGGTGGCATACGTATAAATGAATGGATTCCCTACTGGACTGTATGTGAACAATTTTTATTGTGAAATATAGAGTTGCAATCTTGATCTTTATTTAACCAAAATTAATGATTGGCGCTGTTATGACATTGATAGAGGTGAAGGAAAATATATCGTCGATAATGCGAGCTACAAGCTGAGACTTGAAATATATTACAATTCTCTATATGCTTGTAAATGTGCAATTTTACTGAAGATACAAAATAAGAAAAGCTAAGATTAGACGGTAAG
Source organism: Tetramorium bicarinatum (assembly GCA_928718305.1). Taxonomy (NCBI): domain Eukaryota; kingdom Metazoa; phylum Arthropoda; class Insecta; order Hymenoptera; family Formicidae; genus Tetramorium; species Tetramorium bicarinatum. The sequence goes on from OV788321.1 coordinate 20,452,808, forward strand.
TTAAAACAATATCTAATGTTTCAACATATATTGAAACATTGCAGGCATGAAAATTGGGGGGGGATAAAAATGAATTAACCAATTGAAACTCGTTCACGACTGAAGGAGATACTTCTCGAAAGAAAAAATTTATCGCGCACAAAAGTATCGCAAAAAGAGGAAAGAAAGAGTATCTTTGAATCCAGATTTGATCAATGTTCTCAAAGCCATTGGGCGGGCGGGAGGATTAGAGACGTCGTATTTTATGCAGGTCAATTGGACCATTGATATCAGTGGACACGCGAAGCGTGAAGAGGAGATATTCAGGTCGAAATGGAAATGGGTGTCGCGCGACGCCGCCGCCACTGCTGTTAAATGGGCTCCGAGCGGGTTACCCAACTGTTGCGCCTTCATCAGAAATTTATGCAGAATCCTGGGTTAACCGTCCCGGCCAATCAGCTTTGTAACCGAGCTAACGTCCTACCGGTGAGAATACAAGAGAGCAAGGGCAGTCGTGATTTAGTAAAAAGGTATTTAATATTTCACTCCCACATCGCGACCAAACTCCAACGTTCTCGCTCGAAAATTCCTCGGCCGATTGATTATTCCAGCTAAAACGAATTACCTCTCATCGAACGGCTTTCCGCTTTTAAAAAATTGCAATGTAAGGAATAAAAATAACGGACAAAAAGAGGCATGTTTGCATTCAAATGTAAAGTCCGATGAATGTGAACACTATTCAACGAAGATATTTCACTTTCCATAGAACGTGACAAGAACAAGAATAAAATATACAATACAATTAAAAAAGAGTAGCTAAGATATATGAAACTTACCCACTAATGCCAAGACCACTGTGAGTAGGGAGGCAGCGGGCAAGGACACTGTCAAGTTAAACTCCAGCATTTGTATGAGATCCACTGAAACAAATAAGAGAGAAGCGAGAATTTTAGAATTAAATTTATAGAAACACATACAAGATACAATATCTTTAATTTATTCGATTATTTCCTAGAGAAATATATTCGTCGGAACAATTTTCTGATTTTGTATAAAATATTTGAAGAAACTTGAGAAATACAACATTTTATACATACATGTGCACAACGCGTAAGTTCATCGCAAGGATAGAGCGCTATGTGGAAATCGTTATTCCGGTCGAGGAACGGCTTGAATTTAATATTTATCAGGCACAACGTGGCGAAGACTTCGCGAGCAGAAGGTTATTACGTAAGTTTAGCAACACCGTGAAGGAATCGTGTCGCGTTCGACGAGTCGACTCAAAGCTTGATACGAATTAATTTCGAAACTTCATCAATCCTGATTTAAATTCCACGGAACTTTCTATCGACGCTTTAAGCACTCCTCGTATACTTAGTATTGATTTATTTTTCACGCCCATCTTGCAGAAAAATATATCAGAGAAGGTATGCGCGTAACCTCGTGACTAATCGTTCGAAAGCACGTGGATTTATTCACGTGGACATTAAACGTAGAGAGATTGATGTTGATTTGGAGGAGCGTGACAATTTTGCATTTACAACTTGTTCGGATAATCTGCGACGCCGTCTTGCAAGTCGAGGGAGCCACAAGACTCGAGGATAAATTAAAAATTCATAATCGCATCGTTCCGTGCCGCGCCCGCCATGGGTGCAACAAAGCAATTAAAAAGTTAATACCGTCACTCGTCCAGTGGACGACCCACCGCGAGCCGCGCCTTCTTTATAGGATACGCAGTATCGTACCTTAGAAATTTGCGCGACACTCCTGGCGGTTCAATTTAATGAATTTTAGATTTTAACTTATCATCTACTAACTCTCTACCCTCCGGTTATTAAAACTTCGCCGCAATCCTTCGTCCTGTCCCGCATAATCCCCTCTCTAACCAGCGCCACGTGTATCTCTTACGTTTATTCTCTTTTTCTTCTTTTCCTTCTTCCTTTTTCACGTTAACTGCTCTATCCGTTTCGCTTCCGCTCTAATTAGACTGAATATATATCATTAAACATTGTATGCAGAAAGCACTTGTAAAGCTCACGTCTTGAGCAGCTGAATTATAATATACTAAGCTTTACTGATACTAATGAAATCGTAATTTATTCAATACCGAGAAAGTTTAATGCAAAGTTTACACTTCTTTAATTTTTATTTGCATTAATAATTTGCATTAATAATCGAAACATATAAATATATAAACAATTAATTCTAAAGTGTACAATTCGAGCTGGATCATAGATAACACAGAACAATTAAAAATTTTATATTACAATCGCAAAACTGATTTGTATATATTCGAATATCTAAATAGAAAATAGCAAAATACGAGAAAAGAAATGGCGAAAGAACAACAAGAAAAAAAGTCTAAAAGTCATTATTAATAAAAATAGACCAACGAAAATATCATAAATATAAAAGCGGAGAATGAAACACAGCGAAACTTTGTCGGCTATAAACTGTCTGACATGAAACACCCAAAACTCGCAAATGGATGAAGGAAGCATGCCGCCCTTCACGCTGTTTTTCTATGCAAATTTGTATTTCAAACGATTAACCTGCGAAAATAACTTCCCTCGATGCCCCTGTTTAAACTTTCAAGTTACTCTTTCTTTTTTTAAGCTAATTCCTGAACTGGCCATGAAAAAAATTATCAAGCACACGCCATTTTATCAAACTTACCAAAAACAGCGATTAAATTAAAATCAAAACTCATCGATCCATCGATGATTAAGTTTTTTCAAAATTAACTATTGTTCCAGAAAATCATATATTACAAAAAATTTAAATTATTAGTTACTCGCAAATGTGATTTAAGTACAAAGTGAAAACTAAAAATTTGTAAAAATTAAGAAAACCTTCTTAAAAATCAAGAAAATGCGAACGTTGAATAGTATCTTAAGTATATATATTTCAAGTCAAATCAAACTTTTTTGAAAACAGCTCGAAATTAATTTTGACAAAATAACGAAGCTAACAGACAAATAAATAAATTAGTACAACGTACATTAATCCTAATTAATAAACAATAAGAGTGAAAAGGAATATAAAATATACAATGTTTATGAAAGGAAAAATTGCATTTATAGTCAAGTAGGTGGTTTTTAGAATACAGAATTGTATGATAGATAGTCTTGGTTTATCATTTTCATTATCTTATCAATGATATTATTCACGATGACAATACGATAAAATAATATATCTCTATAAACTCATAAAAAGCTCCTATCAATATTAAAAAGATATCTCACAGAAATATCAATCAATAATAAGTTCTTATATGTAATTGTTTTGTGCTAATAATTAAGATTAATTGCACATTTTGCAATGACTAGGTATAATGTATTGTTTTCCTTATTTTTTTATATATACTATCTATTATATACTATCAAGAGAAAAAATTGTATCTGAATAACAATCTTCAGACCGTGTCAAATGATATGACGTATCGAATGTTTTTATTACAATTTACATCATTATAATTCGGTTTAGATTTCATATACCTCACATAATAAAAGAGTGAATTTTCATTACAATAAATTTTTAAAAATCCTACTTATATATACACACATATATATATATATATATAGATTTTTAAAAATTTATATATATATATATATATATATATACATATATATATAAAATATATATACATATATATGAAAACATTATAAACGCGCACATGCAATAGTGAATCACGTTACGTTGGCTTCACTGTTTTATTTTATTTATATTTAAAAAACTATAACATTAAATGCTTCAATGTACAATGAATTACAAGATACACATAATTTGAACAAAAAACTTTAAAAGAAAAAATATCGAAAAATGCGCAGTAAGAATGTGCACTCTTACATAAAAAATTAACGATAACAGCTCTATTATTTCTACTATATCATTTACAAGTTACATAAAGCAATTAAAAGAATAAGTACATCGAGTAGAGTTTACAAAAACATAATGTTTTAACATTCAATTTTTTTAAATTCCTTATTAACAAAAACTTGGTCATTCGCTATAAACATAATGACGTAATACATCGCAAATAAAATACTGTATACTTCAATGATCTTTCAAAATTGCACGCGTTGAATATCCTGAAAGTTAAAAATACAGCGACATTTTTCTAAGGACAACTACATCGTAAAATAATACACTGCGTACAAAATTTTCAAGTTTTCCTCTTCTCCAAGCCAATCCAGAATCCACCAACAGGTTCCAATCTAAACTCATTTTTATCGTATACGATTGGTTCGACGGTTTTTTCTACAGTCTTCAGAGTGAACTTTTGTAAAAGATGAGCTATCACAATCTTAGTCTCCATGAGAGCAAACCGATTGCCGATGCATTTTCTAGGTCCATGACCGAATGGTAGATATGTGTATGGTAAAATGTTGTCCTTGTTCTCGTCACTGAATCTTTCAGGATCGAACTTATCCGGGTTCGGAAAGTATTGTGGATCGCGATGTAAACCATAAACGGGAAACATCAACACTTGGTTAGGTTCGACGATCACATTCTTGCATCCTGGTTGCGACGGAGGAAGTTCGTATCTCTTAGTGCAAAGTCTATCGGTTAAAATCGCCGGTGGAAACTTTCTCAGAGTCTCAGAAACCACCATATCCATATAAGGCATCTTCGACATCGACTCGTAAGAAATCTTACCGTTTTCGTCAGCAAAACGATGCACTTCTTCCCGCAAACGATCTTGTATACCTTGATTAACTGCCAGTTCATGAGCAACGAAACACATCAGCGTCGAAGATGTGTCGAAACCAGCGAAGAAGAAGACGAATGCTTGCGAAACGATGTCTTCCAGTGTCATTTTTAGACCTGCGCCTTCTTTGTCTCGGGCCTGCATTAATAAATGAATCATATCCGGTCTGACGATATTTTTCTCTTCCCGCTCTTTGATAGTTTCCTCCACAACCTTCTTGAAAAATGTGGACGTAGCCGCTGGAAACACGCTGATACCAAGGAATTTAGCGAGCCGTGGAAACGAACGTACGAATATGAACTTGAACATCGTAAAAAATCCAGAAGAAAATTTAGAAGCTTCCACTCCTCTTACATAAAATTCGTTGTCTGGATCCTTCATAGAATTCACGTTTATGCCAAAGGCTGCCGTGGCGATTACATCCGTAGTGTACCGTCTGAAGGCCTCCTTCGTTTCGATCGGATGACAGATTTCCGGATGATCGACCAAATAATTAACGAAATTGTTAGAGCACTCCGATATCAAATCATACATGAACTTCATCTTGCTAGCGGTGAAAGAAGGGCTCAATGTATTCCTCATTTCTTTCCAACGATCTCCGCGCAAGGAGAAGACGTTCTTCCCGAACAGAGGTTCCACGCTTTCGTCAGCGAAACTGCGATGATCCGGGAAGGATTCAAAATCCTTCACCATGATGTCTTTAATCAGTTCAGGATCGCGCAACAGCACGGCAGGCGTGGCAAAATCTATGATTCCAACATATTTAGCGTTTGGAAAGTAATTGTATACAAATTGGAAATAATCAACGAAACTTATGCCACGTATAAACACTTTCCAAGCAAACAATTGAGATAACAGTGAATCTGGGAAATAAGGTACTCCTTTATTCCTCCAGTACAAAAATGTACGACGTATCCAAACAACTGCTCGCAGGATACCAATGACGACCAAAGTAGTCAATAATAGCGTAAATGGCGACGAAAACCACGACGAATCCATCGTGATGCGACGGTGTAATACGCAAACAAGATACTTCGTCGAGCGCGGCGTAGAACGTTATAAATAGGAACGTGTTGCGCGGATCTTATCATGACTGAAACGAAGGTGGGTGGGGAGTTCTCGGCATTACCGCGATGATATATGTTGCATCAGTCATTGCACAAGAGAGTAAATCCGCATAAATTTTTTTAACACATTGTTTAATACATTGACTTAAAAATCAAAGATTAATTCAAAAATATTTATTTCATGTTTTAATCAAAATTGGCAATATTTTCGACGAAAAAATAATTTTAATGATTACATAAATGTCATTAATTCATCGTGTCCTTTTGACACTTGAGTATAGTAAACTTAATATCTAACTGAGATATAGAGCGAGAGATAAATATAAATAATAAAAATTCAAAATATAACTAAAGTATATAAAATAAAGTTTCATTTTCTAAATTGTCAATTGTTTTGGAGAAATGAAATATAAATATCAAATATCTTTCTATGTGACTTTTCTAAAGGAGATTTAATCACTAAATTAGATTCTTGTCCTCGATCGCACAATGCAACATGCATGCAAAATATTTATAACAAACTTTAGTTAAATTTTATAAAACAATATCTTATTAAATTACTATACTCTTAACTAATGTACTCGAGGTAATCTCGAGTTTATGCAAATGTTGAACAGCATCTTAAGTCCTATACATGTATAACATACATATATGTATACATATGATATTTATTATACATAGGTACATATACTGGAACCTCTCGAAAGTAAACCTCGAAAGAGAGAGAATAATCTATCCCTTCCATGCGCCTAGACACGCAATAGGCCACTCCTTATGCAATAGGAGTAGGGATAATGAAACAGCGACGTAACGATGTCAACATTGCTGCGAGCGCATGCTCTTCCGGCAGCATAAATGTAAAAAAAATAATGGGTGAAACAATACAATTCACAGCCCTGAAAGTAACAGAAGAGAGTTACCTTGTAAGAGTATACCAAAGCCCCCTATGGTATACTTTTGAGAGATTCCAGTGTATATGTATATACATTCAGCTTACAAAAATAATTTGAAAATTATATAAATATATACCAACAAATATTATTTTAAAAATCATCTGTCAAGTTGTAATACAAGTCAAGTCGAATCAAAACTTTTCTGAAAGTCAGTCGAAATTAATTTTGACAAAATGACAAAGATAAAAATAAAAAATAAAAAAATTAGTACAACCTACATCAATCCTAATTAATAAAAAAATAAGAATAAAAAGGAAGATACAATATACGATGTTTATAAAAATATAAATTGCATTTGTAGATAGGTAATTTTTAAAATCCAGAACATTGCAATAGAATATCTTAACTTATCTTATTTTTATCTTATACCTATCGTCATCGATAATATTATCATTCACAATAACAATATGATAAAATAATATTATATTTCTATAAGCTCATAAAAAACTCTTACCAACATTAAAAAGAATCACAAATATAATTAACAGCAAATTCTTATTTGTAACTGTTCTGTGCTAATAATTAAATTAACATGTGTGTTTAGAATTAAATGAGATAGAGTAACAGGCGCGGCTTTTCCGTTAGCCGAATCACGCAGCTGCGAACTGAAAATCATGAGACAGAAGAATGTCTTGCGTCAGCGCTGGTTCGCGCTCCAGTCAGTCGCGTAAAAGCTTTGCGAGGATACAGTCAGATCCTCCCGACAGGCGTTTTCGAAAATATTCGTCGCTCATGGATTACCATTGTATTTCGTCATAATAAACAGCATTTGGGCAAACTTAGTTAAGAGTGCACAGTTCGTCATCCATCAACTATAGCTTGTCCCGCCAGTGAGAATCACTAGAGTGAATCCTGATCCCTTCGATTTCATCGTAAACAGTGTGCATCTTACACTGACTAGATATAATGAATTGTTTTCCTTATTTTATATATCATTTAAGTCCATAGAATAAATTATATTTGATTAATAATCTTCCGAACATGCCAGACGGCATGAAGTGTCAAATGATTCTTTAATTCAGTATAATTTAATTCTTTAGATTTTGCATATCTAATATAACAAACTGGTCAATTTTGATTACATTAGAAATTAAATAATCCTATTTATAAAAAAATATTACAAATCACATATGTAAGAATACAGCATATTGCGTCGACCCTATTAGTAATATCGTTTCGTTATAATTAAATTTAAAAAATTTATTATAATATTAAACGCTTAAGTTTACAATAAGTTACACGATACAAATAATTTAAATTAATAAACAATTTTGAAAAAAATGTAAATGATGCACGACAGGAATATTCACTCTAACATAAGAATTAACGATATTAACTCTATTCATTCATTACTTCTACCATGCCACTTAGCGACAAGTGGATGTTATGTAAAGCATTATAGACAATCGGCACAATCGAGTAGACGAGAATCTACGCTAACACGATGTTCATCGTAATATTTAATTTTTTTCCTTAATTTCTTTTTAGCAAAAACTCTGTCAGCTGTTTTACCTATAACGACGCAATAAATGACAAGTAAATCATACTGTATATTTCAATGATCTTCCAAAGTGGCGTACACAAGTTGAGTATCTTCAAAGATAAAAATGAAGCGGTATTTTTTCAAGGACAACTATATCATAAAATAATATTTTGCGTGCAAAGTTTTTAAGTTTCTCTCTTCTCCAAGCCAATCCAGAATCCACCAACAGGTTCCAATCTAAACTCATTTTTATCGTATACGATTGGTTCGACGGTTTTTCCTATAGTCTTCAAAGTAAACTTTTGTAAAAGATGAGCTATCAGAATCTTAGTCTCCATGAGAGCAAATCGATTGCCGATACATTTTCTCGGTCCATGACCGAATGGTAGATAAGTGTATGGTAAAATGTTGTGTTTGTTCTTGTCGCTGAATCTTTCGGGATCAAACTTATCCGGATTCGGAAAGTATTGCGGATCGCGATGTAAACCATAAACAGGAAACATCAACACTTGGTTAGGTTCGACGATCACTTTCTTGCATCCTGGTTGCGGCGGAGGAAGTTCGTATCTCTTAGTGCAAAGTCTATCGATTAAGATCGCCGGTGGAAACTTTCTCAGAGTCTCAGAAACCACCATATCCATATAAGGCATCTTCGCCATGGATTCGTAAGAAATCTTACCATTTTCGTCGGTAAAACGATGAACTTCTTCGCGCAAACGATCTTGTATACCTTGATTAACTGCCAGTTCATGGGCAACAAAACACATCAGCGTCGAAGATGTACTGAAACCAGCGAAGAAAAAGATGAAGGCTTGCGAAACGATGTCTTCAAGTGTCATTTTCTGACCTACATCTTCTTTGTCTCGAGCCTGCATTAATAAATGAATCATATCCGGTCTGATGATATCTTTCCCTTCCCGCTCTTTAATAGTTTCCTCCACGACTTTTCTGAAAAATTTGGACGTAGCCGGTGGAAACAGGCTGATACCAAGGAATTTAGCAAGCCCTGGACACGAACGTACAAATATGAACTTCAACATCGCAAACAATCCAGAAAAAAATTTGGAAGCTTCCACTCCTCTTATATAAAATTCGTTGTCTGGATTCTTCATAGAATTCACGTTTATGCCAAAGGCTGCCGTGGCGATTACATCCGTAGTGTACCGTCTAAAGGCCTCCTTCGTTTCAACTGCACGACAGATTTTCGGATGATCGACCAAATAATTAACGAAATTGTGAGAGCACTCCGATACTAAATCAAACATGAACTTCATCTTGCTGGCGGTGAAAGAAGGGCTTAATGTATTCCTCATTTCTTTCCAATGATCTCCGCGCAAAGAGGAAATATTCTTCCCTAACAGACGATCCACGCTTTCGTCGGCGAAACCGTGATGATCAGAGAAAGATTCAAAATCCTTCACCATGACCTCCTTAATCAATTCAGGATCGCGCAACAATAAAGTAGGCGTAGCAAAATCTATAAATCCAACATATTTAGCGCTTGGAAAGTAATTGTAGGCAAATTGGAAATAATCAACAAAACTTATGCCACGTATACACATTCTCAAAGTCAACAATTGAGATGACAGTGAATCTGGGAAATAAGGTACTCCTTTATTCCTCCAGTACAAAAATGTACGACGTATCCAAGCAACTACTCGCAGGATACCGATGACGACCAAAGTAGTCAATAATAGCGACGAAAGCCACGACAAATCCATCGTAATACAACGGTGTAACACAAACGAGATACTTCGTCGAGCGCGGTGTAGAACGTTATGAATAGGAACGTGTTGCGTGGATCTTATCATGGCTGAAAAGAAAGTGGGTGGGGAGGTCTCGGTATTATTGCGATGATGTGTTGCATCAATCATTGCACGAGATATGTTAGTCAGTTTAAATCCGCATGAATTTTTTGATAATTGTGACTCAAAAGGCAACCATTAATCTAATTCGAAGAAATTCATTTCACGTTTCAATAAATATTAACGATATTTTCGATGCGAAAATAGTTCCTAATGATTACGTAACTGTCATTAGATTCATCGTGTGCTTTTTGCACTTGAGTATAGTAAACTTAATATCTAACAGAGATATAGAGCGAGATAGATATAATTAATAAAAATTCAAAGTATAAATAAAGTATATAAAATAAAGTTTCATTTTCTAAATTGTCAATTGTTTTGGATTAATAAAATATAAATATGAAATATCTTTCTATGTGACTTTTGCAAAGGAGATTCAATCATTAATTTAGTTTCTTGTCTTCGATCGCACAATGCAACATGTACGCAAAATATTTATAACAAGCATTAGTTAAATTTTATAAAACAACTTCTCAATATTTGATTAAACTAATGAACTCTTAACTACTGTACTCGAGTTAATCTCGAATTGATGCGAACGTTGAACAGCATCTTAAATCCGTATATACATATACAACATACATATATGTATACATATGATACTTATTATACATACGTATATACACTTCCCGAAAATAAACCTCTAAAGAGAATAATCTATCCCTTCCATGCGCCTAGACACGCAATAAGCTACTCCTAGGCAATACAAGTAGCAATAATGAAACAGCGACGTAATGATATCAACATCGCTGCGAGCGCATCTTCTTCCGGCGGCGTAAATGTAAATAAAATAATGGGCGAAACAATACTTTCCACGGCCCTGAAAGTTTCAACAAAAGAGAGGGTAACCTTGTAAAACTATACCAAAGCCCCGTATAGTATATTTTTGAGAAGTTTCCCAGTGTGTATGTATATACACTCAGCTTACAATAATTATTGTTTGAAAATTATATGAATATATAGCAACAAATTCTTATTTTAAAAGCCGTTTACTAAATTGTAATACAAGTCAAGTCAAATCAAAACTTCTGAAAATCGCTCGAAATTAATTTTGACAAAGTGACAAAGTTAAAAAAAAATTAAAAAATTAGTTAAACATACATCTATCATAACTAATAAAAAATAAGAATGAAAAATAAGATACAATGTACGATGTTTATAAAAATATAAATTGCCTTTATAGACAGGTGATTTTTAAAATCCAGAACATTGCAATAGAATATCTTAAGTTATTATATTTTTATTATCTTATAACTGTCGTCATCAATATTATTATCATTCACAATAACAATATGATAAAATAATATTATATTTCTATAAGCACAAAATACACATAATTTAAATTAATAAAAAACTCCTACCAACATTAAAAAGAATCAGAAATATAATTAACAACAAATTCTTATTTATAATTGTTCTGTGCTAATAATTAAATTAATTGCACATTTTACACTGACCAGATATAATGAATTGTTTTCCTTATTTTATATACCATCTGAGCCCATAGAATAAATTATATCTGATTAATAATCTTCACAACATGTCAAACGGCATGAAGTATCAAATGCTTCTTTAGTTCATTAAAATTTGATTCTTTACATTTTACATATCTAATATAATAAAATGGTCAATTTTAATCACATTAGAAATTAAATAATCCTATTTATAAGAAAAATATTACGAATACACATATGCAAGAGTATAGTATATTTCGTCGACCCTATTACTGATATCATTTTGTTATAACTAAATGAAAAATATTTATTATAACATTAAACGCTTAAATTTACAATGAGTTACAAAATACACATAATTTAAATTAATAAAAAATTTTGAAAAAAGTGCGAATGATGCGCGACAGGAATATTCACTCTAACATAAGAATTAACGATATTAACTCTATTCATTCATTACTTCTACCATGCCACTTAGCGACAAGTGGATGTTATGTAAAGCATTAAAGACAATCGGCACAATCAAGTAGACGAGAATCTACGCAAACACGATGTTCATCGTAATACTTAATTTTTTCTTTAATTTCTTTTTAGCAAAAACTCTGTCAACTGTTTTACCTATAATGACGCAATAAATCACAAATAAATCATACTGTATACTTCAATGAGCTTCCAAAGTTGCATACACAAGTTGAGTATCTTCAAAGATAAAAATGCAGCGGTATTTTTTCAAGAACAACTATATATCATAAAATAATGTTTTGCAAAGTTTTTAACTTTCTCTCTTCTCCAAGCCAATCCAGAATCCACCAACAGGTTCCAATCTAAACTCATTTTTATCGTACACGATTGGTTCGACGGTTTTTCCTATAGTCTTCAGAGTAAACTTTTGTAAAAGATGAGCTATCACAATCTTAGTCTCCATAAGAGCAAATCGATTGCCGATACATTTTCTCGGTCCATGACCGAATGGCATATAAGTGTACGGTATAATGTTGTCTTTGTTCTCGTCGCTGAATCTTTCGGGATCAAACTTATTTGGATTCGGAAAGTATTGTGGATCGCGATGTAAACCATAAATGGGAAACATCAACATTTGGTTAGGTTCGACGATCACATTCTTGCATCCTGGTTGCGACGGAGGCAGTTCGTATCTCTTAGTGCAAAGTCTATCGGTTAAGATCGTCGGTGGATACTTCCTCAGAGTCTCAGAGATCACCATATCCATATAAGGCATCTTCGACATCAATTCGTAAGAAATCTCATCGTTTTCTTCAGCAAACTGTTTCACTTCCTCGCGCAAACGATCTTGTATACCTTGATTAACTGCCAGTTCGTGGGCAACTAAACATACCAGCGTCGAAGATGTGTCGAAACCAGCGAAAAAAAAGCTGAAAGCTTGTGAAACGATGTCATCCAGTGTCATTTTCTGACTATCACCTTCCTTATCACGAGCCTGCATTAATAAATGAATCATATCTGGTCGGACGATATTTTTCTCTTCCCGCTCTTTAATAGTTTCCCCCACGACTTTCTTGAAAAATTTGGACGTAGCCGATGGAAACACGGACATACCAAAGAATTTAGCGATCCGTGGACATGAACGTACGAATATGAACTTCAACATATTTAGGAAACCAGAGGAATATTTGGAAGCTTCCACTCCTCTTACATAAAATTCGTTGTCTGGATCCTTCATAGAATTCACGTTTATGCCAAAAGCTGCCGTGGCAATTACATCCGTAGTGTACCGTCTAAAGGCCTCCTTCGTTTCGATCGCATGACAGATTTCCGGATGATCGACTAAATAATTAACGAAATTGTGAGAGCACTCCGATATCAAATCAAACATGAACTTCATCTTGCTGGCAGTGAAAGAAGGGCTTAATCTGTTCCTCATTTCTTTCCAACGATCTCCACGCAAAGAGAATATGTTCTTCCCGAACAGAGGTTCCACGTTTTCGTCAGCGAAACTGCGATGATCCGGAAAAGATTCAAAATCCTTCACCATGACGTCTTTAATCAGCTCAGGATCACGTAATAGCACGGCAGGCGTGGCCATATCCATGAGTCCCACATATTTAGCGTTTGGAAAGTAATTGTATAAAAATTGGAAATAATCAACAATACTTATGCCACGTATAAATACTTTCCAACCCACCAATTGAGTTGATAGTGAATTTGGCAGATAAGGTATGCCTTTATCCTTCCAGTAAGAAAATGTACGATGTATCACAGTAACGAGTCGCAGGATGCCGATGACGACCAAAGTAATCAATAATAGCATAAATGGCGACGACAGCAACGACGAATCCATCGTGATGCGACGATGTAATAGGCAAACGGAATACTTCGTCGGTCGCGGCGTAGAACGTTATAAATACGTACGTGTTGCGCGGGTCTTATCATAACTGAAACGAAGAGAGGGGAGTTCTCGGCATTATTGTGATGATATGTTTTATCAGTCATTGCACGAGACATATTAGTCAATTTAAACCGGCATAATTTTTTTTAGACATCGTAACTCAAAAGTCAATCATAAATCTAATTCGAAAAAATTTATTTCATGTTTCAATAAAAATTAATGATATTTTCGTTGCAAAAATAGTTTCTAATGATTACATAACTTTCATTAGAGTTCATCGTGTGCTTTTTGCACTTGAGTAGAGTGAACTTAGTACCTAACAGAGCCATAGAACGAGATACATATAATTAATAAAGATTAAAAATATAGCTAAAGTGTATGAAAAAAATATTTCATTTTCTAAATTGTCAATTGTTTTAGAGAAATAAAATATAAGTATGAAATCCTTTCTATATGAGTTTTACGAACGAGTCGATCGTAGTCTCATTATATTAGTTTCTTGCATTCGATCACACAATTCAACATACAAATATTTATGATGAGTATCAGTTTATTAAACTGTATAATATCTTCATAATATCTTATTAAATTACTGTACACATAGCTTGAGTTAATTCGGCTTAAGTGAACGTTAAACAGCATCTCAAGTACTGTACATATATGTATGTATACAATTGATACTTATTATACATTATACATAATGTATACAATAAATATATATTATGCATACATATACATATGTACATATATATTCAACAGAGAAAAAGTATTATTTGAATATTGTATAAGTATATAACAATAGATATTATTATTTTAAAAATCATTTGCCAAGTTGTAATGCAAGTCGAGTCAAATCAAAACTTTTCTGAAAATCGTTCGAAATTAATTTTGACAAAATAACAAAGTTAATAAAAAATAAATAAAAAATAATTCAACCAATTCTAATTAATAAAAAATAAATAAAATGGAATATAAAATGTACAATATATAAATATATAAAATATTTTTGTGAAAGGACAAATTGCACTTATAGATAAGTAGATGGTTTTTAAAATTCAGAACATCGTGCGACAGATAGCTTTGATTTATCTTATTTTCATTATCTTATCATTGTCGCCATCGATATTATTATCATTCGCAATGACAATATGATAAATAACATTATGTTTTTATAAACTCATATAGAACTCCTATCAACATTAAAAAGAATCTCTCAGAAATTTCATTATCAAGAACAAATTCTACTTCGTAACTGTTCTGTACTGATAATTAAAATTACCTGCGCATTTTGTACTGACTAGATATAATGAATTATTTTCCTTATTTTATATATACTATCTGGAAGAAGGAGAAATTTTATCGAATATAAAAATTCATGTTGCTTATAATACATCATATCTGAGCCCATAGAATAAATTAAATCTGATTAAATCTCAACAATCTTCAGAACATAGACGGCATGAAGTGTCAATATGTTTTTTAGTTCATTATAATTAGATTGTTTAAATTTTAGATTAATATAATAAAATAAAACTAATATAATAAAAAAAATGAATTTTTATTATTACATTACATTACAAGTTTAGATTAGAAATTAAAAATATCCTAATTATAAAAAATATAAAAACATAAATACATATAAGCAAGAGCATAACATGTTGCGTCGACTCTATTACTGATATCGCTTTGTTATAACTAAATTAAAAAATTTATTATAACATTAAACGCTTAAATTTACAATGAGTTACAAAATACACATAATTTAAATTAATAAAAACTTTTGAAAAAAATGCGAATGATGTGCGATAGGAATATTAACGCACTTAACATAAATAATTACATAAAGATATCAACAATATTCATTCATTATTTCTGCCATACCACTTTGCGACAAATGAATGTTATATAAAGCATTAAAGACGATCGGCACAATCGAGTAGACTTGAGAATCTACGCAAACACGATGTTCATCGTAATACTTAATTCTTTTCTTAATTTCTTCTTAGCAAAAACTCTGTCAGCTGTTTTACCTATAATAACTCAATAAATCGCAAATAAATCATATTGTATACTTCAATGATCTTCTAAAGTTGCATACACAAGTTGAGTATCTTGAAAAATGAAAATGTGGCGATATTTTTTCAAGGACAACTATATCGTAAAATAATATCTTGCGTGCAAAATTTTTAAGTTATCTTCTCTAAGCCAATCCAGAATCCGCCAATAGGTTGCAATGTAAACGCTCTTTTATCGTATACAATTGGTTCGACAGTTTTCTCAGTAGTCTTAAGAATAAACTTTTGTAAAAGATGAGCTATCAGAATCTTAGTCTCCATGAGAGCAAATCGATTGCCGATACATTTTCTAGGTCCATGACCGAATGGCATATAAGTATACGGTAAAATGTTGTCTTTGTTCTCGTCGCTGAATCTCTCGGGATCGAACTTATCCGGGTTCGCAAAGTATTCTGGATCGTGATGTAAAGCATAAATGGGAATCAACATTACACTATTAGGTTCGAGGATCACATTCTTGCACCCTGATTGTGACGGAGGCAGTTCGTATCTCTTAGTGCAAAGTCTATCGGTTATGAATGACGG
Organism: Tetramorium bicarinatum; assembly: GCA_928718305.1. NCBI lineage: Eukaryota > Metazoa > Arthropoda > Insecta > Hymenoptera > Formicidae > Tetramorium > Tetramorium bicarinatum. The sequence goes on from OV788321.1 coordinate 20,469,285, forward strand.
TGGATACTTCCTCAGAGTCTCAGAGATCACCATATCCATGTAAGGCATCTTCGATATCATTTCGTAAGAAATCTTACCGTTTTCGTCGGCAAAACGATGCACTTCCTCGCGCAAACGATCTTGTATACCTTGATTAACTGCCAGTTCATGGGTAACGAAACACATCAACATCGAAGATGTGTCGAAACCAGCGAGGAAAAATATGAAGGCTTGCGAAACGATGTCATCCAGTGTCATTTTCTGATCTACACCTTCTTTGTCTCGGGCCTGCATTAATAAATGAATCATGTCCGGTCTGACGATATTTTTCTCTTCCCGTTCTTTAATAGTTTCCCCCACAACGTTCTTGAAAAATTTGGTCGTAGCTGCTGGAAACATAGTCATACCAAAGGATCTTGCGAGCCGTGGACACAAACGTAAAAATATGAACTTCAACATCGTTAAAAATCCAGTAAAAAATTTGGTAGCTTCCACTCCTTTTACATAAAATTCATTGTCTCGATCCTTCATAGAATTCACATTTATGCCAAAGGCTGCCGTGGCGATTACATCCGTAGTGTATCGTCTAAAGACCTGTTTCGTTTCAATAGCATGACAGATTTCCGGATGATCAACCAAATAATTAACGAAATTGTGAGAACATTCGGATATCAAATCAAACATGAACTTCATCTTGCTGGCGGTGAAAGAAGGGCTTAACGTATTCCTCATTTCTCTCCAACGATCTCCGCGTAAGGAGCCGACGTTCTTGCCAAACAATGGTTCCACGCTTTCGTCAACAATACTGCGATGATCATGGAAAGATTCAAAATCCTTCACCATGACGTCCTTAATCAGCTCAGGATCGCGCAATAACACGGCAGGCGCGGCAAAATCTATCATTCCAACATATTTAGCGTTTGGAAAGTAATGGTACATATATTGGAAATAATCATTCACACTTATGCGACCTAGAAACAGCTTCCAACCGTGCAGTTGAGATGATAGCGAATCTGGCAGATAAGGTACGCCTTTCTTCTTCCAGAAAATATATGTACGATGTATCACAACAAGAACTTGCAGGATGATGATGACGATCAAAGTAATCAATAATAGCGTAAATGGCGACGAAAACCACGACGAATCCATCGTGACGCGACGGTGTAATAAGCAAACGGGATACTTCGTTGGACGCGGCGTGGAACGTTATAAATATGTACGTGTTATCATGACTGAAATGAAGATGGGAGGGGAGTTCTCGGTATTATTGCTCGGTATGATATATGTTACATCATTAGATGTCAGATATATTAGTCATTTTAAATCGGCATAGATTTTTTAATACATCGTGACTGAAAAGTCAATCATTAATCTAATTCGAAAAAAAATATTTCATGTTTCAGTAAAAATTGACAACATTTTCAATGCAAAAATAGATTCTTAATGATCACATAATTGTCAATAGCTTCATAGTGATTCGTACTTGAGTATAGTGAATTGAATACCTGACTGAGCCATAGAGCGAGAAAGAAATAACTAATATAAATTAAAATATAACTAAAATGTATGTAATAAAAAGCGTTATTCTCTAAACCATCAACTCTTTTGGAGAAATAGAATATAAATATGAAAGTCTTTCTGTACGACTTTTACGAGATTCGATCGTAAGTAATCTCATTGAATTAGTTTATTGTTTTGAAAATCGCACAACGCAACATACATGTAAAATATTTATGATAAGCATCAGTTAAGTTTTATAATATCTACATAATAACTTATTAAATTTCTGTATTAATAACTCCAGTTAATCTCGAAGTTATGCGAATGTTAAAGCATTAACAGCATTTAAGTACTATTATTATTATACATACATATATGTATACGTTATATATACGTTATATATACAATATATTACATATATACATATATATTATATATATGTATATATGTATATATTCAGGTTAAGAAACCTATTATTTGAATATTTTATGAGTATACAGCAACAAATTATTTTAAATAATTTTAAATCATTATTTTAAAAACCGTTTCCTAAGTTGTAATACAAATCAAATTGAACCAAAACGTTTCTAAAGATTGCTCAAAACTACTTTTAATAAAGTTACAAAGTTAACAAGGAAATAAAAAATTGATACAACGTACATCAATCCTAATTAATAAAAAACAAAAATAAAAAGAAAGATAAAGTACAATGTATGTTTATGAAAAGATAAATTGCATTTATAGATAGGTGGGCAGTAAGTGGTTCTTACAATCCAGAATATTGTGTGATAGATAGTATTGGTTTATCTTATTTTCATTATCTTATCACTGTCGATAATATCATTCACGATGACAATATGATAAAATAATATTACATTTCTGTAAGCTCATAAAATACTCCTTATTAACATTAAAAGAATATCTCTCAGAAATATCACAATCAATAACAAATTCTTATTTGGCCATTTCATGCCGACAATTAAGATTAACAACGCATTTTGCTCTGACTAGACATAATGTATTATTTTCCTTATTTTTTCATTTTTATATATTATCTGAGTCCATAAAATTATATCTATAAAATTATATTAACAACCTAAAGAACATGTCAGACGGTATAAAGTGTCAAATGTCTTATCATTATAATTAAAATGTTTAAACTTTAAATATCTAATAATATAAAATGGTCTATTTGGATTACAATAGAAATTTAAAAATAGTATTTGTAATAAAAATTTGTTTAAAATAATTAATATTTGTAAAAATATTATAAATACACATATGCTACAACATAGCACGTAGCGTCGGTCTTACTAGTGATATTGTTTTATTACATATATTCACATTAAAAATACCTATCATAATATTAAATGTGAAAACTTACAATGAATTACAACATACACATAATTGGAATTAATAAGAAGAAATTTCGTAAGAAATAAGTTTGAGAGATGCTCAATAGGAACATTAACTCCTACAAAAAGAATTAACAATATCAATTCGATTATTCCAATCATAACACTTTGCAACAAGTGGAAGTTGCGTAAAGCATTAAAGATGATCGACACAATCGAGTAGGCTTAAGAGTCTGCGCAAACATGATGTTTATAGTAATATTTAACTTTTTTATTCCTTATTAGCAAAAACTTTGTCATTCGCTTTAAATATAATGATGCAATACATCGCAAATAAATCTTATTGTATAGTTAAATAATCTTCCAAAGTGCATGTACACGATAAATATCTTAAAAGTTGAAAATGCAGCAATATCTTTCAAGCGTTCAAGCACAATTATATCGTAAAATAATGTATTGCATACAAAATATTCATGCATTTCTTTTCTCCAAGCCAATCCAGAATCCGCCAACAGGTTCCAATCTAAACAATTTTTTATTGTATACGATAGGTTCGACAGTTTTTTCCGTAGTCATCAGAGTAAACTTTTGTAAAAGATGAGCTATCAGAATCTTCGTCTCCATAAGAGCAAATCGATTGCCGATACATTTTCTAGGTCCATGACCAAATGGTAGATACGTATACGGTAAAATGTTGTCTTTGTTCTCGTCGCTGAACCTTTCGGGATCGAACTTATCCGGGTTCGGAAAGTATTGTGGATCGCGATGTAAAGCATAAACGGGAAACACCAATATAGTATCAGGTTCGAGAATCATATTCTTGTACCCTGGTTGTGACGGAGGCAGTTCGTATCTCTTAGTACAGAGTCTGTCGATGAAGACCACCGGTGGATACTTTCTCAGAGTCTCAGAGATCACCATATCCATATAAGGCATCTTCGACATCGAGTCGTAAGAAATCTCACCGTTTTCTTCGGCAAAACGCTGCACTTCTTCGCGCAAACGATCTTGTACACCTTGATTAACTGCCAATTCATGAATAACGAAACACATCAGCGTTGAAGATGTATCGAAACCAGCGAAGAAAAAGATGAAGGCTTGCGAAACGATGTCTTCAAGTGTCATTTTTTGACCTATACCTTCTTTGTCTCGAGCCTGCATTAATAAATGAATCATATCTGGTCTGACGATATTTTTCTCTTCCCGCTCGTTGATAGTTTCCTCCACGACCTTCTTGAAAAATTTGGACGTAGCCGATGGAAACACGCTGATACCAAGGAATTTAGCGAGCCGTGGACAGAAACGTACAAATATGAACTTCAACATCGTTAGCAATCCGGAAGAAAAATTGGTAGCTTCTCCTCCCCTTATATAAAACTCGTTGTCTCGATTCTTCATAGAATTCACGTTTACGCCAAAGGCTGCCGTAGCGATTACATCCGTAGTGTATCGTGTGAAGGCCTCCTTCGTGTCGATTGCATGACAGATTTCCGGATGATCGACCAAGTAATTAACGAAATTATGAGAGCATTCCGATATTAAATCAAACATGAACTTCATCTTGCTGGCGGTGAAAGAAGGGCTTAATGTATTTCTCATTTTTTTCCAACGATCTCCGCGCAAGGAGAAGACGTTCTTGCCAAACAATGGGTCCACGGTTTCGTTAATGAAACTGTGATGATCCGTAAAAAATTCAAAATCCTTCACCATGACATCTTTAATCAGCTCACGATCGCGCAATAGCATGCTAGGTGAGCCAAAATTCATCATTCCAACATATTTAGCGTCCGGGATGCAATAATATAAATTTTGGCAGTAATCAGCGAAACTTATGCGACCCAGAAACCCTTTCCAAATCACCAGAAAAATTGATAGCGAATCTGACACACTAGGTACACCTTTATTCCTCCAGTAAAAAAATGTATGACGTATCAGAGCAACAACTCGCCGGATGCCAATGACGACCAGAGTAATCAATAATAGCGTAAAGGGCCACGAAAGCAAGGCCAAATCCATCGTGACAGAACGGTGTAACAGACAAACACGATACTTCGTCGGACACGGCGTAGAACGTTATACATACGTACGTGTATTACGCGGATCTTTTCATGGCTGAAACGAAGGTGGAAGGGGAATTCTCGGTGTTATTATATGTTGCGTCAGTCATTGCACGAGATGTATTAATCAGTTTAAGTGGGCGTGAATTTCACTACATCGTGACTGAAAAATCAATCATTAATCTATTATAATTCGGAAATATTCATTTCATGTATAAAAATTGACGATGTTTTCGATTTAAAAATAGTTCCTAATGATTACATAATTGGTACTAGATTCATCGTGTGCTTCTTGCACTTGAGTATAGTGAATTTAATATCTGAGCAAAATAGAACGAGATAGAAATAACAAATACACATTTTCAAAAATAGCTAAAACGTATGAAATAAAAAGTTTTCCAAATCATCTATCGTTTTCGAGAAATAAAACATAAATATCTTTCACATTTTTCTATACGAGTTTTGCAAAGGAAATTCGATAGTAATGTCATTAAATTAGTTTCTTGTATTCGATCGCACAATGCAACATACACGCAAAATATTTATTCACAACTAATGTGAGCATCAGTTATACACACACATACACTATGTATAATATCTTCATAATATCTTATTAAATTACTGTACTCATAAGTCGAGTTAATCTTAAATTTATGCGAACGTTAAACAGCATCTTAAGTACTATACATGTGATATTTATTATACACATTATATATAATATATACAAATACATATTATACATACATATATATATATGTGTGTGTATATTTGTATATATATTCAGCTTACAAAAATTATAACTTAAATACTGTATAAATACATAGCGAAAAATTATTATCTTAAAAACTGTTTCCTAAGTTGTAATACAAGTCAAATCAAATCAAAATTTTTCTAAAAATCGCTCGAAATTAATTTTGATAAAATGACAAAATTAAACAATTAAAAATTAAAAATTAGCACAACCTGAATCAATCCGAATTACTAAAAAATAAGAATTGAAAGGAAGACAAAATATACGATGTTTATCAAAAGATAAATTGCACGTATAGATAGGTAGGTGATTTTTAAAATCCAGAACATTGTGCTATAAACAGTCTCAGTTTATCTTATTTCTATTATCTTACAACTGTCGTCATCAATATTATTACCATTCACAATAACGATATGATAAAATAATATTATATTTCTATAAGCTCATAAAAAACTCCTATCAACATTAAAAAGAATAAAAAATATCACAATTAATTAAAGACAAATTCATATTTGTAATTGTTCTGTGCTAATAATTAAATTAACTGCACGTTTTGCACTGATCAAATATAATAGTTTGTTTTCCTTATTTTATATACCATCTGAGCCCATAGAATAAATTATCTAATTAATAATCTTCAGAACATGTCAAATGGCATGAAGTATCAAATGCTTCTTTAGTTCATTAAAATTTGATTCTTTACATTTTACATATCTAATATAATAAAATGGTCAATTTTAATCACAATAAAAATTAAATAATCCTATTTATAAGAAAAATATTACAAATACACATATGCAAGAGTATAGTACATTTCGTCGACCCTATTACTGATATCGTTTTGTTATAACTAAATGAAAAAAATTTATTATAACATTAAACGCTTAAATTTACAATAAGTTACAAGATACACAAAATTTAAATTAATAAAAAATTTTGAAAAAAGTGCGAAGGATGCGCGACAAAAATATTCGTTCTTAATATAAGAAATAGCGATATTAACTTTATTCATACATTACTTCTACCATGCCACTTAGCGACAAGTGGATGTTATGTAAAGCATTAAAGGCAATCGGCACAATCGAATAGACTTGAGAAACTACGCAAACACAATGTTCATCATAATACTTAATTTTTCCTTAATTTCTTTTTAGCAAAAACTCTATCAGCTATTTTAATAATGCAATAAATGACACATAAATCATACTATGTACTTCAATGATCTTCCAAAGTTGCATACACAAGTTAAGTATCTTCAAAAATAAAAATGCAGCGGTATTCTTTCAAGAACAACTATATCATAAAATAATATTTTACGTGCAAAGTCTTTAAGTTTCTCTCTTCTCCAAGCCAATCCAGAATCCGCCAATAGGTTGCAATGTAAACTCTTTTTTATCGTATACAATTGGTTCGACAGTTTTTTCAATAGTTTTAAGTGTAAATTTTTGTAAAAGATGAGCTATTAGAATCTTAGTCTCCATAAGAGCAAACCGATTGCCGATACATTTTCTAGGTCCATGACCAAATGGCAGATAAGTGTACGGTATAATGTTGTCTTTGTTCTCGTCACTGAATCTTTCGGGATCGAACATATCCGGGTTCGCAAAGTATTGTGGATCGCGATGTAAAGCATAAATAGGAATGAACATTACACTATTAGGTTCGAGGATCACACTCTCGCACCCTGATTGTGACGGAGGCAGTTCGTATCTTTTTGTGCAAAGTCTATCAGTTAAGAACGACGGTGGATACTTTCTCAGAGTTTCAGAAATCACCATATCCATATAAGGCATCTTCGATATCATTTCGTAAGAAATTTTACCGTTTTCATCGGCAAAACGATGCACTTCTTCGCGCAAACGATCTTGTATACCTTGATTAACTGCCAGTTCGTGAGCAAGGAAACACATCAGTGTTGAAGATGTATCGAAACCCGCGAAGAAAAAAATGAAGGCTTGCGAAACGATGTCATCCAGTGTCATTTTCTGATCTACACCTTCTTTGTCTCGGGCCTGCATTAATAAATGAATCATATCCGGTCTGACGATATTTTTCTCTTCCCGTTCTTTAATAGTTTCCCCCACAACGTTCTTGAAAAATTTGGTCGTAGCTGCTGGAAACATAGTCATACCAAAGGCTCTAGCGAGTCGTGGACACGAATGTAGAAATATAAACTTCAACATCGTTAGAAATCCAGAAGAAAATTTGGTAGTTTCCACTCCTTTTACATAAAATTCGTTGTCTTGATCCTTCATAGAATTCACACTTATGCCAAAGGCTGTCGTGGCGATTACATCTGTAGTGTACCGTCTGAAGACCTGTTTCGTTTCGATAGCATGACAGATTTCCGGATGATCAACCAAATAATTAACAAAATTATGAGAACATTCGGATATCAAATCAAACATGAACTTCATCTTGCTGGCGGTGAAAGAAGGGCTTAATGTATTCCTCATTTCTTTCCAACGATCTCCGCGCAAGGAAAAGATGTTCTTGCCAAACAATGGTTCCACGCTTTCGTCAACAAAACTGCGATGATCAGGAAAAGATTCAAAATCCTTCACCATGACGTCTTTAATCAGCTCAGGATCGCGCAATAACACGGCAGGCGCGGCAAAATCTATCATTCCAACATATTTAGCGTTTGGAAAGTAATGGTACATATATTGGAAATAATCATTCACACTTATGCGACCTAGAAACACCTTCCAACCGTGCAGTTGAGATGATAGCGAATCTGGCAAATAAGGTACGCCTTTCTTCTTCCAGTAAGTATATGTACGACGTATCACAACAAGAATTTGCAGGATAATGATGACGACCAAAGTAGTCAATAATAGCGTAAATGGTGACGAAAACCACGACGAATCCATCGTGATGCGACGGTGTAATAAGCAAACGGGATACTTCGTCGGACGCGACGTGGAACGTTATAAATATGTACGTGTTATCATGACTGAAATGAAGATGGGAGGGGAGTTCTCGGTATTATTGCTCGGTACGATATATGTTGCATCAGTCATTAGACGAGATATATTAGTCATTTTAAATCGGCATAGATTTTTTAATACATCGTGACTGAAAAGTCAATCATTAATCTAATTCGAAAAAAAATATTTCATGTTTCAATAAAAATTGACAATATTTTCAATACGAAAATAGATTCCTAATGATTACATAATTGTCAATAGCTTCATAATGATTCGTGCACTTGAGTACAGTGAATTTAATATCTGACTGAACCATAGAACGAGAAATAACTAATATAGATTAAAAGATAACTAAAATGTATGAAATAAAAAGTTTCATTATCTAAACCATCAACTCTTTTGGAGAAATAAAATATAAATATGAAAGTCTTTCTGTACGACTTTTACGAGATTCGATCGTAAGTAATCTCACTGAATTGATTTATTGTTTTGAAAATCGCACAACGCAACATACATGTAAAATATTTATGATAAGCATCAGTTAAGTTTTATAATATCTACATAATAACTTATTAAATTACTATATTAATAACTCCAGTTAATCTCGAAGTTATGCGAACGTTGAATAGCATTAACATTTAAATATTATACATACATATATATATGTACGTTATACATATATGCTACAATATATTATATATATAAATATATATTTTATATGTATATATGTATATATTTAGGTGTAAAAACCTATTATTTGAATATTTTCTGAGTATACAGCAACAAATTATTTTAAATAATTTTAAATCATTATTTTAAAAACCGTTTCCTAAGTTGTAATACAAATCAAATTAAACCAAAACATTCCCAAAAATTACTCAAAATTACTTTTAATAAAGTGACAAAGTTAACAAAGAAATAAAAAATTGATACAACGTACATCAATCCTAATTAATAAAAAACAAAAATAAAAAGGAAGATAAAAATACAATGTATTTTTATGAAAAAATAAATTGCATTTATAGATAAGTGGGCAGTAAGTGGTTTTACAATCCAGAATATTGTGTGATAGATAATATTGGTTTATCTTATTTTCATTATCTTATCACTGTCGATAATATCATTCACGATGACAATATGATAAAATAATATTACATTTCTGTTCTAAGCTCATAAAATACTCTTTATTAACATTAAAAGAAAATCTCTCAGAAATAGCACAATCAATAACAAATTCTTATTTGGACATTTCATGCTGACAATTAAGATTAACAACGCATTTTGCCCTGACGAGACATAATGTATTATTTTCCTTATTTTTTACATATTATCTGAGTCCATAAAATTATATCGGATTAACAACCTAAAGAACATGTCAGACGGTATGAAGTGTCAACAAATGCCTTATCATTATAATTAAAATGTTTAAACTTTAAATATCTAAAATAAAATTGTCTATTTTGATTACAATAGAAATTTAAAAATTGTATTTATAAAAAAAAATAAAAATTTGTATTAAAAAAGTAAATACTTATAAAAACATAACATAAAAATATTATAAATACACATATGCTATAACATAGCACGTACCATCGATCTTATTAGTGATATTGTTTTACTACATATATTCACATAAAAAAAATACCCATCATAATATTAAATGTGAAAACTTACAATAAATTACAACATACACATAATTGGAATTAATAAGAAATTTCGTAAGAAATAAGTTTGAGAGATGCTCAATAGGAACATTAACTCCTACAAAAAGGATTAACAATATCAACTCGATTACTCCAATCATAACACTTCGCAACAAGTGAAAGTTACGTAAAGCATTAAAGATGATCGACACAATCGAGTAGGCTTAAGAGTCTGCGCAAACATAATGTTTACAGTAATATTTAACTTTTTTCCTTATTAGCAAAACTTTGTCATTCGCTTTAAATATAATGACGCCATACATCGCAAATAAATCTTATTGCATAGTTTAATAATCTTCCAAAGTGCATGTGCACGTTAAATATCTTAAAAGTTGAAAATGCAGCAATATAATTCCAAGCATAACTATGTCATAAAATAATGTATTGCATATAATTGCATATAAAATATTTATGTTTCTCTTTTCTCCAAGCCAATCCAAAATCCGCCGACAGGTTCCAATCTAAACAATTTTTTATTGTATACGATAGGTTCGACAGTTTTTTCCGTAGTCATCAGAGTAAACTTTTGTAAAAGATGAGCAATCAGAATCTTCGTCTCCATAAGAGCAAACCGATTGCCGATACATTTTCTAGGTCCATGACCAAATGGCAGATAAGTATACGGTATAATGTTGTCTTTGTTCTCGTCGCTGAACCTTTCGGGATCGAACTTATCCGGGTTCGGAAAGTATTGTGGATCGCGATGTAAAGCATAAACGGGAAACACCAATATAGTATCAGGTTCGAGAATCATATTCTTGTACCCTGGTTGTGACGGAGGCAGTTCGTATCTCTTAGTACAGAGTCTGTCGATGAAGACCACCGGTGGATACTTTCTCAGAGTCTCAGAGATCACCATATCCATATAAGGCATCTTCGACATCGAGTCGTAAGAAATCTCACCGTTTTCTTCGGCAAAACGCTGCACTTCTTCGCGCAAACGATCTTGTACACCTTGATTAACTGCTAATTCGTGTGCAACAAAACACATTAACGTCGAAGATGTGTCGAAACCAGCGAAGAAAAAGATGAAGGCTTGCGAAACGATGTCATCCAATGTCATTTTCTGTTTGACACCTTCTTTACCTCGAGCTTGCATTAATAAATGAATCATATCCGGCCTGACGATATTTTCCTTTTCCCGCGTTTTAATAGTTTCGCCCACGACTTTCTTGAAAAATTTGGACGTTGCCGATGGAAACATACTCACACCAATAGATCTTGCGAGCCATGGACACGAACGTAAAAATACGATCTTGATCATCGTTAGCAATCCAGAACCAAATTTGGTAGCTTCCAATCCTCTCATATAAAACTCGTTGTCCCGATTCTTCATAGAATTCACGCTTACGCCAAAGGCTGCCGTAGCGATTACATCCGTGGTGTACCGTGTGAAGGCCTCCTTCGTGTCGATCGTATGACAGATTTCCGGATGATCGACCAAGTAATTAACGAAATTATGAGAGCATTCCGATATTAAATCAAACATGAACTTCATCTTGCTGGCGGTAAAAGAAGGGCTTAATGTATTTCTCATTTCTTTCCAACGATCTCCACGCAAGGAGAAAACGTTCTTGCCAAACAATGGTTCCACGCTTTCGTCAATGAAAATTCGATGATCCGGAAAAAATTCAAAATCCTTTACCATGATGTCTTTAATCAGCTCAGGATCGCGCAATAGCACGGCAGGCGTACCAAAATCCATCAGTCCAAAATATGTAGCGTTCGGAAAGTAACAGTATAAATGTTGGCAGTAATCAGGGAAACTTATGCGACCCAGAAACACTTTCCAACTCACGAGGAAATTTGATAGCGAATCTGGCAGACAAGGTATGCCTTTATTCTTCCAGTAAAAAAATGTATGATGTATCAGAGCAACAACTCGCAGGATGCCGATGACAACCAGAGTAGTCAATAATAGCGTAAAGGACCACGAAAACAACGACAAATCCATCGTGACACAACGGTGTGACAGACGCGATACTTCGTCGGGCACGGCGTAGAACGTTATACAGACGTACGTGTTTTACGCAGATCTTTTCATGCGGCTGAAACGAAGGTAGGGGGGAAATTCTCGCTATTATTATGATGATATGTTACGTCAGTCATTGCACGAGTTGTATTAATCAGTTTAAGTGCGCGTGAATTTCTGAATACATCGTGACTGAAAAATCGATCATTTATCATTATTATAATTCGAAAAATTCACTTCATGTATCAATAAAAATCGATAATGGTTTTGTTACGAAAATACTCCCTAATGATTACGTAACTGTCATTAGATTCATCGTGTGCTTTTTGCATGTGAGTATAGAGTATTTAATATTTGAGCAATAGAACGAGATAGAAATAACAAATACACATTTTTAAAAATAACTAAAGGGTATAAAATAAAAATTTCATTTTCCAAATCATCTATTGTTTTCGAGAAATAAAACATAAAGTATCTTTCTATACGACTGTTGCGAAGGAAATCTGATAGTAGTCCCATTAAATTAATTTCTTCTAATCGATCGCACAAAGCAACATATATGCAAAATATTTATTCACAATTGATGAAAGTCAGTTAAATTTTATATATACACATATGTATATATATATATATATATATATATATATATATATATATTCATAAAATCTTATTAAATAACTGTACTCATAACTCAAGTTAATCTTGAGTTTATGCGAACGTTGAACAACATCTTAAATGCTATACATGTATAAATATGAGATTTATTATACACATATAATATATACAAATATATATTATACATACATTAGTATTTATATATATGTATATATATTCAGGTTACAAAAATTAAAATTTAAATATTGTATAAATATATAGCAACAAATTATTATCTTAAAAACTGTTTCCTAAGTTGTAATACAAGTCAAATCAAAATTTTTATGAAAATCGCTCGAAATTAATTTTGACAAAATGACAAAATTAACAAAAATTATAATTAACAAAAAAAAATTAAAAACTTTGTATAATCAATCATAATTAATAAAAAATAAGAATTAAAAGGAAGAAAAAATATACAATGATTTATGTGAAAAAATAAATTGCATTTATAAGTAGGTAAGTGATTTTTAAAATCCAGAACACTGTGCGATAGATAGACTTGGCGTCACTTATTTTCATTAAATTATGGATAATATCACTGGATAATATCATCCGCGATGACAATACGACAAAATTATATTATATTTCTATAAGTTCATAAAGACTCCTCATTAACATTAAAGTGATATCTCGCAGGAATATCACAATCAATATCTAATTCTTTTTATAATTTTTCCATGCTGATCATTAAGATTAAATGCGCATACTGACTAGATATAATGGATTGTTTCCATATTCTTTTCCTTTTTATATACTATCTGATTCCATAGAATTAATAAATGGAAATTATATCTAATTAACAATCTTCATATCAGATCGTATAAAGTGTCAAATGCTTCTTTTTAGTTCATTATAATTAGACTGTTTAAGTTTTACATATCTAACACAATAAAATGGTAAATTTTGTTTATATTAGAAATTTAAAAATCCCATTAATAAAAAAGATAATAATACTACTATAAATATACTTATAGATTTATAATATTATAAATATTATAAATATATTATAAATATTATAAATATAAAAAGATAATAATAATATAAATATATCCAATATATAATAGCATGTTGCGTCGACACTATTACTGATATTGTTTTATTATATTTATATTTAAAAACTTATAACATTAAATGTTTAAATTTACAATAAAATAAAAGATACATAATTCGAATTAATAAAAAATTTTGAAAGGAAAAAGTGCGCAATAAGAATATTTGCTTTACATAAAAAATTAACGAAAACAATTCTATTATTTCTATCATGCTACTTAGCGACAAGTGGAAGTTACGTAAAACATTAAAGACAATCATTACAATCAAATAGACTTGAGAGTATATACAAACATGATGTTCATTCTAATACTTAATTTTTTAAAATTCTTTATTAGCAAGAACTCTCATTCATTTTAAATATAATGACATAAGATATCGCAAATAACTCTTATTGTATACTTCAATCTTCCAAAGTGCATACACACGTTGAATATATTAAAAGTTGAAAATGCGGCAATGTTCTTCCAGATACAACTATATTATAGAATAATGTATTACAAAATATTCAAAATATTCAAGTTTCTCTTTTCTCCAAGCCAATCCAGAATCCACCAACAGGTTCCAATCTAAACTCCTTCTTACTGTATACGATTGGTTCGACGGTTTTTTCCGTAACTTTCAGAGTAAACTTTTGTAAAAGATGAGCAATCAGAATCTTAGTCTCCATAAGAGCAAATCGATTACCGATACATTTTCTAGGTCCATGACCAAATGGCAGATAAGTGGACGGTAAGATGTTGTCTTTGTTCTCGTCGCTAAATCTTTCGGGGTCGAATTTATCCGGGTTCGGAAAGTATTGTGGATCGCGATGTAAACCATAAATGGGAAACATCAACACTTGATTAGGTTCGACGATCACTTTCTTGCATCCTGGTTGCGACGGAGGCAGTTCATATCTCTTAGTGCAAAGTCTATCGGTAAACATCATCGGTGGATACTTTCTCAGAGTCTCAGAGATCACCATATCCATATAAGACATCTTCGACACCGAGTCGTAAGAAATCTTGCCGTTTTCGTCGGCAAAACGCAACACTTCCTCACGTAAATGATCTTGTACATCTTGATTAACTGCCAGTTCATGGGCAATGAAACACATCAACGTCGAAGATGTGTCAAAACCAGCGAGGAAAAATATGAAGGCTTGTGAAACGATATCATCCAGTGTCATTTTATGACCTACATCTTCTTTGTCTCGGGCCTGCATTAATAAATGAATCATATCCGGTCTGACGATATTTTTCTCTTCCCGCTCTTTAATAGTTTCCCCCACCACCTTCTTCAAAAATTTGAACGTAGCCGGTGGAAACATGCTGATACCAATGGATTTAGCTAGCCGTGGACACGAACTTAGAAACATGAACTTGAGTATCGTTAGCAATAAAGAAGAAAATTTGGTACTTTCCCTTCCTCTTACATAAAACTCATTGTCTCGATCCTTCATAGAATTCACACTTATGCCAAAGGCTGCCGTGGCGATTACATCCGTGGTGTATCGTCTGAAAGCCTCCTTCGTTTCGATCGCATGACAGATTTCCGGATGATCGATCAAATAATTAACGAAATCGCGAGAGCAATCCGATATCAAATCAAACATGAATTTCATCTTGCTGGCGGTGAAAGAAGGGCTTAATGTATTCCTCATTTCTCTCCAACGATCTCCGCGTAAGGAGAAAACGTTCTTGCCAAACAGCGGGTCCACGTTTTCGTCAAAGAAACTTTGATGATCCGTAAAAGATTCAAAATCCTTTACCATGACATCTTTAATCAGCTCAGGATCGCGCAATAGCACGGTAGGCGTGCCAAAATTTATCAGTCCAACATATTTAGCATTTGGAAAGTAATCGTATAAATATTTCAAGTTATCAACGATACTTGTGCGACCCAGAAGAGCTTTCCAGTCCATCAGAAGAGATGATAGCGAATTTGGCAGATAAGGTACGCCTTTATTCGTCCAGTAAAAATATGTATGATGTATTAGAGCAACAACTCGCATAATGCCGATGATGACCAGAGTAGTCAATAGTAGCGTAAAGGGCGACGAAAGCAACGACAAATCCATCGTGATGCGACAGTGTAATACGCAAACGAGATACTTCGTCGAGCGCGGCGTAAAACGTTATGAATAGGAACGTGTTGCGCGGATCTTATTATGACTGAAACGAAGGTGGGTGGGGAGTTCTCGGTATTATTATGATAATATGTTGCGTCAGTCACTGCACGAGATATATTAAAATCAGTTTGAGTGCGCATGAGTTTTTGGACAAATCGTGACTGAAAAATCAATGATTAATCTAATTTAATAAATTCATTTTATGTGTCAATAAAAATTGATAATGTATTCGATGCGAAAATAATTCCTAATGATTACGTAATTGTTATTAGGTTTATCGTGTGGTTCTTGCACTTGAGTATAGTGAATTAAATATCTAACTGAACTATAGAACGAGATGACAAATACAGACTTAAAAGAAAAGCTAAAGCGTGATGAAATAGTTTCATTTTTTAAATCGTTAACTGCTTTCAAGAAATAAATATAAATATCTTTCATATTTTTCCTATATGACTTTTCCTATATGACTTTTGTAAAGAAGATTCATTACCAGTCTCATTAAATTAGTTTCTTGTATTCGATCGCACAATGCAAAATATTTACATGTATGCAAAATATTTATTCACAACTGATGAGAATCAGTTAAATTATATATATATATATATATATATATATATATATATATATATACATATATATATAAAATATCATCATAAAATCTTATTAAATAACTGTATTCATAACTCGAGTTAATCTTGAGTTTATGCGAACGTTGAACAGCATCTTAAATGCTATATATGTATAAATATGATATTTATTATACACATATGATATATACAAATATATATTATACATACATTAGTATTTATATGTATGTATATATATATTCAGGTTACAAAAATTAAAATTTAAATATTGTATAAATATATAGCAACAAATTATTATCTTAAAAACTGTTTCCTAAGTTGTAACACAAGTCAAATCAAATCAAAATTTTTATGAAAATCGCTCGAAATTAATTTTGACAAAATGACAAAATTAACAAAAATTGTAATTAACAAAAAAAATTAAAAAATTTGTACAATCTACATCAATCATAATTAATAAAAAATAAGAATTAAAAGGAAGATAAAAGATACAACGGTTTATGTGAAAAGATAAATTGCATTTATAGGTAGGTAAGTGATTTTTAAAATCCAGAACACTGTGCGATAGATAGACTTGGCGTAAGTTATTTTCATTAAATTATCACTGCGGATAATATCATTCGCGATGACAATACGATAAAATAATATTATATTTCTGTAAATTCATAAAGACTCCTCATTAACATTAAAGTGATATCTCGCAGGAATATCACAATCAATACCTAACTCTTTTTATAATTTTTCCATGCTGATCATTAAGATTAAATGCACTGACTAGATATAATGGATTGTTTCCATATTCTTTTCCTTTTTATATACTATCTGATTCCATAGAATTAATAAATGGAAATTATATCTAATTAACAATCTTCATATTAGATCGTATAAAGCGTCAAATGCTTTTTTAGTTCATTATAATTAGATTGTTTAAGTTTTACATATCTAATACAATAAAATGGTAAATTTCGATTATATTAGAAATTTAAAAATCCCATTAATGAAAAAAATAATAATACTACAAATATACTTATAGATTTATAATATTATAAATATTATAAATATATTATAAATATTATAAATATAAAAAGATAATAATATTATAAATACACATGTCCAATATATAATATAGTATGTTGCGTCGACTCTATTACAAATATTATTTTATTATATTTACATTTAAAAACTTATAACATTAAATGCTTCAATTTACAATAAAATAAAAGATACATAATTTGAATTAATAAAAAATTTCGAAAAGAAAAAGTACGAAAAGTGCGCGATAAGAATATTCGCTTTACATAAAAAATTAACGAAAACATTTCTATTATTTCTATCATGCTACTTAGCGACAAATGGAAGTTATGTAAAACATTAAAGACGATCATTACAATCAAATAGACTTGAGAGTATAAGCAAACATGATGTTCATTCTAATACTTAATTTTTTAAATTCTTTATTAGCAAGAACTTTCTCATTCATTTTAAGTATAATTTTAAGTATAATGACATAAGATATCGCACATAAATCTTATTGTATACTTTAATCTTCCAAAGTCCATACACAAGTTGAATATATTAAAAGTTGAAAATGTGGCAATATTCTTCCAGGTACAACTATATTATAGAATAATGTATTACAAAATATTCAAAATATTCAAGTTTCCCTTTTCTCCAAGCCAATCCAGAACCCACCAATAGGTTCCAATCTAAATTCCTTTTTTTTGTACACGACTGGTTCGACGGTTTTTTCCGTAACTTTCAGAGTAAACTTTTGTAAAAGATGAGCAATCAGAATCTTAGTCTCTATAAGAGCAAATCGATTACCGATACATTTTCTAGGTCCATGACCAAATGGCAGATAAGTGAACGGTAAGATGTTGTGTTTATTCTCGTCGCTGAATCTTTCGGGATCGAACTTATCCGGGTTCGGAAAGTATTGTGGATCGTGATGTAAAGGATAAATGGGAAACATCAATACATTGTCAGGTTCGACGATTACATTCTTGTATCCTAGTTGCGACGGAGGCAGTTCGTATCTCTTAGTGCAAAGTCTATCGGTAAACATCATCGGTGGATACTTTCTCAGAGTCTCAGAGATCACCATATCCATATAAGACATCTTCGACATCGAGTCGTAAGAAATCTTGCCGTTTTCGTCTGCAAAACGCAGCACTTCCTCACGTAAACGATCTTGTACATCTTGATTAACTGCAAGTTCGTGGGCAACGAAACACATCAACGTCGAAGATGTGTCAAAACCAGCGAGGAAAAATATGAAGGCTTGTGAAACGATATCATCCAGTGTCATTTTTTGACCTACATCTTCATTGTCTCGGGCCTGCATTAATAAATGAATCATATCCGGTCTGACGATATTTTTCTCTTCCCGCTCTTTGATAGTTTCCCCCACGACCTTCTTGAAAAATTTGGACGTAGCTACTTGAAACAAAGTAATACCAAAGAATCTTGCGAGCCGTGGACACGAACGTAGAAATATAAACTTGAGTATTAATAGAAATCCAAAAGAAAATTTGGTAGCTTCCACTCCTTTTACATAAAATTCGTTGTTTCGATCCTTCATAGAATTCACACTTATGCCAAAGGCTGCCGTGGCGATTACATCCGTGGTGTATCGTCTGAAAGCCTCCTTCGTTTCAATCGCATGACAGATTTCGGGATGATCAATCAAATAATTAACGAAATCGCGAGAGCAATCCGATATCAAATCAAACATGAATTTTATCTTGCTGGCGGTGAAAGAAGGGCTTAATGTATTCCTCATTTCTCTCCAACGATCTCCGCGTAAGAAGAAGACGTTCTTGCCAAACAGCGGGTCCACGTTTTCGTCAAAGAAACTTGGATGATCCGTAAAAGATTCAAAATCTTTTACCATGACATCTTTAATCAGCTCAGGATCGCGCAATAACAAGATAGGATGGCCAAATTTCATCATTCCAACATACTCAGCGTTTGGAAAGTAATCGTATAAATATTTCAAGTTATCAACGATACTTATACGACCCAGAAGAGCTTTCCAGTCCATCAGAAGAGATGATAGCGAATTTGGCAGATAAGGTACGCCTTTATTCGTCCAGTAAAAATATGTATGATGTATTAGAGCAACAACTCGCATAATGCCGATGATGACCAGAGTAGTCAATAGTAGCGTAAAGGGCGACGAAAACAACGACAAATCCATCATGATGCGACGGTGTAATACGCAAACAAGATACTTCGTCGAGCGCGGCGTAGAACGTTATGAATAGGAACGTGTTGCGCGGATGTTATTATGACTGAAACGAAGGTGGGGAGTTCTCGGTATTATTATGATAATATGTTGCGTCAGTCACTGCACGCGATATATTAGAATCAGTTTGAGTGCGCATGAGTTTTTGGACACATCGTGACTGAAAAATAAATGAATAATCTAATTTAATAAATTCATTTTGTGTCAATAAAAATTGATGTTTTCGATGCGAAAATAATTCCTAATGATTACGTAATTGTCATTAGATTTATCGTGTGGTTTTTGCACTTGATTATAGTGAATTAAATATCTAATTGAGCTATAGAACGAGATGACAAATACAGACTTAAAAGAAAAGCTAAAGCGTATGAAATAGTTTCATTTTCTAAATCGTTAATGCTTTCGAGAAATAAATATAAATATCTTTCATATTTTTCCTATATGATACTTTTGTAGAGAAGATTCATTACTAGTCTCATTAAATCAGTTTCTTGTATTCGATCGCACAATGCAACATACATGCAAAATATTTATTCACAACTGATGTAAGCATCCGTTAAACACACACATACACACTCTATGTATAATATCTTCATAATATCTTATTAAATTACTGTACTCATAACTCATAACACAAGTTAATCTTGAGTTTATGCGAATGTTGAACAGCATCTTAAGTGCAATACATGTATACATATGATAATTATTATACACATTACATATAATATATACAAATATATATATTATACATACATATGTATTTATGTATATGTATGTACATATATTCAGGTTACAAAAATTCAGGTTACAAAAATTATAATTTAAATATTGTATAAATATATAACAACAAATTATTATATTAATAAAAATTGTTTCCTAAGTTGTAATACAAATCAAATCAAATCAAAATTTTTATGAAAATCACTCGAAATTAATTTTGACAAAATGACAAAATTAACAAAAATTGTAATTAACAAAAAAAATTAAAAAATTTGTACAATCTACATCAATCATAACTAATAAAAAATTAGAATTTAAAAAAAAGATAAAATATATAGTTTATGTGAAAAGATAAATTGCATTTATAGATTAGTAAGTGATTTTTAAAATCCAGAACATTATTCGATAGTCTTGGTTTAACTTACTTTCATTAACTTGTCACTGCGGACAATATCATCTACGATAACAATACCATAAAAAAATATTATATTTCTATAAGCTCATAAAAAAACTCCTCGTGAAAATTAAAATTATCTCGTAGGAATATCAATCAATAACTAATTCTTTTTTGTAATTTTTCCATGCTGATGATTAAAATTAAGTGCGTATTTTGTACTAGATATAATGGATTGTTTCCATACTTTTTTCCTTTTTAAATATCATCTAAGTCCATCGAATAAACTATATCTGATTAACAATCATATCAGGCGATGTAAAGTGTCAAATATTTTTTTAGTTCATAATTAGATTGTTTAGGTTTTACTATCTAACACAATAAATTTCGATTATATTAGAAATTTAAATGCTATTAATAAAAAAGATATAAATATTACAAATCCAAATATCCAATATATAACATAGTGTATTGCGTCGACTCTATTAATGATACTGTTATGTTATATTTAACTTTACAAACTTATAACATTAAATGCTTAAATTTACAAAAAATTACAAAATGTGAAATTATTAAAAAATTTCGAAACAAAAAAATGCGAAAAGTGCGCGATAAAAATATTCTCTTTTATATAAAGAATTAATGAAATTAACTCTATTATTGCTGTCATGTCACTTAGCGACAAGTGGAAGTTACGTAAGGCATTAAACACGATCATCACAGTCAAGTAGACTTAAGAGTCTATGTGCAAACATGATGTAATACTTAAATTGTAATACTTAAATTTTTTTAATTCCTTATTAGCAAAAACTTTCTCATTCGGTTTAAATATAATGACGTAATGCGTCGCAAATAAATCTTATTGTATACTACGATAATATTCCAAAGTGCATACACACATTGAATGTCTTAAAAGTTGAAAATGCAGCACTATTCTTCCAGTCACAACTATATTATAGAATAATTACAAATATTATAAAATATTCAAGCTTCTCTTTTCTCCAAGCCAATCCAGAATCCACCAACAGGTTCCAATCTAAACTCCTTCTTACTGTATACGATTGGTTCGACGGTTTTTTCCGTAACTTTCAGAGTAAACTTTTGTAAAAGATGAGCAATCAGAATCTTAGTTTCCATAAGAGCAAATCGATTGCCGATACATTTTCTAGGTCCATGACCAAATGGCAGATAAGTGTACGGTATAATGTTGTCTTTGTTCTCGTCACTGAATCTCTCGGGATCGAACTTATCCGGGTTCGGAAAGTATTGGGGATCACGATGTAAAGCATAAGCGGGAAACATCAATACATTGCCGGGTTCGACGATCACATTCTTGCACCCTAGTTGCGACGGAGGCAGTTCGTATCTCTTAGTGCAGATTCTATCGGTAAACATCATCGGTGGATACTTCCTCAGAGTCTCAGAAACCACCATATCCATATAAGACATCTTCGACATCGAGTCGTAAGAAATCTTACCATTTTCGTCGGCAAAACGATTCACTTCCTCGCGCAAACGATCTTGTACATCTTGATTAATTGCCAGTTCGTGGGCAACGAAACACATTAATGTCGAAGATGTGTCGAATCCAGCGAAGAAAAAGATGAAGGCTTGCGAAACGATGTCATCCAGTGTCATTTTTTTACTTACACTTTCTTTGTCTCGAGCTTGCATTAATAAATGAATCATATCCGGTCTGACGATATTTTTCTCTTCCCGCTCTTTAATAGTTTCCCTCACGACCTTCTTGAAAAATGTGTACGTAGCCGGTGGAAACACGTTGATACCAATGGATTTAGCAAGCCGTGGAAACGAACTTAGAAACATAAACTTGAGTATCATTAGCAATCCATTAGAAAATTTAGTAGCTTCCACTCCTTTTACATAAAATTCGTTGTCTCGATCCTTCATAGAATTCACGCTTATGCCAAAGGCTGCCGTGGCGATTACATCCGTGGTGTACCGTCTGAAAGCCTCCTTCGTTTCGATCGCACGACAGATTTCCGGATGATCGACTAAATAGTTAACGAAATCGTGAGAGCAATCCGATATCAAATCAAACATGAATTTCATCTTGCTGGCGGTGAAAGAAGGGCTTAATATATTCCTCATTTCTCTCCAACGATCTCCGCGTAAGGCGAAGATGTTCTTGCCAAACAGTGGTTCTACGTTTTCGTCAAAGAAATTTTGATGATCCGGAAAAGATTCAAAATCCTTTACCATGGCATCTTTAATCAGCTCAGGATCGCGCAGTAGCACAGTAGGCGTGCCAATACTCATCAGTCCAACATACTTAGCGTTTGGAAAGTAATCGTATAAATGTTGAATGTTATCAGCGACACTTATGCGACCCAGAAGCGCTTTCCAATCCATCAGAAGAGATGATAGCGAATCTGGCAGATAAGGTACGCCTTTATTCCTCCAGTAAAAATATGAATGATGTATCAGAGCAACAACTCGCAGGATGCCGATGATGACCAGAGTAGTCAATAATAGCGTATAGGGCGACGATAGCAACGACAAATCCATCGTGAGACAATGGTGATACAGACTGACGAGATACTTCGTTCGGTGGAAAGTTATATATACCTACGTACACGTCTCTTATCATATCTAATACAACGGTGGGAGGGGAATTCTCGGTATTATTATGATGATATGTTGCGTCAGTCATTGCATGAATCATTGTATTATAATTAGTTTAAATGATATTTTGGATACATCGTGACTGAAAAATCGATCATTAATTTAGTCCAAAAAAATTCATTTTATGTGTCAATAAAAATTGATAACGTTTTCGATGCGAAAGTAGTTCTTAATGATTACATAATTGTCATTAGATTTATCGTGTGCTTTTTGCACTTGAGTATAGTGAATTGAATACCTATCTAACTGAGACATAAAACGAGATAGTGATGACAACTAGACTTAAATGAAAAGCTAAAACATGTGAAATAGTTTCATTTTCTAAATCGTTAATTGTTTTCGAAATAAATATAAATATCTTTTATATTCTTTCTATATGACTTTTGTAAAGAAGATTCATTACTAGTCTCATTAAATTAGTTTCTTGTATTCAATCGCACAATGTAACATACATGCAAAATATTTATTCACCACTAATGTGAGCATCAGTTAAACAAACACGTACACACTCTATGTATAAGTTCTTCATAATATCTTATTAAATTACTGTACTCATAACTCATAACACGAGTTAATCTTGAGTTTATACGAACGTTAAACAGCTATATCTTAAGTACTATACATGTATGCATATGAAATTTATTATACACATATATATAATATATACAAATATATATTATACATACATATATATTTACATATATATACATATATTCAGATTACAAAAATTATAATTTAAAAATTGTTTGTTAAGTTAATACAAATCGTCAAAAAAAAATTTTCTGAAAATTGCTCGAAATTAATTTTGACAAAGTGACAAAGTTAACAAAAAATTAAAAAATGTGCACATCCAACATCAAGTCTAATTAATAAAAAATAAAAATGGAAAAGAAGATAAAATATATAATTAGTATACATTTATTAGTATACATTTATATGGGATTTACCGAAAGGGAAAATTGCATTTATAGATAGATGATTTTTAAAATTCAAAACATTGTGCGATAGTCTCAGTTTATCTTATTTTCATTATCTTATCGCTGCGGATAATATCAGCCGCGATGACAATACGATAGAAAAATATTATATTTCTCTCAGCTCAAAAAAAATTTCTATCAATACTAAAAAGATATTTCTCAGAAATATCGCAATCAATAACAAATTCTTATTTGGTATTGTTCCGTGCTAATAATTAAAATTTACTACGCATTTTGTACTGACATAATGGACCATTTTCCTTATTTTTTTCCTTTTTACATGATTCCACATATTATCTAATTCCATAGAATTAATAAATGAAATTATATCTGATTAACTATCTTCATATCAGACCGTGTAAAACTTTTATTTCATTATATTATAATTAGATCGTTTAAGTTTTACATATCTAACACAATAAAATGGTAAATTTTGATTATATTAGAAATTTAAAAATCCTATTAATAAAAAAGATAATGATATTATTAATACACATATCCAATATGTAACATGTTGCGTTATTCGACTCTATTACTGATATTGTTTTGTTATATTTAAAAACTTGCAACATTAAATGCTTCAATTTACAATAAAATGGAAGATACATAATTTGAATTAATAAAAAATTTAGAAAGGAAAAAGAGCGAAAAATGCGCGATAAGAACATTCGTTTTACATAAAAAGTTAACGAAAACAACTTTTTCATTTCTATCATGCCACTTAGTGACAAGTGGATGTAAAGCATTAAAGACAATTACAATCAAATAGACTTGAAAGTCTATGCAAACATGATGTTCATAATAATACTTTATTTTTTGTAATCCCTTATTATCAAGAACTTTTTTATTCGCTTTAAATATAATGATGTAAGATATCGCAAATAAATCTTATTGTATACATAAATGCTTTTCCAAAGTGCATGCACACGTTGAATATCTTAAAAGTTGAAAATATGGCAATATTCTTCCAGATACAATACTATCAAAGAATAATGTATTACAAAATATTCAAAATATTCAAGTTTTCCTTTTCTCCAAACCAATCCAGAATCCACCAACAGGTTCCAATCTAAAGTCCTTTTTTTTGTATACGACTGGTTCGACGGTTTTTTCCGTAACCTTCAGAGTAAAGTTTTGTAAAAGATGAGCAATCAGAATCTTAGTCTCCATAAGAGCAAATCGATCACCGATACATTTTCTAGGTCCATGACCAAATGGCAGATAAGTGTACGGTAAAATGTTGTCTTTATTCTCGTCGCTGAATCTTTCGGGGTCGAACTTATCCGGGTTCGGAAAGTATTGTGAATCGTGATGTAAAGGATAAATGGGAAACATCAATACATTGTCAGGTTCGACGATCACATTCTTGCACCCTGGTTGCGACGGAGGCAGTTCGTATCTCTTAGTGCAGAGTCTATCGACAAGCATCATCGCTGGATACTTTCTCAGAGTCTCAGAGATCACCATATCCATATAAGACATCTTCGACAACGAGTCGTAAGAAATCTTACCGTTTTCTTCGGCAAAACGATGCACTTCCTCGCGCAAACGATCTTGTATATCTTGATTAACTGCCAGTTCGTGGGCAACGAAACACATTAACGTCGAAGATGTGTCGAATCCAGCGAAGAAAAAAATGAAGGCTTGCGAAACGATGTCATCTAGTGTCATTTTCTGACCGACACCTTCTTTGTCTCGAGCTTGCATTAATAAATGAATCATATCCGGTCTGACAATATTTTTCTCTTCCCGCTCTTTAATAGTTTCCTCCACAATCTTCTTGAAAAATTTGGACATAGCTGCTGGAAACATAGTCACACCAAAGGATCTTGCAAGCCATGGACAGTAACGTAGAAATATGAACTTGAGCAAAGGTAGCAATCCAGAAAAAACATTGGCAGCTTCCACTCCTTTTACATAAAATTCGTTGTCTCGATCCTTCATAGAATTCACACTTATGCCAAAGGCTGCCGTGGCGATTACATCCGTGGTGTACCGTCTGAAAGCCTCCTTCGTTTCGATCGTACGACAGATTTCCGGATGATCGACCAAATAATTAACGAAATCTTGAGAGCAATCCGATATCATATCAAACATGAATTTCATCTTGCTGGCAGTGAAAGAAGGGCTTAATATATTCCTCATTTCTCTCCAACGATCTCCGCGCAAGGAGAAGACGTTCTTCCCGAACAGAGGTTCCACGCTTTCGTCAGCGAAATTGTTATGATCCGTAAAAAATTCAAAATCCTTTACCATGACATCTTTAATCAGCTCAGGATCGCGCAATAACAAGATAGGTTGGCCAAAATTCATCATTCCAACATATTTAGCGTTTGGAAAGTAATCGTATAAATATTGGAAGTTATCAACGATACTTATGCGACCCAGTAGCGCTTTCCAATCCATCAGAAGAGATGATAGCGAATCTGGCAGATAAGGTATATTTTTATTCTTCCAGAAAAAATATGTGTGATGTATCAGAGCAACAATTCGCAGAACGCTGATGATGACCAGAGTAGTCAATAATAACGTAAAGGGCGACGAAAGCAACGACGAATCCATCGTGATGCGACGTTGTAATACGTAAACGAGATACTTCGTCAAGCGCGGCGTAAAACGTTATAAATAGGAACGTGTTGCGCGGATCTTATCATGACTGAAATAAAGGTGGGTGGGGAGTTCTCGGTATAATTGTGATAATATATGTTGTATCAGTCATTACACGAGGTACATTATAATCATTTTGAATGCGCATGAGTTTTTGGATACATTGTAACTGAAAAGTCAATCATTAATCCAATTCGAAAAAATTCATTTCATGTGTCAATAAAAATTGACAATGTTTTCGGTTCAAAAATAGTTCCTAATGATTACGTAACTGTCATTAGATCGTGTGTTTCTTGTACTTGCATAATATATAATAATATAATAAATGTATTTTATATATATATAATATAGTAATATAATAATTTAATATTTGACAGCCATAGAAATATCTAATGAGATAGAAATAACTAATACAAATTAAAAAACAACTAAAGTTGTATGAAATAAAAAGTTTTATTTTCTAAATCAATTGTTTTGGAGAAATAAAATATAAATATGAAATCCTTTCTACATAACTTTTGTGAAAGAGAAGCGATCGTAGTCTCATTGAATTAATTTTTATTCAATATCACGCAACGCAACATGCATTCAAAATACTTATGATGATCATCAATTAAACTTGGTATTTTATTAAATTAATGTACTCATAACTCGAGTTAATCTCAAGTTTAAAATTATGTGAATTTTAATTTTAATAACTGAATCCATTACGAAATAAGAGAAATATTATTAACTAAACAAAATAAGCTCACAAAGTAAGCTAATTAAACAAATGTACATATAGAATTATGGAATTCTGATGTTTATCTCTATTACTCATGTAATAAAATTTTTAATCGATTATTATCAATTTGTTTTGTTACTAAAATACACATTGTTTCTCTCTCTCTCTCTCTCTCTCTCTCTCTCTCTCTCTCTCTCTCTCTCTCTCTCTCATACAAAGCAAAAACAAATTAAAAAATTGTATCACTCACCGATAAAGACAAAGATCTGGTGATGCGAGTAGCGCAGTAACATCGAGATTGACACCGTCTGAAATAATAAAGAGCAAAAATTTTGTATCAATGTTTCCAATAATATAATCACGTCGCAATTAGCACAGACACGATTGATATTGATTAAAAATGTCAATCGGTATTATGAATTACTATTCTAAAATTTTGCCCGAGTAACTTTGACAAAGTTACGGCGTCACGTAAATTGCGAACTGGTCGCTCGTAGTCGGTTAGCGCGTTGAGCGAATGTTGAAATTGAATTGCGATCGGTTCAGATTGAACCAGCACCTGACACCCTCGAAGATAATCCGTTATTTGCAACAGGCAGCCTTAGTAACGGGGTCGTTCGATTCCACCTTATACGAATGCGCAGATGTTATTAAAAAAAGGAACAAGGAAAAAGCGAAAGAAAAAGAGAGCTAATAAAAACTGTTTCTGATTATCAATTTCTCTTCAAAAGTATAATATCGACGTAGTAACTTGACAATTATTTTTCCGCTCAAGTAAAATGTCGTATTATTAATATAGAGTAAGTGGAATGTGCTAAAAATAAGTATATATAGGTACACGGAGATAATATTTTTGGTAAATCAAATTTTCGAAATAAAAATGTAACTCGAAATAAATATTTTTAACATCCGATGTCATAGTCAGTTTCGTCTAAACTGGATATTCCTCGTACTCTTTTTACAAATTTTCATTAAATTATTCTAAATTTTGGAAATCTTCGTTCTTTTTTATATCGCGACTAATAGACATGACAATCTTATGGTAAATCTATTTGATGATCTATCACGGTACGGTCAATCGAATTGTATATTCGATATAAGAGATGCGAATCCCGGAGGGTGAAACGCGAATGCGAGCGACAAACGCGCAAACATAGAGGCAAACAAGGAGAAAGATAAAGGAAGAGGGAATAGTATTTCATACTGGATCACATTGTAACGGAGCGCCGGACGTCGCGTGCACATGACAGAGGAGATACACGATGATACATGCACGACGACAGTCGTGTGCACGTGACTCGACGGCAGGCCAGCGGGGGTGGCTCAGGGTGAGCCCTCCAGGCAGCCGGGGCTCGAATTCACGTGTCGCGGCACGAGCGTACAACCCTTTACCCGATATCGGCGCCGCACTCGCTCCGCTCCACATTGCAAAGCGAACCGCATTGTTCGATCTAAAGAACAAAATATCTCACCGCTGAGCGGCAATCCGAGTCACCGAGTTATACCGTGGAGGTGAGTACGCGAACCCTATCATGTCCCTTATAGAGTCAACGAGGACCTCTCGTAACGACTTTCCGCGAGCAAGACATTCAATTCTTAATATGATATAAAAGATAAAAAATGAAATCTTCGAGAATATCTCCTTTTATAAACATCGTGATGGAATCTATATTTTTTTGTAGGCAAAAAAACAGAAAAAAAGAAAGAACTTTCGATTGGTGTGTAAAGAGTAATGATTTTAATTATAATCGTTATAACACGCAAAATATACATTACTATTAAAAGCATCGTGTCATCATTAGGAGTTTCACCGGTGATCTCGACTACAGTATGCCGCAATCTATTCCACCACAATTTGATACAAAATTACCGACATGGGGCCACTACGACGAATACGATGCCTCTAATAACCCTGATTTATACCCGACAGTTCAGCTCCAAAGGGATCGCGCGTGGATGAGGACACTGGGGATAGGAAAGCTATGCGCAGACAGGTTACTTTAGTGGATGGTTAGCTTGGATTGATTGCTATATCATTTTACACGTGTTAGGCTGTCGTATAGGTGAGAGTGAAATCGTTTCTCTGATGGCGAGGAATTTATTATCGCCAAAAAAAAAGGGTACGAACAAACTTGCAATTCGATGGTACAACGATCTTATCGTTCGGTATTTTCGGCAAAATATGCTGTATACTTCGATGTACAGTCATTAATTTTGTACAAAATAAATTTACATTGTATTATATCAAACAAAACTCGGATTTGTGCCATCGAATATAGATGAAAAATAAAATAGTTTTTATTTATAACTAAAATAAGATGTATGGAAATATTACATCATATTAGTAAATTGATAACAGCTACGCATGCAAGCGCGAGAATATACATATGCATATTATATATATATATATATATTTATATAATGCAGTTGCCTACTGATTAATTAAACTATAAAGAATAACATAAAAGAAATATTTAGATTCAAAATGACTATGTACTATGATTTGAGCAATTTTTTGCATTTATATTTCTTGCAAATGTAATATTTCATGAAAATATCATGTGAACGTACGTATATATATCAAATTTTATAAATATAAATATATATATACACAATCAATCGACAAATCAATCATAAAGTTCATAAAATACTTACAAATACGAGCATAACGAAAAAAGCAGCTACGTATGATGTTCGTGCCATCCACATGCTCACAAATCGATAATGTTCTCCCGTTACCACGTTCCTGTCAAAGAAATCAAAGTTTAAACAAACTGCTTTTCATCTCAATATCTGCGAGTTTCTAATATGTTTTAATACTTTTTTATGGTTAAATAATATCATTGTATATATTAAATGAAAAATACTTACCGCAAAAAACCTTTATTGTCTTCATGTTCTGCTAACGTCTTGATACTTGCCATCAACAAATCGTCATATCCCAAAAATTCATCTAATATCAATCGCGAAAATGCATCACCAAAACATTTGTCGTTCAATGGATCCAAAGTGACAATTTTGACTGGAATGTTCAGTCTTTGTCGAGCCGCTGGTGATAATCGTAAGAAACCGTATTCCAATGAATATTCCACAATATATCCATCTTCTGAAAATATAACCAAAAATTTACGTTAGTAAAAAAACATTAATTTGTGTACTTATAAATTAATATTTCATTCGAATGTAAAATATTTTTGTATTGAAATAATGCCATTTAGAAAGCAAACACATATGTATAGCGCATACTTAACTTAAATATAAATTACATCTCAGTTCTTATAGTGAAAATTTCGCAGTTAGTTATGAATAATATACTTTATGTCTGTTATTTACCTATCCTAGTTGTTTTATCAACATCCGATGTACGGTCTTTTAATTGTACAATATTATCTTCATGTGAATGATCAGGCACTTCCGTTGTGTTACCTTCCGCATTCGTAAAAGATGACTTTTCTCCGGATGACTAAAATAAAAAATATATATAAATATTATATCATATTAGCAATTTATTTGTATATATTGGTTTTTATGCAAACACATTATGTTTATCTAATCTGATTTTATAAAAAATAAGTATTAAGCATTTTAAAAAATAAACTGTGTGCAAATTATCCCTCAATTACAAAGTGGTATAATATTCAAATATTCAAAAGTTTGTAATGTTTGTAAGTTTGTATGAAAATATTGTTGTAAATATCTTCAAATCAGAAGACATACATACTATTTTTTTAGCTATATTTAAACCATTCCAAAGCTTTGTTGATAATGATGGACTCATTGTTGTATTTGTCGTACTTAGGTCAGGATTTTGTGTCTCTCCAGAGACTGTCGCACTTCTTATCAGATCTTGGTCAAGTAATGTTAAATTCTCATGATTCCCTTCGACAGGGACGTTTATGTTCGTATCCCGTTCTTCATCAACAGCAGATGGTTCAATATTTATAAAGCTAATATAACAAATAAAAACATGTTTGGTCTATGCATAAAAGTATTAATGCATATTTTTATCTTATATTTACATATTTAAACTTACCCATCCCCAGTTAATATTCCTAAAGTACTAGTTAAATCATCAACTTTTTCTTGTCTCAATTTCTCCTCTTTGGCATAACTTTTCTCTATGCTATAATCTTCACCACCATTCCTGAGAATTTCGACTCTCAATATGCCATCTCGCGGCCATTCGTCTCTTATGTGTTCTAAGCAATTAGTTGGTGCACGTGAAAATACTATATGGATATAAGCCAATACAAAAAATGCCAATATAGCCTGTAAACAGATTTATCACATCTTTAATTATTATCTATTATTTTTGTCACTTCTCTTCTTACTCATTTTTATATAATACAACTTTAATAACAAATAACGTCCCGTACATACCTTTAAAAGGACTATAAATTCTATAAATCTCCTGACAGGCCTTGGAAATGTTCGTGCATAGGCTAGCGCTGCTTTGATAAATAATGCATGAAATAACCTATCCCGCACATTAATCAGCGGGTTTTGATTATTGTTATTTCTAGCTATATTCATATTATTATTATTTAGGACTGGTCCTATAACACCAGCAAGACTGTGAAGATTATGTGCTACCGCACCGTTTTGATTATTAGGTACTGCAATAGCAGCACCATCTCCTTGCGACATTTTTAAATATTACATAAGTAGCTGCTGCAATGATGACAATTCAGAAGAGAATGCGTAATATTATCTACATAAAAATCACCATATTCACACATATGTAATTTGTCACTTGCAATTAATGCACCAGAGCATTGCACCCTGAAACAAATAAAAAATTTTTAATTAACTTAATTAACAATATCAATAAATTCACTAGATATATACGTAGAGATTAAAGTCTAAAATTTGCGAGACTACTAAAATATGAAAGAAATTTATCCCCAGTAGAAATAATAACTTGCAAAATATGTAGTGTTCACAGTGCATAACCTATTTATCCTACATCACATCCAAATATTTAAAAAAGCAAAATAAAAAAAAAAGATCTCGAGAGACGGCGCTTTAGAAATTGACGTACAACATTATTTGCAATCACATCGAATACAATAGAACATAACAAATCGCATATTAAAAAACACATATGTAAATAGTATCGGTGACTGCTGTTTTTATCAAGTTTGTTACGTAATTTCCTGGTCGGGAAAAAAAGAAAATTTGTCAATCATCGAGACTGGATATCGATCTTACTATCTCCTTTCGCGATCTACGGGGAATATACTCCACGAAGAAAGACAAACGCGTCGGCATATGACATTTGGCGCTCGACAACGTCGCTCGTCGTCAGATTTTCAGCTGCTCTCTCAAGAAGAAATCTGGCATGTCATACCTCGTGACGGAGATCGTGATGGATACACCAATGCCGCGATTCCGATAACACTGTCGTGTCTTCCGCTGATGCTAATCGAATCGCTGCGTGCGAAAGCTGCGTGTTTGCCTAACAAATACGATATTTGCAAAATTGTCACTTCATCGTCGCGTATGTTTTGACGGGCACCGTGGATCATATATTCACCAACTCTCCTGTATGCGCAGGTCTACCAACGGCAAAGTCGAGATTTTACCAACAATTTGCGGAAGAAACCTTGCTAGGTGCTTTTGGCGCTCATTGGCTCTTCTTGGACGTTGGACATGAACGTTCCTTGTCGACATATCTAATGAGAGAACATTTTTCCTAAAACGTCTTCTACAACATTCTACAATAAGCGAAGATGTAAAGCAGTGTATATAAATAAATTGACACAATTAATTATTCTTTATTGACTATCGACTGTTCTGGCTGTATTGAAAATAAGTCAACGAGTATTTTAAGCAATCCAATCAATTTTATCGTCAAAAACGTATCAAATCTTTTATGTAGATCTCCGATAAAAATTATGAGAGATGCTAATGTCTACTTCTGCCAGTACAGGGAGTCGATTTTGTATCTTTTGAAAGAGTAAAAATGTGTGAAAAGTGATCAAATTTACTAAATGTTAACCAATGAGATTACACAAATATCTTAGTAAATCTGCTCACTTTTCACTCTTTCAAAAGATATAGAATCGACCAAAAGATGAAAAGGAAGTAAAACCGAATTTAAAGTTAATCTGCACTGGTAGAAATCGACATTAGTCACACAAATAAATATTTTGAATTTCTTAGATAATTAAATATTTTCGAACAATAATCTGAGAGAAAATAATGTACGTATTCTTTTATGTAAAAATAAAATAGAACGTCATCAATTTAAATGTGACATACATTATACGATATTCGAAAATATTATAAGTCGAAACAGCGAATCGCTTCGTGTGAGGTATTATTACGTCACAGAATGCAATGTCGTGATGCAATATCACGACAGATATCAAAAAGTTTTCTATCGTAAAATTATCTATCTACGCGATTGATTGACTCTCATTACTCGCAAATGTGTCGATATGTTCGTTCATTGCGAAGTAAATCTCATGCGATTTATCCATAAAGATTGAAACGAAGGGAGAATAGTATACTAGATTAACGTTCCAGTCTCGATTTAATGACGATTTAACTGACAACGATTATTTCTTAAGAAGCAATTAAATTTCGATGCGTCACGCTTCGAATTTTTTGTTAATTCAGAAAATAATTTAGCCATCGCTTTCGAGAACGCGGATCAAATAATTTAGGTACCAGAATAAAGTGACCATTTAATAGCACTTGTATTTCGCAGAATCTATGCGCTCAAATTATGTAGCAAATGTGTGAACGGGCAGCATTGCTCCATTTATCGCATAATTTCTTAAAATACAATCACGATACACACACACACGCACGCATACTCACCATACACAAGTAGCATATCCAGCGCTTACAAATTTGCAATTGAATATGATATTTGACATAAATTTCCTTCACGACGTTTCGGACGCTTCGTAGCAATTGACGGAAGAAATTGCGCGGGCGACGCTCGGCGCTCGACAGTCCTCGGCAGCGCTCGGCGACGCTCGGCAATGCTCGGCGGCGGTCGGCGCTCCGAGCGCCATTACGAGGTTAGCGCCGTTAGAGGGTACTGCGTATCATTCTGTCTCCTGCAATGATCGACCGTCGAGCACGTAGGTAGCGGAGTTTCGTGTACCAAAACGTGATAATCTTACGAACAGTTACAAGTATTGGTTCGCGCGTACAATTAAATCTTCGGGAGTGCCGAGCAATGTCGTGTGAATAATTAAATCTTCGTGCCATACGTAGTGCCGTGCGAAAGACTTTTACTGATAATTAGTCCGTGCGTGATTATAGTTTATTAACTGTGTTTTTCGTGAGTGTTCTGTATAACGGAAGAAAAAGAAGAAGGAGAAAAACAAGATAACCTTAAACAGAGTGTCGATGTCGTATGGTTCGCCTTTCAACTTCGGGATTTTCATTTAAGTAGCACACGCAATTATTTTGTCTGCGGTCTCGCGGCTGTAATAATTTCAATATTTCCACGTTTTCGAGGACGATTACTGTCTCGGCCACGATCTATTACGTGTACACTTGCGATGGTCATGCCCTAAAATATTTAAGCAAATAGACCGTGTAAAAATATAGAATATATATTTACAAATTAATTCTTATTGCAGTGAAAATTATTTACCTTTAGATTACCGTAATTTGGATGAAAATGTGATATAAATAAATTTGTATAATATCTAACCTGTTAGGTTAGAAACGCAAATAACACTGATTATACACTGTTCGAATATTGCGCTTTGAAATGGCGTGAAAGCCATTTAAATTCATTCACCCCTCTCGCCGGAGCACTCTCCCCTGCTCTCCACTGTGATCAAAATTCTGGCGTTGCATCCGTAGCCCGTAGCAGATGTTGCGGCGCTGTCGAGCACCATTTAAATTTTAACCAGTACACACTGTATCAAACGTGATCAGATCGTAGTTAGTAAACTAGTTGCTCAAAAAATCCATAAAATACTCACAATTGTATTGTATTTTTAAAAAATCATAGATTAAGAGAGTTTTATTATTGCTTGTTAATTTATTTTCTTAATACTCAAAAGTCGTTGATATTTGGTGGGATCATGTATTCACCATTGTCACCTCAAGCTAGCCTCAGTTCAGAATTAAGACAAATTATAAATGAAAGAAATATGTTGAGCATGCGGAGCCGTATGAAAGGTATCATTTTTATCTTTATATATATATATTTAATTATTAATAATTATTAGGTCAAAACTCTACATTATGATTTTTTCAGTTTTACACGCTTTGAATGAAGATAGCGAGAGATACGCAGAGGAAAAGGAAAGAACTTTGAGATCAGAAGCTATTCAAGAAATATTAACCACCGAAGTTACTTATTTACAACATTTGGAGACTTTAACAGAGGTAACAGAGGTACTTTTACATATTTTTTATTACAACAATATAAAATATTATGAATACATATGTATGTTTCTTTTCAGTTTTTTATACAACCTATTCTTGAGCGAAAATTGTTGGATCACCCGTTACTTGTTAATCTGGCTGAGAACATAAAGACGTTGTATAATGTAAGCGGAGAATTGGTAGGAGGATTAAAACGTAATCCTGACAATATAGCCGGAATATTTCACAAACTTGCACCATTCTTTAAGTTATACTCCGTTTATGCGTATGATTATATACAAGTACTGAGTCTATTACAGGTAATTATTGCGTGTTTTATCAAAAGTCATGATAGTGTCTTACGCTAAATATATGCGCCTGCCACACATATGAATTTATGAATTTTTGTTAAAGAAAATACATATACATTTTCATTACTTTAATATGAAAAAATATTTTTGTTAAAATAGAAATAAGAAGACATTGATATCAAAGTTTGTCTACAAGATTATTCTTCCAGACAAGTCAAGAGAATGATCCTGTTTTTAAAAAATTTATTTGCAATCAAGAAACAAGACCAGAAGTGGGTAGAAAATTGTCTTCATTGTTAATTACACCCGTGCAAAGAGTACCGAGATATCAGTTACTTGTTAAAGAAGTATTACAGCATACTCCTTATGGACATAGAGAATACAGACATTTGCAGGGTAATTATAACAAAATGTTATCATATTTACCAAATAACTTATATGTATTTAAATATATTTTTAACATAATTTTAACTTGATCTTATTTGTAGCATGTTTGGTTGAAATTGAAAAATCTGCGAAACACATAAACACTTTAATCGCACAAAATGAAGAAACACAAAAATTGTTGAATCTTCAGAAAAGTATCATTACTTCTATTAACCTCGTGAAGCCTGGTAGAATATTAATCAAACAAGGACCATTAATGCGTGTTTCAAGACGAGGCAATTCAGCTTACAGAAGATACTTTGTTCTTTTAAATGACACTTTACTATATTGTAAAGGCGAACCAGAAACATCATTGAACGTATCTTGCGTTCTACCGTTAAACAAGTGCAGTTTAACTTGCGTTCTGAGCAAAAAACTGTTCCGTATAACTTGCTTACATGAAACATTCTTATTGTATTCAGAAAAAGACGACAGCGACGAATGGATACAATCTATACAAAACGCTATTCGAAAAGTATTACATTGTTAAAAATCTGGATCTTGTTTAGCTTTTCTAGCATATTTATGTAATATTTTGTTTCCAGTATACAGAGTGTAGACAAACCTTGAGAAAGGAAAGTAGTTCAAGAAAGCCGCTTAGACATAAAAATATTAATAAATTTTCGTCAGATGACATACCAAAAAAATCTATTAAAAGAAAAAGATGTATGAAAGATGAACAGGTACTATTATTTCTTATATGTATATTGCTAGTATTGCTTTGAAACACTTAATACAAGGTGTCAATTGATTTAAAATAGATTGCAGTACAAATACATATATATTTAGAGATGTAATAGTAAATTAATAATAACATAAATTTTTCTGTATTATAGGTATCATTGGACACTTCCAGCATAATATATTTTAAAAAGGATAACGAAATGGATGAGGATGTTCAAGACGGAAATGCTTGTTTACCTCTTTTTAGTAAAGCCAAAAGATTTAAACAAGATGAATATTCCAAGGTTGACCATATTGCTCCCGAAATAAAAGATACGAAATTAAAATCATGTAAAAACAGAAATAAACGATATATGTCTGCATGTAGATATTTAAAAGAATCAAATAACTACAATTATAACGAGGTACAATTATAATGAATATAAATGTATTTTAGATAAGTTTAAGAGTGTACGCAACGTATTTATCGAAATAACATTCGATCTTTTCTTTAGTCTCCTCCAACGACAGCAGGGACAAATTTATGCTCGATCACGTCGAACACACACGAAGAACAGACATCGCCGTTCCAAATGATCAGTGAATTTTTTACATTTGTCGGTACGACAATAAAAGACTTTTTCACATTCAGATAATCCGGATATTATGTATAAAAACGTAAAAAATAAATTATAATTTATTTTAATTATTTTTTTATTATTTATAATTTATACAATTATAAGTGATTAGACACACTATATTTTATTCCAACTCCACTAAATTTTTTATATGATCAAGTTTTCAAAAAGTAAAATTAATGTAACGCTGAGAATAGCATCCATACAAAACAACTGCATTCAATTCGTGCTAATTTTATTTATTAAATTGACGGTCACTCAAATGACTCAAAATATGTACGAAAGAGAACTGAGAAAGTATCGTCGTCTTTCTCTAATTGCCAGTATAATCCAATTAAAAGGGTTTATAATCTATAAAAGGAAATATATCTCCCCAGAGACACAACGCACGCATGCGCAGTGTAGCGTCGGCTCGCTGGAGCAGTGAAGTTTTTCCTCACTCCTGGGAACATTGCGTTACACGACTGTCGTAGTTTTCGCTCGTGGCTGGAGTTGGCTGAAATTATCTGGAAATAGGAAATTACCGGAGGTTACCGTAAGAACGCAATCGTCCGTGCAGGTAGACACACATCACAAAGGAGTATGGAGTAGACCCGACATTTGCGAAATTTTACGTACATACGTAGTATCGCATGTCGAACGCCGGAAACGAGAGCAGGTAAGCAAGCAGAAGGGCGGAGAGTAACGCGCTCGTACGGAAAAAAGTCCGACACCAACGGGAAAAAAACATCGGCGCGACGTCATAACGTCACGGACAGTCAATAGATTTACAAGCGCTTCTTCCTCCGTGCGTGCGAGAGAGCTACATTGCTCCGAATTCGCTGACGCGCGAGTGCTCCGACCATCGTTCCATATGATTTCCAATCGAACGTATTTAGCATTCTCTACATTTTTTGTCGCGCGGCTGTAAAATGAGAATGCTTGGGACGCGCATTGTAACATGATCAGACGTTCTCGAAGCGTCTCTACTATTGTTTCCCTTTCACGCGCAATATAATACGAGGGTATGTCGTAATGTACGTGAGATATAGAGAGCGACTCACGCAAATCACAGATTTGTTGTGGAAGAACTTTACAGAATTTTTTGCTATATTAAGTCTCGAATATCAACAAACAAGTTAAAAATAGATTTTACTGAACGATAATTTTTTTCAAATTATCAAATTAGTATTGCACTTTATCATCATTAATTAATTTTTTTTTTTAATATCGTACATTTGACACGCATTGATAATATTTTTTTCACAATTTTAAATATCCTAATCGTCGTTTATTCTTTTGTACAATTTGCACACATAATTCTATACAGTATCGCCCAGTAAACACAAAGTAACAGTAATATAACGTCAATGTTAAAATTCCTTCTCAACAATATAATTGTTATGTACAAGACATGTTACATTGTAGTTATATTGTTGAATGGGAAATCATAACATTGACGTTATATTCCCAAATGTCAGCAGTCTGCTAGCAAGCTGTCAGCAAGAGCAGACCTGACCTGAGGTTATTGTTACTTTGTGTTTACTGGGCGTATTGATAGTTACGTGAATTATTTGTATAAGTGATTTTTCTATAAATATCTTGCGATATTAACTCAAACTTTTACGTTTGTTCTTGTTTGGAGTAAAAAAATTCCATATATTTATATGTGTGCATCTCTACCTATGTTTCTTTACAGAAATTTCTCTACGAATGGACATTTATAATAGATAGCGATGGAAGGTCCATTAGAAATAAAAAACTCCAGCACAGGTGTGGAAGAGCCTATAAAATCGGAAGCTCCCATACAAAACTCTGATAACAATGAGCGGAATGACAGTGCAGCTTCTCCGCCTCCAAATTGTAGCATTTGCCTGGGGAAGCTAATTAACACATCCTTTACGGACAGTTGCTTGCATCAGTTTTGTTTCACCTGCTTACTACAATGGTCGAAAATTAAGACGGAATGCCCCTTGTGCAAACAGACATTCAAATCAATCATACACAATGTGAGATCAGAGGAAGATTACGACCAGTATCATGTACCGCGCGACCTGGCATCGCAAATTCCTCAGCCACAAGTGACTGCTACTTTGGACGTCAACTTCGGTGTCGATTGGGAGATTGCCCCTCGTCGATTTGTTTACAGGTAAAGCTTTTTACCTTTTTATCATGGAAGATAGATTACCTATTGCATTTCTAATTTATTGGACTAATACATAATTGACGTTTGTGTGTACTAAAAGCCTAATGTTCATTTCTACCAATGTATATTAACTTTAATCTCGGTTTAACTTATGTTGTATCCCTTTCCAATTCTTAGAATTAGAAAAAGATAAAAACTAAGTCAAACTGAGATTAGAGTTAATCTGCGTTGGTAAAAATGGATATAAGTGTGATATAAATATGTGTGTATAATAAAGTCGGTAACCCAGCTTCCATAAAAGCTGGTTCAGCCATTAAGATTCACTTTATATAGCAAGAATGATTCATGCATTATAGTAAAATAATTGTATTGTACATTATAATTTCTTATAATTTGAATGCACATTTATAACATAATCTTGTACAATGTTTCAGAACAACGATGACTGGCAATCGTCGCCCTGGAGTGTTATTGAATCCAGAGCAAGTTACGAGACGCGAGCAATTACCTAGTATGGCACCTCAAGTGCCTAGGGAAGAACGTAGACGTAGACGTGCTAATCCTACAGATTATCGTCGTACTGTTTATAGACACGGTGTATGGGCTACTTCATTACCTGACATATTTGGACGTTTCCGCGAATGTAGCGCGGAATATTATAGGTAAACATTTCTCATAATCTAATTTTCATTATTCATTCCAAAACTATAAATCTCTACATCTAATATTTAAAAATCTCCTTACATGTGATACTAAATTTTTTTGCTAATTGTATTACAGAAGACAACCGCAAGAATTAGATCGTCTTATACCATGGCTAAATAGAGAATTGCAAGTTTTACTTAATAACGAACCAACTCATGTTGCATATGTGTTGAGTATAATAATGGATGCCTTAACTCAATTCGATATTAGAAGTCCAGAATTTCGAAATATTGTGCGACCCTTTATCACTATACATACAGATCATTTTGCACATGAATTGTTAAATTTTGCGCAAACCAACTTTGATTTGGTTGGATATGATCAATCTGTTTCTTATTTGCCACGTGGTTCGTAATTATTTATACAAATTGTCTAATTGCAAATATGAAAGTACATACTTATATATATGCATCACATTTATAGGTTTATCAAATGAATATGCTACTCATGTTGAATCAGCGGGATCTAGTAGTGTTAGCAGTAGCAGTAATAGTAGTAGCAGCAGCAGCAGCAGTAGCAGCAGCAGCAGTAACAGTAGTCTTATTTCTGATAACTCTGATGTTCGAATACTCGCTGAAGCGATCGATTTGAGAGTAAACAGTAATATGCCGAATTCGTTATCTGTTAGTATGCCAGGTAAGAAATAAATAACAAATCACCAATTTTATGTTTATATGCATATGCCAAGTTAAAAAATAGGTATTTTTTATTGCAATATGTATTTTTATTTAGGCTCTAGTGCAGTAGGACAGACGTTTAACAGAGTAGAAACACCTAATATTATACCAGAACTCTTGATTGTTTCGTCGAGCTCTTCTGAATCATCAGATGGCGAATGTGAAATAATTGGCTATGTAAAACCACGTCATGAAAGAACACCAGAAATCATAGAGTTACTTTCCTCTGACTCTGAGCATGTGTCTATTTCTAATACATCAAATGAAAATACGCCGTAAGTTATAAAAAAATCATATCGCAATATATACAATTTTTTAATCGTTTAAACATTGATATTATGATAAAGTTTTTTTAGAAATCATACTTACATATCATTGATATATAAATGTAATATATAGTTTTAAATGTTTACTATCATATTTTATTACTAGATCGACCGTAAGAAGAGTACAATTGGAAGATGTATCACTACCAAGTACATCTTATGGCACAAAAGAATCGTCTTCGTCATCTTGTTCGGTAACAAGTAGTGATGCTATTTCTGACAATGATTACAATCCAAGACAAAGTAGGCGAACCCATTCGAAGAAATCAAGGAAGAAAACAGTTGCACAAAAACATAAAAGATCTTATGGAACAGGAAGCCGGAGTAAATTATCTAAGAAAAGAAAAATATCCAGTTCTAGTGAATCTTCTTCTAGCTCGTCTGAAAGTTCATTAAAGAAATGTAACGAGAAACGATCAAGAAAGACAAGATATAGGGTACAGGCTAAAGGCACGGGACGAATAAAACTTATTAAAAGAGAAGAAAGTTATTCAGATGAGGAATCATCTAGTAGTGACAGTAGTAACACAGAGACCGATAGCAAGACGAAAACCAGAAAATCTTACAGAGAATATAAATCGAAAAGGGAGTGTTCCTCTAGTGCAAACGATCATACAGCGAAAAGTGGAAAAATAACGAGAAACAAAGGGAAAACTTTGAATCTGGAAAAGTTGAAGTCTAAGAACAAAGATACAAAATATAGCGAAAATGGACAATCTAGATCTAGAAGTAACAGTATATCCTCTAATACTTCTGAACGAGATAAAAGGTCAAGCTGTAGGCACCGGGAATCTCGAAATATGAATGAGTTTGGGAATCAAGACGACAGTGCCTCAATAAATAAAGATTTGTCAAGAAGTGAACATAAATCTAAATCAAAAAAGAAAATGTGTTATTCCTCGGACACGGAGGATGATCGTTTAAGATCTAGTAGTCAGTGTAGTAATTATTCTAATAAATCGTATTCACATCGTAGAAAATCAAAACGTAAAGAAAAACGTAAAGATAAGGAACGTCATAGATCCAGTGGCCGAATATTTAATTTATCACAGTCCAATGCAAGTACAATTTTAACAATGTCTATATCATCAAAAAATGACATGTATCCGACGAAACATTCCGATCGCAATGGTTCCGATTATAAGGAAAAACATAAATCACGCAAAGAATCGAAATATAGAAAGTCCGAAAATGAAAAAAAGTCAAGACCAAAGAAAAAAAGGCGACGCATTCAATCTACTTCCACTTCAGGATAATACCATATTATGCGATTTATATTAGTTAATATCATAGAATAAAATTTGGTTTAAGAAAATGACATTCAAATTTTTATAAGAGATGCAACGAGTAGTATTTAATCAAATAATCAATTTGATTCATTTCATTATTGCAATGAATATATAGGGTGTTTCATAACTATTCAATATCAATACTTCAGGGTGCAATTTTGAACCAAAAATGGAAAGGAACTTTTTATTCAAAATTTCATCCTCTTTCACCCTTTGAAGAATTGATTAACAGTTATAGGACACCCTGTACATTTGAATTTCATTATTGTAACTCGTATTATTTTGCTCGTACACATATCGCATCATGATGCTAAGATCACTGTCGTAAATTTATTATGTAATTTTAATTTAATTAACTTTTAAAAAGATAAGGTTAATTAAGATAATCTTTTTTTCTTAAACAATACAAATTAAATATTATATTGTATTATTTTATTATATCTACTTGTGGTGCAAAAATATTTCCGTCTATATTAATAAAAGCAAGTAATATCTTATTCTCCATCATGAAATATGTATATATTAAAATAAATGTGTATTTGCACATTGCAAATTTCAACATAAAATATTGTCTTGTTATAACATTGATGCAAAAATTGTAGCTATACAGAGTGTCTCAGAACATCCTCTACCGTTCATGAGGAGGTAGAATGAATTGATATATAATGACTGAGATGATATGAGAGAAGCGATCGAGTCGCTTGAACTATATTTTCTCGCTGCACGTCGACAGCCAATGCTTGGTATATTGGGCTATATAACTCGAACGGCTCGAGGACTTGTCTCCGTATGTCTCTCATTCGTTCACATTTAACATTTATTATCTTAATTGTGAATTTCGCAAAACGGAATAGATTTTTGTTCATTTCTCCGTTCTAACTCTTCATGAGTGATATAAAGAACACCCTGTATAATTGCAATACGAAAGATATATTATCATGCTACCTTTCATGGAATATAATATTGCACACAGTGACACACACATACACGCACACATGCAATATACATATGTGTTGTATGTTTGTGTACAATACATAATTGTCTTGCAATGAACAGTTTGTGCATATTTGATTGAAATATTGTAATAAACCATATGGAGACCCAAAGATTGTAAATATGCGTATCTCATAAATGATTAGTTGTATACATATATACATATATATGTATAAGATATGATGGGGATAATGTTCACACATTAATAAAATTAGAGAATTAAAATATTGTACGTTTATATATTTTTGCTATGTATGACAATGGTTTTTTATAAAACATTAGAGTAACTTTTATTTCTTGTCTCCGAAAATTTTATTAAATTATTTTATATTATATATTATAAGAAAAATAATTTTTCTTATATACACAAAA
Organism: Tetramorium bicarinatum; assembly: GCA_928718305.1. Lineage (NCBI taxonomy): Eukaryota > Metazoa > Arthropoda > Insecta > Hymenoptera > Formicidae > Tetramorium > Tetramorium bicarinatum. Next base: position 20,514,122 of record OV788321.1, read on the forward strand.
GGTTGAAGTTATGTACGAGTATCTTGCATAATTCTGTAATAACATTGCAAAATAATGTGTCATTACATTGCATAATGATAATGAAATGTTTATTGACTTATTGTTTTGTTTTTATAAAAGAACTAAAATCTGATTTTAATCGGTTTAAAAAAATTGCATGTTTTATAATATCTGATTGTAAGGTATAACTGAAGAGATGAATGATATGAGACTACAATAAAATAAAAAGATCAATGTGCGTAAAAATGATTACAAATTTGTATTATATAAACATTACGTATATAAGATTGTTTATAATACATAAACTGTAGCTATAATAATTAGATATACCAATATGAAAAAATAGATCAATAAAAGTATTATATTATGTCTGTGAAATCATAAAAAAAATATAAAATGGTATCTAAATAATTCATATACTTTCTCTTGTACATAAATAATTTTCAAATTCTGTATCAATATTTTACGGGATGAATCTAAAGTTCAAAGCAAAAAAAAAAGTAAATTTAGGTCCTTAAGACTTTATATTTTTCAAGTTACAATAAATAAAATGTTTGAAGTATGTTTGCTAATATGTATTATGGTTTTAAGACATGCTGCGTATTTTATAGCTAGTACTTTTAGCATTTTTTAAACATATAATTTGAAAAATAATAAGCGACATGGAGTTTTTTTATATATACGCATCTTTTTTGTTTTCATTTCATTCTTTGAAACATAAGAATTACCTTATATAACAATAAGAACAATTATAAGTAAATGTTTTTAAGAAATAGATTAATTTATTTCCGTAACAAGTATTTATTTACACATTATTTATAAAAATCTTAGTTTATAAATAGTGTATATCTTAATATATGAATTTATATGAAATGCACGCCTTCCGCATTGAACGCATGTAAGAGACTGAAAAAGGTACACTTTCATTAATTTTAAAGTTTTAGCATTTATGAAATAGCTATACATATGTATATCAAAATATAATTAAACATATATAAATGAATCGTTAGATTTAAATTTTGAATAATTGGATCTACTAAAGTCGATATACATAGGTACTACATATACAAATTCGTATATTAACTTGATTTTATACCTGATAAAATCATCTATGTCCATAGTCCTAGCTCGTTGGTTCGTAGCATTTGTTTTTTCTAGTACATCATTTATCAAATGTTTGATATCAAAATTATCTGGTACAATCTGTAAATGTGATAATCAATATAAAGTATAACAGTTATTCTAATATAAACAAGCATTTGGTACATATTTTCAGTTATTTATCTTAACATGATAATTTTCACAATTGCCTTGGTTATAGTATGTCAAATTTACCTTGTTCTTCAAACTACAATGAATTTTATAGTTTTTTTCTAACATAGTAGCAACCGTGGTTTGCTTAAAAGCTGCAGATAGCGTTTTATTTTTTCTCATAAAAGCGATTCGTGTCAGACAGTCCCATTCTTGATAATTGATCGGAGGTGGTGGATTCCTCGGCTCAATTCTCACTACGTTGGATTCCACCTTAGGTGGAGGTCTAAAGTTATTCTTTCCAACTTTCATCAACATATCTACTCGTGCCAACAATTGCGTGTTAATGCTTAAGCGACAATACAATTTGTCACCAGGTTTAGCTACCAAGCGTTCTGCAAATTCTCTTTGAAACATAAGAACAGCACATCTGTAAAAAATTACGCATGCATTGATTCTATTTCCTCTTGCATTACCTATATGTATAAAAAATTTGTCAGATCTACTAAAATTGTCATAGTATACTTTTCAATGTTATAGTTTATAAATTCATAATCTATTATTCTCAAAATTAAGTATCTATCTTAGAAATTGAATCTAAAATATATCTCTATGTCTGAAAAATGTCCACTTTGGAAATTTTTCGTTTATATCTTCAAAGGTTTATGTCAGAATATATAATTACCTGAATCATAGATACATAATTACCTGAAAAGTGGTCTATGCGAGAGTAACTTAAATACTAATGGTGAAGATATCTGGTATGGAATGTTAGCAACACACAAATCAAAGAAGGGTAGATCTGACTTCAACACGTCGCCAACTACTATTTGTAGTTTCGATTGATATGCAGTTCCTTGAACACGCTTTTGTAATTCTGCTATCATTCTCGGATCAATTTCACACGCTACTACTTTCTTTACCTTCTCAAGCATTTTCACAGTCATATTGCCAGTACCAGGACCGATCTCAAGTACGACATCGGTCGGCCTGAGCGCAGCCTTTTCAACCATACTTTGAATAATCAAAGGGTTTTTCAGTATATGCTGACCCTTATCCTTATTAAACAAAATTCCTGTAAAATAAACAAGTGTAACAAATGTAATTATCCTTGTAACAATGTACCGCATGATACAAAATGCTTGCTAGGCTTTGTGTGAATTCATAATTTAGATATATAGAATATATTAACAAACACACCTTGTCTCGCTACTTCCGTGTGAACACGAAAAGAAACTTGCTTGCGAGCTCTCGGCATTATGTCTGATTAGAAATTATACGTTAAAATAATAATAACTGAGTATCCACATGTCCACTACCAGAGAGAAATCTGAGAGCGGCTATCCCGGCCCCTTTTTCGTGGGACCGATCGTTGGCCTAGCATCCGCGCCAAACGTGGATGTAGAACTACGTGGCCACATTCACTGTCGATAAATCGCTCCCGTGCATGAGCTGAACGGCATCGTTAATCGGTAAATATAATTATCGTTCACTTGTATTTACTCTCTGATAATAGTTATATCTTGGAGTATTCGAAATCCGTGCAATGCAAATTTGCTCATAAAACAATGAAATTTCGTCGAAGCTTCGCATCGATCAAAATCTATGGCGCGAGCGAACTGCAGGAAGATCGTATCGCGCTTTGCGAGCGGTCCATCTTTAATTTTAAATCGTATTCAATCGTTCGTAATGTATTTGTATATATTTTCATATTAGCCGAGGAATTTATTATTCCTCTTTCTCTATACTACGTGAAATATAAGCCGCTTCATGCTTAATCAAGATTTCGCTGGCCGTTATACTCTGGAGAACCATTCTTCATAAAGTTTTGCATTTTGACAAATCTGCGATGTGTAAAGAGAGTATAATATTTTTACATAAATTTTTTACACTAATTTCTTACTGTTTCCACAATATTTGAATGTATTGTGTGTATTGTATATGATTTATTCATTGATTTGAATTATATGGCTCATTATTACTTTTTATTTAATTATTTTATTCATATAATTTACTTAATTATTTGATTCATATAATTATTTAATTATTTTCTTAATATAATTTATTTTTATAAATCGTTGAACATATGAATGATTATTATAAGAAAAATCGAATCTATTTTTGTAGAAAACTGAAATTTTAAATGTACATATTATGTTTCTTTAGTGTTTATAAGAAATTTTTAGTGTCGAAAAGAAATTTTTTCAAGTCTATTGATGAATGAATTATTAATATTTTTAATATAAACGTTATTGTTTTTATCAAATTTTAACATAATAGATATAATCTTAGTCTAAAATATTAAAATATAAAAATCATATTATTAGGAAATTGTAATTATACATTTACGCGATTCTATCAACTTAAAATTTTTTATTTATGCAATATTATAACATGCATTTTTTAACTTTCGCAAATAGGATATCCACAACAATCTGGATACTCTTTTGTCGTATCTTCATCCTGATATCCTATCTGGGTCCCTGGTTGACAATGCATTTCAGCACATCTAAAATTTAGATAAAAAATTACTTAGAAATAAAAAAATTAACATTTAATCTGTACAGCGTTAAACATTGTAGTTTATTTAACTTACGCTATCGCGCTCGCCTGTGTTCCATCTGAAGAACATGTCACTTTACAACATTCACATGTAGTATGAGCCTTTATAAAATTTTCGGAACAATTCTCTGAAAATATAAAAAATACAATTACATTAAATTGCGTATAATTTAGAATAATTATGGAACACGTAACCATTTTGTCAATTAAAACAATATTATAGCATTGTTTTAATAGAAAAATATACATTACGTAAAATATCCTATTTCTCCTTATTAAATAAATATGATTACTTTCATGTATGTTTTAATAATTCTATTTATTTACTATATTCTAAATCTTTTATTTTTATAATCCTTTCAATTTTGCTATAGATTCTTATAGATTTATTGTAATTCATAGTTCGATAAATTCCTATTTTTTAAATTTAATTATGACATGTTAACTATGTATTTATTTGTTTATTTATTTCATGTTCTAACTCTTATCCCGCGCGCTATTTATTCATTAATATTATTAATAAATTTATTTTATCGTTGATGAAGTCTCTGTGTAGTTCGAAATACTCCAATTTTATATTAGGAAAAATAAATTATATTATATTTGATACAAATAACATCCTTATCTTGTTTATTGCCCTACGACTTTTTCACATTGCTTTGTAAGTACGAGCTTGATTTTTATTTATTGCAGCTAATATAAAAAAGGTTTTTGACTTATTATAAATAAATTAATCAATTATCAAAAGTATACAATCTTATAAATAAAAATATATAAATTTAATGTCTAGCTAATGGAATTACAGTCAATGTGTTAAAATGTACAATATGATTCCACATTGTAATCAACAATCTTTTACTGAATACTCTTTCTTTATTCAGTGCCACATTATTTCAAATAATGAAAATAAATATAAAATACATAACATGTGTATGATACATAACATTAACAACAACATAATACATACCGAATTTTGGAGTTTGTGTACTGAAATGAACCAGGATGAGAAATATGCACAATGATCCGAAGTGTTTCATCTTGCTAGAATACGTTGAATGAGACAAGTACAATATCGAGAGCAGTACAAATATTCTTAATATATATCTTTGAACTTTTGATCTTTCTAAAAAGATTAGATAACGAGAAAATTCCGATACTTTTGAAATTATAATACGTATAAACAATCTTTACAGATATTCAGCATTCATACATTTACATGTTAAATTAAGATAGCACATGTTTACACATGTTTAGCTTTAGTTAGCATTAGTTATTATTCACATTAATCAGTCCTAGATAATAATATTTTGTAGTCTATAGTCTATTTATAGATACTGTTTTGTCTTGTGATAGAAAAGTTTTTTATTTTTTAAATATTACAAATTTATAACACAATAAAACACATGCGTTATTTACTATTGGTTTTCTTGTGACACATTGTATACTTTAACAATAATTATATATCGCTATTTTTTAAAATAAAAATCAGTGTGACAATACTTACAATTAAATATATGTATATTCTGTCGAAAATATTTGTAATTTTATAAATTAAAATATTTGTAATTGTTCGAAGCGTAAGCGGAGGAGGAAAAGTAAGATCGACGACAATGTTGCGAAGAGAAACTCAATAGACGGAACTCTCTTTAACTTAATATTTATTTACCAGAATTACCATTTATTTAACTTAATATTTACCAGAATTACAGTGGTCACTGGACAAACAATCCATGGTATAACGCGCGCGACAGCAAGCAGAAGTTATAACATCGAACTAAATTTATAGAGTATTTCATATCAAAAATGCAATGTTAGAACTAAAGATAAGACTTTAAAATTGTTTTTATCTTACATGTGATGTGAATATTACATGATACCTTGTTATATGAAGTAATTTTTTAATAATTTTGTTATATATATATATGTTTTTTTTTTTACTTATACTGAAAAGCTGATTTATGCAATTTACAAATTAAATAAACATAATTAATAAGTGACAATTTGAAAAAAATAATTCATGCACTATATAAGAGATACATTTTTTAGCATGTATAGATTATCAATATTATCGGAATTTCAGATTATGTATTAAATTGTTAACATAAACAGTTTTTAATAATATTTCTTAAAAATAATTTGATACATGCAGCTTTGCTAATTTAATTATGATTTAATTTTTCCACGCCCATTATTAAAATCAAATTTTTCTAAAACTAAATGTAATCAATTTAGAAAAAATTTCTAAAAATATTTCTAAAAAATCAATTAATTTAGAAATAAAAATTAATTTAATATGAATAAATTATTTCTATTGCAACTAATATATAACTTATAATTTTCTTTACAAGACAAGACAAAAGCTCGATTAGATTAAGCTAGATAATATTAAGTAAAGGAAGTTCGCACACGCATTCTGTAAGTGGTATTCTCAGGGGGCATTTTGGACTTGGTGACGAAGAAATGTAAGAAAGAACGCACTCAGAACTGCGTTGTACTGTGGATATGTCGTTGAGGTAGGTGAGTCCATTCCCAATGCTTTGTTGAACGGGATTGGTACCGAGCCCAAAGGACACGTCGACTACAAGATCTCTATTATTGTCAAGGAAAGGCAGAATGAGCTTCTTGGGACTTTCGTTTCGTTCGTCCGATGAGCCGATCATTCAATAGGATTTCTTTTAGCTTCGACGATGAATCATGATTTGCAAAATAAATTTAATGATCGTTTTGATCATAATTTTAATTTCATAATAGTAGTTAACGTTACTAATTAAATCTCTGTGTAATACTTGTCATTGAATGGTATCATTATTATATAACTAATGAGGCAAAATATATTTCATAAGAGGCCATAGGAATCAATAAGTTATCAATAATGGAGGCAGCTATATGAAGAATGATAATATATAACGAAAAATTTACATTTGATAAGTTTAGAGTCAAGCGTTTGCACTTTGCAACAGTTTTATTTGGGACATATCGATATATATTTATTACGATGTATTTCATTGCAAGTAATTTTTTGACAATAAAAATTTCACATGTTATATTTAGCCTAAATAGTTATTAAAATTAACAGAATTCTAATATAACACGTATATTGTTATAAATTTTAGACTTTTAAAAGTAATGGTATGCACATTCAATATATAGCTCTGCATTTACTTACAAAATACTCAATTTATTATCGCAAGCAATGAAATATTCAAACGCGAATCGGATAAAGTGTCAACAAGAAATTAGAAATATGCGATAGCTGTAGCACCAAATCGTGATAAAATTTTATTTTATGCGATTGATTTTATTGAATCTTCTCCGACCTTCACTGCAGTTGATAGCTACATACTTCTTGTGCTTAATTAAATGCATTATTAATACAAATCTGCTTTTTAAATAGCTTATGAATATTTAATATTTTCCATTATTAGCGTAATAACTTATTATAAACATCTGGATCGATGAAATCTGCAATTAAATTTATTCCATCAAGTAACGTAACGATTAAGCATCCCACCAATATTCTATCCTTTGTGTACGCTACATTTAAATTTATTTCAATTTATGACAATAGTCTTTTAATATGTAATATAAGCAAATAAATTTGGGAACTGTTGTAATAATATAATCCTTTGTATAATTATACGCCTACATTGATATAAAAATGCATTCTATCCGATATTTCCAACACGCGCGGCAGCAGTTTTAATTAAAATCCGTTCATCTAAAACTTATTATTTTACTAAGCTTTATTTTAAAATATTTAAAAAATGTCAAAACCAATCGTAGTTAAAGTTGTCTCCACTTTAAATTTTTGTCGTCATTCCATTATTCCGCGAAACGCGATCGACGCAAGATAGACAATCTCGAGCTGAACGGCGTCGTTAATCGGTAAATATAATTATCGTTCACTTGTATTTAGCTATATCTTGGAGTATGCAAAATCCGTGCAATGCGAATTTGCTCGTAAAGTAAGAAATTTCGTCGAAGCCTCGCATCGATCAAGATCTATGGCGCGAGCGAACTGCAGGGAGATGATTGTATCGCGCTCTGCGAGCGGTCCATCTTTAATTTTAAATCGTTCGTAATGTATTTGTATATATTTTTATATTAGCCGAGGAATTTATTATTTCTCTTTAAAACTTTCTCATACTTGAATAATCAGTGTAATGTATGTACGACGAAAAAATAATTACTATATATCGACCATTTAATTCATTCATTTCATTATACAGAGAATTCAGGTAATTTGTTGGACAAAGCGCAAAAAATGCGTGAGCGCGAAGTATTCGAAAAGAATTTACGCAGCACTGCGAAATATTAATAATGTATAGTTTTATACAATTTTACATAAGATTTATTTTACATTGACAGATAGTTTAATCTTACGTAAGATTTACATAAGAATTTGAGGACTGTGCATATTATTTTAATTAATTAATTTTCTTTTACATTCGTAGGAAAAATTTATCACGGTAATTTAAATGTCACTTGTACATTATCGTTATCATTATTAGATTGACAATTTGAAGTACAAGTAATTGATTCGAGCGATGGAAAATTGTAACATAAAAATTCGTGATATATTGAAAATAATATTCAGCGTTAACGCGGGGCACTCGACGGCGCGTCGCACGGCGCTGGCACGGCGCCTGCGCGCCGCTGACTCGGCAGCAGTAGGCGGCTCGGCGCGCCCGGCGCGCCGCTGACTCGACAGTTCTCGCGCAGCCGGCGCAGCAGTCGTATTGAGGATTGGTTTACTTGATCGACCGTCGAGCTCACAGGGATTGAAGCTTCGTTTATCGAAACGCGATATTTTACGAAATACAAATTATTTCGCTGTCGCGCGACGAATTGGACTGATCTGTGACAAGTATAGCGTTTGTAATTTTTATAATGTGTAATCTTCGTAAGTCTCTCGTGCGACGAATCACGCTATATCGGAGTGAAATTAACAATGCTATTTTCGACGCGGACGACGAATGAAAAAATGTTGCAGGTGCGAATGGATTGAGTAGCATCGCTATACGCTCGCGTAGTGAAATGTAACTGTGCTGCTTGGAGATTCGTGTTAATCGAGTGTCACAAGTGTCAGGATTTATATCGGCGATCTCCTTCAAGACTCACGAGATTCGAGAAAGTAACGGCGAACGTACTTTGTATTTTTTCCGTGGCTGTGTTTTCAAGATTTTTGTCTATTCTCCTTATAAGTTATAATGTGAGATGATCGCGTTCGGAAAGTCACAAGCCGCTACCATTTTTCGAAGCACGGGAAATGAAAACGAGTGTATGGCGGGAACAAGCGCTTCTTTATCGTTGCTCATTGTGATCGTAATTTTCGTGATCAAGTTTTCCGTGTGCTGCGAGCCGCGATGTTATTTTACAAACAATTAGCTATCGACTGTGTGAATAATTCACTCTCTCGATCAACGATCTATGGAACGTGAAAATCATAAATCGAATTATTTTAACGGTGCAGACGGACGTTGACTCACATAGTATCGCGCCAACATTTCATCACCATTAACTTTGAATACGAAACGCGAATAATCGAAATAATAATCGGCATTGCGGTTCTCTCAAATTTCGTGAAATCCATATTGAAAAACATTTAAATATTTCGGAAAATATGACGTCATTGTGTTCGGAGAATGATACGCGGCGTATTTCCTTCCCTCCATCCCCCTCGATGGTGTGCCACCTTGACGTGGTGAGGGGGCTCCGGTTATTTTGGGAACTGGCTAAGAGCACACCTGTGTGACCTGAAATGAAACAGAGACCGGCTCTTTTCCATTTCGAAGAAATTCCAGAAAACGGTCTTCGGCCAACGTATATCACCTGAGGTTAAACTTTTAATCGAGCTTAATGGGGCAGTAATATATTCGTTAATATTTTGAAAACGCGACTACACCTTGCTACCTTTTTATATTTATTTTAAACGTTTTATATTCGTCTCGCGTTCATCGTTTCTCATATGATGGCGAAGGATTGCAATAAAAAACAATAGGTACTAGGACAAGTGCCCGGATGTTCTGAGAGGAGGAGGAGGTCTAGAACAGACATCGGGCCTCGGCGCACCAACCTTTGGGTGAGTATAGTCTCTTGTCTATATGAAATTAGTAGTGTTTCCAATTAAATTATATTATTTCATCCAAATAAATTAATAATGATGATAGAAAGAGTAATTATCAAAAAATTTTATAAGAGTTTTTCATTCTTATAAAGATATTTCCAAATAATAAATAATTGTCTTAGTAAATATTTCATTTAGTCCCGAATTAAATTTTTATAAAAGAGCATGAGAATTAGTTTTTTAAACATTGATTATTTTGAACGTCTCTTTAATATGAATTTTATATTTGTATGTTGCAATACCATTGCCTGATGACAACTCCCGGGTGTCCTAAGAGGAGGAGGAAATTTAGGTCAGACATCGGGCCCCGGCGGAGCAGCCTTGGGATGAGTATCATTTGTATTAAATCTAATAGTTCTTTCCTATTTATTTTTATTTATCTCGGTAAGTTTGAGAAACTAGAAAAAGCGAAATTTTTAATTTTACAAAAGTTTATTTTGATAAGAATAATTTTCGGAAAATCGATATTTGTATGAATATTTCATTAAAATATGCTCATAAAAATTATTCTTCGAAATGTTGATTATTTTGAAAGCTTCTTTAATTTGAATTTTGTTTGTATGTTACAGTATCGTCGTAGCTGCATTGCAGAATAACTCCGCCCGTTGCTCATCAGATCGGTGAGTTAAAATACATATTTTCTTTCTTAAGATACATATTTATTTGTCCTAAGTAGGGCTATTTTCTCGCATATGTGAGAAAAAAAATTTTTATTAAAATTTTAATTGCGCGCATATCCACGAAAAAGGCCAGGATAGCCGCTTTCAGATTTCTCTCTGCCACTACAAACACAAACATATAGTTACATGTATAAAGTAGATAAATTATCAGAAGAAAAGAGTCATCAGTAAAATAGAAGAAGGGAGGAGGAAGTAGAGCTAAGGAAAACGAGATAGTAAAAATTCAGGGTCTCGGAGGTAATTGAAGAATATATTGACATTCTCGATTCGACTATTCTGACAATGTCGAAGATAAGTCAATATTCCGTAAAATTATCGATTATCATATACAGGTATAGTTTATTCGAATTTCAAAAGATAAAAATCGACGGTTGATAAATTCATCGACAGTCGATAATATTGATATTCTTTAATTATCTTTGGATTTACTGAGTCTATACATATACATACATACAGGGTGAGTTTTTGTATATAGTTCAGAGCTGACTATTTAAAACAAGCGATAAATAAGATATATCTCCAAATAGGTCATGTCGTAATTGGATGTAAGGTAATTTGAAAATATATTTTTTGGTAAATGTATTAATGGTATATGTACAGTCCATAAAACATGTTAAAAAACATAAAACATCTTTTAAAAGGCTTCAAATTAGATGTTAATAAACATGCATTTTACATCCACTAATAACTTAGATACTATATTTAATGCCCTCTGGAGAAGTTTTAAAATAGAAGAATAATTCACTCCCACAATAATTCCAAAATAGAAATGGTATATATAATACATTATAATAAAGACATAAAATACATTTCAAGTAAATCTGGGTTCTGATTGTTTAAAGTTTTTATTTATATTTAAAAATTAAATGGAATTGCTGTGTATTATAAATAAATATTCTTTACTACATTAAATATCAGTTTTTTGTAAAAAAAATAATTTATTTATATACGTAAATCTACATTGTATTACTTTCATAAAACTTATATTTTTACATATAAGATAAATTTATAATAAGGAACTCTACATACATATGTGTGTATATAGATACGAGATAAGATAAATGCACTTAATTATAACAAAGTTTAAGCTACAGTCAAGAATTTTATTACTTATTCTCTTATAATAATCCGCTTCTACCTCTAATCATGCGAAGAAAAGTTCAAGGATAATACTTAAAGATCGACATAATCAAAAGGTATATGTCAAAGTCATAATGTTGAATCGACCATTTTTATCATTTTAATCATACGAAATTTTAATTAGATTCGCGTCTATGTGTTAAATCTTCCGTATTTTTAGTAACTCCGCCGTACGTTTGCATTTTCACTTGCAGCGGGCTTGATTCATCCTGCAATTAATAGAAATGGTTGGTCAGATCAGAAATAACAAAAAAATATTTTTTTTCAATATGAAACATTGAATTGAATGAAAATAAAATTTTTAGAATTATATTGTAGAAACATTCAAAATATGTGAGAAATGTATATAGAACGTATCTAAAACGTATTATATTTCGTATATTATCGTATTATTATATATATGTATATATATATATATATATATATATATATATATATATATACTAATGAATTATTATTAATGCAAAATATGCATTTATACAACAATAACTATAACAATTAGTATACAATTTACTAAAAAAATTATTACAAATTTATTATTTAATATTAATTTAATTAAGAAGTACTTACGTGAAAAATCAATAATTTGAATAAGTAAAATGAGATACGCTATATATTTTTATGTCTTATGGGGAAAACTAAATATATTGTACGAACAAAAGCATATAAAAGCATATGTACATATATAAAATGCGTCTTAAGCAATAAGACTGTTACCTACAATAGCCTGATAAAATTATATCGCGAAATAGAAATATAAAAATAACTTATCGCAAGTAACGTGAGATAGATATTACAAGATACTGACATTATCAATTACCGACACCAAAGTTGCCAAATTCATATACTTACAGTTGCTCCATGGTCAGTTAAAATTAAAGCAACTTCGATTTATTTCAAAAGTCGCTAAGATTTCTCTTTCTCCCTCTCTCTTCTCTTTACTTATCGATATTTTCAATATTTATTTCAATTTACATACAAAAATTAGAGTTACAAGAGAAATAGAACTGAATTTCGATATATGCATCAATCACAGGAATTTTTGATTGTTTGTTTGAGCTGTTTTATAAAGCTTTACTTCCAAGAGTACATACATTCTATGCGTTATAGATAACAGCCTTCGTAAATTTGTAGATTATACCTTAACATATGTACATACGAGTATTTGATGATCCATATCTATTCGATGCAACTCAAATTCTTTCCTTACTAAAAGCTGACTTTTTCTTTAATATTTCCTCTTTACTTATACTTAATTATTTAATGTTCAATATTAAATATTGTGATAAATTCGTAAATTTCTATTAAAATAATAAAATTAATATCTAAATAAAATTAAAATCGTAATGAAATTAACGAAAAAAGTATTTAATTTTCTTTTTTACTGAAATTATCGTAAATACTATATAAATTCTTCTTTTACATAACTAATATTAATTATGTAATCTCTTAATATTCAACATTTTTATATCCAATAATTTTAAAGATTATCACTGTCTTTTTGTTCAACTTATAAAAGTGATTTATTATTGTCAGTACATAATTGGAAGACTGATCAATAGATCAGGAACACATAGATCTGGAACACTTTGTATAGCCGCGCTGAACTCACGTGTACAGAAACTTTACTACAGCAATGAACAGCTGTAGAGATTAAATCGACTAAATGACTCGCTTAAACATTAATCATGAGTAGCCGGCCGTGAAAGGTGCTCGCTTTCTAACTTGAAAGATGATGCGCGGCTTATCTCACGATCACAGTCGGCGGGAACGTCTTTTTCGGTGGTGTGAATGTAAATCAAGGACACAACACGATGCGTGATTCATAACTCAATAATTTATTCCTACTATACAGCATTTATCAGCAAAGCTGCCAACGTATGTGGCATTTCGCGTGTGATTCTCAATGTAAAACAGAACATAAAACAAAACGACAATGATGGTGAGTTTTATAATTAACATTTTTAGAGAAAAAACAATATTACAATAATGCAATTTCGACGTACATTTGACGAATGTATATAAATATAGATCGCTGAGAGTTGGATTGTAGATTAATTAAACTTTTGGTCTCGTAATAATATGATCCCATTCCAGTTTATCAATTTTACTATTTATGTTATTTCTCAACACGATCAATCGTGTAATCTATCAAATGCATATCATCAGTTAAAAAAAAAAAAGAAAATTGATCAAGCAATCGAATCAACGCAACTTGTAGTATAGAAATTGATAATCTTACCGAATAGAATATCCGAAAAATCTTAACTTTAATTTGCTCAATTCTTTGATGAATCTCGAATTAACTTGCTCTTAGAAAAATATTTAACATTTTTTTATTTATAGTAACTTTTTAATTCAATTTTGAACATCGTAAGAATTAAATTTTTGTGATAAAAATTTTATAACAAAAACTTTACTTGTCTATTTTAGTAAAAACTAAATAATAATGTTTTTTTTGTCACAGCTCGCGAATTATATTAATGGTTCAGCATTTTAATTCGAGATTCCTGATTGATCCAAGAATTAACTATTACACAATAAAAAATTCTGAGATGTAGTATATTACGCGTTTATTAACAAGTAATCATTTAAACGCAATATATCACATATAATATAAATATTATAAGAGCAAAATAGTTACAATTTTCAATTAAATTAAATTAAAATTTCGTTATCAAGATTATTGAAGTTCTGCTCAAAACGAGATAACGAGATAATCAAAGTATCAACATCATGTGTGCATGTATGTGTGTGTGTGTGTGTGTGTGTGTGTGTGTGTGTGTGTGTGTGAGTATATGTGTGTTGTATACATACAATTTTTCATAAAATAAATAACATTTTATACATACGGCAGGTCTTATCGTGTAATGTTCTATACCATTATTATTGAATACTTTCAATTAAACTAGATTGCATCGTACACTTAATTAGAACTTTAGAGCACCATATATCATGTATTCACTACTACTTTAATTAAATATATTTCAGGATTAAGATTACGTATATATCTTCAAAGATATTCGCGCACTGATTAAAAAGTGCCGTAAAAAGTCGTATAGAAAGTCGACCTATGACAACAATTCCTAAGTATAAGAACTTATCTTCTATTAACTATATACTTATATTTTAAAAGTCTAGCAATAAACTGATCGAAATTGGAAGTAAATGAATCTTTCTATCGCAAAAGTCAGATAGATACAAAAAGTACAAATTCATTTCGTGACAATTAGAGATTCCTAACTGTCGGAACTTGTTCCTATCAGCGAACGTCTTTAATATTAAATTTCTTATTTCATTTATTCATTTCATAATCATTAAAAAAAATTAAGTTTTAGAATTTTAAAAAATTAATTCTTTAGTTATTTAAAAATAAAACAATATTAATATAATTTTTAATACAATTTATTATATAATATTGTTATTTAAAATAAATATTTCATTTATTATAAATTAAATTTTATGTTAGTCTTTATTATTAAAAATGCTATAAGTATGTTAAAAAGAAAAAATAGAATAAAATTTTTTAAAAAATTTAAAGCCTTTACGGTTTATCTGACTATTCGATTTGATTTCCAAGTGATAACTCCATTTCCTGATTCACAATCAATATCAAGTTTGTTTTTTCCCTGATAAGATAAACCAGAAATTAAACCGAATAAAATTTAAAAAATTATGAGAAATTAATATTCCTAATGGCAAAATTTATTTATTGTAACATAAAGAAAATTTATTTAAGTAGAATTTAGTTTAATTATTATTATTATTCATAGAATAACAATCTTAAGATATAACCGAATAATCTTCAAATATTATAAAGTCATGAATTAAGATGATACTTTTACACTGGACAATGAATGTTGATAGATCGCATTAATTATTGTAGATAATTCGCATTAAATAGTAACATATTTATAGGATGAGATCGAGAGCGATTTACATATTAAACGCGTTGTCAACATCTCTTTCCAAGTCTCTTTTACAATCCGAATGCACCCTACCGGCGATTCTACTATAATCTATTTCTCCTGCAAAATAGGCCGATGTAAAACGTAACGAGGAGATTTTGCTGTAGAAAAACGATCGTCTCCTCGAGTATGTATATTTGAAATGTATACTTTCTTGAATATACCAAATATATTTTAATTATCACACAGAATAGGCAAGCTATTAGAGTAATAAAATGAAGAATAATACACTATGAAAAATATATTAATATAATCCAAAATTGTACTTCCGATTATCGAGTTTCTAGTACTTATAATGTACTCATATAGACAATAATAGATTGATTAAAAATAAATATGTCACAGGAAAGAAATACATCTTTATCATTATCTAAAACTCTGTAAATACCAACTATAAAAATAAGATAGTCCTCTTCATTTCCGTACAAACTGATTATTCGCGGATAATCTGATCTTTCGCTAACTAATCGCGAAAAACATTATACAAGCATATGCTTCTAGAAATATATAATTCTTCGAGCGCTACTAAAGCTAATAAGATAAAAACATAATAAGATAAAAAAAATTAGTCGCTCCTCGCGCTGCAACAAAAGTACACCACGTTTCACATAAGACACGTTCGCATAATCACACAAAGCTCACGAAAAAAAAAAATACAAAAAGTATTTAGCAAGCCGTAGCTACATTGCACTCTATTTCATTTCTCTTCTCTTTCTCATGATCCGTATAGAGTCGACTCAAATAATTTGTATAATAATGATAAGAAAATATAACGGAAATGCGAAAGCGTGTGGAGAAACGATTCCAAAATAGTAAGTAGTGATTTACTATTTTGGAATTAAAAAAGTATTTGAAGATCTAGAACTCAACGAGAGCTAAAAATACCCATAGGAGACACGCTAGAGAAGACTATGCCGATAGATACATCGAGACTATCTGAAATCTTATCTGAATGATTCATGAGAAATCTAAGAATTTTTTTTTAATTTCCCGAGGACAACTAGAAGACAGTTACGGCCTTGTTGCGGTCAGCAAGCGAAGAGCGAGCTCGTTAGGTCAACAGTTGCGATTACCAGTACCATTATTCACCTGAGTACTGGTGACGCCAGCCTCCCCTTCATAATCGGTCGTCCGATGCTTCTCTAAAGAATGTTTCTCTCTCTCTTCTTTGAAAAGATCCGCCACACAGTATGTCTAGGAAAACACTCATAAAAATCTCGATCGCTTGGTTTTGCCTTGTCAAATAAATTTATATATCAATTCGACAACTATTACGATGGATTATATTTGTTGAATATTGAAAAGTATAATATAATACTGACAATTAGTCAGGTTTTCATAGAAAAAAAATTGTTTTAATCTTCAACCAAAAGAATATTGTTGACCAAATTTATATTAATGTTTATTACCAAATATCTCAATATATTTTAAAATTTAAACTACACATTGTTATATTTCCAAATGAAATAATATTCATGCATCTTTCTCATTATATTTGTCCAATTATATAATCTTATATAATTATATAAACCAATTATGATCCAATATAAAATCTTAATTGAGATTGATTTTGAATTTTTGGAAGTAATATTATAAAATTGCATATATTTCAAAATTATTTCTTGTAATTAATATATTTCCCAAAAATTGAATGAGATATATAATCGACTTACCATCACTAAAGCGCTGGTTATGCCGAGGATAGATCCAGCGAGCACGTCACTCCAATGATGTTTATAATTGGAAATTCGTGACATTGCGGTAAACCAGGCCATGAGCAAGCATATTAATTGAAGCACGTGTTTAAGCAATTTACTGCCCTCCCAGTTCATACGTAGGTGCAGATACATCTAAATAATCCCAAATTTGATTATGCCAAGATATTCTCAACTTCATACATTAGAAACTTGATCAAATTACGGCAAATAAAATTTTGATTAAATAGGAAGTCAATCGAAACGTTTTCCTAAATACTATCTTGTATTTTATAAAACGATAAAAAAATTAATGCAACTAGAAAATTTTTAGAGTGTGAAAGAAGTGAGCTTAACAAAATTCTACAATTCAATTAAATAATTTGAATTTTACTTTGTTTATTAAAATCATTTTCATACGTTGCTATAAAATAAAATAACTCAAATTTAATTTAGTATTCAGCAATTACTTTTATAATTATATAATCACCGATACAGTTATCGCATTGACTTAGTTTTGTTATGAACGTGAATCGAATCGTAATCGAATTCAACGTAATTGATGCTTTTCACGTATCAAATTATGCAAATTGGTCTCTGTGGCCGGAGATTCTAAAAGACCGTTCGCAGACTGACACGCTCATATTAGGTCAGTTGAATGATTACGATCCGGCTTGCACGAATTGTAAATCAACACAACACTTGCGTAACATAAGGAGTACTTACCGCAAGATAGATCATAGTGTAGGCCGAGAAGGACGAGTGACCGGAGGGAAACGATAATCTGAAACGATCAATCGTGCCGCGTCAAATAAATCCCATTTATCGATCGGAATACATATGTAAGGAAGAGTGGAAAGGAATTCCTTCCTCTTCTTCATTCTCTTCTCACGACTGTCGCATATGCTCTCTCTCTCTCTCTCTCTCTCTCTCTCTCTCTCTCTCTCTCTCCTCCTCCTCTCCCCCCCGTATTAATTTTATCGCGATTAATTTCGGGGCGTACAGCGTGGGCACGATTACGATCGACGGGACGGCGAAGAGCAACGCACAGCCGCGAGCGACGGAGAATACGGAGAAGAGAGAAGGTCGAACCGCAGATCCCACAAGCAAAAAACGCAGAAAGAACGCAAAGAAGACTCGATACTTGTATCTCCCTCTCGTCCTCCATCTTTTCTCTGTTCCTCTCGAGAGACTTGCTCGTAAGAAAAAAAAATTCAGACGGCGTATTACATTAATTAGGATCTGCAGTTCGCCATTCGACAGCGGGTTGTTGGTTTGAAACTGAAAATTATGATAGTTGTATCAACTCATGAGTGCACAAGAGTAAAGCATTTTCAAGATTTACACTTTCACTCTTCCAATGAATGCGAGATTAAATTGTCTCCTTTCTCTAGATGATTTTTAGAAAAACTTAAGACGCTATTTTAAAATTTAAAGTTACAAAAATCATTCTTCTATTATTTTTTGCGAGTTTCGGCAAAGTTTATTTTAAAAAGTTACTCGTCCAAGATTTAACTAGATTGTAATCTCTGTCAGGAAATTCATCGTTAAAATGAAGATCCCAGAGTTGTACCTCATAAATCTTTCAACGCGCTAACTTTAAGAATGTAACGACAGAATTATTACTGATACAAAAAAAGTTCCTTTAAAGTGTATTTCTACGCACTTATGTAAGTCTCAAGGAGCTACTAGTAAAAAAAAAAAAAAAACCGACACTAATAAATAAAGAATCAATGAAAGAGGGCTACTAGCCCTTTTCGTTTAGGCAACCCCGCTCTCTCTTTCTCTCTCTCATTCTTTCATTTGGCACGATTCCTCCGCTGCTACCGTGCGGAGAAAGACCGAGGGCTCGAACGCACGAAGGGATCATGAATGAATTCTCTGTGTGGCGTCGCCTCTTTATCATCAAGATTCCTCAAATCTCTCTATACATAAAACTGTCCCTGTCGGCGGCCACGCGAACGGAGAGCGGATGACCTGCGATACGGTCGAGTACGCGTGTACGTAGCAGTACCGAAAGAGCACCGGCTTCGTTATAACGCACAAACCGTCCCTTCTTTTTGTTCCAGCCTACACGATAACGTCCGCTTGATCTCCCCGTCTTCCTCGAGGGCGAGAAAGAAAGGAGGAAAACGACGAAAAAGGAGAATGGCTAACACGCATGACGTAAGCTCCGCTACAGCGCTACAGTGTGCGGGGTTTGATCGCGACGTTTCGTGGACTCTGGAACCTTGCTGGAGACTACCGAATGCAGAGAGAGAATCGAGATCGATCTCTTCGCTGTAGCGTCTTCTTACATGTTCGATCTTGCGAATCCGGGTTAGACTTTCACGTGATTTCGACGTAACGTCAACGGTGCTATGTGCGATGAACTTGAATAACATGCGTTCGGTTTACACGAATTAAAATGATGTTAAGAAGAATTTAGCAGCTGCATTGTGTATATTCGATCTACTTGTTCCAGAGAAAAGATTAGATATAAGCTTGTCGCGCTTTTAAAGGAATTCATTGAGAAACAGTGTTGCGTTTAGTTAATTTAAAATAATCTGGATTTAGATTAAATAAAACATATACGTGTGTATCTCAGATAAGATAAGGATAATTCCATTTAAATACATCTTTATATATTAATATAAAAGATTAATTATTTAAATATTTTCTCTAGATACTTTTAACATTCATTTAGGATACATAAAAACAATACACTTAAGAAAACTACAGGTATATATTATATTTCAGTATTAATATAGAATATTATAAGTTTATTCTCTATATGTGTCTCTCTTTATGTAGCGGCAATATTCGGCTTGTATATACCTTATATATATCATGTATTATCATATGATTGAATACCAACAAGAATTTTAACAATACGTATTGATTACATTATCGTAGATATTTGATAAAAGATACTACTTTTCTTATCTGAGATACAAATAAAGATGCCACGTGGTTTAATTATATAGATAAAATAAATAATAATTACATCTAGATAAAAATCTAGATAATTTTATTCAGAATGGAAAATACTGTTAAGCAATTTAGTACAATAACATTCTATACATTTAAAAAAGTGAAAAATATACAAAAATGTTATATCACAAAATAAAGTTGCTCGTAAACCTTCCGGTTAAAGACTTGAAATGAAAAGAACGGCTGCAGCTAATAATAATGTGTTTCGAGAAAGTCGGATTTAGGAGAAACTAGATACTAGAACTTAGCGGAATTCCCTTCCAACTCTCTCTGTACACATCCAACATCCGAATGTGATCTGTCATGTTAAATCAATTTCGCGAGTCGTTCGCAGATGTTTATTTCCAACGCGCTTCCTTGACTTCTAAAAGATAATGATGTATGTGTTGAGATGTGTTGGTGGGCCCCCGGGGTTATTTCTAGTAATAAGCCGTATGTAAACCTTCGCACGTCTCGTCGAATTCACGCGTGTCTAAACGTCCTAAGCCCTAGGCGCATCTTGCAAACCCCTTACTTTGAGCTCTTCGCACTTCGTCTTTGAAACTATCCTTTTTCGCGTTCCGTGTTTACTGGTACGTAAATCGAAAGCGGAAATTGCAGACGTACAAAAAGAAACGTGGCTGAGATGTTTTCAGAACCACTGCAGCCTTCGTTGCTAATTGCAATCTTGTAAAATATTGAACTCATTGTTAGTTACTCCTCGAGAATGTCATCATAAAGTTATTTATATCATCTATTATTTTTTTATCTTAATTGCAATAAAGATTGACGATAGTATTTAACAATGAAAGAATTGTAAGAATTTGCTAAAATTCAATAAAAAATGAGAGAATTTAATCTAGTAAAATTGAAAGACTCCAACAATAAGATTTTTAACGATTTCATTATCTTCTTCGTTATCATTGATTACATTTACTTTCGCATTACGAATTTTCGAATTACCGATTATTATTGTACTAGCGACAAAAAAGGATGTATACACGGATAATTCGGGCGTGTAATCAGCATTTCCGTTAGCTAAGGGAAAGAGAAAAAAGAAAAGAAAGAATTACACGATCTGGCACGAATCTCGCTCATGCGAATCGTGTCGGCAAGCCCCACGGGCAGAGCGTTGCTCATTGTCATTCGCTACCGTGGCTCTTTTGTGTGCGCGCGTCCGTATCCGTTAAAACTGGCCTTCGGGGTATGTATATCCGGAATGTGAAAAGGTTTCCCTACCCGGTCAACAATAATGGTTCGCACACGCGAAATAATCAATTCAGAAAACATGAAAACTTGAATTTTACTCGAATTAAACAATGCGTTAAATATCAACAATGTAGATATTTTTTTAGATTTATTTCAAAGAAATAAATTTCACTACATTTGAAAAATTCTTAATTAAAATTTAAGTTTACTTCAATTTTTTTGTAATTTTGAGAGAGAGAGAGAGAGAGAGAGAGAGAGAAACTCTCTTTTTCTACAATATCAATGAAATAATTTGACACTATTTCTATTTTTTTTTAATATTTTTTGAAATTTTTGAATAGAAATTTTTCAATAATATTTCATTTCAGAATTACAAAAAAAAATACAAATAAATGAATATTGCTATAATTAAAAGGAACGCATATAAATAACTCGATAAGATAAACGGGATAAACGAGCAAATAACTGATAATTCAATAATTCGTTTAATGAAAATCAAGAGTCGGCGAATCGAATCGATTCACCGCGACAAACGACAATCGCGACCGTTTTTTCTCCGTCCCCTTCCGCCTGCCCCAAGGGGGCTCCCTTAGATTATCACAAATTATCGTTTCGTCTCGTGTTCATAAACTTGTCTCATATACAGCACAAGCACAAAGTCCGCAGACCATTAATAAAGTAAAAATAATGAAATACGACGATCCGTTCTCGCTTCTTCGTTCAATCGCACGCCACGCCTGTAATTGTTGGCGCAATTGTTACCGTCACGCGATCTAAGCAGCTTGTCTCAGGCTCGTGTTTTCGAACACCATCATTTCAGGGTATTGCCCTGAAGATCCACCGATGCCGGCTGATTGCTGCCGACCGCAAAACGAGACTGAGAATAAAGCTGCGAAGAAACCGCAAAATGTGTATGCCGAAACCACATGTAACACCGACCGTATCACCTAATTCTACACAATTAGGTTTTAACGATTTGCGACGAACAAACTCACATCACGATTCATACGTGATTGCGGTGTAAAAGAAGATAATTTTCTCCCCGATTGTATACGCACGTATAAAAAACTTAAAAAAAAAAAAAAAGAAAAGAAAATTCTATCTTGGTAGCGATTAATATCAGTAAAAATTGATTTTTTTTTTAACGAAGAAAATCGCGGAATTATTAATTTTATCTCACATATTTAATAAATTGATAAATATGCTTAATATATTCCTAATACATTTGATTACTTTTCATATACTTAATAGACTATTTTTACTATTTAAAAAGAATAGAAAAGAAATAATTAAGTCCTAAGATTATACGCCGGATAAACACATTTCGAAACATGCAGGATTACGATCGACCAGACCAGATAATTTCTGTTGCGGCAGATTAAGATACTCTATCTCTCTTTAAGCTGATGAGAAATTCAGGAATGTTTCTCGTCAGATCTCTTACCTGACTTCCTTTAGCAGCTTGGGCGAGATTCCTGTTGCGGTACAGTGGAAATCCTCGATATATTTGTGTTGATTCTCGGGCAGACTGCAGTCAATATTGGGTACGCAGAGCTTCATGAAATGCGGCCGTAACCGACCTATGGTGTACTTGGCGATATCCGTGGTTAAAACGGTGCAGGCTGCACCAAAACCGAACACTCCAACCTGCGAATATTACATTGTTTTTTTATAATTAAGTTTACATTATTTTTAGAAAAAGATTTATGTTGATTAATTGAGTTGAAAGATTTATTAATTTTTAATATAACTTTAATTAGAAATTAGAAAATTAGAGGAGAAGTAATCAGGATAAAAATTTGAATTAATTTTATATGATTCTTTTAATTCATTTTTCTAAATTAAACATTTTTAAGAAATACACAAATAACTTTTAAAATTGATAATACGAACCTTTTGATAAGCGTTCCAAACCCATGGAGGTATTGTGTATCCAAAAAGCACATGCGCGTTTCCCGAGAAATGCCTCCAGTGAAAGTACTCCCATATGATCATCTAAGATCAAAAATCAAAATTCAAAAATCGTAATCAAGTCCATTTATACTTACAATTCTTAATTTATCAATATGTTTGTGATACATTCAAAAATTTTTCGTTGCAATATTTTTTTAACAGTCTTTATATACATATTTGCAAATAACGTACAATACAAAGAATTTATATTTAATAATTGTTATAAATAATTTAAAAGAAAACAGATTTAGCTTTGTGAAAAAAATCACTACCCGAACATCTGACATGTTCGAGACAAGTTCAAGAGGTCTGATATAACTTTTTACAATGTTTTACAAAATTTCAAGAGCATTTTGTAAAAACTTTTCAGGTCGCAAGAAAAACTCAAATCTCGATGGAAAACGTGTTACAGCTCAAATGAGAGAGAGAGAGAGAGAAACTCAAACTTCTCTGTCTCTCCTCCCTAGATACTACCGATCTGTCATGCTTCTGACCAAAGCGAGTTAACTAGGCCAGATCCCGGATAAAGGTCCGCCTAGTGATACAGCGTGCCCGAAGTTCACGAGGCATGCGTGAATGAAATACGACGGTGAGTGCGCGGCCGTTCTTCTTACCTGCTTCTACCTGAACCTTTCTTTGGTCCCGAGGGAATATATCGTGTAGAGCGTGAACAATCTGTTTTCCTTGTGAGTGTGAATAGGGAGAGATAGATAATAAAGGTAGCCGGCTCAGTGAGAGACTCACGGGATTTCGAGAGACTTGAGAAGGATAGGAGGAAGGGGTGAACCCTTCTCGGATTGCTGCGCGTCCAGGTACAGGAATGCGTATACCTATAAAACGTATAAAACTGCACCAAAGAACGTCAAAGTAGAAGGTGCAAAGGAGATAAGAGAGATGCTGAATAGAGACGGCTCCATGTCAAAGAGAAAAATTGACGATACAAATAAACCGTCGTAAAATCTATTTATTGTGTGGTCAAAACGTCAGAAGCCTCAGGAAATAATAAATTAGCCTTAAATCTTTTCGCAATTGTTCAGATAGATTTAAATATAGGATTTTTAACATAATTTTAAATGCAAAGTCATATATATATATATTCTATTCTATATTTATTTCAGTAGAATTTTCAAATTGTGATTAATTTCATTTTTTTAAACAAATATTTTTCGCTTAATAGGTAGATTTAATTTAAATTTTAAGATTTTGTATGCATTTCGCAGGATTGTATCTTGCGTGCAGATAGATGATTAGATAACTGGATTTTTCCCCGAAAGACTTGTACATTTCAAGAAATTCTATGAAATCGCAATACGGATCTTATAACGTGTGTAATCTCACGTGCATGAAATAAGAGGGTTGAGATTTATTTCGGCTTTGATCACGACGATTTCTCACGCACGCGAGCGTGCGATTTATCGCGTTAAATTAACAGCGCGCTGTATTCTCTCGCGCGATATAATCACTTCCCATTTTCTTTTAGCATAAAATACCTTCACTTAACGAAGTAAAGACGAATATGGGATCGAGGAGAAGGATTCTCTTTCATCTTCGTGCTGTTATGTAAATAAGCGTGACTATATCCCACGAAAAAAAAAGAGAGAGACACACACACACGGCATAACGTGGCAAAGCTATTACTTGAATAGACGCTGTTTACCGTTCATTTTAGCAATTATATCTGCTAGATTTATAATGGCCACGCGAGAAAACGCTTATGAGGCGTGCGAGCAGAACGTTACACGGCTAGTCCGAGACTGATTAGATATTCTTGTATCAAATTGCGGAAAATATGAGATTGCTTCAAAATTGCGATAATTCCATAATTGTTTAATAGCTGAAAATAGCAAAGATAAAAGATAACAAGACGTAATTGACACAATATATTGTTTTCTTTAATTTCATAATACTGATTTATTATCATCCCGAATGTTATTAATTTATACAATTATTTTGCTTTTACTTAGAAAAATTATTTAAAACATTCCCTCTCTTATTCTTTCTTTATTTTTTTCGTATACACATGTATGCATGCAATCTCACATGCTTTGAATTATGCACGACGCTTGAAATTATTTGCCCCGCGGTGACAGCGTTAATTTGAACTTCACGCGACGGTCGAGAAGAGAACAGACGAGAGAAAGCAGAGTGGGCACCTGATGTCTGAAGAGCAGCAAGTCTTTCGTAACCGAAATGAGAAACACCAACAAGAACGAAGAAAACAAAAAACGATGCATTTTATTCTCATGTGAATCTGATTATGGCAATGATTTTCAATTCTTCATTTTCACCCAAGATAAAAAACCAAGATTGAAATTATTTTACGCCTTGCCACAAAGAACAATATTTGTTTAATAAATAATATAAATATAATAATTTCAGTTGTAAGACAAAAATTAAAATTTTCCCCAAATAATTTAAACAATTATATCGATAATCATGTAATTAACTGCTATTTTTTTATATTTTCCAGGTATTTAATATTATCCAAGTACCAAGCTAAATAATTATTTAAAATGACCATACAGTTGCCTCGTTATTCTTAATAGAGATATTAAAAAGTAGATATTAAAAAGTCAATTATTTAAAAATTAAGAATTTACTGTTAATATGCCAAAATAATACATTATATTCATACTTTATAAAGAAATTTTGATTAAACTTGATTATGATAAATTTAGAACTAAGAATTTCAAAATTATGAAATAAGATAAAAAGTTTCTTATATTGTAACATCAGATTTAAAGATAACAAAATTAAACCAACTCATTTTTTTTTTTATTTCTATTCTTCCGATACGGTGAAAGTTATTTTTGGAACGATGGAATAAATTCTAATATTAGAACAGAAATTTATAGTGTGAAGGAAATTCGAGGTATTGGCTAAAGCTGAATGACATAGATTTCTAAACATTCGAGTAAGAGAAAATACGCGAAATTTATAAATAGCCGCAAACTATCTACAGAAACGTGCCGATTGGTCTCATAAACGAAATCACGTGGTGAAGATACATCGCGAAAAAGGAAGAATTATTTGTAAATGAACAGTAAATCGTAACTGTTTTGTTCTACTTCAATCGTAACTACTTTGATTGAAATTTGATCGATGACCCCTTTGCTCCATTTCTATTCGGCAAAGTTTAATCTTCGAGAATACAAATAGAGATATATGTATGATAAAGATAATTTCCGTCTCTTTCACTTTCTTTCTTCCCCTTGTATATTCTCTGACAGCTTATATTCCCCTTATATTCTCAGCAAATATACTTGGATGGTACACATGTTGCGAGTCGCATGAACCACTTCCACATATCGTAAATTGATTCCCACGAGCACCGAAAACGGGCGCACTCATTTCCCGCTAGTCTATTCACATGTGCAGGCAGTGAGGCACAAGCCATCGCTCGTGTATCTCTCGTATTCTTAGACGCCACCTCTGTCATCCCTTCTTTTAAAAGGGTAAGGGTTTTAAAAACGGCACGCGACAGGGCACCTTCGAATCGTTAGCGATAGCATCTGCTACTGATCATTGTGTCAACTTAAATGTGTCGCCATTGTCACAGAATTGTACAAAAATGTAACAGTAGATTTTCTAATATTTGTAGTTTTGTCTGAGACGTCAATAGAGAATTTCTAAACCAACACATTAGTTAATTATTGTAATATTTCATTATTATTATTGTAATATTTCAGATTCATGATTTAAGGCGTATCGCAGAAGAATCAAGAAAGTATTTTTTAATATAAATAAGTACGATTTTTAATACGAATGTTAAACTTTTGCGCATTCAAATTGATAAAGAATATCAATTAAAACAAATTAAGTTCCAAGATAACAATGATATTTATATGACATTTCACATAAGTAAAAAAATATTCAGCTTCCCAAAAAATTGTAAGGATCATAAATATAGTTTCTATAAATATATTAAACATGCAATTTCTTTAAAGTAAAAGTCTCTGAGAAGAAGAGAATGTCATGCGAATTCCTCATGAAAATTAAATACTACTTCTCTCTGGTGAGAAACATCTAACATTAAATTAACTTGCTAAAGGATGGCTATATTTCAAATGTGAACTTTTATATGCGTTGTACAGGCAAGTAATACACGTGAAAAGTCATGATAAAAAAGATAAGATTCTCGCTGTATGTAATGTCAGGTGATTCCTCACGTGTCCTGTATCGCGTGCGTAAATCACAATCACAATCGCAAACGCAAGGTGACTCACCGTGCATATGGGAAGAAAAAGACCGATGACGTACAGCATCGTGCTCGTAACTGTAGACCCGTGATACGGATGATAGAGTGACTCATCGTTGCAAAAGAAACCGCGTTTGTAGGGTTTGCCGAATAGGAAGAACATCAGTACCGACATGCCCACTGAAACATAAGAGGAAAAACAATCTCGTTACACTGCTGGTCACTCGATAACAATCATATAGTGATAATGTCGTCGTTCGAGATGAGTTGATCTATGAAACGATACGATTAATCAGGATTGAACATCATCTCGTGAACTCCAAATTAACATGCAATTCATTGCACTTGCTGTACAGCTGTTGTTACTATTGCTGCTGTTACTGACGTATGACGAACGATAATGTTGTGACTACCAATCAAGATGGTATGCGTTTGATGCATTCATTCAACTAACTTTCAATGATACCCTTTAATCGTTAAATTGAAACTTTTCCGATATAGATTGCAGATGCTTCCGATATAGGTTATAGATAGATTTATTGTATTTTATAGTTTTTTAGTATTTTTATAATTACATTTCTCATAAATCGAATAAATTTTATATGGTTATATAATCATTTCTTTGATTAAAAATTTAGGGAAAATAAAGAATTATTTGGTCTAGGCAATTGTTATTTATGATGACTTCTTAATTTAAAATGTGTTTTCGCTTATCTATAAATATTATCATAAAAATATTAATTTTTATTGAAATTAAATCATAGCAATTTCTTAAAAATAATATTATATTTTTATATGCATGCTTTCATAATTTATATCTTGTATCAAATTTTTATTTCTTTAATGTTAAATATTCTATATAGTTAAATTCGTTTTAATAAAAATATTTTCATAATATTTATTTTATAAATTACGATTTGATAATTATCTAAAAATATAAGTATAAAAATATAATTGCATTTAATTTTATATTTATTTTTATAACGTGATACGTCATAGAAATATAATATTTTAATTTACTTCTTGACGATAGTTATTACACAACAGTTTCATTAAACAAGTAATTTTCGCTATTTGCTGTAATTTCTACCATGCATATGTAGATACCACATTTGCAACTATGCATCGATATTTCTCATGTAAGACTTATCAATATAGAGAGTCAGACACTACTATTAAGGCTCGTTAATGAAAACGGTTCGTCTAATTATCGGGGATGCTTTTTTCTCGTATATGATAAATTTTTTTTCAGTCGTACTTGTCATCGACGCATAAATAAAAATTTAAACGCGCAATTTTATGGAAAATCATCGAGAAATTATGGACTATCTATCGGCCAATAAATTTATTTGCACACGGTACACCAATACATGAAAATCACGAGCGTAGCCGGTTATTGAGATAATGGTGACACACCTTTCAGCAAAAACGAAGTAATACACATTACTGCACAGCCAACTAACGTAATAGCTCGCGTGATTGGTTATTATTTATGTAGCTCATCGGCTGTTTTGCAAGCCAAATTGCGCTCCCGAAAAATTCCAACGTAATTACCTACAATCTGGAAGAACTGCCACGTATCGACGTGATCGACATTTCATATCAACTCTTTCTAACGGTAAAACTTAGAAAGTTAAACTTGGAATTTCGCGAATCATGCTCTCAATAACAAAAATATAGTATTACTCTATAGTAAAATATAGTAACTTGTAATAAAAATAATTCGATATTTTTGCTTGAAAGTACGCAACATCAGATTCAGATATATTTCATAATAATAATTCATAACCATAAGGACCATCTGGTTGTCGTCTTTTGACGCTGTGAGTCAAGTGTGAAACGAAGCGTAAAAGAAACTTTCGTCCCATTTATGGCTCATTGCATCTTATACACATTTATATTACATAACAAGAAAAAATTATCATTAGTATGCTGTCAAGCGTAACGTGACAGAAAAGGGCCAAGGACGATTAATATACGAAGTCAATGACAATACGAAGTTTATGATTGAAAATTTCGAAAAATTCTGTAAATAATTTGTGTATTATAAATATACATGAAAGCTATTTATGAAAGAAATCATAAGAGAGAGAGAGAGAGAGTCAGAGAACGTAAAATACAGAAATATATATCGCAAAATACATTACAAGAATCTAGCAAATATAATGTCGACATTACTATTACAAAATTTGTAAAAACGGAGAAAGTTTCGTTGTACTTTGATTATCTTTGCGTAATTAGGCTGTACACTATTGTTACACGAATGCAATGTAGATACGTCGTGTACTTGCTCACAATCTAGAAATGTTTTTTTAGTACGTATATCTTGTGTGGACATGCATTATTCTATCGATGAATTTAGATTAGACCTTGACACCTATTTAGTATGGTTTGTATTTCGTCATCATTACAAATTTGTATGTACGTCATTGTTAATGGTGATGACTCAATGTGAAATCGTTGCCTGTATTCATGAGTAAAGTATCCGATTTCAACGTATTCCATTTTGGAATATTATTTCCTTTTTAATTCCTGAAAAAATAAAATATTTTAATGTTTTTTTATTATTTATGATTTATCTCATTTCATTTATCTCTAATCATCTGCATCAAAGGTTATAATTATCTTTTTTACAATATTTTTTTATGTTTCGTTAATATTAATCGATATGAAATAAATTAATTTTATTGTATACTGATTAAATGTAAATACACTATATTTACAATGAATACGTGAATATATTGCTAAACTCGAAAACAATTTTACTAAATTTTTGAAAATTGTTAAATTTGTTGCATTACATATGTATATATAATTCTCCCGAACATAAATCAGATTTTCTTTCTCTCTCTTTGATATGCAAATATAAAAGAGCCTGCAGGTCATAATAAATAAAAATCCAAGAGCCGTTGAATCTTTTTGTAACAATTTTGGCAACTTCTTCAAATCTTTCAATCTCAATATACAAGCTTTTCATTATTTTTCACTTATTTTCTCATTGTTTTATTGAACATTTTCAATTTTAAGATGCCATAAACGTAAATATTCATAAACTTAGAAACTTAAAAAAATTTAACGTGTGATCATCGTAATAAACATTCTTTACATATTTACAATAAAAATATCATATAGCACAACAATAATATCGTACTTATTTATGGGAAGCATGTTTACAAGAAACTTTTATAGAAACTTACAATATTTATATAGAAAACATGTTTATAGGAAACTTTTTATTCAAAATTAAATTTCCTGTAAGATCTTAAAGTCTGGCCGGAACGTTTAGGTCTACTCTATATATCACGCTGAGAATCGCCCTCATAAATCTGCTTACGAACAAAATTGCGATCCATAAGGAATGAAAACTACGAAATACAAACACCATAAATCTTCAGTCTATTAAAGTGAGAAAAGAAGAAAAAGGCGAAAATTATGCGAGCGATTATGCTAACATTTTTTATTATTAACCTCTTCATGGGCGTATAAAATTTTATCGTTTGTGCCCGTCAAATAATAAATAATTGAACCGGTATATTTGAAAAAGGAAGAACAAAAGAAAGATCTAATTTAATAATTATGCATATTTATGAATGCAAAGCGCGCGCGATCTCGGGACTAGTTACCAAATTGGGAGAAATCGGCTTAGCTCTCCATGAATGGACTCGATACACACTTGCCTTACAGGGCATACAAGTGCCGTGAGCTTGAGCCTTTTCACAGCCTCTTCCTTTCGACTGGTCGAGACCGCCAGCTCTTAACGAACTCTGAAAGGATCCGATTATTGAGCGAGACGAATGAAAAATAGTCAGGTTTCGCGTAACACATTGCGTTTAAAAAGGAAAGACGACGCGGCAAAATAACAAGTAGCTCAAATTGATTCTAAGCAATTGATTCTATGACCTGCATTCTACATGTGTTATCCGTCTATAAAAATATATTATCTCTCAAACTATTCCTACAGAGAAAAAGAGAAGAAAGGCTCAAGGTCCCTTCACGGCGGATAGTGACGGACGTATTAAATTGCTTACTACATGTTTATTTTTACCTGCATGTAAGCTTCAGAAAACGCGGCTTACGCAGCTACTCTTGCGATTTTTTTCTACGAAAATGCGTCACGACGCGCCAACACGAGTGCAAACTAATCGGGTCGTCTAATTTGATTCGGGCAAACACTCACAACTTAAACAGTATCGTGCAATGATTAAAAATTGCCACTTCATCATTCTTGATATCCGGATTGATTTTTTCAAATTTTTCATTAATAATCGCATAGTTACTTTCGACCTTTCCAAATTTTATAAATAAAAAAAATTCATATAACTTAAATACAAGGATTAAGTTTATAAGTAATATGATTCCATAAAACATTTATTTTTTATTATATGATGCGCTTCATAAAATTTGTTTTTTCATTTCTGCTTTTTCAAAATATATTATAAATTACGATAAAATGTATGTTCGTAATAAAGGCGAAGGCTTGATTTTGAAAGAAATATAAAATAATGTTTTTTAAAGAAAAATAAATTCACTTATCAAAACTGCCGCTTTGATAAGAAAGTATTATATCATCCATTCACGAATGATAAGGTGTTTTGGTGATGACATTTTTATTTTAGCGTACTGAAAACTCGGATATATATATTTGTCTTTATTCTGTGTGCTGTGATTAAAAAAATTATAAAAATAATACAATGTTCGATCAATTTGGCACGCTTTAGTGTGCAATTTGTTTTTGATTTCCCTAATGGATAGTTTAAATTCGAATTAATTCATGGATAGAGAGAAAGAAAGAGAGAAATTCGATTTTTTAGACATCAAGATTAATACTATTCTCGGACAATATTCTCACTGATGAACTTAAATCATTATTTGCATTATACAGCTCTCAATATGTGAAAATGATCTTCATTTAATAAGAATGTATATGAATCCTTAAATACAATTTTGATCTAGAATATGTATATATATACATGTATACACACCACACAAATTGATGCAGTATATTAATTTATGCATCATGAAAATTCAGAATTAGATTTATGTTTTGTTCAAGGTAAGCGGGACATCTATTAAGATAATAGCATTTACGTAACTGATCACAGTTCTAAGATATACGAAAGAAACTATTTAATCGATAAATATTCGATGAAGTATCGATAACGTAAATGTAAAGTTTATAATCTTCTTATTTGCATTACAACTTGAAAAGATAACAGTTGGAACAAACAAATGAGTTGGTAAGCAATAGCAAAAGTCGTTCGCATGAGAAAAGTAGTATAACCAGTTGTTAAAATACGTATTTCTGAAATACAAGTTATGTAAACGAAATATAAAAGACCTTGTCTTCCGACATCGTAGTCGTAACTTCGCGAAATCACTTGCGGCTCCACACAATTTCCTCGCAGTTTATGATAAAATTGCGTCATACAGGATAAGGAAAAATAGGTATATTTTAAAACATTATCGGCTTAGTTATTTTATTTAAAAAAAATGTTATCCTCCATACAAATACGATATGATTTAAATTCTGTAAACTAAAAATCGATTAAAAAAAGTAATCAAAATCGAATAAAATTTTGAAATTTTTTGTAATTAATTGAAGTTAATCTTATTAACAAGTATTATTAATGAAAAAAATGACAATTCACGATCTTTCAGTTATTCATTTTTTATTATTTCTCTCTCTCTCTCTCTTTTTCTCTTTCTATTATTTTAAATAATTGAAATAATAATTAATTCTAAACAATAATAAACGTTCTTCGTTTCATGTAACAATACTTTTATTTTTTCCAAGCAAGTCGTATAATTCTTGCACGTTCTTACGTTGAAAACAATACAGATATAGTTGCGCGGTGAATTGTATGTTTTAACGGGAATGACGAAACGTTAACATAGTTACACAGTACCGCAATTTTACCGAGGTAAAGGCGCCGTATCGTCTCTCCGAATCGCGAAACTGTGTCACCGCGGAGAGATGATATCGATCGAACTATGCCAATTCTATACACCGTGTTTACAGGATGCATATTCGCGGGATGTACTATATTTCCATGAAACATCGCGTGCTGTATCAACCAACAGTCATGTCGCTATTACGATGAGAATTGATAATGACGGAAAAGTGGAATGTGTTTCTCTCTCCCCCTCGCAAAGCGAAATCACACGTATTTAGGCTTAAATCGCGCTGACTCGAGTGTTAATCTATTAACACATTCGAACGATTTATCTATTGTTTCTTCGTACATTATCTGTACGCTTATATTGTTCCTACTTATTAATGTTATCATTAATCCACGTACGCGGTCGTATCGGGATGTACGAATTGCCGCGATGCGAGATGTATCGCATGCTAATATATTGTTTCGTAAATCAACGCCGTAATTTAATCATCTGGAACGAAATAAAAATATCTAGATGCCAAATTCTTTTTACAAAAGTTTGGCAAGTGTAATTTGGTGGGAATTTACTGTTATTATGTGATGCAATGCGCATTAATTTACATTTATTAACTGCGTTAAATATAAAAACTGCCTACTTCCAGTTTCTCATATCGCAGATCGCCTGATAAATTTAAATAAGTTTTGGCTCTTCGAAAATTTAAATAAATTCCGAATGGCTTATAAAATTTAGCGACTTCACTTCTCTGAGACTTAAAATTCTTCTAAATATTTAGTATGCAAAAAAGTAAATACATACACTGTTAAAATAAATGTGTGAATATTCACACATTCACCCAAAAAAAAATAATTTTTATATACGTGGAATCCTCTAAATCTTAGAGGATTTTATTCTTATATTGACCTCTAAAAGATTCTTCTGAAATCAAGAGAAAAATAGTATAAACAAGAGTATTTAAGAGAGAAAAAGTATTTTTCATTTTATTGAAAGAGGAATGTTTGCTGTAAAACAGTAAGCTTAGAATATGAGATTATAGGAGAAATTACTTTGAACGTAAAGTACTTTTTTTCTTGGGTGTTCGTTTTAACAGTGTGCATACATGGCTTTTCCAGTTTAGTTTAAAGTTTATTATATACCTTGAGAATTTCTCCCCCCCCCCCCCTAGAGAAAGCACCCTTTAAGTAACCCCAAGATTAGGACCATTAGAGCTCTCGTGGTATAAATTAAGGGATTCCATTAAAGCCTAAGTGCTGCTCCGGAATGCACAGCACTAAGAGTTCAAATCCCGCGTACTTTCGAAATGGAATAGTTCTCTTTCCCCTTCTCCCCTTCTGTTCTCGCTCTCTCTCTCTCTCTCTCCTCCATATCTCGCCAACGCGAATGTCCGTCGGAGCAATTCGCGGAAACCGCGCTGGTATCGCAACAACAGCGCGGAGAAAAACGGTGCACGGACGAAATGCACCTGCCAATTTAGAGGTTACACCCTCACTTCGCGCGGTCCGACATCAAACGAGCCGCGCGCATACCCAGCCACGCACGGCGCCTCGGCCGTCAATCTGACAGGCCGGCCGCTCGACCTGTAAACTGTAACGCGTACCTCCTGTCACCCGAAAAAAAAGAGTTTCAAACTACGATCTCACGATTCGCACGCGAATCTCTGGTACTTTGACTTACCGACAAACACGCAGAGAAAATCTAGGATGAGCTTTCGCAGAATGAACCTGGACGATCGATCCATTTTGCCGCGCGCGCTCGATTACGATGGCAACGTTCAGGTGTCTCGTTCGTCGTCGTCGTCGTCGTCGTCGTCGTCGACACTGTCAATAATCTGCGGCGACGGTTGACAGCTGACTCGGGACGCGTGCAGTCAGGTGCACAGAAGCGGCGAGAGGGCGAACGTCGCGTGTCGTTGCCGCTTCATAAGCGTAGGCGGACGCACGACACTCACGCGCACAAGCACCTTCGCGCGGTCCAACTCAAAGTTGACTGAAATGAGCCGAGCGTGAGCGCGGTGAACTGAGCGGCGAACGACTCGACGGCCCCGCGCCGCGCTTTCCCCACTCTTCGGGTCATTTCTCGCTTCCCCCCCAACCTCGCCGCCCAATGCCCTTCCGTCTCTAGATGCTGGCTCGCGAATCAACTCGATCGAGAAATCTTAGCTGTGCGACAACGGCTGACTTCGCGCAGCTGTGCGCAACAAAAGACATGTATGCATACATACGTGCGAGTTCATGAATGCTTCGATTATATGAACATGTGAATATACGTGTTATATAATAAACTTCTTACAATAATTATACATTGTTGTAACGGACCGTTTAAATT
The DNA here is from genome assembly GCA_928718305.1 of Tetramorium bicarinatum. Classification (NCBI taxonomy): domain Eukaryota; kingdom Metazoa; phylum Arthropoda; class Insecta; order Hymenoptera; family Formicidae; genus Tetramorium; species Tetramorium bicarinatum. The sequence continues at coordinate 20,550,079 of OV788321.1, forward strand.
AATAACGTTATGTACGTGTTGCTTATATATGTATTTGTATGTAATTTTTGTTATTATAATAAAAGCAGCAATTATGACAATTATCCCAGTAGACACAGACTATTACAGTAATATTACAGCAACATCACAGCAATATTGCAATATTGTCACAATGTTGCTGCAATATTTTGCGTTTACTGGGATATTGAAAAGTTTGTTATCCTGTATTTATGTACGTTACTCATGCCCGTGCCCCGGCGTTTCTATAATAATAATAGATAATAGAAATGCGAAAGAACCTTTACAATTAACTTATCATTATGAAAGTATTATAAAATGTTTATCTCTTTAAATATTGTAAATACTTCAAAAGATTGTTGATTCCATCTGATTTTTATTCTTCTCTCGAATTGCGTTTTTCGAAAACTGCACAAATCAAGAAATTTGTACTCGGAATAATATCAATTTCATGAAAAATGAAGTACCATTGTCAATATCGTATCAGGTTGTTAATTCTCAGCTTATCTAATGATTTATTTGACGAAAAATGTGAAGTAGCATTGTCGACCGTATCAGATTGTTGAGTCTCAGCTTATCTAATGAAGAGCACTCCTCTCTAATAAAATTGGTCGATATGAATAATGGTCGCTTTGTGAATAGCGGGAATTTTTTAAAACTAGGGCAGATAAGATTGAAATATGAAAGCGAAAGCAAATATTTTCGATGTAAATAAGGGCGCCATGTAGCGCCCATCAGGCTATTAACCTCCACCTGCATCCTCCCGGATATTATACACTTGTACAGAAAATGCATGAAATCCTCGACAATCATTCATGCTGCGACAATCCATCACGCAGAAGAATATAAAAAAAGTCTCTAAAACTGAGATTTCACACATCCAACAACGATATTGTCAGACGTAGGTGATTGGCTACGGGATAAAATATTTTTCGAATTTTTAGAAATTTTAGAAATTGTATGAAATCTCAGCCTAACGCGAGACTTTCTAATCGACCTACGACTGCGTTAAGAATTTCTTTTAAATTTTAATTTATACTCATAAAAACTCGTCATCGTCCTTCGCTGCACTTATCGCGGATCCCCTCATGAAACAGGAAATCTCATAAATCTCTTTTAAATATTATCTAGGAATTTCTTCTAAATTTTGATTTATAGTCGTTTCTCAAACCTTAAGACTTAAGAATCTCCTAAATCTTAAATCGTCTTTTTAAATTGTATAGTTGATCTTTGCTTTGTAATCTATGATTCAAAAAATGGAAGATTAATGGAAAAATAACTTTTAATATGTAAATTTAAAATGTAAGTGATTAAATGTACTTAAGTAAATGTAATTAAAGATTATTTTTCATCTTTCTCGCGCACTTCCTTCTTTTTTTGAACCATAGAAAATAAAGCAGCCAAGATCAGCTCTACAATTAAAAAAGACGATTAAGAGTTAAGAAATTCTTAAGTCTTAAGATTTGAAAAACGACTGTGAATTCGGATTTAAAACTAATCATCATCCTTCACTGCACTTATCGCGGACCGCGTAATGCCGGAAAGCAGCAGTAATTTTCATAAATCTCTTTTATATAAATGTTATCTAGGATTCATCTTATCTAGGAAAAATTTGATTACGTGCAGTATGACAAAGTGGAAGGAAGAGGGGCGAAGGGGCACATAATATGCGTAAAAGAACGAGCTTAAATGATACGACAAGGTGCATCGTCGTTCTCATGAGGATTCAAATTCGTTAATGAAATTAAATTGAATTAGCTCTCGAGGCATCTGTCTTGCGCAACGAGACGAGTCGTGGGGCCTACATAAATCGAGTTAGAACAGCATGGAATAGCATCACGTTTTCGATCGCTGATAGCGATGAATTCGTGTCACGGTGAAATATCGATAAGATCAGTCCGCATGGCGATTCTACGCCAGGCGCGACGGAGCGAGACAAAGTCGCGTTATCGCGGCGCTTCAACTTGGCTCCTTCAACTCGAATATCTCGAAATCGCTCGGCGATACCACCCGTGGTGCATTCCGCATCGAATGGACGCTCAGGATGCGTACCACGGGTTTCGCGCCGAAACATTCACGCTTGAATAACACACGTCGCGCCAAGTAAGGTATGCATCGATAAGTCGCGTATGTCACCGTTAACGCACGAGCGACAAGGCGAGAGGAAATTGCAGATAGAAGTTTCTAAATATAATCGCCCGAATATTTAATTGCGAGCTACCCACATTGATCTGGCGATTGATATACATTTACGAGTTTCCTTCTCACAAAGTTTATTATAGTTTAAATTTTAAAACTTAACTAATGTTATTATACAACTGAATTTTCAAATCAAAAGTTTTCTCTTTATTTACTCATTATTTTTTTAATTGATGGCATTCTCTTTAAAATCGGCTAAAATGTGGTTTTCCCATAGCAGCGATTGCGAGAGAACGGCAGGTGTCTGAACGTAGCTGCTTACGATCCCGGTCGATACAGAGCATCAGTGACATTATAATTTCACACTCAACAATGTAAATGTAATACAACACATGTTGTTATATCACATTTATATTATTGAATGCGAAATTATAATATACCCAGTAAACACAAAGGAACAGTAATGTAACGTCAACGTTAAAATTTCTTACTCAACAATATAACTGTTATATACAAGACATGTTACATTATAGTTATATTGTTGAATAGGAAATTATAACATTGACATTACATTATTGTTCCTTTATGTTTACTGGGTAAATGTAACGTGACTGATACTGTGTCGACCGGGATGGGAAGGAAGGGGAGAAAAGAAACTTACGTTATTTTTACAAATTTACGTTATTTACACAAAACCGTAAATCAGCGTAACGTGATCATATTGTATTTTACTACGAGGCAATTACATAATTACACAAATGTACAGTAGCATACAGTGCCGAAATCCAAGTAGACGCTTGGTCTTGCCTAGTCGCCTCTTTTCTTTCTCTCTCTCTCTCTCTCATTATCCCCTAAGTTGTATCTGCGAATCCTTAGCGTGATTATTATTGCTAGCTAACGATATAACGGCGCGCAATCGTCGCGTTGTACGTAGTACATATCATAGAGCGGAGCAGCTATCAGTGGAACTATTTACCGAGAAAAAATAATCGGGATAATTTCACCGAGTTCATATCTCGATATACGGTTGCGCGCGATAAACCAACTTTCTGCATATGGTACGCGAAAAGGAATTTCTCGCTACTGATACGTCTCATGATTCAGTGGCTAGAGTGAGAAAACAAATCGCCTTATAGCGGTTTAGAGATTGAACTTGCCGAAAATATACTGTTCACACTTTCTTATTCGAGTTTCCAAATGGAAATTTTCCGAGTCTGTCATCGTTACGCGGATAAAACAGAATTGTAAATTTTTCAAATCTATGTCTTTTATAAATTCACATTTGCATATGACGTAAACGTGAAATGTAACTAAATTTTAGGGAAAGAAAAAGTCATAGAGACACAAGACAATAGAATTCGAACAATTCAAATTTTTGTGCGATTTAAGATAATAAATTGATTATTATGTTTGTAGTGTTGTGGCTACATTGCCATGTATTAGTAATCTCTGATGGCGCTAAAATTTCAACTGGCTATTCTAATCTCGCGTCCACGCAAATCTCTCATTCCACCTTCTTCTCTCGAAAGTTTAAATTTTAAAACCTAATTAATGTTATTATATAACTAACTAAATTTTCAAATCAAAAGTTTTCTCATTATTTATTATTTTTTTAATTGATGGCATTTTCTTCTTTAAAATTTGCCAAAAAATATTTTTCCCAAAAGCAACATATCTGCGGTAATCTAGCTCTGCTAGATTTCCTGACTAAAGTATGATTTATTCCAATTTTACTTCCTTTTTTCAATTCTGTTATTTATTATTATCGTCCAAAATTCGACGCGAGAATTGAAATGTAGAGAATTAAAATGACTCGAAGAGTAAAAGTTGTTTGCTACTGGCAAAAACGGGTGTTGGGCGACTAATTTAACAGGCACAATGAAACGTACTAAAAATAGACAACGTTTATCGAAATAAACGTGCAATGGATAATGTTAACGCCCAAATTCGTTAGTAGCGAAATTTAGAGTGGGCAAATCGTTTTGATAAGAACAAAAAAAAAGGGGGGAGGGAAACCCAGAGAGAGGAACGCATGATTTCCACAATCGACGGTGAGCGATTAAGTACATCTGGCATTACATATTGCATCTACAAAGCTATACAAATCGGTAGAATTCTTACAATACCGTACACGTAAATCCATCGATCTCCGTCACTTTATCGCACCACAGATTACGGCAATCGTGTCAATAACAAAACTATCGCTTAATATAAAGTGATACAAAGCTATCTGTGCACTTCTCGCACCTCTTTCTACAGCGAGAAAAAGTTTCCTATTACGTATTTACAATGTACTTATCGTTACATAACCGATTTTTGCTCGTATAACATTAACGTGCTCTACTTGTATTCCTAGCTTAGCAATAACTTGTCTTGTATATTATGCACCGTAAAGAAGCTAAATTGCTTTCTGTCCCCGTGAGTATCGGCACATTACGCGTATTTCGCGAAAACGGCAGCAGCTTATTGAGAGTGGAACTAAATAATCATATTATTTAAAATACATTGTTATTTTTGAATAATATAATTGCGCAGACGCGATCATTAATATTTTCTAATCATTTTGCCACATACCGTTTGATGCATCAGGGGGAGGAGAATCACGATAATATTTTACATAATTCTTAACAGAACATATGTAACATGGCTAGATCTCTCTCTAATGGCTCTTGAGAAATAAGAATGATATAACGCCAAATGATATAACGCTTCGTTGTAGCCACAATGTTTACAATTAAATATCTACAATTAAATGCTTTTGTAAAATAATCTTATATAAATAATAAGTATAATTTTGTTAGGAAGTTGCACATTCATGTACAAAAAAAAAATCATCATGCGCTCTGCGCTCTCTCCCTGCATAATTCTCGCGCTTGTTCATCAGCTTTATAAAAGTATATTGAAATTTCTGCAATTGTACATATCTAGATCGACGAATATCGATCTATAAATATTGCACGGTTTATATCTAATATTGCCATTGGAATAAACATATAAACGTAACAAATATGTTCTTCGCGTCAAAATCTTACTACTTACAAAATTATACTTATTTAAGCAGAGTACAGTATCCGGTAATGGTTAAAATTGTTCGAAACGGAACTACATTATTTCATTGGTCAGGAACACGATGATAGAATATTTAAAAACGAAAAAGATAATATTATGTCGACAAACAATAGCGAAATGTATACTCTAGCAACAATTGTCACTCACGTATTTTATAAAAATGCATATAATGCGAGCCGTATTTACACAGCCACATCGTGCTCGATTCGGTAATTAAAATATCTTCGTTACATCAAGTTCTGTATGGAAACAGCTTAATTCTGAATTATATGGCACAACAGATGAGATTATCTCACCGTACGATTTTCGTCCAGTTTTCGTTAACCGTTAATCCTTTTCTCGCTGACACACAAACTCGCATTAACCTTTTATCACAATGTACATGTATTATTATGCAGCGGCATTTCCCGGGACACCAAAGTTCTGTCGACAGTCACTATCTTATGCGCGAAAATCATACCAAGATGGTTAAGATCGTATCTTATTCTTTGGTCGCCTCGAAATACTTTGGTTAACCCCCATTCTCTCACTTTTATCACAAGAGCTACAACTATGGTCTCTTTCCATCTCTTACTACGAAATAGCAAGCAGATCATTGATTTTCCAGCGAGAAGAAATAGCAGGAAAAGGGAGGCTATTTTATCATCGTCATAGGAATTATTCTGTGTTTCTCTCGCGGAAACACCGGGAGCAAGAAGCTTTAACTTCGTGCGATAATATCGCACCGGCGCGGCAGCGTTCGCACAAGGCGAACATAAAAAAAAAAAAAAAAGGAACGCGAGTCGCTTTTATAAATTTACAAAATTCTACAAGGATCTTACACGACTTCCATCTCTAATAGTCATCTACGTGGCTCGTATACCGTGAAGGTACTGTCCACGAAACCAGCTGCCAAAGATACGCGGTATGGATGAAAATTTAGACAGCTTACTGGACTTAGCCGCGTACCCATAAATCCTTCATGGAATTTTATTGTATTGAGATGTTGCCCCAGCATATTGTAGACGCTGATGCAATGATTCGTGGTACCACTGAAACAAAAATATATTTTTCTTTAACAAGAGAACACGAATGATACCGTCATTAAAATAATATAAGAAATTAGCTAACAAAATCTATAAAGATTATATTAACGAGTTATATATGTATAAATATTAAACCAATAATATTAAAAACGATATTAAACAAATATTAAACCAATAATATTAAAAACGATAAAGTTAATCGCGCTTACCAGGCGAAAACATCAGCTATTTCGTGCACGGTCAGTGCCGCGATACCCGGTGCTATTTGAATCGTGCTCACGGAGGAATTTTTTCTAAGATCAAAGATTTTTATATCGCCCGTGGAGGAGCCGGTAAACAGTTGCATTGCTCCCTCGGATTGTCTTAAAAATGTCCCTAACACCCAAGCAGTATGTTCCCTCCAAGTCATAACTCTTGCTTCTGCCGGAGGCAGTCTTCGATCTAAGAGTCGAACCGATCCGTCGCCGCAGCCCAGTGCCATTATTGCACCTAAAAAATTTTGCAGAACAATTTTAAAATGAACATAAAATGTTTATTTTATATTAGCATAACAAAAAATCGATAAATAATCAACCTGTTCCATCAATATCGATGCATGTAGTACAACAATCGGCGCCTGTAGGAATATCTTGTTTCTTCAATTCAGTTTCCGCATCCCAGAGTCTTACAATGCGGACATCACCTGTTACCGCTAGAGTGAGCGATTTCTGCTCCCATTTTGTAACGAGTCGTGCTGTCACTGCAAATATATTACTGACTATTATTCACTGCAATATTAAATCCATTATGAAAATTAAAATATACAGAATTATTCTTAAAGTAATGTAAATTGTTGTTGAAATAATCTACAGTACTCATGTATATAAAAACATTTCAAAGATAAATTTACAATCTTAGAATCTTAAAAATATTCTAATATGTACCACTAGAAGTCTTGGTTGCTGGTTGCACGTCCGCCAGCGCCTGCCAAGCCGTAAGTAGAATCGGATCTCGGCTTATCGTACCACTGTAATTCTTCCAGATTTGTACGGAACCATCGTCGGAACCTGCCATGAGCAGAGTCAAGTCATGAGAGTTGATGAATTCGAGTGCCGTGATGCGCGATTTTAATTTGTTTCCGTAGCTCGTGTAATAAGTCAACTTTGTGCCACTCTGATAATCCCATATACTGAAAGAATTTTTAATAAATGTTAATTAAAAATCTTTATACATACATTAAATACTTATTTATTTTAGATATCAAATTTATTGATGAGAGAAAATTCAAATACCCAAAACAATCTTTCAGCGCCACGGCCAAATGTGGTTCGAACGGATGAAAAACTAAAACTTGAGGCGACTGAGAACATCTTGCGTGATATACTTGCGATTCCATCTTATTTTGTGGCGCACGTAGTTGCTCCTCCCTTGCGTCTTGTCTTTGTTTCGCGTTACGTATAAATCTACGACAATTATAAATAAAAAAATGTTTCGTGTAAAAATACAAAAAACTCATTTTAGAATTGAAAACCTAACATTAATGTAGAGGCTTTTATTTATATATGCATATATAAACGTTTCTTACCGCCATTCTCGCTCGAGATATGGTCTGCTCTCTACATCGTCCATTTCATCTTCCAAACTAACGGGCTGAGCAAACTGCGCGCAACTCCATTCGACAAATTGAGAGGTAGTTAATGGAGTTTTAGCTCCAGGTGCTTCGTCCGCTTCCTCGGATATCTAAAATTATAAGTGGATGATTTATAGAGTAAGTCCTTATTATTTGTCAATATTTCAATAGGTACATTCTTGGAATATTTTCTTTAATTTATTTAGAAAATAAAATTTTAACGATTTATGTACACATCATTATTTTGCTATCTCGAGTCAGTTACAAAAGTTAATGGTTTAGACGAAGAAAAATAAAGAGTAATTGATGCTTACTGTATTAGGAACAGGTTTCCTCGTACGACTACTGTGAGTTAAAACTCTCGAAGAACGCAATAGATCCGTTCCAGAATTGACAGCCGGTGGTGATTCTCCCTTGCTATTATTAATATAAAAAGAATAATTAGAGATAAAATTATATAAGAGATTGCATTTTATACAAAGTATATTTCTTGACCAACCTCAAATAACCAGTCCGGTTTGATGGGGATGGCGGGAGGGACAATGACGAAGAGATTTTCGTTTCAACTACTTCTTTAGGGGTGGAAGATGCCTTTACCTGAAATTTTTAATAACATCTTACATGACGAAAATTGTACGACCGAATTTTAAGAGTGATACGTTAGACATTAATACCTTATTACGAATATGATTGGTAATTTTTTGAGACATAGCACTGACCACCGGATGAGGATCATTATCGAGATTGCACAATCCATGCCATAATTTCATATATACACTACCATAGGAGAGACTCGGTAAGTTTCCAAGAGAACCGTGACCTGCGATGAACAATTTAAATAAAATTCATGAAACGTCACTGTCATAAAGATTTATTTTTATAAAAAAGGAAAAAGAAAGAAATGTGGCTATTATGTACAAAGCTTGTGCAAAAAACATTCTATCGGTGGAAATTGCACAGTTGCAAAAATAAAAAGCATTAATTATATACATGCAATGAAACTTCCAATCATTATTACCAAGTGACTCGCAAGGTTTCCTCACGAACTCCCAATTATTACCTGACACACGAAAGAATCAATGCAGATAACTGTTCGATCCAGTGCTCAGACAGAAAGTATTATTTGATTTTCAAATTTTTTCGAAAATCAACACTCCTTACCTAAGCTGCTAATGGACGACGAAGATGATACCCTTTTGATGCGATCTTGTGATCCAAATCCATCGGTCATATCTACGGTGTATGTATTATTAGGGGACAACATCTTCAATCTGTCGCGTGAGCTAATACGTCTCATACCGCTGAATGGAGACAGAGTTTCTACGACGAGATCTTTTCGGCTGTTCTCCTCGGCCATGGCTAGCGTAACGAAGGAATTCTCGAAATGTAGCACCATCCATTGGAGAGCCACAACTAATTCCTGTATAAACAATTTTGTAATAATTTGTCGATAATTTGCCAATGTTTAATTTCAAATTGCAATTCTGACTTACTTTTCTAACCAATGGACACATATCGTGAGAAACTGTATTAATAAGTGTCATAGCGATAATTTGATCGATATTATTCGCGTGCTCACTTCTGGTCGTAACACTGTTTATAAATGTGCCTAATGCGTATACACTAGCTGCCCGCACCTACATCAATCAAATAATAATTCTTTAAAATTTCTAAATTCATACATAACATTATAATAAAACTGCCATAAATTTCCTGGTTCATTATGTTGTATAAAATTCATGTTAGAAATAAAAAATTATATATTCTATGAAAAAATTTAATAATAAACTCCTTTTGTTATAAAATAAAATAAACATGGCGTTATAAAGTAATAAATAAATAAAAGTGAAATATATAAATCAATGTAACTCTTGTATGTATATGCAAGTTCAATTCTGCAAATTCGTAGCTATATGCAATTATTATATATACACAGTCACCTCTGGGACGGGATCCTTTAATAAGGTGAATAATTTTTCATGAGCAATATCCCTGACACCGCACCATCTCGCCTTATCGAAATTATGCCAGAGTCGCGCTAGGCACAAGCAAAGCCATTGTCGTAGCAAAGCATTTGTGTCTCCTAACTGTTCCAAACATATTGAAACAAGACTACCCTGATTTGCGGCCACTTGACCCGGCCGGTAATCATTTACAATACTGGCCAATACAAACGCGGCTAATGTTCTGTGCTCGCTCTGGAATCATTATTAAACGTACTTTCGTTACGAGAAATTTTAACCGTTGTAGTCCGGGCATAATTACCGGATAAAATTAAATATAATATATAAGCTACCGGGATAGAAGTATCCTGTAGCACGGATAAGAAATATTTATGGCCGCCATCACGCACAAGGTCTGCTTGGCAAGTCTGCAATTAAGAAAATCACATTTAATATTAGAATTTATATATAATTCATAACATTATATGGATAATAATGCGAAAATGAAGGACTTACATTATCCACCGCTAGAATTTTTGCCCATATAAAAACAAGCAGGGGTCGAAGTTCCCTGGCGTTGCTTTGTAATAATTTCAAAACATACGGAAAGATGCCGACGCTAAGTGCTAGATTCACAGCCCACGGACCGAGATCAAGAAAACGTCCTAACAGTTCTAACGCTCTCAATCTATGAACTTGACTCAATAGCACTTGGAGGACAATTGGGAGCTGTTCAGGCGGACTGCGATTTTTCGATCCTAAATTGAGCCATACTTGAAAAGCTGTGAGTTGATCTTCGAAGAACGACGAATGCACGTATCGGTCTTCATTTTCCAAAACCGTTGGCAATTGTGCCAAGCACAAATCAAGTGCCATGTCCCAAGCTTGCCACATACGATGCTAAAAAATGTAGAGACATTAATTATTTTATTCCAAATTTAAACACAAGCAACATTAAACATTTTCGTATATTTAAACGTTATAGTACACATTCTTTTATATCATTTTATATTATATCAAATAACAAATTAATTTACCTGATAAGTTGGTGGTAATTTCGGAGAAGAAACTGGCGTGCAATCGTAAGAACGAAGTATTCTTTCCGCTAGCAAAAAATTTCTGAAGAGACTGGCAACTAATAGATCTTGTCTAAATAATCTTTGAAACAAATCTATAAAACATTTTTATAATTAGTTTATTCGTAATTTTATTTTGCATCAATAAACTTGTAACCGAAATCTCTTACCTCTTGGTAAGGTATTCCACGCTATTGTATCGGTAATGGCGGTAAATATCCAATTAAGCTCGCCCAACATTGTTCTTCTATCGGTTAATTGCCCAGGAATTCTAGACCAGGTGTACAAAAATATTTATAGACTTTTTCTCTACAGAACAATGAAATTTAATAAAAATTTCATGTAATCTTACTTGTCAATGAGATCAAGCGATATGTTGGGAACCAATTTGGATGTAGGCTGCATAGCAAACCTATATAAAACAGGAAAAATATATATATATATATATATAATATATATATTGGATATACACTAATTATTTTACGTTAAAAATTCTTACCAGCGTATTGCAATTTTTATAGGTGTAGTGAGGCATGACGTAAATATATCTGCAGGTAGATTCGGGTTCATAGGTAAAATCTGATTAGCAGCACATGCTGCTAATTGAATACAATTCTTATAACATGGTGCTGCAGGACACGTTACGCCGGTTGCACGATTTTGTTGTTTTTCCATCTATAACAAATTCTCTTATTTAATAATTATATTTCTTTCTTAATATTTATAATCTCTGAAGAAATATATATCATTTTCACCTCGTACTCCTTTTCGTGTTGTTCGGCAAATTGTTGGAAAGATTCTACTATAATACCTGCATTGGAACAATCGTATACATAAATACTAGGCGCCCCCATCCAAGTTTGCAAGTCGTATACCGACAATGGAATGTATTGTGTATATGTCTATAAAAACAGACCATTATTATTATTAACATTACATCAGATATGATAAAGATAAATTTATTCATTTATACCAACTTCTTATATATAATATATATACATACTGACCCTATTAAATACCCATATTTCACCATTAGTAGTAGGTTTGGGCACTCCGTGTCCATTATAGTGAAACAAAACTCTTTCTTCTTTAGCATTTCGCCTTAAAGACGTACATAATTTTTTAACTTCTTCGACAGTTGGATCCAAACTTTGTTTATAGCGAGCTCTTGGCTGCCATCGCTCGTATTGTTTTTGCAAATTGGAACCTATAGTCTCGAGAGCTTTTTGAGGACTCACCGATAAAGGATCTAAAAATATATCAGTCGATTTTGCATTCAAATATATCGTAGAGTTACATATATAGGAAAGTATGCTTGTCATAATTTACACATTTTTATATACTGTTCAATCATTATTTACAATTGCTTTATAAGGAAGCAAAAAAGTTTATCCTGTATAAATACTTTATATATGAGATATATATTAAAACTTTTACACATATATTTCCATTTATAATAATTAAAATAACAATCGTAGCAAAAAAAAAAAAAACAATTTTACTTAACATCCCAGAGCTTGAATTAAATTAGTATAAAAGTCAATTATAATCAATCCTATATTTCAAATACTAATTGTAAATAAAATATCAAATATAAATATCTCTTCTATGAATCTCTGTTTCTATCTCGAATGTAATACCTGATTCTTTTTCCCATTTTGCTAACATACCGGCGTACGTCGCAGCCAAGCCGAATTACTCGGCACGCAATACACACATCTAACCTCAAAGTCGCAATTACATAACGCTAGGGAGAGAGGAACGTAAATAAACTGTCCCACTTAATTACCTATCCAGCATTCGAGGCGAGCGCACGGCTGGGTCTTGACAATGTCTGGAGGGTCAACGCCAACGTTCAGGCACAGAACCAGAGCCACGCTCACCGTTTTCATCTACAAGAAGAAACACATGCCACATCACATAAGATTGATAGGATTCGTTTGCACGAGTCGTCTCTCTCATTCCCTCCGATTATCTCCATCCTAATTATCGCGATCTAATCGGAGCTTCGGTCAATCGTCATTGCGTACGCACCCGCTCTTTCATCCGCCAAGTCTGACTGATACAATTGACGTATTCGATCGTGGCATTGTGACGGGGCTTGCAGAACGCCAGCTGCATCCGCCAGTCCTCCTCGTCGCCGGCACGCCTGGGCGCGTTGCTCGGCGGGATCGTCGGCGACGTCGGCGACACGGACGACGCCGGCGACGTCGGCGCCGTTGGCGACGACGCCTCGTGGCACGACTTCATCCTCGCGTAGCTGACTGACATCGTAGCCGCGTTGCGCGCTCTGGATATGCGCGGTCACAGGCACGCGTTCTCGACGCGATCGTATCTCCGCAGCTGCACCTCACAGACGAGCCCTCGGGTTGCACGCACGGCGCGCGTCAACGAGCACTCACCATGCGACGTAAAGGCACCGCAACAGGGCGCGACTAGCCGAATTTACCGCACACGTCGCCATGTTGATATTCCCTTCCCAGCGGAGAATGTCGCCATGAACCATCGGCGTTGCGTAAGAGGGTTCACCTCTTTCGCCTAGATAGATATCCCTAGAAAGCACCGTCGAGCGACTCACGCGAGTTCCGCATGATTTAACGCAAGCTAAATTAATGTCAGCACAGATCGATAAAGTAGACGATATCCAGCATGGAAAACGTTTCGTTTGCATTATCTTTTTTATATTTAAAATAAGATCCATTTGTTGTGATACTTTGTGAATCTTTGCTTTTTTTACTCTTTTCTGTTGCTCACTTATCCTGCATGAGCAAATTTATGAATACAGCGTAATATGAAACAGAAAAAAATACATATCTTTATAAAATGAAAAATAAATCATTTAAACATTTCATTTAAAATTCTTTCACGTCTTCGCTATATTTATTAATATTTCAATCTTAATTATAATCGCTATATCGATCAATAGTTGAATGCTTGATTAAAACGCTGTTTACATTATGTCTTATATAAAAATTAAAATTATTTTAATGAAGATATATATATATATATATATATATATATATATATATATTATATATTACAATATTATTACAATAACTTTAACACGTTACATAAGCAACAAGCTCAACGCATCGATATCATCATAACGATCCCCCAAATGACGATAATGCAGAAACGGTAACATAGCATAACGTCCGTTAACTTTTTTTCTTTATTAAAGATATAGCAGATAAATAATTATGCCACAATACTGAGATTATATTTCCAGAAGTAATTCCTCTAGTTTAATGTCTTGTATTTCTTCCATAAATAAATTTCATCTAAACAGAGTCTATTCAGATTGAAATCTTTTGAAAAAATCTATTAGTTAATAAATTACATATATTAAAAAAATTTCTTAATACGAACGTAATTTTACTATGCTTTTCAATAAAGCCTCATGTTAGCGATTTCTCTACGCTCGCGCGCGCGCGTGTATGTGTGTCTGTGTGCAAAAATATTATGCAAACTAATTATGTATACTGGTTTCTTAAATTCAACACTATCCCATAACATGCAAGACAAAGTGTTACAATCGCTAATAACAATTGAAAACAATAACGCATGACAAATTATAAAAAAAAGTTGTAAGTTGAGACAACTCCTGTTGCGATTTTAAAAAAATATCAAATTCCTCTATGTATCATGTTAAGAGCAACTCTAATACACCATTGCGTACTATATTCACAGCCTATATGTACACCGTAATTTCCTCATCTATGTACAATCTCAATTTGATCATTCGCTAGTTGGTTAATTACCGTGCAACGTTGTCTTCTTTCTCTTTCATTTTTACAACCGCCGCTTATCTTTAAACGAAATTGTTCAGTATCTATTACCACAACATCCGACGTGTCTCTCCCTTAATAGTGTCGTCGAACTTGCTGATGGATATTTCTGCTTGGCATTATTCGTTACCGCTCGTTTCTCGCAGAAATTTTTATTGTAATTTAATGTAGCTCTTAAAAACGTTGCTTTTCATTCACGCATCACTGGAGCGTTTGTGGGTTACTTAATGGTTTATATCCCTAGAAAAAACAATAAATTAATAACTGACCGGTACAAATATTTTATGATAAAAGCGGAAAAAATTGTTCAATGAAAGAATTTCATATTGGCCGATCTAATTTTTTTTCCACTTTGATCCGCCTAAATCTGCGATAAGCAAACAAAAGTTAAATATATGAACCGAAACATGAAACAAAAAAAATAGATCATACTGCATTTAAAAGTAACAGAAAGATTAGATGGTGATAGACGTAGCTTCGCACAGTCTGTATGTTTTAATTCATGCTGCCATAATAGCGTACGCTTAGCCGTTTGCTGCTAAGTCTTACAGTGTTATTGAACGAGTCGCGTAAACGTTCCGTAAACGTTTTGTACTCCATCTCTGGATTACTTTGCCCAAAATCAAAATCCGCGACTTCTATCGTGAATCTTGCTCTGCTTTGAATGTAATATGCCACGCCAAATACTATCAGCACCACGGCAACAACTGAGCAAGAGACTGGCACTATGATAACTGATAACTGCGGTTTTGTTGTAACTGTAAGAATATTAAACGCGAATATTAATAATTGCGTCTAAATTACAATAGGAAAGTAATAGTTAATGTATCTTAATGGATAGAAACTTACCTTTGTAAATGTTTATTGTTAGTGGATAAATCTGTGTACTAACTTCGTTGTTTAGTATAATTAATATTGTGTAGACGCTGGGCTCAAGGAAATAATGGACAATGGAAAAGTTGCAAAAGTGCAGGGGTTCTATATTGTCACACGTTTCATTTCCCGTTACGTTGTACTTTCCACGATGAAATTGAAGACACTTGGAAAACGGGCCCGACCCTTTGCAGGTCACATTCAAAGATAACATATCCCATGGTTGGATCCAATTTGTCCCTTCCACCGAGATATTTGACACAGGAGCTGAAAATATTCATGAAAAATTATAAATTAATTAATGTTAATTAAAAAATATGTTTAGTTATGAAGTATATTCCGACTGATTTCTCTCTTTCTCTAAAATGTTAATTGCATCTCCAACTAACCACGAACATGGATCTTCTTCTGAAAATATCCATATGTTTTGTTAGGATCCGGTGGAATAAGAGATGCGTTTGAGCAAATATACGGCAACGACATATTGACAGTATCTATCGTGCTTGTGTCAATCGGAAGTACAGTTGTCGTAGGCTTTACAGTTGTAACAGTTGTTGGTAATGTTACGGTTGTAACACGAGTCCCATTGGAACTCGCAGTAGTAATATTTGACGCGACTGTTGTCACGTTATCAGGTATGGCCGTAGTTGTAGGTATCGGCGTGGTGGTCGTGGTCATTGGTGGATCGTACGAAGCGATCACTAAAGCTCCTATATCGTGCGTTACGCCAGAACTTGTAAAATTATAAACGAAAGCGAAATCATTCGTCTGGCCATAATACTTGCAATCGATGAACCAATAGGTCGATATCGCTGTTGCTTTCTGTGTTATAAAGTCGTAATCTCCTTTACGAATGTCTATCATCAGTTTTGTCTCGTTTGTCGAGGAGATGTAGTCTCCTGCTACAGTTTTATTAGACTGTTTTATAGTCATATTGCCATTGAGACATTCTGAAATTAAAAGATTAATAAAGATAAGACATAATTTGAAGAAGAAAAGCAACGAGAGGAATTCTCTTAACAAAGTTTACCTGAAATCTCAAATTCCATACGAGCACTTGCATCAAACTTCCAGAAAATTGAAAAGCTAAGATAGGAAACTACCACTTCCACCATATAATTTCCAGGAATGATGCCTTTGCGTGGATAACTTATACTCCAAAATGTTGTAGTGTTTGATGTATCTGGACTCTGAAAAGTTATGTTATATGAAACAATTTACAATATTGGCATGAGAAAATATAAACGATCCATGACAAAACCACAAGATTAAATATTATTAAATAGTATAGATGTAGCTCTAAATTAAAAAATCTTTTACATCAAAGGATAAATAAAACAGCTAGCTGTACATGATTAAAAGTAACAATTTCAAATAACAACTTAGTTATTATAGGATAATACATCGTAATTATAACCTTATATGTATGTTTCATTGACGAATCTTCGCTCCACTCATAATGAAAAGTCCCTCTCGGTCGCTCGCCGTCCTCCGTGTACAAATCCGCTTTAAAAGTGATCGTCCCACCCAACACAACTGGCCCATCATGTGACAGTTTAACATAGTCCCTGGCAGTAACTGAGGAAAAAAGGCACACGATTAAAAAACTTACAATGTTACATGCTTATCGCAACTGACAGACTATATCTATAAACAGAAGATTGGTATATATGCAGAGGCTGGACGCAGAAGTGGAGAGAATAAAGGAAACATCGACGTAACAATGACAAATTGACATGACAGAATGGAGAAAACGTCTTTCATGTGGCGTAATCCGAGCACGCGTTTGTCACCTTGTAAGAAACACCAAACGCCCCAAAGGAGATGGCAATAAAAGCGCGCCGTGTGCATTCTGTACGTTGTTATTATCGGGGCGCGTCACATTCGCGATCGCCTTCAATCCACTCCGGCATTCATCGAGAAAACAACTGACGACGGATCTGCCTGAATGGGTTCCTCCTCCCACGCCCGATGCTGATGCTGCTTCACTGAATCGCCATTTTGCCCAGGGATCCAATGTTCAATTGTTTTATCGAGCGGGATCCGATGGCCCGCAGCGTTAATTGGCCAATTTATGGCAGAGCTTTCTGATTGGCCAGTTGACCAGAAAATCCCTAGGCGTCGGCCGATGTAAGTGGACGGAGGGTGCTATCGGGATGTCTCGTTCTATCGAAAAGGAGGTGTCAGTTGCCACAATCTTTGCCAGATAGCGCAAGATTCTAGCGGCATCTGTCCTTGGATCTGCGGACTGGATTCTTGGATTCTGAAAGATAATATATCGACTATGATTATAAGTTTATCTATGATTACAAACATATCTGAGTAATTATAGTTTTTAATCGCGATTGAATATTTTATGTATGTTTGATAAGGAAGAATGCATATTTACGACAAAAAAATTTGAAATATTGCCCTAAAAATACATTTTTACTCGACTATGGATAATCAAACTTGGATGATAGTAATAAAATTGCAGGTTAAATTAAAATTGAATAATTTCAGGTCTTAGGACCGGTTTTTCCAACTTTTTGATCAATTATAACTAATAGTTAAATCATACATCTGAACTCGTCTAATTTGAAGGTAAAACAAAAACAGACCTATGATTTAATTAAGTATGATTAGTATTATTATTATTATTATTTTATTATTATTTATTTAATTATGATTTAATTAGCTTACCAAGAAGTTGGAAAAACCGGCCCTCTTCGATTATCCAATGATCCACGCAGCTCCATATTTGAGATGGATACCCAATGTAAACAATTATGTTTTTACCTACAAAGCCAAAGAAATGTATGGTAAAAATGTGAAAAGTCATATCAGCTGATATCACATCCTGCATTTCCAATTCGTATACGTGTGAGTACGTGACACCTGTTGAAAATTAATATCTGATATCTAATATCTGTTCTAATTCATTTCGATATAATTGATAGATATAACAGGCTTACGATGTTAGGAAAGTTTGCCTTCGAGCTTCTACCGATTATTCGTCGTTGCAGACTCGCGACTGAATTAAAATTTGCAAGCACACAATTGACGGGCGACGTCAAGCGTGAATATGGAACGTCATCCAGTTTACATGTTGAAACGAGCAGCGCGTTACCCGTGGACGAGGAACTGCGGGAAATTTTTAGATTCAAAGACACCAAGATCAGCAATTGGATCGTAGAGGTTACAGCTAGAGCTATTTCTTAACTGTACGATATAAAAGTGCAGTCTCCTATGTTTTTTTTTCACAGAAATTGTATGTAAAAAAAAACAAATGTTTACAGGACAAAGCACGTGCGCTGTGTGTTAGATATACCGAAAGCAACAAGGATAATCGCCAGCGGATTTTACGCACGTTAGCTTCGCGGTATGCCGTACAACACGACGACATATGCCAAGTGGCCAAGAGATTGGTCTGCACCGAGGTATACTGTTTTCTGTGAGTTGTATGCAACGCTCTAATCAAACTACATTCGAGAGAGATATATCGATTTTTATAACATATATTGAGAATGTTAAAAATGGCAAATGTATATTTTTTCTCTTTGTTATTGCCTTGCAAAAGATTTTAATAGCCTTTATTAAATATGTCGTACTTGTACAAAGTGTCTATATTTTATTTTTATTCTAGCCTAAAAATGAACGACAGATGATTGTCCATGAGAGAACTTTGAAGGATGTTCTTACACCTGCCTATCACTGGTTATTCATTATCATAGGAAGATTGCAGCATGGCGTAAAGTTCTTGGTCGACCTAAGAACTGACATTTTGGTAAGTAAAATAAAGAGACCTTTGCGCTATCAATACTTGCGAATAATCTGCATTGTGATTAAATTGACAAATTTAAAATGAAATTTGTTTCAGAGAGATTAGATTAAAATTTTTTTTTATCGACTATTATTTGTACTTTTTGTTAGGAGCTAATGTCAGAAGTAAAAGATGCCGATGAAAGTATAATAATACAGCAACTAAATCACACTTTGCGAGATTTATTTTTACTTTGGTTTTCCATTGGTTTCTTACATATGGAACGAATAACTTGGCAGAGCGCATGCGATATATTGCAAAAAGTAATTATAATTTCAATATTTTATCTCTGCAATTACATCTGTCTTCAATTTTCACAATTTCTGTCTGATTTCTCTATCTGTGTTCTTTTCTTCCTTCGCTAATCTAAAGGTCTCCGATTACGAAGCTATACATCCCATAAGAAATTGGTTGGACTTAAAACGCAGAGTTGGGCCATATAGAAGATGTTACATATTTATGCATCCATCTATGCCAAGAGAACCTATTGTCGTGTTGCATACAGCATTATGTGATATTATCCCAGGTTATACCAAGCAATAAAATCTACTTTAAAATTTTTAGAATAGAATTTGTTTTAGGAAAGAAAGAGAAGAGTAACTAGTACATTTTTCAATATACCTCCGTATTATGTATTACAGATAGTGTAAAGGGTATTGAAGAAGCTGAAACTAGAATTCTGGGAAGTCCAAAAAAATGTATAACATTTCTAGAGGAAGACAAATCGAGGATAAAAGCAGCGATATTTTATTCTATAGCATCTACTCAGAAAGGATTGCAGGTAGTTGATTTACAATAAAAATTTTAATTGGTTAAGAATTTTAAGTTAGATAAATTACAGATACTCCAAACTCTGCGCTACAGAAAATCATATGTAATATGATGTTTTTGTTGCAGGGAATTGAACTTGGTAATTATTTGATAAAAAATGTGGCCAGCGAGATCATGACTGAATTTCCAGCTATACAACGATTGTCCAGCCTATCACCGATACCAAATTTTAAAGCTTGGCTACTTGATAAATTAAAACAAGGTAACAACTGATTATTGACAAAAAAATACAAATAATATAAATATATTTCTTCCATAGATATGGCATTTATATTTACCACTCAAGAATATAAAATTGCAAAAAATATTTTACAAACAGAAAATGTAACATCAGCCTTGAAAAAGATTTTAAGCACTTCGTTATGGACAGGAGACAAGCAACTGTCAGAATTTTTAAAAGAACCGTTACTTCGAACGTGCGCATGGTACTTGTATAAAGAAAAAAGACGTGGCTATGCTTTAAATACGGTCGGTACGTTCCATCATATTACTTTTCTTCTTTTATAATCAATCATAATACACAAATTATATAAATACATTTTTTTAAGCAAAATTAAAAACGCGAAATAAATTAATTCTTCACAATGTATATTCGTTTTGCGTAGCTAATTTTCATTTACGCAACGGAGCTGTGATGTGGCGAATAAATTGGATGGCTGACCCTTCGCCACGTGGAGTGGCAAATAGTTGTGGCATAATGGTCAATTATAGGTACATTTGAAAATTGACTTGAATTAGTAAATTAAGAAAATTAAAAGTACTTGATAACAGAATTATTGATTTTCTCTATTTAGGTATTTCTTAGAAGATTGTGAGAAAAACAGTCGAAATTACATTGAACATTTTGTCATAAATGCTACAGACGATGTAATTAATCTCGCGATGCAAGCAGAAAAATTAAGATATGTATTATAAACATTACTATGTACGAAAGATCATGAATGATTCGATATAAATTACGAATGGAACATTATTATGGTAAGTTATTAAATGATAATTATAATGTGTTGAGAATGATGATCGATAGTGAGGCGAAGGTATCTAATTTATCGATTAAAAAATTTCCTTTATTACTCTTCAAATTTTATGTTTTTATTAAAGATTATTAAATTTGTTCATTTATACAATAGCTGATTCGTTTCCAGCTTAAAGACAGCACAATGGTCTGCAGACAAGTCTAGAACAGATAATATAATCTCTATTACAATTTAAGGATTATCTCTATTATTTTTTGTTGCAGAACAATTGCAGAGAAGAATACTAGAGAAGCAATTGGAAAGTGCAATAGTAATGTGGAACTGTGATACTGAAAGCTTCAAGCTTCTTTTCTATTCATTTTTATCGATATTTGAATCGAATGTATGTGTGTGCGTATGCGTTATGTATAAATACATGCATGTCAAAGAAAAAGAGAGAATAAAATTGGGTACGCACCTGTAGTCAAGGCTGAGATTGGTGAAAGTTCGAAGGAAGATGAGGTCTACTTTCTAGTTTTGCATAATCCAAATGGAATTCCTTAGCTACCTTTCTCCAGTTTTGCGCATCAAAATAATAATAAGTACCACGTTCATATGTCGACGTTTTTTCTACAATTCCCAAACCTGGTGCCTGCGTTATCCAAACCTTTTCCTCCATATGATATCGCCACTCTCTGCTGTATCTTTATACACACATACAAAGAAGAGATAAGCATCGCACGTAATTACGCTGTCCAAGTATAAAAATTAACTTTGTTTTTACTTACAATTCCGCCGCAGCAGCTAATTGCAATACATCCCCAACATTTGTATAAAACATATAAAACAGTAGATCATCTTTATATCGATTTAGTTTAACTGGCGCTAGCTTATCCCTATAAAATAAATATACGAAATTATAATTTTGTGGATAAAATAATTGATATGCAATAATATATCATGCTACAAATAACGATTCTATTTACGGATACGATAATAGCAACTATTTTATCTCGACGCTAAGTATTATATTACTTAATTATACTATTTCGTTTCAATATTTTGATAGTATCTATCTTTTGATAACAACTTCTATCTAATATCTGCCTCTGGTATCTAAGATTTAGAAACACCTCGCGCAACAAAAATGTAATTGTAGTTTTTATCAGTGTAGACAGCTCTTTAATGACAAATTAGATGATGCGTTGGAAAATTACAATACCTGATCGCGGCATTTATAAGATATTCCGGTGGTACGTGAAAATCTATATCCTGCGGTCGACATGGAGTTTCCGCCCAGGGTCCACCGAAATTCTGATAAAGATTTTCTGGTGAATTCAAATTCAGTCCTAACGCAGTAAGATCTTGTCCTAACGCCAGCGACACTAAATTCGGATCCGTTTCCGCCGCTCTGATAAACGTCAAAAGTCCAACCATGCCGAATTGATCCTTTACCATGCTTGCAGGTATGTTCGTCACCTTGCCTGTGTGCGTAATAATTATAATGACAATTAAACTCTGACGAAATCTAATCGCATTTAATCAAGATGATAAGCTTGTCAAACAAATGTGTAATTTTACCATCGGGCGATGTTTGGATGCCTCTTTTAGAAGACTGAGATTTCTCAGATCCAGGTGCTCTGTTGGCCTGTAACACATCCTGCCCGATTTCTGGACCAAGTCCTACAGGTATATTCTTATCACCAGACATGCTGCCACCAGGTGACGGACCTTCTCGATTCTGCGTTCCCGGTAATGCCGGAAAATCCTCTGAGCTCATGGTAAATTCGCTCGACTCGGATGTTGGTTGCTTTACCATTCCAACTGTAACATACGCAAATAAAATTTACGTCAGCAAAACGATCTTAGGAATTACCTACGTTAAATATTTGGAAAGGCCTATAACGCACATATATACTATTATAAAAGCTGTATTATACTATTTTAAGATTTTAATACTTTAATCAAGTATGATTGCTCGTTTTGCTTGAAATGCAAAATAAGTTACAAAAAGTAAATTCATGAAATTATGTAGGAAACTTTCTAGACAAAAAGAAAAAGACTGATTTTCGATTCACAAATATGGTGCATTGTAATATACATGATTGGTTTACGATATGCATAAAAAAAAAAGTCTTGTTTTGTATTAACATCTTTTCGGCACTAACCATAAGGCTGTTTCCCTGGCATGGGACTAGGTTGCGGCATAGAATCACCTTGACCTCTATTTGTTAGGGAGGGAAACTCCGAGAGATCTAATAGAGGTGGAGTACTCGTGTCTCCACCGCCTCCACTCCCAAAAACAGAGTGGAAATTATTAACCGCACCTTGAGATCCGTAATTGCGACTTGGAGGTATTCCGAAACTGCCCATACTACCCATTGGATTCGAAGCTCTGCAATACAGATGGTGATGATTGCAGAGATAGGGGGAAGCGAGAAAGGGAGAGAAAATATATGCACAGAGAGATGAAAAATACTAACCCAAGAGCAGGCATCGTACGTCTGTCGGTAAAAGCTCTCTGCCCAAACAGTCCTCTACTGCCCATAGGAGAGAGTTGCTGCTGCTGCTGATTCTGTCCGGCGCCAGAGCCCGATGCTCCGGGATAAACGTTAGTGGCGACTATCGCTGAGTTGGTACTCGAAGTGCTTGCAGACGAGCCTGAGAACATGCCCGAGGTAGGCGTGACATGACCCACAAGGGCCGCGCTGTTCAAACCCCCCCCACCGCCGGCTGCGCGTGAAGTGAGACTTGCGTTCGCAATACTGCGTGGCGGCTGTTCAAAGTTCAGGTTGGCCATAGCCCGATGGCACTACTATTTAAAAAATGTTTTTGCCCGCAAGCAGGCACACCAAGCACTTTTATCTCGCAAGTTCAATTAGCACGTCCACTTTACTCTTTCTAGTACAACACTCGAAAAGTTTCTGATTTCATGGAATCGCCAATGATCCATGACAAAAAAATCCGTGATCACTTGTAACCTGCAACAGAGGGAATCTCGATTAATTCCTGCTTCAACGAGTATTCGACGATTATCAAAATATACATTGTGTCTCACCTTCTCCTTATCGCAGGCTTTCTGTGACAGTTACATTAAATTGCAGTACAGAGACGATAACGCACCTCCTGATAACAGACAGAAAAATTACTTTTATGAGATACAATCTTCTAACTTTTAAGAAAGCATAACGCACAAACATAAGTTTCTTACTTCTGACGCACACATAATGAAATAAATACGTCTACGGTAAGAATTCCGACTTTGCCTATGTAACGATCATTGAAATTTGAATATACACGTCAACCTATCTATCGAATGTATCTAATCAATGTAAGTTCCGCTGTAAACAGCACTTCATTGCGATCTTTACAATCACGACAATTACATATATTTTCTCCTCACATGCGAATACGACGCATATGTAGCGCGAACAATTCAAAAACAAGCCATTTATTTCTAATCTGACATTTCGGTACGCATCTAATCACGTTGATCTAATCACCTAACTCTATCCCGCGTCCCGTACAATCCGTTAGAGGGAAGAGGCAGTAAAACACAGAGCTCCGACAGCGGGCACGAAAGTACAGTCGATCACTAACGCTGGCTCTACCTTGCAGAGGCATATAAACAACAACGATACTCCGTATACACGCTCCCTCATTCATTTCTCGCGAAAGCTGTGAGAGAAACCTAAAGTTTGTCCGCGAACGTAGCCGCGAGTCGCCGCGCGCGAATCGAGGGAGATCCGCAAGCAGCCGCTCGACGGATCGACGCGAATCGCCCGCGCTATCGGAGAACGGGATTGACAAGCACAAAGGGGGCGAAAGGTTATACAGTGCGCAAGACGTCAAAATAACGCAGGAGAAAAGCGCGGGGCAACGCGGGCATACCTGGGACGAGCGTCACCGGCTGCGTATCACGACGCAGCGAATTCCATCGTGTTTGCGATGATAAACAAAGTGGACGAATGTTTAAAAAAAAAAAAAAGAAAAACAGTCGCTCGCTCCTTTTCCCTCTCTTGGCTCCTTCTCTCTCGCTCGCTCTCGTTCGTTCGGCTCTCTCTCTTCCTCGCGCGCGCGCGCGCGCGCACGGAGACGACGTCGCGGTGCCTCTCGTTGTCGAGGTTGGTTGGCGATGCTGGCAGAGACTCTCGGCGAGGAGTCTCTCTCTCGCGCGTTTCCCGAACGGACGGCCCGCGGCTATGTCACTCGCACTTCCTGCCTCTCTCACTCGTGCGCGCGCTAAACCGCGAATTCGCACGTGGACGTGCGGGGGGACGTGCGCCGATCAAAATCTCATATACATCACAGGGCCCTTCGGTAACAGGACCCACTGTTTTGTCACTCGCAGTTTCACGAACTTAAACAACACTAGAGACCCGAGCGTCTGCCATGTTAACAAATCTGTACGACCGTGCTCAAGCGAGCGACCCGAAGTTGCGCGCGCGAGCTGTCGCGCGCGTGGTCGGCGAATCCTATGGTTATACGAATATATTCCTATATCCATGACGAATCTTCGGGGCGCGAGACGGCGACGCGCGCGATTGGCCTTGCCGCGCCGGTCGCGCGCCGCTCTCGTGTCCGGCGATGTCCAACGCGAGACCGTTCCATTCTCTTCCAACGTCTTGCCGCGCGAATATTTTCGCGCTACCGAGGCACCGCGACAAAGCCGCCGACACAGTCTCGAATTTGACTGGCGCGATTTCTTCGCGTTCTAGGGAATTTCTGGGGAATTCGGCTACCACCTACGGAAAAAAAATGCGAAACCGATAATCGCGCTCGAACGCGATTGGGTCTCTGGTGTCCATTTCTACCACGATAGATTAACTTTAATTTCGGTTTAACTTGTTGTAGGAGAAAAAAAAGGTAATTTTTATGTCGTAAATGAGCATTTTTACTTATAAAATACATGCACAATGATAGAAGCTAGAAGATCAGAAAAGCTAAAATAAAAATTTATATAGTCGATAATATCAACACTCTTCGATTACCTTCGGGGCCCCAACCATTTTTTTCTTTGACAATTTCTTTCTTCCACAACTCCAGATCTTTTTCCAATTGTGAAGAAGAAGAAACTCTTTTTCAACGACTGAAAAATATGTTAAAGAATGCAAATGAAATAAATAAATCTGGACTACGTTCAGAAACTTCAATCGGGTAAAATTTCTATCTTTCTATCTTTGTTACTTACTAAGAATTAAATAAGAATAGAAGAATAGAAATTTCACTCGAGTGAAGTTTCTGAACGCAGCGCTAATCATTCTTTTCAAATGAGCTAACACCGAAAAAATGGAGGGCAGAACGAAGGATCGCAAGAGCGTAACCGCATTTTATTTCGATCGAAGAAGAAATTACGCGCCAAACAATTCTGGAAACTTTTTTTATATAATATTTAATTATATAAAATAATTTTTTTGCGCCAAACTGCAATATATTTGAAATGTTGAACGGTTCATCGTTAGAGAAACGATAAATATTTCAGGGATAAATTAATTTCAGGGAAAAAAAACGCAAGAATTAATTTCGCCGCGTGTCGTAGCACAGCCGACAGCCAATAGAATCGCGCCGACTGAACTCTTTCCCAAGGAGATTGCAAATCGGCCATGTTGCGCTCTTTGTTTCAGTGACGGCATATATATCGACTTTAGCATTCACCTGCATAATCACTGAATAATCTATGGAGAGACCAGTAGCCAAGGATTTGTGATAACGCGTTTTATATAAACATTTTACATTGGATTAAAATATATAACTTACTTCTATCTCGCGCTTGTGATCTCGCGGAGGCTCTCTCACGCTAGATGAAGTGCTAGTCGAACGCGAAGCCAGAGTTACGTACGAAACGTGAAAGCGAAACGACACGCTCGGCCCAAAAATGGCATTAATTAGGAGAGCCTCTCACGCTGGTAGTTGGTACTCGGACAACGGTAAGCGTTTACTCCAAAGAATGCATTTTACTCCTCGCTTATTGTTCTCGCTATTGTCCCCGCGCACGTCGACGACTTTATCCTCAATCCAAATCCTGATGAATGGATTTATGCAAAAATTTTAAATTGCAAAAACTTATCTCAATAATTAGCGTGTGTATTAATTCGCTAATTAATTAAGTATAAAAATAGAACACGACGATACTACGGTGGATGAAAAAATTAAAATTGAATCTAATAATTTACCTTTATGGAAATGCATACGTGTACATTTTTTTCTTTCTTTTTATCTCACTCTCATTACACCCTACACATAATACTGCATGTAATATGTGAGTGCATGCAGGTGATGAGAATATATAAAACGTTGAAGGTAGAATTCTATAATTGTCATATAACAAATACATGCTCACAATTGTATCTACGTACAATCATGTAATACAAACTTCGACCTGCATATTGTCAAAATCATACCTCCACGTGCCATAGGTTCGGAATTGAGTAAACAATTGGAAGGTTGGTTGAGTGCGGCTGACTTATCCCATGGACCTGCGAGAGCAATCATTGCCCCGTTAGTAAATCATCCAATATAACATATTCTTCTATCTAAAGTTTTTCAAGATATATGCATGTGAGACATATATATGAAACCAATGTACAAGAGTATAATTTTACAGGCATGCAGGATATAGCTATTGCGGGGCGTGTGCTGGTTTTGCTTATCGACAAATTAGTCCTGTAGTCGTGTAAGTGTGAATTATGTTAGTTATATTATTTTAGCATTTTATCAAACGAGTGTTTTTAGTTACAATTTAGAAAATATATATGTGTATAAAGACATTTATAAATTTTGATCTTTATAACGTCTACATTGTTTACACATTATTTTGCATTCATAATAATGTCTCTGTAATTATAAAAGCCTCATTCTAGACAATATCACTCTCTTTCTCTCTCTGGCAATAGTTTAATAATTGCATCAATATATTTAAAATTTTCAACATACAAAGTAGCCTCTATAATATATAGTTTAGTTTGTAATTTTTCAAATTTCTCAGTCAAATGAACCGTGCAACGTGCTGTTATGCAGCCGTAGGATATTTATTCTAGGGCCTTCTCATCATGTGAGATTACCAGGTTGTGCCCTATCTTCGGCTTCCATTTACCGAACACCGTTATACGATCTACATATTGATCAACAAGGTACTTACATATAGATCTTGTTACTATCCCTGCCATAATGTCATTTTCACTTTTTAAAAATGCTTCACTTGTAATTACTTGTATTATAAATATTGTAATATTGTAATAACAAATATATTTTATGTATGGAAAAGTGCTTTTCGTATATATAAAACACAATCTTCGAATCAAATTCACTAAAACACATGTGTGTCCAACAGTGAGACGAGAACTTGAAGAAACTGGTCATTTTGAATGCATGGATCTGAACACAGATGAAGAGGAGCATAGCATTGAGATGCAGTTGCCGTTTATTGCTAAAGTTATGGAAGGGTATGTTTAAATGTGTAAATTAATTTTCTTAAACTTACAATCAGAAAATTATATTGATAAAAAATTATAGTAGATAAACGAGACTTGTACAATTTCTTTGTTTATTACTAAATAATAAGAATGGAAAATGATTGTTTTATTCGACAGATTCAAGGACTCGTTTACCATAATCCCAATTTTGGTGGGATCTTTGAGTCCGGAAAGAGAGGCGCTTTACGGAAGACTGTTAGCACCCTATATGGCTGATCCGCAAACGTTGTTTGTCATTTCTTCAGATTTCTGTCACTGGGGACAACGTTTTCGCTATACTTACTATGATAGATCATGTGGGCCTATACACAGATCTATCCAAAATCTCGATAAAATGGTATGTTTTTAAATCTTTTAGTAAGAATCATTGTATTCTTTGTAATTCAAGACTATCGCAGAGTCTAATTCCATGTATTTATTAAATTAGGGTATGGACATTATAGAGACTTTGAATCCTCCAATCTTCACTGAATATCTCAAGAAATATGGTAATACTATATGCGGCCGGCATCCCATTGGCGTTTTATTGCAGGTAATACAGAAAGAAGAAAAAGTTATTAAATAGTCATCAATAGATAAGCGAGTTAAATTTTAATTCTTTCGGGTAATGTTGTATTCTCACTTTGCAGGCAATTCACAGTCTTAAAGGAAATACGAATGGTCAAAGAATGAATCTGAAATTTTTGAAATATGCTCAAAGTAGTCAATGTAACAATATGAATGACAGTTCTGTCAGTTATGCTAGTGCTTCCTTAGTTCTCGAGTGATAAAACCATAACTATAATTCAAGTATATGGTCATTGGCCAGTCTGAGTGTAAACACTTTCTTAAAGTGGAATGATGTTTAACAGTAACATGTGACAGTAAAGTTATAAATTATTAAACGAGATTAGGCTGAGATTTTATAATGCAAGAGGAAAATATGACGACACTAAATTTAACCGCTGTAACTTTTATTGTTTGTATTATGTGGCTATTAACGCAGCAGGTGCTGGGGCGAATTCTTAATTCTTGCGCTACATGTAACAAATAGAAATGTACCATCACCGAAACCTTTTGCATAAATGTATTTCGGTTTACTACTTACAAGAGATATTCAGTACTTCCAGATATCAATATGGGAAGGAGCTTAAATATTTCTTTGCTTTGATTCTCGATAAAATTATTTTAGAATTAATAGCAAAGTGTGTTTCATGTGCACTTTTCAGAAAGCAGATTTCAAACTATTGGCAAAGAAGAGAATATCGTTGGCATTTATAAAATTAAAATTAAAATTAAAGATATATTAAAATCGTTAACTTATATATTATATATCTAAATTTACATTTGAAATGTACTATTTATGTTAAAAATAATATAATATTTGTGACAAATTTTTCAATTTTGTTACGTTTAGGCTATGTTATGAATAAACATAATTTTAAAGTTAAATGTTTTTAAGTTGATATAGATTGATATAAATTAAAATTATGAAAATATATACTGTTATAAAGATATTTGTTATTTAAAATATTTCAACTATATATACTATATAGTTGAATATATAGGGCAGAGTATTTAAAAATATTATTTTTTAAATATTTCATATTTCATATGAAAGTGAAACTATAGAATCTGTCATTTATTTAATTGGATATAACTTAATATATCGCATAAACAAAGCTTACTTACATTATTTCAGCGCCTTACTGTGATTTAAATTTAATTAAATGCATTACCAGATTTGTGACCATTTTGTAAAATCTCTTCTGTGCCCTTAGTATGAACCATCTGTATTGTAATCGATATATTAATACAAGAGTTTTGGACAAGACTTAGGATTAAAATTCATGTATACATATTTTTTTTTTCTTTTCATACAAAGCAATGGAACGATCTCATATCCTTCCTATTCTATAATCTATTGTTACCTAAGCATAGAGGGGAGGGAGGGAAAATAAACCGAAGCTAAATATTATATTACTGTAACACGATGTAACTTTGAAAAAGGATCAGTATATATAATCTACATACAATAATCTCTGTTTTATTCTTTTTTTTTAATATATTACGAATGCCTGTATAAAGTATATTTCTCAAGAGCATAAATGATCTGCGATATAAAATTTCATCTCGCTAAAACATTAATTGAAACGAATGATATACTGCAACTGATTCATTTCGCAGTAAGAGAACTCGTTTGTGACAAAAATATTACATGAAATCGTATAGCTGATCCTGCACGTGTTGCTTTTTCTATCTTTATATACCGAGGTAATAAGGTTTATATTTGTATGAAAAAAAACAATCCATACATATATATATATATATATATACATATATATATATTTCATAGACGTGTAATAAAATTATGTGAAGAAAAATATACAAGTTTCTGTACACAACTTGCAATAAATATCCCATAATTATCTCCATATACAACTATAGCAAATCTCATCTTTCACTCATATATCAGTATATACATTAACAATTTCATAAACTTTTTTTTTATAATCCTTATATCAATGATAGAGAAAGATTTGCGATAATTGAATACAATAGTATGTGTTTTTTTTTTCAGTCTTAGATGTTTGGTTACTGTTAAATTATTTAGCACGCTACATCTAGACTAATACTGTATTGTTGATCCAATCCCATATAGCAGTCAGAAATCAAATAGAATGTTAACTTTGTCGGTCCTAAAATAAACGTCCAAATTTTTATTTCAAGAAATTCATAGCGATACGAGACATGCATTACAGATAAGTTGATAAGCTTACCCAAGCAGTCAGGTGTAGTAAATTGCAATTGATGATATTTCTGTTGACTATTTATACCAGACACTCTTTTTAAAGCCCATAATTCTTTATTTCGAATGTCGCCTAGTACCAAGAACCAACTTTCATCCTTTCCTTTTAAAAACATTGGACAGTGTGCTTTTAAAGTTTTAGAATTGTTCATTCTTTTCAACCCAATAGTTAATGTACACTCTTCATTTCGTCGAACAATTATGGAATCGTCATCATTATTCTTCAACGTTATCCTCGCCTCGCCCAAAGAACTCTCCAACATTAAATCAACAGATATTATCGGCATGCCTCTAATTATTTGATGTATCTAGAAGATAAGCATTTCGATTTTTTAAATATGAATTTAACGTCTCTTATATTAATAATGGGTGTTATAGAGAGATTTATTTTTAAATTCTATTACCTCGCGTATTTGTTCTGTCCGATACTCTCCTTTAAGCAAAATCTTTGCGAGTTTGTTATAATTATCGCATGTGATAGAACACAACATTGGAAGTGCCGTCGACAACGATGAAAACAAATGCAAATCTTCCTTCTTTATGTGCGGTAATGTCGTAATTGCAGATTCATCTATCCATCGTGCTTGCACGATCATTTGAAACAGTTGCATTATCCTCAATGTGCTCGTTAACCATCCACGTTCCGCGACCGTGTCGATCATTGCCTAAAACATCTTTACTGTTAGTTCGAGTCTAAATTATAATGAAAATGAAATATACATAAAAAGCATTAATACGTCGTGTATCTTTTTAGAAATCAAATTTATTCTTACCTGTATTATTCTGATTGCTTGATCAAGCACTGATTTCAGATCGGTGATATAGTCGGTGCAAGGTAATGGCAGCCTCGAGAAATGCGCTTGCAGCAAGAGAAATGCTTTTGTATGCGGAGAATCGTATTGATTCGTAGAGTAACGACACAGTTTCGCTAGTTCCCTATCAAACATTCGCATAAGATGAAAACAATGCATGAAAAAAGCGGATAGATGAACCATTCGTCATTTCCAAGACTTACTCATTTAACAATTCTTCGTTATGTCGCACGGGTAATTCGTTGTATTCGTACGAGTTGCAGAGTATACGTAAATATTGATCCAACGTCAAGTTTTCCTCGAGTGATTGCGTAAACATAAGCATCGTATTGTGTGACATATAATAGAATGATGCTATCTTACCCATCGGCAATGAAACTAGAATTTGCTCGTCCTAGATAAAATCACATCAAAAGCAAGCAGTTACATCTATTGTAAATTATTATGCTATTTTATGGGATTAATCATCGTACCTCATCGTAACCGATACAATGTGAATCCATTAACGACTTTACAGTGGTCTCTACCAATCCCGAGAGATATTCGTTAATACAATCAGGCTCCAAGATATCCAGATCGTAGTATTTTGGATTTTTCATCAATCTTCGGAAATAATATGTCCACGTTAAGTAATCGAGAAACTCTTGTTTGTTCTTGATGGTGCCGGCAACGATCTCGGCATTGATGTGATCGGGCAACACTCCCATCAGACTCGATTCCACGGGGAACGGTTCGTATAAAAATTTCTTGTAAAAATTCTTCTTCAAGTCGTGCACAAGGACGACCGCCACACCGGAATTATCGAATTGCGGTCTGCCAGCGCGACCCATCATTTGGAGCACGTCCGTTATCGGCATATCTACGTAACGTTTCAGCTTGCCATCGTAATATTCCGTGCCCTTTATCACCACCAAATGAGCGGGGAAATTAACACCCCATGCCAAGGTGGCCGTAGTGATTAGTACCTAAATTAATGTACACATTAAATTGATTAGTACAATCATTTTAATATTTATATAGCATTTATACATATGAAACAGTACTTTTCAAAACTGTACAAGAAAGCGTGTATAAGAAAGTTGGTAAATTTTATTCCAACAAATCATTATTTCTATATTATATGATTTAATACTGTGTCAAATTGACGTGTAATATCTGTGTCTTGTTATTAACATACCTGTATCTTATTATTAACAAATAATTCCTCGACGGTTTTCCTATCTCTGTCTTGAAGACCGGCGTGATGAAGGCCAATTCCAAAGGCGAGCGTGAGCTTTAGGTTCGAGTCATTTATATTCTCCAGAATGTCGTTCATCTGTTCCTCTGGCATATGTAACCACTGCTTGGGATTATCTTCCGCCGCGAGATAGGCGATCAGATCTAGGGCAGTCAAGCGGGTCTGCCTGCGAGAGGACACAAATACGAGGGAGGGACTGCTGGGCGCGTGTTGTCTTATTGCTTGGAAGGTTGGTCTGTTCATGGTCGCCATTCGAGGACAATAGTGTTTGCCAGGAAATCCGTTGATGTGGACTTCCAACGGTACGGGTCTCACAGATGGACGGAAATTGTAGAGACCCATCTCTTTGATACCGAGCCAATTGGCCAGGTCTATCGCGTTGGCCAGCGCGGTCGAGAGCCCCACGACTCTGACCTTGTTGTGCGTGTGCGAGGATATGAAATTGGTACGGGAGACGATCACCTCGAGCACCGGCCCGCGATCCTCGCCCAGCAGGTGAATCTCGTCGATCACTATGAGCGCCACTTTCTTCACGTAGCTCCGCGTTTGCCAACTCCGGCTGATACCGTCCCACTTCTCGGGCGTCGTGACGATCACACTCGCGCCGGCTATGATCTTTATGTCGGGCGACACGTCTCCGGTCAGCTCCACCACCTTCTTACCCAGCCGCTCCTCCAGTCGTATCTTCCAGTCGTTTATGCGCTCCCTGACCAGAGCTTTTAAGGGCGCTATGTAAACGACCTTCCGATCAGGATACTGCTTGAAAACGCGAAACATAGCGATCTCCGCCGCGATGGTTTTCCCCGAGCCGGTCGGAGCGCCGAGGAGAACATTGTTATCAGTGTAATATAGGCAGTGAAAGATCTGCGTCTGTATTGGATTGAAATGAGAAAAATTGTACAAGCTCTCAAAGCTTAGATCCTTGAGGGCGGTTACTGGCAACGGCTGCAATTCCAAGAGATTGGTGTGCGGCGGATGAGTCTCCGGGAGAATGAGATCGTGGAAAGTCAAGGGAAATGTGGTCTCGCAACCGAGCCAATGGTCGCTCGTGACTTTCACCAGATATTGCGTCGGCAACGACTCGGACAACGGTATAGTCGCGACAAGGTCTTGCTCGAGATGCTGACAGACCATCTTCTTCGTCAGTATAAAATACTCGTGATGATAAATGAAGTTATTATCCGGATCCTCGATCCATATCCAGAAAGCCTGCGAATTCTTCCCATGAACCTTGTCGTCCCAGTGAAACTGCGGGATCAATTTCAGCCGTATCCTCAGGATGGTGCGTGTAATGGGTTGTAAACTGTATTCCACGTCGAGTACGGGCAACTCGTCGCAATACCTCTTCACCATTCCCGCTGCCCGTTGGTCCCGCAAAATATTACCGATCTCCTTCACATCCAACTCCTGCAGCCGATAGACCTCGAGCTCCCGCGCCTCGATCTTCTCAATGACCTCAAAGGAGAGAGCGTCGAATTGGCGCAGCGGCGTCAGAAAGTCCCACTGTTGCGCCTCGAACATCTTTGCCACCTGTAGCAACCGTCCAGCCATTATTGCGTTATTGCGCCTGAGCATGATTTCGAAGAGTGCCCTGGCTATTCGCATGACGTTCTGCGTGACGTACGCCTGATCGGATATCAGTGACGATGTGTTCACCCGACCCCTCGACAGATAGGTTTGCATCAATACATTGACCTTACCGTGGACATTCTCCACGCCGCCCTGTGCCACGAGCTGGCATTCCTGCATCAGCGCGTCCAACTCCTCCACCTCGTCGTCTCGTACCTTGAGCTGCTCGAATTCCTGAGCGCGCGATATCATCGCCAGAATCTCCGCCTCGGTCATAATATCCCTCTGGAGCTCGTTGAAGATCTCGACCGTGTCGTACTTGAGGTAATAGTGGCTCGCGGTACGTCCCAAATCAGTAGTGTTGAGATCACCGGTACGCGGGTCGTATCGAATCATCCGCGCCTTGTCCAGCGCCTTGGCGGCAATGTCCACAAGCTCCTTCCGCTTCTTCTCGAGATTCGCATCATTCAGGAGATCTTGATAGATCATACCGTACGCCTGAAAGTTCAATTTCATTCGTACAAAGAGATAGGTGTAGCTCAACCATTCAACCGCTTCCGTCACATTCGATATCGTGCCTAACGCTATCTCGGCATTTAAATTGTCGGCCAGGTATGTGATGAAGCTGCTCTCAATCGGTATTTGATTCGTCAGTAGGGAAAGATAGTGAGACAGCTTGTTGTGCGACGTAATGATGACTGCGTGTCCCGACTTGTCGAATTGCGGCCTGCCGGCGCGACCGAAGATCTGCAGCACGTCCAGGATGCCCAGGTCCACGTACGAGCCGTGTTTCGAATCGTAGATCTCGGTACCGCGAATGATAACCGCGTGCGCGGGCAGATTCACGCCCCAGGCCAGCGTGGCGGTGCACACCAGCACTTTGATCAGACCGTCGGCGAAATACTTCTCCACGAGATTCCTGTCGGAGCGCAGCAGGCCGGCGTGATGTACCGACAATCCGCTGTTGAACAGCTCCCCGAGGTACTTGTTGCGCGACTTTGCAAACGCTTTGTTCACATATTTCGCCTGCCCGTCGGATAAAAAATATTTGAGCATATCGTGCTTCATTGCCAGTTCCTTCAGGATGTTCGCCGTCCTCACGGTAGCGTTACGCGCGTGCACGAATACCATGACCTGATGGCCCTGTTGCACCATCTCCACGACGTTGTTGTAGCACACGAGGTCCATGTCGTTCATCTGTTGCAACGGCTTGACAGCCTTCACGCCGATGAAGGTTTGGCTGAGCGGCACCGGCCGGAAGCGGTGATCGAAGTAGAACAATCCCGTGTTTGGGTTGACGCGCAAAAAACGCGCGACGTCCACGTAATTCGGGAGCGTGGCGGAGAGCCCGACTATCCTAATCATACTCTGCGATGACTCCACTTGACGGAGGGTCCTCGCGACCAGCGCCTCCACCACAGGTCCTCTGTCACCGTGCAACAAGTGCACCTCATCGATGATGAGCAGTCTCACGATACTAGTGAGGGAGATGTCGCCCGTGCCTTTTCTCGTGACGACATCCCACTTTTCCGGAGTCGTCACTATCATCTGTGTCTGTTGGATCTCTTGCTTTGTCAGTTGCATGTCGCCGGTCAGTTCGCGAACGCACACGCCCAGAGGTCCAAGTCTTTTGTTAAAGTTGGCGGTCATTTCTGCCGCTAGGGCCTTCATGGGCGCGATGTAGATTATTTTGAATTGACTCTTCTCCAGCTGTCCGTCCTTAATGTTCTGCTTCAATTGATGCACCACAGTCAGCATGGCCACGTTTGTCTTTCCCGCTCCAGTCGGGGCGCAAATAAGTAGGTTCTCGTTAGTGTTGTACGCCGCGTTGAAAACTATACTTTGAATCTTATTTAACGTAGTTATGCCATTGAAAGCCATTTGACCGATCTCGTCTAGAGAAGATATCAACACGGGATCTATCTTGACGTCGATGGCCTCTTGCTTCGCTATCGGTATATGCACTTCCTCCCAGAGTTCCTTATCCTGCCTTCTAACATCTTCGGCCAACAGTAATTTTTGTCCCGACACAATGCTCGCTCGCTTAACACTCGCTTTCGAATCAAATACAAATGGAAAATTTTCCTGCATACCTCTCTCCAGAGTATGCTTTCTAGGAAATAGCGGAGCACACGAAGCTTTAAATGCCTCTTGTCTCTTAATTTGCAATTCAAGCGAATCAAATTCTCTTTCCTCGCCTTCCGATTTAGCATCTCGCTTGTTCGCCATTCTATTGAATTTCTTTTCCTCTTTACGTACTTGCTTGCATAATTGCTTTTCTGTTTCGGATTGTATAGTTACTTGGCCACTCACTATAGGTCCCTGCACAGCTGTCTGCGGCTTCTTGGCGGGACACATTTTTTGGGACCCATATGTCGATATGATAGCTTTTCGATGTTCAATAATGTATTCGATAAATTCCAAGTGTTCGCTACCTAACATATCAAATAACTCCGTTTGTATATTAGGGATCTTTAACTTTTCTACTATTGCTACTGCAAAATCCTCATACGACAGTTCTGCAATATACTTTTCGTGGCAATCTCTTAATCCTTTTGTGAATGTCGCTTTGTCAAACTACAATTAAAAGATAAAAATTTTTATTAAATTAATTGAATTAATCTCTCTTGTTCATACATTTAATAGGTACTCACCACAGATTTCTTAAGTATTGAAGGCTTTGTTTCGTGTATCATCATTGTAAATTTGTCAGTCGAATTTGTCTTTTCCAAAGACATATTGTGAAGTTCAACGGTATCGGGCCATATAGCTCTAGCCCGACAGTAAGGAATATCAGCACCAAAAATCTGTGAATCTGGAGCATTTGCATTCTCTTTGGACTCTGATAACAATTCTACTGCTTCTTCATGGCATTCCATCCGAATTGTAGTAACAATCTGTATAGAATTGCAAGAAAATAAAAAGTGAATAATAATCCTAAGCGATTAAAAAATTAAGATTATAAAATGCATTAAATCATACCTGCATTATAGATTCTGCTCCCTGGTACGTTAAATTTCCTGCTTTTTGGCCAAGTAAATGATATTTCTTTCGTGTTAATCTTTCGTCTTCGATTAATAAACGTAATGCATAAATTGTGAATTCATTAATAACATCTGGGCAGTCATTTGCTAAAAAAAATTTAATTTTTGAATTAAGTTACAAATTGTTTAGTTACAATAAAAATACTTATTAAACGAAATACGTTAGCCAATAGAACATTGAATATTATATTAATTTTTCAAATCCAACTTAAAAGATCATATTTGTCAAAGATAAAAACATGTTTCAATTATTATTTATTACTTACCTAAAACTTGTTGTACAATATGTCTTAATGCTTGCAAATGTGCCACAAGACCTTTAGACGAATTCTTGCATATATCATGCCAATTAACACTGCTTATAACATACAAATATGTATTTGTTACATTAAAATGTATGTGCGTGGGTAATGTATATATATATATACGTGAAATCTAATAAGAGACTTTAATAACGCATATTTATATCTCTAGCAAATGTGACACAAAATCTATATAAATCCATATGATACATTAAATATTCTATAAATATTTCTTTTAACATGAAACGCCTATTTACCTTTTTACGCCTAATCTGTTAGTCCGTTCCTGTCTTTTTTTTATCAAGTCATTCGGTTCAAAGTTTAATGTTTCTTCTCTGCGCTCCAGAGAAGTAAACATCCGCAAGGATCTAGTGATACGTGGTAATTTCGGCATCGTGTATTATCTGTGTCAATCAAATCCATTATTAATGTGTAATCTTACATCTATATACTGTAACATCTGTAAATACATCCGTTACTTTCTGCATATCTTTAACTTACAGACTATTATTTGTAAAAGATATTTTATAGAAAGCCAAAGGGGAATATTTGTTTCATATTATTGCATAAAATATAGCTTTTTTTATTACTTTGAAATAGATGCAACAATGATGAGATAACAATGATATAACAATAAAAGATCTTATAGATTACAAAATAATGAAACATCAAATGAAGTCGGAGGTAAATAGTCTAGATAATAAATTATTATTAAACACTTGAAATCAAATTGAAATTAAAAATTTAAGACTCCTGTTTAATATCTCAATTTTTCGAAATTTTTCTTACGACGAAATCTTATGAAGGCGTCGAATTTTAATCCAAGTACTCGCTATCACGGGTTCGAGTTAATGTGACCGAATACCATTAAAATACCCATTTTAATAAAGATATAAAATTGTTTCCTGCACATATATGTGTGCGAATTGATACTGATAGTGATACTGACATTGATATCAACGTCACATTCACGTTTTTGAGATCCGTGTAAAAATCAGTCTTACACAATATAACGCAACATTTCTGAAGAAACTTTGAAACAAAGACATACTACCCGTTCATCCGTTTAACTATAATTTGATAATTAAGCAAGATAATTTCAAACATAGACTATTTCCAGGAATGAATCGAGTAAACGCCGCAAACGCATATTTATAAAAACATGCAGGCATGTCCCAGTCGACACAGAGCATCAGTGACATTACATCTATATTATAATTTCACACTCAACAATGTAATATAACACGTGTTGCTATGTTACATTTATATTGTTGAGTGCGAAATTATAGATGTAATAGTTACTTTCCATTTACATCGAAACTCAGTTAATTCTCACTTGTGACAGCATGACTTCGTCAAAGCGACAAAGCTATCATTAACACGACAAATTTAAAAACCTCTCTTTTAAAGTGAGTAACAAGACTCACTAATGTCCATTTCTACCACGGCAGATTAACTTTAATTTCAATTTAACTTACTTTTTATCTTTTTCTAATTTTTATAACTAAAAAAAGGTAGAAAGTAAGTTAAACCGAGATTAAAGCTAATCTGCCGTGGTAGAAATGGACATAAGGGTACTTTCCAGCAGCGTACACAGACACTGTGTAACACAGTGTATCATTTCGTCCTTGTTGTTTGCTGAATGTTAGAGAGAAATGAAATGATTTACCATTACACAGTGTCTTTGCTGGAAAGCATAGTATCGAGCGTGTGCAGATTATAGGTAAAAATCAAGATGAATTTTATCTGTCAGAATAAAAAGGAATACTCAAAAGCGGCATTTAACTAAATAATAACGTCACAAGTGAGAATTATCTGAGTTTCGATGTAAATGGAAATTAACTATTAATGTAACGTAACTGATGCTCTGTGTCGACTGGGTTATATCTC
This sequence comes from Tetramorium bicarinatum, assembly GCA_928718305.1. Taxonomy (NCBI): domain Eukaryota; kingdom Metazoa; phylum Arthropoda; class Insecta; order Hymenoptera; family Formicidae; genus Tetramorium; species Tetramorium bicarinatum. The sequence goes on from OV788321.1 coordinate 20,590,301, forward strand.
TCGCAAACGTCAACGGTGTCGGCTCCTCAATCTAGGAAAGTACCCAACCTTCAACTCCGCTGCACGATAAGACCGTGCCTCGATCGATTCACATACCGGAAGGAGGGATCTTCGGCAACGGAGGCTCCGCGAACAACAGAAATTGCGGGATACGAAGGAACGACGATCGTCAGCTATCGAAACAATGCAGGAAGGTGCATTCCTCGCCACGTGATTCCGAGACACTCGTGATACCGCGGCAACAACTTCCCCGATCGCATTTTCGCGACTGTCACGTTGCGCCGTCAGCGGTTCGAATCTCTGCCATCTCGAGAATCGGCCTAGGTTTATTTTCTAGTGTTTCTAGTCGTGCCAACGTGAGAGAAGTGAGGACCACTTCTACCAAGCTCCGGTTAATCGAATTGTCCTAGTAACTCTGCAGGATGCCAACTGAAACTGCTGTCGCTTTGACTATTTTACTGTCAAAGCGACAGCAGCTTCAGTTGGCATCCTGAAAAGTTACTAGGACAGTTCGATTAACCGCGGAGCTTGGTGAAAGTGGCCCCGAATCTCCATAATCTAAATAGGGATATTTCATTCCACCGTGCTTTGATCCTGGGAATCTCGGAAACGGAATATCTCTAGTCCGCGGCGTGGATCAGCGGATCGGGGTAGCAGGACTTTTTTCCCCGCGGACAGCCTGCGGCACGAGGGAGCTCCGAGCCCGAGGAACATCTTGGCGATCTGGCGATCGGTCGCGGTGTGTTTTCGTTCGAGACGATTCGACTGGTGCGAGGCCCGAGGCCCGAGCCCGAGCTCGAGGCCGAGCCTGAAGCCCGAGGTCCAAGGCGGTCGCTCACGCTGGTGACCGCGACCGCGACCGCGACAACGACGACGACGACAACAACAACAACGCGTCGGTGGACGAGTGTCTCGGGCGCTTGGAATGAGATCGCCTCCGCCGTTGTCGCACGGTTGTTTCACGAGGTTACGACATCGTCGCAAATGACGCAGGCTCGGCTGCCAGGCTGAGTTCCGCAGCGCCGGACGCCCGTCTTCGGCTGGGGAAGATGCCCGAGGACAAGTGGAGTGACGCGGCGGCCATCCGCCGTTGACCCGCCGTCGCGCGAGGACGATTCACCGGAGAACGAGCAAGCACGAACGCTCTGGGAGCACCTTTCTCTCTCTCTCTTTCTCTCCTCTCTGCTTTCCTCGCCGCCCGAAGGATCGATGAATGCGGGCGAGGCGACGAGTCCGACGGATCGACCGAGAAACCACCACGGAGACGTAACAATAAGGTATTATCGTCATCCTGTCGCTTCTTTTGTTTTTTTTTTTCCAGGATTGATTTCTACTTTCAACCTTGTCCTCTCGACAGCTCCTCGCTTCAGGTGTCTTGTCGCAAACTTGCTTTCATCCTACCTGTTTTGATGTCAATGAGGTTTCTTATGCTCTGTCTACATTGGAGGATGATACTACTTGTGGGTCATTCGAACACGTAGTGTAGACAGGCAAAAATCATATCTAAGTCTAATAAGTTACTTTCCATTTACATCAGAACTCAAATAATTCTCACTTGTGATATCATAACTTGTTCAAAGTGACAAAGCTATCATTAACAATGCAGATTTAAAACCTCTCTTTTAAAGTGAATTAACAAGACTCACTAAAGTGCACAGTCTCAAGCTTGTGCAGATTATAGGTAAAAACTCAGTTGAATCTCATTTGTCAGAATAAAAAGGAATATTCAACAGCAGCATTTAAGTCATAATGTCACAAGTGAGAATTATCTGAGTATTGGTGTAAATGGAAAGCAACTATTGTAAAAAGGAGTGGTCAGATGTTGGATTAGCTTCCGATGTAGACAGAGCATTAAAGATTACACAATATGGGCTGATTTTTCCAACTTCTTGGTAAGCTAACTAATATTTAAATCATATGCCTATCTTTTATTTTCAAATTAAATAAGTTCAGTAGATAAGATGTATGATTTAACTATTAGCTTACCAAGAAGTTGGAAAAACCAGCCCTATAGAATTCAACTAACCGACTGGCGCGATTTTTGATGCTCCATACAATCGGTGATTCGATATTCCTGTCCTCTGTCCTCGCCACTCCCACGTAGGAAATCTTAGAGTTGTCAGTCATCTTCAGTCTATATACCAAATCTCATGACTTGAATGTCTGCGTTTAATCATGATGAGTCGTCAACCATGTAACAAAGAAATATTAGATTTAATATAGACAGACTAATAACAAAAGTAATAATGTACCGTTGTTTCTCAGCTTTCCATCAAGACTGCCAATGTAAGACTGAAATTACTGATGCGTGGCATAATTGTCTTTGATGTCAAGTACGGTCAGCATCAATGGGAAACTGTTTCTCGTGCTTCAAGGTGCCACTTCCACCATCGACCAGCACTGATCAATCGATTGTATTGGAGCATAAAGACGGTAGGTACAAGTGAAATGTTACTGTGTCAAGTTTTTCATTCTCCTGTACGTAATTACATTTTAGCGGTTTTTTTTTTACTTTAAGATGCTTTACATACAAAATGATGCGTAAAATTGTTTAGCTGCTAGTTTATACAGATCCAAGTATCACTCCTTCATCACCATGTAAATTTATCACTCTTTATTACCTTTCGTAGAAACGATGGAACTCCGAGGTTTGTTCCCAAATTCTTGCCAGCAATCCGGTTCTTTTGTGCCTGAAACACATGCGAACGGGAACAGAAAGTCTACAAGTACGCTATCTACATTTAATAACGTAGGCTCGGATAATTGCGGATCTGTACCTAATGCACAAAGTAATCTGCGCTTATCACGAGGCTTCTACGCGCGGTTACAGCCATTAGGACGATCCAGTACGGCGTCGGGTCTTAATTTAAGTTCCGAACCTAGACAGCAAAAGGAACCATCGGAGAGCAAACTAAATGCCCTTTTCGACCAATATAAGGTACATATATGGGAGATATACTCATTGATTTTTTTTTTTGAGATATGTGTATGTGTGAAAGAAGAAAAACAAAGCTCTATGCAAAAATAAAAGACCTTTGACGATTATTTTGTAACGCAAAATTGTAACGCAAATTAATAATTTAACATTACAAAGGATTACGCAAATAATCTATCTGTGACTAATATATTTCATGTATTAACTTTTAAGGATCCTCATGAAGATGTAATATTAGCTGACGGTATAGAAAGACTCTGTGATGATTTACAGTTATCACCCGATGAATTTAAAGTACTTGTGCTCGCATGGAAGTTAAATGCGGAGCAAATGTGCCAATTTACACGTCAAGAATTTGTCACGGGATTAAAAGCGATGAAGGTCGATAGTATACGTGGTATACAGACACGGTTGCCCGAGATCGTTCAAGAATTGACGATCAATAGTGATTTGTTCAAGGATCTCTATCGATTCACATTCCGATTTGGCCTGGACGTGACGTCTGGCCAACGAATCTTACCAGCTGATATGGCGATCGATCTTTGGAAACTCGTCTTCACGATACGTGAACCTCCGCTCTTAATGAGATGGCTCAACTTTCTTGAATGTCATCACATCCGGGGTATACCTAGGGACACTTGGAATATGTTTCTGAACTTTGCCGAAAGCATCGGAGACGATCTTGGTGCTTATGATGATGCGGAAGCGTGGCCAAGCTTATTCGATGACTTTGTAGAGTACGAAAACGACCAAATGAACCAAAATATCACTAAGGATGACATTATGAAAGATACTTCTATCGACAAAGCTTAAGTTTTTGCTCTAAGAAAAATGAGACAATGACAAGCGGAAAGGATATATTATCTGATTAAATCTTTGAACAGAATCATTTGACATTATCCCACGATCGACATTTTATTCTTATCAGTATGATCAAGGAAGCGATACTTCTGATTATCATTATCCTTTTTTAAAATCTATTTGTTATTGCGTCATTTTATTTGTATTCGGTATTCTATTTCCTAATGTAAATATAGCTTATTTCGTGTAATATTTAATTTGAGTGTGTGTGTGTGTGTGTGTGTGTGTTTGTATGCATGGGTGCGTGTATGAGTGCGCGTATGAGAAAAAAATTAACGCATAGAGAAATCTCCATATTACAGATTTTAATGTGCTAGCAGCATATTACATGTTATTATATATTTGTTTTATATGAAGAAAGCACATTTACTATCAAAGTTGTATTTTTACACTTTGACCATAATGATTATATATATAATATATATTATATATATATTTATATATAACAACATGTCATGTTCTATGCAATTAATAATATAGTTGCTTATAATAATATGAGCATGATTAATAATTATGTCGAGAGATATAATTGTGCTTATTTATTGTGGTCAGCTACATGAACGCGCAATATCAGATAGATTCTTATCCATCTTATGAAATGTTATTTTATGGAAAATCTTAGAACGCATACAAATAATTGCATAAGACTATCGCTTTTTTTCATTAAGTTGTGATATATACATATATATAAATACATATAGTGTATTTTTAAATTATACATATGAGTATACGGTGAAAAGAGATAAAAGATTATAAAATTTTGATACAGCGATAAATAAATTATAACTTTAAGAAACAAACAAAGCTGAATATTGCCAATATCATGATGACCGTTTGTATTTTGAATTATATTTATACTGCATGGAAAAGAGATGATAAATTATACTATTGATCTAATAAATTGGAACGTTAATTTTTAATTCGCAGATATAGCAATGTTACTGTGCTGTGAATTTTTTGAAATCTGAAGCAGCTAACGGGATTGTTTTCAATTTCTATGTTATACCGTTTAACATAGAAACTGTCAAGTCATCTTATTTATAATAAATAAAAAGAGATGTCGAATTTTATTAAATTTTTGTAGAGTTATGTTAATGTAGAAATTATTTAATGAGTAAAAAAAACAGATCGAAAGAATTACATTGTGCAAGAATTGACATTAATTACGTTATAGCAGTTACATAAATTCTATGCATAATAATTTTAGTAGACATCCTGAAGAAATTTTATTCAAAGGAATTTATTCACAGAAACGCGAGAAATGTAATTTTACATTTAAAACATAAAATTTAGAAAGAATTCTCACAATCCAAACTTGTGTAATACAGTGAATATACAATCCCTAATTAATATTTCTTACATTTTTTGAATATGTGAGTGAATAAATTTAAAGCAACATACACATATACATATACACACAAATACACACACACAACATGTATTGTACAAAGATTCAAAAATTAACTTCTAGTTAACTTCATTGATGCATCTTGTTAGGATAATATTGTACATTTATCTAAAATTTACGTAAACATATTTAATGTAACGCAATGTACTTGCTACAAAAATTTCGATTGTGTGTGAAATTCTAACATTTATAAGAATATTACAGACAATGGAAGATGTGTACTAATTTAACTTTAATTGTTCCTACTATTTGCTTTTTACTTTATTTATGGAACATTTTGTGATAACATAGAAAACGATGTATGAGTGTAGTAAATAATGATATGATGTAGATTATCAATTTGCATATTATTAAGAATGTGGAGGTTTCTTTTACATTTTTTATATATATATTATGAGCATACAAGTTTGTCTATATATATTATATAGTGCCATGTCTTTCTGAAACAACAGGGAGATTTCTATCGAATTAGTATCGTGATAATTTTATGAGCAAGATATTTGATCGATGGTTTCAACAAGAGAACAAGATTATATGATATATAGTGCAATTTGATCTACTGCAAATAATTTATAAAAAATTTATATATATATGTATATATACAGATATATTCTTTTGTTATAAATTATTTGCACTAGACTAGATTACAGTATTACGCGCGCTCTTACACACATACACATACACATATACACATGTATATACTGTAATCTTATCAATTGCAAATAATTTTTTTATTTCGATGTGAGCCTGAAATGAAAAAAAAAAGCTAACGTTCTACGAGATATATTTTCAGAAATATCATGCTTGATAATATTTACCGTCCTTTTGTCCATAGTACCTGATACAGGTACAATATGTAGAAGGCTTGAAAGTACGATCTAGATTTTGAAATGATGTTTATGCAGAGAATTCAACAAAATATATATATCGTGATATACAATTAATATCTTTAAATTTCAAGTATTATTTATATTAAGACAATTTTTTATATTGAACATATTTATCTCATATTTTATGATTATTCTTCCGATTTTTCTTTAAATTTAAAAAATTCCTAATCTCCCTTAAACAAATTGTAGTGCAATTTTTAATATAATTTCGATAGTGCTTCTGATCTTAATTGATATGATTGATATGACGACTGTGATACATAAATTCACTTAGATTTACTGTAAAGTCACGAACTCTCCTTGCATCAGCATGATCTATTAATTGACAACATTTTTAAAGCATGTCCTTTTTTTTTAAATATATGAATATATCCTATATTCTTTCAATGAAAAAAGACATATTGATATACATATTTTTGCTTTAATTCGATGGCTTAAGTAAATGTTTAAAGTTTAATTTAAGCAGACATATTTACATCTAAGGACTTGAATATCCATCTATACATATATTACTTGGAGTATATTATATCTGCAGGAGCTCATGATTTTCTAACGCTTACACTTCACTGTTAAAATACAAGTAGTATTAAGAGATTCGCAAAGAATGGCTTTCATTGTGATAATTTCAGATATACATAAAGGTCGAGCCTGGTAAGAAAGAAAAAGGAGATATCGTAATCAAGAGTAAATAAAAAAAATTCAAGTAACAATGATACTGAAGAGCAAAATGATAGATTTAAGTAGAATTCGAGTACGATAAAGATTTATAGCTACGATTGTACATTTCATATAAAAGAATTAATAAATTTTGATTCTATACAATCACGCGACATAAAATACGCTACAACAAAATTTGATGGTAAATTTGATATTTTTATTTTTAATGAATGTAAATGAAACAGCAAGAAATTAAAATAACAATTAAAAGATAAAAACGTAATATTGCAAGGAACATTTTTTATATTATTTCTATGAATATATAAATGTTTTCTCTTTTATCTCGTTTTGTTTCTCTCTCTCTCTCTTTCAGGATTGTTTTTTTATCAGACAACTCGTGTGTTATCTCTCTCTATAGTGTATTTCTTTAAATGCATCACTGATCATCATATCTTCCCCGAAAGCAATCTTCCACTATCTTCGCCTTGTCCTTTTTCACGTATCCATTTTTTTCTTGATAATTATTCATACTGTCTCCCTAATAAAAATGTTACATAATTAATATATGAAAAATTCATTTAAGTGCAAATACTTTTTTCTCCAAAAAATTTCATTGACTATTATATGAAATTACAGACACCTACATCTATATACACTAGATTGCTAACATATACTAACTTATTTTATACAAATAATTAATAAAAAAATGACAAGAAATTAAAATATATACGAGCTGACCTTTTTAGCAAAACTTTTTGCACTATTCATCTTTTCTCTCTTTTTCCACATTGAGAAGAGAAAGAGAAAAGATGAACATATATATTTCTAGAGAACTCACTAGAGTTGAAGTGTAAAAAGTGCACGCAACACGAACAAACCTATGGTACAGCTGCTGAGAGACAGATATAACTTGCCTGTCAGTTTTGACATTTACCTGCATTTACCCAATCAACAATCGTGTGATCTTTCGCATTGAAATAATCGAATATTGTCTGTCTCGAGCAAGCAACGAGATGGGATTTACTATGCAAGTGTGCGATGCACGGTAATTATTTCTAAACAATCAGCAAGATAACAAGATAAGATACTCTTATCACGTACTAATTAAGAATATGTGATGCCATTTTTCTGATTATACAAAACAATTCGTCACAATTTTGTCAAAGGTGTGATTACATGAATATTTACGAGTTGCCACATGAACGTAAGATATAAATTAAGATCATCAGACAGCATCTTGCAAGATCATCGTCTAAGCTTTAAAATCACCCATAAGATGTAAACAATTTTTTAAAATTATTTTTTTAAAATTATTAATAATTCTTTGTCTCTGTTATTTGCCTTCTTACAAAGATCAATACAGCCAATGTAAACGATTGTTATGCCAATGTTTGCTGATCAACATCGAATATGACGTGGTAAGTAAATCGATCGACTTCCAAAATGCATTGATATCTGGCTATTAGATGGCAAATTTACACAAGATATGTATTCTACGAGCAGGAATCCTTTAAAGAAGAATTATTTGACTCAGAGGCCAACGTCTGCGCCGCCACTTTTGTCTTATGCCGAAGATAAAGAGTTAGACGTTGTTGTCCAGAAGCTCATCTAGTATGTACATTTGGTGGAAATTGTAAATGAAAAATTTGCACGATGCGAATTTTCTTCCTTTGTTACAATTTTACAAGTGTTACATAATGTATTTTTGTTAAGTATAATATCTTTCGATAGTCTTTATGCAAACGATTAGATTTTTATGTGTCCTATTTATATAAAAAGATACTTGAAAGTAGAATATTTGCTTTCTTTCCAAGTGTTGAAAGCGCAATAAGAAAACTGACCAAGGAGATGAAGAAGTATATAGGAGCTCTGACGAATCTGGACAGAGCCGATCAACGATTAAGTACAAATCTAATCAATTGCGGACTGGCGCAGAATAATGATGAATGTAGAAAAATAGTGGAAGAGTACTATTCTGTCGCTGCACAAGTAAGTTAATGCGTTACACGCGGCATTTCTCCCTTGAGATATTACAATTCACATTGCGTTTCACTATCAGGTGGGAAAGAACGTTCAGGAAATCAGCAACTTGTGCCATAAGACGTTTATAGAACCTCTGAAAAAGTTCAGAAATGAATTTATTGCCATTGCTGCGGCGATAGCGAAGCGCGAGGATCTAGTAACTACGTGGAAGTACGTGTATAATCGTATGAAAAAGTTACAAGAAAAGAAGGACAGGACTGCGAGTCATATCGCGAAGCTGGAGAGAGAACGGCGAGCGGAAGAGGCGGCTGCTAAAGAGCTGAAGACTATACATGCTCAGTTACTCACTGAGTTACCAATGTTTCTCGGGAAAAGATTGGAATACATCAATCCGAGCATTCACGCTATGATTATGATACAGTTAAATTATTACGGGCACGCGACGCAGTTATACACGCAATTGATGCCTATTCAGTATTCCTCCGAATTCACGTCGAGCACGATAGTACCTGAAGAGGAACATCAGCGAATTATTAACACTGAATTAAATAGATTGAGAGCGCTAACCATAGTAAAGGACCACTGAACAAGTACAACACATTTCTTCCATAAAAATTTCTAAAACGATATAACTCGGAACGTATACATTTTTTCCAACAAATTATTTTCAGATAAAAATGTATCTTCATTGGTTAAAGGTTTTAGCTCGAAATAATTAAACAGACGATTAGAAATTATAAGAATGTTTATTTTTATGGGACAATTAAATAACTAAGTAAAGATGTTCATTGCTTGGCAGTATGTACATTGTCGAATCTTTTGCACTTGCGAAAATGTGTCTCTTTAAAATGGAATCATTCCTCGGTTTCTTTTTATCTGGGCACCCATACGTCGATTGTGATTGCCATGTGTAGTCTTGTTTACATTTTTCTTCTTATTAATCGGGCCGTTCTTGTTATCTTGCCTTTGACCTTTGAACTTGCCTTAAAAAAAAAAAGAAAAATTGCAATCTAAAATTTGAATACTCAATAATGCAAGTTTTACTGGATCGTCAAAATATTATCAGAACTTTTTAATTTGTGACATCTGAACAAGCAAGCAGACCAAACAAGAGAGAAACATGATTAAAGTGATTATTCGCCAAACATCCTAAATAAATTGTATTAATTATACTATATAATTAATATTATATTTCAGGTATCTTCCCGGAATGTAATAGATCGATATTTCATTGAATATATTATGTAAATACAAAGAATATATTTCTATAAGTTGAAACGGTGATTTTGTACATTTACCGACTGAAAATAAGTTTTTTATTTTGTATCTGTTACCGTATGTTTTAATAGCTTAGTAAAACTGTGATTTTTAAAAAATTTACAATACATACAAATAAATTTTTAATTTACCGTTTACATCGTGCGTATTTTTGCCATCTCTTGCGAATTGTTTTCGCTGTTCGGCTTTAGCGCGTAATTCGGATGGATTTTGTACGAAATGATTATTATTCTGTGCAGGCTTTTCGTCTTCATTCTCAGTGTCATCTTCCGAGCTAACATTATTTTTATTTTGTGTACGAAATACCTGTGTAACAAATTTATTATATAGAAAACAAAATTCACGTAAAATTACAAATTAAAGGTAAAGAATGTTCAAACTAACCCTCGAAGATCTAGATTCTATTTCTGTGGAATCGTCCGGTGCACTACCACGAATGTCATGACTATCATACGTGTCATCATATTCATCATCGTATTCGTCGGAAACAAGGCTATACTTCTCATAAAAATTCCACGATTTTTTAATTTCAGACTTGTCATTCAACATTTCATTCGCATTTCTGTACTTATTTTTCCTAGAAAAAAGATATATTTAATTGTAACAGAAATGTTAAAATGTATAAATTTTGTACAAATTTAATGACTTACTTTTTGCTTATCTCTGATGAGTCTGTAAAGTTTTCTGGCCTAATTTCGAATTCATTGTAAGAAATATCTAATTCTTGAAAATTACTGGCCAGATTTCCAACAGGATCCACAATAGCCAACGTTTCCTAAAAAAAAAAAGTATAATGTAGATTAATTTTCGTTATTTCGATTTGTCATAGCATAGCAATTATTCTATCACTTACCATCGAATCTGGTGGTATATATGGTAATGTCTTATCTATTTCTTTTAAATTTTGTGGTAAAAGATGCTCCTCCAGAACTGCATTTATCACAGATTCAACGTTATAATTATAATGCTTTAAACATTCCTGAAAGTTTTAGATTGCACAAATTTATAACAATACATTTAATATTCTTTATTTGGCAAATTTAGTACTAGTAGTTAATATTTTGTTTTTCGTTCATTATTTCTACTTATAAATTAATTTCATAAACTTTATACAAAAGTCTTACTTGTATGAAACCTTCACCATAGTCGCACAAGATTTCTTTCACTTCCGAGATGAGAGACATTATGTTGTCAGGTTCTTTTGAAACGGAGTCTGTCTTATTGGTCATTGAATTCACATTGTTGGAATGTTTTTTTCGTTGATTATTTTGCACACCACTAGATCCAGCAACAGCTATCTATAATGTAGAGTATATAATAACAAAGTTTCTAAACAATCTACGCATACATTTATAACATATAACATAATTTGTTACTTACATTTGTATTATTGAGAGATGCTTTAGCTGTCTTAACTTCTCCAATTGATGCATACAATGATTGTAAGATATATTCGCATTTTATCGTATCACTAATCATTAAATATGTAAAGAAGATTAAAATTTAAAAATTTCTCTTATATAACAATATAATTTCTTAAAAAAAAAGGATACACTTCAGAACAAAGTTTAGTTATAATTTCGAGATCGACATCAATCGGATGAAACTGATGATAATCTATTATAAATTCTTTTTCAGATATAGCATTCATTAATAAATTCAAATATTCATCTATAGAGTTTCTTATTTCACTTTCCTTTATGGTGTTTCTGTAGATACAACATTAGTAAATAAATCAAATTTTTTAATTAAAATGATCCATATAATTGTTTTTATAAAATGATTTTATAAAATGATGAAACTTTTTTATACTTACAGCTTTTCCTGAATATTTAATATAGGTTCATAGATAATAATTCGATAAAGATTTAACATTTCCACTCTGGTTACATCGAGACGATGCTTCAATTCAATGTACTTTGGCATACTTTCCTCGTTATATGCTAACTTATCTAACTTTTTATACATTTCAGGTAATGTACTTCCATATAATGAAACTATCCTAGCAAACAGAAACAATATAGTGGCACCAATATAAAAATATTACATAATATATTGCATAAGCTTGAGCAAAATGTATATATGCACAAACAAGAGAATTTAAATTTAGGTTAAAAAAAACCATTAAGTATTAGACAGATTAATTTAATAAAAGCGTAAATATATTGCCAAACTATTATAAAATCTATATTAATATTAATTAGATGCCAATAATGAAATAGAATCTTTATTCACTTGTTTATGAAGTCATCTCTGTGAAATGTGGCAATCACTGGATGGTAGCTTCTTAAAAATACAGTGAGGGTTGATGATACATCTAGAACATAGAGTATCAAATCTTCTAAATTGTACAATGACATCTGATTGGAGTTTCCTCTCTCTGAAAGCGCTATTGCTTCAGTTACATCACTTGGACAATCCTCAAATCTCCGTTCGACATTTTGGAGAGCCTACGGTAAGAATGATTAATAAATAAAATCAAATTATAGTAATTTCTATATAATCTACAAGTTTTTACTTAATTTTTAATCATACATTTTAATTATTGGTCATATTTTCAAGAAAATTTAACTGAAGAATTAATTGTATCTATTAATTTCATATTTATAATGAATATTCCTTATACATGAATACAACCAATGATCAAAACGTATAATGCAAAAAATTATTTTTGTACTATTAAATATACCATCTTACCTTTATAAGGCACGGCACAGATTTTTGAAGGTCATCATTGTACATTGGCTGTAGATTAAATACACTATGTACAATTTTTTCTACTACTTTGGCATTTTCTCTACCATACAGTTGACATAAATCAAATATAATTGGTACTGTAAATATATAATTGTCGTATAATAGATTCCCAAGGAACGGACGGCTCATATATTCTGCCGGATTTTGCTTATTCGTGCAGAGGCGCGCAAAGACGATAAGTACATTACGATGAAGGTTTTCTAACGCCTCAAGCATCTTTGGTTCGGCAGGAAAATTTTCTAAGGCGTAAAAAGGCGGGGCCTCTTGTAGAAAAGATACTAACATATCCATAATCGAGGTATTGTACACGATATTAGACCAGAACCTAAATAATAAAAACCTATTTGTAGTAATTGCATAAATGCCATCAACAGTGTTGAAGCTATCAAGAGCTCTGTCGTACCGATAAAACGGAAGGTCCAATAACCAATTTAGATCTTCAACGATGTAGTTCACAATCTCTATCCAACGATCCTTAGCACCCGCAATTTCTGACCCGTCTTCATCATATATCTCCGGCACTTCGTAACGTAAGAAGTAACGCTTGTCCGCCCACTTTGCATTCTAAAATTCGACATACACAGGAACTTGAACGTCTGGCTCGTGTATACACAGTCGTTGGAAAGCATCTGATAGAAATAAACTCAGATGCGAATGTCTATGACGTGGAAAAAATCAACATACCAGTGCATTTATCACGATAACCACCCCGTCATTTTTTATACTCAGCTGCAGTTCCTCCAAAGGCACGCAATCCGGATTCTGTTCAACAGAGGACAAAAGATCGTTCTGTAGATTACGATACATTTTCCATCGTGGGTTCAATCAGATTCAACCACGTGAGTCTTAAAAAGAAAAAGAATCGATTACCTCGTAAAATTTCATGATGTTACGAATTGCATTGTCTGTCGCAAAACAACCTCGTTTGCTGCCGATTGTCAGTCTCGACAGAAAAATGGAAACAAATAGGAAACCAGAGCGACAGAGATCTCGACGTGAGCGTGACAAAGTCAGACGACAGGCGAGCTTAGCGAGCTTAGCGAGCTGTGCCAGATCAAGTCAAGTGACGTACCTTCGAGCACCTTCGAGAGACTCGCGAACACGAGACGGAGAGCCGGGTATTCCCGGTCTGCATAAATCCGTGGTGAACGTGATACGGTTATCTCGATTTTCGCGAAAGTTTTTAACAGACTCGTTTGTCGATATTATTCGATAATTCGAGATCTGTTCCTTGTAACTGCACCACGTGTACTATTTATTGAATTGCACTCTCTGCACTTGAAATGAAATAAACAATTGGATATTGAAGAGTAATAAATAGAAATGATAAACGATATTTACGGAAAGATCAGCTACGAAGAATGAAGCTATGATTGCAAATCTGTTCATTTCAGAGTGGACATGCGGGTTTGTTTATTGCGTAAATTATGCTATGCTATATTTTCTGCACTTGGAAACAAAATAGGTGCATAATGCGACATTAGAAAGAAAAAAAGAATAAAAATAAGAAGTACGAAGGGTTCGGCTAGAAGAAACAAACCCATCTTCACCGTATTTGAACAAAAGATGTGCGTTGTGCAGACTGTTTGCGGACTGGAGCATGTTAAATAACCTCAAAAAAAATTTGACCAAAAAATTGGATTTTTATTGCTGCTGGGAGTGCGTAAGAATTACCCTCTTCGCTCTCATCAATTTCAGCCGTATACATATTTCACTAATGCACAGAGGGTGTATAATACAGCTATAAAAAAAATAGACCCAAGATTCACAAGTGAAAAATGTCCGGCTTGAAAATTCTGGGTGTTGTTGTTTTGATTGCGAGCGTCGCGAGTGATAGCGAGTTCGGATTTTGTGAGGCGCCCGGCGAGTGCACTGAAGAACCAAAGGAATGCCCTGCTCAGAATCTCTTCACAAGAAAACGGTTAGGAATTACTGAGATTTCATGCCAGAGAAAATTAAAATTCATGAATTTGCTTTATCAAGTTGACTCTTTATAATCAGATTTTTTTTGTTTAAAAAAATTATACAACCGATAAATGCATTGATCAAGGCTGCGGTCGACTCGACGCTACAAATGTTTTAAACCATTTTTCTTCTCCTTTTATCTTTATTGAAAGAAAAGAGAAGAAAAATGCTCTGAAGCATTTGTAGCTTCAAGTCGACCGCAGCCTTAAGTCTTATTGTCTACATTATATCTCAAATCTGTGTTTTTAAGTCTGAAATTTCAATGTATAACTTGGAAGTTATGTATTCATATATCTAGTTCTTTATTGAGATACATTTATTTTTAATTTGTTGAGATATATCTTATTAAGACTCGAAAAATATAGATTCATGTAATTTTCTCACTGAAACTTATAAAATATAAATTTATGGAATGTAACTTTATATCACAAGGTACTGTAGAGAGTTAAAAAAGCTCCTTGATTTATTTTCATGCTTTAGCATAAAATAAACGATATGCTTTCTTTACAGTTATATTCTTTACGACGTGAATCCTGCGGAAGGCTTCAATCTGAGGAGAGATGTGTATATCCGTGTCGCCGTTTTTCTAAGAAGGCTAATCGATAGAGATAAGGAGTTCCAATGGCAGCTAGTTCTACCACCATGGGGTAATATATGAATTAGATATATTTTTAGATATATATTTCACAGGATTTATAATTTATACATGATTGTGATATCTTTTTATTTTGTTTAGGTAATCTGTACCACTGGCGAAGCAAATATATAGGCTCCCAGAAGCAACTACCCTGGAGTACCTTTTTTGACATTGTAAGCCTACAACGGTACATACCAGTCATGGAAATGTACAGCTTTATGGAAGGTACTTTTCTCTAAGATTTTTTTAACTGCAAAAATATTGAAAGCCTATTTCATTTGAATGTATATAATATATAACGTTTTCTCAGATTTCATTAAGAAATGAAATCAAAGTACAAAAGAGTGTTACATAGACTTATTAACATATTCAGGATTTAGCTTTTAAATTAATTATTGTATTATGCTTGAAGTATAAAACATATTCATAGAGTATTTTGCTTCATGAAAAATTGAAGAAGGAACTTTTCTTAATATTTATATCTTATTTCTCTCAATAATTTAGAAGATATAATCTCATTAACTTGTGTCTACATAATATTTTTCTTCTATTTTCCAATGCAGATTTCCACTTATGCAGTTTTAAAAATAATTCTATATTGAGTTTAAATCTATTGTATATTAATGTATTAATATTAATCCCTTCCCTTTTAACGGTATTATCAGGATTTGATATAAATGATTTACTTGACTGTACAACAGCTTGATTTTAGAGTACTCATGTGGAAGCAAAGAGGTGCAACTTGATCATCTGTACGTTTTACAAAATGACGAGGAAATGTTCAAGACAGGTAAATTCGAGGATAAGAATGAGCTGGTACATTGCGATCGTGACACTTTGCGATATCATAAATTGGAGAAACATTTGTACACTGGTCCATTCTGGGGCTATCACAACGTCACAGTTCGAGATGTGAAATGTCTCAAGTTTCATGGTATGGCACATGCCCTTTCTCAAAATCTCATGCCAACGCGATACAGGTAAAATATTCTGAATGTTTCTATCTTGCTTTTATAAGACTGTAAATTTTACTAACACTTTTTGCACAGATCTATAATGTTTGACCGCATGGAGATTGCTTTACATGACGAATATGGATCTAAAGAATACTGGAGGGCTAGACGTAGCATGCGTTACAATTCTGAGCTGTACGACATTGCGGAAAATTATAGAAAAACTTTTCTGAATTCCACGAATGTGAATGATAATACGAAACGACCAGTGGATTGGACTAAAGAGATGGTACATTGATTATTATTCTTTTAAATTATAATAACACTGAATTAAAATTATAATGATGAAATTTTATCTATTCTGGGTTCTAATTTCAGAATCGGCGAAATGCAAGAGGCGGACCATATTTGGCGGTTCATCTTAGGAGACGCGATTTTATCATAGCTCACAAGACATCGGTACCGACAATAATGGATACTGCCTTACAATTACAAAGAAGAATGGATAAGCTTGGGCTGACATTATTATTTGTTGCAACAGATACAGAGCAATACGGTACATACATCTCATGTAAACTTGATTTAAAAAATTCTATAAATTCTAAAATCTATTGACTATAGAATGAATAAGTTATAAATAAATAAATTATAAATAAATTTATTATAGAATGAATAAGTTATAAATTTAAAAAAATATATCCTGTAAATGAAGACAAATTAAATAATATTTGAATATTAATTTTCAGAGTTCGAAGAATTAAAGTCATATTTATCTCAGTACAAAGTCATGAAGTATGTGCCATCTGATTATGTGATAAATAAATTTAAAGATGGTGGAGTTGCCATCATTGATCAAATAATTTGTTCATATGCCAGGTAAGAATATTTATGACGATTTATTTATACCGATTGATTAGATTAGATACAGAGTGTTGAATGCAGGCTATTCTTTTAATAAATTATTATAAATGCTTGTAATACTTAGCTTATAATAATAAAGACTCTCAAATAACTTTTGCTTTTCTTTTTTAATTAGATATTTCATAGGAACTCATGAATCAACGTTTACGTTCAGGATACAAGAAGACCGGGAGATTATTGGTTTTTCATCAGAAACTACATTCAATAAATTATGTAAAACTAATGAGGATTGTCCAATAGATGGATTCTGGTCGATTGTCTGGTGACATTTTGCTTTAGTGACTCAAAACCTACAATTTTTTAATTACTACACCCTTTTTTCCATCAATCCCAACTTTATTTGATACATTGTAATATCTGTAAAAAAAATTGTATAAAATATTTTTTTATAATTTTTGTTTATTCTGCGGAAATCTAAATATATTCCCAATTAGTAGATGAATTTTCTCGTACGTCATTTACATTTACGCTTATAAATGTTTCGTGTACTCGTTTGCGCTCGCATGCATATAAACATGTTATGTATGTATTACGATATGTAATACAATGATTCTATGTCATGTTATTTTATTTTGTAACATTTGCAACATAGAAAAATTAAAATTGATTAAATGCAATTTTATATTAATTATTTAATAATAGATCATTGTATAATCACCCATAAGATAATTATCATAAGATATATAATTATATTGTATAATTCAACATCTAATTATTATATTATACAAATATATAATATATAGTTATATCGCACAATATATATTATAATAAAATATATAATTTAATATATAATTATATTACATACATAACTATTTAAATAATTATTATTATGAATTGATCTTTGAGTTACACTTTTTGACTTTGAGAATCGATCTCGAAAATAAATATCGAATCGCAATCAATCGCAAATCACATTGCGAGAAATTATGCAGCTACATTCAAATCGCTCTACGTTCTTTATGATTGTTACCGCTTGAAAGTGAACTATAACCTAAAGATTGTCGCGAGTTTCACGAATTGTCGAACGCGGCAACACGTCAAACGTTACATACCGAGGCTGCGGTCCACTTGACGCTACAAATGCTTCGAAGGATTTTTCTTCCCTTTCATTTTAATAAAGATAGAAGGAGAAAAAGAACACCGATATTGCGCTTTTGCGCGCCTAAGGATTGAAACCGCATTTGCGCACTTCAAGTTAAATATTATCACCGTTACAGATCGAGCGATTGAAAAATGGTAGAGGAAAGGAAGCTGTATTGCGGTTTCGTTGACAATTTCACATTTCCTGGATGACGTGACAGACCTTGAAACAAAACGTGCGCATAATTTTTGTTTTAATGCATCACCAACGTGTCATCTAGCCCATATTGCGATTAGGCAAGTAGTTTTTCTACTTTAGTGAAAATTGCTATGTCACTCGCGTTTGTGTAATGATGCGGATATTAATTACAAAGTGCAATCGCGGTCCAATAACGGAGAATAATATAACTGAATTATTTCGTTGCGCTTTTTTGATGTGCAGTTGCAAATACATTACTCGTTTGATTAAGGACATTCTATCAATTGGCTGCAAGATTTAATCAAAGAATATTGTTGGCCACGGATAGTTTTTCCAATTAATTAATTTGGATTATAATTATTTTTGAAATTAACGAAGATAATAATGATATTCCTTTACCTAATCTCATTGACTAAAAATAAATGTACGTTATTATTGAAACAAGATCTGTCGATTTTGATATGTATTAAATATCTTTTTAACAAGAGAAGATATAAATAAAAGTCATTGTTTATTGAACATTTAAATAAATTATCATATATGTAATTATATTTCTTTATCATAAATAATTACCATACACTTAATTACATTTAATTATTGGTTTTAGATATTATAACTTTATTAAAATTATTTATAATGTGTATTATTAAATTATAAGAGTATACAGAGAAAAAGATTGTAAACTAATATGTTTTGAAACGCATGTTTCTCATGTTGCGGTCATACAATATTTATTTTGTAATTATTTACATAACTTGATTGAAGCAAAACTGTTCTTTTAATAAAACACATGTTTTTGAATTCGGTTAAACTCTGTTTCAAGGAGCTGTCTAAATTATCGCCGCGTTTATAATTATCTATAGTATCCCTTTGTGCTACGAAAGAGATTCTTGTTATACAAGAAATCGCATAATTCTTGTCTCATTAGTATCACTTCCGCTCCCTTTCATTCGAGTGAAACGCTTTTTAACGAGGATTCATATATGTATACGAAGAGAAAAGCCTCTTTTTCCCATACATGATACTCGTACATTCGCATAATACTTTTCATGTAGCGACACGGCAGATGTCTTGCTCGTGATAAACTTACGAAGATTATGTCGTTTTACGTAACCCGGCCGTCTTAATGTCTTAATTGGCATCCTCCGATTGAAAAGCATTATAACACCATCATTTCACAATGTTAAATTCATCCCTAATCGAAAAGTCATGTGGCAAGAGAGCTCCAGAGCTCTCTTTGCGTAATCGCTTTATTTATCTCTTTATACAGTACACCATATATAAGGGAATCCTCTTTTTGCTCTCGTAATACATTTTAGCACGTATTCTTTTATACCACTAATATGATAAAATGCCTAGCAATTTATGAAAATTTCGTCATCTTCATTTCATCCGCGAGAATTAGGGGGCAGATAATTTCACGGAAGTTGCGTGCATCGAAGAAAGTAATAACTGTGCGAAGAAAGAAAGTTTGCATGCACGTATAAACATCACACGGAGAATAAAATTTATTTCCCGACTAAATTGAGAATATTCAATAATTACAATCTTTTGCTGCTGATTGCGATGCAAAGAATGAAAAATGTCGAGATGATGTAAAAATTATATATAATTAATTATAATATAAAAATTAAATATAATATAATTAAAAATTAAATAATAACATGTAAAACGGAGAGCGCGTTAGCACGAGCATGAATATAGGCTCTGTGATATAATGAAAATAATATATGCACATTGCGTGTACTGGCGTCTACAAAATAGCTTGATAAAGTACGAGGTCAAGTAATAGACGAGCTTGAGATCTCGCATATAACAATCTTGCGAAAATTCTTGTCCCTGTTTAATTATTTATATTTCCAGATTTCATAATACAGTTTGTAAACTACACGCGAGTACTTAGCACGCGATATGTAGAATGCAAATGACATGAGATTGTAGACATTAATATGACAATCTTTTACACTAAATACTACATTATAATAATTATATTAATAATATATTATGCTTATAGTTATATTAATCTTCAAAAATAAATAACTGTAGATATTACAAAATATGCACGTATTTTTTATAAAATATATGATAGATTACACATATGTGTTGATACTTTGTTTTTCTCATAATTGTCATTAAGTGGTATAAAACCGTACTTTGAATAAAAAAATTTATTAGGTAAAGAACAATATCTGAGCAATTAATTATAATTTAAAATTAAATATTTATCATCAGCTAGTTTATAATGTAATTATACATCAGATCCACATCATTCATTTAAGTTCCAGCGAGCTTTATTTTAGTTTCATTCTTTAGAAATTTAGTTTCATTCTTTAATCCAAAATTTTAATTGATTTGAAAACATAGCCGACGGACTTTGACAAAATCCTCAGAAAGTTAATCTCGCATCCAGAGTTTACTCCAAAATTGAACTTTATATATTATTTTTATTATAGTATTTTTTTTATATTAATACACTTAAATTATTTTTATTTCAGCGGGTAATTGCCGAAAATTCTCCTTCAAAACGGGCGATCAGTCCGAAACGTGAATCTCGCATAATCGAGACTGGAGAAAGGAAGATTCGCTGGACGGTCGAGTTTTCGTCGCCCGGGGCGAACCCGAAAGTGTTTTCGCTGCTCGATCAGAAAGTACTGGACCATGACGAAACATCGGCATCGATCGAACAAGTATGTACCGTATGATCTTGATTCTCTAATAACGTCGTTGCATTACGTGTGTCATTAGTCATCGCAGTCGTTGCACGAACTGATTTCTTCCCGTCGCTCTCGAGGACGATCGATTGCTTCATACGCCTCCATGCCCCAACTATAATTATAAGATCTACTTTTTTTCTTGCTTGTAATGACAGAACTTTCGTAAGGTCTTTCATACTGATGATCCAATAAGTCATCGGTATTAATTTATCTCACGTAAATTCATTAGCGAAAAATCGCAGGGAATATCTTGAAGAATCGTGAAATGAATCTGCAACGAAAACACGTATTAAGTACTTATATTAAGTAGAAAATTATTAAATGTATTAAAGTGCATTAAAGTAGGAAACATTAGATGCGATTTGCAAGTTGATTTACGTAATAATTTCGTTCGAAATTGCATAACGTAAGAAAACGGGCGTGCGAAGGCTTAACGAACGGCATTTCCGCAAGCGCGCGTCGCTGAGCTGCGAATAAAACAGCGGCGCGTTATCGGAAGCCGCGTATGAAAAAGGCAACTGTAAAATGGTACGTCGCGCATTTGCTCGTTCTCCGGAACGCCGAGCGTTTGGACGGAAACATCATGGACCGATGTCCGTTCAAGCGTCCGCTCAATTTGGGGTCGTCGTTAAGTAATAGCTAACGGATGGATGGAATTGATCGTGTAACGTTCCTCTTCCGATATTTCATTTATGATAAGGAAGAGGAACGAAAGGAGTTTCTTTATGTCTCCTCGACCGAGATTTCGTAATGAATTCGCTTAAATCAAACATTTCTTATAAATGTTCTTTGAAAGAGAGAAAAGAGAGAGAATTTTTGAAAGCTTACTTTAAATTTTTTTAATTGCAATATGTAATTGTCTTTTAATCGCGTTTTTCTTAATTCTAATGCAAATTGAACCAATTGAACACTGCTTTATTATTTGCAGTTTTTATGAAATTATTATATAAAATAATCTAAATATAAGTTTTTTTTTAAGTTTAATTTTTTAAGAGAAGTAAGAGTTATTTTGCTGCTTGAATTATTGATCTTTATCATTTTTTCTTAATTATATCAGCTTATTTATATCAGCTTTATAAACAAAAATTACAAATGCCAATGAATTTAATATCCATTAACTGTATGTTCAAAATAATTATATTAATAATTATTTCACGTTGATCTCAATACATATCAAAATAATATTCACATAAAGATTGCAGTCTTTACGAAAAGAAAATCGTGTATATGTTATATGTGAGACGCAATGTAATATTCTAAGTAGAATAAGTAGAGAAACTGTTTTCTCGACTAAGTTTTATTCAGGTGACGATGATTGTCGCGTAGCAAGCAATTTTACAGTAATATGCCGAGTCAAAACGTGTTCGCGCAATGTTACTAACAAGAACTGAGAAATTCAACCCTGGATAGATCTTCGCGTAGTAAACAAAGTTGTGTTATAAAAATTAATAATTTCAACGTGAATAATTAATAATAATTAATTTCAAAATTAATAATTTAATATTTTATTTTATTGCTCAATTTTGATACTATTTTATCAGAAAAATACTTTTCAGTGAGACTAATTGTTTAAATTTCGATCATTTTTACAATTATTTTTTATCTATTCTATTGATAAAAATGGCTAGGAAAAAAATGATTTTCTTAAATTTTAAGTTATTTTCCAATTAATGGTTTGAGACTTTTATTTTCAATTAGTTACAGTAAGTAGTTACTAATAATCAGACGAGTAAAAAGGTTTATTGGAATTTAATCAATTGTACGAGGTACAGTTTTTATATTCTAACAGGCATTTAAATTATGATTGACAGTAGCGTGGACATTGCCAGTAATACGGTCTTTCACCCTGTCCCATCGCAAGAAAATACCGAGAGAAGAAGTGGGTTCCTTCTTTGTTGACGTTCACCGGCCTACCTGGTGGCAGTCTCCCACTTGACGGACCGCGAGAACTCTTCCTGCGTCGCGGAGAAGTAAAACTCTCGGACGTTTTCCGATCTCCAACAGTCCCGAACTCGTCCCCGTCAGTGTGCGAACTCGTTTGGCCTCGCAACTGGAAGCTGGCGGTACTCGGCTCAGCCTCTTCCTGATCTCGTCTCTTCCTGACACGGAAAGGAAGAAAGGAAGGAAGGCGCCGCGCTGCATTCAATGCCTGGTATCCCCTGGCGATGCGAGAGGCGCTTCTCCCGCGTGATTAAGCGAGAACACGGCCGATAAGATCGAAGAGGCCTACGAACAAACGTCGAAACAATAGGGGTACCTCGCGTCTGATCTCACGAGTGAGATTGTTTTAAGGGGGGAAGGCGGCGCGGATTCATCTTTATTTACGAGGATTGTCCATTGAAACTGGCTGAGAGAGCAATTGTAAATTAATACAGGCGAGAGGGTTCTCTGATGTACCGGTGGTGAAATTCGAAGAAAGAATATAGAACGGGTGCTACGTCGTAGAGTGTAGACGTCGATTTAGAGAGCAGGAACAAAATTCATCCTCCGTGATGAGGCAGAGATACCTCTTGTGTTTTCTGTGGACCGCTTTGATACTACGAGGGGACACGCTCGTGGCGGCTGAGGCTGATCCTGCAATTTTAAATGGCGCCGATTTACCCCATCTTCAACAGGTGAGTGATAGGAAGTAACGTCTATCTTATATATTTTACTGTTGAACCGGAATTATATGAAAATGCATTTAATATCATAAATGCATTAAATATCATCGCACATCCGAATATGCAAATGATCTAATTAAAGTTTCTGTATTTCATGATTTATCCATTCTCTAATCAGCTCGTTTTATTAGCCGGAAATTTTGTGGGACTATCGAGCGACGCGACAATTTTCGTCAGAAATTATTATACTTTCATTTTCCTTAATTAACCCCATCGCGCAACTTTCTCTCGCGTCAAAAAACTTTCTTCGATCGGCCAGCAAAATATTTGCGTAATGGAAGTGTAACATCGGGCGAGATTCGTCGCGAGGCATTTTGAATTAAAATAAAATATGACTAAAAGCGATGTTGACAAATCCGATTTTTCACGCTTTTAATCTCGATTCAGTTCTGCTTCATTGTTCCAATCGATATAATATGCTATTAATCCATATCGCAGATTTTTGCATAAATTTCGTCAAATCATGGATAGATGAAAGTAATAAGAAAATATTTGCGGACAAAGTAAAAGTAGAGTTCTTTGCCTCTTAGTCAATCACTAGGTAACTGAATAACATTCTCAAATGGGAGCTGTGCTCGCGGCTTCATAGTACATTAATTCGCGTATCTCGACCCAAAAATCGCTCGACGATAAGATCAGCAGTTATCGTACTTTTTTTGAAAACAGCAATCTATACTGATAAAATCGTGTGCGCGAAAAATCTAAATGCGTTTGAAATTATCGCTGAAATAGTACTTACATCCAAATGAATTGTACAAACCGCAGAACTCTGTGGTGAAAGTAATTGCTTCATTATTCTTACATTTTATTACCATGAAAATTTCGTTCGTGGAAAAGTCATAAAATTTGCACTCTAGAAGATATTGGCTTCACTCCTGCATGCAAACGACGTTTGCATGCGCGAGAATGTCTCTAAATCATTATAAACAATAAAATAGATAAATGTTTTATTGAAAAATACAGTAATAATACAAAAGTAACATAAAAATATAAAGATAAATAAAAATATTAAATTTTTAATAGAATAAATTATTTTTTAGAATGCAATTTAGTTGAAAATTATATTAATCAGGGACATGATTACTTAACTTTGTTATTGGCGTATCTGTTGATTTGATTGGGAAAGAATGAATAGTCAATGAGTAACGAGTTGAATAGTGATTGAAAAATATTTTTCGCTCAAATGAGGCTTCGTGTTTTGACGATTCCAGAGACGGTCCATCATCAATCTCACTCACGTTTCCGCAATGAATCCTTTAGCGTTTGATTGGATTTGTTTCGAAATTTCTCCAGGGACTCGATTTAATGTATTGCTCCGGGCATGTAGATTACTCGAGCGCGGACGAGTATGCAGATTTAATGAAATTGCTGCGCCTGACGTAATCAGGCCGTTGCCAGCGCGCCCGTTGCATCGCGGTTCCTCCGGCTATCTGCTTCAACGATCGCAGTGAAATTTCACTGGCGAGACAGTAACCGTGCGCGAAGAAGAAAAAAAAAACCGCGCTTTGCGTTAATTACGCTCTTAATTCGTCTTCTCTCATAAAAACGAACGCAGAATCTATATTCCGCGTCTCACGCTCACCTGTTCATCGAATGTTCTTCTCAATGTTCTCTACTTGAAATAAAAGGTGCAGGAAACGTGCATTACCTAGAAAGCGATACAATCTATCTGTTTAAGTAACGCACTTTACGCAGCACCGGTTTGTAGATATGATAATTCGGCATTATCACAGGCTAACTTTTTCGACAGACGCAAGTAAAACTTTTACTTTAATTTTTATGATAACTTGATACCATGTGCTTTTTTCTTTCTCAAAGTAAAATTAGTGCGAAAAAATCACTCATTTTCTATCTCTCTATTGATTTAATATATACAATACTCTAGATATTTTAATAGTTAGAAAAGTAGTTTGATGATATGTTTAATAAACAAGTTTTATACCGAATACATTATATTAAAGAAAAACGATTCAGAATGGAGTATCAGGAGTATCAGTACTTGTAAAAAAGTACTTTACTGGAGTATCAGTACTTGTAAAAAAGTACTTTACACTCAAAGTATTTTTCCCAAATTAAATTGGCATTATAAATCAATAAATATAAATTAATAAACATACATTTAAGATATATAAAAATAAAAGTACAGAAAATAATTTTTATAAAATGTATACAAAGCATTTTTGTGACATAAGAGTTACGGCTTAAGAAAAAATAAATTGGTTAACACGTAATAAATATTATAATTATATAACTTTGTAAAATTGCATATAATATAACTTTGTAAAAATTGCAATTTGATGGTTGGTTATTGAAGTGTTATCGCTGAATTTTCTATATATCATCGTAATATCTTTAACCTACTTCCGTTTAATGTATGCTTTCACGGAAAGAGAAAGATATCTTTTCGTGTGTCAATTTGAATATTCCTCTATCTTTCTCTCAGATCAACCCGTTCAGTGGTTGCGACGATAGAACTCTAGAAACGCAAGATCGTAAAACAACAGAGGTTTCACGAAAGTAGAACCGCACGAATGCTCACCCACTAACAGAGTGACTCTTGACCCTCCCTCCCCCCCCCCCTCTCTGTCCATCTTTCTCTCGTATCTTCTTCCACGCTTCCGCTCGACGTGTTTTACATCTGGACCATGATATTCATCTCGCGTAGCCTTCTCAGCAGCGTCTCATTCTAATTGCTAGTTTTCTCTTTGGAATCGATACCGCGCGTGAATCGCAAAGTTTGTGGGATCCCGTGCTGATGAAAAATTCATAATTTAAAAACACGAAAGCAACAATATTTAAAAAGACATCTTGCGTAAATATGATAATTGTCAAATTAATGATACACATATAAAAGCTGTTATACAGAAAGATCTTAGCGTTTCAACAGTTCTCTTAAGTATCTCAAAGTATATAAATAATCTAATCTTTTAATAGTTTTTATATCAATATATAGAAGATGAATAATATTATATAAATAATCTCTCTTTATCTAATCTAAGTAGAGGGAAGTTCTAGATTCTCTTCTATTACTCTTGAAAAGTAAGTGTCATTAACTTGAGGATACATCGGGAATGGATGCGCGTGGATCCAAACGGTGTGGAACGTATCCGATCGCGGGACCTTTCACTCAGGCTACCGAGAAAACGTCTAGGTTTCCATATACGGTATGAAAAGTATCTCGTGCGTGTGTAAAAGGAAATACGAAGGACATCCAATTGAAGTAGCTTCCGGCTGAAGCATCTCCTCTTCCGGAAGCTTCTTGAACGATACGCTGAGTACAAAGCGTACTCACGTCGTAGGCAGGAACTTTCTAATATGTGAACAACGAAAGAATGTTCATTTTTATCAGAGAAGATATATTCTTAACTGATTAGATACGTACGTTTGATATTCCGTACGGTGCATTTTTTTTAAGTAGTGTAATGGAAAATGATCTTACGTAACGTTTGCATTAGCGTTCACGCATTTTTTATTATTATTTTTTAATTATTATTATTATTAACAATTAAAAAATAAAATAATGCATTTTATTATATGTATTATTTATATGTTACATAAAATAATCTTATATCTTTAAGAAAAATATTAAAAGAGAATTTTAATTTAATTAATGAATATATTTGAATGATTAATAAAATTTACTTTATGTATATTACAAAATTATCTATTTTATATATATAAAACACTTTCATAGCGCTATGAAAAAAAAGATTTAAAGATATTTTTAAGATTAATTACACGTACCTGATATATTGTAAAATAATACGCATAGAGATAATCTTTTTTTATGCAATCGCGTAAAATATGTCGTTATCAGATGGCATTATATTTTGTGATCACTTAACAGTAATCAGTAAAGAGCGTTATCAGTAAAGAGCATTCTACGCGACTTTTCCGCAATTTACATAAGAGGATACGGTTTTCACCGTTCCACTTCGATTTACCCATAATCTTTCGCGCGAACGTGAAGCAATTCACGCAACATCACACCGGGTCGTTCCGCGAGATAAATATTGAGCAAAATTAAGGGGCGCAATTTTACGCGCGCATAATTACAGGCACAAATGCGGGCATATATATCGTCGTGTTGTAATGATTTTCTGGCACGCGTTAGAAATCGTCTTTAAATCGTAGACGTGTGACCTGGTACGCTTGCAAAAGCGATTTTCCTTCGTCATTCGTTCATTGAAACGGTGCTGCTTGCCGCAATGCTCTTCTTTATCCCATATTTCTTCTTCCCGATAAGGAATAGCTCATTTAGAGCGTATCTAGATTAAATGCAGAGAATAAAGAATTTTTCTTATTAAAATACAATACTGTGAGAAAGATACACATTTATTAAAATACTGAGATACTACATAAGAGTGAAAATAATGTATATCTACTTAAGAATCATTTCAAGATACATACAACCCAGGGAAATCGCTATCCGTTTTTATTTCTGGAATTATTGCGTCCTGCAGTTGATGTAGATGCTTCAATTCTTTTTCTCGGATATTTTATATCATGATATTAATAATTCGCTATCGTGTCGCGGAACATTAACTCACCATGCAGATGAATCGACGCGATTGGGAAATATCGGATCTTCGCGCTATGAATCTTACCTGGCGATACGAGGTGAGATCGAGGCAAATAAACAGGACAATGGGTGAAGGTGAAGGATGCTACGTGCTCTCTCACTTTCTCCAGAAGTCTATCTCTGAAGCGGGAGCGGACACGGTATGACGACGCGAGCAAAATTTCGTTACTTTGCAGGGAGAATAATGGGACAGGTGAACGGGAGTAATTAATTTCTTGGGCGAGGAAATTATGCAATCTGGTATTAATCGGGAATCTCGTGAATGTTCTGCGTTCAGAGTGGAACGGACTGCGAAGCGTGTATCGGAAGGAAATTTCTGGTATCAGGGTATCTTGTTGTGAAAGCCTATTATTCATTCTAATGAAATTAATTACACACGACACGTGGACGCGCATCGTGGAATATTCATCGATTATATCAAATGAAACACACTGCGCTATTGTTGTCCAATTAAGCTATTGTCCAGATCGCGCGGTGAGATCTCGATAATGTAAATGCGGAAGAAAGATCGACTTTCATTCCGTGGGTGTATATATATATTAAGAAACATCTAAACATCGAATATCATGAAAGGCAATTAACAACAATTACATTGCTGTGACGAAACAATGAGATAGTAAAGTATAAAAGATTATGTCAAGATGTTTATAGGTGATAAACGAAATCGCGTGGGCTGATTTAATTTAATTAGATTGCAGAGTAAAATGATGAATATTACGCAACATAGCAATTTGGGTTAGCCAAAGTCGAATTATAAATATTTTCTCAGTCAATAATTATCATGGACTTTAAGTGTCGCGAGTTTTAAATTGGTAAAACTTTGTAAAATAAGAAGTTACTATATTGTAATGTGATAAATTTCTATTTAAAAAAAACTCGGATCTCACCAATACTTAAAAAAATCTTGCAGTTTTCATTGCGTTAAATGCAGGATTTTCTATTTTATATTAAAGAATTTTATAATAATATAATATATTATTTTATAATAAAAAATATAATATTAAAGAATTATATTTATTAAAGAATTCCAAAAAGATGAAAAATTAAAAATTAAAAGAAATCTTGTTTGTAGAAATCTGTTTATTAGCCATAAAACGTCCATTAAAATTAACATTAGCTTAGTTCGTCCAGTTCAATTTTATGACACAGCTTTAGGTAATAACGGAAGATTGTCACCAGCTTTTAATCAACTGGTTTCATCACTGAGCGATCTCTGCGAAAGTGTTTTTTTTTCGTACATTTTTCACCTGTCTACTTCACTTAATGCAACCACGGTAAAAGCGAAGCTATAACACCCGTAGGAAAGACGTCCAATTAAATGAGATGGCAGATTGTTTCGCGAAGAAAGTTTGAGAAGATTTACGTGCGTTTTGTGCGACACATGTTTTTTCGTTCGTAACACATACGCGCGATAATTGCACAAATTCTGAAAATTTTAGCCCGACTAATGAAATAATTAAACCTCGGGGTATCTCGTAATCGGTGTAATCGTATAATTGCAATTCTGCTCTCGATTAAATGGTGCAATCGAGTAATCGAGTCTATAATTGTAGATAATTGCGAACACACAAACACGTATCTCTAATCTTCACGACTCGCTCCTTCTATCGAAACCGATTTCTTCGTGATGATATTATCTCGCGGATTGTAATCGTAATGGTACGGACAAATTATCCCGGCGCCAATTGGCTAACGAGTGATCCATTTCATTTTGCGCAAATGCTGTTTAACGAAATATCCCGCCGCGAGAATAGTCCACCACGGTTACGACACGTCGCACCGGACGGATCTTACACGCAAACCCATCTCCGCGTTCTTACGCAAACGTCGCACAGGGTTAGTCCTTCAGAACTAAATTGCCGCAACGAAACAATCATTTACGGCAACGTGTGGACGATACACGCTCTCGGGGATACCTATTACATTTTACAATTGGAATTATCGAGCGTTTAAGTTTTCTTTTGTAAAATGTATCGACGTCGCGAAGTCCATGCTGCGGTTGTTATTAACTTTATCGCAACAGCTCATCAACCTGAAGTTTACGAGAAAAACGCAGCGGCGTAAAACGTTTGGCCATCCGTAAGCCGTCATCATTTTTGCGTCAATTGTGCAATTAATTTCTTGCCCGAGGAGTCGCTCGAAGAATCTTGCTCGTGTCGATATCGCGAGGGGGACCGGACGGAGGGAAACACTATCGGCGTTGTTACAGCATCGTTTCACTTTCCGGACTCGGTGTAACGGCACGACGAAGTAGCTTGATCGCTATAATTGGTCAAGCGTTAATAACAGGAACAGACGATCAAACGCTGCTTAAGACAAATTACGGGCGACCGAAGAGAGCGTGACGGATAGTAACACGCCGCGTAAGAACGCAATATCTATATTGGAAAGAGTGTTTATCGATCAATTTTACAATAAGACGCGATAAATGGGCGTTCAGCGA
Organism: Tetramorium bicarinatum; assembly: GCA_928718305.1. NCBI lineage: Eukaryota > Metazoa > Arthropoda > Insecta > Hymenoptera > Formicidae > Tetramorium > Tetramorium bicarinatum. The sequence goes on from OV788321.1 coordinate 20,621,227, forward strand.
GAGAGTCTCAGCTGTGCTGTCGCACCTTTTCCCAAACGCCTCTCAGCAACAGCCTTGAAATAATACGTGCCCTTTTTTTTATTACGACCCTAATTGCACTTTCTCCCATCTTCCTGCCCGAGTTGAAAATTAACGAAGATGATTATGAGAACACTCGATCGGAAGTTTTCTCTGTTTCGTAGAGAAGTTATGATTTTCGTTCGACTACGAGCGACCGCGATGTTTCATCGCGGTATCGCTGAGCTTTCTCAAAATTTGAATAACAGGCGGAACTGGAATGTTTCGGACTTCCCGTAAGTGAAGGCGACGCGTCGCCTCGATTGTCCCATTAATCAATTTCTCTTCGATGAACGCACGAGGCGATGGTTAAAGCATCTTTCTTTTTCGACTTTTTTTTTTCCTCACCCACTTTTACTACTCAGTCCGTACGTCGCTACCGGCAAATAACTTCCGCCAAGAAAAAAACCTGTTCGACGACAGTAATTGATATATTTATTGCCGTAACAGGATCCACTTGGTATATCAAATATACGATCATGGATTCCATGTTTCGATTTTTATGTGATATCTCTTTACTTTACGAAAAGTGAAATTCTACACGGAAAAAAATGATGTTATATTAACAGTATTAGCTAACAGTATTAGCAATATTAGCTAACTCTAATTAAAAATGATCTTATTAATTTAATAACAGTATTAATGAAAAAATACATCATGTCCTTGTTTTAGTAAAATGTCATTTGTTCCAGTAATACTGTGACTGAATTAACAAGATTGTCCATTGGATTGTTGTTAACTAATGCTAATGTTGATTTATTTTTTGCATGTGTACATTATTTTTAAAAATAAAATTAGATATTTAATTGAATTAAAAATTGTTTAATCTAAGAAATTCACTAAAGTTTCGGACTTTCTAATGCTAATGTTGATATGATATTTTTTTCATGTGCACATTATTTTAAAAAATAAAATTAGATATTTAATTAAACTGAAAATTTTTTAATCTAAAAAATTCATTAAAGTTTCGTACTTCCAATGATATAATTCACTATATAACTTCAGCGATAGTTCAGTAAGCTAACTATATAGAACTTATTAATTACCTAGGAAATGTATCACAGGTGCATTTAATCATATTTAATGATCCGACGTAATAAAAGAGTCGTAGGAAATCCGCCAAGCTTCGAAAGCGTGGCTCCTCGCGTGCAAAATTTTCTGGCCAAGCGTTCCTGGTATCAATTGAACGGTATCCACTATCCACTTCTTTTCTTCCTCGCTTGTGCGCGATACCGCCTTGGAAATTACTTCCGATTCGTTCTCTCCCACGTAAAAATGCCCCATGTTGGCAGGTGATTTCAGGTATCAAGTAATAACGGTGAAACAGAAAGTGTGAATTCCGAATGACCCTGGGGTGAAATTTCTCTCGTCGATCCTCCTCGGCAAGAGGACACGCCGCTTGTTGTTACGAGAGAAATTTTCATCTAACGATTAAGTCTGGTGGGATCAGTAGAAACCGCTGAACATTATGTCTCTTTATGGAATAATCGAAACATGCGCTAATCTTAATGTAATAAACTCTTCTTGGAGCATAAAAAAGTACTAAATAAAAGTAAGTTGTTGTCCATTCACTTGACAAAAGCCGTAAGAAAAATACTTTGAACGCACTTCATCAAAATTACGCAAGGATACGTTAAATACTCATGCTGTGAGTGCGAGACAAAATATTTCGAAATTTTGAAGAGAAGCACACAGATAGAGATTTTAAATGCACCCCAAACATTTTTACATATTTATCTGATAAAGCTGGCTATCTGATTCAATCTTCATTGTTGCCACGATTGTTGGTTCTCCAAGTATAGGCTGACAATACGATTCAATATACCTTTGCTCGTGGGTATTTACAAAGGACGTGTGAAACACATCTAAATGAAAGTAGGAATATTACTGCGGAATTGGATTTGCTTCATGCGGAAAGCTAACACTTAGTTCAATAGCAGCGCCTTCCGGGGCAGGATATGAAAGTACTATTGATTCTTAACAGGATAAGGTGATGCAGTTTATTGGCTAAATGTCATTCTGGAAGTTTATGTTGTGGCTATTATAAAGTAAATAAGGTTCTCTATTGGCGCGTAACATTGCATTACTTTAGCACTCGGAAAGTACATTAGTTTCCGGCAACTATTCTCACTCAATTAATATGCAAGTCAGCAGTATAAAAGAAAACTTGAATGGTGATGTATATATATAATATATATAATGGTATATATATATATATATATATATATATATATATATAAAATTAGTTCTGCAAATGTTTAGTTAATCGATTCAATTTATATAATGATATTTTCATTGGTCGAAGATAGTACAAAATATAATTTGTTATTAACGTGACAACAAAAAAGTCTTTGAAGAAACATACTGGTCTTTCATTTCGAAAAGTGAAGGAACACTCGTTGCACAAGCCAAGTATGCGGCACCGCATATCAGTTAGTGAATGCACACGTTTGATCGTGCATGCCAACAAATTATGCAATCACGATATAAAATAAGAGTGCAGTAAGAAGATTGCTAATATTATCTACTTACAACGTCCTGATTTTCAATAAACTTATGCGCTCGAACAATTTTACAGATCAGAGTAAAAGATAAAATGAAACTTGAAGCATATATCTTGTTTTTTTTATACAAGTATTTTTAAATACTCTCTTTTAAACTCTTGATTAATGTTATGTTACAATAACGATCCAGAGTAAAATTGAAGTTAGGAAAGTAAGTTTGTCAAGTCAAGATTGAAAACATGAGAACAGTTACAGAATGAAAAGTCATACATTTTTTCAGGCGGTGATAAACGATATACATATATTCAACCAGCAATATACATATATATACATATATTCAAAGATTTAACACAAAGTTTAATTTCAAGAGCAAGTGCGAATTAATTTAATTTGAATGTATCTTTGGTTTTTTAATTTACGAATTTTTGTAATTTTACTTATAATTTTTAATCTACGAATCATATATCTCAATCAATCTTTACTTGATTTAACGAACACGAATAATAGAAGATTCATAAATTCTCATCAAGAGATACGTCGGATATAGTATATCGAGTTAGAAATACACGTATGATCTCACGCCGCGCCGCGTCTGGCTATGCACAGCTCGTATCTACTGCAATTAAGCGGTGCACGATCATCGTAAAAGCCAAGTACGGTCCAGTGGCCGCAAGTTTCCCACAAGCGGAAGAGAAAAAAAAAGGGGAGAACGTTTATCCCAAGTGCGGTTTCTTAGCTCCTTCTGGGCATTATAAACGCCCTCGATCTTTTCCTTGATCTTTGGACTGCTTTGGAGGAGAAAGATACGATAATCGCCTCGACAGCAAGTAAGAGGATGCAGTGGCGTTATATGTTTTTAATGAGTTATTCTACTTCCCCCTCTACAGTAAATTTCTTCTGCAATTTATACATTATAGGAAAGTGAACAGGTTTAATGGCAAAGCTAAGAGTTGTTTTATATTTGATGTAGAATTTTTTAATTGCGACGAAGGAAATTTCAAGTTAATTGTAAATGAGCAATAGTTGTTAAAATATTTTATTTAATTCAGAGAACTGTGACTATTTTATTTAATTGTATAATTGCTACTCTTTAATACAATTTAAAGCATCGAAGATTAAGAAGCTGAAAGAAATTTTAAGAAAATTTAGCGGCTGATTTTCGCAATTGTCGTATTCGTTCTAAGATCTATATACAAAGTTATTAATTGTCTTCTCTGTTTACTGAATGCTTGAGAATTGGATATCAGTGACCGCTTACGAATTGCGGTCGGCTTGTGGCACGAAAGTGAGAGGATTGTCTTTCACGAGTCTAGTTCTCTGTCTCTGGTCAGATGCGGAAACTATTATAATTCCAGCGATGATATTTTCTGATAAGAAACACGTGATAATGAATATCTTGTAGCTATCGAAACTCGTTCGCGGGCAAAAATCGTGTTCTCTAACATTTTATGCATACGTGGGTGGAGCACACCGAGAGCCATTTATTCACATGCCAGGCAGGCTTCGTTCCACTTCATATTTTTTGATATTATATTTGCTAATAGCGCCTGTATATCTAACAAAGTTAACTGTGGCTACGAAGCATTACGATGATTGCATTCGTCTCTTTCGCGAAAGACTTTAGCAACGACCTGTTTTCGTTGACGCTCGAGCATCTTCGAAATGCATGTAGGAGTTTAAAGAAATGTTGCTTCACACTTGAAGACTTAATGTGAAAGAAAGATATCGCATATCCTTCACATTATTTTTATATAACAGACAGCAAATTTATATTATCTAAATAAATTTATATTATATTCGTTTTTCGCGTTTTTCTCAAGTTTGTTTCTGCAACAAATATTTTTACGAATGCTATTTAGACAAGCAAGCTTTTTCCGAATACTTTTACTTAGCACTTTCTTTCACATCAAGGCTCTACTTACTAGAATTGCGAATTTGACACGATTTGATCTGAGCCGAATTTCCACAAAATCCGAATCCGCGTGATGAATCGTCGAACAGGACGGCTCCGTCATTCTTGCTACAGTGCTCCAAAGTTTCTCTGAACTCCGTCGCTTTCTAGGCCTCAATTATCCTCTGACAGAAGCAGACCATTTCTCGAGGCAATCGCGCAAATTGCCAGATAGCTCATTTTCGCAGCTCTTCGACAGAAATCCAATTCCAGAAAGGACTTTAAAAAATTTTCTCTGCCGCAGTTTGGAGCGTGCGCATTTTCCGCTAAACGCGGGCGTCGATTTACGTATCAATCCTTTTACGATATTTTAACATCCGGCATTAATCTCTGATTTACGCGTGCCCCAGGATATTGCCGCACGCGTCAGGCTGCATGCAACGTTGTTGCGGAAAGCGGTAATTACGCGTAGGAATCTGTGCAACCCATCGACGTGCAACTTAATACGATCGCTTGGCGAGCGAGCGATCAGGCATTCTCGAAGGTTGCTACTTTTTAAATATAATATTATCGCTTACAAAACCGGGATTTACTATTGCCCGCCGCACGTGCTAAAATAGAAAGTACGAGACAGACGCGTAATCGGCAATCTGTGACACTTAACAAAGTGTCACAGCCGTTAGAGAGAACGACGCGCAATTCCTAATTGGTTTTAATCGATCAGTTTGCAACCATTCAGCTAAAAGAGGGAGACTGCGACCAACGACACGAGAAAGACGTAACTCACAAAATTGCAGTTGCGAATAATTGTAGAGGTTGCCCCTTGCGTCTATGGGAAATTATTTCGTCACGCTTCCTGACGTTAAACTAGTACGACTGTGATATTGAAAAACCAGTATCAGTAGCCTTGCACTTGTTAATACAACCAAATCCGTTTAACATATGATTGATTGATCAAGAATATATAAATACGAAGGAATTATTCCCAGGTAGAACAAAAATTGTAATGACAGCATATTGATATGAAAATAACGCTAAAATAGCGATAAAATGATATAATAATGACATTTTGCAGTCATTTTGATGTCATTTTGACATTTTTGTGATTTCTTGTTCTACTTGGAATTTTTTTATGTAAATACAATATTCTAATTCAAGTTTGTTGTCGATATTTAAATATTTTACACATTCGCAACTTCATTAAACTTTTGCATAAAAATCTCAGATTAACATCGTTGCTTCTGGTAACAACGAGGAAAAATTGTATAAATAATATACATTTTATTTATTTAATAGAAATGGTAATATAGTGCAGATAATTAGTATTTAATATTGATACGTGTGAATGTTTGTTCGAGAGATTCCTTGGCGTTAATGTCAATGTCAATGAAATCGAATGCGTGTAATTGACTTGAAACGTGAAGCAGAACATTGTCAAGCGGAACACACATTGAAATTCCTCACGACCGAGTCATTTGCATGGCATCATCTCACTTTTCGCTGTTTAAACTGCTATTTCAATTGACAGTCTATTCTAGATCTCGTTTACAAGTAATGCTAAACATTTCTTCGAAATGCGTTCTGCATTCGACGTTAAGGCGACAATTTCACCATAAAATACAGGAAGTATGACATTTGGATTACTGTCTCGTAAAGTTGTAGAAAAAAAAAACTTTTCAGCGGTTTCCCTGCTGAATAATAATATTGTGAATGCTTGTAAAAATGCGAACAGCTGCGAACCGCATGCGAGAAGACGCGTAATCATGCAAAACGCGGATATTAGCCGCAGGGCTGTGCCGTTATATAAAGAACCAGTACACACGTCGATCCCCTCGAACATGATATGTAAGTCGTTATGTGTGCGAAATGGAAACTGCAGTAGGTCGTACTTTCTACGAGAGGACGAGAAGACCTGTCTCACACGACGGCGGCCGACGACGGCAGAAGGCACTCAGGAGAAAGGAAGATCGAACAATGCCCCTCTTAATTACGGCCACCTTAATTATTCGCGTCTTTCTCGCGCTCACAATAAAAGCAACAACAGTGAATTTGAGAGCGCGCTATGCGTGATATTCTATCAGTAGCAAAAAAGTGGCGATAATGTAATCAGTAGATAGGAATTTGTAGTATATTGGGGAAAAGTAAAAATCTAGATTTTTTTAAATTTGTTATAGTATTATAGTATAAGTTACGATCATAAAAAGTTATTAATTCAAAATACTTTGAAAATGTCTTCTAGATCATTTGTTGTTAGAATTAACTACATTGTCAATTTTATAAAATTATTTAAATGATATAATAATAGGTCTAGGTTTTCTCTCAAGAAAAGCCTGCCTCAAATTGAATCCATCGTGCCTTATAAATAACATATAATTATAATTAATCGCAAAATATCATCGTTATATAATGATTTTTAAAATAATCTTCTAATTTGTTCCTTGCTATACCAAGCAAAGAGAAATGAAGGAATATTAATAAAAAGATTATTTATTTAAAAATTTATTAAAAAATATATGTTATAAAATATTAATCCATTGATTCAAATTGAATATTCGCAAGAGTGAATACGACATGTCTAGTAACTTGTACTAAATCGCGAGGGTAATCTCCTCATCGATTTTCCACTTCGTTTCCAATTGCCCTGAAGTATAAATCTACAATAATTTATAAATCTTGTGACATACACCGAATTGCCGTCAATTGCAGAGGATTCGATTTGCTTTCGCTTTTATCATCTTTTATCTTGCTGTCATACTGAGCGTTATCTAATGGAATATCTTACACAGAGTGGAAATGCAAAATGTAATTCGCAAAGTAATTAACTAGGGTAATTTATGAAATCTGTCGAACGAAGCCTTATGCGATTTCATATTCTCATATCTTTCGTCATACTTTCTCTGTAATATATGAAAGATTTATTGCGTTCACTACCACTATTACTGAATTTTTATTTCCACGTCTTAGAGCTATATACTTTTAAATCAACTGAAAGTTATATCCATTTACAAAAAGTTAATGTCTCTTTATCGCATTTTAGAACACTTCGTGTTAATTTTTTGCTACGTCGCCAAAAAATTATTAGACGAGAACAATGGCTGTTGTAAATGAACTTCAGGAACGTGTTATTAAATCTTTTTAGTATTGATAAATGCCACTGGAACTACATCTTATAATATAATCTTGTATTATATAATTTTGTATTAACGCGCTCGTGATGTCTAGGACGTGCGCAAAATTCTATATTGCATAAGATATTGCACCATCTCACAGAGTAAATAAAGAGCAATGACCGCAGGAATGCATTTCAACGCGCAAAAAACTTTACGGCATAAATCAGTCGTGACAGAAAAGAATATGAACAAAAACATAGACAATGATCAACTTTAAATGGATCATTTGTATCTTCAAGAAATTATGTTTTACCTTCATTTCTGAAAAGAAATGAGCGATATATTTGTGTAAATGTCTGATTCTAGGGTCGCATTGTAAACGATCCACGACCTCGTCTCTCGGCTTCCCAGCAAGCCCAGATACTGAGTGATGTGCAGCAACACCAGCAACGGTATCGGCCACGTCCCGCTCAAGATTTCAAGAATCCGCGGGTAGGATCTTTGTCCTCGTTCGAACAAGCGCAATCCAGCACGCCGTACTCCTCCCTGGCCAAGTACAAGGTTGATCGAGCAAAGCAACAGCTGCACCAGCTGCAACAGCAGCAGCAACAAATACAACAGCTTCTGCAGCAGCAGCAACAGAAGATCGCCCAGCAACTCGGTACTTCGAACGTCGTGAACAGCGGCGGCGTGCAACAAGTGCCGCAATTCCAACGGCAGCAATACCAGCAACAACAGCAGTACAATCAACAGCAATACAACCAGAATGGTTTCCAAAATCTTCAACAAGACCTGTCGCAACCGCTGTTCAGCGATCAGCAGACGATACAGTTGCAGGAATATCTTGAGAAGCAGCGCGAGCTGGAGCTGCTCCAGAAGCAACGGCAGCAGCTGCTGTACGAGCAGCAGGAATTGCGCAGGCAGCAGGAACTGCTGCGACTTCAGCAACTCCAGAAGCTCACCTCCACTACGCCACTTCCGCCGACCGCGACATCCACCCCGATCGCCGTTAGCACCACCTCCGCACCGTTGCTGCTATCTTCGCCGACGGCGCGACGTATCACGCCATCGGAAGCGGAGCTCTTTCTTAAGGCAATTGCTAATCATCAGAAGAAATATACGACAGCAGCAAGCACGACTGTAACGACCACCACCACCACCACTACCACGCAGCCACCTCCGCCAGCCAGACGTCTGATTACCTCTAATACTCAAGAGACGGATAACATACCGGAAAATCTGCTCAGCCTAATCCAAGATCAAGAGGCTCAGTTGTTGCAGCAAGGTAAACCGAAGCCGCAGATCAAGGTAATCTATCAGACCGAGAAACCCAGTACGAGGCAGAATTCCGGCGGCAGAAGCAAGAGCTCGCAATCGACCGAGCGGGAGCTGTTGCTGAAACAGCTCAAGCTCGCTCTAGCCCAGTCCGGCGACGACGATGACGCTGTCAGGAACGTTACTACCAGGGATCTGATACTGCCGAACGGCAAGAAGATTCAGGTCATCCACGCGCCGAACAGTTTACCATCCCTCGCATCGAGTTCCACTATACAAACGTCGGTGGTGCCGTCCTCAACGACCATCAAGCCACCGAAGGCGCTCTTCGAGGAGCTGACGAAGGGCGCCGTACTGCCACCGGGTGCCGATTTCGAGATTATCCGGCAGAAGAGCGACGGCAGGCTCGAGGAGATCGGCAAGACACCGATAATCCAGAATCTACCGGCGAAGAAGGTCACGTTCGTTTTGTTGGAGGAACAGCCAGACGGCAGCTACAAGGTGCAGGGTGTCAAGGGTAATGCTAACGACAAGGAGAGCGGCACTGACGTCGAGTCCATCGTCGAGAAGATCAAGAAGGGCGAGCTGAAACTACCGCCCAGCTCGCTTGGCCCGACCACCCCGTCTTCTACGTTGGAACATCTCGAATCAAGCCTCGATCCAAATTTAATAGTGTCCACCGGTACGTCCAGGCCGCCGGTATCGTCTCATCACTCCGTCACGACGGCGGCGACCTTCAGACCCACCGTCAGGTCTACCTCGACGAGATACAGCGAAAGGTATCGCGATGATTCGCATACATATTCTCCACCTAAATAATTTTTAAAATAATAAAAGATTTTTAACGGCAAAATGCAATTTTCAGCAAATCGACGGCGACGACGGAGTACGTCCCCTACGTCACGGTATCACCGAACTCGGTGTCTACCACTGACAAGTACGTGACCTCGGCGTCCAGCGTCACGGGCCATGTGTACAACTCTCTGAATCCCAGCCCGACGAAAACGACCCTGTCGGATCACATTCCGCGGGTGACCAACAAGTACTCGTCAACCAGGAGCCAGTTCATCCCGACGATGGCGCCGGTAAACGAAATCGTAACGACGCCGACGACTCCGGCGAGCTACTCGCATCACACACCGAACTCTTACGTCTATTTTTCCAAGCATCCATCGACGGAGACCTCGTCAACCTCAGCGGAAGAAGCAGTCAGGCCTCAAACTGCTCAGGAGAATCTGGCTGCGTTATTAAGAGGGGAGGGCCTCTTCGCTATGGCAAAGTATCTGAGGCAATCGGGACTGGATAACGTGCTGAACGAAACCGGTAAGATGTTAAAATTTGATAATTTACTTAATAAAATTAATTAATGATATTTAATAGTGGCTCTAATGGAAGAAGGGTAGACTTTAAATACTTTCTCATTTGAACAAAAATAAGAATTCCGGTAGCATTCAAACTTTTTCATACTTTGCATTATCAAATATTAAATAGAATAAAACTTATATATAATATTAACAGAAATTTAATATAAATACTTTTCAAACATCATAATTTTATAAAGCAAGAAAATTGCGATCGTTCTGATTTGTTAATAATAGTTAATGATTTGAAAAACGGGTCAATATATTCTGATCTATTAATCTTAACGTAATAGAAAAAAAATAATTTATAAAATAAAAATAGCGAAAAATTATAAATCAATAATGAGTGATTATAATCGGCAGATGAGCTTCATGAAGATTTTATTACGTGTGAAAACATTACAATAAACGAATTACGAATTTTCTGCGCAATAATGCAAGACCACTGTAATTCTATCCAGCAGTATCGCAAGGCGGGGGCAACTTGCGTCAATGTTCTTAAGGACCAAAACGATTGTACAAATGATCCCTTAGCGGCGTGGCAGGCCTCTTTGCACAATCCACCACCATTTGTACCTCGCGTTTCGCTTTAGTCGTGCAACGTTCGTCGGAAAAATTGTTCTCACGACTCGTTGCCCGTTTCGACACAGACACCTCGCCGTCTTGTACGAGAACAAAGGCGAGGTACGCGTACCTCATTACGCGGGGCTCTCACAAAGAAGACACGCGATTTCATTAGTCGTTATAATTATCGGCATGACGACTCGCTTAGCTCATTGTCTCTTCGGCCCTTTATCCATTACCTTTATCTTTTATCGAGCGAAAGATCGAGAAACGCACTCACTTTGTAAGCTAAATGAAAGTGCGTCAGAGAATTACGGCAACGTGGAAGTTACGTAATAGCTTCCCTACGCACCGCGACAGTGTGACTTTTTCGCTTCATTTCTGAAGAATCCAGTTCAACTTGAACTGGATTCCCCTTGCAGCGTATTAACATAGCGCACGTCGATCCTTTCACGCGTTCCCTCGGCTGTGAACAATTTTCGCTGGATAATTGATAAATGCGGTGCCTCAATTCGAAATCTCGCCGCATCCTCGTCAGTCCCGAGAAGAGAGTCCCATCGCGAGGAAAACGTTGACGCTCTTTTTCACGGACTGACAATTTTATTCGACCGCGTTCGCACGCTCGTCGGAAAGGAAATGAGCCGCTGCGTGTTTTCTCGCGTGCGAACAGCGATATTTCCTATAACAGTGATCCCTCCGCCCCGGTAACAGTTCCGTTTCTCTGCCGATCGCGAATGCAACCATCAATCGGAACATTGTGCAACATTCGTCACACTCTCCAGCCATATATATGTTTTTCCTTCGACGAGGATTACAGATGAACTCATACGTTACGACCGGAATGGAAGAGAATGTCCGACGAATATATATGAAGCGCAATTATTAGATAACAATCGCAATAGCTAAACGTATATGGCAACGATTGTGTATCTCCTGACGTTCGTATTATAAGAGTAATATCAATTAATGCAACGAAGCGATGTGAAAGGTTTCTTTCTAATCCCTAGCGATGTGAAAGGTGTCTTTCTAATCCCTCATATTTTAATAATTAAGCCTTGAATCGAGTCTCTATTAAAATAAAGTCCAGTTGAAGTTAAGCGAGGAATATAACACTATCATCTGTTCTCTCTTCTGTAGTTTAATTTGCCGAAAGTCTCTCAATTTCGATCGTTAATTAAATTGAACGCGCCTAAATTGGTTTGAGGAAAAGCTCCAATTCCAAATTGGAGCAAAAATTTCTATAATAGTTATGCTGTTCGATAGTTTTAGTTAGTTTTCGAGGATACTTCCCTGTACTATTTTGTGATATTATACTTCAGGTCCGTACACCTTGTTCGTCCCTACGGACAAAGCCTTCAGGACGTTACTCGTGCAGCTGGGCGGGCCAGAGAAAGCTGAGCAGAAGTTCCGCGACAATCCGAGACTTCTAAGTGGGGTACGCGTCGGTGCTAAAAGCATCATTAATAATTTATCCAACGGTAGATTTCACTGCCACCAGTTAGCTAATCGTAATTAAATTGATTCACCGCTCTTCTCGAGAGGAGAAATATGAGAACGCAATTAAACTTAATCTTGAAATTAACTGACTTTAGTGAAATAAGTGTTCTTCAGTGAAGAGATTGCTAGCATCTAGAAATATACACTGAAAATCTTATTTTGCGACAGCTTCTTCTTCACCACGTCATACCAGGAGCCTTCAGGATCGATTCCCTACAGGACGAGATGACCGGCGTCAGTCTCGCAGGAACGCAATTGCGGGTGAACGAGTACGCGATGCAGGATCACGAATGGAACGATGTAAAAGTAATTTTATATTTTAGAATCTTCCAATTCCGATGAGACCTTTTCTCGTCTTTTTCTTTCAAGTCTTCGTTCTTGTTTCTGCATTTGAATTAAAGATTCACTTTTTACTTCTTAAGTTATAAAGCCTTTTCTTTAATAGAAAATCGCTCATTTACCTGTGAATTATTAATAGCTCATGAGTCAATGCGACATTATTTTCAGAATGTGATTAATACACGGTTCATGTGTGTTAGTGCGTGATCCAGTTTATTGACCTTCACGAATATGCTAGAAATCTTCCATTCACTTGATGAACATGTGTGAAATTGCGATGGCTCCGTCATTTCTCACAAAAGATCCCAGACAACATGTCTAAAAGACATCTTTTTTAAGATCTTATTAAAAAGTGTATTAAAAATGTTATATAAATATCTTTCTAATAATTCTATAAATTGAAATTTTTAATTTTACTGTCCGACTTCTTCACTGCAAGACTTCATAATTTTTTCTGATTGTGAGATGTACCTACTTAATATACATCAAAACAAATCCGACGAAGACGATTTGATATGAGTGCGATCGTTTCTCCTCATTTATAATTTCGCATTGTTTGCAAATAGGTAACGACGATAAACGGAGCGCGTGTCGCGCCCAACAAACGGGACATCGAGATTCCTCAAGGTATCGCCCATGCCGTCGACAGGGTCATGTTCCCGCTTCCGGTTGGAGATTTGGTGCAAACCCTGCAAGCCGATCGTGAGAGGAGATTCACCACATTCCTCAGAATGCTACATGTGTCGGACTTGGAGGACACGCTCACAGGTAAATTAAAAATCCGAACGAAAGTTAATTTAAAAAAGCTCAATTTGTATCATGTGCTTCTTGTTTGTATCTCTAACTTGCAAATTCGACGAATCGTCTTGAATCCTCGTTTAGTATCCTGATGAAAGCTGTCTTTCTAGGACCGAAGACATTCACCATCTTCGCACCAACCGATTCCGCTTTCACCGATGCGGCGACGAAGAACGGCGCCCCAATTTGGACCGATGAGGACGGGCCGGAAGCGGCGAAGGCGATCATCTCGCGACACGTGATTCCCACGACTCTTTACACGGCCGGCATGAGATATTATATTCAAAAGGACACCCTTCGTCCACAATCACCGGCTCATATTCATAAAAACGGCGGTAAGTAATTTAAATGATGTAATAGTAAGATTTGTATTTTAATAACTAATCCTTCGTAATGCATCGCATTATATAAAAAGATAAATGGATAATCTTAGATGGTTTAGCATACATTGTTATTTCAGGACGAGTACGAGTGAATGAAGCAAACGTTGTGACGCATAATATACCAGCAACGAACGGTGTGTTACATGCTATCGACGGTGTTCTATAAAACGAGAGTTTGTAATGAATGTAAATTGACAATTAAGATGCACAGATTGTAATCATGCAAGTGATAATCATATAATTCATCAGAGTAAGCGCAGAGTAATTGTATCTATAACTTCTCAAAAAGTTGATGAGCTCGATATATCAAGTGAATGAAAATTACTTGCGTGAGTGCGGTGAAATGAGTGGCAATTAAATCGAATTGTATCAAAGTGATTAATATAAACGCTCGCCGCATCGCGATAGGGTTCAATCATCGAAAAATTGATATGCCATAAGAAAACGGAGGAAAAAGTAACGAGACCATTTGTAACGTACATGTGTATACATATTAATTTATATAAGATAAGCAACATAAGAGATTCGTGTACTCGTGTCAATGCAAGAGTACGGAATATTAATCGCTATTGTATAGAATGGTAATGCAATACCATGCTTAGCTCATAACTCATATCTTTTTTATAAATAAATGTACAGAATATATATCTCTGACTATATTTACAAAAATGCTTCCCAACATTCCTAAATGGTACTTAATAATAAAACAAAATTTACATCTTTATTTAATAAATAATCAATCACTAAAATTTGAAATCACTGCAACTGCTGATTTCCATATAAATACAACACTAGAAATTAGATTTTTTAAATAAATGATCAATGATCGATTGTTATTTAGATTACAGTAATCAATTTCTTCAGAAAATTGTCTAATAATTTGTCTTGTACTTCTTAATTTCTACCATTATATGATGGATGTTTGTAAGTTGCGTGCGCGCATTCGGCGGCAAAATTTTGTGAAGACGATTGTAATATTGCACCAACTGCGTCATTGCGCCTTGCACTAGCGTACTGCCGAGCACTAGACTAGGAAACGATTGTAATACCTCCCGATTTATTTCTTCTAATGCTCGTTTCCAATTGTTCGTGAAAGATTGCACTAGAACCAATGCTTTGCCCTCCTGCCGTTTCAAATCGTCTGTTTGACCCTTTTCGATCAGAGCCTCCGATTCCTTTACCAACTGAATTATACTACCAAAGTGCGGGCTCAAAACTTCTTCGATAAATTCGGAGGAACGCGCATTTAGTAGCTCCCGGAAACTCTCCGCTTCCTTCGAGGTTTCTCGCGTTCTTTCCTGCAATCAAATATAGCAACTTAGTTCTTTCTTAATACATTGACTTTTTGATAACTCTTCTAAGTAAAATCTACTTACCATTAATACCCTGAGTATCAGATCATAATTATTGATAAGAAATACTAATTGCTGCGTCCGAGTCGGGAAAATAGACGCCATTTTCAACAGAAAACACTGTACAGTTTCTCTTAATTCTGCCAATAATTGAGTTGTGCCCTCACAGGGAAATCCCTCAACTACACTTACAATTGCTGCGCTGAATTCTGCATATCTTCTGGTAATCTGAAATTCATAATTTAAAAATAGTTTTACATATTGCAATGTAATATGGTAATCAAATGCCATTATAAACAAATTTGCATTTAGACACTTACATAATGTGGACCAGTCTCCTTGTTGAATTTTGATGGGTCACAGTCTTTTACACTATTTATGTTTAATTGAAACACATGTTCAAATCTAAAAAGAATATAATTTTGCACATTATAATGGTATAAAATATTAAAATGAATATTATTGCAATTATTTTTAAGCTTGATTAATTACCTAGGCCAAATTATAGTTGTTAAAGTCTCCCAGTATTTATCTAATGCTGGTACAGCTCTTTTGTGACACATTAGCTGATAATGTTTCACTAAATGCAGGCAGAGAAATAGAGCAATTGTATCATAACAATCCTCAACTATCGATTGTAAATTTTTTATCATAAGATTTAATGTTTTTCCCATAACCTGTCAAAAGAAAAAATATTTTAATACATTTACTAATTGATATACTTATTTAAACGTAACAAATCAATTATTAAATATTAATTTTTTACCTTATTGAAAATATCTAATGCCTGTGCATTACGGATTTTGAAAAATTCTATCAGAAATAGATATTCTCTGCAAGCATTATCAGTCAAAGCATATTGTTCACTTCTGAATAAAGCTTCATAATGATACTGTATAAAATTATAATATTAATTTAGAGAACATGTTTTGTCAAGAATATACAAGTTATAGTCATATATGTATCATTGACATTTACTCGTGTTTTAAAGGCAGTGTGTGGAATAATTATAGATGCTTCCAATTGAGAAGACAAAACCTGACCTCTTGTGTCTATAGAAAAGACAGTACCCTTGTGTTTTAATGTTGTCTTATGAAATATACTTCTGCCTACTGTGTCCTCGATTCCCATTAAATCATCCTTTGACGTTCTCTCTTCGAACTTATAAAAATAATTATAACTTGATATTTCAACTTACTTAAACAATACGATTTATCCATTGCATTTTTACCTGTAATTTCATCAATTTCGAAGAATAATCTTTGAAATATGAATATTGTATCTTGCTCATAGTATCAATGTATTCTCCACAGATTTCTTCAGCCACATTTCTTTCATTTGCCAAGATAAACTCAAAGAAGAATTTGTACTTTAGCATATTGTTCTGTGGTACTTGGTAATTTGCCATCGGCTTTCTAAATTTATGAATTTGCTCTAGCAAATATGTCCTAATTTTCGTCATCGCTTTTACTTTCAATTTCTCTAATATATCCTTCACGTCTAAACAAGACTTGGCCTCCTTGAAACTTTGTTCCTTCACAAAGTTGATTTTATGATTGAGAGTTTGTAGCTGAATCAAAAATTCCTTCTCAGTTACTGGACAATCCATAATACCGCTGTAAGAAATATAATATAAATTTAACAAGCTTATCTCTGATTGATTCTTTTGTAAAATCAATAAATGCCTCTTACGCAATTAGAGCCTCCGATACTGTCATATCCTCAATAAATTGACTAAGCGGGCATCGTATTATTTGTCTATTGGATAGCTGCTGGCTCATAGCAACAGATTTACGTTGCAAGGAAACTATCTCAGAGCTGATACTTCCCAAAACTGTTTGAAAGTTCATCAGCATCGACTCCATTTTCTGTGAAAGGTAAAAATATTGAAATTTGTATCTGAATGTTTCCTTTTGCTCAATTGATAGTATCACTTTGCAAAGATAAGTTATTGAGATAGCTTATGCAAACAATACTATTTAATGCAATATTAAAATCTATCAATCCTAAGCAAATTTTCACAAGAAGAAAAGTTTGAAAATCCAGAAATAATTGAAGAATATCGATATACATTTTTCGATAGAATTATCTAGACAATTATAATATTAAATTTATAATATTAAATTTATAATTTATTATTGTATAGATGCTTCATAAACAAGAACATTTACATTTATAATACAAATATTATACTGCCAGGAACCAAATGTTTTTTCTATAATTACTATCGATATAGACAATCAAATCCAAATAAAAGCGAAAGATTTTACAATTTTAAGTAAAAATCAAATATTACTGAATTGTAAACATAGGTTTATGAAATATTAGAATAATAAATGACAAAATTAATATTAATAACTTAAGTTAATTATTAAAATTTCAAATTAACTTCCATAAAACTGTTGGTCTTTAAAAATATTTTGTCAGCAACAAACTATTATTTTCTAACATCTAATGTTTATTCCTGTATACAGATTAACCTCAATTTCGGTTCAATTTACTTTTCATCTTTTTTCTAACTCTTAGAACGAGAAAAAAGTAGAAAATAAGCTGAACCGAGATTAAATTAAGCTACGTTAGTAGAAATGGACAAAAATCACGTCGACGTGTCAAGCGAGTCCCGATGAGTCAGTAGATCCTAACCTCCAAGATATTGTCACAGGCGGCAATCTGGTTGTGCAACTCGGCTATATTCTCGCTCTCCTTAATGTAATCCTGGATCGACTTGTTCTCGACCTCCTTGAGCTCCTTCTCGATCTGCCTCGAGTACTGGCGCAAGTCGGTGCCAGTCTTGAGGACCTCCTGAACGACATCGTCGCCGAGGTCCTGCGGCAATTGCTCCTCGTTGCTGTCAAAGATATCTATCTCGGCCATTCTCGAGAATTTCCTTCCATGCAGTCGCAACACGATTAAACACAATTCAATAGAATTACACGATCCAGGCCTCCTTGAGAAGATTCTGGAGGGATGCTTTCGGACACATCGCGACACACGCACCTAACCTCAAAAACGTCGAGTTGTCAACACATGCTCCCAGTTTCCAGCACGGCCTGTCGGCCCGCCAATAGCGCAGCGGGGCGCAGCTCTCGGCGCGTCGCTCGTCCAATGAGCGACGAGCGCGAGCCACGCGCAGCGTGCTCACAGGACGCACGACGACTCTCTTCATCGCCCCTCATTTCGGCTCCTGGTTCGGCCTAACCAAAATTCCTCGCCGCTCGTCCTCGCCTCGATCTAACGGACTCTGTATTTACCTTTTTTTCTCTTCACCTTTAAAGTGACCTGAGGCCGCAGCAGACTGTGCATGACGTTCGCGAATTTTCCGACGAAATCGGGTATTCCCAGTTGACTCGCGGTAGAGATCAGTTTAACTCTTGACACATACGTAGAAGCTTTTGTCTGTGATTTCATCTTTTCGTAATATCTTTTCTCCGATTGTGTTCCGCGTTCGAATACGGCTGTGACTTTTGCTTCGTCGCCGCGCCAATAACTCGTCCAGTCGCAGTCATGCCCAGGTGCCCGAGAACTGACAATGACGCGCGGAAGGCCCAAGGTGGCTCCTACCACAAGCGTCACGGTAACACGTGTAGAAACGAGCAAAAACGCTACACGCAGCGGAAGGTTTTTACTTCTCTGACAGGCGAGGCATTCGTCGCCTGTTACGACGAATTGACGGAGCTCAGCGAGCAGTTCGCGACTAATTTCAAGATCTCCCCGAGTCTCCAGTCCAAAAGGAGGAACATGGAGTGCGGCAACATCGTAGCAGGTAAAAGCGAGGCACGCGCCGCGTCAGATTCCTCAAATGCTGTACAGGATAATACGACGCATCCCACGCAGCTTCCGAGCACGTCCCAGGTTTCCTGGAGACATAAATTGGAAATGGAGAACACAAAGAGAAGTACTGCGGAGAGATGTAAAAATCCTGCGAAAGAAAAGAGAGAAGGCGACCGAACGGCGATAGTGCCAGCGAACAATAAATGCAGGACTCAGAATTTAGTTACGAATCAGGTATAACATAAATCTTTCTTCTAATCTTATTTACTATTGTCTGAAGAATGTTATTCTTGTTTATATGTACAAATCTTTTATCTCTGGGTCATATCAGAAATCTATTATCTCTGAATCATATCAGGAATCTATTATTTCTACATCATAAAAAAGTCTTTTGTGTGCATATATATATATATGAAACTCTTATATTTCATTGTTAGTAATAACTGTTTTTCTGTTCAGGCCAATACTTGTAATAACAAGGGAAAATACTCAAGATTAACAAAGGAAAATATAAGAAATAAGGCAGAAGCACATACAATAACAGAAGTGGAAAACAAATCAAGTACAGAAAAAGAAAACTGTAGCCAAGAAATAATAAAGGGCAAAGGAAAGAAGAAAAAGAATATGCAGCAAGCAAAGAGAAGAATATTTTCAGATTATATACCTGTGCCAAGAATGTTAAATATTTTAAAAATGCAATCATGTGATAATGCACAATTTGTTAAAGGAAATATCCGTGTGAATCCTTTGTTTTACAAATATGCATATTTACCTTTGAATAATGATGAACGCGACCTGCTCATTATTGGTTTACCAAATAGAAATCGTGCTTTTGAGGGGGACCTGGTTGTGGCATGCATAAATCCTGAAAAATTTTGGCATACGTGTTCTGATGGAGGTATACAAAAGACTGGTAAAATTGTTTGTATATTAGAGAAAGTGCATTCGAGACGAGCAGTTGGATATATAAAACAACAAGATTCGCTTCTAATGTTTTATCCAAGAGATCAGAGAGTACCATTGGTTGAAATACTTCCTGAATCCATGCCATCTTCATATCTTAATGAACCAGATCTTTACAAGAATGTAATGTTTTTGGTTACTGTTGATTTGTGGGAGCAGAAACATGCATTTGGGTATGTTTACATTACCGCAATACATATCTAGTATATAGAGTGATATATCACAATTCTAAAGATATATATTTATATCTTTAAAGCATTTCTTCTGTTTTCTGTCATTTGTGAAAATATTTGTTGATTTATACTATATTTACAGGCGGGTTCTTTCAATAATAGGTAAATGTGGCGAGATAGACACGGAATTAAAAGCCATAATACTTGAAAATAATTTAGATTTATCTCCATATCGAGAAGCGCTGTTGGAAGGACTTCCACCTAGTGATTATACTTTAACAGAGACTGACATAAAAAATAGAGAGGATTGGAGGAACGAATGCGTTTTCACGATAGATCCCGCGACGGCGGTTGATATAGATGACGCCCTTTCTTGTAAAGTCTTAGATAATGGAAACTACGAAGTAATTGCGATATATTAAATTTAGCCATATGTAGCATATGAGCGACGTTTTTTATTTAATAAATCGCTTTTTTATGATAAATTTCAGGTTGGTGTACATATATCAGATGTTACACACTACTTGAAATTTTTTTCACCATTAGATATGGAAGTTTTGAAACGAGCTATTACTGTTTATTTGCCACATATGACTTCTCATATGTTACCAGAGGGACTGTGTAAAGTTTGTTCTTTATTACCTGGCGTAGATAGATTAGCCTTTTCCGTGATCTGGGAGATAACGCCAAATGCTGAAGTTTTGAATCATCGTTTCGCAAAGACTGTGATAAAGTCATGTTGTCAAATGTCCTATGACTCGGCTCAAGCCATGATCGACGATTCAGAAAAGTCTTGGCCCGAAGATTTTCTTGATATAAAAGGAGATTATACGGCATCATTATTGTCTGATAAAGTGAACAAGTTATTTAAATTATCCACTCAGTTGCAAAATAAACGATTTGTTAATGGTGCACTCAAATTAGAGCAACCAAAATTACAGATACATATAGATCCCACGATCCGTGAAAAATACGGGATTCCGATACCTATAAACTATTATGTGTACGAAAGAAAAGATAGCAACAGGTGGATTATTCAACTTCTTATATCTCTACTGACTTATTACGTTATCTAAACTATGTATGAGGGAATTAATTCCCTTTTCATTATGAATATGTGTATTTCAGTCTTATAGAAGAATTCATGCTGTTGGCAAATATGACGGTCGCCGCACAATTATTCATTGCAATTCCCCAAACAGCTTTATTACGTATTCATAAGGCTCCGTCCAAACATTGTCTTGATACAGTTCATAATACATTACAAAAATATGGGATTTGTTTGAATACAGAAACTGCTGGGACTTTACAAGCTAGCATCCGTAATTATGAACCAGAAGATAATTCCAATTCCATGAAAAATATTATGATGGTTCTTGTAAATCTATGTTCAAAGTCTATGACAGTAAGAATTTTTATTTTTTATATATTACATAATTTATAAACGTTATTAACATCGACAAATGGCGAAGAAAAGTTTATAATTTGATGATTCTATAATACTGAAAATTTTATTTTTCAGCGTGCAGAATATGTATGCGCATCTACCACTATACCGTATGATTTAAAACACTATGCATTAAATGTACCTCTTTACACGCACTTTACCTCTCCTATTCGAAGATATTCCGATTGCATAGTTCATCGTTTGCTCAGTGCAACACTCGAAAATAAACCTTTACCAGAAAAGTGGACAGTCAAATTGTGCTCCAAGTAGGTTAATAATGCAATACAAAAGCACAATGACATAAAATTTCCTTGAACAAATAACCTTTACTTTTAATTTGCAATAGGATTGCAGCCAATTGCAATGTGAAAAAATATAATGCGAAACTAGCTCAGGAGCAGAGCACAGACGTGTTCTTTGCGTACATGGTAGGCCTCGCAGGCGGATTTGAAGCGGTAGCTACTGTAATGTACGTGAAGGAAGACAGTATAGAAGTTATTCTTTGTGATACTGGTGTAAAATTGAAAGTAAATTTTAAAGATATAGAACACGCTGTCACAACGGAATATTCCGCAGATTTGGTACCAACTGTAACTGTTAATTGGATGGAACCTCCTATTGTACAGGTAATATTCTCAATAATGCATTAACAGAAGTGTATTATCAATATGATTATTAATAAACTGCAAATATCTATTTTAGGTAATCAATTTGTTTAGTTTGGTGCATATACATGTAAAAAAAAGTAATGAAGAATTGCGTTTGAAAGCAATTCTTCTGCCACCACGACAACAATAGACAAAAATTTAGAACAATTTTAATTGATTTTATAGACCGATTATTTATATGATTTTATAGAATCATTGTAATGTATGACGAATTTTATAATATTAAAAAAAAAATACGAGATATTCATGTATGTATATACATGGAAAAAATATGTAAATTTGGAGGATTACAGATTTTAATTTGTGAAATTACAATTAGTAAAATCAAAGATATGGTTTAACGATTATCATTGAAAATGTAATAAAATCAATTTTTAATCATTTCAACTTTAAAAATGATTACCTTGTATAATAGATATGCTTTTTTATATATTTGCTTACTATTATATCATTATTTAAAATTATACATAATCATTATTATTAATTTTTATATCATTAATATTAATAATAGTGAATATATATATATGTATATATGACAATTCATTAATGTATTATTACATATTATGTATTGTATAATAATATTAAATGCATTATATGTATTATTTATTATTAGTGAAAAACTTGGACGCAATGAGAAAGCTTAGGAGACTAAATTTGTACATACAATCCAATTTTACAGTTATAAATTTTAGACAAGATACTATTTCAAATTTTACAATGTGATCCTCCAAAATGATGAAATTAAGTATTTTTTACAATGTTTTTATGTTATCCGGTATTGGTATTAAAACCATTTAGTGATTAGTGAATGTATATTTTGAGTAAATAATATTTGTGTTATAAAGAATGATTTGTAAAATTTGCAACTTATGCAATGTTTTTACACTAATTATTATGTCATTTCATAAATAAATATTAAGATATGTGTATATGTATGTTGCAGATAATATAGCATTTTGTTATAAAATATTAATTTATTGTAATTCTTGTATATACATGTACATACCGTATCATTAGGTATCTACATGTGATTTATGCATAAATATTAGAAATAATTGATTTTCATGCACAAAAACAAAAGTATGACCCGTATAGAAAACTTTAATTAATTTGCAAACATTTGAGGAATAAAAATATTCGATTGCATTACACCCAGTCGCCAGTCAAATGTATGCAGATTTATATAAATTCTATTACATAGAGATCAAAATTATATTTTATATTAGATAACAAATGACCACAATGTACTTTCATATTCCCTTTTTTTCCTCAAATCTCTCTCTTTCCAAGATTTAAAAGAGAATTATCGAGAGATTTCGTTCTATATATTTATATCTGTAACGTTTATCTTATATTTCTGTACGTCTATTCTATGACTCCCTAACGACGATTTCCTAACGATTTTAACCGCTGTCAAGATTATCTGTGTTTTACGCAGTTTAATAACCGTTATGTTATATTTACGTAATGACATAGTGACATTAAAAATACAACTACATTAAGAAATTATAGAATAGGCACAAGTTGGACTACGTCAGAATTTCGGAGTTATTTAGCAAGGAATCAAATTTTCAACATATTTATCACACTTCTATAATCATAGTCATCCTGTGTCGTTGCAAATAATGATTGAAATTTCATTCATTATGTGTTAATCAAAGAATTAATATACATATGATGTTAAAATTATGAAGCATCGGAATGAAAAGCGACACTGGATAACAGTCTTTGATTTATTCGGTATCGCTTTACATCAATAAATTATAATATTAAAAATAAAACCATGACTATATATATATATATGTATATATTGTATAAATTATCAATCAGTAAGTATTAAAGAATGTACACGAAGCTAATCCTAATCCGTTTTCCGCCCGTAACAATATTATGCCTATTGACACCGTTAGCTCGATCTCTGCGATTGATGCTGTTGCGTCTGCGATTTGTTACGATGCTCATAATTCACGAGCCTTTGTCCCACAAGATACTTGTCATTCTTAATATGCTCGTACAGCTTCTTGAACTGGCGTATCTGAAAGCAAATCACTACGCAGACCATATTTACTAAAAGAAGAAAAGGATATAGACGTCTGGCGATAAGAATCTGGGTCTGCAGATTAGTCACAACAAGTGGAACTATTCCGTAGGCCACGGCATAAGGAACCGCAAGGGCGAGGCCGAAGCAACATATAACAGGGGCCGCTAATTCCTTGATGACAAACTTTAAATCCATTTCCTTTATGCCTTCATTATACGCCCGTTCGATAGCGAGACGTATTCGCCAATCCGGTCCCATCATCGTTACGGCGGTAGCTATCTTCGTGTATAGTACGCCCAAGGCCCAATCTTGCCAGATGAATAAAATGGGATTTTGCTCTAACGGAACGCGCAATGGAACCACCACTACTAACTCAAGAAGAAGACCAAATAGAAGCGGTATAACCCCGACGAGCAGCACAAACGCCACAGAGGCTTTCACGGCTAAGATCGCCCAGTGTTTGACTCGGTCTAGAATGGCTCTTCGGCCGCGAGGCAGCCAGGAGAACGCCAATGCTAAGCCACGAGCTGCGGCCCAACATACGTACGTCCCGCATGCTATCGTATATACTTCGTGTACCCTTCCGGATAGAGGACCCACAGTTTCGCCACCTTCTAAAATAAAAGCAAAAAATCATAGTTGACAAAAATCACAGAAAATAAACATGTTTTGTAAGCTGCGTAATAATTGTCTCTTAAAATGTTCACATAATAAAATTTTTAAAAGCATAATTTCGGAAAATTAGTAACTTGAACGACTTACCAGATCCGGTTAATGTAGGTGGTAATACAGGCGGCGACGGAGCTGGTGCCCCTACCATCCACAATGCCATCACTCTGCGTCCGAGCCATACGGGAAGCGTCATAGCGACTAGACTGGCGACCACGAGGGACACGCAAACGCAGAACAGAAGCCCGACCAATCTTGCGGGGAACCATCGCGGTCTGACGTAAGGTTGAAATCCCGTAGGTCCTTCTCGCTGCAGTAGCGCTTGATGTGCGGCGCCTAAGTCCGGATGTTGCGGTTCCTCAATTACCGCAGGTCCCGGATCATCCGCTTGATCCCGCAGAAGATACGACTGCAGATCCAGCATCCACGCTACCACGCGGCACCATGCTCTCACTAGGGCTTTCAGCCATGTGCGCGTGTGCGATTGCTCCAATAACGCGGGAAGGATCACTTGCAACAGGAGTAACTCCAATGAAAGTTCGCTGACCTACAATTTAAAAAATCCAGTTATACAGTTAACTGTCGTAATGAAAAGGAGTAAGATAAATGAATGTTTTTTTTTTCTTACCTGAGCTTCGCTCTGTACAGTCACAGTATACGGTAAAAATCCTGGCCAAGCCCATCTCAGGATCTTCACGGGCAACCACAACATGAGCAAAATTGCTGTGCCGAAAATGATTGCGGATGCGACTAGTCGACGTACGTGTCGTAATATGGGAAGATGTATCATTTCTTGTATAGGAGAGAAATCGGGATCGTTGAGATTTCGCAGGAACCAGAGAACCCCGGGCCGCAGGACCTCACGTAAGAGGAGAATAAAGGATGCGAAATAATATATGTAGACCATTCCCACCAGCCAATGAATGAACATGGATGTGCCGGGAGCAACTCTAAATGAAGATTCTCTATCTCTGAGCGTAGCGTCGAACATCGCCAACGAGCAAATGTCCAACCACCAGCCGCAGACTAATGGAAGTACGCCGATTTCCACGACAGAGAGCAAGGAGACCTTGACAATGACGTAGCAGAGTCCTAAGATTCGTTGGGAGCGCTGAAAGCCTAACAGTGCGGCGAGAGTGTGGAGGACTACCAGACAAACTCCAATCACGCAGTAACCGCATAGCGTGGTCACCAAGCCTTCGAAGTGCGACGCGGCCGCGTGTTCCTGCAGGCCCAATGCCGCTATCGTAAAATGACCGATATGATACGGGCAGAAAGCAAATACCTGAAAAAGATAGACGAAGGTAAAGAAAAACTAGCCGTACGAAATCATTGTTTAAAAAAAATTACATATTTATTACTATTAATAGTTGTTAGTAATTTAATTGCGCTTAATCTTACCATAATAAATAAAGTGTTTAAGGACACAACCCAGAAGACATGTTCAAGAAAGACGAGAGATCCATCCAATCCTAAGAGACGTTCCCAAGTTAGTTCCTCAGCTGGCCTGTCCCACTCCATAGGATTCCAATTGGCTTCTTCGGCTTGGCCCTGTGCCTGGGCTAGTAAGTGTGCACGTCCTCTCCCCCATCGCTGCTCGCCACCCGCGGCATTCGCCTGTCCATCGTCTACGCCGAGTTCATCTCTAATTGGAAGGGGCGGCGCAGGAGGAGCTGGTGCCTGTATGTCTCTCATCAAATCTTCGGGTTCGCCAATTTGTGGATTATTGGCCAAGTTCTCTGCTTCTCGATACATGGGACGTTGATCTACGATTTGATTTAAATGAAAGGAATCATTAGTTTATTATTGTTATTATATAAATACAAGTCTGTACGTTATTATAACTCTATTGCTTTTCAAAGCAAAAAGTCTAGCTCTTCTTGTCAAATTACCTTCATTATGTAACTCTCCTTCTTGCGGAATAGGTGGATCAATGAAGGGAGGGACATTATTGTTGTCCTGAACTTCTTGCGGCATAGCGCGCTGTTCCTGAGGTTGTTGTGGTCGTTGTGCGTTTGCTTGTGGAGGATTGTCGACTGGGGGCAACTGTATATCTCTCTCGAGCCAGTCGGGACCGCCCGCGTGCAAAATCTGCTCGCGTAGCCATACCAGACCGATGAACGCGAATAAGGTGCAAGTAACTACGAAACAACCGTGAAACACGTCCGATGATATGTTTTCGGTGGAGAGCATATCCATCGGCAACGACATTATCTGCAAATACACAAGTATTTCAGTTAGTAATAAATTCATCCGTTTTTATGACTATATTTTGTTTCTCCTGCTGGGTTTGAAAATCCATGGTGTACATGACGTAAACTATGGATTTTCAATTCCTAGCGGAAGAAACGAAACGCAGCATAAGTCGTAAACTTTCCTGTATTAAAAAAGTCAAATTACATATTTCTCTCACTTACACGAACTAAATCGAGCGGCCCGCTGAAGAGAGCTCTGTATGTACGACACGCAGTTAAAGGAACGATTCCTAGCCACGCGATTGCTACCAGAGTATAATGTAACCAGTACTTCACAGCTGTGACGATGCTCGAGAATAAACCGCCTACGACGTCTCTCAGTGGCAAACGCCGTGGCATGTCCGGACTGTATATAGGTGTGAACGAAAACCGATAGCCGCAGAGCTCGCAATATTCCTTGCGAGAGTAGCGCATCCATTGGACCAAGCATTCCTGGTGTATCCATTTGATGCTGCCCGTACATATGCAAGGATGAAACAGGGGTCTGTCAGCGTGGCCTTCGGATCGACAGACCCTGCAGATGTCGGAACCCAACATGTCCTCCGTCATGTTTGGTATTTTAAATAGAGCCACAAGCAAGGGAAATCAAAGATGATCGTCTATCACTGAAAACACATGAAACATCCATGATTTCACATCGCGCAATTAGCAAATATAATCCCAACCAACATAGAATATTGTTGCAATATTCTGTGTTGGCTGGGATGTTTTAGAGATATAATATTCTATCTATCAATATTTTGCATGAAGCTCATCAAGACCGCACATTTGTGAGATTTACTCTTCTTATGTTCATTTTTACTAATGCAGATTAACTTTAATCTCAGTTTAGCTTACTTTTTATCCTTTTCTAATTCATTTTCTTTTCTATATTCTATTTTTAATTCTATTTATCTCTTTCTATTCTAAATGGAACGAGAAAGAGATAAAAAGCAAGTTAATCAGAGATTAAAGTTAATCTAAATTGATAGAAATGGATATTAGCTGAACTTCTTGTATCACATTAGAAAGAAAAAAAGAGTAAAAATG
Organism: Tetramorium bicarinatum; assembly: GCA_928718305.1. Lineage (NCBI taxonomy): Eukaryota > Metazoa > Arthropoda > Insecta > Hymenoptera > Formicidae > Tetramorium > Tetramorium bicarinatum. The sequence goes on from OV788321.1 coordinate 20,649,374, forward strand.
AACAATGCAATTACAGCTGAAAAAAAAAACAGACTTTTGAAAGAAGAGACCCTCCTTTGACGCAACAAAAATCTAAGAATCCAAAGGGAATGTACATTAACATTTTGCAATTCTATATCGAACTGAATTCAACATGATGCTTTGCAGTGGTTTTTATCCTAGTTTTTTAAGTAAGTCATAGGCTACGGTTGACTTGATGCTACAAATGAAAGTGACTCTCTTTTTTTCAATAAAGATAGAAGAAGAAAAATGCTTCGGAGCATTTGTAGCGTCAAGCTGACCACCGCGCAGCCGTAATTATAAATAGCAGACTACATTTTTCCGGAGTCTCATCATAAATTCCCCTCAAGAATTCTTGAATTCACGTCACACCCGGTAGTTACATAAAACCGAAGACGAGGCAACCGACCTTCCCTCCTACGCCAGAAATAATCTGGACCGAAGGGGGATCAACGAGCGAACACAACGAAGTTTGTATCGTGAACGTAAAAAAAAAAAGGAGGAAAAAAACCGCGAAACTCGGCTCGCGAAAAAACTACATATTCATGTAATTTCAAGAGTTCCGTGTATCTGACCGGAAATCGGGTAATTGCGTACTTATTAATTATGCACATTTAATGCAAGGCAATCGTTCGATGACAACGTGACACGACACATCGCTCAATGTGAATACGACACGTCAGGCTTTCGTGCTTCGATTTTTCTTTTTTTTTTTCCTCCATTCAAAGACTGCGTGTACGCGCGATCACCGATGACTGCGGATCGCGATGATCGAGGATATTGTGAGACGAGCACGAAATCCGTCGGCACGAAAACAACGAGCCAACGTGCGTATGTACGCGTGTACGTGCGTGTGTTCGGTTCCCAGCGCGATCCGCGACCTCCCTCCCCCCGCTCCCCGATCGCCCGTCGACGATGACGTAACGTGATGTAACCATAACGCGCGAGCCAGCATACGATACCCACGTGTGTGTAACCTGAGAAAAATCCACATCGGGTCGAAAATTGTTATGCAAATTATCGAGGAGACGTCCGCACTCCGCTGCCACACTCGCTGGAGTTCTTTCTGCGTTCTGCCTGACACGGTGTCAGGCTGACACCCCAATTTAGTGATCTCGCACGCCTGAAAACTACGAAACGTGAAATCACTCTCGCGCTTCGCTCGCGCTCGAGAGAGCGACGAGTTTAAAGCCTTGTGTCCATGATCCGAGAACTCTGTCCGAGTTCTAGTTCCGAGGAACGTGTAGCCAATAAAATTGTCACTTTTCCATAAAAGCTGCACTTTGATTGGCTATAAATTTCTCGGAACTAGAACTCGGACAGAGTTCTCGGATCGTGGACACAAGGCTTTACGATTATCCACAGCCATTCACAGCACGCGATGCTTAGAGTTTTTCCGTTGGATCCACCAATTAGAAAAGTTTATTTTAAATTAGCCAATTAGTGACGTGGACACGTGGGCCTCACTTATTTCTATCAATGCAAATTAACTTTTTAATCTCAGTATAATTTTTGTCTTTTTCTAATATCTATTTGGACTAATGTAGATTATTTTTTTATCTTTTAATATCTATTTTTACCAATGTAAATTATACCGAGGTTATAGTTAATCTACATTGATAGAAATGGACATAATTAGAAGAATTAGAAAACTTTAGGTTGAAATAAAAATGAACATTAAAGTCGAATAGTCTAGAAATTACTTTCTATGGTTGGAAGGTGAGAAAGATAGAAATTTTATTTGCACCGAACTCTCAAATTTTTCTAATCTTTAAAAAATTTTAAAAAAATAGAGAACTTCTCAAAGTTCTCTATTACTCTATTACTTTTACACTTTTTGTTTTTTTTTTTCTTTTTCTAAAGACTTTATCCAAAGCAAGAACGTCCAAAAAGGGAGGGGCGAACATTATTCGAATAAGGGGTCTAGCCTGATTTTTTTACAATAATAAATAATAATTAAATAATAATTATTAATGAATAATAACAAAATTAAATAATTATGTTTTTAACAAATTTTAAGATATATATTTAAGATATAACATATTTTAAAATTAAGATAAATTAAAAGAATATTCCCTTCTTTTTTATCTGGTTCTTTTTTATTGACTATAAGATTAATTATTAAATTGATTACTGAATTTTTCGTCTCTTTTCTCTTTCTCTTCAACGTTCCATTATACGGTCACTTTGTTTTAGGCGCGAAAAGTGCAGCGGTACTACTTCAAGGTGCAGAACGTTGATTGCATCAACTGCATATATGCGTAGCTCTATAAATAGAATTTTGGAGCGAAATTTGGTCTTGCCGTTGACGGCGAGCTGCAAAAGATATCACGATAGAACATGGAAGTGGATGTTTGTTTCCCTGACTCATTTCGATAAAGATTCACTCGAATAGATAACTCACGTGTTAATACGTGTCATTTAATCTTTATATTCTTGTAAAAAAAGCGAATTATTTCTAATAGCGAGTTTCTAACCTCTATAGTGAAAAATCACCAACAGTATCGAGAATCATGTTATGGCCCTCTCTAAATTGTATACTACAATATATTGTAGTCTAAAGAGCATCAACAACTTGTCTATCCAAAAGCCTGCGAACGCTTCTTACTCGTTAAGGCATTATTGTTCCAAGCGCATTATGAAAGTTCTCAATGTTGCCGAGAAACCCGACGCGGCCAAAAATATCGCTGCTCATTTGTCGCGCGGTACCAGCAGGAAGGTAAACATTTATGCATTAAATAAAGCATTTTTTCAATAGTAATCCTTGATTATTCTGTGTTCTCATTGTTTATATCTATTTGTGTCTGTCCAAAGAATCTACTGAAGTATGTTTTTCTCAATCTTTTTGTTTCCTGCAGAGGGAAGGTTTATCCGTGTACAACAAGATTTTCGAGTTTAATGTACAATTATGGGGTCAAAATTGCAAGATGCTGATGACATCAGTGTCTGGTCACTTATTAGGCTACGAGTTTACGGGAGCCTATAATAAATGGTACAGCTGTCAACCGATAACTTTATTTGATGCTCCAGTAGCTAAGCAGTGCTTGGATGAAAATTATGTGAAGATTAAGAAAACCTTGGAGCGAGAAATACGATCCTGTGACGCATTGATTATTTGGACAGATTGCGACAGAGAGGGGGAGAACATAGGTTTTGAGATTATTGAAGTTTGCCAAGCAATTAAGCATAATATCCGTATATATAGGTAATTAAAAACCCATTCTATTTCTTTTTTCATACGTCTGATAAAATTCATAATGTTTTCTTAACGTTCAGAGCAAAATTCTCCGAAATTACAAGACAATCTGTTGAAAGAGCTCTGCAAACTTTGGTAGAACCAGATAAAGCAGTGAGTGAGGCTGTAGATGTAAGAAGCGAATTGGATTTACGAATTGGTACTGATTCTATTAAAGATCATATTGTGAATCGTAATTGAACTGTAAGTTTTATATAAATCTTTAATTGTCAAATATGTCGACAGGTGCTTCGTTCACGAGATTTCAGACCTTGAGACTGCAGAAAGTATTCCCCAACACTCTTGGAGATATGCTCATCAGTTATGGAAGCTGCCAGTTTCCAACGCTTGGATTTGTAGTCGAGAGGTTTCTAGCTATCAGTCAGTTCAAATCTGAGCCATACTGGAAGCTAAGAGTGCTCGATGATCGTGACGAGTTATCTGTAGAATTCAGGTGGGCCAGGGTAAGATTGTTTGAGAAAATGCCTTGCCAGATCTACCTGGACATGTGCCTGGAAAAGCCGGAAGCTACAGTAGAGAAGGTAACATGCAAACCGAAAAGCAAGTGGAGACCTTTACCCCTGGATACTATTGTAAGTAGCTGAATTAAGATATTGTGAGTTATTTGGCATTTTATTTCATGAATCATATATTTTATTATTCAGGAATTAGAAAAGCAAGGCTCTCGTAAGTTGCGCATAAACGCGAAGGAAACGATGAGGATCGCGGAGAGATTGTACACCCAAGGTCTCATTAGTTACCCACGCACGGAAACAAATATATTCCCGAAGGAATTGAATTTAGCTCCTTTAGTACAGCAACAAGTGGTCAATCACCAATGGGGTAACTTTGCGCAAAGTTTACTGGAATATGGAATAACTCCCAGACAAGGAAAGAAAAGCGATCAGGCGCATCCTCCTATTCATCCTATAAAATATACCGACAGTTTGCAAGGTCTGTTCTTAGAATCTATTCTTGTTCTTCATTAAATCGACTATGTTAATCAATTGTGACTCATCAACAGGAAACGAAGCGAAAGTTTACGAATTTGTGGTTCGACATTTCTTGGCTTGTCTGTCGAAAAATGCAGAGGGTCGGGAAACAACGGTTGAGATTAATATAGCGGGAGAAAAATTCACAACTAACGGTCTCCAAATAATAGCGAGGAATTATCTCGACGTGTATATATACGAAAAATGGAACAACAAGCAGATTCATTCTTACGAGCAGAGGCAGGTTTTCCGACCGACTAGCATCGACATGGTGGAAGAGAAAACTTCGCCACCGAATTTATTAACCGAGGCCGAGTTGATCGCGCTGATGGACAAGCATGGCATCGGTACGGACGCTACTCACGCCGAGCATATCGACACCATCAAATCCAGGCAATATGTGGGCTTAACGGACACTCAACATTTCAAGCCGAGCAAATTGGGAATTGGTCTGGTTATAGGTTACGACAATATGGGTTTCCAAATGTCCAAACCGAATTTGCGCGCGGATTTAGAAAAAGATTTACAACTGTAAGCTAATTAGCAATTCATTGTGTCATTAGACAATTTCTTATTTTTCTATGCGCTGCAAAGAAGTATTTGTAAATCAACTTTTATCGTTTGATTTTGTTATCATAGGATATGCCAGCGTCAGAAAGATCCGAATGAAGTGTTGCAGAATCAAATTAATAAATATCGCGAAGTGTTTAAAGTGACAATAGAACGTGCTAACCTATTAGACGGTTCTTTAGCGCACCAACTCGGCGAGAGACCTAATCAACTCGAACAAGCACACCTTGGTCCAGAAGACGTCCCTATATTTCAATGTCCAAAATGCGACTCTAACATGGTTCTAAGACAAAGACGACAAGGTAGAGGAAAATACATCACATGCATGGGATATCCAACGTGTACCAACGTGGTCTGGCTCCCAGAAGCTGTAGAAGATGTGGAAATTTTGAACGAGACATGCAATCAGGTAAATATAACATCTTTGTTCGCAATGTTTCATTTAAATATTATTTGTAAGTTATTAACCTTGCGCAATTAATATTTTCAGTGTACAGAAAATATACGCAAATTAAAATTCAAATTAGTCAGGAATGTAATACCCTTGTACGGTACTTCTTACACAACTTGTATAGGCTGTGATACTACATTCAATGAAATGTTGAACATTAAGGAAGATTGCATTAGACGAACTGGAAGAACGAATTATACCGGTAACAGTAATACGAGAGATACATGGAGAGATACATCTCAACAGCCAGCGTTTAATAGTACAGGAAGTAGTAGTACAGGAAGTAATAGTACAGGAAGAACGAATTATACCGGTAGCAATAATACATGGAGCTCCACTTCTATTTCAAGTATATCTCAACAGCCAGTGTCTAGTAATACAGGAAGAACGAATTATACCGGTAATAGTAATATGAGAGATACATGGAGCTCCACTCCTACCTCAAGTACATCTCAATTGCAAAGTACACAACAACAGCCAGCCTCTAGTAATATATTTGTCCGACCTAATAACACTAATAACAATGGTGATTTGATCAGACCTGGCACATCTGGAAGACGTGCACAGAACCAACATTCTAACATTTCCCAACCAGATAGATCAAATGGGCCATCAAATACCGATAGAAATACAACATCGAACGATAGAGAAAACAATTCTTTCTGGGTTGATTCAGATGATTTCAATAATTCATGGAACAGATCAGATCAATCTGCATCCAGGGATTCTCGCAACGCGAACAATACAAATATGTGGGGTACCATTGACAATAATGCTAAGATTATGTGTAATTGTCACGAGAATGCCATCCAGTTAACAGTTAGAAAAGAGGGACCAAATAAAGGTAAGCGGCAACTGTAAAAAAAAATCTTGGTTTATCACATAAGTCACTTTGAATAATACTTGTAATTCCAGGACGACTATTTTACAAATGCGCTAAACCGCAAGGTAGTGGTTGCAATTTTTTCTTGTGGAAATCTGACTGCGCCGAACCTCAAGATGACGCAACGAGAGAATATTCAAGTTGGGATAGAAACAATGATGGTGCTAGTCACTCTCGCGCCGGCACTTCTAACGATTGGGGAAATCCATCCACGAACGATGTTATGTGCCAGTGTAATCAGCCCGCTCGAAAGTAAATAAATTGGAAATTTTTTCGACTAAACTCAATTGATGTCAAATCAATAATTAATGAATTGAAATAATTTTGATTAAATATCGACTATTAATAGTTTCATTATCTATGATATATGTAAAAATATTTTATTTCGTGTTTCTTTAGGCTGACGGTTAATAAGGAGGGCCCCAATAAAGGACGACAGTTTTACGGATGTCCTAAAGGTATAAACTCCCCCTGTAATTTCTTCAAATGGGCAGATGAGGGTGATGCCGCTAATCACGAAAATACGGATTGGAACAACTCGACTGCGAGAAGAGGAAACACAGGACGTAACAGAACCTCTCAAAAAGGCAGAGTTCCTAAAAGGCCCAGACTTACTAGTGGCAAAAGAAAGTGCGGAATTTGCGGAGTGGAAGGTATTGTATTTCTTTTCTTTTTTATCTTTTTTCTCTTCCTTTGTCCTTCCCATTAACTTTTTACAAATAGCAATATTTTTATTGGTCTCAGTTATATTCAGTTACATGATCTATTACATCCATTGTACATATTATATATTTTTTTACATTTTACACTGTTTTCTCACAGGTCACACAAAAACCAGATGTCCAGAAAGGGCGATGGACTGACAAATGAATGTTTATGAAATTGTAAATAGTGTACAGTTTGTAACGATTAGAGTTATAAAAAACTTAATTAGAACGGAGCAATGTCAAACATGGCTGTTATCTCTAAGATTTAAGATCTCTAAGATCCAAGTTCTTATCAAAGCGATAATCTTTACAAGTGTTAAAACTTCTCTTTAAAGGAAATTGTTTGATAATCAATCAATGTTTTATAGTTTTTATAATTTTAGGTTTATAGTTATTGTTTATATTTTAGGCGAAATTGATATTTAATAGATTAAACGACGACTCGTTTGTTGTGAGAAAAATTACTTTTCAATCTATCCAATTCTTCTTTCTGTGAGTGAACTTCGGCGGTTGTTTGCGTTAACTATAAAACAGTAAACATTAATATATGAGACTTATCATTATATATTTTTATTAGCTTTGTTCTGTTATTATATTGGTAAACTTATTACACGTGTACTTTTTGTTTCAGATAACTTTTTAACTTTTTAAAAGATCCAATATAAAAAAAAAATTACCATGTCTAAAAGTTCTGTTATTGATAAATTTATTACACGTGTACTTTTTGTTTCAGACAACTTTCTAACTTTTTGAAAGACGCATATAAAAAAATTACCATGTCTAAAAGTACATCAAACTTAAGCTTCAGCAAGTTGTTCTCTTCCTCTAGTCGTCTCACTTCTTTTTTTAACTTCTCATTCTCTTTGAAAGTACCTCCCGCCTTGCCAGATTCTAGAACAAAATTGTCCTTTTTTTTTTATAGTTTGAGAAAGAAAGTATAAAGATTTCTGCAAGATAAATGAAACGTTATTCCACCTGGAATCCACAGGCCAGCGTCAAAAACAGCTTCCTGATCTCCAAGGCGAAGGCGTATAGGACCCACTTCTGGCCCGAGTTCCTTCTCTATTCGTTTCGGGCTTAAATTTTTATTTGCCAGGAAAACGGATGCCTTCCTAGTCGGTGTCTTCTTCGGGGAAAACTTGTTGAAGAACAAAGGCATCGCGTCACGTTCTCACAAATCAAATAGCGCCAAGTGGCTTTTAGGACTAGCATTGACAAACAAAAGATTATCAAAAAAAGAAAGAAAACTTTAATCACTTTAAGCGATAATCACTGTAGCTTGTATTTCACGTCTTAAATTAATACTTTTTGTATATCAATCTTAACCATCTTAACCCTAATTAAGCTTCTTCTCAAAGCTGAACAAAACGCAAAGTATGTTTGTTTACCCTGCCGTCGTCTAGCAACGTCTTTTGAATTTACAGCGGATGCCGGATAATCGATTAATTCGATTAATTCCCTACATCAGTCTTTTCTTTTTTCCCCTTAATGTTGCCACACTTTATTTTGTTCCTCTCCAGCTGCTGTCGCTCCAATAATTCCCGCCAGCTCTTCTTTCTGTACTTTGCACCTTCGCTGCGCGAGGTCTCTCAGCTCGCCTCGGTCGACTTCAACTTGCCTGTCATTACTGTCATTCAACTCGATTCGCCAGGGCGTCGAGTTTGCACGTCGAGTTGAGCTGTCACGCCGCGGTTTTTGCGATATAATGAGCAACGGGCAGTTGTGCAACGTTTCGTCGCGGTAGAGACACGCAACGTCTCGTTCCCTGAGCCCGCTCAGCCCGTCGCTCCGCAGCAGCACCATGGCCTGGCTCGGCACGATCGCGAACAACGTGCTGCGAAACATCGTCTTCTCGGACACGCCGCCGAACGTGGTCCAGGAGGTCCGGCCGGAGCACTACAGCAATCGGCACATACACTCCCGGGAAGATGGCATTGTTCTTTATGGTCCCGGCGGTAAGAACCAGGATAAATATGAGATCGTCCTGCACAGGCCGTGCACGGAGACCCTGCATCAGGCGTACAGGTACGTCTTATCGATTTATTTTGTGAAGTGATATGTTAACTAATTGTATAATCATTGTTTTCTGGAAAGCAGCTACTGTTATTTCTGCTGACGATGATCGCAAGAATAAGAATAGAAATTGTACATATATATATTGCAATAGAACATTGTAATTATAAATATAGAGTGCTTTCCAGCAATGTACACAGACGACACTGTGTAACACAGGGTGTCATTTCGTCCTTGTTTGCGGAATGTTAAAGAGAAATGGAGTAATTCACTGTTACCTAGTGTTGTTGCTGGAAACCACTCATAAACACATGTAATTTATCTTATCAAGTAATTGTTTTCTTGAAAGCAGCTACTGTTATATCTGCTGATGATACTCGCAAGATTAAAAATAGAAATTGTATATATATTGCAATAGAACATTGAAATTATAAGTATAGTATAAACACATGCGATTTATCTTACAAAATAGTGTGATAATTAACTGTATAATCATTGTTTTCTTGAAAGCAGCTATTGCTATTTCTGCTGATGATGCTCGCAAGAATAAGAACAGAAATTGTATATATATATTGCAATAGAACATTGTAATTATAAGTATAAACACATGTGTTTTATCTTATAAAGTAGATAATAATTAACTACGTAATAATTGTTTTCTTAAAAGCAATTATTGTCATTTCTGCTGATAATGTTTCACAAGAAATTCTTGACAAGGATAATGTTGCATGATTTGCATTTAATAACGGAATCTCTGGCTTCTTCAACTTTATACTTTGCTTTTTATTATCTATCATTTTCTTATTAAAATTATTGATCCTTCGAGATTGAATATCTTCTTGATTCTTAATTGTTTTGTTTCTAGTCTGTTTCGGTCGGAAACTCTGGAAGGCGCAGAAGTACGATTCTCAATATATAAAGATAAAGTTCCCGTGCTTGTGCAGATAGTACGTGAGGTAATGATTCTTCATGTTTTATACATATATATTTAGATTAAGTATACTTTGACGAAATTACATTTTCATTATATCTCTTTATAGCCTTTATTTATAATTTAAGAAGGATTTGATAGTATTATTTAATAATTAGCATATAATTTGCATTAATTTATAATTGATCTTATCCTTTTTCCTCTAGATGTGCAATGTTGGAAAAATTCAAAAACTTTGCGACACTCTGACGGAACATCCGACGTGGACTCTAGCGCATCTAGCGGCCTACTTTGCTCTTCACGATGCATTCACGCACGCGATTGTCAACAGTCAGCTCAACAGCGGCGATTCGGAGACCGGTATCTCGCCTCTGCAAGTCGCCGTGCAGACCAACAACCTGCGCACAGTCGAGATGCTGATAGCGGCGAAGAGTTCATTGGAGCATCTGGACCACAATGCAAACACCGTGTATCATTACGCGGCTACGTCTACCAAGGAAATCATTCTTGCCTTGGGTTCAGGTCTTCCAAATAGTTTGAACAGCCGGAACAGCAACGGTCACACTCCTATGCATGTTGCGTGCCTGAACGACAAGCCCGAGTGCGTGAAAGCGCTCCTGTTAATCGGAGCAGACGTGAACATACCCGCTTCCGAGGGCCAGCCCTCTAGTCCCGGCTACGTCGGCGATTTCCTGCACAACAAGCCGAACGTGCTCCACGCGGAGGACATGAAGTTCGGTGGCACGCCGTTGCACTGGTCGCGTAGTCGCGAGGTGATCACGGCGTTGATCGACACGAATTGCGATATCGACGCCCTCAACTTTGACGGGCGCACCGCGCTGCACGTGATGGTGATGCGCAAACGACTGCCCTGCGTGGTCGCCCTGCTGAGCCACATGGCGTCCGTCAACATTGTCGACAACGACGGCAACACGCCGCTGCATGTCGCAGTCGAGACGGAGAACTCGGTCATCGTGCAAGCGCTCATCGGCTTCGGCGCCGACATCGACGCACGCAACTGGAAGGCGGAAACGGCCAGGCACAAAGCGAACGTCGACACCACCGAAGGCAACAAAATAATCTACCTATTGCACGCGGTAGGCGCGCAGAGATGCCCGCCGGAGATGACAAATTGTCATCTCGGGTGCAAGCACGGCGAGAACTATACTGGTATCGCGCCGTCGGAACCGTCGCATTACGTGCCGCGCACGATTCTCGATCAGATGCTTCACGTGTCCGGCATGGAGAAGATGGCCGAGCACGAAAATCGTAAGCGAATCAAGGGCGGGAGGCTGCTTTGTCTCGATGGTGGCGGTATTCGGGGATTGGTGCTCATACAGACGCTGCTGGAAATCGAGTCGGTGCTGCATAAACCCGTGGTGCACTGCTTCGACTGGATCGCCGGCACGTCCACCGGCGGTATCCTGGCGCTCGGCCTCGCCGCCGGTAAGTCCCTACGGGAATGTCAGGCGCTCTATTTTCGTATCAAGGAGAACGCCTTCGTAGGTTCGCGGCCCTACAACAGCGAGGGTCTGGAGAAGGTGTTGAAGGAGTGCCTTGGTGCCGAGACCGTTATGTCAGACATCCAAAGACCTAAAATAATGATCACGGGCGTGCTGGCCGATCGTAAGCCCGTGGATCTTCATCTGTTCCGCAATTACGAGTCACCCAGCATGATCTTGAAGTTGCCAGAGAGCGCAATGTTCAAACCGACATTGTCGCCGCGGGAGCAGCTACTTTGGAAAGCGGCGAGGGCGACCGGCGCGGCGCCGTCATATTTCCGTGCGTTCGGCCGCTTTCTGGATGGCGGTTTGATCGCTAACAATCCCACCCTGGACGCTATGACGGAGATTCATGAATATAATCTGGCTCTAAAGGCTACGAATCGCGAGAAAGAGATGATACCGCTGTCGCTAGTGGTCTCCCTCGGCACAGGACTCATACCGACTACGTTCACCCTAAACGAGATTGATGTTTTCCGACCGGACAGCCTCTGGGACACCGCCAAACTCGCTTTCGGGATCTCGGCGCTTGGCACACTGTTGGTCGATCAGGCGACATCCAGCGACGGCCGCGTAGTCGATCGCGCTCGCACCTGGTGCTCCATGATCGGTGTGCCATATTATAGATTCAATCCGCATTTATCGACGGAAGTTGCCATGGATGAGAAGAGCGACGAGATATTAGTGAACATGATCTGGAACGCGAAGGCGTTCATGTACGCGAATCGAGATGTGGTGCAGGAACTGGCAACTATCATCGACCGCGACTGTAGTTTGGAAAAGGATTAAGGGGAAAGAAAAGTACCTGGTTATAGAATCATATCACACGCACACATACACACGTATACACGCTCTGTACAATTATATCAACGATATACCGCTGGCTCGGTTAAAGATTATGTAATTAATCTAGCAGTTATCTTGTTATGTAGCGTATAATATTCCTCACTCCTTCACCGCGCTATTTGCCGCCGATGTCTTGACAAATGTGATATTAGATTGCTTTTTTCTCCGCTTACGTTATAGATGTGATTTGCGAAACTCGTATATGTGCTCACATATCTTTTTTTCTTTCATTCTAATTTAGTGAAGAAGTTAAATTTTTTTTCCTAGTCACTGATATACGTAAATTAGTATATATACTTTTTTAAAAATATAATTTAAAAATCTGTTTGTGTTTAAAATAGTTTTTATCGTTCCTTTCTGCATAATATCAAAGAATTTGAATATCACATAATACTTAGATAATAGATTTGTTTTATTTGTATTGCGTCACAGTTTACAGAGAGAAGAATAAATTAAAAAAAAAGTTACAAAGCGATCGAATAATATATTTCGTTTTGTAGAATAAAGTTAGGTAAATCAATTTAATTAAAATCGTCGTTAAGTACAACCGTTATTGTTTTAAGTACTTTACATAGTTTCATTAAGCGCCCGATGTTCGATTGAATTAAACCTCGATAGGTCGCTAATAGCGTACTATCGTCTACGCTCAAAGTTTATCAAGCACACACATACATATACACATACACACGCACACACGTACAATGCCGCTGTAAAATTTTTGCGTTATAGTCGAGACAAGTGAAACACGACTCGCAGTTAGAGGGGAAGGATGATGCGGTCTTGGTTTCATTCATCAAAAACGTTGTCTCGAATAATTTGCCTACAGTAAATAATTTCCTATCTGATTGGCGATCGTTTACGATTTTATTGTATTCGATGTATGCGCCACGCAATCTTAGGCTTTGTGAAAACCTTCAAGAATTGTCTCTCGTGTCACTCCCCCGTCTTCAGCTCGCGGTTTATCGAGGTCCCATGTAGTACGGCGGTTGTGCCATGGACGCCGATATGTAGGGGTAAAAGGAGGGATGCGACGACACACTCTGCGGCTGGTAGTCGTTCTCTTCGCCGTGCACGGTGTAGCCTTCCGCGGTAGGGTAATATTGTCCATGTACACAAGTGTAGGGCGCTTTAGCGGCAGCGGCGGCCGCAGCAGCAGCCGCACCACTGCTCATCTCCGCGGAGTACTTGAGACCGTCCGGATATCCCTTGGCTTCCGGGTATTTAGGCAGATCGTAAGGTTTAGCCTGTAGATCCGGGTACTTGGTCGCCGTCGACTCGTGGTGGTGATGATACTTGGTACCGGTCATCTCGTGATGGTACTTGTTGCTGGCCATCTCGTGATGATACTTGACGACCTCGTGACACTTCGCCTCGGCGTAGCTTCTGGCCGTCGTCTCGTACGTCGGCTTGCTAGGATGATCGGCGGCGGGATACTTTGCGACCGTCTCGTTGACCCAGACCGGTCGGGCCAAGTCGTAGGCGCTGGACTTTGGCTCGTAGGTCGTCGGTCGTTCGTACGCCTTCACGCCGGTGTCCGGATACAGGCGGGCGTAGGTGCAGTCCGAGGATCCTGCCGAGGACTCTAAAGAGGTTCCCGGCGATGGAAGTCCTCCTCTGTGTACGATAATGCCCATCTGATCGTCCGACTTCGGCTTCCTGCGACGGGGTTGATACTACAAACGGTACCATTATATTTAAATTAGTCGTCTCAAGATGCTCCGCTAAAGATCTTTGAAGTTGGCATAAAAAATTAAAGTATTGAGTAATAATTTATCAGAAATTATTTTACAAACTTTTTTTGCACACTTTAGCTAAACATTTAAATTCATTTAATTCATATAATTAAAAAAAAAACGCACTTAGGAGTGCTGATGATGAAAGTTTTATTTTTAATTATTTTTTACACACAGTAGACATAAAACACGATTTATGAACAAATATGGACGAATTATAGACAATCAAAAGCCATATAGACAATCGTATGCCAGTTTTGTAAAAATTCGTATTTCGGGATGCCGACTTCACAGACCTTCCCCCTAAAATTATATTGTATTAAAATGAAATAAATTCTCTTTTTTTGCGCTATATTGTGGAAATTTTTCGTGTCTGATACAACTCGATATAATTACAGCGAGCCAGTAAGTTTAACTCTAATATGTGCTCTTTGTAAGAATATGTGTCTTTTTATTTAATATTCTGTTCTGAAATCCGTTAAATATTTCTAAATGAATTAATATAACTTGTTTAATAAATGGACACAAAAATTGAGTTAAGAAAATTTTGTTTTATATCTTTTTAATATTTAATTTGTTCACATCTATTTTGCAATCTATTTGTTCTTTTTTCACTGTGTCCATTTTGTGTTATAATGTCATACTTTAAATTTCAGCTAGGCATCATAGCAACAACCTTGCCTTATTTTTTGTAAGTACATTATATCTACATAGTTTGTGGTTATTAACAAATGTTATGCATAATAAAGTTATTATCTTTATGAAGATAAACTTATGAATCGATAAAATCAGACTTTTAAGACGCGATTGTTTAAATAAATCGAATTAAATTAACGGACAGATTAAATAGATGGCTGTTCTTTATTTTTTCAATAAAGCGGAAGCCGGTAAAAGCTCCGATTTTTCCGCGTGTTTCCCATCCGGCGCGTCTCGTCCCCGTCGCTTTCTCGCCTCGCATGAAGCGGCGACACGGATGGCTTCATCGCGGTGAATTCATTTCCCCTTCTCGTAAATCATCGTCGACGCGGTGGGATTCAAATCGCTCGGGCGATCGGGCCTCGATTAACCACTCGAACGCTCGGAGATGAATGCGCGTTGCACGCGTTAATTTGTTCCGCCATTCCGAGTCCGCGCGATTTCGTAACGCGCGGGACGATACATTTCCCCGCATTATCCCTAATTACGTGCGCGACTCGTCGCGGCTGACGGTTAATTCGGTGGTCGAATTACCTTGTAGTGCGGATGCTGCTTCTTATGCGCGTTCCGCAGTCTCTCGGCTTCCTCGATGAACGGCTGCTTCTCGCCGTCGCTCAGAATCCTACGGCGGAAACACATTTCGCAATCTCCGGTATCACTACTGAATGCGTACTTGAAAAGTATCGAATTTTACGCGATAGATACACTGAAAAAAATTCTAGCTAAAAACGGATGGACCAGAAAAATCTTGTAGGATTGATCAAATATTCTGGTACATAAATAGAACTCAATACTTTATAAGTTTATAAGATTTTTATTCTTCTGATTCGTCGGTTTTTAGCTAGAATTTTTTTCAGTGTACTAAATTGATTTGACAAAAAAACAATGGAGAATCGTTATATTTCTTCATTTGCCTCTTCCATTTTTACTGTCGCCATATCTCATTATCTTCAAATAATCAGTTGTATATACGGAATATCTTTTTTTTTGTCGTTTGCCTCTCCATTTTTACTCTCGCCATATCTCATTATCTTCAAATAATCAGTTGTATATACGGAATATCTTTTTTTTATTCATTACTCTGCCGGATATTACATAGGGTGATTATAAAGTACAGAGGGTTTTAAGCTTTCACAACTTTCGTTCTATATATGATGAAATTAATCAATAAAAAAAAACATTACGATCTATTTATGAAAATTTTCCTAACAGATGGATTGAAAGAGATGGATCGAGCTCATGATCACAGCGTTTATCAGATATGTGCCGGATTTATTTCTGGAAACATGCTAAAACTATTGTTTATTCAACAAAACCTCGCTCTTTAGATGATTTGCGGGTGCGATTTGAAGTATTACTGTAAATCGACTGCAAAACATAAAATTTCAGAATCGCATCTCGGTTTTACGTACGAAAAATAACAATATTGAGAATAAATGTACATAAAACTGAAGCAAAGTCTTTCATTAATCCGTCTTATAGATTAATTTTATCACATATAAAACGGAAGCTGAAAAATTTGTAGTTACTCAAAGACTTTACAATCATTTCGTATAAAATGGGAAATACGCGACTCCCGTATTTTCTTTGACGTTTACACGTTTCTGTTTATGTCGAAGCTAGATTACCTCCACAATTTTCCCAGCGTCTTCGACAGCTCGGCGTTGTGCAATTGTGGATACTGGTCGGCAAGTCTTCGCCTTGCCGCCTGCGCCCACACCATGAAGGCGTTCATCGGGCGTTTCACGTGGGCGCTTCTTCGCCCGCCGGCGCGCGAAGTCACCGGAAGTAGCGTCCAATCGTATCCTGCAAATATACGGATGATGGGACTCTTAATCCACATATAGTTTTCGAAATTTTAGAGCATCGTAACAAATCCCAAAACTCTGGCGCGTCAGAGGAAAAACTCTCGCTTCATTCAGTTCGATAAATCTACGTATATAACTTCAGCATAAGCTTTAATAAATGCTCTCGAATTTTAAAAGTGTAATATCTTCAGTAATTGAATTTCAGTTTTGAATTTCAGTTAATTTTGAAAAATTTTTTCGATAGTCAATAGGGAAATTTTCTCGATTTTCTCTCTTAGTTTTTTCTATAGCTTCATTTAACGCTCGAAAATTCAAATTAATTAAAATCGGCTCGTTCTGGTTATTTTATATTTTTATATTTTATTATTTTATATTTAAATGTAAACCGGCAAACATAAAAGATATGTTATAAACGATACATGATAGCAGGAATTTTTTAACTCATATCTTACCGCCCTCACGGGCACCGGAAGTAGTCCTGTCCGCGGAATCGGATTGTAAAGGAATACGAGATAAAACTACACCTGTATCCTTACGGCTTGTGCGGCCGATTCGACCGACATTTCTTAGCGCCGTCTCTCTCTTTCTCTCTCTCTCTCTCGCTCACTTCCCTTCTTCCGTTTTTTTCTTTATTTAACTTCTTTACGAAGAACGCGATAAGACTTTTACGACCTGAAAATCATATAAAGATAGAGAGAGATCGAGTAAAATACTCTCCCGGTCTCCGTTCCTCTCTATATCTTTCTCTTTATCGTTTTCCCATTATTTTTCCGCATTAAGAAACTAATTATTATTATTACTAGGCAGTCGTTTCCTCTCAAACGCAAATAGCTCACGGGTCATATGAGTCAAGTAGGTTTTTTCACTGAAGAAAAACTTTATCTTTTCTTCAGAAGATGATCATAACATCAACCATTAATCAGAATCACGCGCGTGAGGAGAGAAAAAAATAAAAGCCTATAAATACTCATTTTGTGCGGAGTATTTTTTTCCAATTAGAATTGAACATTATATAATTCGAGCTAGAGAAAAAAACATTTAACTTTTAAAGTTAAAATTGAATAATTTTTTATTTTACATATTTACGTCTTTCATGTCATAAAAGCTTGGTTGAATTGAACTGCGGACGTAACGCGTCAGTGGATATAGTAACATCAAAGTCAAAGTTTATTACGAGGTAGCCCCACTTATGTGGTCGAGACGTGAGACTCAAGTGACGTAAGTGCTCCGGATTACCGAAAATTCCGTACCGCTTAATAAGGATTCGGCTCCGGATGTGGATTCCTACATTTCACTTCGTGGGAAAGGAGCAAGCGGGCAAGCCCGAGATCGTAAAACTTTGTCTCCCTTCGAACAAATATATACCGACTTATGTAAATCTGTCCTGTGCTCTCTCTCTCACCGCGGTCTCCTAAATCTTAATTCCCCGGCCCGAAAGAACGTGGTCTGGTCCAAATTGGAGAAGGCAGACCCGGAGGAACGAGGAAGAGCTCGAGATGCAAGATGCGGTAATTAGGCCGGTTTGGAAGTTACGTAATATACCGTATGTGCAAGACTGATGAAAAATGACTTTAGCAAGTAATTAAATTCTCATCTTACAACATATCCCCTTTTTCATACGACCGAAGATCACTTACTTCCATTTCTACCAATGTAGATTGGCTTTAATCTCGGATTAACTTTTTTCAATTTTTAAAACTAGAAAAACATAAAAAATAAGTTGAACCTAAACGAAATTAAAATTAATCTGCATTTATAGAAAGAAATATTTAGACTAGGAATCGCCTCGTTTAATTATTCGCTTGTTATTTTGTATAAATAATGTGACAAAGGTTCAAGAATATTCTGCTTGATCGTGAAATGAGTATACATAATGTATATAACATTCATTAGCTTCTTTGAGTTCCAATATCTTTTATTATTTTAACAAAATTGATAGAATTATATTTTGGAAAAGATAAGGAAGAAAAGCGTTATGCGTGTTAGGATTAAAAATATGGATTTGTGAAGATAACAAATTTAACGAGGGCGAGTCGAAATGTTTTCACATTTCTAATTATTCGTATTTCTAATCGTCATTGAGCAGTGAGGGAGCGAGTCAACGAGGGTGGATGGGGAAAGATGGTGCACGTGACGAAGCGTCAACCCAGGGTTTGGGAAGCTGGTGGGAGCTAATTACCGTGAGTCCACGGTCCACTGGCGCGGCACTTGTGTCGGCGCCTTTCAGCGTCCGGGGGAGGTCCTTCGTCGACGCCTGCGCCGAAATACAATTTTACACGGAAACGCGGAAGGGCTTTGCGAAGAACGCGACGGGAATAGAGGAAATTTCGCGCGAACCGTGGTCGATTAGGCGTGCAAAAGGGCATTGGGTCCTTAGGGACGGACCCTCTTTGAGACCCAACCGACAAGTGTAGACGAACCCTTCAATCGCTGAAGCCTTACGTAGAACAGCGAGAAGAAGCGTTTCTGCATCTCTGTCTTTTCAATAATTGTACAGGAGAAAAGGAAGATTCGTCTCGTAAATAAAATTAAACTAGAAAACAACGTTGTCACATTCGTTTAAAATAATGGAGATCAGTGAGCACAACGGGGTTTTATCTCGAGGCGACGTTGACATATTTGTTATCGGCAAATTAATCAATCTCTGGCATCGAATATGGTCGTACATGTACCTGGCGATCAAACGATACGAATTGAGAGAGCCGAGATCGCCAGATCGCGCCTAATTTTATGCCCTCCCCTTCCTCCCCCGTTTCGATTTGGCTAATTAACGACTCGGTGAATCGGCGGATCGGCGAGTGACCGAGAACCCGCTCGTTTTTTTCAGGATCGTGAATGGCTGTTGAGTCGCGAGATCAGGACCGTAGTTAGCGCGCCCGTGCCACAATAGGCGGGTTGTGCGGCCTGGTGAATGAACCGGTGTGCTCGGCCATCAATGGCGACCTGTCGTCGACTCTTGCTACATTAACTCCTTTACAAATCCGCCTGTTACAAATCCTCCCGCCTTTAACGAGGCCCTCTTAAACGCTTCGACACCTCGTCCCGTCGATGTCTGACATCGCTACGTAGGTTCGTCGCCACGTGCCCGACGACCCTTGGCTCGCGCCGCACCGTCCGGCCTCGCGAGAATTCGCGCATCGGTACCAACGCGGTACCAACGCGGATCGGCGAAAGTGCATTCGAAATCGAAGATCGAGATGATCGAAATTTAAATTAAGTCGGACGAGACGACTGGAGTCTAACACGTTAGTCGTCCTGATAACTGACATTATCCAAATTTTTTTAAACTCTTAGAATAATATTATGTCTGACATAAAATTTTGACACAGCTACATCACAATGTAAAACACAAATGTGACAAAATTTTTAAGAACACTTATATAAAAATGTCATTATTATTCGATGTGAAGTTTTGACAGGTGAACTTGCAGTGTCTCGAAAATCTTAATCCTGAAACGTAAGTAATAAGTCAATATCTCGACAACACTGACAATGAGAGAAAAATATAGTTACTTTTGGACTCAACCATAATTTTATAATATTTCTAACACGAAATATGATTAACTTAACTATATGCATCATTATGTTAACCATAATTATCATTAGAAATATTATAAAATTGTGGTTGGGTCCAAAAGTAACTATATTTTTCTTTCAGTAAAATTATACAATTTTTTGAGACATTGTCATATTCCTCAAATTTTGAAATTATAACTTTTTCGAGACATATTATTTTTCAAATTTCGGCACATTTTCTTCGGGACTTTGAATATCCATCGTTTGACATAACTACGTAAAGTAAAAGTGCGCTATCCATCAAAACGCCATGAGAAAATATATAGTCTTACTTAATATTTTAACGTTAAAATAATGCAAATTTTACATATGAGTAAAATATGCTAAGCAGACAACGCAATAAACGAGGAATTTTCGTAATTTCATAACACGTCGCGAAATTCCAAGAAACCATCTATCCGAGATGCGTATGGCCGAGGGACACCTGTATTTTCATCGAGTGGATACTTTGTAACGAAATGCGCATCGCTTAGCACCGGTGGATCAAATATTTACTCGTGATGCAGACGCGGGCTTGTCTCTTCTCGAGCTATATGATAAACTATTTGGATTATACATTCCTGCGTGCGCTCGGCGTTCACCAGCGTCTCGCGCGTGCCGTCGGTTTTTCAACTTCAACCATCAGCGAATTCAAGTGTCCATCATTCTGCCGTCGTTTCTGGCATCGCCTAATCTAACTAAACACATCTCGGATTTGATTTTAAAACGGGAGCGCGTCATGATTCGCGGTATACTTCGCCGAGTGGATCGGTTATCGTCGAAACTCGCACTCTCTAAAAGACTCTCTCAAAGATTCTCCTAGGAAATGTATACGTTCATTTAATTTGAAGAGACGTGTCCGGGAGTGAATCTGTAAAAATTGCGAAGAAAAGCTTTTACAGCGAGCGTACGTCGGGCGATACTAATAGTCGCGGTATCTCGCATCTAGACCCCGCTAGAATAGTCCGCTAGACTCGAGAAAAGGACGACGCGTCCGCGGCTCTTCCTCCTAATCCGCTACATCAACACAGACCCCCATCAATCCTCGTAATTATTCGCGTCGCGATTGTCCGACATCGCGGACAGAATTAGTCCGACAGAGATATCATCCCCAGGCGATTTCCACCTGTCCATCCGCCCGGGTGCCGCTGCTCCCCGGTGCGGCGCCGATCGTGCCCGCGTCTCTCTCTTTCTCTCTCTCTCTCTGGCGAAACTCCTCATCGTCGCGAAGACCGAGTCTCGAGACGCGCGCCGTAAATCACGGGCCCTGCACCCCTCCCGCGACGGTGATCTTTCAGATTTAATTCGGTACTAACATAATTAGTGCGGCGATGGCAGGGGCGCGCGTATGTATGTACGCCTCGTCTCGCTCCGCTCGCAGCACCTGCCGTGGCTCTCTCGCGAGTTTTCCCCTCCTCAGAGAAATATAGCTGAGGGATCGCTCGCGCGAGGAGAGACGATAGCTATATTTCTCCGCCTCGTCCCGACTCCGCTCTGCCGCCGTTGCCGCCGCTCTTTCTCCCCCACTGCTCGGGCACCACCCCTGCTTTCCGCTTTCTACTCTCGCGGAATATCGCCCGGATAAATCGGCGAGCGGCCAAATGGAGAAGAGAGCGATGCGGCCGGCGACGCGGGCTTTCAGCGCCAATTACCAGTTGCCTTCCCTCCCTAAATGACACGATAAAGACTGCAGCGACTGGGCGAAAAAGAAAAGAGGCGGCGAATGGACGCGCGCGTGCTATTTCGGATGACTGATACTTTTCCGTCTGCCAATTTTGATTTGCAGTTTGTTTCGTCGATGCCATCCGATATTGCGTCCGCGTCGCAAATGTTAATTATTTTTTAATATCTTGTTAATGTTCTTTTTATTTTTCTAACGTGTCTCTTCGAGAAACTGTGCCTTTTAATGGTTTTTTTTATAAAAAGAATAAATAATCTAGATTACGTAAATTAACAGTCAATTTTTCGTCAAGTGTTCGTCGATTTTAAAGCGCGATATTTCGTGTCTAACTAATCTATTCTTTATTGCTATCTATCTATTATTATTATACTATCATTATAACTATCTATTATTTATTGCCAATAATTTTGTCTTGCGTGTAATTGACCGAAGCTCTTCTCGAAATATAAACATTATTATGATTTAACTCTCTCTCTCTCTCACTATTTTCCAAGAATATTGCTTATTACATGAAGCTCTCTCTAAACTCTTTAATCTAAATTAAATTAAATTTTAAAAACTAAAAAATTTATGATATATTATGATTGTACGCCAATTATAAAATGCATACCTTGCAGTAACTTGCCCACAGCATCGTCCAAAGAATTATTGCTGCTATGCTCGTTGCTGGAAGAGCCGGCTTTACCCTCCAATGACGACAAGCCGTTGGTATTATGATGGGCTTCCATTTTTATTTAAACGCGACAGACACTCTCACTGACGGCGATCAATTGCCCACGATCACCAAAAACTGTATCTCTCATAGATGACGAAGGTTCCTCGAATTCAACAACATATTTCTCGAACGACAAAAATATCATTCAATCATCGGCAAATTAGATGGCAAATTTCGACGGGACGTAAAATGCATCTCTGTGGATATCTGTCGCAGATAAGCGGGATTCTCGGTAAGAGGTTTCCGGCGCAGGAAGAAAGAGCCTCGATAATTAATCGTGGGTTATCAGGGTGCGATTTGTCGGGTCGGAGAGGTCGCCGAATCTTCTTTATGACTACTTAGCCGACCCCGCGCGACCTTATCCGCAAGGAATATATATTTTTTTCCTTTATCCCGATTGATTAAACCGATTCCCGCGAACTCGTAGATCACTCAGAGATTCACTTCGTCTTATCGGCTCCAAGAAACGTTAGACGGAAATCGATGCGACGGACGCGACGGAGGCGCGCGACGCGCTGAGAAGAGAGAAGAGACGCACTCTCCTCCTCGGGGAATCTCCCTAGCTGCCAGCTCCTTATCTCTCGTCAATAGATCCTTTCTCGAGGATTCCGCGTCCTTCTCGGCATTCGAGTGATGCGAGACGGACTCAAGAGTCGTCGTGGGGCACGCTACTTGGAGGGATGCCACGTCGAGCGGGAGAAGATTCGTCCTGGCTGACCTCGAGATCATCGAGTCGCGCCATAGTTAAATCCACGGCGTCTCTTTATCGTACTCCGGTACGCTTCTCTCTCTCTCTCTCTCTCTCTCTCTCTCTCTCTCTCTCTCTCTCTCTCTCTTTATCGGGTTATCGGTGACGGGGAGGCAGTGTAAACTGAGACGCCGTGTCGTCCCTTATCCGATCTCTACCTCGCGACATCGAATGGATGGACGGACCCGAGATCGGGAGACGCGACGGCGCGGCGGTATACTGGCGAATCAGGTAAACTCCGATGGCCGACTGATCGGCCGAGAGGAGAGACGCGACGATGGACCCGATGGATTCAGGGAGGCGAAGGAAGCCGTCTGCACGGCTCAGCCGCACAGGTTGGTCCACGGATTGGAAGAGGCCGAGGCCGAGGCGAGACGAGACGAGCGCACGTCTGGCACACGCACCGAAACCGCCGGGCGGATGGCAGACCGTCCGCGGAGGCGGTTCCGTGGACCACCTACCTCTGGTGGGGGAGACACGTAGGATCTTCCTCCTTTCTCTTCTTCACCGGCCTTCGTCTTCCTCTCTTTCTCTTCGTCGTCGGTTCCTCGTGCCCGCATCGTCGGCCTCTCGCTCTCGCCCGCGTATCCTGCGGTGCGTATCCTGCGCACGTTTCTGCACCGCAATTCCTCGACAATCCCCGACGCTCCTCTCTCATATTTTCTCTCTCTCTCTCTCTCTCTCTCTCTCTCTCTCTCCGTGGAAAACTGTGAAATCCGAGAGTCCTGTGGGATCACGAAACCGCGCGCTTCATCATCGACCGATGGTTCTCTCTCCCTTTTTTTTCTATTTTACTAAATACGCAGAAAAGCAGCTTTTAGCGAGAATGCGCGAAAAGAATATTAATGGCAGATTCTTTCGGCGACTTAAAATAGATTTTTCTTAGCATAAATATTACTGATTTTTAATTAATGAATGAAAAGAACTATACTTCAGAGCACGAGATAGAAAACTATTCCTAAAATATTCGAAGGCGAGTTCAAGGAAATTTTATTGTGAACTTTATTTATATTTTTACAAAGAATTCTGGTTAAAAACGGACGAATCAGAAAATCTTGTAGGATTGATCAAATATTCTGATTATTATAATAGAACTCAATATTTTATAAGTTTATAAGATTCTTCTGATTCGTCCGTTTTTAATCAGAATTTTTTTCCAATGTATCGAGGGAAAGAGAGGAAGAAATATATTATGCTATTTATAAGAAAACGTTTCTTGGACTCCTTGTGTTATTGTATTGTAGTAATGTGGAATCTATAGATCCACAGATAATACGCATCCGGCTTACGATAGCCACTCTGCGATTTGTCCGCGACGAAGCGTCGACTAATTACCGTCCGTTTGTTGTCGCGAACGTGTGGATCGTACGTGAAAAGGTCGTTGGAAAGTGGACCGCTAGTTTATTGAACGTACGCGAATAAATGATTAATGATAAGGGCCCGTGAAAGAGAGAAGGAATTTTCACGCATATACCGAGCGTGACTGTTTTGTAGCGATTTCTTCAATCTTCATCTTGTACTATTTATTTGGAAAAAAAATCTCGCAGTCACCGACACGATTGTGTTCTCGCCTAAAACGGAGCGATTTTCCTAAATAATTCACCTTGATACATTTCCTTCAATGCGTTCCGTATGCAAACGCGCGAGAATAACGTCGCGTCGGGACGGAATGCGAAAAAAAGTGCACACGACAAAATAGAACAACGTGGCGTTCAGAGAAAGGGAAGAAGAGGGAAGAGAGAGTTAGAGAACATCGAGAGAGTCCTGAAGCAGTTCCCTCCACCGTCCGGCGGTCCCGAAAGGCGAGGCCTAATTATACAACGAATTTAATGAATGAGTGAGCTAGCAAATACAGTGGCTCATACAAACCATGGGCGTATATAAACCACGGTCAATGCCGTGTGGCGGCTTTTGTGGTGAGATCAAAGAGAGCATCTCTTGCTCTCGCACTTTGCGGGATTAACTCGCGCTACCACCGGCGCGTGAACGCACGCGAGTGCGCGACCCTCGAGTCCCTCGTGGATTAAAGATTACGACATTCCTGTCCGGATGCGCTCCACTACAGAGAGCATAAAGAGCGTCGTCTCAATCTGTTCCAATTTATCGTAATTGTGCGCGAAATGTGAATGGACTGTGTTGAAACGCGGACTGAACCGACACAGAAAAGTGACACGTTCAGCACTTCGATAAAGATTTACCTTTACCAGTTTGGTAAGGATAATAGATAATAATCGGGCAATTCATTTGTAAATTGACATCGGTAATAATCTTTTTAACTTTGTCGGGATATTTGGAGAATAAAGAATGTAAATTTATCTTTTACATCTTTGAGATTAACTGATGCAGCAGCTAATTGCAGCTGCAATTGCAATAAGGCTTGAAAATAATGATAATGTAACAATTTATTCCATGATAGATTCTGTTTGGTAGATAAATAAAAATATAATGAAAATGTGATGCATAAATATGAATTATATAATAAGTGATATATATAATTATTATATGTAAATACAATAATAGATACAATAATTATATATAAATGTAATAATTAATATAATTATACAATGAAGGCTAAAACTTTGCTTCCAATAATTCTTTTATAATTTACAGTTGTTATTTCCATGTCTAATAAAATTAGAATTAAATATAAAATTAATCTGAATTGAAATTGAAACATGGTACGAAGATTAGCACTCTTCGTCGATTTGTGCGCTCGTTTCGCAAGATACTCGTTCGTCCGCGCACCCTCCAAATGTCCGTCCGGGCGCGCGCTCGTATTATGCACCGGCAGCGGTGCGCCGGCAATGCAAATTTAGCCCGACGGGAACAATAATATTGATTTCACGAAGCCGGAATTTTGCTCTTGCCGAGATAAACATCCCGGCGCGCGAGCACGTGGCGTCAATATGCGCCTTTCCCCGGTGTACGTAAGCGAGAATTCGTTTCTCTCCTTCTCTCTCTCTCTCCTTTCTCTTTTTCTTTCTCTCTTTCGGAGTCGCTCCTGAAGCGAACCTCGGCGTTTCCCATCCGAGGAAACATTCGCACCCGCTTTGCATCCGTGTCTCTTTATTTCGAGGCGATTATTACATCTTCTTTGAATATCCGAAGTTGGCATTTGAATAAAGAATAGTATAAAATAAGAAGAAATCAAATGGTCTTTCTCTCTTTCTTTCTAGACAGTACAGCAATAAAAAGAATTTAATGTAAAAGAAAAAATTTAATAATTCAATCATTTACAAAATATAATACAAAGGTAGAATTTTTTGAAAATGAAAATCAAGCAAGAGAATAAATATAAAGGCAAAACTTGAACATTGCATTTTCTATGAAATAATAAAATAAAAAAATTCATTTGATTTTTCTTTATCCGAAATATTTGGAAAAATGTAGAATATCAGTTTTTGTTTTATGTATACATGTTTACCTAGAAATAACGGACACAATAAAAGATATCTATCTCTTAACTGCCAATCGAAAAGGATTTAAGAATATGACTTTCACTTTCGTGCTCTCGAAATGTGCCTTCGTACTTCTTAATCTCGATAAGTATTAATTATATGTATATCGTTATTAATCACGAATGCACGGGAATCGGGAACGGTGAGGAAGAGATCACCGTTGGAAAGCCCGACGGTGGAATCGAGGGGTACGTATCGAATACGCGGGCGGACTCACCCGCGCGCGGGTCGCCGCGATAAAATAATAATTCCAGCAATTCCTGGGGGTCGGGACGGCGTGCCGTCGGGCACTTGAAAGGATCCCGTGGGCGGGGAACGGGGGTCGGTGGAGCCGGGTACCCGACACATGTAGCCCCCCGGGTGGCGAGCACCGGCGACTCGCGCACGGACCCCCAACGGAGACACGAGCCTCGAGACATTCTGCGCCGTCATCATCGCGTCCCGGCAACGTCATTGCGTCGTACATGAGGCCGATAGCTACACGTGTACGAGTGTACGCGTGTCGGCAAACACGCGCGGATGTGCGCGACGGCGACTCGATTTTTCTCGGATCGCGGTTAAATCATTTTCGCAAGGACGGCGCAAGTCTCACGCCGGAATTGATTCGCGAAGAAGTGACGATTAAAGCGCTGCCTTTGACTTTAATGACAGATCTTGTCGCGAATTTAACTGAAGGGTCCAGCGCAGCTATCCCGTTAAGTTTTGGAGAAACAATTTTTAAAATTAAGAACGTTAAATTTTGATTAATTCTCTCGAGATCTTGGAAGACAATTAAATTACTGTTGCATGCTGATAATTTATTTGAAGACCGATTATTAATTTTAATGGTGATTTAATTTCTTTCTTTACACGCGGACGAGAAATTCGCTTTTCGACTTTATGAGAAATACAAAGATATAACGTAAGTTTCACTATGAGGAGTAGCAAACTTATCACCGATTATTTTGATTTGAAATGTATTCTATATATTATTTAAAATGCGAATAGCTCAAATATGCTTATTAAGACGACTCATAAATCAGATATTGGATAATCTTTCTAGCATCGCTAGGAACGTATTTTTCTTAGAAGATAAAATAATATAAAATAAATAAAAATCTCATCTCTCTTTGTTTATGAAAATTGACCGCATCTAGGAACGCAGCTTCATTCTTCTTATCCGCAAATCTTTCTCGTACTCGCTATGCTTAATTTTCATTGTGAAACTCAGCCGATTGCTATTGCTTTCTAATTAATTTGCTCGGAGTTCTCGGACTGACGCTTACGAAATCCTTAATTACAACCGACTTGATTAATGATTCGAGTTGCGTTCCAGAGACTGTTGCATAGCAATTCGCGTCGAGATTTATATATGCGTTTCAAGATACAAATGTAGTTGACAAATATTAAAGAAGATATCTCCATTATATCGTGCTGATTCATAAAAGTAATGTAATCGTTCAAAAGAATTTATATATTTGTAATGAATAATAGCGTAATTAATAAAACAGTTAATTATGTATAATAAATCATATTTTAAATGACTTTAACGATGGACATTTAAAGGACGACTTTATATTCTATTTTGCGAGAAATAAAAATAAATGAGTTAATTAATAATACTTATTTCGCTAATAAAAAAAGCAAAACGTCTATAAGAAATCTATAAATATTTGCAAAATTCATACAAAATGAAAAATTTTTCCGTCTCTGAGGTTTATTAAATTAATGACATCATAATTTAATCTTTCTATAAAAATACTGTTCGACAAAATTTGACTTTTTTTTTTTAACACAAGTGTGTATAGTCATTTGTAACATATTTTTTCCTGCTGAACACACAAATTATCCATTTAGTCCAAATTTAGTTATTTAGACTACACACGGAAGTAACATGTTTACGGTAATAGAATATGCATTACCAACACACAGCTATTATATTATTTAAGTCTAAAAGCACTTATTTTACACATAATGTAATATTAAGATAAAATAAAATGTCCACGAGTCCTTCATATATAGGTAAAAGAGCTATTTTTAAATTATTATATTTCGAAAAGAAAAATTTATCAATATCAATACGAAACAAAATGCATTTTAAAGCTAAAAGTCGATACTTTCGAATGGCATAAATAAAATTTAAAAAAAATTGTCGTACTGGTGCTATAACGTTATGAAAACCCTCAAATTCGTCATTTTTGGCTAATTTGTTGCCATTTTTCTCAAAATTGTGACGTGATAGCTAAATTTGGATAACAGATTCGTATTCAGCAGGCAAAAATACATTGAAAATGACTATTCACATTCATGTTATAAAAATGGTGTTGGACAGTGAAATTTACATATGAACGCTATCTCTCATCGTCCTTTTCCCTTTTGTGCTATCAATTGAAAAGAAGTCAATGTAAGAACGTAAAAAGCAAATCCATTTGCAAGATTTCGCAAGCAAGAAGCAATATTGAAAGTCCTCGCGAACTACGCATCTCGTCGAAGCTTTCGTTTCCTTGCCGAAACGTAAAGTGTCCGGTCGCCGCGAGGGTCGGTCGATGAGTGCAGCGTGCAATCGTGAATGCAACCGGTCTTGATGCGGCGCGTACTCTCCTCCACGCGACGTCATAATTGCAGCCGACCGCCGGACCAATCGACGGGACCACGTCGGAGGAACGGAGATGATCGCGAGCAGGAACGGCCGAGAGCTGAAGAGCTGCGGAACGATGGAAGGAGAGGGAAGAAGGGAGTGAAGAAGAGGGACGAGGCGAGAGATAGGTGGAGCGAGCAGAAACACGATTGGTCCCATCCTCCCGGAGGATATCGTAGCCATGGAAACTCTCTTGTCAGCAAAGAGCACCGAAATATAAATGGAATGACCGGCGATCTCTGACAGTCTGAAGGGGAAGGGAACGCGGTATTATGAGGAAGGGGAGATGATCTATCCGAGAACAGAAAGAGAGACCGAGACGAACAGAAAGAAAGAGAGAGAGAGAGAGAGAGAGAGAGACAAAACGCGATATTATTAACGTCTGATTGTCGGTCAGCGAGAGCAGTCTCTCGTGCGAAAAAAATGTCAGGATTGCAATAGGATGGTGCAACATTGTCGCAGGACCTTTCTTTGGAGACGGTGTGTTCGCATTCTTTGTCTCCATTCTTTCTCTCTTTGTCTCAATTCTTAACGACGTATCATAAATACAATTGTGGGCTTGAAAAAAAAAAAAATTCAACACTTCGTATTAAATAAAAAAATGTTGGAGGAAAAGTTTGAAGAAGTACATACGTATTAATGGAACTTGTATTAGAGAATTAAGTCGACGCCGAGAAAAAGATGATTAAGTGCTTAACGCACTATCAAGTGTAATTTGGTACTCGAGACTCTATACTCGCAATAATAATTTTATGTATTTCGTTTGAATCACGTATATTTTCTCACTAATCAATTTTTATTATATACTCGCGCATGGAAGAGCTATTTTTTTATTGACACTTGAGAACAAATTTCTTTTTTGATAAGCAGGTTTTCAGAAGCCTTTCGTTAATTAATTAATTATAGCAGTTACTATTAATTAAAAGCGAACTCAGTCTCCTTATCACAATGATCAATCGTGTCGGAATATACAATGAAAGAATTACGACTGCGGTCCTTGCCGCTGTGGTAAAGCTCGTTTACGCTTTCGCTCGTACGTTGATTATGATAACGTACGTGGAATCTTTCAATTGACGGTGTATTACAATACGAAGAAGCAACAAAAAATATAACGGCCTCGCGGGTGCCGCCTTATTTGGCCGCGTTCCTCGTCGAGACGACGACGAGGCCGGCCGGAGCACGAGAGTCGCGAGATACGCGCGGAGCGAGTGTCTCCGCGCCCTCTTCTCGTCTCGCTTCCACCCGCGAGATATCCCGGCCACTTCCACCGCCGCCACCGCCGCCGCCGTCGTCTCCCTCCCGGTGCACGCGACCGCCGGGACTTTACGGAGCAACAAGTGTTACCCAGCGCGCTGCCTTCGCCCCGCCCCCAAAAGCGAGCCAGCCGAGCCGAGCTGAACGATGTCAGGCCTCGTGGTGGAAACTGCCCCGAGGCGATGCAACCACCTCACTCGAGCGCCGATCGCGCAACAAGCGACCCGCCGGAACCCCGAGAGCCCGAAACAACTCGGCGCGAGTTGCCGCGAGTAATGCGTGCCGGCGCGAGCGGAGATTCCGGAGTTCGCAGTGTCGTTGTATGTGAAACTGTTCGAGCCGGCCCGCTACGCGGAGGACCGAGAGGTGCGAAGTCGTCGTAGGCACGCGTAGAGACGGCTGGTGCGATAGAGTTAACGGTTCCCGCTACGATCGAACGAGCGGATTCACATCGAGAGTCATCGTGGATTCCTCAAGCGCTTCTGGACAATTCCGCTTCTGATCTCATGACGTGACGCGATACTTGGACGTTGCTCCTTTCGAAGGACAGACGATAAAACTGTAATGATGCAAGAATTTCAACGTCAGTGATATCTGTCTACCGGGACACGTGTTATCCAGCTGAGCGAGTTGAGGATTCGCTGGCGTTCGCGGCGGAGAAGCCGAAGGGCAATGATCCGCGGGGAAGGATAAGAGGACCATCGAGAGCCATCGAGGAAAACTGTCGATTTCACGCTCCGATCTCGCCTTCTCGGGAAGGAAACTGAGGCTCCGAGAGACGGACAAAGAGGAGCGGCGTAGATAAGAGGCGGTGGAGTTCGGCGAACTGCGACGAGCAAAAAGCCAACTGACGCTGATAGAAGAAGACTCTGTACGGAGTGAGGCGTGCGCGCGCGAGCGCGCGAGATACGCGCTATCGCGAGTCGATCGGGCGAACGAAATTGATTACAAACGTGACAAAAGTTCAGCGAGATCGAGAAACGTTCGAAAGTCCGCGAGGGGCGGGAAGGAACCGAGGCAGAGAAACCGGCGAGCAGCTGGCGGAACTTATCGTCGACCGTGCGGCGAATCGCGGGGAAAGCGGAAGCGGCGCGCTCGCCGCGATGATAAGGCGATAACGAGAGCGGTGGCGAGATATCGCGGCGATGACAAATTGATCGATTTACTCCTCGCCGCGGCTGAGACGAGATGAGACGTACTGTCCGCGCGTGTCGCGCGCGATAAATCGGCTGGACTGATCGTGTGCGATCGCACGGCACCCCCGGACTCCGGGCCTCGCGGCATCCGCGTTGTTCGCGCGACCTACGCGACGAAGGGGATGAAGATGAATGACGTCAAGCCGGAGAGCAGCGGCGCGTCGATTTCGCCGGCGGGCGGAAACAATAATAATAACAACAACAATAACAATAGCATCAACGGCAAAGCGTCGACGACGGCCGCCGTCGCTGCCGCGGCCGCCGCGGCGACGGTGGCCGCCAACGGCGGCGAGGGGATCAGCGCCGCCGTCGCCAAGGTTCTCCAAGGGTACGACTGGACCCTGGTACCTGTTGCTACCAAGTAAGTGTATCGCAGATTCGTGTTTTTAACCCCTGAACTGCCGTCGTTTCATTCGAGCGATGGAAAGAATTCGAAAAATCGCCCGCGCTCTTTGGCACAGGAAACCTTACGTTAGACGCGCTAATTTTAACTCTAGGCTAGTCGCGCCAATTTTACAATTAGCCACAAATTTGGTCGTCGTCTGCAACCGTGAATTATTTTCATTTTTGTGTATTAGGGCAAATTTTGATATTTTTATTAAAATGATTTATGAAACATGTTGTTAATCATCCTTCATCCTTTTCTTCTTCTTTTTTTCTTCTGTACTTAGCGATTTTAATTTATATTTATGCATATGTTTATTATACCATAATAGTTATTCCACTTCAAATATGTGTGGTTTAATTGTGCGCGACTAACGTAGAATTAAGTTGCAAATTTCTTTAGTCATATTTTAAACATTCTTTTGCTGGAACATTTAAAGAAGATAATAGAAAGAGATCTTTGCCGTCATGAAAAAATTCAGCGAAAGGAACTAAAAAACAAAAAAATTAATATGTTCGACGTTTGCACAAAGTTACTTCATCATGTGACGAATGAAATATCCTAGATGCTTTTCTCACTACATTTTATTTCGATACTTTATATTTCTTCTGTTTGGAGCAGAAAGATTAATGAATCGCTGAAATAGAAGACGCTTCCGAGAGATTTTTTTTTCTTCTTCTCTACCTTCCTCGGCCGTCGATGTTTTCGCGAAGCGTTTTAATCATCGCAAGTCGTATTAGCGACGCGTTAACATAGACACGCACGCATGCGGTTGTGTTATTGAGCCTCGCGAGCTTAACTCGCGCGGGGAGAGAAAAAGGAGGGAGGGAAAAACCGAAGGAGTGAAAGAAGGAGAAGGAATGATACGACGGAGCTGTCGTGGGACGGGGGGAGTAGAAGAGGGCGAGGAAGCGCGACGCGGCTTTAAAAATACGTAACGCTAACTCAATTATGACGCACTCGTTTCCCCGGCCTGGGAAACGCGCGTCTCGCGGAAAAATGTCCTCGGCCGCCAATTAACGCAAATTGGCTAATTAATGCCCGATCGCCGCGTCCCGTCGGCTCTTGTCGATCGTGGGAAGCCAGACAATTTTAAAATAGCTGATAACGATTCGAAAAAAAAAGAAAAAAGAAAACGCAAAGAGAGAAAATGAAACGCTATTTCTTTACGCACTTTAGAACCAGTCATCGAGCGGTGTCCTCGGTGCATCGCTTGACGCTCGACGCCGATGAAAAATCATTAGATCGTCGGCGAACTCGATAAAATCGCGACCTCGATACGCGGAAAATTGTGCAACGTGCCTTCCGATCCGCCGCCGTAATGGCTGCCAATGCCGCGATTTGGTATTTCTAGTTGCGACGATCGCTTTTGCAAAGAGAGAACAGGAGAATCTATCGGGAAGATTAAAAAAAAATATCTGTGTGAAAAATATCTTATCGAAGCGTTTACAGAGACTTACGTTGCGACAGATGTGGGAATTACGTTTAGCTGTAATTGTATCGCGTAACACTGTGACCAGTACCTGCAATTTGCGATAATTGAGATAATAAAATTTTGTACCTAGAAAATAAAAAATACAAATACATCGCTATATAATGTATGTAAAGTTTCGAAAACGACTTTAAAGCTGCAATTAACGAAAAGACATTTAATTTAGTGGTATTCATGCTGAAGCAACACACATTTTTAAAACGCGTTAGAAACTTTAAAACTTTCTAAAAAGAATTCTATTAAATGATATCGAGAAATTTCAGATTTGCTTATGACTTCACATCTCGACGTCGTTAAATGCATCTAAAAGAATGTCCGGAGGATCGCGGTTGTCGCGTGCGTCTAAGATAAGACGTCGAAAAAATTCAACGGAATGATGCGAGGAGGAGCGATTACGCGCTTAGGTACGCGGTTAGATCATAGAAGAGAACGACGGAAATCACGGAGTGTATCGTTACGCGCTCTTATCGCTAACCCTCAATTACAGGGTTATCTCGAGAGGGGGGGGGGTTTTAGACGCAGGGGGTGCGGTGTTTATTCCCGACGATAGAGCCCGATAAAATCGACCGGTTTTTTAATTCCCATGGATTTCCGTGAGAGTGTATCGTGTCTCGCAGAAACTACAATTCCTATCAATACAATGTATCAAACATTAATTGATAATTGTTAACGATGCAAAAAATGACAACATGAAAATTGTATTCATCAAGATGCAGGATAGAGTTATCGAGCTGACGCGTTAGCAAAAGTTTCTTCTTCTTTTAATCGTCCGCACGATATCGTTCTCGTATTCTCGCTGCCTGCAAGGCAGCGCCGTTTTTGCACGGTACCACGCCTACGTCGCGAACGCCGAGTCGCACGCATCGCGCGTCTTTTTTCTTCTTCCTCTTTTTTTTTCGCGTTTATTCAGGTAAAGCGCGTCGTGTGTGCCGCGCGCTCGCGTCGAGGAGCGCCGTGAAAACCCTCGTTAGTGAGCCCACGCTAATTACCAACGGCTCCGCGGGTTTACACACGGATTTAACGCCCCTCTCATTTCAAAGAGGCCGAAATGTACCGCGGGGACCGCTTTCGAATCCTTGAGACGCGCGCCGGAGTCCTTTTCACCCGCGTTACGCGCGTTCGCCACGCTTATCCCCGTGTAATCCCCGCGCTTGTAGGTCCGATTACACCCCTACCGGGCTACCGCGGCACAACGCTGTCCCTTCGGGCTCCGTTTCCCTCGGCCGCAGTCCTCCCTTTCATCCCGTCTGCATCGGGAATCGATCACAACAAACACACTCTCGATAACGCAATAAATATACATGATTTATATACGCACACATCTGATATCATTTACGTACCGTCAGTTGTATCTGATTCATATCTTCGTATCTTAACCCGATTGCTTCGACATTATTTAAGAACGCATAATATAAGCGCTGACCGTCTCTTTATCCCACCTAAACGATTCCCGCCAGAAAATAATCCCGTATACCGTATGCCGACCGTTCTTCGCACCTCACGGCCGTCCTCGCTCGGGCGGCCCAAGCGCGAGTCCTTAAAGAATCCTCGATTAAGGGTAAAAAGAAAAACAGGGCGGGAGGGAGAGAGGCCAGCCCAGGATATCTCTCCTGGCGCGGCAATCACGTCAATCACGTCGATCCCTGGCTCTGGACGGGGCAAAAGTTTTATGAAGTCATCTTCTCGGAAAGAAAGGGATACGTCCATTCCTACCCGTCACACGTCGGCAGCCACGGTGTTATTTTAAGGCCGGTTTTAAACGCTCCGCGCCGCTCGCCAGGATGACCCGGGGGTAGCCCGCGCGGAGAACCCGATACGGATACGTATGTGTGCGTGTGTATGTATATACCGTGCCGTCGCCTCTGGTTATTTTCTTCTGCAAGTCACCAGATTATCCGCCAGAATAGTCGACCGGGTAGGTAGATAGAGACAGAAAGAGAGAGAGAAAGAGAGAGACAGAATTCTTTTCACTGTTGAATTTAGCTTTTATTTCTACTGAACAATATGAAAACTCTTATTATTAACATATTTTTCAAGACGTAAGATTTCAGCATTTACTCGGTTTTGTAAAAATTTGAAAGATCATTTGATAAAAATTTATATTTTAATAATATTTTTATATTTGTATTGCAAGAAAATTTAACCGGAAAAATTAATCGGAAGCAATAAAACACCGAGCATGTTAAATAAATAAGAATACAATTACGGTGTTAAAACTACATTGCATAAGAATATTACGAACTATGTGGTGGATTGAATCAATCACGGTTCAAAGCACGATGGTCTTGATGACTAAATAAAAGATTTGTTGCAGGCAAATATTGAAGAGAAATCTCTTTAATACATTTAAAATCTTGCGTTTGTACGCGTAAATTTGTATAGAGGTGTATCGTTTCCAATGAAGATAATGTCTTCGAATTGCAGGGGCTCCGGCGACAAAAGGGCGGCCCACGTCAAGAGGCCCATGAACGCGTTTATGGTATGGGCCCAGGCAGCGAGGCGAAAACTGGCCGATCAGTATCCTCAGCTCCACAACGCCGAGCTGTCGAAAACACTAGGAAAGTTATGGCGGTGAGTGTCGTACGTTCTTTGTGTTCGCGTCAATATTTTGAACCGTCAGGCGGAACGGTAGCGATAAATCAGTAACGTGACAAATCCTAGGAGAGGCATGGCACGGTGGTTCAATTATTCTTGATTAGCGCAAAGTCTAACAAGGGAAGGGTCTCTATGGAGTCAATGATAAAACTAGATACAAATAAAAGGGCGTGAAAGATAATATAAATGCCATGGTAGAAATTTGAAACTAAGAGATTTTTGAGAAATAACCAAAAATCTATTAAATTGTATATAGATAATACAAAGGAAGGCAGTTTATTGAATCGGACACCGATGAAAAATATCAAAATACAAGATAAATATAATTCCATGACAGAATAAATGTATATGGATGTATGTACAGTTCTTTTGTTTATTTCTCGGAAACTTATAGCTTTCGAGCAAACCACAAACTACCACTTATATTATCTTTCATATCCTTTCCTTTGAATTTACTCTCATTGTCCGATTGTCTGATTCCATTGGCAGGATAGAAAATCTTTTCTTGTTAGATGTTGTTTACAATTTGCGTTACAATCTATATACTTCACGATTAAAGTATATTGAGTTTAAATTCTATCATTATATTTTTTTCTGAAATTATTTGTGCAATAAAGCAGCTCTATTTTATTCCTCTTTTTCATTGTCTTTATTAAAATTATTTGGCTCGAAATCTAACAAACTTTTGTTTCAAATATAAATTTTTGCTTCAATTTTTGCTCGATTCAGTTTTATTTCGATTGTGTAGAAGTCGCGTAGTTGAGAATTAAATGTAAATGCGCATTCTCGAACGTTCAGTCGACGAATAAAGTTTCAGCGGCCGCCCTGCGCGGCGGAAAGACACTGTTTCGATAAAATTAATCGGCACCACGTGTCTTCAATCGGATGCCTCTCCGTTCTCCCGATCTGATAAGCCCGATTCTCTCACAGATGCGAGCTCGCCAGGCGGTGGCCAGCCATGCAAGAGAATCGCGCTCGCTGATCTTCGTTCGCGCTCGTCTCGTTCGAAGAAAATCGGACCAAAAGCACGGAAATGTGCTGTTGATCGTTTCAACCGTTTATTCGAGGCCACCTGTGCGTCTATCGCCGAGTTTTAAGCCCGCGCATTAAATTCGCGCGAAAAAATAAGATAAAACCGACAAGCAATTGTAATTTAATTATGTCAATATATTGATTTATAACAAGAAATCAAAATTCTTCAATGACTAATTTTGTTATGCTCTGTTAAAAACTTTGAAGAACTTCTTCCCTTTTATGTATCTCTACACTGAGAGAAAAATATAGTTACTTTTGGCTTCAACCACAATTTCATAATATTTCTAACGATAATTATGGTTACCATAATGATGCATATAGTTAAGTTAATCTGCATCATTATGTATAATAAAATTATGGTTAAGGTCAAAAGTAACTATATTTTTCTCACAGTGTAGTAAAGATACGACGGTTCTATGCTGCGAATTATACTTTCCTTACTATCGTGACTTCATAGAAATTACCAATCTCTCTTTCATAGTTGATATAGGAAATCAGTCATCAAAAAAAGGATAAAGATAATGCTTTAACTGTTTTGGAATCGTGCTCGATTTCACTTGCGTAAGACACATCGCGTGCGATTTCGATCAAAATCGCTGGGCCGGAAAGAGCTAATATCGTCCAGCGAAGATTGCGCGACGAAAGTTCAGAGTCACTGCGTTCCAATTCCCGCGACCACTTGTTCCTACGTAACCCGTTCTATTTTTACGAATTCGCGAATGTTTCTTCTTTTTTTTACG
The DNA here is from genome assembly GCA_928718305.1 of Tetramorium bicarinatum. Taxonomy (NCBI): domain Eukaryota; kingdom Metazoa; phylum Arthropoda; class Insecta; order Hymenoptera; family Formicidae; genus Tetramorium; species Tetramorium bicarinatum. The sequence goes on from OV788321.1 coordinate 20,687,212, forward strand.
TTACTTTTGGAGTCAGCGGCATATATATGTGGATTAAACATACCCGTACCACGTGGCGCCTAGGCTGCACGTGGTACAAATGTTCCTGCTTCTCGAGAACCGTGAACTCGGGTCGCACATGTAACAGCGGAGAACACACTTCGTGTGATGTGTCTCGGCGACCCTCTCTTTGTACCAGATACGAATCCTTAACACTCGTAACACTTCCCCGTTGTGACATAATTTCGTATCGCTCTTAGAAAATCCTTCGTCTTCTCAAAATAAATTTAAATGTCTTTTCCTATCGTCGAATAAAAAGAAGACAGAAATCAAGAAGATAAAATACATTTGGAGTAAATAAAATATACATTGAAAAAAAATTCTGGTTAAAAACGAATCAGAAAATCTTATAGGATTAATCACAAAATTCTATTATAAGTTATAAAGTATTGAGTTCTATTATAATAACCAGAATATTTGATCAATCCTGTAAGATTTTTCTGATTCGTCCGTTTTTAATCAGAATTTTTTTTCAGTGTATGCGTAACGCAATTTCTGATACACCCTGTATACGCGGGCTCCGGGATGACTCGTGGACGATTCCGTTTCCTGGTTGGGACTAACGAGGTGCCCCAGTGGGCCATATAAACGATCATCAGAGGACGCGCCGACAAGGACCCCCGTCGCGAATCATTTAATAACACCGGCCGCGATCGCGATCGCTCGCCAAAGATCGACGATCGATACCCCGACGATTGTCACGGCGGAACTTTCGCCGAAAGATAAGACGCCGCTTGGCATTAAAGATCAATCGATTTTTTTTCTAACGCCGTATTGGGGCTCATTAGCTATCTATTGGTTTGTAACGCGTGTCGATTGAATCAAGTGATGTTCACCATCTTCGCATGCGAGCCGTTATTCATCTAAGCGAGTACGACTAGGCTTTGCATGGAGAAGGATTATACGTCGGAGACAGATCTGAAAGGTCAAACACCAAAATTGGTATGATACTCCGATTGCTTGTACATTTCGAAAGAAACAAAAATCGTCCTTGAGTTGTTACGTTGACCTACGGTTTTCGGCTCTTAAAAAGTCATTATTTAGCACCTTTTCGGGATGGACCTAGTGGCAATTAACACATTCTTGTCCGAGAACGCGAGATGTATTTTCGTGACTGTGCCAAGGCTCCGTAAGTACGCGCGAATGAACTAGCCAAATCGTCTTTTGAGCAATCTCGCGTCGCGCGAGTAAAGAATCGAATTTGCGCGATCGATTCGCCGATTGAGAGACGTCGCCGTGCGCCACTCTGACATTTCGTTTCGCCTTCGCGCAGAAACAAATGATACAGTCATCTTCGGTAATGAACACAGTGCTAGAGCGATCGCGCTACGCGGTCGGAGTTGCCTGCCGACCGATGAGACCGATAAAACGGTGAAGCTCAACGTGAAGATCGTGCTTGCGACGATCAGTGCACGTACAGATCGCAACGTCGATGGCGCGGTCGTTCACGAAATGACAAGTGGATAAAGGAGACATCGTTACACTTGAATTATAATGATGTTTGCGACCTTATGCACATGCAACGGGAAAAAGATATATACAGATAATGAAGACATAAAAACGTAGAGAAATATAAAGTCGAAAACATACGAGATAACAATTTGTAATCTCCAGAGAGTGAAGCGATATTACACTGTTAAACTCGTAGTGTCAAATTATAGTCAATTTGAGTCATTTTTAACTATTCCATGGATCGTCACTGCTCCTACTCAATGTAAGCTTCACCGTTTTATCGGTCTCATCGGTCGGCAGGCAACTCCTATTCATTAATTTTGACTAAAAGGAAGGTAAAATTTTAATCAACATAGAAGTTAAATTAGATAAATTAACAACATATTGAGCAAGGCTTACATTAATTTTATCTCCTTGTTTTAGTCAAATTAACGGAATATTGAGTAGGAGCAGTGTCAACCCATAGGAGTTTACAATGTACATGACGGTATAATTCGCAAAATTTTATAATTCACACAACAGTTAGAAAGATATGACGAGAATCTAAAACTGCGCTATAAAGTGATAAAGATTCTTGCCCCTTTGACGCAAGAACCTTAATCGCGACTACGTTAGTCGATTCTCGCGGACTTGGACGCCGACTTGTCTCACGCCAATTCCGATAAGAGGGCCAGGTGCCTGGAGATAAATCTTTTTCTCGCCTTCTGTCCTTCTCTCCTTCGTCGTCTCGAAACGTATCGCCATTCGGATACTCCAAACGCGATGTGTTTGTCGACAAAAGGAAAACAGATATCCCCCCGGTTCATCCTTGGCGCGTGCTCGCAGCTGCCGGCCGGTTCCTGTCGGAGATAAAGGGGGCCCCCGGGGGACCACAATAGGCGCCTTGTGTCCGTCAGGTGAATTTTTCCGAACCCGCCGCTCTCCGCACCCCCGGGCCCGTCTGCAAATAGCGCGTGACGAGAACAGGTAAATCCGCCTTATCTCCCGGAAGGAACGATTCCTCCACACGTCGGACGTCCCTCGCGAACGCGATAGCTATTATTTTCTTCTCTCGCGGTAGCCGCTATCGGTTCGAAATAAATGCACAAATTGCTTTATTATGTTTGTGAAAATTATTCATAGTACTCCTCGCCTCTTTATGAAGTTACCATTAGTCACGTTTCTTTAATATTCCAACATTATACGTTTTGTCAAGTGATTATCGCCGCTTTAGTAGCTGATTCAAGGAACGCTTCGAGAAAGCCGACCGATTTCGCGATTTGTTTACGGTTACTAGGAGTGACAGGCGTGATAATTGAATTAGAATCCCGCGATGAGGACTCATCGAGATTGAGCTCGCGCGACCTTCGGCCGTGTGAATTTCTCTCCTCCTTCTCTCTTACGGGATAACATCTGATACGTATGTACAAGTAACCTCGTAGAGATACTTATTGGCGAGAGGCAGATCTAAATTGACTGACTCTGCATTGCATCTGGCGAAGAAAAAAGAGGCTGCGACGGCTGCGCTATCGTCGGCACCCACTAGCTGAAAAAAAAGCTCGTGGCAAGTCCATTGACCAGATGGATTTTCTCTCTCCGCCTGTCTATCGCTCTCTCTCTCTTTCTCTCTCTCTCTCTCTCTCTTTCTCCCTCCTTTCTGTCGGTGACAAAACACTGTCGGTTAAACTTGAGATACGTGCCTTCAACGTGTGTCAACCCGTTCGAGAGCTTAGCTCCTGTCGTGGGATTTAAATCCCGTGCTTGCGAATACTCCAGATGACGTATTACCAGCTTCCTCAAACGATTCTCATGACAACTTTTACTTTACTCTGCACTTTGCCTAATGTATATTAATTAAAGAAACATACACTGAAAAAAATTCTGATTGAAACGGATGAATCAGAAAAATCTTGTAGAATTGATCAAATATTTTGGTTATTATAATAAGAATTTCGATTATTATAAGTTATAAAGTATTAAGTTCTGTTATATTAACAAAAATTTCTATTATAATAATTCTATTGTAATAATGTTGACAATTCAACGACGACATACGAAAAGAATGAACGTGAAAGAGACGTCAAGTTCAAAAGAAGCGGTCATCGATGACCTGAATCGGAAATTATGTTGTAGATGAGAGAAAGCGCGACGGACCTGAGGTCATGCTGTATCGTGCAGAATGAGTTTATTATTAATGCAGGATGTTTAAAGAGAAGGAACGTGAATCGCACTCAGGTGGTATGGACCATCGTGGGCATGAATCATCGCAGCACGACGGAAATCCTCGAAATCTCTCGGACGTTCTGTATTACACCGGAAAACCTTATCGGCCACGAGGTTTACGAGCCCAGTGGGAATATAAACACAAAGAGCATTTAAGGACCGTAATCGTGCACCGAACCCCGCGCGCCCGTCATGCCGCTCTGCGAGGCGGACTAAGTTGTGCGCGCCTTCGAGCGCCTTAACGCGTCCAGAAACACTAACCAGACCCCCCATTTCGACTCTTCGAGAGTATATATCAGACGCCGATGGAAACGCTCTCGTCCCGAGGCTCTTCTGATGCCGGGTAGCAAGAGACGCCCGGTCACGAACGGCGCGAGGAGAGATGGTCGCTCGTTTGTATATACGCGCGATGCGCGAGCGAGCGAGACGTGAATCACGTCGAGCCGACGACAGATTTCACGACCGAGAATTACTTCGTGATGTAGGTCTTAAAATTATAACAAATCAGAATTTTCATGCGGAAAACTATAAACGTTGAGCGTATATACATTGAAAAAGAATTCTGGTTAAAAAACGGACGAATCAGAAACTCTTGTAGAATTGATCAAATATTCTGGTTATTATAATAAAAATTCTGGTTACTCAATAGAACTCAATATTTTACAACTTATGATAACCAGAATTCCTATTATAATAACCAGAATATTTGATCCTACAAGATTTTTCTGATTCGTCCGTTTTCAATCAGAATTTTTTTCGATGTAGTTTAAAAGATATCGCGAACAATATGTGACAGTTATGTTCTGTCCAGAATATAATTTAAATTTTTTTATACTAATTATGTACAGGCTTTTGTCCGACAACGACAAGAAACCCTTCATCGAAGAAGCGGATCGTCTGCGCGTTATTCACAAGCGCGAGCATCCCGATTACAAGTACCAACCCCGACGTCGGAAGCAGAACGGCCCGTCTTCCGGCCGCGAGACTTCGCCCACGAGGAGCCAGAGCAACGTGACGTTCAGCGTTACCAGATCGTTGAAGCAGGAGGACATGAGTCCTAGAGGCGTTCAAGGACCCAATTCGCCGCAGAGTGGCGTGAGCTCTTCGCCACCCACAACACCCAGTCAGGGCCTTTCACCGCCAACACCCCCTACGACACCCAGGGGACAGCACTACATCAATCAGGTACTCAACGCGTCTCTTGCGATCGCTTTTTGCTCCGAAAGCTTCTGATTTTTATGAGAAATCAATATGAGAAGTAATGAGATAATTATAATAATCGATTGTTTGCAAGAACGTTTGCAAAACTAACAGTAATAATAATTCAAGCAATAATTGTCTTTAATCTTCACTTTATGATCGTTATATTTAATTGAGAAAAACCTCTTCAGTCTAAATTATTTCTCGCAAATAAATGAAGATGAAGTATTTTGTCCTCAATTTTATTTAATTGACTTTAATCAACGTTAACATGAATCAAAGAATTTTTATTACTTGGAAGAATTTATAGAATATTCAAAATATAATTTGCCGATTGTAATCACGTATAGATTCGAATGCTTGAAAAATTATATCAAGTATCTAATTCGATACAGGATCACAAAAGATTAATTCTTCGACTTCTCATAAATCCTACAATTATTCAAAACCATTTCGCGCGCACACGAACCGTTTGCATCCCCGGTCAATCGTTCTAATCGTTGACGTTCCGCGAAATGAAGACATTTGATTCGCAGAGCAATCAGCTTCCGCAGAACAACACGGTTTACTACCAAGAGTTAGTCAGCGGCACGGCGTCGAGTGAGTCTCCACATCAGCAACCGGCGGTCGATCTTCGGTACATCGAGGTCGGAGACGGCCTCTCCGGCGAGGAGAATCAGTTGAACGGCCTCGGCACTTTGGGCGGACTCGGCACTTTGGGCGGCCTGAATCTCCCGGTAAACTTCCAGGAGTGCGAGGTGGAGAGCAACGAGCTCGACCAATACTTACCGCCCCAGACCACGCCGATACATCAGTACCCGCCCGTGCAAGTCACCACCGCCTCGCAATGGTTACTCAACAGGTAGATAGATCATCGTAATTCGTTGTTGCACAATAACTTTAAATCAAAGAGTGCACCCTAAAAAAAAACACGTAAAATTAATCTGAAAGGTTTGTTTGCGCTTAAAATAGAAAACACCATGCCATGTAATATCGAAAGATGCTCAAATCTTTCATTGTTATACACATAATTGCTATTTTTATTTATAATTTTACTCATCTTTTCTTCTAAGAATTCAACTCAATTATATTATTTGATGCAAATTATATTGTTTATTAATGTCGGACGATAATTATAAGAGGCTCGCCATGAAATGGATCGGTAGATTTTTCAAAATGTCTACCGTTTTTTCTTTGTGCACGATTTACGGGACATTCGGACACTTTCCTTCGCTTCCAGATATGAGGAGGAGATGGAGAGACCGATCAAGCGCCACTGTTCGGAGCAGGCGATCGCGGAGGTGTCGTCATGGGAAGACAGGGCTCAGGAGATGGTCAGGTACCACGAGCTGCAGCCTCCCCTTCCGCCGGTCCAGTACATATCCGCCCATAACGCGCACCATTCGCACGCGAGTACGCAGATGGGCCATCCGCACGTGTCCACGCCCTATGCGCAATACGCACATCGCTACGTGTCTGGCATCGAGACGTGGCCGAATTACATGTAGACCAAAGTGAGGTAAACGTGCCCAATATTTTCCGTTTCGCCGAAAAGCATGTCGTATTGCATTGTCGAATTGTCCGATTTTGATGTATCTATATAAGCGAACAAAGAAAATTAGATTGTCCCGGATTTGCCGCGAAATATTCGAGGAATACATTTTCGGAATCTGATTTCGAGTCGTGAAAAGATATCATTGTCTAGCTCTTAAATTTTCGCTATTAAATGGTCTCCACATGGTCAAAGTTGAATTATTGAAATTCCTGAAACAATTTAAAAATCGAAGACTTGTGTATTTCGCAATATTTGCAATTCATTCACGATCTTATGTTTAATTATAAAATCAGATCTAGAAAATTTTTGTTAAGGAAAAGTCAGTTGAAAAATTGTCCTTGAAAACTTTGTCTACAAAGTATTTTTTTATAGATCCGGGATACCCTGTAGATAACGACGCTGATAAAGCTATGCGTAAAACGCGTCGCGTAAAGTAAAAAGGGTAAAATAAAGATTATTTTATCACATCGACTATTTTGTTACATCAATCCAAATCGTTGCAAATGTATAAATGAAAATGATTGTAAAATGCAAATGATTGTATAAATGAATTGTGATCGGATCAATCCCCGTAGTGTTTTCGGGCATACAGAACCTTAGAGATAGCCAAATACAATTAACGATTAACTACAAAGATTCACTCTATTAATAGTTATATGCGCGACTTTACTCGCGAATTGTATGCTGGATATGCGGTTAAACGCGAGCATCGTGTGATAAAGTTTGTAATTAGCGTAATGCAGATATGTCGGATTTCCCCACTTGTGTCGATTTCAGATCGACGTCCCTCTCTTAAAAAAGGATACCGTAGAAATCCTCAGAAAAGGATGCTGATATCATCTCTGATGATGGCATTTCGAATTTGAAAAAAAAAGAGAGATAAGGAAGAAAAGGAAACGTCGATACCTGTGAAGGTTACAAGACTTTCAAGTCTTTCTCCTGGAAAGTGGGCTCTTCTTATCGTTCTAATGTCACGTAATTTTGGTTATCGCGACGATTACGTGCAAATGCTCACGTAACATTCGCATTAAACAAAACAAACCAACGAGCTCATTGCATCGGATAGCAAAAGTATAAATTTGAAAGTGTAAAAAATATAATATAATTTTTACATAATATCGCAAATATCTCGAAAATGAGCATTATGTAGAGTCTAATGCGCCTTTCTCTTTCTAATTTCAATAGGAAAAATAAAGGGAAGATATGTATAGAATGCAAATCCGATTGCGCTAAAATTTATTATAGACATATCTATTAGAGGTAATCAAGCCAGAATCTGACAGAATCGAATCATTTGAGTTTCAGTTTTTCTGGGCTTTTAATCCTTTTTAAGAAACGCGGAAGTGATTTTACCCTTCACTTATTTTTCTTCGATCCGCTACTTGATTTTGAATTTTTTTTATATTCAATATTCCTTCGTTACAATGTTTATTCAAATCTGTCAGTTTATTATATCATTGCATTTGAGGTGGATGCTACGAATTTAAATTTTGATATTTCCAAAAGACTTCCTTCTTCAAGTTAGAATCGAACTGCAACGAGCCAATGAGATATCGATATTCCACTTCATGTGATTTGCTGATGTATGTATGACTGTTGTTAACGATAATTTGTTAACAACGTTAGTTCGTTAACGACCGTCGCTTGCAATCCGAGAAACGGCCGCGCGTTATGTGCCTCTTGCTCGACGCGAAAATGGCGGATTGGCCGTTCTCCGGCTTGAGAGTCTCCACCACGTAGACGAGGCGCGGCCACGATACTCACCATGACATCATTCCATGACAGCCGGCCATTCCAAAGCGCAGAATTTCAGGCCAAACAAACAGGCGGCCGCTCGATATATACGGTACCCAACGGCGTGAGCGTTTCAAATGTAATAATATATATATATATATATATATATATATATATATATATATACATATATGTATATGTATATGTAAGCGAGACGCACGCGGACGCTATAAACCGGCAATCGGCCGGTCGGCTCGTCGCACGCTCGCGCACGAACCGTTCAAATAAACGACTGAAATACGATCGAGGGTGGCAACAAATGTGCACTTGGCGCTTTCCGTTTAACGGGCCGAGTATTTTGGGACCCGGAATTCGCGCGATCGAGATACGCGATGATTGCCTCGACTGTCGCAATTGTAAGAAATTTGGTAATTGTCGGAGCCTAATTTTTCAAGAATAAAATTTTAATCGAGCATTTTTATGAATCGGGAAATCAGTTTCGGTACTTCAATTGCGAAATCGTCCGTCGCTTTCGATAAGACTTACATAAATGGCGTCTTCGATTTTAACTCCGACCGTAAACGACTGGATATATCGAGGACCGACTGGCCTGAACGTGCAGCTATTGTAAATGAGTTTATAGCTCCATATTAAAACATTGTAGATCATATATACTATACGTTATTAACACTTACTAGTTACTACGCTGACACAGCCGTGCTTTTGTACTTAGATATTTATTCACCGCATTTTTACGAGGATTGATAGAAAGCGTAGGTTAACGTCTCGGCGTAGTTGTGCACACTGAAGAGCGAGCACTAAAACCGTAATTTATAAGTGTGATGTACGCTAATTTGTAGAAATAAACGAAGAGAGACTAAAATCTGTTGCATTTAATTCCCCTTTTGTTCCTAGTGTGTAAGATAAGAATAGGGCTATTTTAGTCACCTAAGATCTATGTATAAAGATCTTCTGTGAAAATTCCTGCTGAAAATTGTACGTAATTGTTGATGAAGATCGGGATTTGAACTACGGGACTTTTTCAATCGTTACCAATCAGAGAGCCACGCGTCATCCCTTTTCGTTCCTATAAACTTTCTAGAAATTAAGTCGATATTTTTTATACACATATTTTTACAGAAATATTCTATTATATATGTATATATATATATATATATATATATATTATTTTATATAAAATATATGCTACCTCATTTCATCATGTATTTAGTTCTAAATTATAACGAATTTAAATTTATAAATTTGTTTAGGATGCTCTTTTGACCATAAATTCCTCAACTAATCTAAATATAATTTCTCAATTGTGGAGAACTTGTATTCTTAAAGCTAAAAATTTCGTACTAAAAACGGTTGCAGCCGATTTCGCGTGGACCGTGCGACCGAAGCTAACGGTGGAGCCTTATCTCTCTCGTCTCCTCGAATGATATTTGCAACGATACACGCGTAGCGAAATGAAATAGTACGCGGACTAGGTCACACGCGGTAACAACGCGCCTCAAATATTTGTCGAGCCCTTTACTTTCCCCTTTTAATGGCCCGAAAACCGCGAACGGGCCATTCTCTCGGTCGAGCAAACAGGGAGCTTATCGAAATCCACCCGAGGGACGTGGGAATGTCGCGACTTTATGCCACTTATCCGCGTCTAGGAGATTAAAAGGAGAGAAGGTACATACACATGTATACTTCTGACGATAGAAATTATCGCTAGAACGTGAATTTCTATAAACTTCGCAAATTCGATATTTCCGAGATTTGAATTAAATTGCATTTCATTTATGGATAATTTGTGCATGCTACTTCTAAGTTCTTCTAAAATAAGTTTATGATTGTAATTATTATTTATTCGTCAGAAACGAGATGCTCGAGTCTCTTTCCGTACACGTGTGTAAACTTTTCTATTTCTCTTATTTCGTATTTATATTATAATTTTAATCTCTCTGTTTTTCTGCCGAGTTATGCCAAGTTTAGAGCTAAATTTAGAGCGGACGATACCGTGGTGAAAACAAGTCGGTAACACGCGGCGATCTTTCACGATGGGTTTCTTCGGGTTAGATCAACTCCGCTTGACTTTTTTTCTCCTCGTCATCTCTCGGCGAAAGAAGAGACCGATGAGCTTGACGAGAGTCAGCCCTTCCATCCCGCCGTATCATCGTACGGCCGTCTGATTTTTTTCCTCGCATCGTTGTCAGACATCGGGATTTCGATAAAGTACCGACGAGAGTGGCCAACGGAACGGAACAAACGACGGAAACGGCAACTTTCTTGACCCCTCGGCACGATGGAATTCCGTGAACGAGGAGGAATATAGCGGAGAAACAATCGTGGTGCAAACGCGACAGTACCACCCATTGAAATGTACGGGCAGCTGGGTGTCGGAAAGAGCTGCCATTTATACGCTTTATCTATTTTAATTTCGTCACGTGTATATGTATATTCGATTTACTGGAAGGCGGTCGTTCTTTAACGTCGAACGACTTCCGGGTGCTGCTTCCAGGAAATCGTGAAATCGACGTCTATCTTGATACAAGCACATTCTCCGTCTTTCTCTCTCTCTCTCCCTTTCTATGGATTTTCACAATGAGCTTTAATATTATACTATTAGTAAATTTGCTAACAAAATATCTATTTATAAGATATATTAAGGATACATTTTTTTAACAAGAAAATTTAAATTAAAAATTCGCAAACAACATTTTCTTTAAAGGTGACTTCGATCGAATTTCAATTAATTTAATCGCCGATTAATTTAACAGCAGAGTTATTTAAGCTAAAATTTCGAACTAAATAATTTGTTTCTAATTTAATCATTTTTTTGTCACAATACAAAAATTAAGAATTCTGTCCACATATTAAAAAGATACAAGTATTTGACAAATTAATTGCCGATTAAGTTAATCGAAATTTGATCAAAATGCTATCTTGAACGTGGCATTAGATTGAACTTAATGAAAATCGTTGTGCAATTTTAACACAATACAAGTCATGATATATAAATCTAAATATATAATAGACAAAAATCATTAATACTAAATATCTTTTTATTGCACAGTATTGTACTAGCTTGTGATTATAAAATTTGCACAAAAATATGTTAATCGATTTTATATATATGTATATAGATTCATATTTTTCACAATCCTGGATACTTTTCGCCTTCATTTGAATAAAAGACATTTCCCTTTTTTCGGAGGATATGATCTCGGGACGATCGAGTGCGATGACATTTCGTACGATAAATAAATATTTGAGCGTGTACGATAATATATCGATAAAATTTTCGACAGTTCGGGCATTCAGCGCCCCGCAGAATAAAGAGTTGTAAACCCTTACAGCTGTTCCAGGTTGTGCTACGTTTTATCGGCCAGTTATATATCCTTACTATCTATCCATTCATCGAAATCTCGCCTCGCGACACGCGTGTGCCATTGTGATGGCACGGGAGAGTCTTAGGGCCACTCATAAATTCCGTTGGATATTTTTCTGGCGAAAAATTCATCACAAAATCAAAATGCGAAACAACGCAAGAATCATTTATATCATTGCTTCATTCCGAATTTTCTAAATATAGAATTATTATCTATGATTAAAGGAAAGAACATCATCCGTGCATAAAAAATATCTTGTTGACGTAAACAGAATCGGATTTATACAAAGAAGCTTTATTACCTCGAAACTTTATTTAATGAATTAATGTCATTTCGCATCTCGTGGCTTCATTTGAGATATCTTGTAGGAAAGATTTACGTGATCTCGATGAGACTTGCGTCTTGATGATGATAAATATGTATATATACATATATATTTTTATATAATATATATCCAGTAGATAAGAAAGGGTCGAAGAGCTTATCAACCGACACGACGATAGCTCTAATTAGCGCGGCAATTAGGCCGTTTTAAAAATTGCTGAATAGCCGTGGAGATAAGTTTCGTCCACTTATTCGCGCTGAAATTATCAATTAAGTTCGCGGGGGAGGTTGCGACGCAATCGCGATCGTTTTCCGGTCGCTGAAGATGACACCCCGCCCTTCGTTGTTCTTCTCCGCGAGCGCGGGAAGGACGAAGTCGCGATCGTCCAGCAATCTAATCGATCGCCCTTTCGGTACACACCAAGGGACCTCACCACGTGTGAAACTAGACGAGGTCGCATACCCATAGAGACGAAGGGCTGGCTCACCGTGACGCGCGGCGTCAATAGCAAGTTAAACACGAGTAGCGATTTATCGTGGCGTTACCATGGTAATTACGCGGTAGATATCGATAAACCATGCACCTAGGTACATAGCAGGGGCGCCGATACAAGCTTATCAGTAAGAACCAAAGGGGGTCCGCGTCCAGGAATTTTAACTGCACAGCGTGCAGTTCTCCTCTAAATAATGCATTTCGATGGACCTTGCGAGAGCTCGCGACGCGATATATTTTTACAAATTGCGTTCGTATTTGCTACTTAGCATTAATTATTCATTATGAATCTTGAAGGAATTATAACGGGTACGTTCCGCGTACTTGATTGGCGTCCCATTGACGTTTCAGCAACTCTCGCTGTCGTTTCGACGAAATTGCAATACGCTCCTTGGCGGCCGATATCTCACCCCTTTTCCCTTCGGCGCCCGTCCAAGCGCGGCACATCTTAATTGCCAGCGGCGAGTGAAGATAATTGGCATTTGGCAGCGAGTGATCCGCGATACGCTCAAGCCGGCGATGTCGGCACGGCGCGGTAGCTTCTTCTCGGAAAGAAGTTTGTTTGTACGTTTTATAGGTCTTGAATTTACCGCAGGCTCTTCTGCGCCCGAGACCCGCGGCCGCGTCGTCTTCTTCGCCCAACGTCGATGGTAGATACGACGAGGAGAGACGCCGTCTGAAAGGCGGGGAGAGTCTTCCCTTCAACCTCCTTACCCCTTGGCCGCTCTCATTCCGCTTCTTTTTCCTTCATTTTTCTGCGCAGACGGTTTTCTCCACGGCACTTACTGACGTCGATGATGCATTAACGTAATTGCGTTTGCGTCCCGTTCGCGAGATAAGACGGGAGAGCCCGCCGAAAGCCCTTCTTTTAAACTGAAAATTCGAGCTCGCCTCGGGAACTCATGCCGTTCGTAAGTGCCGGACTTGTGGAACTTACACACTGAAAGAAAAATATAGTTACTTTTGGCCTTAACCATAATTTTATAATATTTCTAACAATAAATATGATTAACTTAACTATATGCTTCATTATTATGTTAATCATATTTATTGTATCAAAATTATTTTTTTTGTGCATGTTACGTTTTGGTGCGTGAATTTATAAAATTGAAAATGAAGTAAACATACATGTATGACAGTTAGTTCTTCACAATTTTGCCTCATTTCAGCGAAGTATGTTTTTTTGCAGTATTCAATTTTTTGATCATTTACGATTTCAATTTTGTTTTTTCTCATTTGCAACTCTCATGAAGAGTTTTGGATTCGCTCGTTATGTTCGCTCTCCGAAGGTCGGAATTCCCAACGAAGGGATTTCGTCAATTCTGCGCTTCTGATCTGAAAGCTGTAGACCGCAACGGGCAGAAAAAACGATTAATGCCGCGACGTCACCTAAGGTGGAGGATAAGAGGAAGAAGTGAGAGGAGAGCCCGAGGCCTTCTGCACTGTCTCAAGCACTCTCCTCGTGAGTGACTCTCGACTGGTATGGCTGACAAAGAGCGAGTATCCACTACTATATCGAGGTACTAGAACCACCATGTGCACGGGCGTACCCGTGAATACCAGCGGCTTAGCGAGGCTCGCGCTATGTGAATATTCGCGTTATCGTCGTGGCCTTTCAACATTCCGACAGGAATCGCCGAGGAGTACCGGGGAGATTGGTGCTCGGCGTGATGACACCGAGGAGCTCCGACGAGGTAAACCGCGGAAAAATAGAAGAGGACAAAAGCGCACAAATGACCGACGGATAAATGATTATTTTAATAAATTATTAAAAGAAAATATCAACGATTAATCTGCAATTTGCCGTCGACCTTCGATGGTAGAGACGTCACAATATTTCGGAGACGTTTATGTATCGGGGATTTAACTCTTTCTCTCGCCTACTTGTTTCTTTCTTAACGGGCGACTTCGACGAACCGTAGAACCGTGACATACAGCAGGTACGTCTCATTTCTCGGTCCCGATTTTAAGAAGCTTTTGAAATTCGAGACGCGATACCGACACGTGGCCCACCGATTCGTCTCGTGTACGAGGTTCTTGTAATCGAGTCCTACGAAGTACGCCAATCCGTTGTAGTTTGTATATATCGTGAGCATAATTTAGCAGTAATAGACGTATATAAGCAAAATGAAATATTTAATAGAAAATAATAATTGAATATTTAAAGACGAATTCCTTTAATTGGAACAAATTTCTCTGATATTAAAGAGAGTGGAATGGACGACGCCATAAATAATAGTTCTCGCTCGAGAAGACTTTGGTGTCCTACAACGATTGGTGTCCGCAATCGTCACTTAACGAATGGATATAGAAATCTGTCAATTCTCGGTTTTTTCTTCTTAAATTATGCGTAGATAAACGCAAACGTTTCTTCGCGTGGACACGAACGAGAAGAGGGAATTTCTATCGGAAGTCACGATGAAAAATTGCCGCGATAACGGTCAAACACAATAAACCGGCTCCCCACTCAGGTCGCTCAGTGCCGACTGAGACTAATTGCGGCTCCGATTACAATGTCCTCGGCTATTATTATAATTTATAACTCGGTATTGTTGTTGCGCGATCGCGTTATCGGCGATGTGACGCGCGCATGCCTTTCTATCGAAGGCAACGAACGAGACCCGGTCCAAGAATTGGAAAAGTGACGAGGTTGTTGGTCAACATTTTATGACCTAGATCCTTGTCTTGAATTTATAGGGATAGGAAACCCTGTCGTTTTGATGAAAATTTAATTATTATCGGAAAGATTATTAATCTGGTTTAAAAATTAGATTATACAAAGTTAAGTCGTGATTACATTTTGGAAATGTTGATTCTAAATTTTAAATTTGTAAGAATAAAGAATAAAAGGACCTATCGATTTCGAAAATGAAAATTCAATTGCTGGAGAGATTATAGCGTAACTTAAAAATCAAATCAAGAAGATTAAATTAAAAGGATAAATTCGCGATTATATTTGACGAACGTTGATCCTAAAGTGTTTTAAATTTGACAAAGATATTTTTGAATTATGAATACAAATCTTGTATTCATAATACGATTGGCAAAAATACAATATTCAAAAATCGAGATGGATAATCGTTAATTTATCGAGAAATTAGATATACACTTTTATTATTTTACGTTTATCGAATTCGATTCATTCCTGATATATGTAATAGAAATGAATGTAATTTTAAGATAATGATATAAATGAGATATCTTAGCAATATTAGATAATATTGAAAATATAATAATCTTTAAAATTGGACTCCAACCAAAGATTTAAAAATTTTCTATAAATTATGTAAAAATTTAATCGTGTTAAATATAAATTTTATGCGATTGCTAAATTCATATTTTGCTGCTATTAAATGGAAACTATAATTGTTAGATTGCTGTAGAACAAAAGGAAAGAATTTGTTGAGGCGATACGATTTAATTATATCTTACGATCGTATTAATCTTACTTTTTCGTCAAACAAATAAAAGTTAGTAATTAAATCGTCACATTCGCCATTAAATAACATTGGTACTGCGGACTGCATAATGTACTTGTATTGTAAATAAATGCCTATGTTGCGGCATCGACGGCATTAACGAGTTGCTGGTGATTGACCCCTTTGTGGGCCTCACGTTACCCCGCCGCGATAACGGGGGCCGAGATTCGACGCGAATTGGAGTGGAAAAAGATTACATGGACTCCGACTTTTTGGTTCGGCCGTGACGAATTGGCACGATTATGTAACCGCTTCACGTGGCTGATGCGTTATCGCGGGGCGAGCGATACGGAGAGGGATCGAGGTGGAGATCGGGTCCCCGTCGAGTTCAACGCGGATGCGGTCTCATCAAAGGTTTTTATCGTCGTCCCAAGTTTTCCCCGGTTTTCTCGTTCTCTCGATGGAAAAAAAAACGAGGAATTATCACCGTCGCATTGTCTGCGAGAGCGATAGAGAGGTCTTTCGGGGTCATGTTGCAAGAGCACGATGCGGAGACGCGACGTTGCCGGACGCGACAACAACCCTGAAGCACAGGGGGTCCCCCTTGATCTTATTCATTTATTTGAATATTCGAGCAAATCCATTTCCTGTCTGCATTTTGTGATAAACATAAGCAGTCGTATATCGTTTCGCTTATCATCTTAACTACCTGCTACTTTTTTTTTAATAACATAAATATCTTATTAAGTGACTTGCTCGAAACATGCGCTATTTATATAAAAACAATAGAAGTCATTTCGAGACTCGAGTAACTTTTTTTTATATAAAATAAATTCCCGAAATTTGCGTTCTGTATTAGAAATGCAATAATTTAGATCTATACTGTTTGTAAAATTGTCCACATGCAAAATAAGTTTCTCACCGTCGAGTTTATTATACTCCGCTACTTTCTCAGCAGTTGGCGTCGGGAAACGAAGCTTCCATCGCATAAAATAGTCGCCTCTTCCGCGTTTGCTCGCGAATTCCGACTGCGGGCCGTCATAAATTTATTACCCGCCTCGGCCACCCGCCACGGCCGTGGTCCTCGACGCTCGCAGGGAGAACGAAGGCGAGAGCGTAGCCTCAAGGCGGGCACTTTTTGCTGGGCACACATGTGGCCGGCTAGCGGCGATTCGGACTCGATAAAAGCTCGGGTCCAAGAGATGATGACGGCCGAGAGAGAGAGAGAGACAGAAAAAGGACGAGGCAGAGAGAGGAAAGAGGGAGAAAGAGTGCCCGGCTGGACCTCGCTGTTCGCCAACTTGAGCGAATCGCATGTGCGATGGTGCGCACATCCGCGAGCTCGGACAGAGAAGGAGAGAGAGAGAGAGAGAGAGAGAGAATGAGAGAAAGAGAAAATGCGCGTGCGTACGCGTGCGGGTGCCGTGCATTATGCACGTGCACCGCTCGCTGGTCAGCGATGGCGGACCGGCCGCAGCTAGCAAAAAGCGCTCTCTCCTACGTCCAGTGTGAGAATGAGCGCGGTTATCGATTACGCGCGACGGAGAGCGCGATGCGATTCATTAACCCTCTTTACGGTCCCTGCGAGGGATGGTTTCTGCAATTTTTTTCTTAGTTTCTTTGTAGCTTTAATTTAAACCTTGGGATCTCAACAATCTAATGAATAATCTTACAGACATAATTGAGTTAAATTAAATTATTTTGAAAAACCTAACGTGAATTTAGACATGTATAATCTCACTTTGTATAAAAAAATAATTTTACAATTTCTAATGAGCTGTGATTCGGAGGGAATATAATATTCATTTTGTCGCTTTTAAATTACAGGTTGACGTTGGTGTTTACATTGTAGTTTGAGATAGGTAGATCTGTGATCTGTGGCACCCTGAAATGCAAATTTTTACAAAATTGATATGGCATTTTATTGTCTACAATTTATCCATTTTTTTGTAAAGTGTATTTATGAACAAATATGGATAAATACCTATCAATTTTGTAAAAATTCACATTTCAGGAAATGCCAACTTCACAGATCTGATTATGAGATAGATATCTTCGGAAATGAGAGAAAATTGGAAGAAAAAAGCTAATCGGTTAGCACATTCAAAATTAGAATTTATTTATGTTTCTTCGCACTTGCGAAGGTTTCGGTTGTCAAAGTAACATTTCTCAACCGGGATCATGCGAAGGAGCGAACCACAAGTGGTTGCTCTCGTACGCAGGAGGATTTATGGTTTTCGAGAAAATCGGATCGGGTCGTTTTTACGATGTCGCTCGAAACTCTCTCCGCGATGACGACGACGACAATGATCGTAAAAGTCGTCCCGCTTTCGCCGCGACGATATAAGAATTTCGGAACGATAGGACGGAAATTTGAGTGCGGTTTCGGAAAAGTGTCCACGGCGCCACCTAATTATTCGATCTTGCGCGATCACTTTACGATACTTTTTAATGCCGTTTCTGGGAAAAGGTCGTTTATCTCGATTATATCCCCGAGTAATAAGTCGTTAAGCCGCAAAGATCGGATTGCGCCTAATATTTTATATCCATATCTTATACATATATTGCACACAAATGTAATTTGTTTATTTAAATCGTTGTTCGGATTAAAGATTACCAAATTGTCGAAACAACACGAGTAGTAATTTAATTAAGATCGATTTAGTTTAATTTACATCAACGATATGATCTTTTATCAATGTTGTATTAAAATTAGTTATAACTTAGAGAATATCGATTTGAATTCTGCAATGGAATAAAAGTCCCCGGTAACGATGAAGCAATATTATTATAAATTATAATAAATAATAATAAATTTATCATTATCTTTCATTGCGTTACTCTCATGATTTCTCTTGTTAATGTTGCACAAGTAAAAAATATAATAAAATAATTTTTATTTCTAGAACAGTTATGTTTATTTCTACCAATAAGTATAGATAAAGTTTAATCTCATCTTTTTCTAATCCTTAAAATTAAAAGAAGACGGAAAATAAGTTAAACCATTATTAAAATTAATTCATTGGTAGAAATGAACAATAAGCATTCCTTTTGAATTAGAAATTATTATTTCTCTTTCTCTCTTTCTCTCTCAGCCAAAATCTAAAGTTTCTCGGTTGTGCCAGATTAGGGAATATTCTCTTTCCCCGGCCCTTCGCATTTACGACGGCGGATCGTGCCCTGGTGGCACGCTCCGGGTCGCGAGCGATCGTAAAACAGCGAGGCCTTGTTTCGTCTAATAGCTCAAAACATCGTCGCCAGGGTTGGCCAACGAAAAAGTGCCACCACCTTGCCCCACGTTCTTCTCTCCTCCGATCTCCTCTTCTCTCCTTCCCGCTACACCGCGCGCCGATAAATTTCCTCGCGCGCTTGTCAAAACGTTGGTGGGACCATAAATTTCGCCCGGTCCCGAACCGGAGCGGGTTATTAACGCGCGACCGACATTTCGCGGCCGCCAACGACCCCCGCAATAGCGTTTCCTCTCCGTACCGGCGAACGCTAGGTCACCGACGGTGAAACACAAGCGGCACACCGTATATCACCCCGGCCACTCCAATTTGCCAGGTAATTTTTACGAGACCGCCGCCGCCACACGCACAGCTTCCTTTTACCGGGAAAACATGACGAATCGCGGAACGAATCCTTATCGTTGGTGACGTCACGGGCGAGAATCTTAATTTTATTTTAAATAACGTGCGCGCGTATTAAATACAATTACATGATAAAGTGCAAAGCGGACAAGACAGATTCGTTAATTATTATAACCGATCTTGCCTCGCCTCGGCAGATTTAACAATCGCATTACTGCTACCAACGCGAGTCGCATTCGCTAATTCAATTCAAAAGTTATCCACTGGAAAGCGTAAGATCCGAGAAGAGAGGCGCGCGCGTCCTCGAGGAATGCGAAGGATGCGCCCCATGTTCGGAGAAGCCGAATTTGTCCGGCTCGAGGACCTAGACAGAAGCGTAAGGATCCCGGGGCGGCGGGTTGTTCTTCAGGCTCGAGGACACTCCTCGTGCGTTTCCTCGAGCTGTCATGCCGGGCTGACGCGCGCGTTGGAAGGGTTCCCAAAGTGCCGGTGTGTGATACGTCGAAAGACCCCGCGCGCTCGGTGGCTCGTTGGCCTCTCCTTGTCGCGAGAGGGGCCCGCTTGGTACACGGATACACCGTATAGAGTTTCCTGCCGCTCGCGTCCGGCTGTTTTCCGTCAAAAAGACTCGCGATACCGCGCCTACGGGACTTTTTCTCAACGTTCGGCCCGTTTGACACTCGATAGCGCCAGCCCGGCCTATTAGCCCGCGTATTAGAGGATCTACGCATTGCGTACGTACCACCCGTTCACTCACATGTGCCTACGCGCACGCACGCGCGCACGCACACATGTGCCCGCAACGTGCCTGCAGCATGTAGAGATGTGGGATGACGTGGGCAGACACGGACACGTGGTGGGTGCGCGCGAGATGCGATGCCGAGGCATTCTCCTTCTTCTCTCGTCTCCTCTCCTTTGCCCCTTCTTCCTCTTCTTCTTCTGCGCCTTCTTCTTCTTCTCCTCATGACTTCGAGGAGTCGTTTCTTGCCGCCGTCCATCCGTCAGATACGATCTTTCCCGTTTGATAAATCACTACCGGAAATTCCGACAAAAACGCACATCGCTACTCCCTCTCCCTTTCGCTCGCGCTCTAAATGTTTAATTGACGAGTACCGGTTAGAGCGTACTTTCCCTCGCGACGGTAAACGTCGTTTTCAATTAGTATTTCGTTTCTACCTGATTTACGTTGTATCCTTTGTGCATTAATTTAGTGTGTAATACACTGTATGCGATATTGTATGTGATAGTATAAGAGAATCATGAAAAATCTTAAATAAAATATCTAAACAGAATATCTTAAAACTAGCATAATAATTTTCTTATCGTCTAAGACTCGCTTGAGGAACATTTCCTCACTTCTCATTTAATGAAAAGGATGTGCGATTATATGGGCTCGGTAATTTTTATGAAAAGTGCATCACGTTGTATTTCTATTTAATTTATAAAAGAGAAAGACAATTTTATCAAAGCTCCAAATCATTCATATACAATTCATGTACAAATTGAAATAATTTTAATAGTTTTTACGCGATATTTTTCTTTCATTTCTTATATTTTGATATTATGATAATTTGATCATTATCACATTAAATTTCTTGCATAGATTTAAATAATTTTTTTGTCTAATTTAAACTGTGCATTTTGCATTTCGCGTTTGGAGACTTAATTATACACTGCCTTCATCTTCGCTCTTCGGGATTAACGCCATTGCGACTCGTTCTGTTGATACTCGAACAAAATCAGCTTTCACAATGATCTCAGAATTATATCTATCTGTCAGTTCATTGTGAAAACCAGTTTCGTCTTAATGCTGGCGATGGTTCCGATTTCATCGTAGCTCGATAGCATCGTCCAATCGTGAGGCAGGAAAAGTAGTAGTCTAGGAAAAGTATCCATACATGATACGTTAATTTGAATAATTGTTGAGCTTATTAATTTTAATAACTCGGCAAACGAAATTTGCTATAAGTATTTCAACAGGCGCTCGCAGCTGTTTTGTCCACTTTCCACGTCGTCAACGATCCTGAAAATAGAAGAAGACAGATTAGTTCCAACGAACTGCTGAAGAAGAAGCGAAAAACAGGGGAAAAAAGAAGGGTAGTCGCGCTCTCTCCTCCCATGCCGCTCGCGGCTTTCACTTCTGCGGATTTTTAAAACGGGGCGCGACCTGAACGGTCGATGCCGAACGAGAAAGAGAAGGCCGTTCCTACCTCGAATTTCTGTGAATGTCCTAAAATAACAGGCAGACGTGTGCCAGACGTCGTCGAAATTTGTAATTTCGAGAATCGGTCACCCGGCGTGAACACCGCGCCCTTCCCGTTGTTTCTTTGTGCTTTGAGTTGCATCTTGGGAAAGAACGGTATACGGAAGATACATTTGTTACGAAAGGGATCCACTCAAAGATCCTGCGTTTTCCCACAAATAACTATTGCGTCCTCGACTTTGTGCACGTGACTCCCGCAATTACGCAGATCAAAATATCGTGCCGACTCGAATGTATCAATAAATCAAAACAATAGGATTAAGCAAAATGGATAATAATTATTAATGAATGTATCAATGCAATAATCAAAAGTAAAAGTAGAATTAACTTATTATTTATGTTAGGCGGATGGGCTCTCTTCTTCTCGTCAAGGGACGGAATATATAGAGGCTATCGAAAATGCGACCCGTAGAGTTCAAAACTATCTTTATTCCACGACTTTCCAAGACGGACTGTCCTAACACACACACTCGATCCCGACTCACTCATTATTCCTGTTCGTTAGGTCAAAAGCCACAACATAACAGAGAGTTCGGTATACATTACTTGTTTTGATCGTTTCGAGTTTATCTTAGGTTCGAATTTATAATCAAATCTCAAATCTTGAGATCTGAGAGAATCTCAGATCCAGTTCTCGAATGTCTGCTGCAATTGTAAACAAGTACAAAATAAATGTAAGTTATTTTGATAAATAGACATTACACTCGATCGCAAACTAGCAACTTACAATAGGTGAGAAAACGTTGAGATCAAGTTCGAGAACTGGATCTGAGATTCGACTATAAATTCGGGCCTTACAATGTTAGCCAGAAAATTAAATACATGTACAGGCTGTTCAACCGTTTCAAGTTTAATCCTACATTCACAATAAAGAGCATTCGTCTCGGAATTCCGTTAATAAAAACACGGTAACGTTTGTATTTTAGGAGTAAATTGGCGATGAAAGAAAGAAAGAGAGAGAGAGAGAGAGAGAGAGAGTATGTGTGAGACGTGTAGAGCGGTGTCGCTGGACAGGTCAGACACCAGATGAACCGACAAGGCGCGCAGAGGTACACGATGACCTCGAAGAATGCGGGGGGGAACGATGATCAGTGATATTTAAACCCTCATCGATCCTTAATCGACGGATCTACTTGGGAGGTTCTCATCGTACCAGCGGGGAATGTTATACACCGATTTTAAAACCGACGCTTAATATCTCTCCGCGCGCGACGCGGATGAATAAACGTTTCTTACATAAACGCGTTATTATCGCGTGCACGTTAATTCTTTTAGATGCCCGCGCGATGCGGCTCGTGCAACACCTCGTGCGTTCTTTAAAACGCGGCTTTTCTTTTTTTTTTTCAATTCAATTATATAAGTCACGTTCTCGCGCCTGTATCGCGCTTTATATCGTAGAAAATACACAACATTGGTGACTGGTCAATTGTAAATCTTACTCAAAAGGAAATGACAAAGAAATTTCTTCGTCACGATTGGATATCGCTTATGATTTCTTTTAATTCTCTCCACGTAGAGGATCGCAAAAGCCGAGCGCGAATAAATTCCACTGCGATACTTCATTAGCAGACGTCCATAAGGGTCCATCGCGGAATATACGTTATTTTGCACGTGTGTTATCGGTCGGCTGATAAGTGAGCCGGTTACACGGAGCCCTGATAGAGATACCGCGACCTCGCGACCCGATGGCCATATTCCGTGGAAGAGCGAGGCGAGGAAGAGCCAGTACGCGAGGATTTCGTCCCTCTTTACTTCCTTCAATTGAAGTATTATACAAGGAGTCCCATACAACTGTCGCACGTGCTCACGATCAAGTCGAAGGAAACGGCGATTGCGCTGTTGACACTGCAAGATAATCAAGAGAGATAATCAAGTAGCTCTTTGACATCGATTTTTGCTGAATTATCTCGAAAGTGTAAACAATTTACAAAGCCTCGTTAAACCTAATTTTATCTTAACGAAAACTTAATTAAGTTCAGATGTCAATGATGTATTATACTCAACTATATAACTTATAAATTGAAAGGAAAGATAATTTTAAATTTTTCACAAAGTGCACTGGACGACATTTAGTAATTTTGGGTCATCCGGTATAGTACTTCCGCGCTGATTCGCAATCACGTTCGACTATCATCCCGAATGGATTTGTAGATCTTCACTTGAACGATGTCCACTGTTTTCCATTCCGTATTTCTGGGATAGCGCATTAAAAGAAGGCGAGAATGAGAAAGAAAAAGGGAGAAGGAGAGAGAGAGGACGCAATCGTAACGTCGATATCTTCTAATGGCGTGCACCGCCGATCGGCTTGCTCGCTGATTACGCTGTCCGTGTTCGGCCCTTCCGAGAATCGGGCCGCCGCTTTTATCTAATTAACGCGGTCAGATCAGCCGTGACAGTTATTCGACGGACTGGTGCGATCGTAAACTTTAACGAGCGAAGATCGCCGGAACGTCGCGTGATTGTACATATGCGCGAAGTTGCTAGTTATCGAAATATCACATGTTCTTACGAATCGCACTTATGAAAAACGCGAAAGATCGTCGACAGTTATTTCGATGAATATCGAATCAATATCGCAAATTAAGTTAGAGAAATCTCTTTCCTAGTTTTACATTTATCTTATTCCTTGTTAAAAATAAATAATTGTCACATGAAATACCGTTCTTCATGTGACATTTAATTCATACTATATAAAGTATACATAAGAAATTGAATAAATGTTCGTTTTACTTTGCAAGTTTAAGAACAATGGAAAATATAAAAGATATGTAACTATATATAAAAATAATAATTGTTCAATAATATTAAAAATAAAAAGATTAAATTAGTATAATCTCTTTTCCTTCTTCAAATTCTTTCATCCCCATGTCAAAATGTAAGTTCATTTACAAATTTATTGTGGCTTTTATAAAAGAAATTCCAGCTACTGCTGATAAGCAAGAGTGATCGGTACATTTAACAGCATTATCTAAAGTTAGTAACGAACCGAGAGAGCACAACTTACCCATTCTAAGTAACGTGAAATCTACACGTCCATCCATCGCATGTTAGTTTTCTACATTACCGATCCTGGTATCCTGCATTATCCAATGAGATATCTGGTATAGAGGGAGGGGGAAGAGGAGATAAATGCTCATATAAAGAGCATGACAAAAAAATTGTTACGCAAAAGTTCAACGAGCAAACTTTCGTAACTCAAAGAAGTATATGAATTATTTTTTTATGCCCATCTAAAATTCCATAGAAATACATCTAAGATATTATTCCAATTTCCAATACAAATTTCAAATTAAAAGATTTCTTGTCGCAAAAAGTGTCTACCTTTTTAAAATTGAGTCATCTTATGTTTTTTTCATTGTAAAAATTCGGAAATTAAGCGATAAAATTTAAACTTTAACTCTTTGGAGCCCCTGACGCCAAGATCTTCATTCCCGAGACAATAGCGTGAGATTGATATCTCCGCATCCGCATCATCGAAGGCCGAGTTCGCCGAAACTTATATACCGGTTTTTAATCTCCACGACTGTCTTGCGCGCGAAAGAGCGTAGTAAACGGAGGAGGCGTAAAAGCCATTCAAGTCCAGCGCGGCGAGTCATTGATAGAGGCGACGAAGCGAGGTCAGCTATTTGTACGCGTGACAGATCCCTCCAGAGAATCTCGCGCATGGACGAGAACGGTGGCGGCTCATGCGCGCACGCACTCACGCACTCACGCGCTCACGCGCTGGGCGTTGGGCGTTGGGCCCCGCGGGTGTGTACATGCGTGCGTGACACGTCCGCGTCGTGTTGCGTGTGCGGATCGATTCCGGACCTCGATATGGTGGCCGAAAAAAAGAATCCCACGAGAAAAAAGAAGATATCAGAAGATTATCCGGACCTCGTTAGAGCCCGGTCGTTCGTCCGATATCACATGTTTTCTTTTCGTCTTTCTCTCCCTCTCTCTTTCTTTTTTTTTCCTCCGTGATAGACAACTTTGCACGAACGTTTGCACAGCTGCTGAAGCACATCGATATCTGGAAGCTAGAAAGATACGCTGACTGTCTAGTTCGTGCTAGCTGAATATACTTGTAACGGCACGACGCTATTTTGGTTAGATAACGCAAGTGGTTGAAAAGACCTCTCAGATGCCGCCTTTCAGATATCTCTTGAATCTCTACATTGTTTAGGAGAATAATATCATTTGCAGTTGTCTAACTCTTTGTTAATGACTTTTAAATAGAAATCTTATTCAAAATTTGAAATATATTTATCATTAACATTAATATGTCTATAACTGTCCAAGAAATTGTGATCAATCAAATTGACAGCAAGAATTAATAATAAATAGAATGTACAAAAAACTGATGAATTGTAATAAAAAAAATCACGCGATAATTAAACGGCTTATTCGTATTGTCTCACATAGTGCAGCATAGTACAAATTACAGTTTACAACCTTTTCTCAGGAAGACAGGTGGTATCACGAGAAATAATAATACGTATGAATAGCGCGAATTTTTTTACCCAATTCTTCTACTGGAACCAGATTACGCACGAGGCGAGGCAAAAAGATCGATATTTGAGCGTTACGATCTCTCGAACGTGACATGTCCCGAGATCGATTTGCATACAATAGAGGCGCTGGGCATTCAATATGGTTCGGAGAACATCTCGTGCGGCAAAGCATGCGCGGGTAACGAGCGATTAAAGAAACATTAACGCGTTACAAAACCACATTGGAAAAAAGCCCCGCGACGGCGGCAGCGGCGCGTTGATGTCATCGCCGAGTCACGATCGTGAATGCCGATTAAACGAATGCCGCGTGCGTATTGCGTATGACCAGGGGGACCCTACGCGGCCACGAAGGAAGAGGCAGATGTTTTCCATGCGAGCCGGAGGAGAGCGCCTTGACAAGGCTGCCGCTCTTCTCTGGAATTCGCCTCTCTCGCGTGGAATTGCGGGGAATTGAGTGAGGAAGCGGGCAAGTAGGTGCGAATATTAATAGACTGTCCTTTTATCTGCGAATTCCTGGATCAATTTAAAGTTATCTTTTTTCGTGATTTTTTGCAAAATTGAGTTCTTTACAAACGCGTCGAGATCAAAAGATTATTTTTATCGTGTACGCAAAATGAAAAATTGAGAGATGTTTTTATGATTAAAATATTCTAATTTGATGTTTCAAAGTTTCCGAGTTTCATCTTGAGACGATCTCTGCGAGGAGATCAGTGTAATGAACTAACGAATGTTCGACATCCCGAACTTTAGCAGAATTTTAACTTGACAGGTATAATTTAAAGCTGGAATTTAACGCTAAAAATGGAATGACAGAAGAAGTATAATCAAACATCAAGCAACGCACGATCGATCGATCAGGCTACTTTCGTCTGATGGAATACCGATCGGCCGATATCGGAGTATGTGTAATGATAAGATATCGATATCAAGTATTTCGTCTCTCTCCTTACCTTTTCATAATTCATTCAATTATTGCGAAACGCTGCCGTTGCAAGCCAGTCGATGGCTACTCGCGAGGGCGTCATGGAGAAGGGTTTACTCCTCGATTGACGTAATTCGCTCTAAACTAACTCGCGATCGATAGAAACGCTGCACGAAGGCCGCGACGTCGAACCCCCGCGACGACCTACGCCCTAAAATTATCCTATACGAGAAATAGGTCGAAAGAAATTCTCTTAATTAAACTAAACGCTCCGTGACTAACGACTGCGACCAGCGATCGCGAAACACAATCTTTGATAAGTTTCTGCTCGATGTAAAGCCGGATTCTCCTTTTATGATTTCAACAATTTTTAATTGCCTTAGTGTATATTGCGCTTTATTTTATTTTATTTTCTTGAGAATCTCGCCTTGAGATTCTCAAGAAAATAAAATAAATCTCTCGGATCACAATTTCTCAACTTTAGCAATCCCGGAGCTTTCGATTTCCTTTTTATATTAAGTTTTTTTGGAGCATGAACTCTTTTAGCGCTTCCGTCTCGATGCCGATCTCTTTATTGTTCTATGTTAAAGTAGAGAAACGCTCGCAATACTATCGTGATTATGATCCGGCTCGATATGGCTACATCCGCATTTGGAACGCTCTTGTTAACGCGCTGGATCGCACGCACTATCACGTGCGAAACGTAGAGGTCGCCGCACGAGGCTGTCAAACTTCCCTTCCGTGGTTGTTGCTTCGATAATGACGGGGTCAAAGTAGCTACTTTCGCGAAACTTTCGTGAGACGGGTGATGCATGTAACGTTTGCCTATTTATATATCGCGAGTTACACAAGTTACCACGTCTGTACAAGCATATTTTTACATTTCGAAAATTTCTATTTAGTCCTCCAGAGCATCTTTCTTTCTCGTCTTATTTCATTATTTAATTATAACTCCGTAATTTTCCTAATATTTTGACCTTTGCGATTAATCTCTTGCATCAGGGCGTGAAGGATAGGATCGTACTCGGATATTCGTAACGACGAATGTATGCAATACCCGCGACGCGTCATCACTCTATTCTCGGCGCGGCTAATTGTACTAATTAAGCGGATCGCAACTCCGGAATAACTCGACGGGTTTATATTTGTCTGGCGATAGCACTGTGAGAGTTGCCGAGTCGCGAGTCTATTTTTCCATGATTTGGTATCATTTTGAGAATGACATTGAATTCTACTTAACTATTACGAGAGAGATTGAATTAACATTATTTATTAACAACGAAATCACGGGAATATTCCAAGTATACTCTCGAACTATTTTCAATCTTTTGGTAAGTGAATTTTATTAAATTGATTAAAGACATTATAAATATCTCAACAATTAAACTTCAAACTTGAACTTGCAAAAATAAATTATCGAAACATAAACAATTATATAATAGAACCTATGTAATTGCTTGCTTTCGGAATTCATTTCGTTAAGTTTTTGAATAGCGTATTTCTTTTCTTCATGTATGAGATCTGATTACTAACAGGAAATGCGAAGAAAAAAAAACAGAAAATCGCAGACGAAGTACGAACAACGGGGTGTCCACGGAGGAAGCGACTGATGAAACGAGCAAAAGGAGAAGGAGAGAGAGAGGAAGAAAAAAAAAGGGGACCCATAGGAGACCGTGTACCATCACTCTGCGAAGTGTGAAGTATGTGCCGAGAGAAAGAGAAAGAGAGAAAACCAGAGAGAATGAAGAAAAAAAATCCAAGGGGGATGGGGATTTGCTGCAAGGACGAATTCCTCGCGATAAAATGGAAATAATTCGGAGATGGGTCCGTTGACACGAGGACGAGGGCGGCCCGTTGCCGTCGAACATCGGAAGTTTCGCAAAGCGAACGCGGGGGATGTCTTCATCGCGAAGGGCCCTTGAAGTGCCCCGATCCAATTGACGTTGAGCAGGCGGCCGAAGTAAAATGACGAAGGAGAAGAAGGAGGAGAAGGAGATACGAGGGGGCAGCCGATCAAGAAGGACTCCCCGTCTTCCTTTCTCTTTCTCCGCAGGAAGAAACGAGTAGGAATACGAAGCGAAGAGGGGGAAAAGAAGAAGAAAGAGAAAGAGGACAGATACCTATACAAGGATCTACACGGCCAGTGGGAATGGAATGCAGGTACAAGTCTAGTCCCCGCTTCCTCGCCTCCTGGCCAGTCCCCCCCCCTTCCTCCGTCCCTCATTCTCTTCTTTCTTCCCGTCTCCATCAGACACTTCTTCTTCTTCTTCTACGCCTCTCTTCGGCATCCACCGCCGACCGCGATGTTGCTCACCGAATCATCACCGTGTTCTACCTCTCTACCGGCTTCACCATTTACTACTACACTGTGCGTGCCTGTTCAACTACCACTACGCACCGCTACCGCTCTACTACTATTATTACCACCACTGCTTTCGACTGCTGCTGCTGCTACTGCCGCTGCTGCTGCAGCTATTACTACGTGTACACGATCTCGTTACTATTTGCGGGACATTCTCTTCATTCTATTATTGACTCCAATTAACCTCGATTACTACGTTTCAATTTGGATAATGCAGCCGTAATGAGTTTATTGTAGCACACAGCGCTATAATTTTCCTAACAATCCGAATATTAAATTGTAGGGACCCTTCAAGCTTCACGTTCAGGCCTGAAGGCATGAAGACCAAACATATACATATAACATAAGTAATCCTGAATTCAGGATTAAATTTAGATGATTTAGAACGAGTAAAAGTTAGGCGAAAAGTACAAATAAAAGTTGTTTATTCCATTTATTATGGATATTATTCTCGTTCGAATTTTTTGACAAAGTCTTGTACGAAGTAGCATACTTTCGGACATCGTAAATCGATCAACTTATCGATTCAAACCAAACAAAATTTAAACGTTTTCGAGCAAAAAGAAATCTGTCCTAAAATTATAAGATATTCAAATCCTTGTATTGCATAGTCACAAAACTGATTGATGAAAATAAAAATTAGGAGATGATCCCTCTTTAAGTACGCGACAATTCGGAAGAAACTGACAAATGCTGCCGCTTCGAATCGTTCGAAAAGAAAGTTCGAATGTGCACTCGAGACCTGTACCAATACGGAATGCGGAGGGTCGACGTGCGCGGCCCTACCGTGGGAGAGACGACCGCAAAAGCAACCCGGGATCCTAAGCATCAACGCGTTACTCGCGCCGTGGCTCGTTAGTTGATAGTCCACGTGAGTCCGCGGACCCAGTCTCGCATCGCGCCGCTGATAACCAAGCCACCTTTTCGTTCCGTATGTTTAAAACGTAGTAAGTAAGAAGTAAATAAGAAGTAAGAGTAGGTTCAAGCAGGCGTAAGAAGGTTACTTCCGGCGTAAGAGCTAGCGTAACGGCATAGAAGAAATAAATTTATTTAATTTCCTACTCTTACTTCTTACTCTACGCTTACTCCTTATGTATTGTAGATCCCGCTTAAATGTACCGCATACGCTCGGCTGATCCATCGAAAAAAAAAAAAAAAAAACGCCGCACTTCTCTCTTACGGGAGGGACGATCATATGGTAATTTTATATCTCCGATGAGGTATCAGCGCTACTAAGAGCAGTTGTGTACAGTGGACGTTGCCACATTATACATTCCTGCGTCGCGATATCCCCCCCATGTAATGGCATTAGAGTGTCGTCATCGTCTACATCGTGCAGGACTAGCGAACGAGTAGTACGAAAAAAAAAAAATTAATATCCATGCATAAATCCAAGATATGAAAAATTTTCAAATTCTTAAAATAATTTTACCAAGTTATCTTATTATCAATCGTAAATATCATGCTGAAAATATCATACGAGGGCACCGAGAGGGCAAAAACTTTAAATTCTCGTTAAATTACAAATCGTCGGGGATGTATCTAATTCGTAAATCGTGAATTCGCTCGAGACACTCGCGGGAATAAGTTACGGAGCGAGCGATGCTCGGAATCCCGGCGATCCATGCATCATCGGTTAAGAGGATTAAGGCAATTTCGCCTTTAGAGAGGTGTATTCGCACCTCGCGACGAGAGGAGTCGACATGCGTCACGCCAAGTGGCGAGGGAGCACTTTTATAATTTCAATCGCGCTAAAACGTGTTTTCGAGGACGCGGCCGTGGCCGATGAAGAGGCCGTGATGAGGAGCGACGAGGCATCTCGTCGTTCGCTCGTTAGCGTATCCCGGTGCGTGCGTGCCTGCGTGCCTGCCTGCTTGCCTGCGTGCGTGCGTACGCAGGTATGCGCGGTTTTGCGTATTTTATTGCAATTGCGTTCGCGCGCTCGCAGACGGCGGTCCCGGCACTCGGAGACCGTCAATTTGGTCTCTTAGGTGTCACGAAAGCACAACGTGAGAATCGTCAAACGCGAATGGGTCTTCGCGGTAGGACATTACGCGGCGCGTGAAGTAAACGAACGGCCGAGTCTACGCCGCAACAGGATGCCGACTCTGCCAGGACTCGCTTCTGTCAGGACACGTTTGGTTATTATCCCCGTACATTCCGCCGGTACATTGCACTTGTAGCCGCCGAGACGCGCATCCTTCGATATTAAATTTTGCATCGAGGAATTTGAACTTGTAGTCTCAAAGCATATAAAAAAGACGGAAGTCTAAATAAGTGTTCTTTATAGGCGACAATGCATATCATTATTTATCGTCAAATACAAAAATAAATAATTATATTAATAAAATAATTCTTAGATTTCAGATCTCGTGAACAATTATACCAAGTGATTGGAATTTTTTTAGAAAACATAATATTTACGTCGAATATTTCTTTCTCTTTATTATGGTAAAAGAGATTTTCGCAACTTTAGTTCCAATAATTTTCACTTTTGAGACGCATTTTGTATTCTCGTGGTATTTTCGTGGATAATAACCTTTTGGCAACCGATAGTATCTGCGAATATTTTTAGAAAATGTTTGTAACATTTAGATCGAGCTTCGTACAATATAATAATGCTTTATTTCATCAGTGTCATTTAGTAACTGTCAAACTAGACAAATTATTGAAAATTTTGATTGGATTTCAATCTGAGGGAATTAAATGTTATAGCCGTGGTAATTTAATAATACGTAAAAATATCTTAAATTAAATATAAAGTAAGAAGTAAAGTGCGAATTTCATTTTGATTTGCGCCTTTCAATGTCGGAAATAACCGTAAGTTCAAAACCAGCGCACCAACAAACCAACACATCTCGCAAGTTGGCACAATAGCCTGATGCATAGTTACCGCCAAACGCGCTTATTTCGCCGTAAGAATAAATCGCCGTAAAACGAAAACCGTATAGAACTTGGCGCATGGAACGTAGACAGAGACATC
This sequence comes from Tetramorium bicarinatum, assembly GCA_928718305.1. Lineage (NCBI taxonomy): Eukaryota > Metazoa > Arthropoda > Insecta > Hymenoptera > Formicidae > Tetramorium > Tetramorium bicarinatum. The sequence goes on from OV788321.1 coordinate 20,719,629, forward strand.
GGCATTGACTGATACCTGGAAATCGAACAACAGCTCGGGGCTCGAAAACTTCCACTATTGATTCGCTGCTATTATAATTTATCGATAATCTATCGTGAATAATGGAGGGCACTCATCTTCGTATACCAATGTCTATACTATGTCACTGTCAGTCTATGCAGCTTTTAAAAGGTAGACGACGATCGCTGCATAATGGATTAGATCCAATTCGTATATGCGGGCCTTGCGCTTTTACTGTACACGTTATCGTGAGCTTCAACAATACTTCTGTAGAATTATTATCTATTATTAGCGACATATATTTATTAAGATAAGAATAATTTTATCGTAAACGATACTTGTGACGTTTGTTAAACAGACAGAAAATATCGCTACACATCACTCTATGTATTCAATTTTTATTTTTATTCATACTCATATGGTTTTGCTTACGCAATATAATAATAGAATAATTAATAAGATATTATTAATCACAAGATATATTAATTACTAAATAATGATTTATACAATCATTATAATAATTATAATGATTATTATAATCATAATGATTTAAATATTTAATGATTATAATTTTAAAGATTCTATCATTTTGGATACATTGCTTTAAATCTGAAATTGGCTGTATTAAAAATAATCAGCGTTATAAAACGAATCTATCGTTTAAATTACTTATTAATTTTCGAACAATAAAAATATCAAGAGTTGCATTATTTGATTAGAAATCCATTCTATATTCTTAGAAATCTACCAAACTTGCATTGCGGCATATCACGCAACATTCTGTAAGTTTTGCAATTACATTCCGGCCAATCATCCCTTTTCCCGTATTTTTTTCTTCCTATTCGCAATTATTCATGGACTACTCGGAGGCGAATTTCAAAGTCATGGACACTAGCACCGGAGAAAACGAGATAGAGCGGAACAAGCAAAAAACTCTCTGGATGCAAAGAAACGAAATCGCTCGTCTCGGATATGACGGAATTCCGATGTAGGAACTTTCACGAAGAGAGGTCTTCGACTTCTTCGCCTGGCACAGCACCCCGGATCGTGAAGATCGATCGTTGCTATTCGCGATCGTTAGCACGGGTCACTGCATTCGGGTCGAAGGAAGTCGAAGCAGAATCGAAGTAGCCGCAGAGGTTCTCACTGCTTTATCCTTTTGCTCTCGATCATGGATTTGGCTCAATGTCACGGACCTCACACACAGTTTATACAAAAACTATCGTTCAGTCAAAGAACGAGATGAGTAATTAATATCTTTCTCAATTATTACGTTATTATTAATGACTATGTGTAATATTCATCGCGTCTGATTTTGAAGATAACATGAGAAGAGATTTTGGCAACGTTACGTTTCTTTTACGGGACGAACGTCGAGAATCGGCCTCGTCTCATTTTTTCACACGATATGATAAAGTTATAGAATCCCACGTTTGCACATACACACACATACACATGCCTTCGCGGGAACTTGACGATATCTTTCGTAGAACGATAGAGCATCATTGTCCTTAAGCATTCGAGTAAATTCGTAATTTTGTATGCGCGTCAACAATTGTACGGGACGTTTGGTACTAACTTCGATTGAAATTTTGAAAAGCATAAATTATTTTCGGTAAACTTTAAAAGTACTTTACTTTGAAAGATATTCAGAATTGGGATGCAATCATCAGAAAGCTTAATGTCGACTTTTCAAAAACTGCGGCTAATATTGGTGAAAACTTTTCGTTTAGAAAAAATTAACGTGTGAAGATTCTAGCATTATAATGAGATTCATCAAACATTTGAGCAGGAACATCATGGTTAATATATATGTACATGCAAAATCGTATGCAGAAGAGTGAATACGGGTACTATCTTATGATTGCGAGCTTTTTTGTTATTTCTCGTCGCATCATGATTACAAGGGTTTACCAGAAACATGCTCGACAGTTTTTTAAATAATTGTGCATACAGAAACACCCATAGTAGTGAACATATATATTGAATAATTGAAAATAATAGAAAACTGAAAGGAGAGAAGAAAGTAAATTTCAATCTTCAAAATTAATTTCAATTTCAATTAATTAATAGCCTTCGACTAATTTAAGATATTTAATTATCAGAGTAAAGAGCTTAATTAGCGAGACTTTTTGAATTAAGTTTTAAAAATGAAAAGTAAATAATATCATGTTTTCATGTTTAAGGATTTCGAATTTGGACTTTGGTTAGCTAGCACTTTCATCACAGATACAGCTATCAGAATATACATTGAGCAAAATGAAAAGCAGATGGAATGAGCTTTATCGACATTTCCGTTAAGCGAAAAGCGACGCGAAAGAGACTCGCTATTAAAAAATAATAATGCAAGAGCCATCTATCTACCTGATACTATTTTAACCGAGGAGGTATATTCCTTGACTAGGCTTTCGTGTACGGGAATATCGGTGCACGCATGGATACCGTCGCGCGATCACGGCGAGTATCGACGAGTCGCGGAGCCGGTCGCGTAATGGTATCGAGCAGGAATGCGCGCTCGATATATCGCGCGTAATGTACACGCGCGGCGTGTGTAAAACGGGGCTCTCTACCGACGTAGGTGTATGTGCGTAACCGCGTGCTAGTCGCGGCATCAGCCGTGCGTGGATACGTACGTGTGTGCACGTTAACGCGCGTATGTGTGTGTGCATATATACCGTCCATAGTCCCGGCGTGAGACCAAAGCGACTCAAAAAGTCGCACGGCGGCGCAGCGGCTCTCAGACGACGCGGTGTAAAGCTCGCTTTATACGTGCAACATACACGGGAACTGAATTGAAACTCATTGAAGGCGAAACGTAAGAGATATTATAACGGCTTTTGTGGCGACAAAATCGTACAATGAGGACAAGGCGAATGGGTGCCACCGCGGCGGCTAAATCGGAAACCGCACAATTTCCGCGAGTTTTAATTTCAATTTCCATTACGGACGCACAGAAATTGGATATATTTTATTACGGCAGACGTAATTACGCGTTTTGTAAAATAGAATGAAAGATCGCGAAATTGTAAGTTTCTTTTTTTTTTTTAATGGGTTAATGTGGCTCGAAGAGATAGGTATATATAGTTTTGGGATTGTCGTGTATCAATTTATTGGTAGCGTCGTTTCACACTTGGCGGAGAATATCCCGCGGCGTGCTCTGTTAGAAAACTCGTTAGTATTTTACACTTGGACCGGTTTTAAGCCGGCGGTCAGAAAAGACGGCGAGCTTTCCGCGAAACGCTTAATGCAACCGCTCGATGCTCGCCTTTTGAAAGAATTTGGCCCGGCGATGTATACCATAGTATCTGCCCGAGGCTTATTCGGATACGGTCGGCACCAACGTGCTCCAAATTCTCTTTGTTCGCGCGATGTTCGACATCTTCTCGTCGCTGGTCACTTTGTTAGCGATCTAGGATGTGAGATCCGTAACCGAGTCGAAGTGACACTAGAGAAATTGAAAAGTGTAGATGCTACCATACAAAATCGAACGGTGTAATTTATAAAGGATTCAACTGCGTATGTTACAATCGCGACAATTCTGAGATGTTTCTATAGTATATTCGTGCGCAAGCAGAGTTTCGTATAATATTTTCCATAAAATCAAAGAGCAAAATGAAAAATGTTTTCATGACTGAATAATAGAGAATATTCGTTAAACATCAATATTATAATACGAGTACTAATTTAATTGACTTCTCTAACTAGCGTTTCTTATTTGTATCCAATTCTTACATTATTATACTTTATTTGATGTTCTCTATGTTATTTTTTTTTATATTTTACTCATACTTTCTCTGATTCGCATGAGCGACCTCTAAATTTCTTTACCTAATTTTTATATACATCTTTCAGAGAGTTTCACCAGAGAATTAAAAAATAAATAATTTTTACTACACCATTACTAATTTTTTCATTATTAGTAGAAAATTCCTGCTAATCTCTCGCTAATCTCTACTCCGAGACTCGTAGTAAGCGTTGCAAGACGGAGAGTTTCTCGAATGAGTAAAAGTCCGCGCAGGGTCTCAAATCTTCGCGCAAATAGGGCGCGAAGCAACGGACTCGCCGTTACGCCGCGCCGGTGCGAAATCCGCTGTATAACGAGAGCAGCTGGTGCCAAGCAGCTCGTCCCTCCAAGCTCAGAAGGAAAAAAAGGAGGCACGGGCGGAAAGAAAGGACGGAAGAAAGGAAGTAGCGCGAGACGTAGGACGCGCGCGCGGTCCTTACTACACGGACGGCCCTTCTTTTTCGGGGGTTTTCCGCTCTTGTTCCTTCTCGAGCGCGGAGAAAGAAGGGGAAGGAGAGAAAGAGAGAGAGAGAGAGAGGGCGACGGAGCTCCGAAAAAGGGGGACCACGTCGCGGGCACGTGTCTCGGCCAGGACATCTGCCACTGAAAAGGACCCACTGTTACGTCCCCATTATATCGTTTACCTTAGCACAGCGAGCCACCTCTCTTTCTCGCCCTTCGTCTTCGTCCTTTTCCTCCGCTACTTGCTTGCCCTTCGTCTCCTTATGTCTAGGAACAAGCAGCTGCCCTTTTCCCTTGCATACAAAAGCGGTGCGTACCTACGCACCTGCCCTTCGAAGAGGATGACTGTTAACCGGTCTCGGGGTGATCATCGTGACGTATTACCGAGCGATAGTAGAGAAAAAAAGGAGAGGGGTAGCTTCGCCACTAGAGAACGATGCAACTAAGAAGTACAACGATCAAGAGGGAATTGTGGTCAAGATTTTGAACTGACGATCGTTAGCCCTTGTAATACAATTATAATATGGAATGGAAATATTCTATCTAGCATCCTTTTAGAAAAATTACGTTAACAAGTAAAAAGATTGATTTCTTTTTTATTTTTAATTTTCTTAGTCCAATCAAACTTGGAAATGAGAAACTAAAAAAAATCTGGTTAAAAACGAACGAATCAGAAAAATCTTGTAGGACTGATCAAATATTCTGGTTATTATAATACGAATTCTGGTTATTATAAGATATAAAGTATCGTGTTCTATTATAATAATCAGAATATTTGATCACGCCTACAAAATTTTCTGATTCGTCCGTTTTCAACCAGAATTTTTTTTCAGTGCGTATTTCAGGACGTGTCTGGAATGTATAATAGTTATTTTTCTCGCGTATTTCTTGATGAAACAAATAATTATGAGATAGGCGGTTCTTTTCCCAGTCACACGGAGCCGGCCCGGAAATCGCGAGATTCAGCGGCGCGGCCGTTTTCGTAGGTGACAGAATGTAACAAGCATCGGCGCGGCGCGGGATGCGTCTATTCCGGGACGCCGGACGTCGACCCGCAGACGGCTCCCAGACTACAGGCTAATAATCGGCGCGAGGACCTAGTGAGGATTCCGAAGAACCGGGACGGATGACCGACGGGAGCGGAATTACGTAAACGCGCGCGCCTGTGCCGCGTCGCGCGCGCGCGCATGAAGATCGCAAAAATTGGACCGTCTGATTCCCGTTCGGCCGACATCTCAACGAACTCGGCCGGGACGATAAATTGGATTCGTCTGCGTCATGGGCGCGTAGTCCCGTCCAAATATATCTGCATAACGGGGTGGGGACGGTTATGATAATATCTTCCTGTCGGTGTGGAACTTTAAGTATATACTGTATGGCGAGACGATACGTTTTCGATATTATCGGCGTAATGACGGGCAAGATGCTGGGGGATTGTACAAAGTAAAGGCGAAGTGTTAATAAAAATGACACGACGTTACTTGAGCGGAGTATTAAATTCAATTGGCTGTTATTTCTCACCTGTTTTCGCGCACGATTTTTGACAGTCGATTAATTTTATCTTTTAAGTAACAAAGTACTATTTCAGAAATATAATCGATGAAATCATCTCTCACTATCTTATTTTCTTTCTTAATAAAAACTTTTCCATTTTTTTAAAATTACTAATTGTGTTTGACACGCATTTCGTTCATCGAGGAAAAAAAGCGCATGTTTCACTTACAAATTAAATTAAAAAAAAAAAAAAACGAAATTAATAAAAATCTGAATAATTATTAAATATGTATATTAAAAATAATCAAACTCCCGTTAATATAGCAACACCCACAGACGAAATTTAAGAAAGTACTACTTGAAATAATATGCATATATGTATATCATATATAAACCATAGAAATCAATTATGATTTATAGGATCATATATTGCCAGTAATTTCACGGTAGAGATGCGTATTATCAATATAATAATATAATACATATAATTTGTGACAAATGGCTATATAATTTGTATATATGTTGTTAATGGCTATTTGATAGCCAGCTATTAAAAAATTATTACATTATACTTTCTGGTCAATTTAATTATAAAAAGAATTGGTCTGCATTTCAGGCAGCGGCTCGTATTCGACAATTTCGTAGTAAAAAGCGTAAAATTATCTCATTGCGATCCCATTAACGGAATTAACGGAAGTTTCCAAAGCGTGATTCACGAATCACGCTCGTGGAACGTGTTTTTTGCCTACAAAAGTCGCTCGTAATAATTATACGGAAGCAAGAAAGACTTACAATCTCGTTCTCGAAACTGCCGGGCCGCGTTCTCGGCACGGGATGCACGCACGTCGCACGCACGTCGCACGCAGCCTGCAACCAGACGTAAAATCAACAATTAGAACGTACGAATTATCACGGACGGTGAACGATAATTTCGCGTTGTACGCTCTGCGGACTCGGGGATGCCTGGGTACCGTATCGAAGAGGAGATGAAAAGAGGCGGCACTGTCGTCATTAGGATTCTAACCGAGCTCGTCCGCTTTCAAATGAACGTCCCCTCGACAACGAAACGGTTCGCGTATACAACGCGCGCGCGCGCGCATACACACACGCACGCACATATACTTGCACGCATTGCACGAACGGAATACCTTGTAGGTACGAAAGGAAGCGAACTTCCTTCCTACGTCCGATGTCACGCGCGCCACCGTTTATATAATCCATCCTGTGACGTCACGCTGTTTAATCCATTCATTATTGTGAACCGGCACTCCGTCTCCGTCATTCTTTCTCGCTCCGATGCAACAGCGAGCGTTCTGCACGCGCAGACGAGCGTCGGCGATAAAAGACGTCGTGCGCAGTACCGCCGCGTTTTCGAACCACGAATTTGTTGAATAAACGAATCGAAGAATTATACGGGCCGCTTACATACGTTTCGACTGGTTTTACGAGTGCAATACTAAAAATACGAAAATAAATCCCGCGCGTGTGCGTATGATCGATTTGCATGCGCATTTTGCGATACAATTTCGGCAAGATTTTGTGCAAGATTTGAAGCGGGCAATTTAAAAGATGTCGAACAGGCACGTGCAGTAGATCATTAACACAGATGAGACTTTTCTTTAAAACTAAATTAATATTACAAATATCAGTAATAAGAAAAAATGCAAGTTGTTTAACAATTCGAAGAGTCCTGAGTTTAAATCCCAGCGGCACCTTATCCCATTTTCAGCGAGAAGTCATAAAAGAACTTTTTAAGTCTAGATGACGTTAGGGACTGTTATACCTAGCCGCACATCTTATACTACTACTAATAAGTATAATTGTCGAGCCTTATATGCAAATTGAGAAAAAAAATTTTCCGGAGAAAATGCGTTTACGGGGAATAAGCTCTAAGAGAATCAATAGATGGTAAAATTTAAATCTTTTTTTAATGTCAAGTGGTGTTTATCTTAACGCATATTTTTCGATATGAAATGCTAATAAAGAGATATTTAATGATAAAAATCGAAAGGGATTATAACATTGATAAAGGTGTTATAAAAATGCTATCAGTTCCCAAGATAATACGAGAGGTTTCAAAAATATTTCAATTTCATTACTGTACTGTTTCATCAGATATAGAACCGTAGAAGACGAAGCGTATACTTGGACTGTACGAAACAATACTTCATGTTATTTACATACACGTAACGTAATTGCGACAATGTAACAGACGCGAGGAGGACCTTACGAGACGATGAAGAGAGTTCGAAAGAAACGTTTCGCAAGGCAATTCTATTTTCAGTGGCGCTGCACTTGCTGGAGAGGATGCGTGAGGAGTATCTACAAGTCTGCAATGAAATAACATATTCCGTGTCTTCGCTCTAGCATCGTAACCTTCACTTACAAGCGTTATTAGCTTCTATGCGTTGCGCCACAGTTGCCTTAAGCCACATCCACACAGAATAACCCTCATACTATTCGGTATCATACTACTTACTTGAGGAGAGGCGTTACTCACTCACTTCTAAAAGTCGGCACGTGAAAATCATATACGATTTACACATCTTATCTTATCTCTTACGATTTATGTAATCAAAAAAAATGTCTAGCTCTCGCAATCTTTAGCAACATTTCGATTCGAGCAACAAGAGCGTGGATCCTGCTAGGCAGTTTCCGGCTCGCGCGAATTCGTGGGCTCGTCATTAATGACGCTCGAGAGTCGCTCAATCGCTCAACGTAATCGTCACGCAAGCGAACGCGCGATCGTATTTTAATAGGTTTTTATCGTGGCTTACGACTCCGGCTGTGCAGGCAGCTTGCGGCGGTGACGACAACAACGTGTGTGGCGGCGGCAAGTGGGCGGACACGCACGGCAAACGATTCTGATAGGAGGCTACTCACCGACCCGCGCACACGCAACGGTATTTCACCTTACGACGACGAGTGCGTTGAAAAGATAATTGAAGCGGCGAACGGAAAAGGGAATGTTCAGAGGAGCCCGCGATTTTTAATCCTCGAGTCCGGCTTTAATTAAAGCACGAGCGAATTTTACCCGAACAAAGTTTACTTTCGAATGAAATTAAATGGGAAAAATATCGTTAAAGTATATTTGCAGAATCACGCAAAGCGTGCAAACTTCATCGTTCTTCCGAGGAAACGGAAGTCGTTTTTCCTGCTCGATGATTTACTTAATATTTGTCAATTTACATTCGGCCTTGTTACGAATGTAACAATCGATAATTGCCCCTGAATGTTTTTGTTCCAAAAAGCATTATATTTAAGAAATGATTCGCGATACAAAAATTCGGACGTACAACAATTTGCTTCGATGTAAGACTAAAATTCACGCGACCGTGAAGAGAAACCGTTATACCTCGAAACGTTATTTAATTTTAGCGTTATCACAAATCTATTGTTAATTTTAAGTGCTACTATACTCAACGTCCGAGTACACGCGAACTCATGCGAACGCAATAATGAAGCGATCGCATTTTCTCTTACTCTCTCTTTCTTTCTTCCTGCGATATTTCCACGGTCACGCGTCCATTGCGAATAACGCAGCCCGGGGTTAAGCCGCGTTGACCTTCGTGCGATCGAAAACGCCGCCCGGGATATCGAATCGCCGTGACGACCGACATCCGGTCTCGGTTCTCGGTGGCGACGCGGCACGTGAATGAAGCTCGGCCTGGTGAACGCGAATGGGGAACACGCGCTGGATGCATGCGTTTAAAGAGACCCCGGAGCGCGTTAACACGAAGCGACACAATCGGGTGTGCGATAGCGAACCGCGACGTTCACCGAGGCGCGATAACGCTCGTCGTTGAAAATTTGTTGACCGCCCTCGAAAGAGAGACGCGGCTCTCTCGACGACGAACGATCTTTTCATTCTGCAAGAAACTGATTCGTAAAATTTCTTCTTTTAATAAAAAGCTTGTTATTCAAATATTTTTTTACGTCCTTAAAAAAACATAGTCTTCTTAAGAGAATATAAATATTTGAAATTAATTGTAATTTTCTGACACGAAAAATCGACAGACTAATAATCGTGAAACATAATGATACTTTGAATAGAAGGAGAAATTGAGTTGTGGAAAATCGGCAATCAGCGCACGATATCGTAGATACGTCGCATTAATCTTCCGCCTTTCAGAATCATAATTTCATTCTCGAATTCCGCGTCACGAAATATTCCACAGCACGCGCCATACGACGCAATTATGTAGCGTCGTTGGTGGGGGGAAGAGGGTATAATTATAGTTAGCGACAATGGACAACAAATTTGCGGCGTGGTCCCGCGTATGACGTAATACTACAGTCGTTCTGCGGCAGTCGATAAGAATTCCGACGCCTCCATTCAGCGACGGGAAACGGGAGGAAGGATGGAACCGCCGTGGCGACGTGGCGTGGTGGGCACGGGCACGGGAGGGCGAGTGGCTGACTGCGAGCACGCGGACACTGATACGGGAAGGCGAGATTACGAAATCGAGAGAACCGCGAGCGATTGCCGCCCGAAGAGTCCGCTCGCCGGCGCCTCAGATAAGCGAATTTTTTTTCTGTTACGTACACGACCGCGCGCGCGCTATCGCGATCGCGATCGGGGTACGTGCGTAAGTCATGGGTTTAATTTTGGAGCACACGCGCGCCCCACGGACGACGGGTTCAGCTCCTTGCGTGAGTACCGCGCGTACGGAAGTGTACGTACTTGTACCTCGTGCGATGAATATTACTTTTTTTTTTCTATTCATACGTCGTGAATACGGATTTCGCCAGCATTGTATATACCTTCAGCGGATTATTTCCTCTCTGCTTCCTTATTATTTCCGCTAAAGCACTACATCCGGCGCGGCTTCGATTACGTATCAACAATGCAGCAGAAAGAAAAAGTTTTCAAGAGGATCCGAGAGACATACGGTATTCTTGTGATGGTTTCAACAAGTTTCTAATATGTCTTTTCGTGAAAGGAGATCTAGATGATTTAAATCGATCTGAAGAGCAGACGGTAAGCTCACGCTCACGTTTTATCTCGAACTTTTATAAAATCTGATTTAAATACTGCGCAATGAATAATATTTATTGCAGCAAGGGGATAATATAAACGTCATATGTAGCGAGTAAAAAATGTTTGTCAAGTGATACGAAAAAAAAAAAAAGATTACTTGAATGCATGAATGTATGAGATACGAATGTACGAAGATACGGAGCGTAGAAATGGAAGGAGGACGGCTCGTGGAGACTACTTTACGTCTTTTTAAACATCAAGATAAAAATAGGATAAGATAATCTTTTGTTTAAATACCGCGTACGTGATAGGGACGAGTAAGTAAGCTGTATCTTATACTTGAAAATCGCTCTGATAGAGTTAATATCTTCAACGTTAAGAGCGTTTATTCAGAGTTTAGAGAGTTACTCTTACTAAGTTCTCAATTCTGTTTCTTTCAAGTGATTACTAATTTCTTTTATTAGTTTCAATTTCTTACTTTTAAGCAGCTATATAAAGGAAATCTTAAAAGACAGAGATTCAACAATCTAAGAACGTTCCTAATCTCGTCGTGCCTTTATGGGCGACAAAATGAACATCCATGTTCACATCCCACGTTGCGCAATGCAGCCTCCTCTCGACGAGTCGCGGCGCGCGCGAGCACGAATTTATGAGAAATTCTGTACATTCGACATACATACAATACATACCTACACGCGTACGTGTGTATACGCAATACACGTGTATTTACGCAACAGGCTGTGCATGCCTGGCGCAGGTGGCGTTATGACGCAAACGTTTTATCGGTTATACCTCTGCTAGATAACAGAGTCGACAATCACAACGCGATCGCTTGAGTAAATTATGGTATCGATATTACAGTTTTAGATTCTCCTATTATGAATAGAACGAACATGGAGTCCCTTCGCGACATCTATGAGGAAAAAAAAAACGATCGCTTAAGCTCGAGATAAAAATTAATCCGATGCAAAGAGCGCGAATCGCTCGCGAATGAGTCTAACGCGCCGCTCCGAACTGCCGCAGTAACTCGCAGTTGTTCGCCGAGCTGTGCTTCCCGACTTATCAGCGCGTCGTAGGCGAACCGGAAAGGGTTACGAGATTGGTAGGAGTCGATATCGAACGCGCGCGGGCAACGCGCCGAAACTAATTCACAACTCAGATGTAGGCGGCACACACGGACTTTAAAACCGTCTCGATCTCATCCGGCCAACCCCCTTCGGTTCCTCGAATATCGTCGTAAGCCACGCACAATGCGCACCACACTTGCGTACGCATCTTCTTGCGACGGAAAACGGAACCCCTTCGACGCGCGAGAAAGATCCATCAAGCATTAAACGAGATTAAAGCGAGCCTAAAGAATAATAATTCAACGTCTATATATTTGATTGTGAGTGTCACAATATTCGGGGTAACAATATACATTTGGTGTCCCGAGCACGCGTCTAGGGGTATTTAAAAAATGCAGGACTACTTATTCGAGGTAACGTAAACTTCACGGCGCTATTTAGGATACATTTGGGCAGAAGAAATGATGTTAAGACGGAAATAAGATGCATATATGTGTATACCGTAGATTTATAAACGCGCGAGTACCCGATGAGTACATACATATTGATATGAATTAAAAGATTCGAATTTTTTAAGAAAAAGCCGAAACACAAGATTTTAACTTGATATTATTAATATCTTTCTTGTTACGTAAAATTGTCATAAATTGAAGATAAGATTTTACAAATATCATTAAAAAATTAAATATAAATTCACGTGCCTGCATTTCTTTTTATTTGCTAAGCAAATATATATACGTGTGATTAATTTAGAAAGAAACACCTGAACAGATAGAGCTCTTATGTCCCACAATAATTGTGCGTTATGGTTAACCACGTGTCGACAGTCGACGGAATTATCGGAATACGATTTTAGTGCATTTACGCCACCCAATCATGTTTTGTGGTCAGATAATAATAATCGTACCTTTACGTACTTTACAACAGGATATAAGAGGAACGTTAAAGAAGTATAAAAGAAGCAATGCATCTCTCATCGTTTTTGAATAGCTTCAATTTTCTAAAGCGAGTGCAATGTAATAAGGTAATAACAATTTTTAAAAATAGAATTACAATCGAAATACAATTTATTTTTACGAAAAATGAGATACGAATAAGATAATATATATTTTTATATTTTTTTGTAGAAAATTTTCTTCTCCATAAAATATAAAGCTACATATTTATAAATTTCTAATTAAATTCTCGCATATATATACTACACTAATTACTCAAAAAACCTATAATAATTATTAATACAGTTACCATTAAAAATGATTTTTACGTAATCATTAAGATAGTACCTTTTTATCGATATTCCGTAATAATTTCGAGTTTACGAGCGATTTGTTATATAAGAAAGATCAGCGAGACTGTCTCGATCTTCGAAGGACGACCATTGTGGCATTAAAGTGTGGGAAAAAGCGTCTACTATACAGCGTGAACGAAGAGTCTGTGGTTCATTCATGGCGAGCATCTGAATGGGGAGAGACAGAGAAAAAGAGAAAGAAAGAGCGAAATCTATGTGCACACTTGTATATGCACACGGATACACGCGCACTCGCGTGTAAAAATATACATGCTGCAGTAGCATAAATAAATACTCGCCCGCGTAAATAAAAATATAGAACGTGAATTGCGTTCTATATATTGCGGAAACCAACTATATTCTCTCGAGCATATCGGAGAGAGGCGTGTCGATTTAATTACTCGTCGTTCGACCAAGTATGAGTATTTATTCGTTATTTAATGAATTTTAATGACATTTATTAATACAATATTACGAAGATATGTGGAATATTTAAACGACTTACTTCATGTAGAATACATTTATATATTTTATGTATTCTATACACGATATAACTATCTATATTTCCCAAGATTAAATCGATCCAAAAATACATTATTAAAATTGAAATAAGTATTCTTAGATCCCCTGTATACGTATGCAATATTTTAGCGTGTCTTTTAACGTTAAAATATTAATTAAAATGGAATGTCACAACATCGAATGATTTCTTACAGACTTACTTATTACAGTATTAAATATTTAATTACACAGTATTAAATATTTGATTTTATAAATAAAAATAAAAAAAACAAAACTTTCTCAGAAAATTAAATACCTTGATTTATAAAACGTATGATTTCCTTATCTCTTTTAGCATATAAAATAAAATATCCTAAAAATATATATTTCCGTCTTTGCTAATTTATATTCAATAATTCAATAATCTTATAAAAATTAATGGGAAAAATAATAAATTTTATAAAAAATTTATTTTGTATTGTTTCTGCTGCTTTATAACTTCATATTCGAAAGAAGACAAAGCTTTCTTTTTTCCTTTGGTTTTAAGATCTTTAATTCTAATATAAAAATTTTTATCAAATTATAATTATATATATATTTTTTTTTTTCGTAATAGGAAAAGTCGTAAGAATCACTTTTTTCGTCGCTTGTTAAGATATCACGTGCCGAAGGAAAGAAAAACGAAGGGCGAACGGATTCACCTGACGACGATGTGTCGGAAAAGGCTTCAACAGCCTGCACACGCTACTCATTATATAACGGCGCGTATGTAAAGTACCCACACATCCGATACACACCGCCGCCTAGATACTACAGGACGTCTGTAAAAACCCACTGTGATGGGGCATTGTGAAGCGAGCCGGCTATAAAAAGCGCTGCTAAGCCGCTCGTAAAACACGGCAAAAACTCGCCAAATAAAGCGAGAGCGAGAGTGAGAGCGAGAGACGAAGAAGATATACCTACGACGTCCGGCCTCTCCGGCTAAACCCATCGCCACCTCTCATCTCGTCGGCGGCTGTCAGCAGCAAGTACGGACCCGAGGAAGCTTGACCTCCATTATTTCCCCGCATTCCACGAAACATTGACCCATCGTCCCCGCCACGATTTCCTACCGAGTCGCGTTAAGGACTCCGATATTCTATTCTCATTCAAGGTAGCGCGCGCTTCGCCTTAACTCTTTCGGATCTAATGTCCAGTACGTGACGGAGATGTATCTATTTTTTTTTGTAGATCTGTGACAAGGAAACCTTACGACTTCTACGACTTCTTAAACGTCACGCGAGTGCCTGTTATTAATCGAAAATTTTATATATATTGCAAATCTTCTAATTTTCTGTATTTCTTGTCCGAAAGTTGATTTATTCCGGAGGAGGTAATTTACCAATTTCCGCGGCAAGACCGAGATATCTCTCTCACCGCGGGAACGAGACGGTATTTTATCGTCATCGTGCCCCTAATTAATCTCCGCTCGACTTCGCGCGCGTGGAGAAAATCGCGAAATTAATGTGCGAACTTCGACGGCGCGTAGGTTCGTGCGAGGGATTAAAGCGAGGGAGTCATGCGAATTTCCGGCGCGCGGCCAACAATTCGGCCCGATTGAGCACCGCTGCGTGTGTCCCGAAGGAGTTCCCACGCTGTCCCGCGTCACACACAGCTATATCACGGCTAGATACGTGTCCCGATGAGATTCGTCGGTGCTGGTCCACGATCCTTAGGACTCCACTGATTGATCGATCCGAGAACTGATTACGCGTGTGCGGGTGTGCGCTGTGTGCGCGCGCGCGCTAGCATCCTATATACACATAATAATCTCCCGTCTCTATCTTTCGTGGCTATCTTCGAAACACGATACACTGATAGATGATGCCGACGAATTGTCGATACACATTTTTTCGTGCTTTACCATCGACATAATATCGATCCATTTAATTTCCCATGCGAGTAAATACAATGAAACGTGCTCTATACGAATCGTTGCAATTTCAATATCAGTGATCGATCGTGAGAATCAATTTCTTTTTAATGTAAATGTCAGTTTTATACATGTACGTGCGAAATTAAATCTCAAAGTTGCAGTAGATTTCGAATAATGTTGCGCCGTTCAGTTACTGGTAACAGAACTTGACAAGCATGCTAGAATTCGTATCATGCTAATATTCGCGTGATTGCTAAAGTAAGCGTGTAAATTAATCGTTAGTATTCTCCATAGGTAGTGGTCGCTGTAAATAACAATATATAGGATTGCGAATTGAAGGTTCCTGACGGCTCCTACTAGGCAAAATGACGGTTAAAGGATTTCTATCCCTGTAGTTATACAACGGGCAAGTTTCAAGCAACGATATACGGACGGCGGTACGTGGGAACCGCGTCGTCCTCGGTTATCTTAACAGCAGTGATACCGTATTGTTACGACCACCATCGCCATCGCCGTTCCGGAAAGTAATAACTGTCCAAGAAATTCTCCGCCGCAATAATGCAACGCCGCAATTGTAATCTGAATTAAGAATTGTCATTTTATACACCAATATGCATATTTTATGCTCTCGACCGTGTAATTTTCTACGTTTAATAGTAAGATTTCGAAGCAGCGTATTTTTGCAGAACTCTGTTTAATAAAGGAAAAAAAACAAGAAAATTCAAAATTTATTTAAAAAATACAAGATCGACACATTAATAGATGTTTTTTTTTATTTTGTTGCTATTTTATTGTAATATTGCAGACATTTCATTTGTTCACTTTTGTCATGTTTGCATTTGTTATTTATTTTGTTTGTCCTGTATACATTTCTCAGCAATTGCAAATAAAATGTTACTTTTATAAAATTTTTATTTTCTATTTAATAACTAAAAGTTCAGACAACTTTCACATTATCTGTCGAGTTTTTTAGGTTTTTGAGCCCCGCATTCGTTAAATTCACCCGCGTATACGTCGCGAATCGCGGAACGTACCCGCATGCCTTCTCCCTTCGATTCGAACTCGTAATAAAATCGCTGGCTGCTCCGTAAACACATCTGCTCCCTATCTCTTATCGGTCACAGGAAATGAACTTATTATTATACACGCAAATCATTCCTATCTGTTGCTGGTGAAACCGAGCATTAGTCACACTTACTAGACGTTAAACTAAAACGTTTTCCCGAAATGTAGTGTCCGATTTCGCGTGAATTCAATGACTCAAATAGAAACCTTCCGGTCATGGCGTTAGTTCCAGGAAGAAACGCATTACGACATATATGTTCTCGCGCGAATATATTTTGCACTTTTCTAGGCATATACATCCGCGATACTAGCCATTTCCTTTTAAAGAAATATTAATTTCTAATCATATCTTTCATATGAAAGAAAGTTGCGAAGAAAAGTTTTCCTTTGTCTCAGCCGCGTCCGTTTTTTCACTGAAAAGTAGAAACTTACTAAAGAACAAAATCTTTTGAAGAATCAGAATAAAAAAACCACATAAAAGTACATAGAAGAAAGTTAAAGGTTTGTAAAATTAGCATCCCAAAACGCAAACTTTTATAAAATTAATATAACATATCATTGTCCATAAATAATCCACTTTACAAAAAAAAAAATTAAAAATTGGACAAATTGTGGGTAATCAAATGTCATATCAATTTTACAAAAATTCGCATTTTGGGAACTGAAAATTAATCGGTTGGTGAATAAGAATTAAAAAAAAAAAAAAGATAGAAAAATAGTGACTCACTTCAAAGCGTTCCGTGTGCACGTGGACGCGCCCAGAATGTCGGAGAGCGAATTAGAGACAGAGAAGGGAGAGATTTGTGCGTGTGGGAGAGAAGGAGGAAGGGGAAATATTCGTGCGTTCACGAGCGTGCGAGAAAGACGGACGAAGAGTTGAACGAACCCACGCGCGGACCGAACCTCGCTAATTTTTTAAAGACCCACCTCCGACCAGTATTTCTACTATCGGAGAGGCCACCGTTGAAGCGATGGATGTTCTGCTGCGTAATAGAGGCGGGTTTTCGCGACCAATCGCAGAGGCCCTTCACGAGACCGAGAAATTCACCGCAGACGTTCTCACGACGCAAATGCGGCGTCTCTTTAGAGATCCTTTCGCCATATAGAATACATTTGCGGTATCTCTCTCCGAAATGGAACGGATTTAAATCACCGATGACGCTTTCGACGTAGAGTAGAGGTACTTCGTCTTGTAACTATTTTGCGTAATGCGTATATACATATATATATTTTTTTAAATTATAAATTGTAGACAACAAAAGAAAAACTATGCAATTCAATAACAAGCATATTCCTAGCCGTTTTTCGAGTTTTAAATCACTTTCAATGCCAGTATCATTTAAAATCATTACTATATTCATATTAAAATAAATAACAATATTATAATATGATATTATAATACTTTTATTTTAATATGTTATCAATGGACGAAGCTGCAAGTACTAAAAATATTCTACAAAGTGAATAAATTAATTTTGGTCGGTTTGGCACTAAAGGAAAATTGTTTAAATTTTCTATGGCATTGATATATAAATAAATTATGATAAAATGTCCATAACTCTTGAATCCGAATTCAGAGAGATTACACATTTTATCTATCTCGAGTGATTGAGATTCTTTTATTACTGATCTTGATAAGATTGTGAAAAACTCTGTCGCAGACGTGTCTGCATATTGCATGATAATAAAATATTTGTATACGGAATGTGTGACACGAGTGTTTGAATAATAATTAATAGCCATCACTGTTTGAGCACTATACGAAAGATATACAATGTTCAAGTGACGAATGGAAAAACATTCGTTAACATTTCTGTTGTTAAAACATGTTTCTGTTCTGTTTAATTGCTGCTCGATACTTAAAATGTAATAAAACCGCGTAAGACATTGAGCATTTCTTTTCGTTTTTCTCGTTTTCTCTCTCATTTTGTAAGTCAAATATTTTCTAAAAGAATATTAAGCTCCCCTATCGATCGCGTTTCGTAAAACGCGTATTTACACAGGAATTAGGAAACCGATTGTGAAGACTAAGGAATCGTCAAGGCATTTGCCGCAGTAAATTAACGAATTACCCGTTTTCGCCGAGCGAAAATACGCAGTTGATGTAATTTCGGCACACGTATCAGACTCCAAGGCTGAGGCGTGCCTCGAGACATGGTACGCAAATAAAAAACGGAAGTACCGCGAATAAAATGACGGTATTACAGCGAAGGCATATTCTGACTTTCAAAGTCCGCTTCGGGTAATTTATGTGTAGCATTTGACAGAATTGTGTCACGGTATTAATAATTTTACTATAAGACAGAAATAGATTTTTTATAAATAAAATATACAAAAAAAACGAGACAAATAGAATAAAGGATTTATAAACATATTAGTGGTTCTATGAAGGATCATTATTTAGAAAGAGCTTAGAGATATTTAGTATAATTTTCATAGTTATATTTTATATCTCCACATTTATTGCAATGAGAAGAAGTGCGGATCACTTGCGATTCCGCTCGTAGATTTTATCAATCTTTGGAATGAATTCTTTTTTTACTCTCTGCTGCCTACCATCGTAATGAGAACGCTTTATATATTCAGTCTTATTCGAATAAGTCTCATTAAGTGCAATGTATTACAATTGCAATAGTGGCACAACGCTGTCACACGCAGTCCGATTATCTTGCGAGAAAACGGAAACGGACTGACGCGATTCTAGCAAAAGAACATATAAAATGCTCCTTATCTCTTGTAAATTCAAACCACACGTGACTGAATCGTGAAACAATTAGGCACTTTGTTTTTTCCAACATGCTATTGACGGTTAATAAATATTATGCGGAAGAAAAACGATGTGATATTTCGCTATCTAAGTCAACGCAGAGATATCTTGAAACCGCTATTTTTTGGCTTTCTGTAATTAAAATAAAGTGAAAAGATAACCGTGTTATTTGCGTATCTAACACACACGTAGATATCTTGGTGAAGTTATCTCCTCAATGTAGCATCACCTTGATGTATTACACTAAAATTGAATTATCGTATATCATAGATATTATATCGGGAGGGAGACATCAATATTGTATTATTTTCGCATGTTACATTGGAATACCATGTCACACAAGATTAATAAAATAAAACGGCATTTTCCGAAAATATCTCAATACTAAACTAGGTCACCAGCGACTTCTCTCAAATCCCCACATTACACGAGAGCGATGTACAATACGGATTTAGAGGAAAAGATTGCTAGTCCAATTCAATGTTGTGTCATCTGCAAGGGAAAGAGGAGACAAAAGGAAAGTTAAGAGAACGGATATCAGGCGCGCATTTTTGTGCGGCGGTCGTGCTCTTTTCTAGGGAGACGCGGGAGCACGTGCCCGGGTGAGAGAGCACGCGCGTGACGTCAGCGTGCGTCTGGGAACAGCTGACCGCATTCCACAATAATTGTTTTGCATAATCGCGGTGGAAGCGGCCACTCGGTGGTAGCCTCACCGTGCCCGCGAACAGAAGAAAGAGGCCGACACGAGAGAACGCGAAAGGTGGAGGTGGAGAAAGTAGAGGGGAGAAAATTCGAAAGGGCCTTCTCACGTCGTCGAGGTGGGGCTGGGGGGAACGAGGACGGAACGAGGTGGGAAGAGAGGGCCTTGGTCCAGCCGTCAATAGCTACGCGGTCGGCGCGGTTGGCTTTTAAAGTTTAAAGATCCAACCGCGACGGTGGCGGCGTCTAAGCATGCCAGCGGTGCTCAATTCGCGGCGCCGCGCCGTGACGAACTTGTGTTCTCGCGACGCGCATTGCGGAATTAAGTATAGGGAGTATACACTTTGAAATTACGAAATTACGTACTTGGACATTACACAAAAAATTTAGAGTCTTTTCATAATAAAAATTTGAATGGCTACTTTCTCAAGAATCTTTAATCTTAATCTACGATATTAAGCGTTCTTATAATTAATCTTATCATTAAGATTCTGTCAAGATGAACATGAATGGAATTAGCGATGGAGAAAAAAATAAAATTTTATTTCTTATTTGCGTTCTAGAGGAGATGACTCATCTTATGATATCGATCATTCCAAGAAGCATCAATGACTCGACATCGCGAGAACCAAAGTAGTTATAATTTAAAGCAGGAGCAAACAAGATCACGAAAGCACGAATAATGGACGACAGTGACGAAAGATCTCGAGATGAAATATCTGCCGAAGAAGGTTAAGGAATATTACGGGACGAGTAGCTAGCGCGAGATATTTCCGACGTGTATGGTCATGTTTAGCAGTATCTTGCCACGTCCCTCGCGACCCACATTGTACTCTTTCGCGAAGATGTGGCGACTGCCTTTCGTATCTCGTTTAGAGGTCTAGGACCTTAAGATTAGTGGAGCGATCAAGATATTAAAAATTATTACCTTTATGGAATAATTCTTTGGACCTGATTAGAGTATCCGCGGGAAATCTATTCAGAGGCTTCTCTCGATTCTGCACAGAAAATTAGAACGAAACAAATTTATTAATTTTATTTAATTTATATTATAATAAAATGTATATGTTTAAAATCTGAACAAGAGTGAATTTTTAAGTAATATACACACTAAAAAAATCCTAGGTAAACTTATACAATGCATTTAGTAATGCAATTTTTTGAAATATTTAGTTAATATTACCAAATATGATAATAATAAAATGTTTGGTAATAATTATAAACATTTCATTCTTATTAACATTATTTTATCATGATGAGCTACAAGTTTAGTTGAAACTGTTTCAAAGTTCTTGGTAATTTTTATTAAGACTGGATTATTATAATCAATTATAATCAATCTTTTTTTCAGTGTATAAAAGAATGTAGATAGTTTAGAAATACGTGGTACCTAGAGATTTATCATCTTAATATGTAAGAAAAACTATTACTATTCAGTTTATTTCATAGAGCTACATGAAAATTTTAATATTTTCTACTCCAGAAACCGTCAGAGTTACGTTAGACGGTGTCAAATGATCAAATCGCTCAAAAAACCTGACGTATAAACACGGCGAAACTATGCACATTTTGTCCAACGATGTAGGATACGCCGCGGCGTCGGCCGCAGACAGCAAACTACGAGCGTAAGACATTTTGCAATCCCGGTCGCACGTCTCCGAGAATGGTGTGTCGCGCACATAGTTGTCGCGTGACGTTGGCGGAGAAACGACGCCAACGACAGGCGACCCCGGGAACGGCGATACGGAGAATAATAAAAAGAGAGACGCGCCATTGCGTCGGTCATCCGCGGTTCCGTGAAAAACCCAAGCGAGCAAATATCGCGCCGGCATTGATCTATGCGATTGATGCGTAAGAACGTGGTTCTCTTTTTGTAAACGCTCTAGATGAACCAACAATTATTAATAATTGTGCCACTTTCCTTTCATTTTATTAATTTAATCTTAAATCTGACAGTTATAATAAGCAGTTATAATAGAAAACACGTCTTATGTCGTCAAAACTGCGCAGTTTTCTATTACGTTGTTTCGATTAAATTGTCAAAGTTTCATTTGCAGATTATTACTTATTTATAATTTGATATCATATATTTAATGTAATTACATGGAAATCCTATTATTTAAAAGGAAAAATTATATTAGGAGAAATCACAGGCTTTCATTTTGCGCGAGTTTGAGAGTTTCACTGCAGTTTGATTCCAATTTGGCAAATCCCTTGGCATTTCAAGTTTAGGGTTGAATTACACGTCGCGATACTTGGAGATACTCGATTCGCTGCGGACTATGCGACATCCGATACTCGCTACTGGTTTTCCTCGCGTGACTTTAACCGGCTGTCTGCGTTTTTTTTTTCCTTCTTGCGACACCCGTTATCGGATCGGATAGATTGAATTAGTAGAACGAGAGAGAATCGAGGAACGCGACCGAAATCAATTTCCGCGTGACCTTCGCGACGACGACAGCGGCGACGACGGCTCGTGGACGAATTTTTGTGCGCATGGAGAGCTAAAGAGAGGAATATTTTCCACGATGATCCACTTCTATCACTACATCTTGCAGAGAAAGAGAGAGAGAGAGAGAGAGAGAAAGAAAAAAGAGAGAGAGAAAAAGGAGAAGGGGAAACAAGATAGATAGATAGATAGATAAACTACGTTTTCGATGATGTAACTGCGAGCGTGCGACGCACATAGCCGATTGGTCACAGCCAGATTGCTCATCCGCAGTTTATCCTATACACAATTCTCGTTACCGGCGTGCTATCACGCGTGGACTATGCTCGGTGGCTCGTTCTACACGATCTATAATCAAATGGCAGAGAAAAAGACAGAGAAAGAAAGAGAGAAAGATTCGCTAAGTGACCGATATTTCAACTTCCTCAAACTCTCTTAGTAACTGCCAAATTGACAAACGTCAAAGTTTCAAGTTTTTAACGGCACGTCGAAAATAAAGATGACACAAATCTACACGTACTCCGCTAAAAATGACGGCACTACGCAATATTGGCTTATGATAATTGAGCAATATTTTTGCAACAATCAAAATAAAAATCGATAATGGACTGCGCGCAGCAGGCGCGATAATATATGCGCATGCCGCTTCAGAATTATCTGATTACTCAGCGTTTCGGGGGCGAGATCAGCGTGTCTGGCTTACAGCCGGAAGTGAAGTGTCGGGCACGCAAGGATACACTCTTATGTACAGCGAGCGCGAAACATCGATACTATCCGCGTATCGAGAGAATCCCTAGGTGTAACGGGGCGTCCCCCGCGTGGTAGGTTACAACCATGGGAATGCTAATTAGAGATAATGACGTCATTAAGGTCTGAGCCGCGACGAGACGGGACGGTCTGCTGCGCTTACTGTACATACGCGTATCCTATTCTATATACGCAGTCATGTACTTGCACGCGAAACATATGCTTTGTTCCGAGAGCCCGCGCGTCCTACTCTCGAGCCCGATATGCACCCAAGATCGTCGCTCTCACGCGAACGCACTGTTAAACTTATGCTCCGAGAGAGAAAGAGATTTACATCGCTCGTTCGTAAGCGGAAGGGGAGGAGGTGCTCCATGCACGGCTCCCTCCTCCCTATACTCGCCTGTTACTATGATAGGGCAAACGTCAAACTTGCATTTCGAGCCGGATCGATTTTTACAGGATGTAAAACGTATCTGCGAATAATCTGAGCAATTTCAAGTCAACATTTGTCGATAATTCTACGAGGCGTGATCTTTCTCGATGTTTTCTTTGCTGATACTAATTTCGTATGTAAATTTCTATTTACGAGATTACCGAGATTAATTCTCGCTGAATTTTCCGTTTGCTGCTTCAAGATTGTTGAACGTTTTCATTGAACTATGATTTCATCCAAGAATCCGCAGATAAAAGTGGTTTGATAAAGATGAAATATCTCGCATGAAAAAGCAATCCTTGTAATATTGGAGTATTTCAAGTTGAAAATTTGTTTTCGCTGCAATCAATTTTGATCGTTAGATGTCTTATATTGAAATGTCACATTTCTTTTGTATAATTTATCCAATTCTCCCGTCTTCGCTATTTTCTATATCGTTATCGATATGTATTACTATTGTTTGGAAGCGACTCACACGAACGGCACAGCCGCGTCACGTCCGGAATAGTAATCGCATACGAAAATAATGGCAGCGCCTGTTATCTCTCGTTTCTGCGCGCATACATTACGGCGCACGGAGTCATTCCGTGATTCATGACGTTGTTAAAGCAGTTCGCGGAATTACAGTAACGGACACGTCGGCGGGCTTGACTGTCGGACGAGACTTCGATGAGGAATTTGTAAACAGAATTGCGCGCGCGACGGAAATGCGCGCGTATGTATGCAAGAAATACGTGGAAGGCAATGCCGGGGTGAGAAAAATTTTTAAATTATTCGTCGGCGACATTTTGAAACGATTTTTCACGATTTGCGTGCTCACGTTATCATAAGAACCTCTTAAAATAAAAACCTTATATTATTTCAAAGAATTCACCGGGAGTGTATGGTTGCCACCCAAAAAAAAAAGTATTTTACATTCAAAGTGATTTTTCCTATAATCTCATAAGTTTACTGTTTTACAGCAAACATATTCCTCTTTCAATAAAATGAAAAATACTTTTTTTCTCTTAAATACTTTTGTTTATACTATTTTTCTCTTGATTTCTCTTGAGGAATCTGTTTGAGGTCAATATAAGAGTAAAATCCTCTAAGATTTAGAGAATTTCACGTATATAAAAAAAAAATTTGTTTTGCGTGTCAAGAGATCAGCGAGTGTCATTTAAACTAATATTGATAAAAAATTAAAACTAGTTAGGCGATATCTCGTTCGAGTGATAGCCACAAACTCCTGCCGGCATCTCGATTCTGCGCATGAAAATTTCGGCGGTCGGTTTTCGGCTCGAATCAGCCCCCGTGATAAACGTGCACCGTCGTCGACGTATACGTCGCTGCCCGTCGCATATTTTCGCGCGCGTGTTGAATAACAGCCTCGTAACACAGCGCGGCGCGGTGACACAACTCGGTTCGAGTTAAGCCCGGAGCTTGTCGGCCGACAGGGCGGCGACGAGGGACGCGAGGGGAGGACAATCGCGGGACGGAAAGAGACGGCGGATGCAGCCAACGCTCGAGTCATGTGCAGGCCGAGTCTCGCATGTGCGTGTGATCCTCCATGCGTTCCCGCTGCGCTCTCTCTCTCTCTCTCTTTCTCTTTCTTCCTTGGCCTGCACTTCCTCCGCTGGTGCGTCTCCGATCCAATCACCCCGTCTTTGTCGGCGGGGCGTATCTCTCTCTCTCTCTCTCTCTCTCTCGCTTCATCCTGACGTCAGCGCGGATACCTGTTGCATGCCGCACGCTGCACGGAGGAAGAAGCGTTGGTGCGTGCAACGAGCGATCGGAGCAGCGGTGTCGAAGGAAAAAGAGAGAAAGACAGAAAAAAGTGCAAAAATTGATTTTGAATAAAATCATGAAATAAAATCCTTTTAGATTTGATATCATGTCATATTAATTACAGAGAATTTAAATATAATTAGTTACGTTATTATTTGAAGAAACAATAGCAGGAAAAATTGCGAAGCTAAATAAGTAAATAAGTAAGGAGAAGGAAAAAGAAGAGACATAGCTTTCTAAAAAATACTTTAAAATTCAAATAGATAGATGGACAAGTAAACAGAGAGAATAACGGCGAGAGAACAGGAAAGAGGAGACGCTTGAGTCACATATGCGAATTAAAGACATCGATTCTCAGACTGGCTGCAGACTAGCCAGCGCCCCTCCCGAGGAGAATGCTTCCTTTAATCTTTTTTTTTTTCTCTCGAGCACTCCTCTTTTCTCTTCTTCTCTCTCCTGAATCACCGCCACGTATAAATTAAGATCTGTGATTCCGAACCTGGTTTTACACAAAAACGAGCTAACGAATTGCACCAGACAAAACAAGTCGAGTCTCGAAAAATTGCTCCTAGAACCGCATACAAAATGTTCCAAGTTGACGAAATTTCGACAAATTCATGATAAATTTAGATACATTTATTGGATTATCGCAAATGCTCATAATTTTCTACGTTAAATGTTTCGACAGTTTTAAATTAAAATTTTTATCGATATAAGAAATTGTAATTAAATAAAACTGTGATTGTAATTAGATAAAAACCACGATTTATCTTTACCCACATTTGATCCGTCGGAAGCTCTTAATTTTCAATGCAGAATGAATCAAGATAATCCGAGTTATTCGAATAATTTAATCGTATAATCGAATGACATTGGAATTTATTGATCTCACTCCCAGAAGGCAATATTTGCGGCCGTTACCATTTTAACGACATTTAGCAAATATTAGTGGGACATAAATATGGCGATTTATTCTACTTTTCTGCGCAAGCACATTCACGCGACTCGCTCTGTCCTTAAAAAGAAGCCTTCATCGCGAGTATCAAAGTATCGCGATAGTTTGGAATTATCGGAATCGGGCGAGATAGATGCGCCTGCTGCAGAGTGCTCGTCTCTTTATTATCCGCGGCGTTCGTTATGCGCGACGCCGATTCGTCACGATTATCGTCATCTTTATAGCGGTATTAATCGCGCACGGCCGCCAAGGCGGCGGCGTTCCGCTAAATGCCATTGGCGGAAGGAGCATTGAGGGCGAGCGCGACCCGTTCGTTGGGCTGGCTTTTCAGGAAGATCGGAATCAACGAAAATAGACGAGGCACGGGGCTGCCGTCTCGGTTGGACGTACGCCAATAATGTGGCGCCGCGGAAAAATCTGTATGACGAGAAAGAGAGGTGGAGAGACGTACATCGTAGACTCGTTTTACGTGAGCTATTTCTCGCGTCTGTGCGCCTCTTTTTCTTCTTACGCGGATATTTGCCTCTTTTAGAACATGATATTACCCCCTTCCCTTCTTCTCCACCTCGCGCGTCCTTTCTTCCTATTTCCGTCAACGATTTTCCTGATGGTTGAGCATAGCTTGCTTTTTATTACGATACCCACACGTCTAGCAATACCGTTTCGGAATTTCTAATAATCATTTGCTCGTCAAAGTTATTCAAATCAGATTCGGTACCAATAATAAATCATTCCCGTACACGTCAGATTGGCAATCAATCCGCTGTGTCACGCCAGAAGCGAGAAAGAATAGCGCGATCGCATCTGTGCGCGAGAGTGCGTAGAAAAACGCGTAGTCACTCGGCCGTGGCTCTCGCAATTTGGAGAAGAAATTATCGCGCACGACGTGATAAAAAGCAAACAGACCTAGGGAGCGATGATAACCGCGAACACGCGTATTATTCCGTAACCCTTCCCATTCAGTGGCTCTCTAATCGGCCGCTCTTATCGAGCCGCGGAAACGACCTGTGACTTTTACGTACGCACGACCCAAGTTACGTGCGTTTCTTTTTTTGGATCATATCGCGTTATCGTGTGATTTTAGGATCATCGCATTATCGTATGTTTTATATATCGCGTTATCGCCACATTGATAATTCACGAAGAGTCATAAAAAAAGAATCGAGTTAAACGATTTCGATTAACTTTGTCTTAAGGCAATTAAAAATTATTCAGTCACTTAATAATGTTCACTAATCTAATATGTCTTATTGTGAATGAAATTGAGATGATGTGTATCGATTACAATGATATTGTAGTTATCTCTAATGATGTAATCGTTACATAAATATCATACTCTTATAATTAGAGGCATCAAAAGTTTAGTATCTAAAAATTTTCTTAGCGACGTGTAAAAATTCTGTGGATTGAATTACATACAATTACATGCGTTCTCTAATTATCAATAATACTAATATAAATTATTCAAGTTTAATTTTTTAATTTAAAAAAATTATTAGTATCAAAAAGTGATAATTTTAAGCAATCAGAAACATTCATTCCTATTATTTTTTTCGTAGAATTTGAAATGTTTAAGAGACAAACCGAATTGAGATGGATCAGTAATTGTTGTAAAAAGATGAGAATTAGGACACTAATTAAACAACATTCCACTTAATTATTCATTAATCTCTCTAATTTAATTTCTTAATTTCTAGATTCTATAATGCGATCTTACGTAGGATCGTTCGTTGTCGATATGTCACGATCGATAGTTCGAGATTCGCCAAACGATAGCAGCAGAGTAAAGTAGGCAGTAGGCACCGGACTTCCGCCTCCGACGGGAGGACAGGGAATGCGATTGAGAGCCACTGTCCTAGAACGCGCCCCGGTCGCCGGCACAGAAATAGAACGGTCGGACCTTAACGCGCACTTTTGCGCGTCTTTATGTAACCCGGCCGAATTTATGACCGTTATCTATTTAATAATACGCGGATTTACTCGTACCATTCGCAAAGATCAAACGATCCTACGCACGCACGCACGCACGCACGCACGCACACGGCCGCTCGCGCGCGTGCGTTCGCGCGCTCGCGAGCGGGCGGGCGGGCGAGCTCGCACGTGCGTATCACATACACGAGCATGCCTGACGTAAATTTCGCGCCAGTGCGTTCACCTCTTCGATCTCATCGCTCGTTCTTCACGGACGCTTGAATGTCGAGTTGTTAATTCTCCTCGCTCGAGGAACATCGGAAACTACTGTTCGATCGACGGCTGCCTGTCTAAATAAAGGCACGTTCGCCGTAATCGCCGCTCGGCGCGGATCCGTCGTGTCCGCTCGCCATCCCGTTTTCGACTATATTCCTTCTCCCCTCCCCCCCCCTCCTTCCCTGCCACTTGAGGTAATTCGGGAAAAATGAGGCAAGAATATGGAAAAATGGAAATTCCGCCCGATAAATTCTTTTTGTATGAATTCAATAAACATTTCTGCGAGAGATTCGAGAGTATTTGTTAGAAAGCGCCGTTCCGTAATAATTTACGGAAAAATGATTGATCCGGCTTATTTATATTGAGATCTCGTTCTATTCTCTCGTTCAGCATCGAAATTTAGATTAAAATTGACTCTGCCACTTCCACGAACTCTGCTAGTCTACCCTCGCTGAAGGTGTCGGAAGTAATAAAACACTATCATAACTAATGCAGTTTGCTGCGGATTGCGCTACTTACTGCTGACAAAAGACCTAGTTATGCAAAAGAGTCGGTGAGCAAAGCTTGTCTGTCTATACCTAACTACGCTGGGTAATCGGTAACCGCCTTGTAATTGGTGCATTAGCAAATAGCTGTATATACTTCGAATCTTAATATACACATTTCTATGGCTACCGCGTTCGTTATCTACTACAGTCCTTTCCTCGACCGCGCGACTGACGTATGTACGCTTATTAGTGATTCCCATTTACGCACATATGATTTACGAGCGTACAACGTAGTTCGATTCCGCGATAAGGACTTCTCGGCCCTTGACCTACATATCCCTTATAAAACAAATTCTTCGAAATCTACCTCGTCAAAATCTACTTTGAAATTCTATCACGCTGCTTTGGTGAAACTGAAATCTGTCCCGTCTTTCGAAAAACATGTATATATCTGTAATAGTATACACAGAATATACATACAGGAAAGATAGATACTTAGAAAATGAAAAAAATATATAATACATACGTATTATGTAAGATAAATATATACAAGTATCGATTCTTTCTCGAAATGTGATTAAATGCGAATAACTCCACTTCTGGATACATAAGCGAAAAAGTTGATTGAGAGAAACGAGAAAGTCACCGCTTTTTCCGCGAATCTCCACGTTTTTTTCTCACCGCGTTTCTAACGCGAGATACATAAAAATCGCGCGAGCCGAGAGTGATTCGCAGCCGTGCACGATTCCGCGAGCAAACTAGCACAAACAAGAGTCGCAATTCGCACTTACGTGTTATCTACTTAGACGGAATGATTTTCAAGCTATAAGGTCGTGTAAGACCAGCTCGTGCGACTGTCAACACCATTTAGTTTCGCGACGCGTCGTATGCCGTTTTCCGTTCGATTCGTGTGTACAAACATCGACGTTTGTATACTTTTGTTGTCTTTCCATAGCGATTATACAAACATTAACCGCACAGTGAAATCAATTCATCAAATACCGTTAGTCTTTTCGATAAATCCATGGCAAGAATTTACACAACATATAACAAATCGATGTCTTAAAAAAATATTAAAAACTATTTCGTCTAAATATGGAATCCTTTTAAATAAATATAATTTCGACGAACTCTATTCTTTCATGTCGAAATTATTCCTGCAACAATGCGACACAAAATATCCTCACTTCTTCTTTTATTCTATTATGTTTCACTACCCAGGTAGAACAAAAATTATGACGCTAAAACAGCGATAAAATGACATAATAATGACATTTTAGAGTCATTTCGATGTCGTCTTGACGTATCTGCGACTTCTTGTTCTACCTGGGTATTCGAATCAATCGAAATAAGAAACATGTCGCGCCCGACATTCGCGTTATTGCTCGCTCGCCCGTACGCCGGCGATTCATCAATTTCCTGCGACGTCAGGTCGGTTGACGTAAGAGTAATAATGTAGTGGACGGAATTCCGGCGAGCATTTCGCGAACGAGTTCGCGCATCACGCGCGCGCTTTCCGCCGCTGGTCATTTTTCCGTTTTACTAATAGCACGGATATGCGGACACGTACCTTTGCTCGTCGACGTTCTCAATGACAGCTGCTGTCACGTCTCTCCCTCTGCCCTCTCTCTCTCTCTCTCTCTCTCTCTCTCCGTCTCTCCTTCGTCCCGCTGGTCTTCCGCGCTTTCGTGGCTGTCGATGGACCGTCAATTCCCGCGACGCACTGTTTGCGGGAAATCCAAACGGTCCCGGAAAACAGAAATGGCGGCCGTAGCGACGGGGCGCAGGCTCCCACGCGAAAAGCGCCGCGCGACGCGAGACGGATCGTCGGGCTTTCGTCCGCGCGACAAGATGAAAAAGGAAGGAAAGCGACGCGATCCACGAGCGGAAGCGGGCTCGCGAATGTGCGCGCGCGCGCACGCGTGCTGTCGATCGTTCTCACAGAAGATCACCGGCTGGCGGACGGACGAGGACTGAGCGGAGCAGCCGAACGCTCGCGGATCCCCTCTCTCGCTCGCACGTTCCGTCCTTCCGCCCCTCTCCTCTCTCCCCGCGCGCCGTGCGTCGTTCGGCGACATTCGGCAAGTCTCGCTCCGTCTCGCTCGCTCTCGCGTCCCCCACCGTCGCGCGACCGCCTTTGCGACACATTGCCGCGAAGCGTGCGCGGGTAAGGAGCGCAGGGGGGGGGGAGAAGCACGAGGTCGGAAAACACGGTGATCTCTCACTCTCTCTCTCGTGGGCCGCGGAGATACGGAGCGTACGAAAATCTTACTGCGATTTTCGATAGTTCGGAGAAATGGCAGCAGCTATAATTTGTTTTAAGCGGAGAAATAGTGGAGGATGTTCTAATGTAATAGCTGCACGCGAGTGTGAGGGTGTAATAGCGGAATAATATCACGACGTTAATATCCAATGTTTCTGTAACGAGAAACGTCGTCTTTGGAATGTATATGGGATATTGCGTGACTGATAATGCGAATGTAAATATTTCGAAGCAACATGTGTTTCGTTGAGCAGATCCGAGGGTTAATATACATCGTCTACGATATAAGGACGTTTCCTTTATGCTTAATATTACGATTAAGATTAGAGCCGATAAGTTGCGCAACGACTCAACAGACTTTCGTTTCGACGTATCATAATCAATTTCTATTGCAAAAGCTTCGTGACATTTCGCAGAAATGTAAAGTGGAGCTGTATACAAATATCACTTCCGCTTTCGATAAACACCTGACGCGGATAAAACGATTATAATTACAAGTTTAGGAAACCATGAAACATTATAAGCGCGATGGAAATTTGATTGCAGGACGTTAAGAGTACATGTGTAATTAGATTTTTAAATGATAATAATTATATCCGTCTTTCGAAATCGCCTTTCAAGCAAAAAACTGTGCATATCGAAGGCTGTGTTTTTATTTATAAAATTATCGATTCAATCGTTGCCCGAGGAAGATCAAAGCTCGCGAGAGCAAGTTTCCCCCAGTTATACATTAATGTGCACCAGTTATTACATTATGTCGTGATTGTCGTCTTTTACACGTGACATACGTTCTCCTAGCTGGCTTTCGAAATAGTTTCGCGAAATGGCCGTAACTCTTGTTTCACCTCCGAGAATTTCTTCGAACGCTAGAAATAGCAAAATAGCGACAAAACGATCGCGTCCTATTTAATGATAAATGTGATTTTCGGCCAGCAGCAATGTGTCCGCTATAATTGTCTTATTGTAGTCTACTCACGCGACGTAATTCTTACACGACTATTTATTTGCGTGCCGTTTCACGTTGTTCAGTATTTGCTTAAAAAAAAAAAAAAAACAATACATAGCGTTAAGTTTTATTAATTGCTGATTTGGCCCGATTTTGGCTCAAAGCTTTGAGAATCGGCTTTTTTGTCAAGAGGAAAAATTTAAATTATTTCAATAAATGTTTTTTTACAAACTTAAAAAATGTTGTTATTAGTAAGTCAAATATTCTAATTCTTTAGAAAGCTACTCTTAAAGTGTTTACTTAGCGTACTCTGTATACTAATTTGTATACTCTGAATTCGTAAAATAAAACTTTTGCTGGTAATGGCAAACAAATGCGAGCTTGACAAAAAGTTTCACATTATTCGCGAATCTTACACAAATAGCAAATTGTATGTAGTCTGGCTAGTTTTAGAGTATCTCTAAACAAGTATCTTCAACTGGAAGACACTGCGTTGTATACGTAAAATATAAATCTAAAGCTGGGTCAATGAATGCGATTCATGTGAAGTTTCGGGTCGAGAACTGACGAAGTCGACTTAGTTCATGAATTATGAAGGGTTGACTTTGAAAAAGATAAAAAAAAGATATGCGCAACCATTGTTGCATCTAATATACAGAAACGATAAGCAGGACTTACACAAAAGATTACAAAGAGAAAAAAAAAGAAGATACGAATATAAGATACCTATAGGGTTTCTTCTGAAGAAAATCGTGGGTTTTTTTCCGAAGGATATATGTATATAAATTTGATGCAATATATACGGTATAAAAACTTGACATTCGCTTATTCTTATTATCAAACGTTTCGAGCACTCATATTTCGCGTATTCTTTAGCGCGATTCTGCCATTCTCGTCGGATTCGCGAGGAACGCGATGAGATTTCATGGGTATCCACTTGATGATACGCGATTCCCGGGCCATCCGGCGAGAAACGTCGGCATCGCGTATTTACACATTGGTCGCATGCGACGGCACGTGATTATGTCTGTCACGGTTATTGGCATTCTTATGGATGCGCGTGATGTTCATGCGGAAAGCGCCGACGTTTAATGGCCGCTGGCGGTGCTAATTGCTCGAGATCGAGTGCGATTACGCTCCCGCGGAAATGTTTAACACGAGTGTTTCGCCACGTTAGCGGTCTATCGCTGTCGGATTCGAGCCAACACACGGCGATGGTGACTCCATGGATATTTCGTACATCCTCCTATTCGATATTTCTAATCGTTTTTCTCATATTCGCGGGAACTAACAATAAGATCTCCTCATTTCCGATGTAGTTAAAAAGAAAAAAAATAGTAAGAAATGAAAAGGACTTTTAACGCCTCGCATTATCAACTTTGTTTTAAAGCTAACCTGCGTTCTTTCAGTTAATAAAAGCTCGACTAAAAGATTAATATTCAACGGGGATTCGCGGAGCATCGATCCTTCCTGACCCGGCAGAATAATGCATATTGAAGGAGATATATATCTACAGGCGAATTGTAAATGGATGTTTTGCAAGGAAGTAGGAGACAAGCGGGAAATTGTTTAATAAGAAATAATATGCTTCATATTAATCAATACTGTGCTCTAGGTAGACAACTATCTAACCAGCATTAATACAAGTGGCCTTTTAACATAATTAGTTCATATAGCTACAAGAGGAAAAAAATAGACTGTTACGTAATTAAAGTTAGCATGTAAATTAAATTTTAATCGGGCGTTATTCTGCTAATTTTCTCGAGAAGCGAAGGATTTATCGATCTGCAAGGAATTTTTGCGACTTAACTCGATCAAATTATGATTTACAACTAATACATAGCAGTTGATTAAAATCGTTTGTTGAAAATCATCGATCTCCCTTCGATCGAGATATTAAAAATTAAGCCAAAGATGAAAGAAATTAATTCGAAATAAAGCAATAAAGCTAAGAGATATAGCAAATGTACTAGAAATTCGATTACACAAAGAATTCGCGTCGAGAATAGGGAGCACCGTTTCGTGCTCGATGTTTCTCATAACAGCCTATTAAACGATATCAAGTGCATTAGCGCAAACGAGCAATTTAGTTTTCCTCGATGGGATCGCGTCGCAGCGAGAAAATTCAGGATGCGCAATAGAAAAAGCAGCAGCAGGTCAGAGATGTACATAGGGTGGCAAAATTCCCAAGATCAAAATCCAAGAATGAAAAACTTTTTCCGAGCGTTAGATTTTTTTTTTATTTTACAGATAGAATATTTCAGAGAGAAAAGCTGCATCGGAGGCTGTTCGAGTATTCAACGTTAAGCCTTTCGATGACGAAATGTCGAATTGGAAATTCCGACAAGCCTGAACTTGCGCATCACGAGGCGCCCTGTAGGTGCTGGTGTACTATAGCATCTTGGGGCCCCGTCTCCTCGAAATACCGCAGACGTATAAACTCGTCGCGGCGACGCCGTCGGTCGCGTGGAAATAGAGAATAGAAGTAGATTTAGAAATAGAGCCGCCAGTCGTCGGCCTAGAATTTGATCGGTGAGGTGGCCTAACCCGCGCCCCGGACGGCGCTGTTTCGGACGAGTTGGAACGTGCGTCGCCGCGCCGGTTCGATGTGAACGCGATGCACCGGGTAGCTTGCGATGAATAATAAACAGGAGGCACGGAACGGGGATCTAGGTTTTCGGCGGTATTGGGAAGCGTTTTCGAGAGTATCGGAGTAGAGTCTTAAAATAATGGACGGGCGTACGTGAAGTCTCGCCGGGACCAGAAATGCCGCGCCGATGAATAAGACGAGTGTCCGAAAATAGTCGCGCTGAGCCTCCAAGGGCCCTCCAGGTGTCAATTTCAATCGCGCGGGGAAGTGACACTTCTCTTTCTTTTTTTAATTCGCTACGGAGTTTTTTCGGAATGCAGCGTGAATTTTCGTAAACTGTAACGCGATTTATTAATGGTACGAATTTATTCGGGAACGAATATTTTCAACGAAGAGATAAAACGAGTGAAATTAATTCCTACGGAATCACCTTGCGTATTTATGATACCGTTTCGAAACATACACAGCTACAATTATGCTCGCTTACATATGTTACACTTTACCTCATTCATACGCTTATTCAAATCTTTATCGGGCGATTGTTCCGAGAAGAGAAACGAAGCTTCTGCTCGACGGCCGTCTACTCCAGTCATGCTAGCCTAAACAGCGATAATAAAAAAAGGAATCGGCTAGGCCAACACCCTGCTGACCTCGGCAGGCTCATTAGGAATCGCGAGGAATTCGAAGGTGTCTAATTAAATGATGAATAATGCACGATCGCGCGATTAAGGGCACCCCGACCCGGCGGAGGTAGCGGCGGCTGCGGCGCTCACGCGGACCGAGTTACACTTCCTTGAATGCGGCATCCTGTCGCGCAAGTACTGTCCGGCGCGGACGCGCCGCTTACTCCATGCCGGGGCGGACAATACTTGCGCCGTCGCGACTTCCTTCCTACATAGAACGAGCGAGTAAATGCGTGCGCGTACTACCGTCTCGTCGCGTAGAAACGGCGCACGCACGCACGCACGCACGCACGGTCGATACGCGCGCGTAGTGGTTTCATTCATAAAGTCACGCGTTTCGCGAGGAAACGCCTGCGCGCGCGCGTTAACGACAGGAACCGACGGATTCGCCCGCTTCTTCTTTCTTGCGCGCGTACCTTACCTGGCCCCGCGAGAAGACGTTAATACGCGCCTCCGGAACGAACGCTCCGCACCGACTTCCGCTCGGCTCGGATGCGCAGCGCCGGAGGTTACGCCGCCGGTAGCAATAAAAGCGTGGCCGTTAACGCAAAGCTGACTCTCTCCTGTTTTTCTCTCGCCGCGGAAAGATAAACCGCGAGACAAATCGCGCGATTTTGCATTCCCTTGTTGATGGTGTCGCGCGATCATTGTCGTCGCAGAATCATATTTTTTCATAATTAAATTCGACGTAAGAAACTAAACAGCCGTGTTTTCAATCGCAGTCCTGCTCAGTAAAAGATTATGAGAAATATAATTTTTCTCTTTCGATATATCCTGTTTCTAAAGTCTAGATATAATTAATAAGTTTTTAGATTTTTTTAGAATTTTAATTTTAGATAGTTGAATTGAATGTCAAAAAACTTTTGCGAAACTTGGAAATTTTAATTTATATTATTTCGAATGGAGCAATTCGATTTCAGAAAAGATCTTGAGAATGGACTATCAATTTTTAAAATCTTAAATATTTTTGGTACACATTTTTGTTTCTCCATTACATCTTCGCTATTATTATCATATTCTATTTTCCATATACATTTCCCGTTTGTATCGGCCTTATTCGCAAAATGATAGACACAATACATAGTTCTTAGTTTTCAATGAAACGCAAGTAGAATCTCATCAAGTATATACGCGCGCGGTCTTAGATCTCGCTCTTCAAAGTACGGTGACCCTTTCGGGCTTGGGCGGAACTCCTTTGCTTCCGGTGCTGTTCCGCTGCTGCTATTTCTATATATAAACCTACTGCGCTCGTCGGTATAGAGCGGGTGCACGAGTGTGGAAGGCTTGCGCGTATATGTGTTGCCGAATACTAATGCAAGACGAGGATGTATAACTTTACTCGTTACACGAAAGAATTTTAATTTATAGGCCGCACACTTTGCTCAATGAATTTTTACGTGACTCGTTTAATTCTTTCGAGGAATTGCTGCAAAATTTTTTTGAAAATTCTTTGAGTCTCCATCTTTCCTCCGAAACGTATTTTTCACAAAAATATTTTAAAGTATTCCTGTATTTTATTCGAATATTTATATTTTTTAATAAGTTATATAATTATCAATAAAGTTTGCAATATCTATTTTTACCTTCTCAAATAATATCTATTATACATATAATGAACACAATAAGAGAATTAATAATATTTAATTTGTGAAACGAATGAATTAATGACATTTATTCTCTATTAGATTGAAAATAATTGTTCTTGTAGGCTAAATAGATGCGATCATTAGCATTATAATTGGCAATTACTTGGTTAGAATTTGAATATTCAAATTAACACTAATTAGAGTAATAAACTCTTTAGATTTTTTATTTGACAATATATAAAGATTGTTATCGATATTAGTAAAAACTAATTAATCAGAATTTTACGTTCATTAAAAGGATTCTATTATTTTGTTAATACTTGTTAATTACTTCTTGTCTCGTTGATAAATATCGTCGGTAATCATTATGTACTGTTATAACGCTAAAAAGTTTCATAAAGCTAAAAAAAAGTGCGATGGACAGCAGCACAATCACAGATCTTTCAACATTTTACAGCAAAAATTCGTAAGAAAAGAAAGTCCGGAAGAATTTATAATGCTGTGACAGAGCAAGCGTATACATGTGTCACAATACGCCAAGCATATGTGGAGAAAAATGTGGCATATATTTCATGTAATTAAGATGTTAAGACTTAATTCAAAGTGCATTAAAGTTGTCTGAAGAACATGTTTCAAAAATTATATCTTCTTTTAGACATATATATCTTGTCTGTGAGAATTTCATATTTAATAGACGAAGCAATCTTGTTTTGTAAGGATTGTATTACATTTCATTATATTATAATTGCGTCAATTTGTTACTTTGACCGCATATAATCTAGAACATGATTTCCTCAGTTTCTCAATAGCGCAGTAATGACTTTTAATTTAAAAAAAAAAAAAAAACCAACACACATACATTTATGAAGTAAAGTATACTTACGTTGTGCGTTGCTCGATTCCTGCGCGTCAACGCGTAAAAATAAACATTCGTTTATCAATGGTCTTCATTTTCCTATTTTTGGTGCGCTGGATTGATAATGATTTGTCGCAGGATACTGTCGTACAATTGACGGCTTCCTACGACTTCCGTCACTCGTGGAGGTCGGTGATTACTTTTTGTCGGAAGTTCGTTGCTATATGGGAACGGGTGGGGACGGTTACCAGAGTTAAAAGGTCGTACCATGTTGTCGCGACAAATTAAACGCGGCTCCCAAAGGCTCTTAATTGTTCCAGGATGCAATTCGGATCCTCGATAACCTACATATTTTCATAAGGAAAAATATCACTTTTTATTTTTTATATCAATCTATTGAAAAATTATTAGTTTACCAAATCAAATATAAAACGGAAAGAAAATTTTTGCTATTTAATTTCGGAGGAAATATATCATCGCCTATCTTGCAATCAATTAGGTAAATTACCATGCACAATAAATTGAAATTCAAATTCGGAAGAAAAACGTCGATGAAATACGGGAGACAAAGAAATAATTTGCATACAACCTCGACGAAGTCGCAAACAATTTCTCTGTTGATAGATTAATTGATTTATTCTATTACATTTATATTAAATTAGATATATATAATTAGTAATTTAATAATTAATTTATATAATTTTATATATAATACCGAAAGATCTGTAAATGTCTCAAATTTTATTTTTCTTATTGCGAAAAATGTATGCATATATTTAGAGCAAGTTGTCCACACGTATATCTTTGAGGAAGTTAAATGATGCAATAGTGATCGTCGTAATAGAGGTTGCAGGAGAATTACAAAATGTGGCGACAAATTGCATAATAATCGGTCCACGTTGATACGCTGGATGAACGGAACGAGCGAGGTGGGCGAAATGTGAATGAGAAGGGAAAAGGACAATGTCCTAGGGCGGGATGCTTAATGCTCGCGAGAGCCGAGTTTCGTTTTAGGACGCACCCTTGCGTATCGACGTGCAGCGAACCACGATTTTGTTGGCTATTTCCTAAATCGACGTATACGACGTATCCGTGGGTAGCAAATTTCTCGAGCAACCCGAAATGGATCGCCAGGAAAATCCGGATACACGAATTAAACTCGGCAATAATTTCCGACTTGTCTTTTATGACAAATCCAGATAATACGGTACAAGTTAAAACTAAAATTCGTCTACGTTCTCACAAAATCCTAGGCCGACTTTCGTTCTCCGTTTCCTCGCATCGACGCAATTAAACGCGTCTGCGGAACGCGGAAACTCCGACTCGGAAAATCCATTTACTGCGTTTGGCACTAAATGCGACGTTAGACGAGGATTCTACCAAGACCCGCTATCGATCAGGCTACACCGTGCAACAGGAACAAGTTGTCAACAATAACACTGTCATCACCGTGCGTCATCACAGCGGGGAGAAAAAAAAAAGAGAGATAGATTCATCACGTCGTGCCGTGTTACACGTGTGCCGTGCACCGGTTATATCGGTGACGGCGCGCAGGGCAAAGTGCATTGTGCGACTGCTGGCGGGTGCAGCGCCGATGTCCTGGCTTTCCTATGTAACACACTGCACCCTGCCTCCCACCCTTCTACTGCCGTTCTTCCGTCCCTCGTCTCCCTGCCCTGCTTCATCCCGTTTCACGATGGTGCGTGCATCGCCGACACACCGACCACGTGACCATTCTCTTTAGCTAAGCCGATTACTGCACCGCCAACGACATCCTCTTGTCTCTTTTTCCCTTCCCTTTTCTCGCTCCATCTTTTTTTATTCGCCGCTCTTTTCGTCCTGCACCCGGCCTTTCTCAATTTCTCATTTCGATTAGCTTTTCATCCTTGCTCATTTCGAATCCTTAATAACCGTGAGATTTTTAGATTTCGTTGCACAAGAAAAAATTAACAAAATTTGTATAGAGTCTGCTGAAAATTAATTTTCTATTTGATGCAGTTAATTAACTTTTATTTTTTTATCGCATCACGCTCGTGTTTTCGCATGTCGCCGACTCCTAATCTCAAGTTTTACCGCGCATTTTTGTCTCCGCTTAAAACTAATATTCCTAAACAGAATAAATTCTCTTTCCCATCCTTTCGCACCTCGCATTCCAAGTTCGCGTTCGCCGTGCGCACCAGGCGCATCTGCATCTCCGATCGTGCTTCGCTTCCCGGGATTTTTCGTCCCCCTTCCTTTCGCCACGTGGTGGTGGTGAACACGGTCCGCGTTCCTCTAACGATGACCGGCCGCTTCTGTCTTTGTTCGCTTCCTCCGCGAGCGAGCAGCGACGGCAGATGCGCGCGGACATACCTCTTTCTATATCCCTCTCGCTACGTGGAAACGGACGTGTACCGTCGCCGTTCCACCGGAATGCCTTCTCTCCGTCTCTCTCGCTCTCTCTCTCTCTCTCTCTCTCTCTCTCTCTCTCTCTCTCTCCACGCTGCCGGACTCCGCCGGTCACTGCGTCATTTCTGTTCGCCACGTCCCTCTCGTTCTCGGTCTCGCACCAAACAGTGGCGGATTCACACATCAGACTGCTCTAGGCACGTTATATATGTGTATAATATAACTCGAGACCACCCCTCGTAGAGATCCTCTACGCCTTTCTTAGGTCTGCTCCTTTTTAGTCTGTGCTTTTTTTTTACGTTTTCATACTTGACAAGAAAGAGAAAGCCGACAATAGGCGTGGAAAAAAATACAGCTAAAAAGAACGAGTTGCCGATGACGAGTTTAGTCAATGTATTCTATATACAGTGAGCTAAGATAATCTTTTTTAAAATGCTATTATTCTGCCTTCGTATTTCGTATTAATACTTGATACGATCATTCGATCCTTCAGATTTTATTTCTTTCGCGAATAAATGTTGTGTGTTGCGTTGAGAAATTGTCCAATGGGTAATAATATTTTTAAAAATATGTACAGTTACAACAATAGCATCGATAATTTTTCCCTTTAATTCTCCACAGGGAAGACCAAATACTTTAAGCAACGTTTTTTTGTTGTTGAGAAATAATGAATATATTTAATACGAACTTCAGTACAATTCTCTATCAGCATTCAATTATCAATCAAAGTTCATCTAGGCGAATCGTATCTGCGCAACTATCACGCTGTTTCTTGTAATATTAAGCATCGCCAAGGAACCGGTGGATGCTTTCGCATCTCGACACTCCGCGGAGCGCCCACGAGTCTATTCCTAAATCCGCCACTGCACCCAAACTGGCATCCTCTTCGGTCAGTGCGCCCTACCACCGCAATACACGCGCGTTCGCACTCGTCGCACCGGGAAACCGAGCCGGCAATGCAACTGTCCTTGTCGCACGCCGCTCGGCTCCATTCATGTCTCGGTTCTCCTCGGGTTATGCAACTCACTCGGCGAGAGAGACGCGAGGCGAGGGGATGCGTTGCACCGACATTGCACACCGTCACTTTACCGCGCCTGAACCGAGAGAGAAAGAAAGAGAGAGAGAAAGAGAGAGAGAGAGAGAGAGAGAGAGAGAAGAATGAAAGAAAGACACAGAGGGAGAGACCTCGGATAACTTACCGTCGACGAGGCCGTACGACAAGCACTCCTTCCTTCCCCTATGCAACACCTATTACATTCGTATCAATCACTTTACAAATAAGACGTTGCTCCAAAATCTTTATTCCTGGAAACATGGAAACATGGTTAGGTAAAACGTTAACGCAACGATAGAAGAGAATTCTATTATCGTCTTGGACTCGGGAAAATTAGCAGGATTGTTAAGGGATACATATTATTTTTCAACTGTTGGAACGATCGATCAGTAGCTAAATAGCTTTAAGGGAAAGATGGAATTTTTTTTATAAATGCGCTCTGCTTTATTACATGCTGCTTTAATGCACTTATTTTTTTATTGCACATCTTTAAAAACCATTACACCGCAGCATTAAATTCGCGATAAATAAATATTTCTTGAACATGCAGCGTGTAAGGTTTCGGGACGAATTGCCAATTTAATTATGTGTGATAATGAACGGGCGGACAATGAATCAGTCGTTCCGTCTATTCACCAAATTGGTGTCCTGCTTAAACGATTAATCCTAATTAAGTTACGAAGGCACCTAAT
Source organism: Tetramorium bicarinatum (assembly GCA_928718305.1). NCBI lineage: Eukaryota > Metazoa > Arthropoda > Insecta > Hymenoptera > Formicidae > Tetramorium > Tetramorium bicarinatum. The sequence continues at coordinate 20,761,736 of OV788321.1, forward strand.
TTAATTGGAAAGGAAAATTCTTAACATCACATCTTCCGGCTGTAAAAGTTGCCGAGAAGAAGAACCAATTGCGCGATGTGCGAACGCGTTTCTTCATTGGACATTATTTGCTATTAAAATATCTTAATTAACGGAAACATGCTATCATCAATAAAGTACTAATCGCCAAATCAATGAAGCAGCGGGCGGCTGTAAATTTTAACAATTTACATGAATGTCCGCAAACATTTTTCTTTTTTTTTTTACAATTGACTGTGCTAATTATCTAGGTGTAACATGATAATTTGTATAATCACATAATTCGCGTAATTACATTATTAATTACAGAAGATACATTCGCTAAAGCACCACACGTCATCGTAATCGTCGACGTGATGCTGTGCCGTCGATGTTGATCGAGACGACCTTCGCTTCTATCATCGAAGCTTGTAACAGCTGATGCTCGTTCACACTGGTTTAATATAAACCGAGCGTCGATGGTTTCCGTTGAATCCGTAAATTGTATGCCGATCGTCCGTATCAAGGATCGAGAAGATCTATTAGCGATCGTTTACACGACAAGAAAAATTCTTCGCAAGAAAGTCCAATTAACTATTGGAATTGACAATCATAATCTTGTAAAGCATCAATTTCGTAAAAGCGGCATCGATTTGTTTCAGCAAATGTTTAAAAAATGGACAGTTCTCGTCGATTCGCCGCGGTAACGTTAGTTAAAATTATTGCGCGAGAGATGCTTCTCGACATCCGCGAAATCGGACGTCTATTTAGTGGAATTAATATAAAGGAATATAGTTCTAGATACGGAAAGTAAGAGAACAAGATGTAACGTCGCGCACAAGTTGCGACAGCGTAGTAAGATAAACCTATTAAACAGTTGGTCTCCGAATTCGAATGTGAAATTAATTATATCGTCGATGTATAATAATAATACTTAACAGATGATTAAACAATCTTACTTTTTAGGATTTGAGACCAACTCCTAATTCGTTCAGCTCTCGCTGTTGCTTTAGTCAAGTGGCATCCACGATGAGCTTCCACCTTGTCTTCTTACATCACGATTTCGTATATACGTAGATACACGTATATTGCTAATACTTTAGATGGTTTATTGACAGTGTGTATCAAAATATAATCTCTATATCTTATATAAGCGTACAGCGTCGAGAATTGGATACCACTGATCGATCTGTGTCATTCCATTATTGCGGATACGCCTATCGAGAAATATCGACTCGCTGACTCGCTACAGTCTTAATAATAAAAATAAAATATTACATTTGTGTCGTGCATGCTGAGAATAAATATTATATGTATAAAGCTGCTTTGGAATTAGAAAAACCAATGTCTAAAGAGAAAAAAAAAACAAATTTTATACAGAATATTTAACAACGTGCACGATTTTTGAAATATTATCAGCAAAGCCAGAACTTATAGTCAAAAAGAATAGAAAATCTTTTTTTCCGATAAAACAAATTGAAGATCACTTTGTCTTTAAATAGCACTACATTATTTTTTATTATAATAGCTAATGATCTAATAATTTAACTTGGACCTTTCTTTAAAGGAAATACCGCGGACAAGAGAGGCGTGTGTCGGATTCCACGAGGTGATCTATTTTTGCGCCAACGGGTATAGTGGCAACCTCGTTACGTGCTCCGGGATAAACGGCACGTCGCTACAAGAACGAAATTGCACCGTGCGCGCGGTCTGTGATTAGAAAGGGCACATTGTAACGCAATAAATATGCGTATAGGTTTACCTACCAGGCACGAGAGCGTAGTTGGTGATTGCGTGCGCGCACGAGAGATACATGCAAGTTGCGAAATTTGTACTCTTTCGAGAGAGCTCCGTTTCAGAAAGGCGCAAACGGATTTACATAATGCGATGGTGGGCCTCTCATTAGTGGGGTAAATAAGGCGGCAGTGAATCGATAACATGTGAATAATGATTTAAGAATCACGGACTAATTTCATGATTAAACCGCGACTTTAAATCTCGCGAATACTAACAATATTCATATATTGATTAAGTAATACTACTTTGAAGTATTTTGAAACAAATTATTGAAACAATCATCTTCGGAGAAATAGTTTTTCAGAGAAATCCTGGATTTTACGTAAAAGATTACGTAAAAGATTTGGAAAAATTAAAATGTTCTTATTATAGATAATCTTTGTTTTATCTACCATTTTAATGTTTTAAATATATATAAATGAAGAAATAAATATATATATATATATAAATAAATGTGAGAAAAATGTAAAATATAATTCAATGTGAAATACAAATAATGACACAGTCAGTCAATATTAATGCTGATATAAATATTATAAACGATTGTAAAAAAAATTGGAAACTAATAGATAACCTGAATTCATTGTTTAAAGATTCAAAAAATTGAGTCTCAAACTTCAACAAATTTGGAGCTAACAATAATCAGAATGTTAAAATTAAAGGAATTGCTTGATATTTCCCAACACACAAAAGGGAATTTATGAATGAAAAAAATTAAATGGAATTAATAAAAAATAATATAATTATTCTATCTAGTTTCTATAATGTATGTATATAATAATACAATTCTTCTATCATTATTAAAAGTTTTATATTAATTTTTTCTCTGGATACTCAAAATGTTTTGTTAATTCGTTTACACGAATCAAATCGATATATAAGAAATGACACAGACGATATTTACAGGAATAGCTTAAAGTTTCTTGGAACTCTTGTGTCTGAAAAGATATATGTCATATCTATGTACAAATCTGTCCACTGTATTTGATAAATAAAAAATTAATATCCAAATTAATATCCCTGATATTGACATTTATCACTACTGTACTTGTAATAAAAAAAGTTGAAAGGTTTATTTACTCAATAACAATTCTCGATGCTGCACATTGTTTTAATTGCTTTATCTACCGATAAAATTTTCGCAACTGTATGTCGATGTTGCAATTATCTCGGTGAATCCTGACAGACCATCGATTTCGATGTTCGATTTTAAGTTCAGTCAACCAGGCTACCGTGTGTCTTCGACTTCTGGAATCGCATCGACGAGGACTAGATACGGGGAAGACATTTACGAAGTGAAATGCATTCTAGAAGTGAAATGCGTTCTAGAAAAATATCTACCGGTTTAGAAAATTGCTGAGTGATTACACAACTTAGCCTTCGTTATAGCATTAATCGAACATCGAATTACAGACGAGTCTTAAAATAATTTTACATAGCATGATTGATATTTTACATAATTTTTCATATCTCTCTGTGCCTTTGGATGACTATCAGGAATCACGAGTACATCTTGAACTTGATTGAAAACACTCCTTATTTCGCTATTGTTGGATTCTCCTGAGTCTTTAAGGATAAAAGTGCCGTACGCAACGGCGGATAAAAAACACACGTCGGGATTGGAAAACAACATTCGTTATCGCTAGCATTCTGACTTCTTCGCGTAATTATTCGATGAATGTTCGCGAATTAAGGAGACGTCTCATCGCGATTGCGAACACTCGTTACCATTGCATGATTTTTACACGTTCGCAAAAGCGTGAACGTGCCCGAACTACTTTGGGGACGATGTCCTTAACCTAGGCCAACGTCTAGGGACATCATCACCAGGAAACCGACGATGGCGGCCCAGCTGGCGAGTTTGCCATTTCCGCTGTAAACAGAAAGCGCACGTGGCACGTGCATTAAAATTCGGGAGATTTACAAGAAAATTGCCCAAAATTCAAAACGCTCCGCTTGATTTATACGACAATGTTGAATTTAGCATTTTCCGCTTGTACAATTTTATCTGGATAATTCTGCCCTCCAAAAATTCGCCCGAAACTCCAGCAAGGAGACAGGAGAGCAAGGTTTGCGTAACAAGTTCTTTCTAAATCTTACAAGTTGTGGATAATATTGCGATTTGGTGGCGGCGTGATGCATGAACGGCAAGAAGCGAGAGGGAATTTTAATTAGCGCAACCGGCGGCGCACGGATCGAATGTAAAAATCGAGAGGGACGTGGCGGTGGACCGGGGGTGGAGGACGAGAGGGAACGAGGGTGCGGGGAATTAAAAAGGCGGCACTGGCGCCGTCGCCCACCGCTATCGTCATCGTCTTCTCTGCTCCTACGGCTCCGTGGCAACGACCTGGGAGAAAGAGAGCCCCAGGATGGCGAGAAATAAAAGGGTTTTCGCGGCAAGTAAGTAGGGATTAAGCACATACAAAGCACACACTCGCGCTGCGCCGCGCCGCGCGTATATACCCCGGTATTGCACGTCACGGCTTGTTGATTTCGTAAATTATACACGGCCATCAATTTTAACGGCCGGCGAAACGCGCCGTTGTATTTCGGTGGGCGTTCTACCACATCAATCATATCCGCGCGGTAAATACCTCCTTTCGGTGTGCGTCAGAAAATTTGTATTTTTATTGGCCATTATCGTGTCTCATCGCAATGGTAGCCGGGATAACAATGTTCGCTCCCCTCTTCCCCGTCGTCGTCGCCGCCGTCGTTCGTCGTCGTCGGTGAAACTGGGGCGCCGCGTCAAGTCGCGTCGCGTTCCGCATCCGCTAAACGCATCCGCTAAGAGCCGATCCTCCATCCGATTTATCCTCTGTTTGTCAGCGTGACGCGATACCGACAGTGCGTTGCTCTCCTCGCGGACGTTAATAAAATTCTAATGTACTTTCTGATTTCTTCGAGCTTTGAAACTATTCACATCGTGTTTAAACGTCGTGTTACCGAGCACTCCGTGTATTAAACCGCGTCGATTTCTCATTGATTTGGATACTTTCTTTTTATTTATCCTAGCCGCAGTCGAAACTGCACAGTTGCAGACGGAAATGTCGGCTAAACCTGCCGTCCGATTCCGAATAAGTGAAAGTTTCGAGATAGGGCAATAAATTTAAATATCCCTACGTTGCTCGGCCGCGTCGAACATGCAGCATGGAGTATCATCGGCGAAGCAGGCGTTCCTTTTCGCCGAGCAGAGGAAAATGCAAATTGCACGAGGGGCGATCGTTCCGAATCGAGCCGAGCCGAGCCGCGTCGATTTTTACTGGTGCTTCTTCGTCGAGAGTATACCGAGAGAATTTGAAGGAATCTCACACATTCTCCTCTTCTCCCTGACTTATATTGATATCGCATATGTGACCCAGTCTTGATCATAAACCGAGGATGGTTTTGCAATTTGTCCCCCTATTTATAATTCTAATTACAATGTAGATGGAAAAAAAAGATCTTTTATCGAGACTAGCGCTACGAAAGTCATTACAAGTTGCCCAACCCATAATTTTTTACACGTTTAAATGAAGCAAGTGTGGATTTAGCAAGTATAATTCTGGTAGCTCGACAGTAACACAAATATTGCAGGTTGCGAGGTTGAGCATTTACGATACTTAAAAGCGTATTCATAGCCATTTCTTAGGAATAACAAATTGCTAACAATATATTCATATTTGTGTATGCACAAACGCAAGAAGGAAATCTCGTACTTCCAAAGGGCTCGATCATAAGTACGCTTCTCGGATATGAATCGTTGCTAGAATTTTGAAGATATCGATATTGCATTAAAAGAAAAGCAAAGTTGGACCATTACGCATTTATGCAAACGCAGCTCGAGAGAGATCGACTGATTTTCTTTAAAGAATCGCATGCTCGCGTTGACTCTCCTTTCGTGGAGATCGAGCAACGGTTTCCACGAAGAAGAAGAGGAAAGACGGGAGACGTGAAGAGAGCGAGCGATCTGTTTTCACTTTTGTGTTTTCCGGCCACCCGGAGGGTTCCCGAGGGAGCGAGTCGAGGCCGACTGTCTCAGGGGATCCTTGACGAGAGAATCGCGAGGAGAAAAAGAGAGAAAGAGAAAGAAAGAGAGAGAGAGAGAGAGAGAGAGAGCGTGTACCGTGCCTTCGCGCTCGAGTATCCGGGCGGTTAGATCGCACGCGAAATACAAAAGGAGCCAATTATAATGACAATGCACCTTCTTCAGCTAGGCTGCCGCCAGGCCTGGGAAAGAAATTCGCCACGTCCGTTTCGCCGGCGGCGCGCTAACTACGGCACTGCCGTCACGCGCCATTGTACCGTAATCGCTCTCGAATACGGACATCGTAGATACTTAGGTACGTTTGTGCGTGCGAGTACGTATGTATAGGTATGTACATGCGCGTCCGCCTGACACGAGTAGAAATTCATAGGACATACGCGACACGAATTTTTTCCTCTCTATATTTATGCGCTTCGGTGCTCCGCATGCTCCGGTCGAAACGGATTCCGGACGTTTCGCGCGGTCGCCGGAACGATCTCGCTGATTTCTAGCGGCTTCGGATAGTAAAGAACGTAAGACTATGAGTAAAGAGTACGTAAGTTGCAGGATTTGTCGTCTTGTTAAATTGAAAGAGTCGCAAAATTAATCCATCGCCGCAGCGCAATGTGTGATAATCTATTACTACAATAAAATTAAACGAATGAAATTATTTTCAGTTAATTTGATATAAACTTTGTAAATCTAATAAATTTAAAAAATATAAAAAAAGATTGTATATACATATATATATAAATATAAAATTTTTCAAACTGCCGGCGCTGAACCGGTAATCTCTAAATCGATTCCGTAATTGACTGATTGAACTTTTCTTCTTAATTCGTACTCGCGATAACCGCTATCATATTTCTCACGGAAAATACTTTTAAAAAAGTAAAAGAGCAATAATAATTGAAACTGACGATCATCGAGAAAATAACAGAGCACTCAGAGAGAAGGATCGAATTGGAGAATTTGCGCGTTATTGAAAGATCATCATCGAGCGACTATCCGCATCCGCGTCCGAGGACGAGGGAATAAATCTCGAACTAAAGGACCATTGTGTTGGTGGGAAAAGCGCCTTCCGTCCTTCTGACTCTGAGACTGGGCCTGGACTTCTAATTCGTTGTGAATGGGCCGAGGGTGAAACGTGAGACGGAAACGGGTGCAAGTGCACCGTGGACTGGTGTTTCTGGTACGAATGATGTTTAGAAAAACGAAAAGGAAGAGAGAAAGAAAGAGAGAGGAGGGAAGGAGAAAAAGAGAGAGAAAGAGAGAGAAAGGAAAAAGGACAAGGGAAGAGAAGAAAGAACGAGGAGCCGAAACCAGTTAAGGGAACGAGTTGCGCCCAACTCCCTTTGCTCGAACCGGCTTTACTCTTCTACATTCAACACCACCTTCCACGCTTTCTCAATAACACGTGCATTTTCCGAGTATCCAATGTATCGGACGCGATCATAAAGTTCCTTATCGAAAACACAGTTGTAGTCGATATCGGAAACGCTCAATAGGTTTATTATCTATTTTTACCGAATAGCTTTAAGGCTCGACTGAACTCGCGGTCATGCTATTTATACATTTTCGAGAGGGACTTGTATCGCGTTGCAACGATCTTGAGAGCGAGTTAAGTGACCGTTATTTTGAGCATTGCAAAAAAGCGTAAATAGGAGTCGTTTCGCAGTTTCAAGTTTTTCCGGGCAAGTGGATTATACGGTACATACCTTTGATGCGCTTCCGGGATAATGTCGTCGATCACAACGTAGATCATCGCACCGGCCGCGAAGGCAAGTGCATAAGGTAGCGCAGGTGCGGCGAGCGTCACTCCGGCTGCACCGAGGACACCGGCAATGGGCTCCACCATTCCCGAAAGCTGGCCGTACCAAAAGCTCTTGAGCGTGCTAATCCCGGCGGCTTGAAGGGGCAAGGATACCGCCAATCCTTCAGGGAAGTTCTGTATCCCGATCCCGATTGCGAGGTTTCTGTAACAAAATTTAAAATATCGAATGTTTTTAATTTACGTATATATGTAATTAATTATAAACGAAACTGAGTCTTCATTTTAAAATTTTCTAAGCAAAAATAAACTTCCTGAATAGCGTTAGTGATAAGATTGTTTTGCATATTCTATATAACTTAATATCTGTAACGATGAATAAAAATTCTTTCATAAAGTTTACGCGATCGAAAGCATTCTAGCATACAAGTATCGTGACATTTCCGTGCCAGTCGTATCAAGATACCTCGATCTTGCACCGAGCGCAAGAACCAAATTCCGTAAGGTTGTGCACCGATGGACTGCAACGACGATATGCAAAAATAGGGGCCGTTCTGCCGCCACCAGATTGGGAAAAAGCAAAGGAAAAAGGGAGAGGGAGAAAGAAAAAGAGAGAAGCGCTTAGCACGATAAGAACGAAACCAAAGGAGACAAGGTGACTCCACGCGAGAATCAACTTGCGCGTGTATATACACACAAACACGCGCGCACACACACACACATTCTTTTTCTCTCTTTCTCTCTTTCTCCGACGTGGCAGTGAGTTCTTGAAACTGGTCGACGGCTTCGACATTCTCCAGATTTTTCCATCTCCGCGATCGGAGCGAAGCGCTTGGAGAGCCGCGAGGCTTCCTCTAGATCCAGCCGTATGTACCGCTCGCTCTTTCATGCCTACCGAAGAACAGCTAAGCTTACTCGAGCAGGATCGCCGCTCATAAATAAGATGTCAATGAACGACAAAGCCTTGAGTTTCGCTTCTAGTTACGCGGACTGCCCAGCAACGAGGTAAAGTCGCTGACGGAATAGTCATAAGTAAATTGACGTAATACATAACGTGTTCGTATCATTGACATTAATAACCGATTGTTGCAATATCGAATATCAATTCGCTACGGATCATTCAGCCTTCCGTAGCACTTATGTTTATACATACGAGTGATGTAAGTTTAACATGTAAATTTAAATAATTGATTATAAATCAATATGTAAGATTTGACCATTAATTAATCTTCGAATGTATGGATATTAAGATACATAATCTTACGTAACTTTTCAAATATAATCACGATAAAGTGCGTGGCGTCAAAAACAATTTGCACAATATTCGCAAAAACGATCACGCGATGCGTTAGTGACGCAATCGATATAGAACGTTAGCTTCGCTGCAAGCTCGCGAGACCTCTTTCCTCGACCTCCGTTCATCTCTGTCTCTCTTTTCCGCGACCTCGCGGATCGCCGAGCGTGATCTATGGTACAAGTAATAGCATGGTAGAATCACGTCGAAGAATGAGAGAGAAAGGCAGGCAGCGAGAGCGAGCGAGCGAAAGAACGGGCGAGCGACCGAGCAAGATGGAACGAGGGAGGTAAGGAGCGGCGGGAGAGAGACGTAACAGGTGAATGAACGACGGGATACACGGCGTACAAGCCGGCGGGATATCTCACATATTGCACACCGCCGCCACGGAATTCTCCTCAACTTCGGAATATCATCGCTCTCCGAGCGCTCTCGACCCCGCGTTCTGCCAATCCCGCGACGAATCCTTCCATTCACTACTCCGCGAGTGAGCCGAAGAACGCAGGTTGAACTTTGTGGGGCTCGACGAAAGGAAGCCTTGCGAGCGAATCGACATGGATTGAATTCCGCGGGATGTAAAATGAGCTATTTATTTTCTATGTCGAGCTACGCGTGACAATATTTCCAGGAAGAAGCTGCAGCTTTCTGTGACAATAATTTTTTAATTACTTGGAATCCTTATTTAAATGTTTACAACAGTAGTTACAGAGTGGAAATTTAATTAAAATACGTAAATCAATTTCTTGCGACTTTCGCGAGATAAAGTTTACTTGCGTCTCGACGGTTAGTATTTCTTCGAAGGCAATTGCGAAATCAATTATAATCCGGCTGCGAGGTCATTGCAGCCATGAGTACGTCAGCGCTACCCGCCTCTTTTTCTCTCTTTCTTTCCATCGGTAGACCTTCAATGGGATTCTCAGGATCGACGTAATAGTATTCCTATAAAACTAAAACCGTCGGGCCTCGCAAGAACCCTATGATGGGAGCTGAATTGAAGACGGGGAACGGTCGGGAAACTTGTCCGGTTAGCGAGATGATCCAATTCTAAGGTCCATAAGAAGCGAGAAAACGGCACTGAGCTTCATAAAGGAGACTAACTATTCGAATGAATGACCGAACCGGACCGAGCCGCATGCGCGCGAAGCGACCGAAACGAGAAAAACTCTTCGGTTCTGATACGTGGAACGAGGTAACGAAGATCTTCCGCGATCTAGCTCCCGTAATTCGATATTCATGAGTGCTGGACTTTACGAGGCGACACTGCAATGAACAACCCGTTGCTTCAAGGATTTCAGACTCGTCGTTTGTTAGTAATCATACTTTGCGACTTGATAAATATCAAAATACTCCCTTCCTTCATTCTGTGATAAATAAACTTTTAAACAGTTAAATTAGCAATTGTAGTCGTAGATATAAAAGCTGTATTATTTCAGAATTTTCGCGAATGTAATTGCGAATAATTTCGTCTCTTGTTCTAAAAAAAATTGTGTTTCTTGTTTTATTATTTTTATTCAGGATTTAAAAATTATAATGAGACATTCTAGAAATTTTGGTGGTATATATTATTCGAGTAGAATTATCGGAACTAAAATCGGAACACTTACCTAAATAATGTAATAAAAAGCTTACTCTCTTTATTCCTATTACAAACGCGTAAAAATGTTGCCGTTAGTGTCGCGAAATGTCGATTCAATGCTCGTTCACGTTGTCCGCAAAATGTCTAAGCATCAAGCGGATTGATCCAAGGTGGAAAAAACTGAGACTCGAGCGATTCAGACGCGAGACAGGAGACTCTTCCGCGATCCGACTCGGCGAACCGTCGGTTCGCGAACGATCGGGATTTACAAGGAACAATAGATCAGCGCGAGTCCGGCAGCAGAACGACGGCAGGTTCGGTCGGCAGTAGAGGCGTGCACAGGTGAATGAATGACGTGATCCGCGCTTTCGCGCAGGGATCATCCAGTATAAGGTGGTTCTCTCTTCTCGCGGGCCCTCTCGCACGGGCACGCAGAGTTCCCGGCGAGAGGTATGTCATGCCGCGGCATGTCGCGCGTTATTTCATGGGACGGCATCATCGTCGCCGCATTCCTACGGCGTCGAGGTATATAAGTGGTTGTACAGTTAACCCGTTGGGTCCGGCTGTTCGCCAGTTGCACCGAGGGAGGTCACCCGAGTTCCGAGAATGATCGCCCCCTCCTCCCCCTTCCACTTGTATTCGCGGTACGTGTATGTGGATATGTACGTGTACACACGAGTGTGTATCGTCGCTCTTGCGCCGCGAGAGCGGCTGGTCTCCCTCTTGCGGGTGCCCCACTACCATACCGCGGGCCCTTGAACGCGCACTACCACCGCTGGTGGTTCGGGTGCCGCGGCTTCTTTTCCTTCCTGAGTTCTTTCTGCTTTCCACGGTCAGGGCCCCCGACTACTCCCGGCTCCGTCTACCGTGTTCGCCAGACGGCTAGGGCGACGGAGAATCGTTTCGAGACCGAGGGAACGGTATTTTCGGCCATTGTTCATCGCGCGATACGATTTTATCTTTTTATTGTTAATATATTTCAAAGATAAATAAAAAATACATTAAAATCGTAATATTGACCATTAATTCATAACGTTGAATTTGGCATAAAAAAAGTTAATACAGCAATCTTTTTTTCTATATATATATATATATACACATAAAATTGCAGGATTTACGTAAAAAAATTATTAATAGTGCACATGTGGAATATTCTTAAAATTGCTTTCATATTGAAGAAACTTCTATACGACAAGGTCAACAGCACTGTGAAAGACTTAGACAGATGTCACTCACAATATTATATCTCTGCCTAGTTCTTCGAATCAAGTGGAACATCATTTAGAACAACGAAACCTCGTTCCCAGTTTGTTACAGTAGACGCTTATTTTCGGTAACGAGTCTGAAATTAAGGAATCTTCCAGATAAGCTCCATGTGACTTGCCGAGAGCAAAGTACACGCAACGTGTTAATTAGCGTCGACCTTTCTCTGGTGCTAATCGTATTACCGTAACGTTTACGCGTGGCTAATCCACCTATTAGCGAAGCTATCATTCTTTCGTGCGGGCGCGAAGAGTGCAGAACGCGGTCGCACGCTACTTCGCGGCCGCAAAAGATTCGAGTGCGAGAGGCAGCAGCCGAGATCGAGCAGGACGGTAGGCGAAGGAAAACGACGAGAGAAGTCGGGTAGATAACCTTAGGAACGGGGCGGCTGAGAGCTCTCTAGAGAGCGGAGGATACCGGACCGAGGAATGCTTCACGCGAGGATCCGGGAGAAAGTATTGGCGAATTGACGAATAAGTTGACAGGCGCGTAGATCTATGACGGATTTTCAGGAAGAAATTTTTCTAGCGAGAAACCGGCCGGCTTCTTTCGCATAACCGTCTTAATTGAGGTTTCACGCCGTGTCGACGAACAACGCTGCGACGATGAATATGTATTCAGGTCGAAAATAGAACAGAATTGAGGAAGGCAAGCTTAAAAGAAAATCACTTAATTTAGAATGACGTGAAAAAGTTTAAGCTTGCGATTACTTTTGCTTCCTTAATTGCTTAAATTTTCTCTGGCTCTGACACGTCAAAAGTTTTTAATTCCATTATATTTCTTTTTTTTTATTAATTTAAAAAACAAATATTATAAATTTCAATAATTCTTAGATATAATAATACTTAATTTCTTGACACACAAATTTCGACACAAACAGATACTATACTAATCGAAAATTGATGTTTCGTTTTCATATAACAATTTTAACACGGAATTGCTGCAAAAATTTTCGACACGAAACTTGCGGCGTGTAAAATCATAAAAGCTAGTATTTACCGCTTTGATAAAGAAATTAACAACACACGGATAGCTATCATGGCTCTATCGATGTGTGTCGACGGGATGTTTAGGAAAGCCATTAGCTCGGTGTCGCCTTTTCTTCGCTTGTGCATAGATTAGAAAGTATTTATCATGTTTGGTAGTCCGCTTGGATCTTGTTATGTAAGATATGTGGCGATGTAAGAAAGAAGATAACAGCAACATTGACTTCATTCATAACATTTTTTTCGATTCAAATGACTTGTTATGCTTGAATTTACATTGAAAAAATAACTTTGAAATTTATTCTAACGACAAATAAAGAAAAATGCATCAACATCGAACATTGTTACGTTTTTGTATATAAATAACACTTTTTACGTAATACAGCTATCCGTAGTATCGCTTTACAAATATTTTAGATAAATAAGAATAAATAAATGGTAAAAAAAGCAGATCCTGTTTCCGTTATTCGCCGGTTTTAAATTATAAAGCGGTAATCGAGGAATGTTTCGCACGCCGAGCGTACGACACTGGCGTCGTGCAGTCTCGTGTCGAAAACCACGGATTTCTCCTAGTAGAAAAAAAGAGATCTGACCGGGCCGGTCATCTCGGACGCGAAAAAAAAGCTGCGCGCGTGTGAGTTCAGGTACATGCACGCACGACCGAACACGTGCCACGTTCTCGCACCGTTATCTACGCATATCTAATATTCGGGCCAACTACAAATGGCCGAGATAAGTGGTTCTCCAGCAAAGGAAAAAACGTGAAAATGCCCGAGATCATCGTCGATCATTTCTCTATGGAACAAATGAAAAACAAAGAAAAAAGCAGGCTCTCGAAAAATGAATGCCATGGTCCCGAATTAAGACCCGCATCGATAGGTAAAACTAGATTTGACTACGAAATCAAATAATTCAATTGTAATGCTAAAGTGTCGCTGTTAGATAGTCCGAAGCGAGTAATAAATTAGAGATCGAGTCAAACACCGTACTTAATAGATCATGTTGACTGGGTAGTTCGTTGGTGTACACCAACATGGCGGTTGCTGTAACTCCATCGGACGCACCGTGGGCGCCATGTTGAATTCCATAAAGCCGCGGTTGTCCTTACGTGGCAACACTTATCCGCTCCTCGCCCTCTGCCGCAGGACGAGGAATGTCAGAAGCAAATTTTGTGCGAAAACGTACTTTGTAAAGGCCCGCCCACGTTTATTATTCGATCAACTATTGAATTATAATGTTAAATAAAGATCAGTTCACGAGACGTCGTTTTTCTTTTTATCACGAATAGCTTAAAATTTTATATTGAATATGGATTACAAAGATGAAAGTAAAAGTTTTGAAAATAAAAATTTAAACATTTAATTAAATTTAAGAAACATTTAAACTATAATATAAAGAATGAAAGCTTTGCTAGAAATATTGTTTATTATAATCCCACTTTTTAATAAAAAATTTCGTGTATTGAAATATAAAAAAAACATTAATAATGTTGATGACTGTGCGAGCGGATCAGATCTATTAAGATTAATCGGCGGTATTACCGGCGAGAATTGGAAAATAAAATTAGAGCTCGAATAAAATGGCAGATAATATAAGGCGTATAACACGTCTCGATATTGCTCCATCTCAATATTTATTTCTTCGGCCTGATTCGCAACAATGTTGCCCGTCGGGCACGAGTCGATCGGTTAAGATGCCATGACGAGGCTTTCCCCGCCGCGACGAGGCCTGGCTCGGTTAAAGGAGCGTGTTCGACGAGAAGCAGAAGGAAGTCGAGGAACAGGATGAGGCGGGATGGTTCGGTTCCGAAGAAGGCGCAAGGATATTCGCGCAGGGATTCGGCCGCGCGCGCGCGCGAGAAAGAGAGGAAGATACCGGAGAGAATACCACGTCTATCGCGTGAACGAGCGTGCGTGCACATACATATGTGCACGCGCGCGTAAGTGAGCAAGACGGAGTATCGGGGAGCGGAACGGGGATGGCGCGAAGGAAGAGAAAGAAAGGGAAAGATCCGCGAATTCGCGTGTGCGCCCGTGCGGGAGACATAGAGAGGAATCTGAAAAAAAAAAAAGAAAAAAGGGACAAGCGAAATAGAAAGAGACGAGAGAGAGAGAGAGAGAGAGAGAGAGAGAGAAGAGAGAGAGAGAGAGAGAGAGAGAGAGAGAGGAGGCGAAATCTTCGTTTGTGGCGCATGTGTGTCATACGTACGTGTGTACGCTAAAATGAAAGAGACAGGAGAGGAACAAGATGAAACGTCGAGCGCGTAGAGGTGCGGAGCAATGTGTCTGTGCGCGAGAGCGAAGGGGGCGAGAAAGAGAGAAGAGCAAGAGAGAGAAAGAGACAGATCGAGAAGAGGGTAAGAGGAGGGGGAAGGAAGAGACAGAAAGAAAGAGAGAGAAAGGGAGAGGGAGACCAAGGGACGAGAGAACGCGGAGAAGAGCGAGAGGGGCAGGAAGGAATGCATGGGAACGAGGCGCAAGCGGGCCGACCGCGATTTGCCCGTCCCGCATTCCACCAACGCCAAGGCGAGCTCTCCGGCTCTTTCAGCTCCGTGAGTCCCGAGGGGGGGACAAGGGGGAGGAGGGGGAGAGGGCCACCGGCCACGGACTAACGCCATAAAACCATAAGACCGTAAGATCAACCCCGACACCGCCGCCGCCGCCGCCGCCGCCGCCGTAGTATCCGTCTCGGCCTCGCGTCGCGATCGCAGTGATTACGCACCCTCAACATAGGGATGTTCCTAACTCCTACTCACTTTCCAACTCGCGGTAACTCTACTACTGCAACTCTCCACTACGACTGCCCTCGCACGTAGTAATTTTCATGCAACTCTCAAAGTGACATGTCGATTTTACTGTTATACTCCGTTTCTCCTCTTCGTCCGTCGATCGCTATAACTTCCAAGTTACAGCACGAAAAGCTATTCCTAGGCAGACGGACGCTTAGCGAGCGCAGAGATTGTAGTGTACACTGAGAGATGCGTTTGAAAGCCGCGGATAAGGATACTAAGTACCACTAACGATCGTGACATTTTTCGATTACTCATCTGCGAAATGCGTCCCGCGTGATTTAGCGCTTTATTATCGCGCGCGCTCTTTTATCATTCTCAGCCGAGTAATACACCGTCAGCGTTCGCAACCGGAATCAATTAACTCGCATTAGACCGATCGTGCTTAATCGGAAAAAGAAAGAGAGCAAGTAAGAAAGAAAGAAAGAGAGAGAGAGAGAGAGATAGGGAGAAGTGCTCCGAGTTCCTCGCGTATCGCGGTATGCGGCGAACAAGATTAATCGCTGGCGAGCAGCAACTACGGGTAAGGTAAGGTAAAGCAGGTGTCTCGGGCAATGCAACAAAGCTACGGATGCCGTCGTACACTTCGCATTAGGAACTTAGGTGTCTCCACGACAGGAAGAGAGAGGGAGAAGGAGGCTAGATGGAACAGACGCGAGAAAGAGAAGAGAGAGAGAAAGAGAGAGAGAGAGACGGGCAGAGACCGCGGGCCGCAGGTCTCGGTTAAGTCCCCGCAGACGATCGTGAGGTCGTCGTCGAGGGACATAACGGATCCGGCTGTTCCGAGTAAGGTACACGGCGCGCATGCGTAATGCCGCCGCATTCCAGACATTGCGAAGTCGCTGCACCACGTCGCGTCGTGCCGGTGCATCGGCCCGCGATGAAGAGAGCGGGCGAACGAGCGAACGAACGACCGACCGAAGGAGCGAGCGAGCGAGCGAGCGAGCAAGAAGCGCGGCGGCGAGTCCAGGCGATGAACGTGTGGAGTGCATCGCGCGTCGACCGATCGACTGTCAGACGTTCGCCTAGGAGATGCGCTCAGGACATACTGCCGTCGTCGGCAGCATAGCTCTCCTCGGCTCTCCTCACCGAAAAGAAGGAAATCGTTGGAATGCAGCTCGACGCGGCTCAGGGGACTCCGCTAATCGTTCAAGGTTAACGTAATCGACCATCGACTCCTCTGCAGGATGTTCTCATAAACATTACTTAAACTTAATTAATATTTAATTGATTCTCGCCGTTTCTTCTTTTAAAAGAAAATATGAAGGATTAGTTCAACTTGTCTATATAGTTGCTAATTCGCTCACGTAGAAGACTAGAAGAAAATCTCGAATTGATTAAATAAAAAGAGCGAGATAAGTTTAATTAATTTTGTATAA
This sequence comes from Tetramorium bicarinatum, assembly GCA_928718305.1. Lineage (NCBI taxonomy): Eukaryota > Metazoa > Arthropoda > Insecta > Hymenoptera > Formicidae > Tetramorium > Tetramorium bicarinatum. Next base: position 20,778,590 of record OV788321.1, read on the forward strand.
ATAAAGAATAAAAGAGTTAATATTGAAGCTTATAAAAACAATCCTTCAAGAATCTTAATATCGTGTAAGGATCATTTTCGTATTTGCTCCCGATAATGAATTTTTGGAGTTTGTTCTTTAAATTTTAATAAAGCAAAGTTTGAATTCAAACTAAATAAAGAAGTAGAATAGAGCATTTGTATTATTTGTAAAGCATCAAATCTGTGTATAACGTCAAAATAATATATTTTATTAGATCCTTATTAGATTTAAGAAGTAATGGAATATTTTATACACAGCGTATTTATCGTAAACTTACTTTTTCCGTCGAATTTTTTTATAAAGATATCAAATTTTTATGGCGTATAACGATAAATTTTCAAGTTAAATCGAATTAAATATTCCTTGATTTCAAAACGATGAGTATACCTGACCAAGAAACGCGAAAGGCTAAGAAGTTATAATGCAGTACTTTATGAATAGACGATTGCTAAATTAACGTATGCTAATCGCGATCCGTGTGTCAGCGCGTGTATTGCACGGTAAGTGACATAATTGTTGAGAAATCTGCGGCACGGTAAAGTGCAGCAGGTGCCGCGAGGCCGATATAAATTTTAAAGTCAGGTTTTAATAGTTCGTGCCGCGCTGCAGCGGCGATTGGAAGAGGAAGCAGGGAGGAGAAGAAGAAGATAGAGCGAAAGAGGAAGGAGCGAAGGAAAAGGTATTGGTAGGGTGAAGGGGAGAAATGGGGGGGGAGGGGAGGGGACGCGTGAACGCGAAATACGAGACGGGAGAAGTATCGGCGTGGAATGTCACTAGCTTAGAGAACGTCTCGCGAGTCCAGTTCTCAGAAACGCTCGACTCGCGAACGGCCGTGCCTGAATGATTATAAAGTGCACCGGCGAAACGGGAAGAGATGCTTATCGGCGTAATCGCGCTTCGTGGAATAATGAGGCAATCGGGGGAATCCGTGAAAGGCGAGACCACGGTAATCGCGAATGCGGTCTGTCGAACGCGGGCCCTTAAGGCCCACAAGTCTCATCACTCGATCGTTGAGCGTTCGTTTGACGCTGGAGAATTCCCCACAAGTTCCGATAAAGGGATTGTATCTTTAAATTGTAAGAGCGGCGTATTAATATATTTTAGGCCTTCATGTTTTGCTAAATTCCTTTCGTTTCTAAAGAAAAAAAATTACGGCGGCAGATGTACCAATACGGAACGTCTTTAGAAACATAAGAATTGAAAATGAGATTCATATCGCGCGTTTTAGAATTCCTTGTAATTAAGATGCAGTGAAAATTTTAATTAGATTAATTATTTTTTATCGAAATAGGAAAAAATGTACGTATATACATCTTCTGTTATTTATATTTTGTTTAATTTTTGTGACAATTTGAAATGTATTCAATATCGATATACTTTTGATTAGCGCGTGATTATAATACACATATTTTTACTCATATTGTAAAACACGGAAAACAAGTATTAATCTATAAAATTCTTATTAACATTAGTGACATCTTTCAAATTCTTATTAATATTGTCGACCACTTTTTTACCTCATTTTCTTTGCGCACATTAAATTCCGCGATTCTTAACCGCAGCGTGTATTACGCTAAAATGTTAGAAGTGAGAAATTGTACGTGATTCTCTCTACCGGATTGTTCGTCGTGACAAATGATAATATTTCTACATAATAACTATTACGTGCGTCACGCGAGAAGCAAAAAAAAATGCGTTCTCTCGATAATCTGACGTGACAACAAATTCGGAAGCGTCACGATATTACGGCGGTATATCGATAAAGGAGGAAATGTGCGATGCGGTTCCCCCATAATTTACATGCCGACGAGCACGAGATCGGGAACGAGTGTTCGAGAAACTGGTCTGTCTTTCGCTGTGAAAATCGCCGACAACAGAAATTACTCCGACATGCAAAGACCCCTCCGTGCTGGGGACGGTGGGCCCTCGGTAACACGACAGGCCTGCATCGTGCCTAACTGCACGCGCGCACGTGCATCCACAAGTGCGCGCATGCCTAACCGGGAAGTGCGATATCGTACTTGACTTCCGTCGCTATTAGCGCACGTCAGAATTAGTTTTCCGCGTGAGATAAGCACCGGCGGGTACAAAGTGCCCACAACGATTAAGGATACGGAGAACGGGCCCGGGGTTTTACGGGGACCGTAACAGAAACCAGGCCACGTCACAGTCGACAGAACGCCGGAGAACGTCCGCCGACAGCCGAGCGTTATGAATTCAGTACTGCCATGTTTAACGTCAATTATATAGACATTGACGATCAAGCGCAAATAATATTGCGATATTAAAATTAAAACGAGATACTTGTTTAATATCTCGATAATTACTTTGAGAGCCAGAGAAAAGAGTTTACTTGAAATTAACGAAAGATAGAATTTTGTTGCTCAATTACATTAGTAGTTTAATCTCTTTCTCTCAAGTCTTGCCAATCACAATAATTGATATCACGACGTTCTTGTTAAAGAAAAGTCGATCGAAAAGTCTTGTCATCAATGTTTAACGTGGCAAGAAAGGGCATCCTATTTATACCTGCTGACATGGCATCGGAAAGTTAAACGTCACTTTCGTGCTCGACAATCCGATGACACAAATTAAGAAACCCGGGGCGTCGTTGAAGATAAACATAGCAATATCGAAAAAAATCAAAAGCTCTTTATCTCAATCTTTACGGCGTATCTCAGACTGGACGTGCACAGGATATCGAGAAGAAACGAGTACAGAATGAAGATAAAGAAGAGAGAGAGAGAGAGAGAGAGAGAGAGAGAGAGAGAGAGAGAGAATTATGAGGGAGGTAGATTTTTGGGGAGAAGGGAAGGGAAGGTAGAAAGAAGAGCCAATACAAGCGAAGACGTAAAAAGAGAGGATGAAGAATAAGGATGAGAAGATACCAGAGAAAGAAAGAGAGAGAAGAAGAAAGAAGAACCGCGGTGAGCGCCGGTCGACCGGTATATAATAAGGCAGCCGGGAGAGGATAGCACTGAAATGAGATGGTTTCGTCGGCAGCTTTGTCCGGCGCCATGTTTAACATAGCACCACCTCATCTACGTGGCGTAGCGACTCGGGGGACCCCGCGGTTCCTGCGTTTTTACACATGTTCTCTCTCTCTCTCTCTCTCTCTCTCTCTCTCTCTCTCTTTCTCTTTCCTTATCCTTTCATCCTCGTTCTCTGACCTCCCCCTTGTTCAGAAGCAGCTCCGCGAAAAAGGACGAATAGGAGAACAACGGGGGAGAAGGACAGGAAGGAGAAGGAAGGGTCAGTGTATACAAATCAGATTCTCGCGCCCTTTGTGAGATCGTACTCCGCCTACGGTGATTCGAAACGCTGTCCGCATTTACGGCGCGTCGTAAATAAATTTCGGAGAACGCGTTCCCGAACCCCAGGGTACGCCCGCGACTGTGATAAAGGATGCTGCTTTACGTTATCGTGTAGCAGCGGAGATGTTGTTACCTGTCACCGAAATCATCCACGTTCGAATTAAAGCATCAAATATATCGGCGATGACGTTAATTCCAACATAGTTATACTATGTGCACTGTATCACAAAGACAATATTTTTTTATAAAAGTTCCGCCTCTGCTACCTTTTCAAATATAACCGTTTAAGACGAAATGTTTATAAAAAATTGTACGGAGAATACGTTTTCACATAGACACCGTGTCTCACTTGTGCGACAAAATTTAGAGCGGATAATTCGGCATACATTCGCCGATTGAAGAATTCGAGAATTTCTAAAAAAAGAAGCGCGAATGGAAGGAAGAAACGAATGATAAACCTACATTCCCGTGGGTAGTGAGTCAGTACCGGATCTCCTTGAGCGATTTGCAACGGACGCAAATCGACCTATACCTTTCCATCTACCTACTATAACGCCTCTCTCTCTCTCTCTTTCTTTTTCCCTCAATTTCTTATTACATCTCTCCGTCGGCCGTTCTGCAACATCGGCGGCGACCGTTGCCGCCGCGGCAACAGAAACTGCGAAACGTTTCATTCATGATTCTTTCAGCGCGGCAGCGTACCGGAACTTATTGCCACCTCCGCCACCGCAGGAGTTATGTTTCCTTGGAAAGGACGCGACGCGAACGTAGGTCGGTTGCGATCAATCGGCCGAGCCTGTCGCCCGAGTTGCGCAAAAATATTTCATTTCCATGACGATGACGTCTCGACGGCGTTCTCCTTGACCGGGACGCCGTGACAACGATCTCCTTCGAGCCTTTTTTATCTTGCCTATTGCGGATATTGCAAATCGATAGTGCGATTTATGGACGGGAAACTCGAGTTTAGTCATAGAATCGCGATGCTTATGTAACGGATACGCTAGGATATTATTACCGCAGTTATTTATCTTTAAAAGTAAAAGAAGCATTGGCATCTTTTTCTTTATCATTTCCCTTCTTAGATCTGTTGCACTTCCTGTTAACTTTGTATATATATATATATATATATATATATATATATATATATATATATCAATATCAGTATCAATGCGAAAAGTTGCAAATAATTTGAAAATGTTTGAAAAATTGTGCAACGTTTAGCAATTCCGATTTTAAAATTTAATGCGAGCACTTTCCAATTTGAATGCTTTTCCTATTCGTTCTAAAGGAGGAAATCGTAACAATGGAGATAATTAATAGAATAATCTTGCAGAAATATTCTCCATTGATGAGAAGATTGGCCTTCTCGCCAATCGACCGACTCGACAGCACCTCTCGCTCCAAAATTAGAAACTCGCATCACTTCAAACGCCCTTCTTAGTTACTCATACAAGGTCCATCGTTAAAAGCAAGCGCGGGCTAGCCGGGGGGACGCCCTGTACATATACAGCGAACTCCACGACGCGGACCTGCAGCGCAGCTGAAAATATATGCAGGACCAAGGGGGTTAATCGCAATCGTCGTGAGAATGGTATGTCGTTCGTTACGAACTGGTCGAGACAGAAAAGGGCATGGGCTAGGGTCGCCTAAGGCTGAACGATTTTTCCAAACGAGCATCGAGACCGCGTCTCTCTCTTTCTCTTGCTTCTCTCTCTCTCTCTCTCTCTTTCTGTCTCTCTCGTTCTTTCTCAGTGTGGTCGAAACAGGACCAACTACTGCTCGATAGCTCGGTAGCGCCAAAAGCGTTACAAAGCGCCGTTGCGTGCCGTTGTCAGAATTTCTCTCTTATTAGGACTTGCCAATAACGGGCGCACGCACACCGTGGGAAGTTTCACTTCCGAAATGGATGCCGGCTACCGCCTTACGCGCGATTCCACCACCGTCGTTTTTCGATCGCTTTTAAGGTGACGGCGCTAATTACCTCCCGAGAACGACGCGAAAGTTCCCAGGTCGAGTTGCAGTCGTCGCGAAAATTCCGAACGCTTTCGTTGTGATATTAATTGCCCGGTTTCTCATTGATCGTTTTTAACCGTCGCCGGGAACGCTCTTATCTCCATTGTCGTCGGGAACAGGCGACGTTGCTCAATTTTGCATTACATCGTCGGCGGAACAGTTATTCCGTTCATAATTAAGCGTCGTCGCCCGCGCGACTTCTGGTTGCGATAACTAAATGACGTTTTCGCGTTCTCGTTTGAAATTAGTGCTATGTATCGTGCGATTATACCTGTTGCGATATGCTAACGGAATATGTAGGAGAAATTACCAATTTCATCATACATGAAAAGTAACAATTAATATTAAAAACGAATATCATTTGCATACTTAATGATCAGTTATTCTCGTAAGAATTCATTTTCATAAATAATAGTTGAAAGTAATAACGAAATGGTTTTCTTTCTTTCAAGATTTTCTCTTATTATAAACAACAATTTTATCACATATGGAATTTCTCTAATGCATCGTACAGAATAATCTAACAATAAGCTTTCTTATCAAAATAGGAAAATTACAAAAATAATTACGTTAAGATATAACAGTATCTACTTTAAGCCATTTTTAAAAGCACCGACCACGAGGAAATGAGGCATATTCACAAGTGTGAGAGAAGGACAGCGCGCGTCATTATTTACCGTCCAATCGCCTCTATTGTCTGTCCGTTTATCGCTATTGTGCGGTTTTATCATTCGTTTATTACGCGAGATTAACCAAAACACATACTGTCTACTTCCCTTCTGTGTCTTATTTACAAAGTGAATAAACCATTCGCTTTAAATAAAGAATGAAGCCTGCGCCTAAGCAACAAAGGAGCTCCGCTGTTGATTTTTATATTCGCCATTACCAACGCATTCTTCAAGTTTTTCGATTTTCTAATTAACGTTCTACGAGAAAGACCCAGCGTTTGATTTTCAACGCGAAGCGTTGAACATGGGGAAAGGTTGCTCAGTTAACGTTGTGTAAGAGCGATATGTAAGCGCGATGTGTCACGTATCCGTTCGCGAATCACGTAACGATCGTAAATAAGTCGTCAGAAACAGCGAATGCCCATGTATAGAAGGAGCTATGCGAATTGCATGTCGGTACGTACGTCAAACGACAATGATCCGGAGACCGGGCGAATCGGAAATAGCGCTTCGCGTTGCACATGCACGGCCACGTGCGCGCGCCTTCACTCGACACGGTGATAAGCTTCGGCCTCTTGCTCAATATCGCATTAAGATCTTTCGCTAGATTAACCTTGCGCGATTATAGCTTCATTAGGAGGAACATAAAGCCGCCGAAGGTGCGGCGCTTCTACAAACGTCACATTACGAAGATATTACTGAGAACGCGCCGCGTGCGCCGCATATCTGCAACTCCTTGACTTACAGCTCATTATTTTATAATTGTTGGTCATTTTATAATTTTGTGATTTTTATTTATTAAATCTGACAAAATTTTATTCTAATTTTCGAGATTTTCAATTTTATAAGTTTGCCTTTAATGGGAAATGTATTCGCCAGTTGGATGAAGAGCGTTTTCTGCTAATCCATTGCCAGATTTTTATCTATTTTTTCTGTATAAAAAAATGTTGACTTATAAATACGGTGACCATATTTCTTTGAGAAAAATAAATAAAGGACCGCCATCTACTCTTCTTCCACAACAAGTGCAGTGTAAATTTATTATTATCATTAATATTTTTTCCCGAATACATATTAATACGAAAAAAAAATAAAATTTTGTGAACTAAAACAATGATATATAAAAAAAGAAACACATTTTTATTTAAATATTAGACAAAATATACAAATATATAAAGAAGCATATAGGATATTTTATAGTACTTTTCAGAAATAAAGGACAAAAGTGAGTTTTCAAGAAAAAAATAAATCTAAAGGCCACAGACCTAAAATAAAGGACTGTCCTCTGTAACATAAAACGGATGGTCACCGTATTTATAAGTGAACCCTGTGGTAGCTAATGAACACTTACATTTTCGACCTCCCGCGTTTCATATGATTTCAACATTTTAACGAATACATTAACCAGACGTAAATACAGATATTTAATGGAGCACGTAATTGATCTTAATTACATGACTGATCTTAATCACAAGGAGTGCGTCAAGAAGTACAATAAAAATAATTGAAAATGTATTTTCTACGTCAAAGTGTGTCAATCCCCGGAGTGTCCGCGAGAAGGGATAATAAGCAAAAGAGAAATCTCCGGAAATCTCGATCTCCGAAAACGTTTCCTCGAGAGGATTCGTGCAAAGTCGCACACGACGTGGGTCGTCGCGATGTACGTACACGGCGAAATTCTCGAAAAGCAAACGCGGCTCGAGGGAAGAAAGCGAGTTCGAAGACACCGGCTGGCTGGAGGCACGAAGAGTTAGAGCGAGCTGACGCGACGCGGGGCGGGGACGAAGGGGAAGAGAGGGCAGGCGGCGGGGGGAGCGGCAGCGCGAAAGAAGAAGCGGGACACGTAGGCGCGGGGTAGGTAGGTAGGTAAGCGGAGCGTGAGGAGGGGGACGTTGGAATGGAATGCGCGGCGCCTAGGGCTCGTCGGATTCCAGGGCCACACGTGCCCTTCACTCCCTGCGTGCCCGCGCGCCGCAGGCAGGCACCGACCGGAGCCAATAAACTTCGCCTCCAACTGGCGGCCGCGGTCGACCACCATAGAGCTCATTCATGGAGACCTCCTACCACGCCGCGCGGCCGAGCCAGGTCGAGCCGGCGGCTCCTCGCCGCTTCACGCGCTCGCGACCTCGCGGCGTAATGCGCGAAAACGCGCACGGTATATTCGGAGCGGGCGCGAGGATTATCGGGATCAAGGCGTGAAATTCGCACTTACTTGCTCTGGGTCGCTAATAGAGTTCGAACGGAGAGCGGCGACGAGGGAGATATGCGCGGAAGTCGCGAGGCAATTTCGATCTTCCTCCCTTGTCTTCCTTTCACGCGCTTCGCCGATCGAAACTTCGATCGGTCGAGCATTTCGAAATGCGTGGCCAACGACAGCGACTCGAGATAATTTATAGCTCATATCGCTAATCTTGAAGAGAACTACGTCTAAATTTTTACGCGACGCGCGAAGACTTCACGCGACTACTGCCATCTAGCATGAAATTTGAGATTTATGCGGCGTTAGAAAGTATACTCGCAGTCGGTACAGTTGCCATCGGTAACAAAGATCTCACGATACTCGAAAGATATCTCTCGTAGAATCAAATAAAAAAAAAAAAAGATTGATTCGTTCGAATGGCATTTCATGAATATTGCATTTCTCATTTAATATGTTCAGTAGTTTCTTCGATTCTCCTAGACATAAATTTTATCTTAAAACATTACTTAATGCACAGATTAGATTGGGTTTGGTCGTTTATCGATATACAAACCTGTTGCTTATCAAGTTACAAGAGAAAAAAACCAGGATCGTCTCTCACCATAGCGTAAAATTACTTTTATTGGTGCCATTTAGATCCGCTCGGTATTCCTCTAATAACCTTCGGTATTTTATTATACAAGACTGGTCACTAATTATAATAAATTCCGATGCATTCAGAATGCGATATAAATAATCATGATTTTGTAATCGAAGTGCGAGACAAGATCATTTCGCTTTTTAAATTTGGAACTTGTTTTCTATTCACAGATTTGCGATAGAAACAATATAATGCGAACGCTATCTGCGATATTTAAAATCCGCTACTTTGCCAACCTTGTATTTAACCTTTTGGACTCGCGTAATCAATTGAATAGACGAGATAAATCTAAACTAGTAATACTAGTAGTCTTTATTAAACATTTTTAGATCGCATCATCGCGGAACCGGACAGCATTTTATTTTCTTTTAAAAGCTTTTTTTTTTAAATTAACATATTTTTTAAATTGGTAATTACATAAATTTAATCGATGTAATCATCTATCGTAATATTCAATATAATATTTTGACGGTTTTCATCATCGAATCCAATTAACATCTAATAAAAATGTACTAGAATCAATGTCGATAGAAATACCGATATCTGTCAAATATATTTTTTATCATTTATTTACACTTAGGATATTGTTCAGATCTTGTAAAACAAATTATTTTACTTTACGTATGCGTTTCTGCAAATCCAATTTGGTTTGTTACTAGCTATGTATCCTATTTATTCTGGTACGCGTTTTTCATCTCTATACAACTTACCTTGCATTTTCAAAAGTTGCTGATGCTGCACTACCTATTGCTGCGAAACCTACGCCAACCGCAAGACCCTCAGGAATATTGTGTACCTAATTATAAAAGTCAAAATGTTATCTATAATTTATTTCATAGCTATATAATGTAAGATAGTCTAAGCAAGTGTAGTTCGTATAATTATTTACTATCTCGTAGAAATATACCGTAATTGCGACAACCAGTAGTAATATCCTTCGCCACTGGTTATTCTTCGCTTCATTATTGGGATCCTCGTAAACAGTTCCAATTTCCGCGGATTCCGATGATCTATTTATATTCGTGATTTGTCGACGTCTACTATTCTGTTCGTAGAAGCCTGAAAAATCAAACATTCACAAGAACATTTACCACATATCCTGTCAGCACAAAAATTTCAAAAACTGAGCCACGAGCACAAGGTCACCTCATGCAAATGCAATTTTTACAAGATGAAGGTATTTTTGGACTAAGAGAGGGACTAAGAGAAGGAATTCTTCACGCATGTAATAGATTTTCAATTAGATTTAATACAGCTGGATATTCTTCTAGGCAGGATTAATAAGATCAGTTTTTTTTTCAAGCTCCACAGAACTTTCCACACAGATCTAAAATGTTTATTTTTTATTAGTTTAATTTTATTATTATTATTATTATTATTATTATTTGAGGTAGTTTTACGCGGGCGTGCACTTTGTATTAATGTTGAGTTTAAGCTGAGTATTTTTAGTTTCGTTTTCGTTGTTTCGTTTACACTTTTGATCACATCGCACTTGATAGATTTATAATTTAGGTTTAGTTGCTGTATTTAGCTGAATTAGGTCGGATATTTTTATTTATAACATGAATTTATATTGGATCTGTGTGTTTAAGTTCTATGTATTTCACTACAAATAATATCATGCATATGCTAATATAAAGCTTTGGGATATTTGTTTACAGTAAATATGAATCAACTATTCATATTTCTATTGGATGTCACTTCTTATATGGAAAACATATATTAATTTATGTAAAAATATAATTAACTGGAATAAGCAATAGTCTCTGCATTAATATCTAAATAAATTTAAACATTAATATTTAAATTAATATTAAGTATTAATATTTAAGTAAATTTAGACATAATAAAAAATTTTAATTAGTATTTTATATAAATTTGATCAATTTTATTTAATAAAATCAAATTTTAAGAAAATGAAGTAAATATTTTAATATTAACGCATATATAATATATATTTTGCATCCTTGAATCTATTAAAGAAAGAAAGAAAGAAAGAAAGAGAAAGAGAGAAAGAGTCAGATTAAAACTGAAAACTTAATTTGTCTATGAGATCTTTATCAAGCAATTTTATGATATTATTACTCTTTATGTAAGCATTTTTGATCATGCTACATGCAAAGATTGTAACTTATATTGATTTGTATTGATTGTATTGATTGATTGTACAAGACAGACTGATAATACGACAATTTTCCTAAAAATAACAATTTCGAGAGAATGCTTATTCCCGAATAAGAACCAGGTACATCTGCGATAAAGCAAAGAGGGGCGAGTGTACATGGACGTTCATATACATATACTGAAAGATATATGTACATATGTATATATGTATAATATAATCACGAACTGATCCCATTTTCCAAGCCTATAAAGAGAAAGAGAAAAAAAAAACTGCGATTTTACGAGAGGAGAAAATGAGATACCATCGATAGCGGTCGACTCGACGCGGTCGTATATTTTTCCGCCGGGTATGTGTACGTCGTTAAACAACGAATCATATTCATCGTCTAAGTCCTCGTCACTCTTTAGTTTCGCAATGATCTTGCGTCTTTGTTTCGTACCGACTGATTGCATAGCTAAAAGCACATTGGGGGACTGAATGCCGAGGGTGGATATCAACACGTCCGTCCCGTATACGAACGCCGCGCCGACGAGAAACCCAACTGCGACCGGCACGAACGCGTACTCGCCCTCCGCTCCGTATATCTTGCTCTCGGTCGCCATTTCGATCGCCGGTGCCAGCAACGACCAGTAACTCGCGGCCACCATCACGCCGGCGGCGAACCCTAGGCTGACATCGAGCAGCTTGCGCTGAAACGGAAACGAATCATTATAGACACATGAGCGGTTCCCTTACTTGAAAATTTGGATGAAGGGACTGAGAAAAGGGGATGAATCTTCATTAATTTTCATACATGCAATTTTTCCGAGTGTTCCATATCAGACTTAAATTTGATATGGAACATTTGGACATTGTTTCTTCTACAATTTTTATTGTTCTTTATAATTTCCAGAATAAATACCTCTCTTCTAGAATTAGAATTTCTAGAATTGCATTTAGAATTGCCTTTTCTCGTCTCCTCCGCTCCATCCTTAATCATCGTCATTTTCTAATCTTTTTATTTCTTCCTTTTCGCTAGTATTAAATTTAATATTAAAAAACTCATATTATTTGTTAAAATACATATATCAGGTATCGGTATTGCGGTCCTTGAAGTAAAAATAACACGTTGACTGACAATTACAAACATAATCTAGATTTCTCTTGGAATCGCGTGCATGTTTGCTTTTTTGGCCTTGCCAAACTCAAAGTGATCTGCAACACTGATTTAGCTTCCGTCGAGACATCAGGGGTGCGGCAGATATTTACATGGAATACACATTTATTAGACTTACAAGGGATACGTCAAAAAATATATATGTCAATATTTTGTGAGTAACTCATGTCTTATCTCGTAATATCAGGGTGTCGGATATGCGCTCGACAGCGGTTTAATCTCTCGGATCGATCTGAAATTTACGATACCAATTAGATAATCCGTAAAATAAATGTAACATCAAGATCTTGCCAAACATTGGATGAAAAAATGTTTAAATCCTTTTTGATATTAAACTCAGCTCACGAAATGTGCAGCGCAGTAAAATGCAGACCGATTTCTCGTATATTAAATGAAAAAAAAACATGACTTTTAATTAGATATATGTACATAAATGATGGACGTGTAGATTGACGCAATATTTATTACATGACTTAATCGAACTTATTATTACTTGTTTAATTATTTGTAATTACGACTGAAATTTGGCATATATGAATTGCAAGAGCAATCTATATGTGGATTACATGTTTACACAATTTTGTTGTAATGTAAGTATTGTAAATTATACATCATAAATCATTCGTCATAATTCACGAAGTTTATGTGATAACAAGTATATGAGCGTTTATTTTTATGTTCGTAATAGCACATACAAAAAAACTAAAATAATATAAATGAATGAATGCAATAATTTGCTCATTCATACAGAAAACTATAGCAAATTAAATAAAGGTCAAGAAGCGCCTGCAAATACAGTTGTATAATATCGCACGAACATCTGCGTTTGCAGGCTCGAGAGAGAGAGAGAGAGAGAGAGAGAGAGAATTGGCTTTAACTCATTGTCAGTTTGTTATAATTCAGAAAGTCAAACCTTGACAATTAATGTATGCATAATGTAGAATTTCTTTCTTTCAGTTATTTTTCTACTTTAATACTAAAATCAACGTTTTGATATATGTATGTAAACATTTTATATGCAGAACTTTGAAATTAGAGTGATTTATGGTAAATAACTTGGTATATATAATAATTTTTCCATCTCGAACAAAAATCAACATATAAATTTCAACAAAAGTACTTTAATCGTTTCTGTAATTTCAAATAAACATCTTGAAATACGCCATTTTTAGGGCGTCGGTTGTTCTAGCGTTAACAGCTCCGCGACTTGTGTTTACCAAAATCTTATCATATTGTTTAACAAGCTCTAATTACAGCATCATTAAATTAGAAGCAACGTTTATCATATTAGATAATGTTAGGTGATATTACTGACGAGGAAGATATTGGATGCTAGTTTCCGTGGAAAATTATAATCAATACCAACTGACGTGATATCGTGAAAGAAAAGTATATTTCGCTATCTCACTATCGAACTTAGATTACAGAACAAGGAAAAGATAGTATGAAAATCACCGATTTCAAAAGTAAATGAAATCTAGCGACGCAACTATGATTTTTTGCGGCGCGAAGATATGCTATATTAAAATCCAATTTTAATTGGACCTGCGAGATAAGTTTTTATAATTAAACATTCAATTTTTTATAATTGAACTCTTCCAGCAATATATTCATTGAAAATAGATTCGTTTCAACTGAAGTTTTCAACAGACTGAAATTTAACGCAGGACCGATTTTTTCAACTTCTGTAAGCTAACTAATAGTTAAATCATATGTCTGAACTTGTCTAATTTGAAAATAAAACAAAGACATATGATTTAACAATTAGTTAGTTTACCAAGAAATTGGAAAAACCGGCCCGCATTGTGGTAAAATAATCAAGAAATTTATGGCTCATGTCACATAGAAAAACTTGAGCAGTAAAATTTAAGACTTAATCGAATTGACCATGGACGAGCAGTAAGCAGTTTGTGGCAGTAAACAGTGGCTGTCTTATTTGTTCGTTTATGATTGGTTCATTATAAATAATCAGGGCTGAGAACCACTTTACATAAGTGTTTTTTGTAATTAGCGCAAAGCAAGGGTAAAAAGTGAAATTATCGAAGACTTACTAAGCAACATTCGAAGACAAACTGTTACATACAGTGTAACAGAGGTACTACTACACTGAAAGAAATTCTGATTAAAAACGGACGAATTAGAAAATCTTGTAGGACTCAATACTTTATAACTTATAATAACCAGAATATTTGATCAACCCTACAAGATTTTTCTGATTCGTCCGTTTTTAACCAGAATTTTTTTCAGTGTAAAAGAAATAATATATTATCTTTACCTAGCTTTATTTGGGCGACAATATAGGCAAGTAAAATTATAATACATCCACTGAGTTGAAGGTTCGTTTATCAAACTTGAATTCAAGACGAATCTTCGCTTAATAAGCGGGACAATCCTTCGTTAAAACAACCATAATAAAATAACATGATATGTCTTAATATCAAAAGTAAATATTGATTACTTCGAAGAAAATATCGAAATTTTTGGAGAAGGGGATACGAATTGGGTAAGCGTCATTAATTGAGAAAGACGAGATAGATAAAATTAAATTCTATCGGACGGTTTCGTGAAGAAGAAATTAAACTTCTTATCTTTAAAGTTGCAACGGATAGCGTGATGATAAAGATCCAATATTAAATTAAAAATATGTTATACTGTAAATACTGTAAATACTGTGAGGTATTATTTATTAGACAATTATCTCGACGATGTTTCAAGAACAACAGTTCAAGTACATTAGAACAACGTTATTTTGGTACATATGGGCATGTTTGAAAATTACCGGATGTCCTTTCGCTGATTCTGTGGAACATTCTGAGACGAAAACTCTTGTGCGCGCTTAAAACTTTTATGTTAATTCTACTGAAGTTAATTGCGTGTGTTGCGTCAAACAGGCCCGCCTAGACCGGTTATGTGCAAAATTTAACATCCAACTGGCGAAACGCAGCGATACGGTTTCTCGTTTTTTCCCCCCGTATCGTCGTTCACGAGATACTTTTCCGTACGGATCGCGTAAACAGCCGCGCGTAATTCGCGTCTGAATAGGAACGTGAAAGCGCGCAACACGTATGTGCATATGCGACGAGTTCGACTCTCTCCGCCAGTATATTCGACTAGTACGCGCGCGCGAATTAAATCGCATGAAGGAAGCGGCGGATTACGCGGGCCCGCCAATCGCCGCGCGCTGTCAGCGTCGGCGGCAGTTGCGACTTAATCGCAGTAGCGAATCTAAATTTAAATGCAACGAAGAATCGCGTTGGAGTACGCACGCTTACGCAAATAACCGGCGTTTTTGCGTCTGCCCCGAGAAGCCTCTTCCCTCAAAAATAATTATCGACGATCGAAGTCCGATATTTGCGTGCGTCGAGAAATATCGAATTACACTACCGTCAGTAAAATGTCAGTTTCAAATGTCATTGAATACAAGGTTTTTTTATAGGAAATTTACACAAATAGAAGAAAAAAAATGTCGTTGGTAGCACGTGTCTCTAATGATTATGAAATTATAGTTTTTTTTTCTATTTTAACGAAAATTGAACTAGGTAACATTAATTATCAATGCTTGGTTTTTTTCCATATTTTAAGCTTTATCAACTTTTTTGCATTGGAAATAAAGGAGTTAAAATTCAGGTTTTCGATGCAAGAATAGAGAGGAAGAATTAGACAAATACGTTAATTATTTGTCACATTAATATTTCCTACCCTCGAAACAATTGTATTGTACAGAAAAAAAACAAAGGTGTAGAAAGTGCAGCTGAAAAACGCGCGCTGTTACGGAGGGGTGTACGGCGTGCAGTTGGAAGAGCGAGTCTCGCGCACGGGCAGATGCGCCGGTAAGGTTAAGTTCTCTCTCTCTGACAACCAAGCCCGACGCGAACGATGTAAGAATTGTCAATGGGAGCACGATCGTCCGGATGAGAATCCTCCTATACTCACTTGCTTCCCCCGAATGACGACGACGAGCGCGGCGCCGGCTGCGGTGAGGGCCCATGTGAACAGGGTCCCGAGGAGCGCCTGGACTATCGGTGAGTGATCCTTCAGCATCGCGAACCTTCGTCACATCGGGTGAGAGAAACCTACGATCGGTCGACCGTGTCCCGCGACGAACTGCCGCGTGTGTGCCGATGGACGCGGAACGTGTCCGCGGGAGCGAGCGGGCGTATACGAACGAATACGCGCGACAGTCGAACGGCGCGAGATCTCCGGTTGCTGCGTGCACTCAGTCCCCCGCGCTGCTTATCTTAACCACCGCGCGCACCACCGACGCACGAGCATCGAGCCACGTCGCCCCGCGCCCCACTGCCTACTACCACCAACGTGCGCGTGTTACCGCCGTCCGTCCCCGCCGCGACATCAATCGCTACTTCCGAATATCGCAGGCGCGCGTGGGCCGCGATATTATGCTCTGTTTGCACCGGAAGATGATTCTACTTGTGGCTCACACCGAATACACAGTGTAGACGGGCAAAAATCATATCTAACTGTAAGTCTAGTAGTAGTAAAAAAGAGTAGTCGGATGAGCCACAAGTAGGATTATCCTCCGGTTTTGGATGTGTTTGAAGCGGCCGCGTCATTTTTGTGGCTGATATCTGATTATCGATCGGTCTGAAATTTGATTCTGATCAGAAAGCATGTCTAGCGTTCGAAGAAATTGAAAAATAAACGATAGATAAAAAGTAGTATAATTAATAATCTAGAAACAATTTAGAGAATATTTTACAAATAGAATTTAATGACTATTTAATTGGAAGCCAATGTTGAGTTGAAATTGAGCTTCAATCGAGGGCTAAATAAAATCGAATTGGATTCGAATATTCTGCAATGTTCAGAGGCCACGAGCGCACGAATGGTGTGCGCTCTGAATGCGCGCGATAGGTCGGCGCGGCCAATGAACGCGTCCGCGCCTCCCGCGCTCGGCCAATCGGCGCCGTCGGCCGAGCGTCCGAGTCTTCCGCGCGAGCGAGTTGTGGCCGGTCGCGCGACTTTCGTCCGCGTTCGGCGCCGCACACGTCTCAAGTCTCAAGGTTCCGTCCGTGCCGGATTATTAACGATGTCAAGGCGTTCGCCTTGATCGACAATGCTCGACGGTGAAACGCCGGAACGCGAGCGTCGTCGCGGCGCGTTTTGAGGAAACGAAACGGCGCGGCTCTCCTGCGCGACAAAGCTCGCCCACCCGAGGCCACCACTTTCCGCCGCGAGCCCAGCAGACGACGCGCAACGTCGGAGCAACGTCAACGTGCAAACATGGCGTCCGCAACGGTAGGTGTGCAACGCCGCGATTCTCCGCGCGATCGACCGCATACTGACTCCACATGTTTTTTTTTTTTTTAGTCGTAATACCTAACCACGAGGTATCCGATTGTCTCGTAGAGCGAAATATAAGTGTCGTTTCATTACGGAGAGGACCGAGAGTATAATTATAGTTCTAGTCGTCGATAGGAAGGTCGTCACTCTGACATTCGCTTGCGCATTTCCGTACGTATACTAGCGTACACCGAGGAAGGGTTTGTACCTCAGTAATCACGCCCTTTGCGGAAGCGAATGCGGGTGTTTCTCGGGGGTTTAACCTCGTGCCTCGTTCTCCCTTCGCTTTCTCTTCTCCTTTTTTTTTCCTACTTTTTGAGAAACGCAAGTTT
Source organism: Tetramorium bicarinatum (assembly GCA_928718305.1). Taxonomy (NCBI): domain Eukaryota; kingdom Metazoa; phylum Arthropoda; class Insecta; order Hymenoptera; family Formicidae; genus Tetramorium; species Tetramorium bicarinatum. The sequence goes on from OV788321.1 coordinate 20,796,360, forward strand.
ACACTTTGAGTTTATTCATCCACGTCATGTAATAATAATGCAAATGGTCGCATAAGTGCATGGAAATAAGCATGCCTGCTCGACGATACTCCTTTTACCGAATGTCTCGCGATCTCGTTTATAGGTACCTTTGCTGATGGATGACGATACGATTGCTTTCGGAGAGGAAGAGGAGGCTGCCCAGAATGCCGGCAAGCTTAAGTACAATAACGAAGACATATCTTTTAAATGGAAGTGGGCCGTAACTTTTGTAAGATAAAATATTGTCTTTTATAATTCTAGACACCCGTACGTTACGCTGTTTCACTTGGCCTTCAGGATAGCGGCTATAATAGTTTATTTGCTTTGCGGTTTGTTTTCAAACGCAAGTTTTATAGCGAGCTTTGTAACAGTGGTACTACTTTTATCGATGGATTTTTGGACTGTTAAAAATATTACGGGAAGATTAATGGTCGGCCTTAGATGGTGGAATTATGTGGATGACGATGGCAAAAGTCATTGGATTTTTGAATCTCGAAAGGTTCGCTTATTATATGTATATATGTATTTTTGTTATCATACATATAATGACAAGTTTCTGATCAACCAGAAAGTGCCTCTTTTCTACGTCTTTTGACATTTGTGACGACAAGATCATTTAATTCTATATTGAAACGAGATACGAAGCCTATGTCATGTTATCACATTTTACATCACATAAGTTCCACTTACATAGATTGAAATGTAGCTTTCCATTATCGAGTATATTTTTTCATTTGTCACGTTCCAGCAAACACTGATTTAATTGGATTGAGTAGTTCAAGGTTTACCAGCTGTTATATTTTTATGCCCTTGGCACTTTCTAAAACTATTTATATGTGCATTATTCAGATTATAAGTAGTTACAGTTATCTAACAAATTTATGTTACAGCTGCTGTTCATTGTATGGTTATTTATTATAAAATATGTAGTTAAAATATATAGCTTAAATGATGTAGATTACTTAAATATGATTTTCATGTGTGTAAATCCAATGTCTGCTATGTGCCCTGTGTTTCAGGGTGCACAACAGAATCGCATTAATGCGACAGAGGCGCGAATCTTTTGGTTGGCCCTGATCTTATGCCCACTTTTTTGGTCAATGCTATTCATTGTGGCATTATTTAGTTTTAAATTCAAGTGGCTTTTGCTCGTTTGCATTGCCATAGTTTTAAATGGTGCGAACCTGTATGGCTATGTTAAATGTAAAATGGGAAATGATCAAAATATTTCAGCGGCCACAAGTGATTTCATCAGAAAACAAGTGTTTCAAAATGTATACATTTTTATGACACTAAATATTTTTCTTTAGTACTTAAGTAGATCATTCTTATTTAAATCTTTCATTTTGCTACAGGTTACTTCAATAATGACCAGGAGTCCACCAACGAATACTTCCAATCAACCAACTAATGTAATATAAATTTACAAATTTTGAAACATTAATGTATGCGTGTGTCATTTAAAATTTATATTCACGTGATAATTTAATATTTGCAAATGTTTGTACATATAAAGTTAGACAGTATCTTTTAAGTATTATATAATAAATCGTTATCAATCTTCACATTTTATATTATTACTATTAGACGAGATGCCTGTTTATCCATTATCCAGTCCATCCCGGATTTTTTGACGTCACCAAAAGTAGAACTAAAACGACTCCTTATATTAAAAAGAAAAAAGCATTTCTTATGTTAGTACTAGTTTATTAATGCCGCAAGGCAATACATAATGTACACGGTATTTTTCCTTGTCAACAGACTCTTCCTATTACACAATATTTATTTTGTATAGTTGTTAATTAGTAACATTGCATTTATCATGTTTTTACCTCAGCCTGTTGTATTCTTTCTGGCAAGAAAGTATCACAAAATAATTTCCCATTCTTTCAACGATATTTAGTATTTGACTTATTCTTTGCATTTAAATTCATATTCTTCTTCGGATCCGCGTCACTTTACTGATTCATCTACAGATGAATTTGAGGCGATCTTATACACAATAACAAACTCGCTATATTGCACGGAGCTATAATAGCCGATTGTATTTTATTATATTATCAAAACTGCTCCGAAGACACGGGCGAGTTGTGTACGTTTTCAAGAAGAAGAATACAACAAACCACATATTGTTTTGCTATACATTTTAGATCATTAAAAAATTATAAAGTCTAACAAGGATTATGGTACTAAAGTACAACATACACGAAAGTTTCGGAATGATACAAAAAACTTAATGTAACATTACAATTATTATGTTATAATATAAATGTACGAATATTTTGTGGACTTCCTTGTAGCAGTAAATTTTATAGTGAGTATAGAGTAACGATATCAACTTATAACTAGTAGTATATTTATACAATAATTCAATTTCGTTTTTTGTAACATATTTTAGCTTGGGACTTTAAAGGTGAAGCCATTAAGAAAGTTGGCAAAGTACATGTGTTGATAATAATTACATTGAAATTTTGAAATTTATAAGTTTCTCACGAAAGTTTTGCCAAGTTTAACGCTATTAAAACTTAATACGCTTTACAGTATTCTAAGAAGAATGTTTAATGGGATGAAACGCTCAATGATTTGTTACAGATGAATACTTATAATAATGATTTGAAAGTTATTTTTAGCAAAAGTCTTTTCCCTCTTTTTAAGAACATTATAATAAAAACCACAGTGTGTACAGGGCGTTTGACTTTTAAAGTTTAACAGCTACTGATTTTTCTTCTTGAGAAATGTACTTAAAGCAAGAACTACTTCACCAAAATTAGCAATTAAAATAATTTCGTTAACTTTGAATGCTATGTGAATTGTACAATAATGAGATAAAAATATTTCAATGAAAATAAGTTAATGTTATTTACAGATGAATTTCCCAATGTATAACTTATAATTGTTCAAATATCATCCATTTTTGTATTCTAATGTCATGTCTTAAAACATATTGTTTTGAGTTTTGTATTTAGTGTTTTTCAGTCATATGTTGTAAGAGAGCTAATAAACATCATCCAGTCATACACCATGTATAACATCTCGTTAATATCTTAAAAAGTGTGAGTCTTTAAATAGCGATTACAGTCTTTAAAATTATACACAAAAAAAATGAAAACAGAATTTTTCTTGCCGTCCGAAGATATGACTAACTTAATTTGCTTGAAAACGTTTAGTAAGAGCATATTATATAAACAAATTTTGCTAAAACAATGTTTATAATAAATTGAAATTATAAGAGAAATAATTATATAAAAACTATTGTATATATTTTTTCAAAATAAAATGCTGCGAGTTGAAATAAGTAGCTGGTTATGGTTACATTCTGAAGGCCAAATATTAATAATAAATAATCTACTGCCAGATAACATAATTAGCGAGATAACTAAACTGCATTGTTAATGTGTAATTTAAAGTATTAATGTTATGTAATGAACTTTGAGACGTAAGGCAAATTGTAGAATTATTTTTATAACTAGTGTTATCATTATATATTATTATTACAAGTAGTACTATAATTATTATTAGTATTACACTATAAATTAGTGAAAAATGCCATGGTTGTAATGGTTTAACAGGCAGTGAAAAATTTGATGCAATTGTATATAATTACACTTTAATATTAATAAAATAAATTAAGTACCCTCTCAAGCACAAAGAATACACGATATTAAATACTATGTGAAATGGCCCTCAGTTTGTTAACAAAAGAAAAAAAAATTATCGTGACATTAAAACGAATAAGCAGGGTTTTTTTTTAAATCCAATTCATAAAGGAACACTGCTTGAAAGTCGCTGTATAAAAGCACATTAAAACAATACAAAATATAAAAAACTCGTAATAAAAATTATTTTAAAAAGTATAAAATATATTAATAAAAGGTATAAAGAGAATTAAATATTATGGGTAGATACAACATACTGAGTAGATTACACATTTTTTTCTGTTAAAACTTAACACGGTAGTTTGGAAAATACCTATATCTTCTTAAACATCTTCATGTCCTTATGCACACTCGCATCTTTTATGATATTTATATAATATATATATATATCTATGTATATATTACTTATATTTTATATATATATATATGTATGTATATATATATATATATGTATATATATATATATATATATATATATATACATACATTTATTTATTTATATAATGGTTACTAATGACAGACGGTGCATTTATGTACATTTAGTCACAGTTCCTGACCCTCGAACCACAACAACTAATGGAAAAAGGAGTATATTCGAGCAAAATTGTATAAAATCGTGGAATAGCGTTCTCTTGTGACATTTTACTTTGTGTAGTATCAACGTATCAGGAATATTTCATAATAAATGTAAAACTGTTATTGCCAAAAGAATGCCAAAAACTAGAGAGGAATGAATGATAAATTATTTTATTTAGATGACATTACGTTCGTTATTGTACATGTACACTTTCTAAAATGTTAACTACAAGACATTTGTTATATCGAACAATGTCATGTATATTTCGAAGGTGTAGCGAGCGTACAATTATTGTCCTCGTAAACTGGAGTAATGCAATTTTCAATTGCAATACATGTATCCGAAGTTGTTATTACTGTACAAAATGGATAATGTTACGGTAAAAGTGATTAATTGGTGTTTTAATAAAATTATTTACGATTCAGTAAAATCACTAGTCATGTTGATAAATGTACTAATTAATTATGTTTATTAGCGAAAATCGAAATAAAATAAGGTATTTTTATTTTTATCAAATCGCTGATCGAAAAAGACATTTGAATATGTTATTAAATCGTCAATAGATAATGATTTTCTAGAATTATTAGAAATTTTATAGAATTACCGAATTAAATATTTTTACCGTAACAAATATATCATGTAGCAATGTTCTTCATTATACGTTCTTGGCATTAATCTGGCATGTGAAAAAGAAAAGGCATATATTACAAATATCGATGGTTTAATGTGAATTTAATACAAGTACTCAGCAATAAATTTGATTTTTTTTAGTACAAGGTACTCGTAAAACCATTGAACCTATGCAAATGCAATTGAATTTATGGCTATCTATTTCAATATATTTGAATGGCAAGTAGAAATATTCGAGGTAGAAGCTACTTGGAACTTTGTACATAAGGGTATCGAGGGCTCGGGAGAACAGTACACGAATTCAACATACAGTGCTTCTATTTAAATTAGTTTTTTTTCTTCTTTTATAGAAACGCGCGCAAGTTTACTTGCGCACCTTTCACTGAATAGGCACCTTTCCTTTCATCCTTCTTTCATTCGGGTCCTTCTTTCATCCTCACTTCCCTAATGGCGTCGCTTAATCTATCCTTAAAACAATTTCTTATAATCTATCTAACATTATTATAATGAGAAGATCCCTACTGTTCATAGTGAGTACAGCGTTAATAATTGTCAATTTGGCAGTATGGCAATTTTTTTTTGTTTCTTGTGAGCGGAAATTTTCATCTCTCTCTTTCGTTCTTTATTTGGTAATGGCTAAAGAAAGTTTACTTGACTGGGTTTTCGCTTCATTTTTCTTTCTATATTAGTAAGTACTTGTGGAATATGCCACGTACGGTGAATGGTAGGTTCTTATTTTCATGATGTGCGTTTCACACATACAATTGATCATGCATCTCGGTACTCTGTTTCTCTCACAAACGTCGGTACTCTGTTTTTCTCACGGACGTTGACGTCGAGACTGTGCATTTCGTTCCTCTATGAAATTCGCTACTGAAGGAAGCACTCTTATCCTCAATAAACAGGAAAAGTTTTGATCTTCATTGTCTTAGTTTGTAAGAGATACCATACACGGAAAATGCACTATGTTTCAAGTGGGAGAGATATGGTCGTAATATCTTCAGTCTATCTTAAAATTAGATTATGTAGACCTTAAAAAATGCTTTTGTGAATGATCGACTTGACAATGGGATATGTTCCAATTCACTAATTCGCGAATATGATGATTCTACGCGATGACGATGGCTCGTAATTTTGATTACATCGTCGTACTTAGCTGATAGATTCTTCGACATTAAAAAATGTCAAAGAAAATTAAGAAGCCCTTCGCTTTAATCGCGCATAAAGAAAAGAATGGATTTACGTGACACCGTACGATCGCTCGTGCAACCACGCGTATTGTACGTACTTCTAAACGGCAGTTTTGACTCGCGTCGCTGCGAGAGAACTTTCAAATCTAAATTTCTAAAAAGGGATTATCCTAAACCGAATGCTGCTCAACACGGGTATTTGCTATATCAGAAGTGAAAATTTCCGGCATATTTGCATTTACTGCAACACCATTGACTAAACATTTCATCTCTATATTAACCTGCCCACGACACTAGTAATCGCGTTGCTACTATATTTGTTCTTGGAAGGTACGAGTATGTCACACGACTTTATTGTACTAGACACGTCGTACTTTTGCTCTCTCGATATCTCTCTCGCCTCTTTGCCGGTCTCGCTTATCCCTCGACAGATCCCTCTGCTCACGAGTGTCGGCTTGTCAGTTGGCGTAATGATCGAAGGAGCCTAAATATTCCAAACTGGCTCGATAGCAGAACTGATATTGATCCTGTAATAAAAATATCGCGAGTGATATCACAGTTACACGTAAATATGAAATATTGAAAGTAGAAATTTACGAACCTCTGTTTGAACCATAGCTGGACGTTGCGTGCGTAATATTCTTACGGTTTGGAATATGTCGACCACACCTTCGTACTGCATTCGCTCTAATACGATACTAAGCGTTATGAAGACACCCGTTCTTCCTACACCAGCGCTGCAGTGCACGGTGATCGGTCCGTCCTGGCCGAATTGTTCCTTCGTTTTGTGCACCTGTCCGATAAAGTCGATGAAACCATCGCCGGATTTCGGTACACCCTGTTCCGGCCAGTCGATGAACTGGAACTGCCTGACCGTACGACTGGCTCCGTCGCGCGCATCCGTCACCTTGAACTCTCGTAGAATATATTGCGGCATGTTGTACTCTGCGATCGGGTCCACGACGAAGCACTGATAACGAATAGATCGATCGGACGGCCAGTACTGGTGGCATTTCTCTCTGCCCATTTCTTTCAATTTTGTCAACATAACAACGATCGTGGAATTATGCTCCCACAGCATACGCCAGAAATCGTCGGTGGTGTCGCATAAAGGACCTTGCGTAGCTATATAGGCACCGCGATAACGATATCCGTCGATCAAGCTCGCGTTTATGTAATCAGATCCTTCGATATTACGCTGCGGCTGTAGGCATACTCTGGTGCATTCGTAAGGCAGAATGTGGACCAGTCGATTCTTATGTTTATTACATGGCAGATTCGCGGATATAAATCTGGTCGAGTCAGCCTTGATGTTGGAAAGTTTCTTGAATTCCAGTTCCATTCCAGTTATATTGTCGATTTCCGGCTGCATGAGCTTTTGAATGTGAGAGTGCAGATTTCTGGCCGGTACTTCCGTGTTGCCGCAAATCACCGCCTCCAGCAGGGCATCGTGAATGAAGATGTACTGATCCTCTGTCTGTACCATATAATTCCTCTGAGCACGTAGACATGTGACATGGCCATAAATATCTATCATTTTCTCATGTTTGATTCTTTCTAACATCGAGTCTATCACGATAAAACAACCAGTTCTTCCTACGCCCGCGCTACAGTGTACCACCAATGGTCCACTGTCGGGCAGATTGAGGGCTCTAACTCTACGCAAGAACTGCAAGAACGGTGCGGGGTGTTCTGGCACGCCGTGATCGGGCCAAGCTGTAAATTGCAGTTGCTTTATCTCTCGTCGCTCGGAATAGCCTGCTCGGCAAACCTGGAACGTACGAATACAGTAGGTTGCCAGTTCTTGAACGTCACTGATCGTCACAGTCATCTGTCCATAAGTCTCAGATCCCCTGGTAGGCCAATACTGATCGCACTTTATCCTCGTTCTCTCTTCCAACTTTGTCATCATCACGATCGTACTGGTACGCAATTCCCAACACATGCGCCAAAAGTCCCCGAACGTTTCCTGCAACGGTCCTTGGGTGGCCACGTAAGCGTTCTGCTTTCTGTAACCGTCGCAATAATTGGCGTTGATGTAATCAGAGCCCGGCATACCGTCGACTGTCTGAAGGATGACTCGTGAATGATCATACGCGATTACATTGGCGTAACGATTCTTCGACGCGTTGACTTCCATATTGGAATGGTCCCAGGTGAATTGTTGACCAGGTTCTATTGACTCGTATTCTTGGCTGAACTTCAGATTGTCATTCGCTTTCAGGCGTTCAATATGATTGCCTAGTTCGCTAATAGGAATCGGCGGGTGTGAGATCATGCCAGGGGTTTGGAAATTTAATCTTCGCATTTCTACTGGGTCTGACGGTGCGTGATTAGAACTTATATCTGCTGCCATGAGCGGTCGTGTAACGGCTGCTTGGTCCGGTGCTTTACACGGCTGTCTTCGTCTGAAATAATTAAGAGACAAATTTTATATGCATCCAATTCAATTGTAAACTTTAATTTATCTAGCTTTCACTAAGAAATGCAACTTACTTTTTAATGACGAATAAAAGCACGAGACAAACGCTGACCATTAATGCCGCGATTATAGGACCAACCACCCATACCATGCCTGGTTCTTGACCGCTAGTTTTTACAGAAACTTCCGGATTTCCATCCGAAGGCGTGTTAGGATTTGGCCGACGTGGTGGCTCGCCGGGAGGTACCTCTCTCATGTCCAGAGACAAGTATTCGGAAAACGGTGATGATGTATATAAATGCTGAAAGAGATATTTTGTTCATTATATTTTAGTTACAGACTTGTAAATAACTTCAATAAAAACCACTCGAATCACTTGCACCTTACCTTTCGCGGAGTATCGACTACAGCCCGTACGAATATTCTATAGCGCTTATTTTTAGCGAGCTTCCGGTTTTCATATCCCTCATAGATGTCTCCGCTACCTAAATGGAATGTATACGGAATGTCTCTGTGTGGAAACTTAGCCGCGATATAGGGAGCATTTTCTCTTTCTTGTTTAGCACCTTTTCCACTGATCATATCCTCAGTCAGTTCATCCGGTTGTTTATTGACTGTGCTCTTGTCTTCGGGTACAACGATGAGATAATAGTGTGAGATTGGACCATACTCCTCGGAAGCTTGCGGTAAAATAACTTGAATCTCCTCGCCATTAACCACACCGTAAAAGTCCGGCTTCACCATCGGCTTGGGCGCGGCCATCTGCGTAGTAACTGTAATCTTCGCCGGTGGTCTGTATTGACCGTCACGCGGTATAGCGCTCACGTTGACATTATAAGTTGTAAACGGCTGCAGCTCATTTATTGTCGTACTTGTGGTTTGAGTATCCAATAGGATCTCCCTGCGGGGCACGAGCTGCGTCTGTGTTATACCTTGAGAATCCACGAACTCTTTAACAGCGTCAAATGAGACTTTGTACTTCGTCGGAGTCAGTCTTATGGGTGGGGTCCAGGAAAGGACCATCGAATGCGTCGACGAATCCGGCGCTCTGAGGTTCAATGGTACATCCTCCGGCTTCACCTTCACCGTAACTTTCTCGCTGAGTCTTCCGAGACCAGTCTTATAGCGCGCCGCTACTGTTATAGCGTACTGCGTGAACTTCTCCAGATTGATGAGATCCGCCGATTCCGTCAGCCCGACACTCTTTTGCTTCCATTCATCGAGATCTTCCACAGCGGTCGTTGTATAGAAAATCTGGTAACCGACGATTTTCCCTCTGTTGGGCACCGGCTCCCACCATACCTCCACACTGGATTCCGATGTGGCCACGGCTTTTACGGACATCGGAGCTCGGCCAATATCCTTTTCCGTCATTATCGTGATTTTCTCGGAATACGGACCGCTACCTTGCGACGTGTGCGCTCGCACGTGAAAGACGTATTCAGTGTTCTCCTCTAGATTGGTGAATACCGCTCTCGTCTTGGTCGTGTTCCTATCAATAGTGGTAGAGTGATCGTTCTTCTTGTTGAACTGCACGTCGTATCCGATTATCTGGCCATTTCTGTGCTGTCGAAGCGGTTTGTCCCAAGTCACGCACACAGTATCGGGAGTTTGAAAGAAGTAAGACAAGTTCGTCGGTGGGCCGGTTGGCTCGCCTTCCGGACTAAACCAATACCGTACGGTCTCTTGACCAAAGCCGATGTCATTTTTGCCCGCTACTCTGAACTCGTAATCAACGCCTTGCTCTCCTACAGATTTATTATTTAACAAACAACTCATTAAATGGAAAGAGATACGGATAATTTCAAAATTATTCAGTAAATAGAACAATTATAGTTGTTATCGTAATATAATATAAAGTATAATCACGTATAAAAAAAAAGAAAAATATATGTCGTGTATCTTGTAGAATAAACTATTTAACACGAAAATCAATATTACTTTTATATGTATGTGACGTAGAATGTTATTTTTATATAATATACAACAAGACAATGATGATAATGCATGTTAATTGTTCTCACCAAGATCCGTGATTTTGTACGTATGCTGACGCGTGCCGTCGATAAATTCCTCCTTGAGCGTTTGATTTTTTATACCGTACCGAATACGGTATCCCAGCAGATTGCCATAGGTTTGAGTAGGCTGGGCCCATTCAAGCTCCAAGACATCGGGACCTCTGCTCAGGACTCTGAAAAAATAATATGCGTAGAATTCGAGTCGTTTATGAAAATACGACATTTCGTAGCTTCAAACAGGCGATTCTTACTTTACGTTGACCTGTGGTCTGTTTGGTACACCGCCCGGGGTCCTAACGTGTATCGGTACCGAACGGTCCCCGTCTCCTTTTCTCGTCAATGCCGCTACTTGCACCGAATATCTCGTATCCGGTTGCAGGCCGGTGATGTTCACTTCTAGCACGCCGTCATCGTGCACGTCTCGACGTATCGGTTCGTTCAATAAATCTTTCCCCTGAGAAAGCATCATAACTTGTACTGTGAGCCCTCTTCCCCTTACCTATCTACATACTTGTTTTCATTTAAGTTTTATTCAAGAAAAATATCGTTAACAGATTCGCGATAAGTAGTCTCACAACTGTCGCGATACTATTAATTTATTTTTTCAAATATTAATTTCATTATTAAACATATGGGATTTTATTTAAAAAAAAATGGATATTTTTTTTATATCACTTTAACACGGAATGGAACTGTGAAATGACTCTTTCATCTTGTAATAAAACAAGGAATGAATAAAACTGAGATTGATATTTTAATATTTATAAGATTATTTTTAATATAAGATCTATATTCATATTTTTCGAAATCTTTTCAATAAAGCATCAAAGTTTTTTTATCAGTCATGAAATATTCTACATATTCGCTGTAAAGACCTTACTAGTGTGTTATTTAAGATCTATGTTCTATTAATACTTGAACGAGGAGTAGCAAGGATAAAGGGACTCGCGATAATATTACACGTGAATAGAGAGACGATAGTGAAGGCAAAGGGGTTTTATCAGCAAGTTTCGCGTAAGAGCCCAAAACTTCTAACGCTACGCTATTGATCGTGCAGCAGCCGCAAACTGACCTCCTCCCTCACTTCTTGCACGTGTATATGATACCCTCGTATGACGCCGTTCTGATCTTTCGCTTTCGGCGGCTTCCACTCTACGTGTATCGCCGTCGAGTTGATCGGCGTGACTTTGACGTCCTGAGGATCCCCCGGCACTGTAACGCAATCCATAATTAATTCGCGTACTTTACGCTCGTCCGACATCACACTCGCAGACACACGCCCATGTACACCCACAGACATACGCGGGACAGGAGATAATAAATAATGGATTTACTAAACCTGAAATAATAAATAAAATCGTTGTGTAAAACTAAAGAGAAACCACGGTCAAAAGAGCGAGAAAGGAAATGAAGAAATCAAAAGAGAGTATGTTAAGTCATTTGCAGTCTGTCCTGTCTACTGGAAGATCATTACGTCATTATTTACATTCCAGAAGCGAAAGAACAACGTGAGAAGCGATAAGCGTAATACGTCAGTAGCGACAAAGTCCCCTTTGTCGTACGATAAAAATGTACTTAAAGAAAGAAAAGCGAGAAATAGAATCAGTCTTTATACAATGCGAAAAACATTTCCTCTACATTTCGCGACCGTCCATCCGTCGTCCAATTCGTCGCTGTAAACGGGGGAAAGAGGGAAAAAAAAAAAACCGTAGATGACAGCGAGAACGAGATAGCGGTGAGATACAATCGAGAAAGGAAACGAAAGTACCAGCGATTGCGGCGGTTGCAGAGAGAAAATCATAAGTAAAAATAAGGTCGCGAACGAAAGAGAGAGATGGTAAGATAAAATGAAGAACGAGAAGACGAAGAAAAATAGTGGAGAAGGTAATTACATGCCGCCAATCACACACGGACAAAACGACGTACAAACAATATTACGAGGCACGATGTACCCCATGCTCTACGCCCCTGATACGATTACAATCCTCCATTTGAATACCAATAAGCTTTTTTTTTCTCTCTTTCTTTTGGGTTTTTTTTCAGTTTCGTCTTTTATTTCTTTTTTTTTTTTTTTCTCTAGCCCGCGCGCATTCGGTTCGACTTTGCATATACAAACGCGCGTAGACACGTCACGCGGTAAAATACGCGGTAACGTTGGGCACGATAACACAGCGGCAATATTGGAGAGTCCATGACTTGAGAGACCAAGTAGATAGTTAGTTGCACGCGAGTTTCCGCGAAGGGGGTTGCGAGGGCAACGAGTATGCGTTCGCCGGGGGACGAAAGTTGCTGCAGCGACGACGATGACGACGACGACGACGACGACGACGACGGAGTCGCGGGATCTTGCTCCTCGGGTGAATGCGAGGTACTGACGGTAAATATACACACGTTGCCTTACATTTACAACGTTTATTTACAACCACAGCCACTGCACACAACTGTTGGAAAGTTGGGGAGTCGCGACTGTGCAGCCATGGTGTATATTCGCCCCGTTAAGCCCCCGCGACTTCTAACGTCGACGTTCTCCGCGAGACGAGACTAACCGGCGACTGTTTCATGGACGGTCCAGTATTCGTCCGTAAATCGCTAAACGGCTAATTAGCGCGCTGTGAGAGAGAAAATGGGAAACGTAAAAACGTGGCGAGAAAAATAAAGATCCAGATAAAAAATCAGCACTGCCTAATACCTACTTCCGCACGATATATGTGTAATATATATATATAATAACAGTAACAGCAGCTTCTACTCAGGTGGAGGGATTCGCAAAAAACGAAACTTGCGCCGCAACGAAAGTACATACAGAAAATTCCGACGCAGAAACTGAATCGTCGTAGCGCGAACTTGATGAGAAGCGATTGGAAGATCGCGTGCTCGCTCTGCTTCTAGCTCTCGCATGTATACACAGTCAAGTAAGATCAAGATCACACTTACAACTTTGCTATGTAGCGCAAAAAACAAGGGTGGCGAGCGCGCGCAGTCGCAGCGTTATAATAATGTATGTAATATAATATGTTCCTTAAGATTATATTATAATATATTCACTGGCTGCAGCAAAAACAAGAAAATAAGAAAAAGACAAAACAACTGTAGGACACGACACTTCGAGATTGGATTCTCTCTCGACAGACAACAAAATGAGAAGTACATACTTATGCAAAAAACGAGACGGTGACAAAAAGGAAAAGTGAAACAAAAGTAGACGGTATAGAAAAATGTCATGGCACAACTCGAGACGAGCTAAGGGATACTCACTTTTTTCAGCTGCGCCCCAAAAGTCGCCAAAAAAGTGGGAAAAAAAACTCGTAAAAATTCGTGTCAACTTCGCACGTACATTGAATAGAATTACAGTGTAATTTAATTAATCTTTAAGGCATATCAATGGGTAGCACACTACTGATTATCATCAAAATTGGCCCTCTCTATATAATAACTATATTCTCGATTTTACGACAAAAAAAATATATATATAGACAGAGATCTCGTTATCCTTCATTTCCTCGAAGCAGGCACGCGTTCGCATTCGCTCGATTCGATCCTTTCGCTCCGGCCTCATGCGCTCGATCACACAATCATACACCGCTTATTTCGCAACTGCTAACGAATGTCGGTGGCAACAAGATTCATGATTCCAATCGATCGTTACATAGACCAAAAAAAAAAAGAATGATCGCTTGGCCCTCGGTTGCAGTTGGTCGCAGAGAGGCGGGAGACGTGAGAATTTTTTTTTGGCATGCGCAATCACTACTCCAAATATGAAATAACTAAAGGCTCAATGTGTTCACCTGCCTCGTGTCGGGGGGCGGGACACGAGGGCCAAATGTGTCGAAACGATTTTTCTTAAAAATTGTCTCAAGTCGCGGGTGACAGTAAGATCTTAAATCGTCGAGATCTCGAATCTTCCCCCTTCTCTTCCTTCCCCCGACATGAGACATCAAAGGGAAGACCTATGATAAAATGCCTACGAAAAGAAAGCTATAGGTAGGAGAAACCATAAGAAAGAATAAGGTGGACGGTTTCTAGGATGTATCAAACGAGAGAAAAGGTTTCCTCGGTTATTGCTACGGTATATTCTATTGAAATGGGCAGTCGTGAGAAAAACTCGCGATAACTCTCGTGATATTTTACGGTATGTAGTCAAAAATTCACGGTACAAGATCGGGATACATGTCGGTGGGGTGGAGTGTCTTCTGAGGAAAAATTGTTTTACTTTCTTCTTTTTTTTTTCTCTTTTCGCAACTCCAAAAAGTCACCCGCAAAAAACAGCAGCTCGATCAAAAACTTTTTGTCGTTTCAGCAAAGGGGAGGCAGGGTAAATTAGAGAAAAAGAGAGAGAGGGGGAGAAACCAAAAGAAAGAAATAGAGAAAAAGAGAGAGAGAGAGACACAGAGACAGACAGTGAGACCATTCACCCGTTTGGGATACATAAAAAAGTACCCCGCTATTTGTCTCCTCTTCCCTTCTCTCTTTTTTCTTTCCCCTTTTCCTCTCTCCTCTCTCTTTCTCTCAATGTCAACATCCACCCGCGCATTCATCCACGCAAAAATCACAAAATTCCACGTAAAACGCGCGCGTAAATACATTTCGACAGCCGTTGCCGAGACGCGATGGTAGAGGTAGTCGTGCCGTTTATTTGATTAACGAATCGTGCTCGCGTACCTGTCGATGATCGAGTGTGGTCGAAACTGTCGATGACATCTAAAATGTCTAATTCAAATTGGCGGAACTAGCTGGGTCGAGCTAAAGGAAACGAACTGTCATAAATCATGCGTTTTATTGGGACATAACAATGAATATAGTTTACGTGTCAAGTAAAAAATTGGAAGAAACAATCAGGAACAATCAAACGGGCAGCCGAAGCTCTTAAGACTTTAACATTACGCCTACGAAAGGAGCGTTGCTTCAACCGCTGATTAGAAGTTCAGAGATATAAAAAAGAAATTAATCACATTTATATATATATATACAATATAATTAATATACCTTCTCTAGATACCCATGTAAAAAAACGTGTGCGTTCTCGAGATAAAAAGTAGAATAAGTAAAAAGAGATAATATAGCATTTAAAAGTATTTCGTACATATCGAAGTATTATCTGAATAATAGAGTACTATATGTTTCACTTATAGAGACACAAAAGTTGGAAACGGACCAGAGTCTCGCATGCAGAGAGCGAAGATATACGTAATAGAAAAACGGCCGTCGAGTGATTACGTATGAAAATTAATGGGACCTGATGCTCGCAGTCTACATATGTCCAAATTTCCCGTTTTCGTCCGTGCGGTCAGCGCAGCATACGGTGAGTTTCTTTTTTATATAGACACAGAGCGTACTTCATCCGCGCCGGATACTTTACGCACGAGCAGAAGTTGAGAGTTTCATTTTGAAACGTGCGCTTCGCATTTTCATTTCTTGTGCGTGCTATTTAAAAAAAAAAAAGGGGGGGGGAGATGTTCTCCGCTGGCGCGGATATTAAAGGTCGTCGATCGTTTCCGGCGGAGGCGAAGTCGACATTGGAAACGACCTACTCGTCGAATTCACGAAAATCGACTGATGAGTATATCAGCGAGAATATAATAAAAAGGTCTGATGAATATTGGTATTCAAATGTTTCCAAGAAAACGCCTCGCGAACTTCTTTCTTTTATTCTCTTTATCGACAATTTACAAATTGTCCGACTCTCTTCTTCGTCGGGGACGTTTGGGCGCAGAGAAAATATCGCGCGAACTCTCAATTTGATTTTTATTGTATATACCGTTTTCCTTTATGACTGATATCACTTCCCTGATTTTTTTTTTTTTTTCGTTACTTTTCGCGTACGCTTTCTTACGCGTATCGTCCTCCTTCCATCCGGTATCCTTTTACACAATCACTCACGCATTCACTCGCGCACCTTCCTGTCGCGGCCTCGAAAAAGTGTATCGCGAACTAATCATCGTCAATCATCGATTGTCATCTCTCTCGTGATATTATACATAGTATCGGTTATAAATTCCTGCGTGTTTACGGAAAAGTAAATTTTCGATGAAAAACAGCGTCCGCACAAGCCGATTTTTTTATAAAAAATAATTTTCACGTTTCCCCTCCGGATAACTTTTTAACACAATCGACTTGGGCGCCTCGTCCGTTTTCTTCGTTAATTTTTCATGAGTGTTTTACAAATTAATAGCCGATAGCAATATAATTTCACGAATGTTATTACGTCGTGCTTTTACCGCAACGAAACGAACAACGTTGCTCGCAACAACAATCCATCCGTCCATTACCATTTTGGCTATTATTATTATGGCTTTTGTACCGCGCCATTTCGAGATCGCCTCAGGAAGGAGCTTCAGGTTGCACGACAGTCGACAGTGGGGGTGCTTTTCGAGGGTGCTTTCAGTGCTGGTGCTCGGCGGCACGATATTGCATCGTCTATAACAATATTTATTCGGACGTGTATAGCCGCTGCTGTGCACGGTGCTCTCTCTCACGCAGCATGTGAGCGTTAACGCCTCTACGCATATCCAAGTCGCACACGCCCGCGCACGTGTCCTACATGAATGCTACGTGCTATCTCGCAGCCGAATTGTCAAAACGTAAAAGCGGGTGCTTGTGCTCTTGAGAATCGGTGCACAGAGGGGGGGGGGGAGAGAGAGAGAGAGAGACAAGAGGGATAAGAAACTACGAAATCGGAGGGCCAGCGCCACGCGGCGCACGCACGTGCGTGAGCGCGTGGCACCTGCGAGATTCCGCGGGGTGCGTGGTATGCGTGCGTGGTGGGTGCGAGAAGTAATAAAAATGTGAAACACACGGTGCCGGCGCGCGTGATTAATGTGAATCTTTGCTAAGTGCCCGTGCACACATACGTATATACGGTGAGACAGTATATGTGCATAAATATATATAATAATACCATGTAGCATCAAACGTTGTATCTCTCGGTAAATAGTGTGAACGATGACAGTAATAGTAGTAAACGTATGCGTAGAAGATATATGTATATATATGCTATACACGTGACGGTGAATCTTTGTGCTTGACAATGTGCGAGCTTACACGGCAGGTGCTTTCAGCAGTGCTTTTTATCGTTTCGCTTCGCTCTGCCGAGTCTGCTTCGGGAGGGTAAACGGGCACCGGATCAGTTGCTCCGTGAACGGGATAATGCCAAGAACGGGGGGCTCGTAGGAGCGGGAGGGTTGAGAAACGAAAGAGGATCCGGGGGGAGGGAGGCGGGTGTTCCATGGTGGTGAACGGTGAAAGGCACACGGGAAGATCGTTACGGACGCGTCGGTACGACTTTTCGTTCCACAATCATGGTGACATACAATACATTCGCGACAAATGATGGCTCTCCACGTTTCCAACGCGAAATGTCTTCATAGTCCCCGTTAAAGATAAATAGGATAGCGCTCGTACAATTACCTCCCTCTTTCTCTTACCTTCTATTTCCTTCCCCCGTTTTCGAATGTCTCTCTAGCGGATAAATTTTTTTTTTTAACTCCAACTCTCCCGTTTGATTATCTTTTTCAATATCGCAACTGTTGTACTTTCTCGCGCGCTGTAAAACTTTTAACGATCACGCGCGGTCGTACCGCACTGCCCCTTCTCCGCACCGAGAGAAGTTATCATTACGATTAAATGATTTCCCGGGGAAATATCGTGGCTAACGACCGTAGCGTGGAGATTTATATTTTTTTTTTTTTCAACAACTACTATATAAATATCGTGCAAACAATTTTTTTCCCTCGGTGCCGAATTCGTTTGTTATGGGAGAGGGACGGTGTTGGATGTCATTCGGCAACAAGGGGACGAAAAACGTTCGACATGCGGGATCGATCGGCACCTTCGGGGTATGCCGCTCGGCCGGGACGGGGACGGGAAGTAACAGAAAGCAAAACTGTCTCATGCATCGGCATGCCATTCATAGGATATAGATGATATAAGATGAATATATTTGTGTCGGGAAGTGATTATCGCAGACTCGACACAGTTCGGCGGATTTTGATGGTTGGAGACGGACAGGTGGGATCAGTTCGGGTTTCCTTTGTTTTCTTTAGACGGGACGAGTTCGAGAGGTTGCATTTCTAGGACAGTGGAAGTTAGGGAATCTTTAAACAAACGAAGGCATGCTCTAAACATGTGCAAACGATAGGTAGAACTAAATCTCAACTAAAGACAGAAGAGCCTTATATATCAGAGATATAGAAATATATATATGTGTAATATATATATATATATAATGAAAAAGTGCGTCTCATATATATATATTCTTGTGTGTGAGATAACATTCGCTAGAGTTTTTATATATATATACGTAAGCGCTTCACTCGCAAGCTGTCCCTCGCGTTGCCATTACTTTCGTCTGATTGTTGCACGTGTAACAAGTTGTTATTTAATTTCGTTCGTTAGTGTTATTTACATGTTCCATGTAGCCTATGCAGCTAGTGACGGTATAAAAAAAAAAAAAAGAAAAAAAAAGTGTCGGAAATAATGGCACGCGGGGCAGCCAGCCTGACTTCTATCTCCATAACACGTGGCAAGAGTGAATTAATAAACTAAAGAAGAGAAACGAAACATCTTTACTGACGTAACCACGGTAACCACCAGAAAGAACACTGAGTGTAATGAATACATATTATTAGATAATATTGATATATTACGATAATGTGAATAGATCTTAAAAACTAGCTGTTCAAAACCTGGATCATCCTCCTGCAAATGCTTTAAGGAAAGACAAAAACACTTGAGTGAGTATAATTAGATATTAATTAGCGTGTCAAAATAGATATCCAAGTTTTAAAAGTGGGGCTGGGGGGTGAAAAAAACCAACGGCAACGAACAAAGAGAGAGTTGCGATTAGGCCCTGTAAAAACGGTAAGAAAATTCGTTTTTCTTTTTCTTTCATCTTTTAATAGCTGAGCTCAAAAATTGGTTATCAGCTTCTGAAAAATCCGTGGCTGCGTGCACCTGGAAAAAATTATTGTAGGCACACTAAAAGAGGAAATCGGGAGAAAGGGCGGGGTTTGGAGTTTTTGGGAGATTTCGGGGGAGCTAGAATAAGTCGGAGATTTTATTGCCGCAAAAAATCCAAAAATATAAAATCTCGCCAGCCAAAAAAGTAGGGCCATCATCGTTTCATGTTTCACGTGGATGCCGTTTTATAAAAATCGGAAGAGTGAAGGAGGTTACGAAAAGAACGACAGGAAAGCGATCGGAGTAGCGTGATCGGAGAGGCACGAAAAATACAAAAAGTCGTGCGCGCTCAAAACTTTTGTTCGCGCAAAAAAAAAAAAAGGTAACCCGACCGGAAAAAAGGGCCGTGTCCGTCCTCTTTTCCTCTCTCGTCACGATGGGCGATTCGATAGTTCGTTTCTCGAAACTATAACTGTAACACAAGATCGGCGTGAGAGAAGAGGAAAGCTCATATATATAATATAATACAGAGTATAATATATTTTTTGTATAATGTAATTTAATAGAATATAATAACGTAAATACAATGTAATATAACATGAGAGTGTAGAGTCACTGGAGAGAAAAGATAGACGACAGAGAGGACACAGAACAGAAAATCATGATAAAGGGGGGAGAGAGAGAGAGAGAGAGAGAGAGAGTATCTGGTCATTTGAGAGTTTGGGAAGAGAGAGAGAGAGAGAGAGACAGGTGACGAAGTGACGTTAGCGTAATCTGAAATCGAAAGTATACAGTATATTATACGTAATGCATTCACCGGATCAAGAATAACACGCGGCGTGTCGTCGCAACCCGCACTGGAACCGCGCGAGAGTATAACCGGACTGACTTTTGGCGGGCTTTTATATTTTTGGCTCTCGGATGAGGCGCGTTATTACTTCATCCCAATATAATATTTCTTCCTCGCGAAGCTCAGCGTGTGAAATTCGTAGCGACCGCGGCGTTGAGGTTTCCTGTCCGCGATTACGATCGCTTTACTTTTTAGTGAATAAACATAAACATAATCGAGATCGCATCGCGCGATCGTATCAATCTCTATCAATTAGTATATTGCGATAGCTACTGGAGATCTATGTCGACATGGTATTCATCCTCTCGCGCTCTGCGTCACCACGGATTTTACACGTTACTCCTCGCGTGCCTGAGGTAAACAGAGAGACTTTCAGTCAGTGTCTGTGATACATACCGTCCTCGTGAGTTCTGACCAAGATAGGATAACTCGGGGGCCCATCACCTACTCTGGTCCCGGCCAATACCCAGATCCGATACTCGGTCCACTTTTTGAGCTCGTCCAACACGAAACGCGTGTCATTCAGTTTGATTATCTTCGCCTCGGAATCGGAGCGACCGCTCTCGACGACTTGCAGCTTGTAGTAGGCGATCCTTCCAGTCGAGCGTTCAGCGGCCGGCGGTTCCCACGTTATCAATATGGAAGTCGGGCTGATCGCATTGCCGCTTACATTGCGAGGCGGAACCCCGGGGACTGTATAACACTCAATTGTAGGAGGGGAAGAAAACAAAATCGGGAGTCATAATCGGCAGTTACCGGCCGATCGTATTAGTCTCTAGCTCGAGGTCAAAGACGGAGATACGAAAAGTTGTCGCATTTCTTCTCTACGTAATTGACTACGTGTTACTTCGTTGTCAACTATTAATTCATAAAAATCAAGTTCAGTAACCATGCAAAAAATTTTATAAAAAAGGAATTTCAGATGTTTCTTGTTTTAAAAAACAAATCACAATATACATACAAGTAATATAAGACATTTTCATATATGAGCAAATGATAGATCGATTAACACACGCCAAGCAACGAGCGAACGATGAATTCTCGTATTTCTCGATTTGACGGTCTCAGCGCTGAGACGAGCGCACAATCGGCGGTGATTGTCGAGGGATACCAACAAAACGGTATATTTGGCTAAGGTTCAGAGAGGTGTAAAATATTCAAGGTAAAAAGTCATGAATCGATCCTTGAACAGTCGAAAAAAGACGTGATTAGAGACAGTTCTCCCGGAGCGGCTCGTGTTAACTCGGGCGCATAATCCGCAGAGTTAACGAGTTACACGTTTATATAATTGCAAGGGAACGAGACAACGAAAAACTGAAGAACGGACGATAAATCAATCATGTTATCGAGAATGAAAAGAGGTGCCCAAAATGCACACATATATCAATGCAGTGCTTAGTGCAATTTATATGTATGATATGTACGTATATATATAGATATATATATATAAAGTGGCATCCAAAAACGGCTTTCTTATTTGCAACGCATGCAGTCATTCTCACTCTCCCACACTTCACTTGTTTCAATGTTATTCTCTATTTTTATGTCTTTCCTTTTCTTTTTACGCTCTCTTTTCCTTTTTCTTTCTTTATTAAACGCGTTCTCGAAGACGAAAGGTCTTCGGCTTTCTCTTTTCTTTTTTTTCAAAGGCTCTTTCCAAGGTGTTGTGCGTCGATAGCTTACGCTACTTGCAGGAGCGTCTAGCGCTACAGCACCTCCTACCTGCTGTGCCATCGCGATGCACGATCATGCGCGAGGACTCAGGTGCGTCATACTCGAGATCGCTGGGATATCGAATAGCCGACTACCTTTCGACCTCGCGACAATCGCGCATCAGCATGCGTCTGGCACTCCTCGCTGCATGAACTCATTCGATTTCGTATGCATTCGTGCGCGTTCTGCTTACCGTACTGTTTGGTGCGAACCGGATACGGTATCGTCGTGGCACCCTCTCCCCTTTGACTCCTCGCGGCTAGCCATACATAATACAAGGTGTTCGGATATAGGCCGGTCAAAGTGTAGTTCTCGGTGACCGGTATCCTGCGGTGATGCTTTTCCTGATTCAAACAGAAATCCCAGATGCATGTATCACCCCTGTCGATTAAACGACCCCTTTTAAAATCGCTCGTAAAAATCTTAAAATCGTTTCATCTCCCAAACTCTCTCCCACTTTAGTCCATTCTATTCCCAAGACAAAAAAAATTCATTTATTGTCTTTTATTATTATTGTCAAATTAATATAGTATTAGAAGAAAATGAAGGATATTAAAGGATTAATGTGTGACATCAAGCGCAAAGTAGAATGGATGACTCTCAAGTTATCGTTACAAGAAGAAGTTTACTTTGACATTAAATATGTATGCACTGCCTACCTTCGCGTAAGTGTCATTCCAGTACAGCTCATAGCTGAGAATATTCTCAGCGCTATGAGCGGGCTTGCTCCATTGGAGCGTTACTCTGGTCTCCCCAATTTCGACCGCCGTTAGCATTTCGGGTTGACTCGGTACCCCTTGCTGTGTTTTGATTTGCACCGGCAGACTAAGCGGTCCAGGACCGACACTCGTGAGCGCCTGGACTCTTATGGTGTAGATGGTGTGCGGCGTCAGCTCCGAGATGGTTGTCAACTGGCTGTTATCCACCATCTGGTACTGCCACGACGCCATAGGTTGATTCGAGTCCGTTGTGTAGTACACTTTGTATCCCTATGGAAGGACATATCGCGCGCTAATTAGCGACAACGTTGCGAAAATCGGGAAAATAACAGCGGAGAAAAATTTCAGAAAAGATACCGACCGTCACTTGACCGTTCGGAGTTTCCGGTTCGTCCCACTGTATGACCATCGTGCTGGAGCTCAACGGCCGTACCTGAACTTTCCGCGGTGCTGTACCGGGTTCTAAAAAAGAGATTAACTGGTTTTTAGCGTTATTAGGGAGACCGGACGAAGAGCAGTCAAGATACACACGAAGACGCGGAAGGATACATATCAGTTAATCACACGATAAGAAGTTCTCCAAAAAGAAACCCTCCAACAAAAAAAAAAACTAAAAACCAAGACCAGGTGCGATGTAAAAATAGGGAAGAGAAGAACGAAATTAAATTTTATTTTGCGTCACTACGACACTACGGTGTGATAAATGGATACATTTTTAAAAATTCATACGCAATTAACTACAAAGATATCCAGGCAAAGATTGCGCACGTATCGATGTATACGTATTAAAGGTGGCGCGTATTTGCGTCAACGAAAGTGACAATCATGTGTGCACGAAGTAACGAAACGAAAAGAAATCAAAATCAAGAACTACACAGGGATAGACAAAGAAATCGGTGTGAATAAATCACTACGACACTCTTAATATATGATTTGACTTACTGGCACCTCCATTTGTTGATTCGGCTATCCCCCAAAAAAAAATAAATAAACGATTATTGTCAATTCTCGATATATAAATGCGGGCAGTAAATGCGGAGTGAAAATACGAACTACGAGAGCGGTATATGTCGCCTTCGTATTTTCACGAGGTGAGAAGTGTGCTACTATTCTGTTAGGAAAGGTGCAATTTCGCGTGCTGTCTCTCCCGCGTACTCGTTTCTCGCTCCTCTCCCCTCTTTCGCAAAAAAGAAAAAAAGGAGACGGAGACGCGTATTCGAGACGTAGAAAGAGTTAGAGAGAGAGAGAATGAAAAAAGTGAATGAGGCAGTGAGAGGCTTGAGGACATAGGGGCTGGGGGATATAGTGTGAAAAAATACACAAATGACACGAGACGTCGAAGCGCGACGAAACGCTGTGAAACGGCCCCGCAAAAACACTAACACACTGGTGCAACGAAGAGCAGATGGGGAGGGAGGGTTTGGTGATAGGTGAAAAAAATTTTCTTGTCACTTACATGGATCAAATCGTGCGTCCACGGCGGACAGCATGGAAAAAAATACAGAATTTCCCTCAAAAAATGTGCGTAAAAATTCGCTCCTCTTTCTCGATGGTGTGTTACAAAAATTCTATCTACGTGCAAAAAATTCACGCTCATGTCGGAGTAGTGCCGTTCCTCCACTACGCCCTTACATTATTGTTCTTCGATCCTCGCGTACGTGGATGCGCGTGGAGAAAAAAAGGATCGTCAGGTTCGAAGTGCATTTCGCGTTTTAACCGGCGAATGAGCTCGCTGCGAGACGCACGTATGCTCATTGGCACACAAGTGAAACGTGAGTTGATTCATGAGTGGGTTTACTTTGTCGTAGTCATGATACAGACGCTCGTTTCCGTGTACGTCAAAGATGATTGATATAATAGATGTTGTTACTTCTTGTTAAGCTTGATCGAACGATGAGTTCGAGAAAAGAACGTTAATAAAATAAGACACATTTCTGCAGAAACGATATTTTCCCTCATTTGTTAATTTGATATAGAAGCGACGAAATCTCAATAGGCGAAAATCTCTCCTTAATCTAATTATAATGATATATTCCTAGATGTTAGTCACATTAATATACTTTGATATAAATGCAATGACAAATAAGGATTTTCTTAGAATCAATTTTCCGACTAAATATATATTACGGAATTATAAGCGTGAACTATATAAACCTTTGAAAAGGAAAATAATCGTTTCTAATCATGATAGAGGCATAAAAATGTCTAGAGAATAATAAATGCTATGGTACTGACTTGTTTCACCAGTGGTGACTATCACCGGGGCACTTGGGGGACCACGCCCGATGCTGTTCACGGCTATCACATAGAGCTCGTACTCCGTATACGGGCTAAGACTCCTAACATGGTAGTACATCGTCGTGATACCGGATATTTCGGCATATGCCTGGTTCACGTGCTTCGGTTTATGCTGAATTACGTAATACTGCAGCTCATCCGGTCCTTTGTAGGACCAGCTCAGCTTCACCGACGTTGCAGTGATGTCGGACACTTGAACATTCTCCGGCGGGCCGGGGAGAGCTGCGGAGGAATTATGGTTTTACTTCTCCATTATTTCGATTTATAAATAAGTATCGCATCTAAGTTTCACAGAATATGAATATCATTTATTCAAGCGTCCAAAGCGAATGTAAAATCTTCGTGATCTTCGTGATCTAACAAAAGACTTTTTAAAAAAAATATTGTAAATTTTAAATTTATTAGCCATGATGGTAACAGTAAAAATCTTTATTCCTGAAAATTCTTTTTCATATAGCCCTTAGCTAAATTGCTTCATGGCGGTTGTGGTTATCGTACAAGGTCTAAGCTTACAGATTGATTAATTACCCGATGAATGCAACGCGCAATTAATCAGTTCGTATTACGTATCACGTAATCCGCGATAACGCGAGCCAGAGAATGCAATTTATAGAATCAAAAAAGAATCACAGAATCTATCTAAATTAAAGAAGGGGCTCCAAGTCGAAAATTTGACACGAACATTGAACTTTAACCATCGTAGTCACGTCAATTACGCCGAGGTCACTGGCGGCTGTGCATGTGTAATTGGCGGACTCCTTGATGTCTGTCAGCGTCAGGACATTTTTGCCAACCGGCAGGTTGTCTTCCGGCGTTAGATCGGTCGCCGGGTCCTTTCTCCATTTAACGTAGGGCATAGGCGCACCCACGGCAACGCAGGTGAGATTGAGTGACCCGCCCAGCATTACCTCGCTCATCGCCGGTGGAGGAATCGAGAAGCTTGGTGAAACACGACGTACTAAAGCACAGTACAATTTTCAGGATGAAATCTCTATCTCTTAAATATCTCTGACTAAATTTTATTCTTCACACACACACACACACACATACATAGGTACAATTTTTTCGATTTTTAAAAATTTATATTAATCTCGATTTGATAGTAGATTTATAAAGCAACGTACAAAAACCAATATTTTGTTATCTGTTTACTTGCAAAAATTTGATTTATGAAAACTTTTAAGGTAATTGCTTATAATTACAAATCGTATTAGTTGAATCAATTTTATTTTAAATGGAAAAATGAATGCACCTCTGAATAAGAAAGATACCAAGAGTCATCTTGCACATAATATAACTTCATATTGCATAATTGTTCGCAGTATATAAGACACATTACGCGATATGATTGAGCATATGTGAGTGTTTATTTATTTACCAGTGATATTAAATCGAAATGCAAACGCGCGTAACGGCGCATCCAATTAGGGAATAATTGCGTGCGGGCGTTTTACGATGGCAAATTAACTGTGCCCGGTGAAAATTCACGAAACACAGCAAAACTCCGGACGATTATTTTGTAAAGCCGTCGCGCAGATTTTGTTAATCGCGACTATGACGATTAAATGAAAACGCTCAACCATCGGGATCAAGATCGCGGTGAAAATGCAAGGAACGAGAAGTCTCGGCGCGTAACACGCGCTACGTGAGTCGCGAGTGCTCTTTGTGTCGCCCGTTTACTTTAATTATGTCCTAATTGCGTTGCATTAATTTTAATTACAAACAGGAAAACGTCTACGTTTATGGCATTGGCGTGACTGTGCGACGAGCTCATGGTACGTTCGTTATTTGGTCAACGAAAACATCGTCCTTTTGCAGCTTCAAATCCGCCGATTTTAGAATGTTTTAGATTTTAGAATTTAGAATTTTATTAGAATTTTTGTTTTTATATCGTATCTAATAAGACTTCGGCAAGGAATGACGTGACAAAGCTAATGAAAAAGATTTATTCGCTATGAAATACGCTGGAAAATTAATTAATTTAACTAATTAATTTACTTTGCAATGTTCGTACGCAAGCAAGTTTGTAAACAGTTAAATTACATACCTTTTACATATAATGTGGTCGACTTGGAGTACTCTGTGCCTACGGAATTGTTAGCGATGCATTCATACTTCCCTTGATCGCTTACGTCGGATTCGGTGATTTGCAAGGCACCTGAAATGCAAACGCAGAATATTCCATCAACAATATATTCTCACTTAATATTATCGATTATAATAGCGCTTTTGTAAAGCTCGACATTTACGAGAAATTATCTCTCGTATTTCTCATGATACTACATCTGGGTATTTATATGCAGTTATTCACATGTTGAACTTGATTACATTAATTACCATTGTTTATATTATAATTATTTTTTTAATTATCTTGATATATTCTTGATTAATATGAGCAAATTTATCATAAATCGTTCGAAATGATATGAGAATAAATATTGAGATGAAGTGTTTTTTTAGTGTACCGTGTTCTGAATTTAGATGTCGAGATGAAGTGTTTTTTTTTAGTGTACCGTATTCTGAAGAATCTCGGTTTTGTTCAATTAAATTTAAAAGTGTGGTAATATGTATGCGGTAACGAGCTTCGACGAAGCCACGTTTGAGTAGACGTCTATATTTTCTGCCGCTCGTCGCGTCTTTTACTCCATTTTTCCAGCGCTAATAGAGTTCCTACCACGTCCTGCGGAGACGTTGAGCTCGGTAGGGTTGGGAAAGGTCGACTTCCTTGTCGCCCTTTTCTCTCTCACCCTCCCTGCCCTTTTCCTTTTCCCACCCTGACTCGTGCATTCCGTTTTCCGTTCAGCTCTCGGGATTCGTGCGGGGCTTTCTACAATGCATCAGTTCCCTTAGAGCGCGCTACCGCGATGATGAACTGGCCGTTGCGAGGTGTGTGATTATCCTTCGTCGACGTCACTACCGGCCCGGTATAATTTAAGCCCTCCTCGTGACCTTCTCCACTCACGAAGGAACCGCCCTGCCCATTCGTAAAGTAAACACACTGGCGAATACCGGGAATCGAGAATGGGGCGTAAAACAGGGGGAACCGCCGGGTTGGGGTCAATCGTTCGCTTTCGATCTTTCTGCCATTTTATCGACGTTGATGATAGTTATAATTAGAGGGAGATTATGAGTGAGATAAGCGGCAAATAAACTGTGTGAAGGACGTCGCCGATATTACAGTCGCACGACATGTACGACGCGAAAGTAAAACGCCCACGGAACGCGGCGTATTCCATCCGACGGTCGTATATGAATCCGCGGCAGGCTGCATCAGGAACGAAAACGCGACTACACGAGCGGGCGGATTGGTTTACCTCGAAACTCGCGGTGAACTCTGAATATTTTTTCCCCCCGAAGATAAATATCGTGCGCGGACCGGTGCGTTGTTTCCCTTGCGAGCGAACGAACGAAACATGTGCGCGAACTGTTAAAGGGTTCCGTTTGGTTATTATGGCCCCAGGGTTAAAACGGAGCCCACAATTATCGGCATGACCCGACGCGGCTGTTAATTTCGCAGCCCGCCGAATTTTCGCCGGCTGCCGATTTCGGAATTCGTTGTCCGTCCGAGTAGGTTCACGTGCCATACGTGGCTGTTTCCAGCAGGCGCATTGCGATCGTGACTCTGATTGTGCAGAAAGAGACGATGGGGACGAATAGCGACGTAATTAGAATTTTTGTCACTCGCTCTTAATTGAGAATCTTAATTCTTAATGAATATAAAGCTACTTCAACGATTCATCTTAATTATCCATTTTTAATCTTCCTCTTTCATTTTTTAATAAATGTGATTTTACTAATTTGACTTAACTAATTCATATCGACCATTTGATAAAGTTTAAAGAACAATGTTCTATCGTTGCATTCTAGTTTGGGATAGAGCACAAATTTTACAGTGTTAGCTAAAATTTAATTATAAATCTTCTATCTATAATCTTATAACATAAACTTGATTTTATACAGGTAATAGACTGTGAGCGTTTTAACTTCGCACTGCGATTTATCGAGATAGTCCTGGTAAGGAAAGAACTCGCCTAGGATAGAATTCGGTAAAGTATTTGGTAGATAGACGAGAAAGAAACGGAAGAGAGAGTAAGGGTCGAGGGTAGAAAACACTCCATCACGAGTGAGAAGCGAGGCGGACTGATATCGCGTACGATCGGAATACGTAATCGTGCCTCATCTACAATTTCCCGTAAGCCGACCAAGAAGGAAGGCGCGCGGTCGTATTGTTATCCCGATGGAATCACGTGCGCATTGTTAGCGCACCGACGCGAAAAAGTTATACCTGGCGAAGAGTATGACCTAACACGTTATCTATCCGCTATCCGGAAAATTTCCCTTCATGCGAATAGCAAATATGTGAAGAATGTATCATGATTTCTAGATTCTTCACATTTTTATATTTTAAGTTATTTTTATTAAATTCAGAGTAGGATATACAATTGGAATTTGTCGCGCTGTTGTACTGTTGATTAAGTTTTTTTATCTTTTGTAATTAATTTTTATTCGTATCCTAGTATCTCTGAACAAATTCCCAAACAAGCTCTCGCGCGCCTATTGGAACTTATTTTTCCTAACTTGAGAAATATTTAATTTCATTATGCTTCAGCTTCTTTGCTGAGATTTAATTATTCATAATGCTTGATTGTGAATTATTTTTAAAAGATAAAATTCTTGCTTCTTTAATATAAAATTGAAATTAATGGTTTACTATTTGTCTTAATTGAATATTTCTAATAATTATTCATATTATTATACGCATGTCGTTAAAATGACGACGAGAAAGTTTTTTAACGCGTGCACATTAATATTAAAAATAATTAACGTCTTTTTCTCTCCATCTTACGGATTTTACTAACACTCGTTTTAATGTCCCATTGTCTGGTCGGTGTCGTAACTTCTCACTTTATTGCATATACGTGCGAGACATAAAGAACAATGTAGAATTAACAGGTGAACGCGCAAATTACCATTGGTTTAACGATAACATTTCTATGGCATAATAGCCATTTAAAATATTCATAGAGACTGCGAAGAGGGACGCGATGATGAACAATTAGATTTCGAACACGTGGGACCTGACTCAAGATGACGGTAATGCATCGTGCGGACTGTTTCATATAAATTTTAAATAATAGCACATGCGAGCCGCTTAAGTATGATCGGCACATATAACGCCGGAGAGAACATGAAGAGACATTTGCGTTAAAAGCCACCGACATAATACCCTGTTCAACTTTTCATAATCCCAGTTTACCGTATCGATCGGGTAGTCGAAGTCAGAAATATTTTAAATGGGTAGTAGAATAGATAGGACGATATCTCTATCTTTCTGCCGTAAAATTTCCCAATGAAAAATGATTCGTTCTTCGAAACTAGATATTTATGTACATTAGATTTTTCATGCTTTTGAAAGTGATATAACTTGAGACTGCGATAAATATGTATCGCGTCAATTTGTAATCGCACATCTCATTCAGATATCGGTTTTTCAAATTTGATTTGCGTTGCTAAAAGGATAACAGCTCTCTCTCTCTCTCTCTCTCTCTCTCTCTCTCTCTCTCTCTCTCTCCTTCTCATTAAAAAAATATAGAATATTGTATATCTTGAGAAAGTTTTCACGCTGCTCTTTTATCTCGAAGATCGATGCAATATATATGCGTAAATGTCTAAGTTTGGGCCGTATTTTATGATGCACAAGGGACACAAGAGATGGATTGCATCGATTCAAGCGCAATTTTTAATATCGTATCTCCCGTATATAAAATTACGAAAACTGCTTCTATTTCCATGTTTTATTTCGGCGGCAGTATAATGTTTTGTTTTTATTAAATAGTTGTTGCCGGTGCATTTTGTTTTTACATCCACGGGATATGCAACGAAATACGCAGCTGAATAAAAATAATAGGTGAATACCATAGCTCTCTCTCGCGCGCTAGGTCGATCGATATTCCCAGCACATGACAATTAACGACTTTCACGAACTTTGCTACATAAAGCAAGCAGATTTTTGACGAGAAAAACTCGACATAAAAACTCATTGAGGAATCTGCCATCGACGAGTAAGTAAAGGCTCGAGATAAGTGAGCTATTAAACGCACATCCTGCTTGTAATTTCCCGCTTTTTAATCGTAACAAAAGAGGAAGATAAAATCTGCTATATAAACTGTGCATCTAATAATCTAAAATTTCTATTTTATAATTAAAATTCTATAATTTGCTGTTATAACGATATTTTATAGAAAAGGACTACCATTATCACAATATGTGAAATGTGCGTGCATGAAGATTAAAATACAAAGGCAGACGAGAAATGAATGAATGCGAAATACAAAAGTATCCTTACGTTGTTTTCCAATCGATTTACTCAATCCAGATGGATGCGCCGATCGGATGTACGGGAAGTGTCGAATTTTCCTTACGCTTTGGAAAATCGTATTCGTATCTCCCGAAAGCTTCGGGCGACACATTCCGCCTGTCACTAGGCGCAGCGACAGCATTTTTCTCAGGCCTTTCCGCGAGACTCCGGACGATTGCGTAGAGTTATGCAGCGGCACGGGCATGTGTGCACACGATGTAGGCGAAAGGGCGTATACGGTTGCTATTTGTGTGTTTACCGACCAATATTGAAATGTCCTCTCTTACATTTAATATTACGGGAGCAAATGCGACGCATGTACGCGCATGTACGCACGTATACACACATGTGGGTACCACATACTCCCCACACGTGTATACGTATACACGTACGACACGAATACATGAAGTGCATCGTCTCACTCTGTCTCTTCACCTCATCCTCCACTTCGGGATAACATGCGTCGCGGGGTAGAATCGAAGGATGAAGCGAGGATGAATTCGCTGCGTACGACTCGGTGAATACAGGATTCCATCCGGATAGAATGCAAATAGAAAATATGTTTACACACCGAAAGCATTTCGAAGTATATGCCGCGTATACCTTCGATGCGTTCATCGTGCACCTTGCCGCGACACTTTTTAATCCCGACATATGTGTTCAACGCAAAATTTCGTTTCAATTATATTTCAAGTTTATATCTACGATTTTTTGTGATTTCGATCATTAAAAATGATTCAGAAAACAAAGTATTTCTTTCTTAGATTAAGTGCAATTAGAGATTCAACATAAAAAAATTGAATAAAAAATGAAAGTTGAACTTTTTTGAAAAACTTGTTCGTTTTTTTTATAAATTCAATAGTCATGAGTACACATTCAGAAGTTGAATGAGAAGAGAAATCAAAAGAGCAACTTTTTGCACAATTTGCAAATAAATCTCAGTTTTTAGAATTATCTGATCCCGACTTACATTTTACACACAAAGAAAGAAAAAAACAAGGAAAAAAAGACTCTTTTGTTCTCTCGAGCCCCTATGCTCAACTTGCAAAATCGTAACTATATCAACGTACGTCAATGCTGGCTCGGGATTTCGATTGCGTCAAGAGACAGTTTCCAGTAGCATAGCTCGATTGTAAGCGCGGCCTGAATTCGATCCCGAATCAAAGGCACAGATGGGAAATTACCGTCGAAAGCGACGCTTTCGGGTTAATACAAGAACAATCGGCAGCATTATGCGGGCACGAAGGGTCGCAATGAGAAATACTTCGAACGCTCGTCGGGGATGCAGCTATACATATACATAGAGCCGGAGCTCTTGCCGGAATAATAGCGATGAAACGAGTTTGCGCCAGTTATTTAGGGGGCTAGCGCCGAGTTTTCTGCCTATCCGGATTAATTAAAGTGGAAAGGCAGCGATGGTGCTCGCTCGCTCGCTCGCTCGCTTTCCTATCGCATGCAATTGCGATTTCTTGGCGCCGTTCCAGCATTGTTTGAACGTTGTTGTTTTCGCGATCAGAAGCCTGTCGAACCCCACGCTGCAGGGAAGGACTTGGTCTTTTGACAAAGCGTCGTTTAAGATAACGAACGCTCCCTCTCCTCCCTCGCGTCTCGCCTTGCGTCTTTGTACTGCGAAAAACAACGGAGAGGATCCGCTTCTCTCCGAGGGTATATCGGGTAACGCCGCCCTTTTTCCTTTATCCACCATCGTTCTTGCCCCGTTCTGCCTTAACCATTGGGTTCCACCCACCGCGAAAAGAGAGTAACTCACTCAAGCTCCCTCCGCGTAGCCAGTGTCATAAGTCAACCCCCTGAGTAAAGGGTGGTCTAATGGGCCCGGGAGAGCTTCTCTGGGGGAGCTACGGCGACGGCACCGGCGGAAAAGACGCCGGTGGGAAAGGTGGAGGATGCGCCCGTCTCGCTATGGTCGGACGCGAAGGAGAAAAGGGATAAACGGCGGGGTTAAGAGAGACTGGCTGAGAGGAGCACACGTTCGGGAATTTCAGCGTAAGTGTTAAACTCGAAATGCTCATTCTATCCCGGAGCTTATTTCAAACTTTCGTTGCCCGCGGCTCGCAAATTTTGCACCGGCAAGGGGCATGCCCCCACGAAAATCGAGCTGTTTATGGTGTGGATTTCAGTGGTGAATCGGCGCGAGTTGATTTAACAACACCGTTGGCCATTGTGCTACATCGAGCTGCGTGTGACGCGGCTGTATTAATCGATGCTACGATATCAAAGGTAATGAACTGCAATACGAGGAATTTGTAAACGGCTGTAGTACAGGATAATTGTAACATTTGCAATAATCCGAAACCATAATTACTGCGCGCGTTGGAAGGACACCTAATTAACTTCCGAAAGATTGGTAGAACGAATGCTGAAATATTAAAACCATGAAAAAAGATAGTAATCAGCGGATAGTCATTAAATGTAGAATAGACAATGAACGGAGACAATGAACGAGAGAGAACAGAAAAATAGAGCATGTGATAAGAGTATTACGCACGCGCTTGTCACGTTGTTTGTGTCAAACTTGCTTTCTCTTTATTATTAACTTAGACTAATGGGCTGGAGAGAACCTTGTCCCGTAGACAGTCACGATGTGTTTACACAAAAAGCACGTACATCTCCTCCCGTCCCCTCCGATGAAATGCGAGATTCGCGTTAATTCGACTCGCGGTCGGTTTACTTCAGGCACGATAATTAAGAGTGCCGCGAGTTATGCGGGAGTCATAAAAATACAGCATGTTATGGTTAGGCCCGGGAAACACTGCGCGGAGAGTTAAAAATAAAGTGCATGTGATAAGGACACCGCGGAACTTACTGTATTATCACGGCAGTAATCGTGAAATTTAGAGGACTGCCTGGCAAGAAACTTGAAAGAGCTTTTATTTTAAACAAAGTTGATCTCGATTATATCATCTTTTTTTTTTCTCCGGGGTTCGCGATAGCCTCCTTAACAATGTGATAATATATAAATGAAAAAAACATGAGGTATAAATAAAAGTCCAACATAAGAATTAATTTAATCATAGAAATTTGATATCGTCTTTTCTATACGAAACAAATCTTTTATTTTCTTTTGAACGATTTTTATCTCTCGAGTCTACTTCTCCCAATTTATTATCGCAATGATTTCATCGTAGGTGTTCTGAGAGCGTAAAAGAGTCTAATCTTCCTCTTTTCTTTCCTATCTTCTTCCTCTTCTCTAATCTCCAAGACAATCTGACATCCACGACCACCCCGTCGCGACACGGTGTCTTCCGTTAGGACACCGTTAAGTCGCGCTACTATATTACGTCGCTTGTTCCGAAGTTCGGCGCTCGCTCATCAAGCTCCGGGGGCTTTAACGCGGGGAATTTTACGAGTGTTGACGAAGCGCTAACCGACGCTTTCCGCTTTTACCTCATCCCCGTCGCGCTCCATCACTTCGTTCGTGGCTTTATGAGCGGAGAATTGCAAAATATAATTTAACGATTCGCCGTGTTAAATTTTGCCCCGCGTCGTTGCGCTCTTACGAGACGGCGGCGCCGCGCTAGCAGCCGCGAGAAAGAGAGAGATTTCCTCAAGGGCCGCGTCGAGCCAAGCCGCCTTTTCAGCAAGACGCCCCGCTGAAGGTTAAATGAAACGTTAAACTGCTTTAACTTATGCGCCCGCGTATCTAATTAAATTTGCCGTCGCGTAATCGCGCGTCGGAGTTCTCCGAGAGAATGAGCGCGACTTATCGGCGCGAGCTTAGCGTATGCTTAATATGTTGCTCACATGTTGTTCGTGGAATAAACTTTGTATGCCTGTGAAATGTTTAATTTCTCGTCAAATCTTATAATCACCGTATATATATGTAGCGTAACTTTCCGTATATAGCGTAATATAATTATTATTCTACACATATAATTAAACAGACTGCAGACACTTCTTTTTCAACAACACTTATTAATAATTTAACATAAAGCTAAGATTTAAGAAATTTATTTAGCTTCTATAAATTTGAAAGTAACTATTACAACTTTTTATAACAGGACTTGATATAATTTAATACAATCATATAGAAAAAAATTAATTATTACGTATAATATAATATTCTCTGAGGGAACGTAGTTGTGTTTTTACGGTTCTTACATGGTAGACGTGACAATGCGCGAAATGCGCAGATCTCGCAGAATTTAATCGCGCGCAATGAAAATGTGAGGAAGTACTTTCGCAGTCTCAAGCGCAGCACTATGACAGGCAAGGACGCTTTGATATCGTTAATGTACATCGCGGATGTAGCTATTCCCGTAAATTAACGCAAACAATGGTATATACTGAGTATCTGGGGCACGGATGTGCGCGCGCGGGCCCCAGCCAGAGAGTGCGCGGCGAGTTAAAATTTTAGCAATGGCTTAATTCCCGCCGACAACGCGAGGCGAAATGCCTAGCAAATTTAATCTGCGAGATTTGAATAATACGTATGCACACGCAATTTTCGCATAATTCTATATGTAACCGCTGCGAAAGCGGATGAACCTCACGAGAAAAACGCCTATCGTTCCCCTACCAGTCTTTGTAAAATATCTGCCACCTTTTATATTTCCTTCATGTTGAATTTGTGTTTTTTTTTCAGCAGAGAGAAATTTGCTCGCGCATGGTTACACTTGTTAAGCAAACGAAATTGAATTAAACAAATTAATGCATTAATTTAAATATGGAACTATCGTGACGCTCGGTGTTGTTATGATAAAATCTGAATCTGATTTATTGATCCGATATGATCGTTACAATAAATATCGCAATGGTTTATATTAACTAAACATACTAATGTAAAGTAATTAAACATACTAATGTAAAGTGTATAAAATATACATTTTATGTGTATATAATTTAATAGAAACTTTTAGAATTTAAAAGTGTTTAATTTTGAAATAAACATTTTTTTTGATAAAAATTCTCATAGATATACATTTTATTTACGCTTAGATACCATCTCACATACGATACGCTCGATGTGTAAAGCACTATCTTTTTGTTAATAAAACTTTGTTTTTTTTTTCTTTAATTACGAGATAGACTTTGGAAAATGGATTGCATATATCGAGAAGTTTGCGTTTTATTCCAGAAAAACACGATGCATCGATGTGCATCGATCGATGGCGTATGTTATTTTTGAGAGAGCGTCGCTCTCTGATATTTGGCAGCATCCAGTTCTTGTTTCGAGATAAAACATAGCAGAACGATGAAAAACTCTGTCAAGAATGCATCATCAGTCCCCAAAAAATTCCCGTACGCGGGCAATCTATCGCGCGGCGTTCCGCAAACGTGTTAACAGTTTTCGTGCGATAGATACGAACGACGCGCGCGCGCGCGTACAATTTTCAAGCGAGCTTTCGCTTAACGAGTTCGAGGACAGGTAAGATTTACGAGAAAAATGCTTGTCAGCGCGGGGATGGAATTTATGAAAACTCTCGTTTCGCCCCGGTCGGCTACGTCAGTTTCCCCCCGCTCGCCCACCCAGCCCAGAGTTCTCGCCGCCCCTTTTCTTTCCGACGCGCTTCTTCCTCCTTATTTCTCGTCCATCCATTTCCCTCGCGCGGAACTTGGCGCGCCGCTATATCCAGAAAGTACATCGACTTGTGATGTACTTTTTGCGATACATTAAGGCGTATATTTTATGGGACGTGCGTATAACGCGACGACAGCATATCGCGCGCCATCGACTCAGGGATACGCCAAGTCGCGAAGACACGCGAATAACGTTAAGGGTGCGAGCGAGTGACTGATGCGACTCTAGGGGTCGCCTCTCATCCGAGAAGGGGTTATCAACCTCTCTCCGTTAAATTGCACTTAACTCGATCTTACGGCCGACAATGGTACCGTTATTTCCATTCGATAAAAAGTCGCACGGTGACAAATAGCATACAGCTCACGTTGACAAATTCAATTTGCAGATGCTGAGCGACGAAACTGAATGCATGGAATGGAATGATTAACGTATGAGAATAAAAATCATTTTAGCCCCTGTGATTGTAATTTAGACATTATTTACTACATAATGTTGTTATTTAGTGTATGTAAGATGTTTAATATTACAGAAATTGGCATATTTTTTTACTTTCGCTATATTTTTTATATTTCTTTTCTTCTTATTTAAATATTTTTAGCTTGTTGTTTACTCGATTTGCCAATTAAACATTACCAATATAAACAGTGATAGAAATTATTAATGAAATTCGGAATAGTTTGAACCATATTCTAGATAAATTTATTGTGACTGTACTGTTGCCGTCGTTAAGGATAATATCGTCGTTTGAATCGTAACTATGATAATAGACAAACTTTACTTCATGATGCAAAAACACTAAAAATACACACTGTTATTCCTCCCATCTAATTACAATAATAATAGCCGCGTAACGGCCCGCCTCGATGCCGCACGAATTTACATAAACGTCCGGCATACTTCATTATCGTGACTATCGATCGTGGAAATGGGATAGGAATCGAGCCGACTCATTCGGGGTGGATTCCTCATTTAGATTCCCGTTCTTGATCGTCCCGCGATTTTCAGAACCAGCTTTATCAGCGGTGGACCGGCACGCGTGCCACCGGCGGATCGAGTTTCCGGTCAAATACATTTCGCCCGTCGAACGAATTTTCTCTTTTGTAACGTTCCCTTGTGACAATTTCCAGCAAGATTGTCGGCATCGCGCGCGCACACGTATCGACGCTTCGCTCAGTCCCGAGATGCATGCGGATGCCGTCAGTAGGGTATGCAAACGGATCCATAATACATAACGCGCACACGCACCAGCGTGCGCGCGCGAGAGACACGTGAACACCATGTGTGTTGCACACACATAGCGACGGCTTCGCCGCATCTAATGTACACTTTTCACGTCGCGGCAAACTGCGGCGGGTACCATAAAGATAGTCCGGGGAAGTGCAAGCCGGTATTACGTGACGTGCCGCTCGATAATGATACCGTCGTCGCACGATAAAAACAAAGTGGGCGTTATACAAACGCATTCGCATATACGTGCGTATGAAGGCACGCCGTACAAGCGGCGAAGGTAAAGATAATGGAGAAGCATCGCGCTTTAACGGAACTCCGCAACGCGTGCTGAAAATTATACGTTCGCCTTTGCCTTATCGCCCCGTCTCGACTTTTCCTCGGCGGGATATTATTAATATATTTCGCAAGAAATTAACTACCGCTTAACAATGATGTGGTGATTTAGAACGTTCTCACTACTCAATCAGGCTTAATTATGAAGAAAAATGCGAGAAAATAGAGAATAGTAGGTTTTTAAAATACGCGATTAATGTGCATTTCTACCAATGCAGATTAACTTTAATCTTGGTTTAACTTACTTTCTATCTTTTTTCGTCCTAAGAATTAGAAAAAGATAGAAAGTAAGTTAAACCGAGGTTAAAGTTGATCTGCATTGGTAGAAATGGACGAATTTATACCGTAATCAAGACATTTTATCTAAAATTAATGGTAAATTACCACGAGATTATGTGTGACATCTATTTTTACGTCTTACACATAGATTGTGGATTTTAAAGTAATATTTTTAAAACACCAATAGTTATGTTCACGAGTCAGACAAATAAATATCATTTTTGAATTAACGATATTATATTTAGATAGATCGTAATCAAGAATTTTTAAAACGCAAATGGACATTTGTAAATTGGTCACGAGGTTATGTTTACAAAGAGATCTTTAACATTTAATATTTACATTAGCAAGATCGTAGATTAATGTTCATTTGCAGGTCTTTAAAGTAGTACGTGTACGTGTTTAATGCGACATAGCGACACGCGTTGTCAGACACGCAATGTCCGCCGTTCTTCCTGAATTATAAATAACGAAGAAACGTAACGTCAATAATATCTATATAAGCTGATTCCCTTCATCTCGTATGCTCGATTATAGCCGACATTATCGTACTCCTCGCAGTCATAGCGCGCAAAGTGCGACACGAAATGAGATCGTCATCAAAGATACCCACTTGCGCGAATACGATATCTGGCGAAACTTTTACGAACTTTTTATCGGTGCCGTCATCAAAATCGAAAGACGTAATGCGCCGTCGAGCGGATCGCTAAGTCGGATCGTTCGACGGCGCGCAGCAAGTAGTAGCGCCAGACGAAGTAGTGCGAACACGGTTTACGGCAGCCGGCCGGTTATGAGCGCGCGTATGACCGGATACGAAGTGCGCTTCGGTGAGTGCGAGCGAGCCGAGGGGGGCCAGGTGTGCTCTCGGCAAACGAGATGGATGTGCTGGATGTTCGCATATCGCGTGACCACTCGATCAACGCCGCCGCGAGTTGACAGTGACTTACGCACCCGGGCACTCAACGAGATATGACATGCGCTACTGGTCGCGCGCCGCCGATGGGGCGCCCCCATTGTTACCCTACCTGTGTACCCGCCAAACACCCTTAATCTTTCTATCTTTCATAGCCTTTGTCATCGTTCGATCGCTCACGTACCCCATATTTCTCTCCTTTCCCCTCGCGCTCCCACCCCCCCGCCTTTATCGGCCTACTTCCCGTCTCGCGAATAAAGTGCAACGTTCGTTGCTGCTCGCCGCGATAATGTCGTTCATTTCACGCGGCGGTACTTTTTGCAATAAAAACCGCATTCTAAAACCCTCGGTACGAGCCCTCGGGGACACGCGTCGCTCGCGCAACGACGCGAACGTCTCGGCGAACGAGCGACGATATAAACCCCGATCGCAGTGATTGACAGACGGTGGTTACTTACCGGAATCCAGAACCGTGTATCGTGGATTTGACGTGTCGATAGGCAGCATATCTCGCACCCAGGAGATGATGGGCGTCGGTAATCCAACTGCGGCGCAAAGAAGGATCGCGTTGTGGCCCATTTCGACTACCTTCGTCGTCGGCGCTTGAGTGATCATCGGGAAACCTACTGGTAGATTCTCCGCTGTAATTAAAAAATAAGATGTCTTTAATTATTAGACACTATGCTTAAAAGTCTGAAGTAGCATTATGCGGCAAGAAATGCTAATAATAATTATATATATATACATGCATGTTATATATATATATATATATATATATATATATATATATATAGAGAGAGAGAGAGAGAGAGAGAGAGAGAAAAGACGAGAGTTGATGCATCTTTTAAGAAAGTTAGCTAAAGAGCGTATATATAATAATCGCAAAAGGGTAACGTACACGTGATACACAATTTATAATAAATACCATATTTCAAGTAAAATGATCTGGCTGCATATTTTAATAAACACGTTATATAAGCACAGATTAGTGTCTGAAAAGCTGTTGTACTTTTATGAACTTGTTATTTGCAAGATTGTTGCATTAATTTTTCTTAAGATTAAGGTAATATGATTTTTAATATTTTAAGGTAAAACGCGAGAGCTCAGCGAGTTCATTGCGCTCTTATACGTTCACGTGAACTTAATTGTATTTGTTTGAGCTTTTATATGTGCAGGCGTGTTTGCGCATACTGAGTAATCGATCAAAAATTTTTGACTGCTTCATCCGTTATTCATCTACAAGATGTATGATCTTCTTAGATATCAAAATAATCAAATAATGATATATAGCAGGGCGAGTACATATACGTGGATTAGTTATACAGAGATAACATTTAGTCGAAAATATCGGGAACGTCAAAATATTCGATGCGTACACGTCTTTTACATTGATACGGGGCAAACTTTGGGGCTCGTCAATTATATATCGGACGTGTCGTGGAGTAGATCCGGATAGCTCTCTGTGGATCGTAGACGGGTGGATCCGGCGACTGGTCTCGCGGGATCGAAAGTTAGGAAAAGCCACTGGAACTGGTCGGCCACGCCGTTCCCATTTCCCATCGCAGAAAACAGATCTTCCGTCCCTCGGAAGGGAGCCCGCTGATATGGATAGATGCGCCGGAATACCGATGCAATCAGAAATGGAATCACAGAATTCAATATACCGCGCGAGGATCTTTTGAAAGGATCTGCCAAAAAGATCAAACAAATCGCGCGATTCTCGTTTGGCAGTTTCGTTTTTCGCATGTTGCATAATTGGAATAAATATCTCGCGGAAGATTTTAATTCGCTATTTGTTAGCTGTCAATTCTCTTCGGATATTTCTTTT
Source organism: Tetramorium bicarinatum (assembly GCA_928718305.1). Classification (NCBI taxonomy): domain Eukaryota; kingdom Metazoa; phylum Arthropoda; class Insecta; order Hymenoptera; family Formicidae; genus Tetramorium; species Tetramorium bicarinatum. The sequence continues at coordinate 20,837,829 of OV788321.1, forward strand.
TATAACTTCTCTAAATTGTATGAAAGATATATGTAACAGAATCGTCTGATACACCCATTACTTTTTAATAATGAGAAAAAACACATCAAATTAATTAAAATGGACAGTTATTTGCCAAGATGATATTCGAGAAAACATGAGAAAAGTGAAGCGATATTTATATTATAAAATGGTATCTATACGACGATGTTCGGATCTTTGTGGATTTTAGTGGGCCATACATTCATCACGGGTGATCGATACCCAATTAAAAGATATGTTCGATAGAGATTGAGCGCGTCAAAGGAACGATGCACAAGTCATGCGTGAAGTTTAGCCTCGGGGCGAGCAAGAAGATTAATTCGACCTGTTTCGAGGTACACGTGATCCGACCCACATCGCTCCCGTTCTTCATGTAATTACGACGGCGCTACATTAATCCTTGGGGTGAACTCGTAGTTAAATCTAAGTTGGCGACGCGGCGTACGAAGTTCCGAACAACTCTCGCGATTGTCCTGCTTCCGTTTCGACGGTGCTCGTACGACAGAGATGAGAACAATTTACTTGAACCGATTTAATAACGACCTCTCTATGTTTATTTACAGTGTAGAATTTATTTTGCAGAAAATATGAAATTAAAGATCTAATAATGTATGATAGAATTATATTTTCGACAAATCACGTAAAAAAAGGAGTCAAATCTTTCAAATTCTTGCATTCTTTTCTCGGATCATTTTATATTTTTTAATTTCATTTAGTTTAAAGTTAAATTTCTTATAGAGACGATGCTTTTTATTATACTTTGTCATTAATACTTTTTTGTAATTAAAATTTGGATGCTGCGAAGATTTAATGTAACGTTTTCCATTTCAAATTATAATTTATAAAGAAGATGGCTCTGTAATTTTTACAAATTTAACTATCTGAGGTTAAAGTTACTGGCGAACTTGAGACTTATTACAAGGCCCACAAACTGGGTGAAAGTTCGCCGTAAGGGCGCGATCAAACTGCAATTACCATCGACGCCTCGGGGTGGCTCTTAGAAAGTCCATCTTTCACAGTCTCGTCAATTACAAGAGCAATCGGAACTCGCGGACGAAGTTAGTGGTCGGCAAGTACTTTCGCGTATTCTGATCTACTCGTCTTTATCCGCGAATACATTTTAAAGCAATGAACCTGTTGGAGCTTGTAAGCCAGTCTCTCTCGCTCACTAAAGATATATTTGAAGACTGGTACAATTGCATCGTTTTAAATTTTTAAATCTTTTTTTTCCTTTTATGATCTTGATTAATTGTCTTTAATTGTTAACGTTATCCGAAGAATCAGTATTTATTGTGGATAAAAAAATTAAATAAATTTCACTTAATTATTTCATCATTATCTTCCATTTGTTCACATTTAGTTCCTTTTATGGGAAGATATTCCTTTAATAATTATTTGAAATAAAATCTTGAAATAAAAACGGCATAAATGGGTTTCTTTTGCTTAAAAATATTTTTAAATTATTTCGTCTAATTTTATATTTTCAACGCCATCGGCGTTATTACATCAAGTCAATTTTTCCGCTTTTAGAATCTATATTTAAAAAAAGATAATAGCATTTGTAGAGAGATTAAATTAAAAAATGATTTAGTGCAATCTGATTTGATTGGACATTTCGAGTTATCGTTAAATCGAGATTAGTAAGTGCATAAATAAATGTATCTGCCAAATTAACAGTTCTACTTTTAACATGAACAGAGAGAAGAATTTAATTATACATCATTATATGATTTATTCGCTTCAACGTAATGAAACATTTAACTGTATTGCTTTTTTAATACAGATTACAATGACATTGTGTATACGTATTATCACACATGTATCGAAAACATTCAAGTTAATAGAAGATGCACGATCCAATCGAATTGCTGGGCTCTCTTTCTTTTTCTCTCATGCACATAGTGCAGAGATAAAACCATCGCAAATAGGTCAAGCAATTTAGCGACTATTTGCTACTATAGTCGCAACTATTGTGCATTAAGGAACTCGAAGCTATTATACAAGTCGTGTCGCTCTTTCTTTCTTTCATTTTCTCGGCGAAATCTGTCAAATTCAACGGGATTCGCGTGCTATTAACGCGCGAGAAAGAGGCCGATAGGGGAGAGCGATGGGTCCGATGCTCGAACAACCTCCAGGATTTTCTCAGGGTCCTCCTCTCCCCATTGTCTTCTTCCGCGGCGCCGTTTCTTTGTCCTCGTTATCGTCCGAGTTATCCGACGCGCGGCTGCGCCAATTATATCGGCGGCCGAGAGAGCGCTTCGCGGCCGACAATAGAAATCGCCTGCAGACTTTCCGCGTGGCCCCCGCAGCCATTTCCACCCTCTTTCCTCTCGTCGTCCTTTTCCATCCGTTATATCCTCTTTCCTCCGCGCGCTTTTCCACCGGCGACAACAAACAATACAAGCACCTGACGTCGACCGCGTCGCAACGACGACAAAGTCGTCGGCAAAGCTATTGTCCCTGCCTGGCGATCCGGCCACCGCGCCTTCCTCGTGTCCGAGGTCGCGCGACGACTATTGTACGACCAGAGAACGAGCACGACTACGACGATGACGACGACGACGACGACGACAACAGTGCAACGACAACGAAGACGACGACCACACCGCCTTTTTCGTGGAAGACATGATTTTGTGGGAATTTGTCTTTCTTCCCGGCCTCCCCCCTCGCTCTCTTTACGGCATTCTTTCATTCCTGGTTTTCATTCCTCCTTTATTTGCGATTTCTCGCTCTGCGCACCACTTGGCTATGCACGCAAATACGCGCGCATAAAAGCGCGAATATGATGGACTGAGCGCACGTGGACGAGTTATTGTCGAGGATGAACGCCTTCTTTTTTACAATTTCCTTTTACGACGCTCTGCACCGTTTCTCTCTTTCCCTCTCTCTCTCTCTCTCTATTTTTCGCTTTATCTCTATTCGCACATCGAGTTTTTTTACCGTTACATTTAGATTTATGTTTGCCGCAACGCGATCGTAAGATCAGAGTTTCACGCGAGAAGAGATTTTTCTTTCCAGAGATTCTTGCCCGACAAGACACAAGACACAAGATTAAGTTACAGACTGTGTACTTTGCAGCAAGATGACGAAAAATATATCGAGTATACTGTATATTTTTCTCACACTTTGCCCGGGATCAGCACAATTCTATGTAGAACCGTAAAATTATTAAAGATAAATTTAGCGGTGACGTTCTCTATCGTGTTAATGTCTGACTCTGTAATGACATTCTCTACTGGTGACATTTGTCGCTTAATTTCCGCGCGATGGAATGAATCTCTAACTTTTTGATTAATGTATATTACAGTGATGACAACCGTAAAGTAACTTTGTGAATCTGATATAAAATTGTTTTGATGTTGTTACGAGCAATTATTCGGTTGGGGTGATAAAATAATTAAAGTGTTGAAGAAAATTTCGATAACAGAATGTAGAATATCAACTATTGCCTTTGATACTCGGGATTACTTGAGTTCGAAGGCGGATATATGAGGAACGTTTGAGACACATCGTAACGATTTGTCCCCTTCTGCGCCCCCACTCTCGCATCCTCCATCTTCCGTCTTATCGTATCATCTAGCGGGCCCGCGTTTCGTGTCGTCCGAGTGAAATATAATGGAGAGAAATCAATAGAATGATCGGTTTCAAATAGCTCGCTTTACTTCCATCCCTTTAGTTTCGCCTTGTACGTGAAGAATCCTTTTATCGTTACTTTCGACGTCACTCTCGCGTCGCGATCGTAAGATTTCAGGGCACACTCCAAAAGGGAGAAAAGAAGATATTGCGCTTTCTTCGTTCGAGGACGTTTTCGTGAAGGGCCGCGCGGTCGGCGGTCATGAAAAAAGATTCCGACTGATCTCTTTGGCACCCTCGTTTTACGAGGAGACGCTTACAGACGATAAAGGAATTGTTTTCTTAGAGGGTCGAAGTTATATATATATATATATATATATATATATATATATATATATATATATATATATATAAAAGGCTCGGCAGCGCTCTTTTCGCGAATGGCGCGGCGAGCATTTCTTTCGAATTTTGTTGACTCTTCCTATTCCGACAATTCTGCGAGCAGTAGCGGCTCTATCGCTCCGTAACGTGTATTTCCGCAAAATTTGCGCGTTGCCGAGCCGCAACTGCATTTGCCATTGGCAGCAAATATTTGCTCTACCTCAGCCAGCGGCGAAAACGAATATAATAGAAATAAATCGTAATTTTAACAGCGGTGTTTCGTGTATTTGATTGAGCAACAGGTGATCAATTCGTGCACAGCCCCGAAACGCTCTCTTCCGTGTTATCATTTGGCTCATACATAATTGATAACTAGGATTAAAGCAAATAAGAGTCGATCTATTGACGGAAAAAAAGGAAACGATCAATGAGAGAAAAATGAATTTATCGACGTCGTTATGACGAAATTACCGCGAGATAACCAGATGTACGACAGTTTCGAAATCGGCAATTTCTCATCGGGATCTAGAGAATCTACAAATCGAGGAAAGTCCGCAGGACTTGGCACATAGTCGAGTCTCTGAAATATCGACGGCTTACAGGATCGCAAGGACGAGGGTGCGTGCCGAATCATCGTTCGTCGTGTATAAATTTTTCTCACGCGCGACATTTTACGAAAATAGGAGCACGCGGCGTGTCGTCAAGGTGGCCTCGCGCGGCGACTTCGAAAACCCCGAGAATCAAACCGCCGGACATAAATAACACGTCGTAACCGTGGAGGAAATAATAAATTTCCGTCTTCCGTCTTTCCGGCGCGAGATAGCGTATCGCGGCCCGATGTAGTACAAAAACGTGACTGGCGCTCGAATAATCAGCATATTTCGAAGGAAAAAGTAGCCCGAGGGTCAGATACGCGGCCTCTCTCGAGAAAATCGATACGGAGAAATCGCGCGTCTCGTACGTACCTCCCGACGCTTGAATCGAATCGCCTTCGACTTTCGTAATCGGAGTCGCAAATATTCGTCGCAGTGTATCTCGCGATGCATACCCCGGGTGCGACATCTGGAAACGACATCTCCAGGGATGTGCAGTCCCCAGACCTCGCGACGGACGAAGGGCCGTTACGCCGGATCCCAACGTTCCAGTCGATTTGGAACGATCGAAGATCCGGGTACTTTCGAATTCCGAATATCACGGAGAAGGAGTAGTCTGTTGTACATTTTTGCATTCTTTCAATCTCGTTTTTCGTTCTTTTTAAGAATTTCTTTTTAAAGAGATACATTTCTGCAATCATGTTTTTAACGTAACACACTTAGATATATCGTTGTAGTGGTAAAACATAGCTCGAGGAAAGTTTACTTATTTTTAGGATTGCTTATTAGAAGTAGATTTTTCATTTCAATATTTTTTCGACTAGATTTTTTGATACATCTCATTTTGGATGCAATAGAGAAAACTGCGACAAAGCAATCGGACTTGGATAGTTCCGCTATTCGGCTGCGAAATATTCTGCCAATTCACTCGAAACTTTCGTGGTCGACCTTCTTCTCGCGATCTTTGTGTGCTGGCTGGTTGTGAAGTTTCTATCCCTTGAGGAGATACGAGAAAGTAACCCGGGGCACTTCGATACGTCCCGAGACACTTGAGAAGTTGCCGGATGAAAGAGTGACAGGCCAACGGGGTTCGATGGGGTTGTATGGGCCAGGGGGAGAACTGCCACGAAGATTTGCGTGGAGAATGTCGGATGACGGAGTTTCTATCCACTATTGGCTGGCTTTCTCGAGCCGCGGGTGGTGCAATTTAGGCGATATACCTACAGGTATGAGAACGATCTTGTTGCGGTCCGCAGGGAATATTTTCCGCGCATCGCGAAAGCAGCCGCAGGCTATAGGATGTTACAGCAATTATGTGAAATCGTAAATAAATGGAAATGTTTAGATTATTACAGAATTTCATGTTGCTTCTTTCCCCGAGAAATTTCGGATTGTATGCGATGATAAACAGAGAATATTAATAATAAAGTAGCACATTTCGTGCGCAATATAATTACAGATTACATAACACATGATTGATATCACATATTAAACATAACTAGTTAAAACTTGATAAATATTAACGAAGTCTATTCAAAATTTAATAGATTTACTAAAACATTTTTATCTATGGATTACGCAATTAATTTAGGATCAATTTTCTTTAATAACTGACTTTAATAGTTTTTAATTAACATATATATGAACTGTAACAATATAAGTAGATAATAAACTTCTACACGTAATTTAATTTCTAACAAAATTTAATTTACAATGTGAAAATAAAAATATATATTTAGAATTAAAAAATAAAATTTGTGGCTAAAAATGAACTTTATTTTTAATTAAAAAAAAATCGATCTTAATTTGATGAAAATATTTGTAGAAAAAAATAGCTTTTCTTTATATTTCTTTTTTAATACCGCTTTCTTTTCACGGTAATTATATTAACAAATAAACAGAATTATTTTTAAAATAATGTAATGATAGGATTAAGCTTTCAGTAATTATTTGTAAGATAACAATACCTTCTCGTAATTATTAAACATCTAACGCACGTTCGAATCGCCGAGTCATTAAATGCTATTAACTTTTACGATTTCGTAATTGCGCCTGTATTTCTCGATGCCTCGTAATACTAAATTATGTTAGCGCCAGAACGTAGCACGAATAACGGATGATTCAGCGGGTTTTCAATCGCACCGGGGCGAATGCAGTACGTACGCATCCGTAATGATCGCGTCATCGTCTGAAATAAAATTCACGTCCGCTCATGGAGGCAAAGGGAATTAATCGCTGTCGGTTCCAAGTGAGAGAGCCGGCCAATAAGGGACGTGCCAATAAACCACGTAGGATAAAATCCGCCGTAAAAGTCTCAGGCAAACGCGCCTTCATAATTCAAGCATATGCGGCGATGCAGCTGCAAGCGTACTTTCTGGACATGGACGTATATTTATGGGGTGTTCCAGAAATCGCATAATTTTTCTTTAAATTTTTTAGCAACCTTTTGATTGGATGTTATCTTTCAATTTGTCGATTTCTAACAATAGATCATATTTTACTAAGTTTCGAATTAAATTACTTTAAAGTCTCTGATTAAAAGTTAATTAAAAAAAAAACAGGGCAATCTATTTGTTAAAATTCTTTATTTCTGCTTTTAATTTAATTATAAAATATCAAAATTCTCGTTGAGGAGAAATTTTAAAAAATTGATGAAAGAATCCGTAGATGAAAGAGCTTGCTGCGGTGTGTCTTGGACGCCCTATATGTAACCTCATATATTGGCCTCACGTCATTTCAAGAGAAATCGATCTATGCGAAATTGCCCTGAGTCGCAGAAAAAGAGCCCCTCGAGTTCGGGACGCCGGTGCAAATCGCTCCAAAACGAAGCGAAGAAAACGTCACGAAATCCGGGAATTAAGTTCGGGAATGGCAAACGACGCGATCAAATTCTTATCGGAGATGCGTCCACTTGCTGACATAGCGTGAAAATTTCTCCTCAAAATACATTGTTTTTTACAGGTTCTTGATATATGTGTAATTTTTATATTTATATACATCAAACAGTATATTTTCAAGACTATTTATGTCTGTTATCATCAGTACTTATCTGGTGGAAAAATTTGCTAATTATTTCGCAGGACAGAGTTATATTTCATTTTAAATATATCTCAGATCTTATAGAAAAGAAGTGAGAGCCGGGAGCATGTAGTAAACTTGAGGGTTAAGAGCTACGAGCTCCTCTCGATAGCAACGTTACAAAAAATGCGTCAAAGTATGTCGTGTGCGATTTAACGAGACTGTGCGAATGACGTCTGGTCTCCTTCCCTCCTCGGCACGCTCATTTTTCTTGAATACGATTGGAGAAAACTCGAGACCCGCGTACGCGGGTGGGATGTAATCGCTTCACCAACAACAAGTACGTCGAGCGTCACGCTAGTTAACTTCATTAAACGAAGAACCGGGGTGGTGCAAGCTACATTACCGGAATATAAAAGCTTGTCTCTCGGAGTTGCACTAATGTTCCAATGCTGGCGGCAGGTGGTGTAAAAGGACAGAAGAAAGTAGAGAGTGGGCGGGTGAAGCGGGGCGAGCGGGCGGTTTCGTAATATCCGAGCTATCCTCTCAACGAGTCGGCTCGCCTTAACAGGGCCTCGCCATCGAGTAGGTTGGTTTCGAGCGGCTGCTCTTAAGGGATTAAGCTTTAAAGCCAAACTCGCCTTGGACGATTGAGACGGGGAGGAGGAGAGGGGATAGAGGGGCATCGAAGAAAGTCGTCCTAAATCGTCGTTTGATCTCGTGATTAATACCGTTGGCTTTACAAATTGGCGAGATGAATGGAGTGAATCCTGTGGATGGCTTCTCTATCGAGAGGATAGCTAGAAAAGTGAACGTGACATGGAACAAGATCGTTCTATTCTATATAACGGGGGGAGGGGGAGGGAGAGAAAAGAAGAACGACAAGTTCAATCGAAGGTTGTCGTAATTTTTTCCCTTGAATATCGCACGTCGCAGCAGAAAAAACTTCATTCTAATTCTTTTTAAGCACGAAACGCTGTGACAACTATTTCATATTTCTATGTTGCTGCTTTAATCTTGAAATACCCTTGCGAACGTTATGGTCTATCTAGCCCGATAATCGTAGCTAGAATTTGTAAAGCACAAGCTTCGCGTGATTTTCCTCCAATAGCGAGAGATATTTAATATTTTAATGCCTGACTTTTTATTTCAATGCAAAAATAACACGGTGCACTCGGTAAACTGGGTCATTCGTATTCGAATAACGGAAAATAGAAATGGTACTTTAGAATTAAATACACAATATTTCCACATTTGTTCGCTCAAATTAATCAAAAGGACTGCCGTCAGCATTTTGTAGAACTGTGTAGAACTATGATCATGGACATGGCGATCTTCTGGTAGAATTACGACATCCGCATGAGGGCTACAAGAGAGGATTATAAGGGACACGAGTCCTTTTCAAAGGAATAATTACTGTTTACGCCATCTTGGATTACGGCGATTATATTTCACGATGTGAAATGGACTCTTAGGGATAAGCCCGCGTCACAAATGCTCCCCCTTCTTTTTTCAGGATAAGCTTAATGAACAGCCCAACGTGTATTCCAAATATTTCATTTTAATCCCGTAAACTCTCCAAGGGTGAATGTGTCCTTCAGCCTTCAGTATTTTAAACAATAAATCGTGTAAAATTTTATGTTTACCGTTGCATTTAATGTTCGTATATAATACCATTAACGGTATAATTTTTCAATTCTACAGCAGAATCTAAAATATTTTAACAATCTTGTTCTATTACTAGGATGATCAAAAAAGAACATTAAAAGAAGAAAGATTCTTTTATGGTATTTGTGATCGTCTCGTTTATTTAATTTTTCTCTTTACCTTTAGGTATCTTGTAGGTTCTTATAAAAATAGAAATAGAAACCAGATGTTATTATCCTCTACGATCTTCTACTTGTCTGTGAATTTTAGTGAAGTTCAACATGAAAAATTTCAGTTTACATTTTATATTCATATTCTTTATGTTCGGATATATACACATACATATCTATAAGATATAAGTGCATAAATTTAATGAAGAAGCAGAAAGTAGAACACTTCGTTAAATCGGAATATTCATTTAATATGCATATTGATTAGATATATTCTAATCTTATGTCGTGCAAGATGCAAAAGAGTACTAGAATAGTAGAGAATAAAATTGAGAGACATCTCTCATTTAATTGCGGACAGCTATTGCCACGACTCACTTAAAATTGCCGCATCGAATTTCGCGTATTAAGCCGCTTGTCACAACTATCGGAAAGGTAGCAAAACCTGTCACAATAATACGGTTTCGATGTAAAAGTGGCAAATGGCGGCGAATCGACGTTATCGATGGTAAAATAAATGGAGCGGCGGCGCGCTGCTACGCTGGTAGTTAAAGTGCAAAACCTCGTATACCAATATTCCATAATTTCACAGAAAAAGTGAGGTGCGGAAACTTTCGTTGTATGATTTCCCAACGGTCGGCTTCTAAATAGGTATCGAAAACGGTGGATGCGTTTATTTTTTAATACCCCCAGGATTTTTCTTATTCATCTCACGTAGCGGGGTGGTGACGATAAAAATTTCAAATACGATAGCTTTTGAAAAGCAGACAGACTTGCAAAAAGTAAACATGCTATTCTTGTACACGGAGTAATCTTGAATTCAATTACATTCTCATTATTTCATGATAATAAACTGTTGAATGCAATGTGATTAATTTCAAATCTTTCTCGCTTTTCTGTCGTATAATTAATAGTTTGATAAATAATCTTGTTTTGCATTACCTGCAAAATAATTAAAAAAAAGAATTTCAGAATAAATATTAATGTAAATGCATATTATATAACTATTCGTAATTCACGCAAATAACAGAAAAACATTTTAGTTTTGCAACAGTAATGTAATATAAATTTAACGTTTTCAGAATCGTAATTATTAAAAAAGTGAGATACAAATAATTGCAAAATAGAATATTTTTTCGATGATTAAAAATTAATTATCTTATAATTTTAATGAAACCGACTTTGAGCGCGCAAACAATCTCGATGACAAGGGGAATGCTTACGGCTGATAATTTCATCACCGGTTGACTTCGCTTGACTACGATACGGTAATTAGGGAACGTAACACGAACTGTACCCTATATTACTTGGCGTCCGTGTATTCAGGTCGAGATGCACGGACCTCTGAATGCACCACCGACAGACGACAGCCGGCAGATCGAAGATGCATCGCTGGAGTCATCCGATGCGCGGCCCCGTTGTAATGCGCTTACCGTATCACAACGGCAAGCAATTAGCCGGCTAATTGCAAGGAGGAAACGTTCCACTGTCTCTAATGTCCCATGCCCCGTGGAGTTCAATAGGCCTTTGTGTTGTTTATGCGGGGCAAACTTTGTTACCGGCCGTTTGATCGTCAAGCCGGGAAGATGCGGCAAACACCGCGACGTCGCTTTTCGCATTATTGTTCAATTTTCATTGTCAACAATGAGTACCTCCGTCCTGTTGTGTTGGAATTTAATGAGCGACTTTCTACGGTCAATAATCGCGTCATTTTTAATTGAAAACAAAAGTAACGATGTATACGCATATTTCAAAGATCATGATAGATTATTCGATATTGAAGCCGATTTTCCTGGAAAGAAAATGTCAACGTATTGTAATTTTTTAATTTTCAAATGTGAAGAATTTTGATAAATCACAAAATAAAATTCGGAAAAATCATTGCGCATTTAAATATAGCAAGTAAATAATGTGATTTATGTAACTGCATACAACCAGCTTAATTCGTAAATGCCATTTCATTTTTTTTAGTCGCATTGTTAAAATTCTAAAGTTAAAATTAGTAGAACACAAATACCATTCTATCGTTTAAAATAAAAAATATTTTAGTAGGCTAATGGTAATTCTGTTGTAAAATTCATGTATAGATCACAGTCAAGTTGGAAAGCCCTATTATCAGAGAATAAAGAATCCAGATTAAAGTTTCTGAACATCAAACATGCATTAGTCTGTTCATCGTATCTTATTAAAATATACATTAGTCTGTCTACAATATAGATTATATATCAGTTATGAGTATGACAGATATAATATATACGATATAATATACATAAAAGTCTAAAATGATGTAAGTTATATTAGTCTCTACCCATCATATAATTATTATAATAATTATTGCAATAATTTTTCCCCTTTCTTTTACGCTCTGAAAATAGTGAAATTGTGATTGCAAATCATCAAGTAATATTAAAACAACGTCAATCAGTGAATAAGTAAAAGAGAATTTTCGATGATAAATAAAAGGCTTTGAGAATAGAACTATTGGTTATTACAAGTTATCGTTATATCAATCTTTAATAACTAATAGGCTACATGATGATATATCGAACATTTCGACTCTGCTTTAAGCCATTATCAATGATGCAGTAACAGTTAAATTAAAATAAATAATCTCATATTCTCCGGCGAGAAATAAGTATTTCAAAATTTGGTGGTTTAAAAATAGTAATTTACCACGAGAACATTCAAATGAAATTTGGGTAATAATTATAGTTTATCATGTGATCCATAAAAAAAACAGCATTTTAAAAGAAGTGAAATCACTCAACTTAGAGAACACGACAAGAAATATTGAATCTATGGTAAAAAAACGTCGAGAAGTAATATAATTTTAAAAGTGGCCATTACAACTAAAACAATGATGCACTTGAAAAACATAATTTTAATAATTGTCTCATCCAGCTGTCAAAAGTAGTAAAATAATAAAAATAACTTGCAATATTTGCATTTTTTAACTTCTTGATTTTTTATTTCATAAAATTGCACAATTTTTTATTCAATAAAATACAAATTTGGAACAAAGTATTAATAATATATTAATCTACGTATATGTTTATCGATCAATTTATTCTTTAAATAAATGCTAGATTTAACGTGGGACAATAGCTCATTTATCGAAATTTAATGTAAAACGTAAGAGATAGAATATTCGGAGAGATAGAAGAATATTCAGTTTATGTTTTTATAAAGTTATTACTCCGGCGCGACAACACTCGATGTTTGTTTTTTCGTGGTGTAGCGCGCCGTTATAGCCGTGCATACACAAGATCATCGCACTATCATTCGTGCGTCGATATCCGAACAGCTAGCGGCGCGCTAGCAAGAACAGCGAGCCGTTCTGTGTATTATCGTATTACTTTCCGAGACGCGATTGCGACAAGCGCGAGAAATGACAAACGCGATTCTCTATAAATAATTGATTATCAATATAATTAATTCCTGTGATTAACGATTGTTATTATACAGAAACACACGAAAAATTTTATCGAAGCAGACATTTCGGCGTTGATAATAAGTATACGCTAATAATAAGTACACAAAGTCATTACTATCTTAATAAATAAATTTAGATTATAAGGAAATACATGTAGAGATCAAAAAAGATTTCTACATACATGGAAAATGCAGATATATTCCTATATATGCATGTAAATTCATGCGTTGAGCGATTAACGAATATACAATTGTAATTAAATTAATATTTTAATATTTGTCAATCTCGCGTAAATTCCGCGCATAAATTTGTAAGCCTTTGCTCGAGAATCGTCATTGTAATATTCCTAATTTATAAAATATTGCAAGTCACGAATGGAACATAATTATTGTAATATCTTCATGTTATTCTAACATTCATCGCAACATAATAAAGTGTACATCGTGTATTATACCGTGAAAAGCATCTCACAGTTGTTGTCTTATAGTGGATTAATTCGCGCATGATCATAATTAAATGGTTTCGCGAATAAGTATTATGTAATGGTAATGAAAATCTATGAGGACAAAGAGAGAGATCTAAGAGATACGCATAAATTAAACACACAGAACAAACAACGACAATACAATTATGAAATGAATTACTTATTTTTCAATCTATTATTACTTATTTTTTACGAAAATTTTCATTACGTATTAAATTTAATAAAAATAAAAAGAATTTTTGGACATTATACAATTCTTTTACCAAATATCTATTTAAGAAATAAGTGAATTTGACGTGCAAAATTACTTTCTGATATTTATATTCTGATATAATTATCTCAAGCATTAGTCTAATTTTGATGTACCTATTTCTATTTCAGGTTAACGTTCATGGATTACAATATCGCTGCGACACATCGTATGCATCGCAACGTATCAGTAAGTCTTAAATTATTTTTCATTTTAATCCTGAGATAATGGATTTATGAAAATTATATTGAATACATATAAATTGTATGCATAAAATATTAATGTTAAACGCGAACAGAAAGCTTAAAAATTTATCTTCTTTTTGGTTATTACATTATATTATATAAAAAGTTAAAGTTATAATAATAACAAATATGCAATAGTAAAATATTTTATATTTATTCTTGTAAACTGAAAGAGTTGAATTTATCATTTATCGTAATCATAATTCTCGTTTTATGTTTAAAAAAAGATTATACATTCAAGCTGAAAATAAATATGAAGGAAAATATGTCTGTCATATCTATATTTCATAGATCCATTATTTTTTTAAATGAAAACAGGTTAGCGAAAATATTATGTACGTATTTAGCTATCTATCTGTCAATTGTATATTGTATAAGAATATAAACACAAAGTTTCATAAAACAAAACTTGTTATCAATACTACTCGTTTACTGTTATTGACAGTGATCACACTGGTCATTTAAAGTAGTTTATTAATATCTTCTGATATCTTATATGATCAATCGAATAATAATTACACAACTTACAAGCTGCTTAAAATTCAAACTCGTACATTGAAAAGAAAAAAGAAATATTTTACAATTAGACTTGACAAAAAAATAATGAGCAACGATATAATTGAAAAAATAAAATTATTTTAAAATTTGTGTGGTATTATATTTTTGTCAAGTTTTATGTTGCAACTAAATTGACTTTCAGAAAATTTAATTAAGAATACCATAAAGTTATGACATTTTAATTTTATATAAATATATCATTAAATATATATTAAATTTTCAAGCTTATATTGCTGAATATAATAGTGAAAGATAAAGAACATGAGAAGAAAGTCATGAAATAAGATTATTACAAGTATATTACAAGTAAAATATTGACATTTTTAGTTTTTAAAGCTCATATTTAATTTTCTTCATAATATTTATATTTTATGAATAATAAAAATCAGAGAAACATGTCTATATACTTTTTGAATTGAAAATAAATTTTTATTTTCAATGTATAATTTTATTATCTTCATTGTATAACAGTATAATTAAGTAATTCAAATATAATAATAGGAAATTTATATTGACCGTTTATTGATAATTAATTTGTGATGCATTAAACGAAACGGAATTTGTTTTATAGTGTATTAAAATGTGTGTTTTAAAGGCGACAGATTGAACAGCGCTTGTTGCTCATTTCGTCCCTTTATTTCGTTGATCACGAAATCAATTCTCTCCCATGAGTACGAGTTTGATGACGGGAGAGTTCAATACTTTAAGGATGTGAAAACCCAACAACGAGAAAATTAATGTACCTATCACTGCCGATGTAAATAAATAAACGAACGTAGCCTATTTATTTATTATATCGTATGTTAATTCCAAACGTGTCGTGCAAGAAATTGGACTACAAAATTTTTCTTAAAGCACATTCGATTCATATTTTAGTTTCTGATAATGGAATTTCATCGATTCGAAATGCAAATTTGTTCAATTATACTGAATATCTTATCATAATTTTATGAAAGTGTAAAGTACCGCGCAAAAGACTTTGAAAGTTCATAAAATTTATTCTTATAAAAGTTTTTTCCAAAATTCTGTAATTATTTTCGTAAATATTTAAATATTAAAAATAAACATAAAATTCAGTATGCGTAACAATTACTTTTTAAAGTATTGATTATTCCGAGTGCTGCTTAATTTGAATGTTAGATTTGTGTGTTACAGAATCATCATAGTCAACATTGCAGATAATTTCATTGTTACACATCGATCAGTGAGTAATAAATAAATCTTTTTATTGAAGCTAACGGATTTATGATAATTATATTAAATATACATGAAATATATCTAGACACATACATGTGTCAAATTATAATAAAATTAATAAATAGATGAATATTACATTTTATCCGGTATCTTGAAATGAACAGGTTAGAATAGATAAAGCTTAATATTTAATCCTTGAGCATGGTTATTCATTAATTTATTACACTCGAGAATGAACTCGTATGCACACATAAACTTTGCAATATGCAGCTCACTGTGTTGATGTATCGTTTAAAAGTAATACAAATAATAGTATAAATAATATAAAAAATAATGCGAATAATATACAAATAAAGATATAATTAATACACATCAATAACGTTTATTAAATTTTTATTTTTCTTAATTTCATCAGTAATATTAATATCCTTAATACGTTAAATTAATTAAATTGATTAATTTTTTAGTTCACTCAGTTCGCTTATATAAATATTGAAAAATAAGCAAATAAAATTACAGATAAAATATAATAAAACAAAGGTTTTTAAATTTATATTATTTTTTAATGTTTTAAATATTTAGTAAAATTATTCTTAATCAAGTCAGTAAGACCATCATTCACACACAAACGAATGACGAGAATTTTCATATTATCTAAATATGGTTAAAATGTCACACAGAGCATTAAATATGTGTATATAAAGCACCAATTTTATTTTAATCTTTTATAACTTACGAATTTGATTAGTCCATTGACGACAGACTCGTAAATTAAAATTCTAATCGCTCGTAAATTGTAAATTAATCTCATTAAATGAAGGTGGATCAGTAATTCAACTGAATTAGCCAGCACATAGAGTCCGTTATAAATTGATTCTATTTAGTTGTGTGAAATTGGTGCACTAAATAGGAGTAGTTAGGACAGAATGTGAATAAGTAGAAATATATGGGTAAGTTTAAAAAAAAATGAAGATTATCACAATTTATAAATAAGAAAAATAATACAAAAAATTATTTGACGCATTTGTATTAAATTTAAATTATTTTGTAAAAACTGAAAATCAAGTAAAATATAATATCATAAAATTAGCTTTATTTTTACTGAAAACTGAATATAGTGAGGAATAATGTAAAAAATATTATATTTCATTACATTACATTAATTATTTGAACTATTAAAAATCACGTAATTATCGTGTGTAATAGAATATTAATTAATCAATATTAAAATTATTTAATATCTAGATTTTACATTATTAATATTAAAATTATTTGATATCAATACTGTACAAAATTATGCAAAATCTTGTAATACGCCTGAAAAAAAGTTATTAATATTTGATAACTGAAATTAACATCTAGTAACTATTAGGTGAAAATAAATTAGCATAAACAATTTCCCATGACTTTATTTCCGATTTATTTCAATTAGCGAATTAATTCGTAGTGGCGCTTTATAGAAAACGCTCGGGATCGTTAGTCAATGCCGCGAATTTGTAGGATGGCGTGATAAACGTGCACGAGCGTACATATCCCACCGAAACGCATATACATGCCGCGTGATAGGCACGCGTGTGCGTGAAACACCGGCGTGCGTGAGTGGAGTTTTGGCGGACTCGGTTAAAGCAGACTTGCCAGCTAATGGACGTCCGGTATTTCGCGGTGAATTAAGCTTCGAACGGGCCGAAAGGTCGATGTGGCGTATACTATGCCGCGGCATCGGTTGCGGAGAGTCGAATTTCCCGTATCCCGGGTATATACCGATTACTTAAATCCACGGGAACGGCGTATGTCGCTCACAGACCGCGTTACAGCCGCATCATGAAAATGGAGAGTCATTGACGGTCTGGCCAGGTTGGTCGGCGTAGAATCGTAAACACCAGGAATTAGTAGCCACGAGATTGACGATCGGCACAAATTTCTGCGTATGTTCTCCCTTCAAATTCTCCAACGTAAATTTTCCAAAAGAAAAAAAAAAGAGACTCGGAATTTGTCGCGCGACAAAAGCGACACGTATTGCACAAACAGAGGAGTTATATTCATATCTCAAATGCAAATAATTTCGATGATATGAACGATATTTTTTGCCCCTTCATTACACTCATTTACAAATCGTAACACAATTTTATATGATATCATCGACATTCAATCACGCTTTTTATGAGCAGTGTGATTCGCGCCATTTCACGGAATTAATTTATCACCATGATTTCACAGAATTCGGGTGAAAATCAACGGCAAAATCCGTTCGTGTTGCGAAACGTTAAATAAAACGTTAAAACTAGAAAAGAGGGATTAAATATATGGCTGGAACATACGGAATCGACCGACTATATATATCTGAGACGTAGTATAAATTAGATACATCGTCGCGCGGTTTCAAATTTCATCCGCCAGGGATTTTTCGCGACAGTTTCAAATATTCGTGCGAGGCGACATGGCGATGGTGTGGATTCGGCTACAAAATTATGGACAACGTTATCTCGGATGGTAGGTGTTAATGAAATTTGCGGATCATAGCTTTTCTGGCCCCAGGGGGCAACCGGGCGCTAAACAGCCTTTGTCAGACACGACGTGGCACGTTGATAGTGCAGTCAGTTGTTTCACCCGGTCGTACACGAAACTCCACTGTACTTTCCCGCGTCAATTACATTATTGTTGTATTGTTATCCTCAATAGTTTCAATTTTGCGGTTATTTTTAAAATTTGTCTAGATTGCAAAGTGACAAATTATAAAAATGACACAATATCAAGTCTTTTATACTTGTGCAAATAAAAGGAAATAGAATAAAACAAATAGAGTGAAATTAAATTAAATTAATTGAAGATTCTGATATCAAAGAAATCTTATACCTAAAAATATTTCATGAAATATGTGTAGCTCTTGTAAATTATATAATACGTATTTACATGACAATTATCATTTTTTTTCTATCTCCACTTGTTAAAATTGTTCACAGTAATTCATTAAATTGAATGAAACGGAAAGGAAGAAAAAATGTGCTTCTCTACATTTATTGACATACTTTTGCAGCTGTAACGGCAGGTACTTGGCAGTTTATGAAATCGTGTAAACTTTTCCCGAGACATCGTTAATGTTACATTGCGCAGTATTTTCCGCGCGCGTTTTCCTCTCGATTTAAGGACAATTCTTCGCCCGCGTCCGAGCCCCGCGAGAAGCTTAACCTTTTTACGAGACGTAAACAGCGTTACAAGAAATAAAATATGTTTACCGGCTTTATTAAAACAATGCAACTGGCGGGCATACGAACGCAGACAGCATCGCGCGGCCACTCGGCTGCTCTCGCTTGGCGAAGGGCCGCGGTTGTAAATTCGCGGATCCAACGGTGAACCCATATTCTTAAGTAATTCATGACCCGGTGCGCTGTTTACGCGAATGCTTTTATTTCTCACTCTCGACGTATTCTCTCGCATGCCCGCTGTCGGGCCTCATTTGCGGCTTTTTCTTCTCCCATAATGTCCAGGCTCGCGTGAAGAGTTGAAAAAAATATACGTGAATTTGTGAGGACCACTCTAAATTGTATAGAAAATGAATTTTAGAATTTTGTGAATTCACTCTTGCTTATATTTCAAAGTCTGAACAAGTACAACACTCCTTGCCTCCTTCTTTACATGAATATTTCAATTCTTACATTCTCACATTGTTCTGAAAAAGCAAAAGCTTTTAATTTAGCATTCAACATTTTCACGATTCAAAGTAGGTTACTTTTTTTCGTAATAAATTTGGTTTTTATGGCTTTTTATTAAGCTAAGAATGAAATCTTTCGTTCAATCTTTAAAAATATAAGATAGAGCGAAATAGAAGCCGAGTGCTTCGTTACATTGTGATAAGAACATTATTGGCGAACGAATCGTCTCTATCTCTCGATGAATAGAGATTGTAATACAGGATGATCGGATTTCGTGTATATTCCGTATCGATCGCGCGTGCAACCGGTAGATCGCGAATTTATAAAAAAAAGAAATCACTAAAACATGTAAAAATTGTGACGTAGAAGTAAAAAACGTAGTTTCAATCATTTTCATCACGAAAAAAATGACACCAAGATTAGTGTCGATCATGTCTCGAAAATCTGTATATTTTCGAAAGGAAATTCGTTTAATGTTACAATGAAAGGCGAAATCGACAATATCTTTGTATCCTTTGTATTACATCAGATTCAATCTACTTGATATTTTATTGATAACAATGAATATAGGTAGATAAATTGAGATTTGTGTAGGTAAGATATGTAAATAGAAATTGTGTAAAGAAATTTTTTAGAAATCTGTTATCCTAAAATAATTCCGTAAATAATATATGTTCTTAACAATTTTACAATTACAGCAATATTTGAGTTTAAATTACAAAGATGAAAATAAGTTTTTTTATTAATTTTATACGTTTTCTGATTAATTTAAATTAAGTTTTCTTATTAATAAAATATAACAGTATCTATAGCAGATGATTTTCTATCAGTTACTTATGTATTTTGTGGTTTACAATTCGCCATACAAGTCGCTTTCGATAGATATCGGAAATGGATAACAGATAACCGTGATTCGAATCTGCCGAGTTGATACGTGTATCGATAGAGGGAGAAGTGAAACGTTGCCGAATAATGCGAAAGAGGAAATCTCGGAAAACGCCGATAATATCAGCAAATCGTCCTCCATACATCTCTACTTTGGCGCTATTATCGAAATCATTCCTAGATATTTTTTCCGCGAAATCTGCTGAGTAGCTCGTGGGAACCTTTCGATCGTGAGAAATTGGGAGCAGGACGCTGCTATCGGAGCCTCGAGCAAGAGGGAAAAATAGAGGACAAAGAGGAAACTCCAGACAAGCGTGCAAAGCGCGGAATCTCTCCATCAAAAGCTCAACAAAAGCTTGCTCGGAGCTTGGGCACGATGGAAGGTTGGTGTGAAGGAAAGAACGAAAGAGAAGGGAGAAGTATACCAGAGAACGCCAGCTAATGTCCAAGATACGTCAACGTATGAGAGAAGATAAGGAAGAGAGGAGAACCTGATAGTATACAAGAAAGTCGAAAGAAAGTCAGAGACCAATGAAACACGTAAAAGATGAGAGACTGAATGTAAAACAATCGCGATCAATTTTCGCGTTAAGAGAGGAATTTCAAAAGTAATTTCCGATCAGTTCTTGTTAAGCTCAAGAGCAAAATTAATCTTTCAACTCTTCCCTTCGATGATCATAAAATGTGTAATGTATTTACAAAGTAAAGATTTCTATTAAAAATTTATTAAAAATAACAGCAAATAATCACTCATGCCGATGAAATTATCGAACAGTATAAAAGTTGCGTGAAATATGAAAATAGTAGAAGACGTCCAAATAAATATTTTCAAACTAGGAAGTCAATTTTGTCGAATGGGCTTCATTAAGGTGATGGCTTAATAAAGCCTGTTGGCAGTTTTGCGCAATCGGTCATAAGACGATCTTGCAGCTCCGAGCTTTCGGTAGAACTTGCAACGGACGCGGTGCAGAAGCTGCGAGCTTGGGA
This sequence comes from Tetramorium bicarinatum, assembly GCA_928718305.1. Taxonomy (NCBI): domain Eukaryota; kingdom Metazoa; phylum Arthropoda; class Insecta; order Hymenoptera; family Formicidae; genus Tetramorium; species Tetramorium bicarinatum. Next base: position 20,858,921 of record OV788321.1, read on the forward strand.
AAATAGTTCGGAAGCTCTTTAATGACCCCCTTCATTTTCGGACCGACGCAATCGATCGGAAAACTATTAGCGAATCCAGGTTCAGCAGACGAAGGAAGTAAATATCTTTGGCTTTCGCTGAGGTTCGCTTATTGACGATCTTCTCCGTCAAGGTGATTCTGTGTATGCGAATCATTTCTCATAAGAAAAGCGAGAGATTACTCGCGCGAACAGGTTACAGCAGAGAGGAGATAGCGCGGAGAGCAATCTATACATGTATTTTTTCAGATTTACGCTCTTAAAAATAGGAATCGATAAGCTTGATTTCCTTCGCGCAAGGAAAGATCTTACATTAATCATGGCATTTTTGCCTAGATAAATATGTATATCACATCGATATCTGAATTCACTGCAAATTGGATTGCATACACAGTCTCCGTTTTTCTCTCCTCATGTTGCGGAAGAAACCGAATAACTGGGGAAAAAAAAAACTGCTTCTGCTTGCGAAGAGGCGAGAACGAGAACGTTCGAACGACAAGTAGGAAGACGAAGGCCCGAGGCCAGCATATTTTTCAGGAGAATGAAAAAACATTGCGCTTTCTCTTCGGAAAGCGATAGGTGGATCAGTGTAGGGAAACTCGAGCTCTCCGGTACTTCGCCCTTTTTATTATTCATGAAAATCGCGTTGCCGTTGCTTTCTCACGCGGTTTATACCGCGTCCGGTGTATAGAGAAGGAGGGGTGGCTCCCTTGTCCGGTCTGTATCAGAGAGACACTTTCAGGAAGCGTCACGTGTACGCCGTTGCGGTGCATTAAGCGATCACAACGTTCTTCCACAGGAAATCACGGCTATAAAAACGGCATTGATATGAGTAGCATCACCATGAACTTAAGAGTTTGAGCAAATATTTTTAGGGATAGCTGAAATGCGTATCTCGCTGGAAATCGATCATTTTTAGCTCATTGCCGGCGATATCATAAAACATCAAGCTGCATAAATCTCAGTTACAAATTTTTATAATAAATATTCGAGCGTTTTTTCCAAGGTAAAATATATCGCGATATAAAAATTAATAGCTGTAATAAGTTTGGGTGATACGATTATTGTTTCTCTTTGTCGACTCGTTTTTGACGAAATTCAATCCATCAATGTCCGAGGGAACTCGCCGAAAAATAGATAAAGTCATTTGTTATAACTTTATAATGTGACAAAGGATTGGAGAAATACAAACGTACAGTTGATTGTTGCTGGAGTCTGTCATTCGGGCATCTGTATTCCTCGGGGGGTTAGCAATTTCGAGTTCCACCCTATGATTCGATATAATTCCGACTATTTCGTGAAGACGCGTATCCTTAACGAGTCGGTAAAAGAAACTCGAGGGTGGAAATTCGCTATGAAAGAAAAGAATAGAGGAAAAAGCGCGAACAGTGAAGGGAAGAACAGAGACCTAAGAACGCGAGAGATGAAAGGGGGAGAGAAAAAACGAGGAAAGAAAAGAGAAACGGTGGATGTATAAGCTGTTAGCTTGCGGGCAACCAATTGTGATGAGTAGGGATAAGGGAAGATAACTGGGCCGCTATAAGAGGGAGTAAACGAGTGGCACGTAGTTAGGGAATCTGCTTGTAATGGTGCTTGTAGTCAGTTACAAGGGGAAGCAGCTGGTTATTTGTACATCTTACGCGCGGACATCTGTCCTTCCTATGCAGGAATCCCGCGAACCTTTCCCATCCTTTTTTTTGCCCCCTCTAATCTTCGAGAGTCCACCTACAGGTTCTCTCTCCTCTTTTTCATCGTCCGCGCGCTTCGGAGTCCGGGAGTGCTTTCCCTCGCACGCCATATCAGGTTTTGTTCGAACCGACATATTTTTCGGAAGCTTTCATGCGGACCGCAAAAACAGCGATAGCGGGCGTCGAGAAGCGAAAAAGTGGAAAAAAGTGGGAAAAAGTGGTCGGAGGATTCGTGAAGAGAGCGACGCGAGAGTCCTCGACGATGGACGCATATCACAGTTGGCAGTCGAATTATTTGTTCTTTCGAGAAGGATGATACGGTTCTTATCGAAGCAACGGCGAAAGGAGTGGTTAATTTTTCAACGAAACTGCCGCTTTCTTCCTCTTTTTTTTCCCCCGCTCGTTTCCACGGCCGCCCGTGTCCCTCGAACGAATAATTCCGCGGTACGAGTTAGGAATTTATAATTATACTGGCGCTGTAATTGGATTTCCTTCCTTTTTTCCCTTCCTTCCTTCTCTCCCACACTCTCGCCCTCCTTTTTCGGAAAACATCGCTCAGTTCCGCGTTTCTCTTTATATCGGAAAGCCGATTAATAAGAGCCCCGGCTCGACCGACGGAAAAGTTCCCAATTATTCATCGCGATCGTCTGAGCGAGCACGGCCGCCGATGTCCGGCGAAAGGTAAAAGCGAATCGGCCTCTCTCGATATTGCTTTAACAGGCGTAACGATCGTTACGCCGCGGCCGCGTGCGAAATGGCCGATCCTTTTAAAGTGATTGGCGGAACCGGTGGCGATGGTGGCGGTCGCGCGGGCGCCGCCGTCCGTGCTCTTTTAATTCGCTTTTTGCAGTCCCCTTCGCCGCCCCGCTCATACCTGGAGATTACCACTTAATGCCGCCGCTCGGCCGACAGTTCCGTAAAACAGCCCGCTGCTGTTCGCTCGCTCTCCGCGGTCAGACGTCGAGATTGGAAAACGTTAGCGCACGAAGCGGATTTAACAGAATTTCCAAATTTATTACGGCCGCCGGGAGTATAATGGATTCAAAGAGTCGCCCGCAAACGAGAGGTGAGTTATAACTCCCGACCTCGTAAAAATCTATCGCAACACGCCGCCGGCAGAATTATCGCAGGCAGGACCTTTCACTTCTTTGTCTTTCTTTCTTTTTCCTTTCTTTCTTCCTTTCTTTCAATTCTCCTTCCATCCTCTTTACACACGAATTGTTCGATCAAATGTTTGGCGATAAAGCGAATGTTTCTTCGAACACAGTATCAGGATTGTTTCATCTCCTTATCGTTGTCGAAATTGAATAATTATTATAGGAATTTTTTCGTAAAAAAAAAAAATATCAATTGCTTAATATAGGTTTCAAAGGTCGCATTGTTACAACTCGGACAATGTGAATGGTGCGTCCGGCTTGTTCAGCGTGATTTTTTCCACTTGTTTTCATCGCGCGAGCCGATCGTGCCTGGAGATTACTACTTAATACCTTCGGCCGAGTGACGGTGCAGTGGAACAGTCCCACGCGGGTCAGACACGCGCGGCAGTGGTTGGAAACCGTTAGCGCGCGGGTTACCAGTTTAATGGACTTTAATATCGATCGCGGTTCGATGTTGAAATTGTGCCACGAACGAATTTTAGATTGCGCGCCCTGGAGAGAAGAGGGAGAGAGAAACGACCCCGGGTATTATATTGGCTCCAATAGTGACCGTCCATAAACGGTGTTTACTACCCAGCGTAACAGATAACGTCGTGTTTTAAGGTTCAACTTTTTAAATGCGACTATGAACGTTTGCGGATTAGTATCGGGACAACCGAAAAGTAATTCGCCTGATAAATCAAACGCGCCGCCTGTATCGATCGCGTATACGTACCAAACGAAAGCGACAGGCAACAAATAACGCGATATAATAACTATTATATTCCTGCATCATTTTAATATCGTTATTATTACTTCGATAATCGATATGAAATGGACGAAAGTTATAATAACGTAAAAAGATATAAAAACGTTTTAATATTTTTTTTTTATGATAATACGAAGAATGCAGTTTATTCTAATGTTAAATAAACTGACTATTCAAATTATTCGATATAAAGTTTAAGGAAACTATGTGTACAAAAGGACGAAATAAAAGTTACAACGTTAGTAAAGAACGCTTATTAAAATTGCTTAGTTCAAATTGAATTCGAGATGTCCATTTACGCGGTAAACACAAGCATACCACGATACGTACGCGGTATTTCCATTGGCCATGATGGTGATTCCAGTAAATACCTTCTTTTAATGAAAAGCACGATCCATATCGAATCCACCATGTCCGATTCAAATTGTATTTGCACACGGATTATTGGCAATTCTACTGTTACACGGTACACGACCGGATGCATGTTGCTTTTTATAAGCGAGAAATTAGGCCGAACGGAAATACCCGAGCTGCGATAAAGCTATTATCTAATAGCCTAAAAAGTCTACAATTCATATAAAGATTTTTAGAACGACGCGAAAACGACATCGTCGAGTCAACAACGCTATTAAGAACTATATAGATGCGAACACAAAAAGTCGAGATGACGAACGAAGATAGGTTGTAAGTGTCAATTTCTTGAGCGAGTCGTTTGGTTTTATGCTCGGCTCACAATGGCGATTCCTGGCGATAACTTGTGCGGATGGGAGAACGTGCGGCCGAAACGGTAAAATGACGTAAATTCGGGAAACATTCGGGAAACAGTCGCGGCTGACTGTTCCGCCACGAATCGGCAATTTTGCGGGCCACGTTCCGCCTGTTCTGCGTGTTTGCGTCATTAGTCTAAAAGCGTCGCCGGGATCCGGGACTTACCGCGCGCCGCGCCGACGTAGTAAGACATTACGACCAGCCAGCCAGCCAGCCAACCATCCAGCACCCCTATTCGGTATAATTTCCATCCCTCCTACCGCCCTCGGTGCTTCACGGTACCCCTCGTTCCCGGGAACGGTTTTCATCGCGAGGGGGTGCGCGCCCATCCCTCGCTATCTCGGTTTCACCACCATCGTCGTCATCGTCGCCGTCGCCGTCGTCTTCGTCGCCCTCCCTCCTACCTACACCTCCCTGCTGTCTCCCGCCTTCTCCTGATAATTAATTTTACGTATCCAGTTTACAAGCGGACGAAGTGGCGCGTAATCAGATTTCGTACCCGAGATTGGTAGAGATTGCTCGCGCAAGTCTGTCGACGTCACCGGCTCTTCGCTTCGCTGAGGAATGACGCGCACGCCTCAACGACTCACCGCAAAGGCACGGAGCACATCCCAAGCGCGATGGTCTTGGAGAGGTGATAATATCCAGCGAAATAGGAAATATCTCGGTCCGGTCTCGTGCGTCGTGGAAATCAGTATTTGCTCACGCGACGTTTTCCAACCGTCTATCTTGGTGTAATTTTTAAAATCCAAACTGTTAGGTGGGATATTACAAAGGAGATAAAATTTGATTCGAAGCGTAGAGTAAATTAATAATGTTACATGATATATATTATTATTGGCTCAAAAATAATCATTGGTAACAAAAGAAAATTTTACGATGAGTTGCATAAATATTTTTGCTCCAGTTTTTAAAGCTTCATATATAGTAATTTTCTTGCACTAAATATATGTTCCTAAGAATACGAGCTTTACTATAAAAATATACTCTACGGATATTTTCAATACGGTCCTACCATTGTTATTGTCATTATTATTTTTTTAGTTAATATTGACTGACAAATGGAAATTAAACCTCCCTATCGATGAAAATTGTTATTAATAGAGGATATTATCGTGAAAAATACAGTAAATCAGATATATTATCCGCCTGTATAATCCCAGTCCGTTCGTTTTAAGACATAATCTTTGCGTAAATTTTTTGCGCAGTAATTAAGACTGACAGCTCTCACCGGAGGTATGTGCGAACCAGTAACCGCGGCTGATCTTGATAACAGTCGAAAGTTCTTAAGTGACAAAGTTTCGGGTACTTAGCGCAGAAATAACGTCCGTTTTGCCGGGGACTTCATCCACCTATCCTCGTGGCGCGTTTAATTACGAAATTTCGTAATCTTGACCCATTCGTCGTCGGATATTCCCGGCGTGTATCTCGCCGAAAATACAAGCGATTCGTTACATCCGCGGAGGAGAGCAGATTCCCCGCCATGCGGCGTCGTTAAAACGTTAAAACATCGTCCGAGTTCGCATACTTCCGGAATCATAAACGTCTTAATGAATTCCAAACATTTAGAAATCCGCCGCGTGCACGTCAAATCGAGATTCTTATCTCGGATTGCGTCGGAGGAACGTCATTTTCCTTCCTTATTTGCGTTTCATTTCTACCGACGCTGACAAACAGACGTTCCTCTTTGTGCCGCGATGCGGAACCGTTATTCGCAGCCGGAGTCTGCAAATGTTTTCCGTGCACGCGACCGCTATTTGAAGTGAAGAAGGCGTCGCGGAATCGTCGGCCGTACAATCAATCGCCGGCCGCACTTGCCGGTGGCCGCGAGAACAATTCCCATCCGCGGCTATCGTCCCCTCACGGCATCTCGATAAGTGGGTTGTGTCTCCGAAAGCGCGGAGAGTACGATGTAGTATAGTACGCGGGTGGAGAACGCTTTGTGAACGGTAACGCAGTTACCGTGCACTTTGCCGCGATAACTTCGTTCCGGTGCTCGTCGGTTCTCACGGTCGCCTGGCATCCAATGGTCTCCTTTCCGTAGCCACTCCGCCGAAGATATTGCCCAGCCCAACGGCGCTAGCCAACGTGTGCTGTCATCCGGGCAACCCGCACTGTCTTGCCGCCTGCCGCCAAACCATAATGCACACGCTTGGCTTGTTTCTCGAATACCGTGATCGTTTCTGACCAACTTTAACTCATCGCATCGTAAACGAACCTCGCGTTACGATACATCGCGACACTCGATATCGCCACTGTAACGAAATTCGATCATGTCGAAACTTGAAAGCCCATCCAGTTTTTTTTCTGATTTGCCTGTTTTGAACTTTATTGTCAGACACATTCAATCCTTTCTGATTAAAACATTTTTGAACTATCAGCATCGTCTAATAATCGTAATAAACGTAATAAATAATATTAATGTATATTGACTTATCAGTGTACATAGTATTATTGATAATTTCTACTGTCATTGGGGTCATAAAATCAAACAATTATTCATTGTTGTAACAGTGGTTCCCATGATCATTTCACGTGAAATTATATGAATGTGTCTAACAACTATTATTATTAATAATCACAAAAATATCCTTAATAATCAGAGAATTCATGCACAAATTTTCCAAAGCGCGACAAATTCGTCAATTACGAAGGACTACCCTCCGCTCATTGACAACGAATTCTCCCGCGAGTTCCTCCCGACTGTCCCTGAATTACGTATTACCGCTTCTGATCCGAACGTTTCTGCTGGGCGAGGGAATCAAGGTCGCAAACTCTCCCGCGCATCACGGCAATGGCGATCCATCAAATCGTCGTAAACCGTAACAGGAAGCGCTGATTAACTGATAGCCGTCTGTTTCGGCCTCGGACACAAACGCGTTTGCGCGAGCAGAGGTACTCACGCACTCGCCTCATCCGATTTATCCATTATGCGCTTAAATCATCGCTAACGCCGGGCCGCTAACGCTATAGATCATATCGTTCGGTTTCCTGACTCCACGTCGGCATCCCTGTCAGCGGCAGCGGACGAGGCGTAGATATTGTCGAAGCATAGTGATGCCTCTCTCGCTCGCGCTCTTTCTCTCTCTCTCTCTCTCTCTCTCTCTCTCTCTCTGTCTTTCTCGCTCTCTTCCCCTCCCCTCTCCCTCTCTCGCCCTTCATCTCTCGCTTCCTCCTGGCGAACGAGAGCGCGCGGAAGATCCGGGTGTGCCTCCCTTTCCTCTTCGACATCACGCCAACACTGGTTGGCCGACAGGGTCTTCGGCTCCGGCAAGCAGTTCGGTCCGGTAGTTGCTTACATTACCATACGAATGGTCGATCGATCCAAGACCTCGTACCACCTAGGCAGCCGCTACCACTGCCGTCGGCGCGCTCGCATGAACGCGAGCGCCCGAGGAGCACTGACACGTAGTTCGATGTTGCGGCACGTACACGCCACGTACACGCCACGGGCGTGCATACGCGACGATGCACGTACGGCACTTTCGCACGTGTGTGCACGTGCGTGAATATGTACGTACACAAAAGGCACATATACACACATACACGCACAATGCATATGCCGGTTTAGGATAGAGTCCACGCTGGATCGTGATCCAGTTAGATGGACGTGAACACCAAGAAGCAGTCGCGACGTACGACGGATTCAGAGAGCCGGTTAAGTCATCGACGACGACCGTATTTAGGAGCGTCCTATACCGGCACAGCCATCCCGTAATGTACACCGAACGTTAATCACTGTTATTGTCGCTAAACTCTTGGCCCCGACCCTCGACTCTTCCCGGAAGGGTATACATTCCGAGACCCGCGGGATATTATTCCGTACTCGAGATAGCGCCAATGATCCCACCGCGAATCTTGATCCGACCAACAGGCCAGATAACAATAGCAACGCGAGGTCTCGGAGGTGCGGCTTATCGTATCGCAAAGACGCCACAGCGAGTAGGTGCTTTATCTCTCAGTAATATATCAATACTCCGCTAAATCTGTAAGCGACATGTATACAGTTATGCGCCCGGGAAATCTCGCAAATTGACGCGAGAGAATATTAGTGTGAGTGTAAATTCCTTCGTTTTCATTAAATCAACGAAAATTTATGATTAATTTAATAAGGAAATATTTATTCGCACTCTTCTCGAAATTGAAGTGGGAAAAAAAATATTTTTCATCCACGATATTATAATAGAATTTAATAAAACAGAGAAGAACGTTAATTGAAAGCACGCTAAAAGCTCCCGCTGTCAATTCACTCACCAAGGCGCTAGTCAGAAAACGCGCGTGCGTTGTAACGAAAAATATCGCTGCACTCGTTCCTGAGATACCTTCTGCGCAAAGCGCAGGTTGAATCTTAAGACACGCGCCATTACTTCGAACAAATCTTTTTGACGCAGCGAAAGTCCCGCATCAAGATTCCATTCAAAGAAGCGCCTCGCGTTTTATCCATCCATCAGCCCCTCGAGGGCCGGAGGGCGGGTGAGTAGTGAGGAAGCGTCGGCACAAGAAACTGTAGATTTTCGTATACGAAACGACTTCGGATTTCCGTCGGTAGTCTTACTCACAAATTTGCTTCAAAGGTCGCCCTCCTCCCCCCCCCCCCTTCCTTTTCTCATGGCTCTCTCCTGCAAGAGAGGACTCGAGTATTGGCCGTTTGCGATATTATTCGCTCGTTTTTGCACCACATGGAAGAGGAACGCCGATCGATCGATGAATGGCTCGTCTCGAGAAGTAAAAGGAGAACGGCAAACGAGTAAAAAGAGAACACGAGTGTCCGAACTCTCTCTTTCTCTCCCTTTTTCTTTCGCTCTCACTCGAAGGAAAGGCGAGAGAGAGAGATCTCTCGGTGAGCAAATATAAAGAGAAACTTTTCTGTGCAGCCGGGGTGGAAAAGGGTGATACGTATTCGAGGTCGGCCAATGGGGCGACTGAAGAAAAAGATACAGTCGATATTAGGAAAACCGAAATTCCGGCGAGAAGTTGACCTAAAATTTTCTGTTCACCCTTATAACATGAAATTTCGCCAAATGGTACTGCTTTCGAAGCGTGAGAATAGAATGTCTGAAGGTTTCTCGAAAAATGAAACAAAAGGAGTGCATTTCTTGTGTCAAGTTTCACTTACATTCGCAGTATTACTTTCGGTATTCTCAAGATGTGCATATTTAGGTAATAATTTATTCAATATTTTGTTACCGTTGAAAAAAAGCATGTTGAGTCTTCGCCTGGCGGATTCATGTTGAATTAATTCTTGCAGGATATAAAAAAAAAATAAAAATATTATAAGCATGTAATGTTACATTGCTCAAAAAAAGAATAAGTATACTAACGTTTACTCACACTTTATAAATATATTATCTTAAAAAAAAGATTTAGAGATGCAACCAGACGAGAATTGAATCTAAACGGTTTATTCTGCGATGAATGTAGAAACGAAATTCTATTATAGATCAGAATAAGATTTAAAGCAGCAATTTGCAGTATTGTTTACCTTGCGTAATACGAAGGTTCATTAGCAATGTATTATTTGCACTCGAGCACAAATTAGAAAATTTTATCATCGTGCAATTAAACTTTATTTAAACGAGATTCCGTAAAATAATACAGAGATTAAAATTTCTCTCTACTATCGAAAATGTGAAAATTGTAAAACAAGTCTGCCTATTGCCAAGATATTCATATTGGGGTGTTGGCTCTGCCAATTCTGACGATTTTAAAGTCTCGTACACATTGAACATGTTGTCTGAATAGACATCCCGTCAAAGGTACTCGACCTTATTGCCTCTCGTAGAATATGAGCTCCTCAGGGTTTTGAATCTTGTAACTCGCGGTAGAGCGCGATGATGCAGGAAGTGCATTAGGCAAGGTTCCATCTAAGAGATCCCACTTGAAGAGTTTGGTATATCCCGCCAGGACGCGGCGCCGACGTTTATGGTGCGGAGCAGGTGGAGGGATGGGGGATGAGGGTGTATAGTCTTCGCCTCGATACAACGCGCGTACGGCGCCATCGCGAGGGGGGAGGGAGGAGGAGGGGGTGCCCGGGCGTTTTCGAGGGCGTGTCTGCGGGCTGCAGTATGGGAAGATGTTGCCGCGTAAGGGATGTAAATGCACAGGATACCCCCTGGGCTTTGAAAGCGCATTCGCGATGCATTCGATGCGCGCGTTAAAGCGTCGTAGAGCGGTGCGCGCGGGCGTTTTATTTGCGGGATACTTGCCGCGTTTCCGCGCGAAACCGCCGGCAAAAACGCCGGAAACTCGCCGCGGCCATTACGCTCATCTACTCTGGTAGGTCTTTAAGCATGCGCGTTCGCCGCATTTGTAGCCCTCAAAATGGTATCACATGTGGCAAAGTATCTTTTTATACACTCGGGACGCGTTACTTTGCGGTAGCACATTTTATCTGTTTTTTTAAATATTTTTTTCGTTTTTTTTATATTTATTTATTTATATAGTTAGAACATATTAAACTTTTAGTTTAAAACTTGCGACCGAATAATTGAAAAGCCCGTGTATAAATGTTATAAAAATATTGTGTATTCGATGCGGAACGCAATAAGAGTGTTAAAAAAGAAATGGCATTTTATTCCATATAAAATATGCATATATATATATATTTATTTATTTATATACATATATTGGAAATGGAAAGGACTGTTGTAATATTTATACGCGGATTTTCCAATTATTCCCATAAGTTTCATGCTTTGAACGACTCTCTGTGCTCCCCTCTGTGAAATATTTCGTCATAAACTATTGAATTGGATATGTTACGTATATGTTATTAAAAGACAAACACGAACATTCATTGCCCCGCGCATCGAAGAATTTTTGTAAACACTCGCTTTCGCATTTTCCAATTATCTAGCCGCAGATGCTATCCCTGCCGTTCCCAAGGGACGGGAAGAGGAGGGGGGAGGGGAATCTTGAAGGCAGTTACATCCCGGGGGATTTCGGGCGAGTTAGTGGATAGCGGTACAATCTCCATTAGCGATTTCTCAGGACGCGCAGTCATTTCCCGTAGGTGGCCCTCCCCTACGTTCATTCGCGCACATACATTGGCCTTACCGGGTTGGAAGGTTGCCTTCTCATTGTGATCGTTATCCAAAGGATCCTCGATTACCCTGCCAGCGGATCGGACTTCAGCCAGAGTTAGGTGTTTCGCGGTCGTTAAGGTAATTTGGGCTGTGATATGTCCTGAAACGATTCGCCGGATTTCACCCCCCCTCCCCCTTTCCGCCGATGAGCGGGCCGACGAGCCGGGCCTCTACCACTTCCGGTCGACCATCGAGCGATCGTCTTCACCCAATTAGCTAATGCGTCAGGTAAAAATATATTTGGAGGGAAAACATAAGTGCATCCGGCGGACGACGGTTTCCTTGACGGACGCGGCTTAATTACGTCGGAGCTGTCGTTTACATTGGTTTGTTCCGCTGACGTGTATCGATGCATAAACGATCATAAGTCTCCTAATCATCTTTCATACCTTGTCATTCTTTGATTATATAAATTTAACCGTATTTATATTACCAATTATTATTTTAAATTATTCATTTTGTTTTGACAAATGTGTTGGTTGAAATAATCACTTCAACTACCACCAGTATAGAGCTTCTTAGATATTTTCTCAAAGTTTCTAAAAATTTTAATCTGCCGTTGTCCATCGTAAACGCTCTAGCTTATCGAAATGTTATTTAGCTCTGTGAGACTTTTCAAGTTTTGTACGCAAAAAAATTTGTATGGACAAAAAAGGCGAAGGAAAATTTTTTACAAACGGTTATCGCGTCTGTACCGTCGAAGCAAAGAGCCGTAAGGAAGGGCAAAGTCGTGGCCTATCGCGGCATCTACGGTTAAGTACAAGTTTCGCAATAAACTTCGCGAACCTTTACCATGCCCGATAATGTACTCGGCTTCCGAGGTGCTCGCACTTTGGAACATGCGAACGGAGGAGCATGAAGAAGAAAGAGAGACGAAGAGAGAGAGAGGATATCGACGACGTGGCGGCTAGCAAATGCGCGGGATATGAGAAAAGTTAAGGAAAAATATGAATTTACGATTTCGCTCTCGCTAGAGCATATATCGTAGAACGCGAAGGAGAGGAGTGGATTTTAGATTTCGCATTGTTCGCGCACAAAACCCGCTTTATAGGCTCGTCTCGGTGGCTCTTATTATCGTGAACTCACTATCTTTCGCTCTCAAGTCGATGTGATAGAAAGGGACGACGTGAGTTTCAAGGACTTGCCCTCCTTTCCCTACTCTTCCTTTTCCTTCCCTTTCTGCTCCACTTCCTTGCCTCGGTTAAGGCGTCTGTGCTTTCCTCCCTTACCTTTCCTCGTTTCGACTCTAGAAGTATTTGTTCGGTGAACGTTCCGCGAACGATTTAATTAATCCGTGAAAAGCACAGTCCTCCGTCGCCGTTAGCCTGTGGGCTGAGCAGTTACGGCCAAGAAAGGAAAATAATTACCGTTACCGAGCGTTTCTACCCCTCTTCTACACTTTATCCTACATTTTATCCACATTTAACAGGAGAGTGGATACGCGCTCAGAAGAACTCTCTCTCCTTCTCTTTTTTCCTCTCTTTTCATTCTCGGGATGCTGCTCTTTGCTCTCCCCTTTTTTTCGTATCGATGGAAAATATTAACTAACATCGCTTACGCAGATTACAGTCGAATAAATATTCGAAAATCATGTAAATTCTGCCGATATTTCGCAAAACGGAAAATTACATACACGATATGCTCTCGTTTCGCTCGACGAGATCTTTATCGAATCGCGGCGCGCCTCAAGAGCGACTTCGTTATGTCCCGGATCTTTGTTTCACCTCTGGATTAAATTTATATTGCTCTTTTAACTTCCACACTATTTGCAAAGTCGACTATTAACAAAATAATGCGTGCTCCATTCGCGCTGAACGCCCTCGAGATCCTGTTCGTCTTTTCTTCGAGTTTTACGCATCAAACGGGTAGAGTTACTCAAGGAAGGCATTATGTTCTCCGGTATCGCACTTTCACATATCCAAACTTGTCCGTACGAGCACTTTCCAGAATACGTAAGTGTGGCGTCGTTCTGAGCCGAGCTCCCTGCGACTAATCTCGTTTATCAGTCTGCGAAATAATTCACGCCCTACGGTTCTTCGGAGCCAACGGTAATAGCTACCGGGAAGATCGAGATTTCGATTATTGCCAGCCGATCTATTATTTTTAACGGCGTAACCTTACTAGACTAGACTGTCAAGCTTGCATCTTTTATTGGAAGTTCTGAGTGGGAAATCGATATCAGAACAATCTTTCGAGAATGAAATATATGTGTCACATAAAATATTCATCTCTTCATTTCTAAATTATACGAGGAAAAAGGATTTTTTTGCAAATTTTATAATAGTGCGATATATATCCTCATAATACATTAACTTTTTGAACTCTTCCACGATTTATGGCGAGGCTTTTAGGTCACATTGTTCTTTTATAGGCACTTCCTACGAAACAGACATTATCTTTACATATATATGTATCTATATATACAGAAACTCATATACAGATATACAGAGTATAATCTTTCATTATTCCATAAATACAGCAAATAAAAAAATGTATATACATATATATATATATAAAATGAATACATCAACAATGAAAGAAAGAGCATAAATTGCAGAAACAAAGAAATTGAAAATATATCTCATTAACATAAACGTTTGTGCGAGAAACTATGTCGCACGTGTCAAAAATACGCTTAATTACACTCAGCCGTGACGAATTTAATTCCGAGTTCGCCTATCCCGAATGCTATTATTACGCCACGTAATTTCGTCGAGGGACGAAACACGTAGCGAATGCGCAGACACGCAGATACGCGTTTTCTTAGAAGGCGGACGCGGGAGTTGCCTTCACGGAGGATGCCAGGGGATACGCCAGTAATGGATTACTTTTAATTAAGTAAACACCCGGATTACGTATCGCCGTACACCCTCGCGTCGCTCCATTACCACGGATTTTCCAAGACGCTTTGTTCGCTACGCGAAGATTGCAACCCTCTTTCTCGTCGCTCCCGGGCACGTCTGCCACGTTCCGTGACTTGGTCGCACTATATTCCTCCGCGGTTTACATTTTCGCAGGACCGATTCTACCTTTCGCCACTCGGTGCAAACGGATTTTTCGCGCCTATTCATCCTTTTGTTTTCAGTTATCTAAAATTCGATACCGAAAAACTTTAGACACCGACGTCAATTTCAACAAAACAAAGAGAAATTCAACACAATTTTATTTTAAACAAAATGTTAAAATTTTATGCATTTTCAGTTTAACATATTTACACTGAAAAAAAAAATTCTGGTTAAAAACTGACGAATCAGAAGAATCTTGTAGGATTGATCAAATATTCTGGTTATTATAAGTTATAAAGTATTGAGTTTTATTATAATAATTAGAATATTTGATCAATCCTACAAGACTTTCTGATTCGTCCGTTTTTAACCAGAATTTTTTTTAATGTATAGTTTTAAAACTTTAAAAATAATACATGTTTCAAAAATGTTTTGCTGAAATCAAAGCTCAAAATATTACATCATTACATAATGTTTTCGTCTTGTTAAAATTCATATAATATTTTTGAATTAATTTTATACAACTTCCAAAATAGAATCAAGAATTTAAATAAAATTTGCGAAATGAGAAAGATCTATTTTGAAAAACATTTTTCTACATAACTGAGAGTTATAATAAAGAAGGAAAATGGTAATAGGAAATTCTGTTTAAAAGTATCACGAAAGTTAGTATTTTAACAGCAATTTTTTTCTGCATGCTCTGCATTTTATATTCTCAGGATTTTGATGGATTATTGTAAAAAATGAAAGGTCTGCAATGTGGATCCAAGAAAGTGCTTATGTTTGTAATATGTTACTATCTATGAGCGGTTCTGCAGAAAGTTAATACTCGGATCGACATCAACGTCGTCACCGTCAAAGATGACGTCGCATGTTCAGAGGTGGAAAATTTCACGTGAGTTTTGCCTCGCTATTTTGGTTACAAAACTGTCGATATGTCCGGCGATATCGCATGAACATGTGCTATTTTTGTTGCCTATGGCATGAACACTTTAATTTCTAGCACCATCAAATCAGGAAGTTTTTTAATTCCACGATGAACACGTTGCTATTCGAATTGTTATTTTGAGACAGTCTATTGATTAAAGAAATAATCCAGCTATTAGAAGTTGAACCTCGTTTTGGAACCTCCTTATCGCCGCGTAAAGTTACTTTATCTGATGGCGGAGGAGCGGCGTTAAAAATATGACAATGCGATTTAAAGTAATGTAAAAAAATTCTATTCGCAATAATTATGTTCGTCGCGATGCTGCATTCTACTTTATATTTTATCCTGAGATAGTCGCGGAATCAATGCACGTTTAAGAATAGTAGGAGAACGACAAGCAGATGATAAAACGGAAACTCGGTTTGCGCAACGATTTACATCCACTTGCCGAGTTTTTACGCATCCATCTTCGTTCGGAACGTCCGTCGCTCCGGAGAATCGAAGCATTCTTCGTCCGTCGGCAAAAGGAGAATGCAATATTCGCGAAGACGGGCCGCGACAAAGTCGAAGAACTCTCCGGTTTCCCTGCCATTCTTTTCGAAACGCGATTTGATATTTCGGATATTTTCCACGCGCAGAAATAACGCTCCTGACTCAAGTTGCAGCCAACTTTCGTTTCGCGAGCGGGTTTAAAAACTTTCGCCCGAATCGTGTGCGTTTTCCAACACGTCTACGAAATCTCGCGCGCGATTTGTTGCCTGCAAAACACGGAGGGAGTAAAGGATGGAGAGAAAAGAGCGGCAGCGATTGTTCTCCTGGCGCGAATCTCCGCGCAGGCTTTGTTGCCGATCTTCGGTGCAATATTAGCTTACGGAAAAGCTTCCCTACTACCTGCGGAACGTAATAACGTAACATCAAAGTTTTAGTTCTCGTCTCCTATAGTCTCCTTCCCTCCCTCCCTCTCTCTCTCTCTCTCTCTCTCTTTCTCGCTCTTTCTCTCGCGTTTAAGCCTCTATGATTCGATTCCTCTTGCTGCTTCCACCTATCTTGATGCAACGAGAAGGGTTGCAAAGTTTCTGCAGAACTCATTTGAATTTTTATTCAATCCGTGAAACAAATAATTATCGCGGCAATAAGCCGCCGTGGAACGCGTTCTACAAAAGTTGAAAGTGCACAAGATTACTTTTATGGGCGCTATTCGCGTACAAAACGATTCGAGCTTTCATCTTTGAACGATCTCTCTCTCTCTCTCTCTCTCTTTCTCTCAAACCGATTTCGCATCGTTCTTTTCTTCTATTTATACGCCTTCGAAATGCCAAGTCGATTATTCTATCCTGATTTCATCTTCCCAGTTGGTTGTTCGAGATAAAAAGGATTGAGTCAATTGATCTATTGAGAAAAGACTCTTAAACACTTTTAAAATCACACATTTTTAACTTCTCTTTTATTAAATTTTACTATATTTTTAATGTGTTTTTGCTGTATCTTAAATATAGGTGTAGAAATTTAAATCGAGATCCTTATCTACAGTTTGTCAATTGAATACATATAAAAAATTAAAAAACAAATATAAATATCATCGAATCGATATTTCCATCCATATTTACAATTCAATCCAATTTTAAAGGTCATTGTTGACGAATAAACATAAGAAATATCAGTTCAAATCAGTTTTCCTTAGAAGTGGCGATTTAATCAAGCATCGAGCAATGAAAAACAAATTATTCGCATACTCAGGCGCATTCGGCAAAGGCTCGCCGTCTCCTAATTGTGAATAACGCGCGCGCGTGGTCGACATAGATTCCCGTCTCGCAGGAAACCATGTGGGTTACGTACACTCTCCACAAAACCGCACTGCAGTTTCCATCGCTAGTCAAGATAAATCTGACCGTAGTTAATTGGAGGCGGGAACGAACGTATCCCTTTTTTATTTATTTCTTTTTTTTTAACGCCGGATTAATGCTCGGCGCGGGGTAAACAACGCGTGTTTCCGCGTTAATTCCAGGTTGAAATCGTTATACCGTTGCGCCGACAACTCGTTGGAAGTACTGAGCACGCGTCGCGCGATAGTTTTCAATTAATTGCGCGATTTAGTGACCGGCGCGTTCGATGAATACTTGATTCGTTGTTAGCGTGATATGATCTTTCCGAAGCACGCGCCGAGGACATGCGTCACGCATCGGTTATCATCCCTATGTATTAAATCTCCAAATTTTTAATGGATACGAAGTGATTCCGCGTCATTTTAGTGGCAATGAGCCCTGAGTTATTATTTTTCATTTCGTTAATATAGAAATTTCGTTAATGAAAATAATTAAATTAATAATGTCTGTAAGAATTAGAAAGACGCTCAAAAGGGTAAACTGCCTATCAATAATCGACAATCAATGTTTATTATAATTTCATAAAAATTCCTACAATCGCAAATCAGAAGTTTCTCAATTATAAATTGCTTTATTGCGCAAATTTAAGGAAAACAGATCATTTCCCGCATCAAGTGATTATTCTGAATTTACGAAGTCGCAAGGTCTAGATACGTACCAATATTCTATAGAGAGACTCGTAATGAGCTGATTATATATTATTTCACTTTTATCGATCCACTAGCTAAGGACTCTTTATTCTTAATTGTTTCTTCTTTTCCTAGCAATTTGTCGTAATTCGGCCAATTATGATTATCGCCGGGGCGTCTCTCAGAAGGGAATAGTGACAGTAATAATTACAGAACGTACGATCTCGTAATGTGGGATATAAGAGGTAGAATAAAGGAAGAACTGAATGACTTTGCGGGAAATTTATAATTGAGATAATTCAGGAAAGTGGCTTAATAAGATAATTCTGCAAATTGTGCTTAGAAAAAAAGCACAGAATTCAATTAAATACCGTAAAAAGATGGAGCTCTCCAGGCCCTTATATCGGAAAAATTCTATAGACTGCGCCGGGATGTTGTGCAGAAAGGCAAAACTCTTGATCATCATCGCGATTGATAGTGGAGAATGCAACGGCCAAAGAAAGATATCGAAGGTAGCCGTCGAGAGAACGGCGAAAAAAGATAGACACGCCATCGTTCTACGTGCAACTGCATTGCACCATATGTCATACTGGAACGCGCGCGACAGTATCCGGTGATAA
This sequence comes from Tetramorium bicarinatum, assembly GCA_928718305.1. Classification (NCBI taxonomy): domain Eukaryota; kingdom Metazoa; phylum Arthropoda; class Insecta; order Hymenoptera; family Formicidae; genus Tetramorium; species Tetramorium bicarinatum. The sequence continues at coordinate 20,877,450 of OV788321.1, forward strand.
AAACAGCTAGATAACGACGGTTGACTCAGATCCAGCCTGTCTCTTTTTTGACACGGTCTGTCACGGGGGCGCAAAACATCCGCTACACTATGCTTTTCTCGCAACTTGATTCTCAAATGCTGTCAAATTCCATCGAGAGAGGAGTATCCCGTTAGTAATCTGATTCAAACAGTCATAAATGCGGTGTGCAAACTCACCGTTTTACTTTTAATCTATGCGCGTCGGACTAATCCGACTGATCGCAATTTATTAATAACATACCCTACGTCCTTTTAGCCGAGGCCAGTTTGGAGCGATTCTCGATTTACATAACTATTTTTGTTCCGTTCCGCTTGTAGTCGTGAGATAATATTCGTTCTAAGACTATATAACTATAACAATTTCGAGCAACGGTGCTTCGTTATACTACTTATGAAACACATTTCGAGCGTATGCAGAGGGTGATGTCGCGCCAGAGCGCAAAACTCCTGATTATAATGGTTATCGTCGTACTTGACGATGCTGAGTGAAGCGGAGGACGGGCGTCGGAGACAAGGGCGTGTCATAAGACAGTACTGATGGCAGCTACTATTATCTCAGCATACTCGTTCTTACCGTGCTTCTTACCGTGTCGTCTCGTAAGCTAGAGCGAGCGCGCGATGCGCGGACGTAGCGAGCATCTCTTTCGCTAGAAGTTTAGAATTATCAAGATCGAGCAGATTTTAACGGTTTCAATTTTCTCTATGAATAGCGGCTGATAAGAATGGCTTTAAGCGTGAAAATTCACATTATCGTATAAATGAGATATATGTATTTTCTGACAAAATATTATAAAAGTTGACTGTATATCGACGCGTATAAACGGGGAAACAATTATGCTTCGTTAATTTCGCGTGTAAAATATTTTCCGTCATGTCGGCGTTTTTGCAAACAAAAGATATAGGGTAGAGAGGGGCCGGGGGATAGAGAAAGAGTGAATTTCGTGGACGTCATATATCGTATCGGGGATGATTTTTCCATTACAGCGGTGCGGTTGAGCCACCGGGATTATACGGACGGGAGAGAGAAAGAGAAGGAGAGAACGGGAGAAAGAGGGATGCAATTTTTAATCGCAAGCGGTCCCGCGAAAATAATTCGCGTGGATCTGCGCAGCGCAGTGTTTGTTTAAGGAAATTACCAGGAGGATTAAACGAAAAATGCGTATCGATGTTGTGTCCCGAGATTGATAGGCATCCTTTCCGTTCGGTGACGTTTGCGCCATGAACCCAGTTGCGACGTTTTTTCCTCGCTCGTCGATTCGAAATTATAACGCGACGTCGGCAAATATTGACGGCGCAACGCACTGGAGCTGCCAAGAGGGCTCAATCGAACACTCGCGCGATCGATCGGGACGAATAAGCATCCGGCTATTATGATTCCGCGCCGACATGTAATCGCCAACTTTTCTCCCTCCGTTTAGTCGCGACGTGACGTAAACATAAACCTCGCGAGGTATATCCAGGTCGCCTTTTGCTCCATTACTCTGTCGATCTCGTACGACGAGGAGAAACATTTAAGCCCCTTGTAGCCGTTCGTCGGAGGAAAAGCTGGCTCGGCACGAGGAAAATGATAAAGGACGTCCGAGCTTACCGAGCGAAGAAAAGTCCCCCACCCATCGTTTCGTTAGGGTTTCGACATTTCGCACCGAGGGATTTTTCCGGATTTTCCGTCCGCTTAACCCCGCCCCTTTGTCTTAAGAAACGTCTCCCGATAGTTCCTTGGTTCTTTCATATCGGTCCGATGAGTAATGATCCTTGGTTTCGCCAACCAAGTCGCGTAAGAGTAAATGCGTATTTGTCTTTTGACGAAGTAGAAACTCAAAAGGATAAGAATGACGCTTAAGGCCTCGTCAAGTCAATTGTTAGCGTAACAATCAAACAACGGCATTTTACGTCTACAACACTTTCAATTGCGCGAGAATTATAAAAATCACAAACGAATCGTTGGATCGTGAAATTAATTTCTACGAATTTCGTTCCACGTCCATGTTTTCCGAGTGGGATCGATGAAATTTCCAAATAACATCGTACGGCAACGTGTTTGAAACAACACAAATTAATAATGAGCTGTAATATCGCGGAATAATTGATTAAAGATATATATGGGCGCGGACGAAATTGGTATGCCCAGAACTCTTCACCCTTTGATTGCATTATAATGCGCCGCTGCCCGCGGGGTAATTGAATTACACCGTATTTTGTATAATTTAAATCGCCGAAAATCGACGGCCAGAGGAAAATTTCATCGGACTTCATTTCGCATTCTGCGTGCGACGTACCCGCCCTATTTTAATAATTCATCCGTCACTCAATATCGGTGGCGTTATTGGACGGCGTGCTGTTTCGCGCGGAGCGCGGAAGATCGTGCCAGAGAAAGACACGTCGATTTTTATTGCTCGCCGATCGTCTTCGTTTCGTCTTCGTTCTTCCTCACGCGGCCTCGTGTATGTACCGTCCGCCGCTGTGATTATTCGATTCGGCTCGTACTTCCGCGATACATCTTAGTTCGCAGCCGCGATAAATCATGCCCTCCTTCCTTCTCTCTCGGCCTCGCCGGACCTACATTCTCGCGAACCGCGCCATGATTGGTCGCCCTTTGGGCCGTATCCCTAAGAAGATACAGAGAGCCAGCGAGAAGTTTCTTTACCTATTTCTAGACTTAACCTGGCGGACGTTAAGAGTCCTCTCGAGGAAGACTCCTCCGCGGGTGGGATAGGACCGAGGGAAAATCCGTGAACTGTGAACCAGAAGATATCGGCATGGGTGGGTGATAAACGAGGGGCGGCGGGTGGGGTGGGGACGAATCCGACGGGAAAGCTCGAAAGATCCTCGTCCTCGATCGACTCGGCGACATCCGGTGTCGTTTCTATTTATACGCGCGAGTCGAGATATCGAAAATAATACCGGGGGCTTCCCCCGGCGCGAGAAACTGAATTACGATATAACTCCAATTTCGCCGGGGTAGAGATGCGATTCAGTCACGTAGCGGTGCCGAAGGAGAGCCGGTATCGGATCCTTCCGCAGGAATGTATGGCTGTCGGTGTATTGTCTTGGCGGCGAGACGTATAAGCCAATAATACCGCTATTTCTACGCTCGTTGGCCGAAAATAGAGAAAAGAGGAGGCGGACGAGGGAAAGAACGGGAAGGAGCCGGAAAAAAAATCAGTTTTCCATGATCCTCTTTCGGACGTCGCGGGGTCGTCATGCCGTTCCCCGTCCGCAATCGCTACGAACAATTGAATTTCCGTTTCCTCTTCAAACGTTATATAGCCCCCTACTGCCTCGATTCCGTTAGTCGACCGATATTCCGGCAGAACGGCAGAAGGAAATCACAACTCCTGCTCCTGGAGAGAGGGAAAGAGAAGTTACCTTCCGGGTGCCTTTGTCGTTTCTCGATCGAGCCGCGGAAGTCGAAGGGTTTCCTTTTAAAGCGCGACTGGAAACAATATTTTCCCCGTCGCGAAATCTTTCCTCCCCTCCCCCCAACCCTTCTCTCAATCGACTTTATGATCATTCAAGACAGAAGAAAAGAGAGAACAAGAAGAGCGCGGAAAGAGCGAGACGGGAGGGACGGATGTAAAATAAAGTTCTGCGCGAATAAATAATCGAATTACCGGGCAAAGGCAGTAAATGTACAACCGGTTCGACAATTACGCCGCACCTGCTCGTACAATTCTGGGACGCGGAGGTAATTGGATTTTCGTGAGAGCATTACAAACTCGCGTGCACGGCTAATCTTTTTACGCTACCGCCGGCTCCGTTGCGGAAGCTTCCGTACATACAAAACGGTAACACCGGCCATGGACGTTCCACCTCGTCACCGTCAGTGTCGGCGGCAGCGAATCTCGACGACGGGGAGGCGCGCGTACATACATCTCGCGAATCGAGGATCCGCTGCAAAATCGGCCGCGCGAGAAGAGCGAGCCGAACGCGACGGTGGCGATCGTTTTTCTGCCGTTTCTCTTTCTCTGGGTTTTTTTTTTGTGGAATTAATACGGTAAAAAGTTAAACAGAACATCGGTGTCATTAAAGCGCGTTTCCACGCAACGTCGTACATTTTTATGAGTAACCGCGGATGGAATTTTTTACGAACAATCTCAAAAATTTAAAACGAGTTTTCGGAATATATGAGTTCATATAGCCGCGAACTAATTTCGGTCGGGGAAACAATAAAATTTGCATGCACCGGCGCACCGTAATATTATACCTCAGCCGTGGAAGACTGACTCGCGCCATTTTTTCGGGTCACGACACGTTTAATTCGCGATCGTTAAATGCAACATCTCGTCAATGCTTTATACAAACAAGTCTATTTTGAATTTTGTCGGTAATGTCAGTTCAATCATGATAAAGAGAGAAAATGGACCGAAGTTTTGCCATGATAAAGAGTTTCACGTAAATAGGATACAAGTGTTTCCTCAAATTCTTAAAATATAATAATAAATAATTAGTGCTATAAAAGACAACTAATGCACTTTTTAATATCTCTTTTTAAGAAAGATTTGTTCATAAATTCGACAATCGCTAATAATACTGTTTTTCATCTAATATTCAGGATGCTATTTGCGGTTTTATGCTTCATCAGACTTTTCTATCGACATCGTATTAGTGCGGAATATGAGGGGAAGCGCTACGGCTGGTCCAGCGCGAAACTTTTCCATCGCCGCGGTATTAGCGGGAACGTGATGGTCGCGGCGATGATCAGACGTCTAGGCGAGGAAAATATTCAGTGGAGTTTTCCCGGAGACTCTCTTACGGAAGAAAAAGTAGGTGCGATCCGGCGACAAGAAAGCGGCGAGCCGCGGCACTCTTCGGAGGCGGTGGAACGGAAAGTTCGCGAGGAGACGGCGGAGCTATTCTTCCACGGGGCGAGTCGGCATACTTCGGCGACGAAATGCCATACATAAAATTCTGAAGTTCCGGCACGTAGTTTCTTTCTCGCGGCAGACGCGTGCGCGAGAATGTCGGCGACGACGCCGTGTATTTCCGGAATCGTGCGGGCGACTTGTTAGCTCGCTCTCCCGTGCTCGCCCGACGCCGTCGTCGTCCCGGTGTTACGTTTCGCATATATTTCTATCTTCGCGGTTGTTTCTTCATCTCCGCTTCCAGCGGATGACGCTGACTTAAGGATACGAATGGCGAGACGTTTCCGGGGAATGTAGCGCGACGCGCCGTGTGACGCGGAACGGGCATGTTGCACCTGCATCCGAAATGCGCGGCAGGAAATGTATGAAAAAAAAAAAAAAAGCAGCGGCGCTGATAATGATCGTTAATCTCGTCACGGTAACGCTGCCTCGCCATTGTGCCGCAGCAGAGAAAATTGAGGCGGGATATATTTTGCATTAGAGAATGCATATTCTCGTTATAAATAATTCTGTTACGCTCTCTGAAAACACTCTGGCCCGAGACGAATTTAGATTCGAGTGTTGAAAAATGGCAGAACAATGTCGGAAATGAATGTCAAAACTGACGTTACGCGCATTACATTTATTTTCGAATGAGGCCATACTGTGTAGTAATGGAATGGTAAAAATATAAAAGTCAAAATAAAAAATCTAGCACTTTTTTTCCAGTATAAAATGCGAGTCATTTTAATATCAGCGTATAACGTTTCAATTTCAATTCGCAATTAAAGTCATATTCGAGTATTCGCACGCAAATTATGGAATTATGGAGATCGACGGATCAAAATTTAGAACTCCTTTGCATGCAAATGTATCACTTCATTATTAGACATTTAAATTCAAAATGACAAACGTCTTCTTAGCGCCTGGTATGGTTTTATTTTTGGGAAAGAAATTGAAAGATGTTAATGATAAAGACAAGATTAAATCTGCCAGCTTTCCTTCCTTCTCTGTCCCTTACGATCGATATTCCGATACCCCTGTGTCTCATTGTCCTCGATGGATGGATCTGCTGTGTGACTGGCAATTCGAGACTAACGCTGCTAATCGAGATATCGCCTGTACGACACGTGGGGACCGTGTTATCGGTGGTTTCATGCTTCATCGATCAGCTCGCACACGACACGGCCGTCTCGGCCGTGCTTTTTCCGCATCTTCCGTTCGCCACCGCCTCGCGAGATCGTGTCGACGTGTCTGGAGCGGCGGGATAACAACGGCAACGATACTTCGTCCTTTCTAACGTTGTTGCTGCCGTCGAAAAAGGAACGCGGCGGGCATTGTCCGGATGTGAAGCGTGTTCAGATAGCGGGCGAGAAGAAATAACAGGCGGCGTGGACAAATGGCGAAACGAGAAACGCGAAGGCGGAAGGTTGAGAATCGTGGTTCGGTGTCGGAGGGGTTCACGAGGGCGGAACAGCTCGGAATCGACTCGCCCCATTGCCCCGGCGATGTAACAATGGCATCGACGATTTTCCGTCCTCGAGTTTGACTTTACCGAAGCAAAAAGTTACTCGAGTGGCTTGCGGTATTGTGCCCGTGAAGGAACTAACTGCCAACGGTTCGCGAGACATTCCTCAAACCGTGAGGAATAGGAAGGGGAAGAGGGGGATCCCGCAGTTAAGTCGATGGGAAATCCAGAAAAATCCTGCACACGCGGCGTCGAGAGACCCTAACGAAAGCAGAAGCTGGAATTTCTTTCCGGCGCGAGCTCGGTATCTTTTATCATTTTTCTTGACTGGTGTCGACTGCTTTCCCGTCCCGAGGGCGACGAAGATTTTCCGCGCGGAAGCGTATCCTCGTTGCGAAGGATGAAAAATGGAAAGAGTCTTCATCCAAACTGTCCAAACTATCATGTTTTACGTTACATTCCGATTAAATTAGCAATAAATTCACTAAATAAAGACGATTAAATTATCTCCTCTTTCACGATCTAAAACCAATGTTTAATTAAAGAAAATCAGTCTGCCTCACCATCTTTCCTATGCTTTTGCCTAATGAACATTATGCAAAAAAAAAAAAAAAGGATATCACTTACAAGATTTTTCGTCGTAAGGTCGACTCTTGTCGTTTCCCTCGGCAACTCTCTCTTTCTCTCTTTCTCGTCTGGGATGGACAACGATCTTTCGTTTTAGAGATCGACCTCTCGCAAAAAGCTACTCAACACAGGATGACGCGCCGGGCGGCGCGCGGGAGACAGCCAAGTAGAGAAACGGGGTTCTCGTTTCATGAAATTTCGAAAGCGTCTCGACGCCCTCCAGGGACGCGTACCGGGGAGTTTATCAAAATTGAAACGCGACACCTTTGTCGGGAACTTCGTATCCGTCGGAAGTCGGTACTGAGGACGACACGTACCTACTCGAGCTCGTCTTGCCGCTCTCCGGCAAAATTGGGACACCGACAGAGGTGGTTCGAGGTAGAACAAGCCCTCAAGGTTAATCCGAGACAACTGCGGGGACTCTCGCATGACAGTAGGAATTTTTCGTGAGGTGGCATTTCAAGATCTTCAAATGCCTTAGGCAGTTTAGTTCTCGCAGAAGGGGAACCAGAGTTTTGCCATGCGAGATGAATATCTCTAATTTAAACTACAGTTTAAATCTAATCCTTTGCGAAAAATAGGAAAATCGGTGCGAAACGATTGCTAATTTTGAATGTAGACACAGAATGTAGACGATTTTAAGTTATGACGAAAGGCAAGATGGTCTTTCGTCATAACATAAAATATAACAAAACAGACAGATTTTGCTTATGGATAACTTCGTTAACAATAATTTTCAAAAGAAATTCATGACAACAATAGTACGATCATGAATCTCTTTATATGTAAAAGTTAAAATAGAAATGACGGATGTAACACGTAAATACTTTATTAATCTCTCGTGAATTACTCTGTCGAGACCCTGCCGTTCTTCACGTATTTTAGAGTAAATGAGATTTTTTTTCAAGTCTTGAACATTTTTATAACCATGAAAAGCCGTCTACAACGCCTGACGTTCCTTCTGGCGATAAAAATCGCTCGCTCCTTCGCGCTTAATGCCGGATACGGCATGCGGAAGCGCGCCCGAGGAAGTTAATCCCTCGAATCGGGGGGGGCCTCGTCAGCGCGTTTGGATACTGCGCCGTATCGTTAAATCAAGTTAAGGTGCTCCGAGCGGACAGGCAGACACGGACGTGCGCGAGGCCGCTAATCAGACGGACTGATGCGCAACTCCGGAGCTATCTGTAATTTTCATCCTAGCGCGGCTAACCAGATTAGTGAATTATTCGGGGCTAAATCGGTTAACCTCTGTGCAGCGCAGAGCGCGGTTAAATTTGACGATACGGGCCGCGCTTACGGACCATTTCGCGCCGCGCCGAGATGGTGTCTGTGCGCCCTTATTCCCGGTTCCCATCCCTTACCTGGAGTAATAACGACCTTCTTCACTACGGCAATTCTCCGTGCTGAATTTTTGAAAAATCCTGTCATACATTTCGCAACGGGGATGCCGCGCAACACAACGATGTACCCTCCTCCCCTCCGCGACAAAAATCCACGCGGCCCGACGGGGAAAGCAATAATAAATTTATGAAATTCCATGCGCGCGGAAATATGCGCGACAAAGCAAATATAATTCGCCATTCCTTGCCGCTTTCAATTTACTCCGCCGTGGGATTTGCATCGGAGAGCGATGAACGAATAAAAACTCATTTAGCCTTCTGTAAATATTTCGCCATCGATTTTCCCGCTACCGAATCAGTTGAAAATCGCCGTGATTCGCTCGCGCGGCTCGCCCGCCCGCGCAACTGCGATCCCAGGGTCGCGTCGAAAGTTTGCTCGGCAATAATTAGTTTACTTAGGAATCTGGGGAATCGGCGACGGAGTCGATATCCGGCGTACGAGGGTTGTCGGGTCGCGGGACGATAAATCGAATCATCGCGCTTACGGCGGCGGTGGGAAGCGGAGACGACAGCGAACCCGATCCGCGCGTCTAATTATTAATCGCGGTGCAATTATGCCGCGGCGGATACGTACATAATGTGGAGTATTCCACGCGCGTACGTACGCACGTGCGTACCGGGCTTTGTTTGATTTCACGGGTGTTGTTTAGCAGAATCAGCGACATGTCACCCCGATCGTTTCTCTCTCTCTCTCCCTCCCGACTTTCCTCATTCGCTTTCTTTCTCTCTCTCTCTCTCGCGTTTCTCTTTTCGCGTATTCGCGTATGTAAATGTATACGCTTGTCTAGCGCTAGGCTATGTCTCGTTGCACATGCGTTTCTCTACACGTATACATGTGTGCCCACCCACACTCCAGCCCTGTTCGCCCGTGTCTCGTGTCCGCCGTAGGTACGTTTCCGCGTTATGTCGAAAAAACTACATCACGAACGCGACATCGAGATAGCACGCGAGTTCTGTTTGTCCGCTCTGTCACCGGGGAATAAATGGGATCTCGCGGCCGCACATCGGCGACGAAAACCTGTGTGGCAGAATTGTGCTGTTAAATGGTTAATCATTAAGCTCCTCTTAAAGATACCTATGTACGAAACTATTCTCCTGCTGTAGAAGTAAAAACGGAGAAAGGGCAAATATAATCACTGCATTTTTAATGCATCTTTTTGACATTTTGACATTTTGACGTTTCAATTATCCATAATGTAGGTTCTCAAAACTGGTTCTTGAGCGTTAGGAAAGACTTTAAAATATATACAAAAGCTTAATATATGAATAGAAAACAAGCTTCTTGATTCCTTTTTAAACTTTCAACTGAAAACTGCTGCATACTTGTATTGATCAGTGAAAAACTATTTTTTTAGAACAAAAACAAATTTAAAAATAATAAATAATAAATGAAACAGAATCGAATCTCTTTTACAATTAATTGGAGAAAATGTCACTTTTAGTCGGATTGGGTTTTGACTTTTATAGTTTAATAATATTTTTGTGTAAATTTTGTATACTTTTTACAATTCAAGTTAAATGCGCGCCAATTATTTATCGGTCTTAAAACAAAACTTTTTATTGGAATAATAAATCTACATACTTAAATCGATAATCGATTTAACTTGTAATGCTAATAAGCTTCCCATTTAAATCGTTATAAAGAATTTATTGCGAAAATTATCACCTCAGCTAGGGCTGGAACCTGGATCTCCCTACAGGAGGAATACACGCTTCAGTCGAATTAATTAATTTAAAAATAATACGTGCGTTTACATTAAAATATTATCTTTCAGCTTCTTTAGCAACGCATAACATCAAGTAGATTTTTTTTATGTATTTTTTGTGGAACGATTAACACATCACTTATATAATGAATGTTATTTCTTTTAATAACATACTTCTGAATAATAAAAATGATGAAGAAGATCTTTCACACTATAATAAAGGGTTAAATTATCAGTTGACACAGAGCGTGCAGCAAGAGCTCACACATTCCAAGTGCAATAACTTTTCGAAAAATCGAAATTCTGTTAGAGCGTATTCTATCCCGCTAAAACGAAAGTGTGAAACTTGTTCCGCCAATCGTTTACCTCCATGCATTTTAACGTTAATGATAAGAATTCTCTCGGAAAATCTGTCGATATTCGCGTTTGGAAAACCATCCAGGCAGTTTGCATAGTAACGGCATGGATACGCGAGATAATGCGCCGACGAAAGATAGTTTTCGATCCTACGTGTCTCGGCTTGAGGAATCCCACGATGGAAAGTCGATGCACGTCGCATGCCGCATGCGGGCACGCGCGACGTATTTCCACGTGTATTTTCACGTACGATATGCGAGTGAATGTTCACGGATGCGTAGAAACCGCTGATGTACGTCGGATATTGAAAGGGTCAGGCATCGTTACTTTTATAAAAGTAATGGTACGAGAAGGGAAGGAAGCAAACAGAGATAAAATCGCTAGAAGGTACGGTGGTAATAATTATTAAACGATACGCGACAGCATGAGATAGGACCGCTTTCATGGATGGTTTCACAGTTGCTCTTCCGCGATACATCGTGCCACCATTATGTCGTCGTGCATAATTTCGCAGTTACGCTTTTGATAAAGGATCGCGTCTTCACGAATTTGCTCATGATTAGGAAAAATTAGAAAGCTAAATTTATTCTTTTTTTTAGATGTAAATTAAAAAGTACGAATAACTACATGGATTTTCGCGAAATATTGAATCGACTATTTATCGAGATTGGCAATCGTGTATTCGATTTTTGGCTTAAGATTAAATTTAGTACGCCCATCACTTCGGGTTCGCGTAGCAAAGAATCGATAAGATTCCCGAGACGAGAATTATCGATGGGATAGACGAGACGCGCCGGGATGGTGGCCGCAGACGCGATGGGATTCCCATATGGGGTTAGATATCCGTACGGCCACGTGAGTACGTTTGGAAGCATATGTAAAATAGATGCGGGAAAATAGACGAAAGGACACTGGGGAGTGCAGATGAAGGTTAAAAGAAGAGCGAGCGAAAACGAGACGGAGAGAGAGAGAGAGAGAGAGAGAAAGAGAGAGAGAGAGAGAGAGAGAGAGAGAGAGAGAGAGAGAGAGAGAGAGAGAGAGAGAGAGAGAGAGAGAGAAAGAGAGAGAGAGAGAAAGAGAGAGAAGGAGATGGGAAAGAAGGAAACGCGTCCTGACTGGCAGCAGCCTAGGAAGCTGCAATTGGAAATGCAATTTTGATGTAGAATACACGAGGAAGAGTCCTCGTAAGCTGAAGGAGCGGCTACAGCCACGGGAGTTACTACGAGTGGCCTTTACTTTAGGGGAACGGCAACGACGGTGGTGGCTGCTACTGGGGCGCAGTGGAAAACCCCTACGTTTTCCCCTACCGGGGATAACGGAACGGAGAGGTCGCCAGGAGGCCATTAGGTAAAGTAGGTTTTGACTTATGCCGTCGCGCTAGACGCCCGATATATCTCTATAAACTGCTGCATAAAATATAAGAGAGCTCGCTCCGCCGTCTATACGCGGATATGGGCCGTGCCACGCCACGCCGCGTCGGTTTCAGGGCGAAGGAGGACTCAGGCACCTGTAAGCAGCGACTTATTGGCTTACCTACACCTCAGAAGAAGCTGCGTCCTTTCGAAAGGCCTTCCGTCAAGCCGACGGTAAACCCCCGAGAACGTTATCGTAAACATATTTTCGAATGCTCTATGGGCGTTTCTTTGTTCAATTTCCGTTCAGAAGCGAGGCAAAACAGTTTGATTCTTCTCGAGAAAACAACTTTCAACGATAACAATAGTCTAAAGCATACACTGAGAGAAAAATTTAGTTACTTTTGGACCCAATCACAATTTTGTAATATTTCTAACACGAAATATGATTAACTTAACTATATATATCATTATGTTAACCATAATTATCATTAGAAATAGTATAAAATTGTAGTTGGGTCCAAAAGTAACTATATTTTTCTTTCAGTATGGAGATTCGGAAGCTGCATATATCCGTACAATAAGTACTATCTCATGCAAAATATAAACTTCATCACGTTTACATTCGTATACATTTGTTGTTTATGAAAACTAAAGATTATTTTTCCGGAATATATAGGCTAAGAATCCATATTTTATCAAATGAAAATTATAAAAAGGGAAAGATTGTAAAAAGTTACGTGTTTAAAATTAAATTCCTCAATCGTCTTAAATAAACTTAAAAATTGTGCGAGCACATTTAGCGCTGAGTCTGTGCGTCGAAAATGTAATCCCGTACGAACAATCTGTCGAGGTACACTTAACGAGTACCTTTCACCGTTCGTCAACAGTACGATCGATTACAGCGGGCGGGATGTAAGTTTAACATCGCTGTTGGAAGTTCCCGGCAGCGGAGTATGCAGTTGCCGTGCTTAATATCAGCCAGGTGGGGCAGTTCGCTGCCGCAGCGAATTACTTTCAGCTTCGTACTATATTTACCGAGTACAGAGGGAATTATTAATGACCGGTGCTTTTGGATTGCCCGTACTTGCTGCACAGCCAGATAATCCTTCTGACGCCTACCGGAAGGTTTGCGCCGGCAACGATTATCGATACGCCTCATTACTTAATAACGCGGTTGCGCATTAAGCGTGCCGAACATTATCATATTAAAATACGCAACGATTGAAGAATCGGTAATTGTCCATAAATCTTGAGCGTCGTGCAAATACTATCGGATTTTACGTCAAATGGATGCCGCAAGCGTATCATTAGCCAAACATTGAGATTATTAAAAATTTATGTATTTTCACTGGTCTTTGTTTATATGTCATATTTTCCATAGTAGAAAATACAAGTATTTTACATCATGTACATGAGCGTTGTCGGAAGCGGAAAACATGCGAGATGGAAACTCGTGTCCAAGGGAGAACGGGCAAGGGGAAGAAGTCGTTGCGATCTTTTAATTAGCAATCCCAGCGAATCCGGACAATCGCGTGGTTATATCCGCGGCGGTGAACGCGACGGGGACGTGCGTTCCGGCGGAAATCAAACTCCGCTCTCCCGAGATGGAGACTGGCGTATCTACCCTCCCTCCCTCCGGGCTCCGGATGCTTAACCAATTAACGGTTAATCTACCGTGGAAGAGGCGCGCGCGAGTTCCACGACTTTCACGGATGTGCGGAACGGTGCTCTATCGGCGGCACCCTGTCTTCCGAGGTTTCTCCCCCCTCCCTTCCCATCCCGCTCTCGTTCGTATAGCCGTCGCCATCCCGCGTCGTATTTCTACAGCCTGTCTGGTGGCGGCAGCAACCCCAGCCAGCAGCCGCTGCCAGCTCACCCGGAAGCTTCTAATTAATCGTGGATACCGCGCGAAACGGTGCCGTTAATTGACGCCCGGTAATGTGATTCTTCCGCTCGGGCGCTCCCGTGCCACGCGCTCCTTCGTTAAAACCGAAGCAAAGGAAGCCCGGACGGTTTGATTGGCTCTTTCGACCAACTTTTTCGCACAGTTCTCGCTGGGTAATTAATGCCCCCGGTGCCTCGCGATGCGGGTCTTCCCTATGACCGCGGGGGCATTATTCATCCGATCCCTCGAGACTCTTCGTAAGGACTTTTGCCTTATCGACAGGTTACTACTATCGAGAGAAGCTTTTGTTTCTTTATCTACCGCGAGCACAAAGAAATAATAATAATGTAATAATCTGAATTGGCATCAAGCAATATCACACATCAGAAGTTTCATATATTCAATGTTTTTCTCATTAGTCAGACGAATAAAGCAGCAATTAAAGCAAAGATAAGATAAGATGATCTTAAGCGCAAAGACAAGCTCTCAAAATAATGATAAAAGCTATTGACATGCTTCAGCTCATGTTCTCTCCATTGTACACGTCACTGTGCGCTGTTTGTAAACTTGCATTCAGTTTCAACCCTGCAGCGGAAGACAAACATCTGTTGTGTTTTAGACCTACAAAACTTTTCGGTCTCTAGTTGAAAATAACGACGATCTCAAGAACAATTTAGTTTTCTGTGGTTTAGCAGCGAGGCAAAAGTAGGACTAGATATGCGTCCCATATATCGCACGCTCTTTGTTTTGCGTCGACGGTTTGCGGAAGCTTCTACAAGAACATATATACGTATATATACATATTTTGCTGGATTAATTCATGAAAAGCTATTTGCGGTATAGTTCACCGACGTAATAAAAAAAAGTGACACATTAAGGCTTTAAGAGAAAACAGTCACCTGGTACCCGATATACATATATATATTTACCTTTTACAAGCCTACTCGTTCATTTAGTTGGTGCTCCAAGTTTAAAGGTCTCTGCGCACGTGGGCTAGTCGGTCATTATTGCGCGGAGTTTACAGGGATCGAGATATACAGGGGCAGGCCTCTGGTACACGGATATCCCCGTGGACCAGAGCTAACGCGCAAACATGTGCGGGCCAACGTCGAAGCTGCACCGGCTAAGTGTTCCGGCTCATTAACGCGTACGCATACACGCGTGAAGGATTTACACGGGATCGGTGTGCGTTACCTCGTATAGAGGTTGATTCGAGCGTGTCGGAAGCGTGCTCCATCTCCATTTAAGCTTGGACGGCAGCGACCGTGGAGACGTTGGTTATGATCTCTGAACGCTGGTGAACATTATTCACGTACAGATCCAATTATCATATTTAATGTGCGCGCGTACTATTAAGTATAATGTGCGTTGTCACTTAGTTCGGAGAAAATGTTTGAAATATTGATCGAGTACGATTATACACGCGTTCGGAGAAAGGTGATCGAACTTTATTCGTTTATATTATAGATGAAATTGCGCAATCATAATTATATTATAATAGAATAACGGATTTAACGCGGGGTAACGCGATATTACTGCGGCTTAAATCTAAATATCAATCAGCGTAACTATTAATGGCATCGATGCGAGGTGTTAGTTGAGATAAAATGTCGCTTTCGCGATGTTAACTTATTCAAGGGTGTCATTAACGAATTGGTTACTGCCGACGTGGATCGACCAAATCGAAGTACGTAAATGCTTAACGGGACTATTTCGTTGTGCACAAGAAGTAATGTCGCGCGAGTGACACTCTACCGATATAATAATAATTGATGAAGGAGGAAGAGCGACATTACGGGCGCCGGTCCGTTTATATAATTTATCGCATAAATATTTTGCCGAACGATGCAAGTGGCAGGAAAACGCAATACGGCCCTGCGCGGTAACGACATTTCCATTATGATTTACCACAATCGAGTGTAACTGTTTAGCCGGGAAACTACGGGGTATATGCGGTCCGAATAGTTCAATTAGTGCTCAAATATTTACTCCAATTGCGGCCAGTATCGGGACGTTATGGGCGCAACAATGAGGGAAGGGGTGGCCTCGAGTATCGTATAAAGCGCAGTGTAATCATTTGCGCCGATTACAGAAATTTGGCACGGATACAGGCGATCAAATTCGCAGACGTCTCGTATTATCCGATCGATCGTAACCTCGTCTAATGGTTTAACCTGTCGTTAAACGTCATACTCGATTTACTCTGACTATCTCTCGACGCGAGCTGCGCCATTTCTGGCGCAATATCATGGTACGGCCGCTGCAACTTTTACCAATAGTAAGTAATACCCCGTGTTTCGGTTTAAAAATTAAATATACAGTCATCCATGATTACACTGGAATCGATTTTTCTTTTAGTAAAAATACTTTTAAACATTTAGCTTAATATATTTTATTAACTGTGTAAAATTGATTTCGATAATTCCAACAAAAAACCTGAATTACAAAAAAGATGGATTATATACTATGTGCATTTTTAAACATAAATTGCATTTTTTATACCTAACCATTGCTTATTTTTATTTTTATTTAGTTCAGATTAACGAAAAATCGATGAAAATCTAGGACGCTGTATATCTGGACTTGAAAACTATATGACATCGTTAATTTTTGATTATTACACATTTGCAACGAAGAGAACCGGATTTTGAAACATTTCGTTGCTTAACATTCCGTCCGAGCTCGCTTCGTTATTATTTGACAGAGATTAAAGAGTCGGCAAGTGCATTTTTCGTTCTCGAAGAGCGTTTTGGCTATTTTTTTCGGCAGCTTAACGTCAGTTCACTTAGCGTTTCTTTGAAAACTCGTTTTCCCTTATCTTACGTTCTCCTTTCTCTCGTGTACGCGGACCCTTCGACCTTTATCCTTATCCGCGTTTCAGTCAGGCTCATTCATTAATGCCTCTCTTATTTTGGCAGGGAAACGACTAGTGCGGCCAAGCATACTGAGAGAGTATACAACCCTTTCGAGCTTTCCCAGCTTTCAGGTCCCTTCCTCTCTTACCCTCATCGCTTTTCGGTATCCAGCAGGTTTCCTCCTCAAATGTTGTTCACTTTTTACCCAACGCATACACGTACATGCACACACATACATCAGCCAGACTCGTTTCGCCGACTCTTCCGCCTTCTTCGCTAACGTACTTCTTCCTCGCCTTCTTCTATTCCCGTTTCGGTCAACCCCACAGTCAAAGAATACTCTCTACCCTCCTTCTTTCCACCAGTCGCTTACATCCCGATTTCCATTAGTATAATTGCCAGAGAACTACCCGCATCTTCGGGCGCGAGTCAAGGATGCGGGCTACAAATGGTTTTCCGGGAATACTTCCGCTTCCAGCTCGTGCTGCTTATTTGGATGTCTCGCCGTCTCGAACGATCTCCCACTATTTATGGGTTGTGGCGTCTCTCTTCCATTCACTCGCTCTCTCTTTTTCTCTCTGTCTTTGTTTTTCTCTCTTTTTCACTCTCGATCTCCGTCGTCGTCGTCTTTTCCTTTTTTTTTTTCGTTTTGTTTTATTCTGGCGGCTTTTCAGCATCGAGGTTCGTCTACACGCACACTCTCGATCCGCAAGAACCTCTTGATTGCGAGTTTCTCGGATGGAAGAGGAGAATGTAGTAAGTTTCCTCGGCAAGGAAATAAGTGGACCTGATCACGCAATTGATTTCCATGCCCCGACGGTAAGAATTTTTCTCTCCGTCTTCCTAACCACCCCATCGTTTGTCGCGTTTGTCAGGATAGCCGGCAATCTGGATATTTCGTGCATCGATTGGGGAAGTTTCAATTTTAAAGTATCGAAAATTTTAATTCGATAACGACCGTCAAATCAAATTGTCACTAAAAATAAAAATCTACTAGAAAGTTTCTGAGGATATAAAATAATAACTATATTTATAATAAACTATACTTTTAAAGATGAACTTTTAAAAAATAAAAAATTCGTTTCTTATCGTCGACTTTATCTTCCAAATAAAAAGAAAAAGAACATCGCGTGTATTTGTATGATGATTCAACGAGTAATTAATTCACAACGAGAGACGCGAAATGTCGATGAAAAATTATCATGCATGTAAGTAGAAAAAAAAACTCAGATGTCACAGGTTACGAGTGTCACACAACGGGCGAATGAACGGAGCTGAGAGCACGTATAGGGCATAAGAGGAGGCAGTTTCGCAGACGGTAAAGGTTGTGTGAGGCAGAGCGAAGTGGAGAGCATGAATTCCAAAGGCCAGTCAGCCGCAACCGCGGGACAGAACTTTCACAATATCCCCCTCGGCCTGTTAGCTCTCCTCCTATTCGATAAAAGTTGTAGGAATTTATCGCGCGGCCGTTTCCAACGGTATTGTAGGAAGCCGCGGCTTCCGCCATTGTGCTACTGGTCGTGTAGCATTCAGGGCGCGTGCTGCCGCTGCGAGAGTCGGCCGCTACTCGCTTGAATGCCCATTCAACTCGCTTCTGTGTTTTCCCATATGGCACAAGCGAGCGTTGCTCACTTTTCCACATACCTTCACTTCCGCGCGTCCATCTCGCTGCCCATTTCCAGGGCTTCGCTTCCTAAAGTGGGACTAACGAAGGATGACCTTTGGACTTTTATATCGCGTCACACTTGTAACAGACTTGTACGAAGCGGAAGTGACAAGACATGTTTCTATACATATATGATTTAATAAAAGTTGTACCTTTATAAATCTATTTGAGACGAAATTCTGTATTTCAAAATTATCATTAATTCGCATAAAAATTATATTTAAATTATTTATAATTATATATATATATTCTCTTTTGAGATTACGAAAATTCAAGTCGGAAACAATTTTAAAAAATTATACGTTTCGCAAATATACGTTAATAATTCATGATTCATTTGGAAAATTTACAACGTGAAAATTTTAATGAGCAGCCAGTCATTATTCAATACCATTAGATATTTTCTCTTTCATTTTTAATAATTGATAAAAATAAGATTCTCTCATTCGCGATACTCATCCGTCACCGGAAAATATTTACCAAGAAGATTGACATCCAGTCAATTAGAAGTCATAGACTTCGACAATTAACATCATAAGCCTCAATCATTCAAAATTGCGTTTTTTCCATAACGATCTTTTCAATATTTTACTCTCAACACATTTTCTCAACACATTTTGCTCTCAACACATACTACATGGATCCTTTTAGATTATAATTAGGCAATTTGTAATTGACCGCACACCACGATCGTAAAGCTTGACTTGGGAGTAACGAACACAGTGTGGTAACGGTGAGGTCGTGATTTAGATTAAGGATTGAGTTAGGGAAAACCCTTGAGAGTGGAGAGTGAAGAACAGAGCGTATGAATATATGGACCAGAGAGAAAGACGAAGAGAGAGAGAGAGAGAGAGAGAGAGAGAGAGAGAGAGAGTGAATGATAATAGATGTAGATATACGAAAGGAAATCGAGAGAATAAAATGATAGGAGAAAAAAATAGAGGGATGAAAGAAACTGAAGATGAAGTGCCTGAGATGAAGGATGCTTGAAGCTGAGCCTATCCTGCAGCACCTGCGATCTCTTTTCCCTCCGCTAGCTCGTTCAACTCGAAGATTCACCTGGGACAAAGGATCCGGCCACGAGGATGATTCTAATCGAATATGATTATCTGCCATCTTCATCAGACCGCCACGTCCGTCCCCTCCCCCCCCCCAACTTCGTTCCTCCCTTGCGAGAGAGCCCTCAGGCTCCGAGTTCGTCGTGCGGCGGATCGGGCTCGCGGGAATTTTCTCTCAGACGAACGGATGGATGGGCAGAAACGAGAGCTCGATCCGGCGAACGGGTTGTTCGATTTAATCTACGTATTCGAGAAGTAGTGCTCTATGGAATTTCAAGTGTAAGACGAGACTAGACGAGACGGTAATATTAGACGCTCACGCATCGGGGTAGCCGATGCTTTGCTATGGATTATTGTTATCAACTCGCTAATAATTATTATAATACGATCAAGTACATGAATACGATCAAGTATTTATGTATAAATGTGTGCGTAAAATTTAATAATATTAATGGAGAATCCTTCTCTGTCGGGCATTTTTCGAAAAAATTAGTGGATTAGAATATCAGAGAAAGAGCGCAATAGAGAGAAAAGTAAGCAACAGTAGAACGAGAGGGGGGGGGGGGGAGAGCAGGTAAAGATAAAAGATGAAATGGAATTTCAGGCAGAGAGAAAATCTTCGGAATTATTTTTCTCGTTATTCATTCAAAGCCGATTTCTTAGTCTTTTTCCTATCTGCGGTAACGACGGGGTCTCCTTTAGGATTTCAACGACGGTTCTTCGGCCGATTCTTACGAGCTTTTCTGTGCCGGGCACATATTTGCCTGGAACGAGTTGCATTTCGGCGTGGCAATACCTTTATATCGATTTTACGGCAGGCAGAGGCCGACGGTCTCGTTGCATGCGCAGCGGTCACTAACGAATGCGTTCATGCTGCTTCGAAAAACGGCTTGCGCAAAAAGCCACCTTTAAAAGCATATAAAGTTCGATGTGGTTTCTCTGCTCTCGGTTCTGAAATTTCGCGAAATCTCTAAAGTCTAAGTTAATGTTGAAACGGTTAAGTCGATTACATATCGACCGATATCAAGTATTATTTTCAGCGAATATTAAATCCATATTTTGACGATCTTTTTAAACACGTATAGGTTTTATTTTACATTTTAAAATAACAATTTAGTTTATATCAACAAGATGTGTATAAAAGAGAGGGCAAATGTGAGAAAAAAGAGTCTACTTGCTTTCCTTTCTCTATGTAGAATGAAAAACTATTTTTCTAAATATAACCGACAATATTGTTGGGCGCTTCAGTGTTACGAAAAATGGGAGATATGGAAAGAGCGAATAAAAACACGAGGGTAATCGCGAGGAAAGTTTAACCGACTATTTGGGAATGTCTCGAAGTTAAGAATAACGAGACGAGGGGAAATTCGATGAATGTAGCCTCGAGAAGACGCAAAGTCGATCGACATGCACATACGTATGTACGTACGTACTTGCCGTCACATTTCGCCCTCGTAAACAGCCGCGTAAATAAAACTCGTGGCAGCCGCGCGGGACACGGTACAAATTCAGAAACGTATTCAGCGGCTATTGGGACGTGGATTTCCGCCGGTGGCCGGGAACACCGTCGCCGAGCAACGGGCTATTTATTACCCTTCTCGCCACGAGCGGTCCACCCCTTCTTGATGCATATAAACATGAAGAACGCCGCTGCGGCGGCTGCGCATAAACGCTGTAAGAATTTCACGGATTTTCCCCGGCACCGGTCAAACGCTGCCATCTTTCGCGAAATTTATATACGGTGAATAAACTACTTTAGCATACGTATGATTTCAACCGACACCCCATCTCTTCATCTCTCCCTCTCTTCTCGTGTCACTTTAATCCGCCGTTTATGCGCATCTCCATGGCGGTGACATCGCGACGAGTGAAGCTCGAGCTTGTAAAATTTTCAAAATGTTCCGAGTCCCGTTTCAGACTCGGTAATTTGAGGACGTAAAAGCGTCACTCGCCATTTCCCATCGCGTTTTCCATCGACGTTGCATATTCCGGACGGCGGAGACACAGCCGGTGATGGAAACGCCGAGGGGAAGGGGGGAGGAGGAGGAGGACGCCGCTCGGTACCTGACGATAACTAATATGGCTGACCCAGCATCCCCTGAACGTGGGATAGCTTCGGCGCGGACGGTACACTTTGATGGCTTACCGAGACTCCTATCGGTCATATTAAGTAGCCGGGCATTGGACCCCCCGTCGATCCTGCCTAACGGCGAGGAGAGATGGAGCCCATCCTTCAGCCCGCAACTTATTCGTGCGGCCACTCGCTGCCGGGGACCGCGCCCTTAAATCTTCGACCCCCTTGACCCCCATCGGGCTGGACGCACCGCGCCGCGCCGCGCCACGCCGCAGCTATATATATCGACGAGGATGGAAATTCGAGAAGAGCGCTCGTCCTCCATGTTTATGAGAGTACGTGGGATCTGGTTTAGGCTCCAGAAACGCGAAGCCCATCGTGCCGCACGCGATTCAAAGGCGCCGGAAGTACCGGCGCTCAAGACGCGGAGGAGGCTCCTGCGGATTCATTCGAGTGAAAATGGTGGATACGATACGGGGGTTGCATTTGCCGCGTGACGCAAAAAGAGGTCGCGCATGAATACATTGAATGTTTATAAATCTGGATGAGTATAAATCTAAATTCGACCGCGTGTGCAACCATCCGCAAGATGCAATATCATGCGAGCTGATGTGAACACGATTCGCCGTAATTGATTGGGGAATATTTCAGGAATATTCTGGAATTTATACTCTCTATTGCAATACTGCGTATACATATTAAAGGCCGCATTTATATCACGCATTTCGCACTGTAGAATGCGTATATATTTAACGTGCAATGTAACCTCTATATATTAAAGGAGAGAATATAATTCTATATTGGAGAATATTAAATTTACCGAAGACCATAACAATATAATATAATATAAATAGGTACTAGATTCGTTGAAATACATGGGACAATTATAGTATCATTAATAATCCGAATTAGCTAATAGTATAATATTAATTATCGCGGTAACGCGAACATTGCAAAAATTCTCAGAGCATTAGAACTCGATGTAGACGCGATTACCTTCGAATATTACATATTAATTCTGTAGCAAATATATTTCCGATATATATGTAGTTTCTCTTATCGTAAATCTTTACAAACCATTTATAACGCAATAGCCCGGAAGAACGTCAAGAATCCGACTGCACGACGTTAGATATAAATTCCCACGCATTCAGCGGCGACGGAAAACTACTTCGCGGAGGGAAGGGACGTTATGCCTGATGCCGAAAGAGAAACTCTCGGAGTGGTTTTCTGTCTTCGTCCGCGGACTGCCGGGCAAAGTCGTCCGATTATCGAGTTTCGCGAAGTCGGACGTCATTACAGCGTGAAATTAAAGCCAGGGCGGCTTCGCCTCCCCCCCCCCCTCTCTCTCTCTCTCTCTACCACCGGGATATTCCGCGAGGACTGAACATCGGTAACGAGGCACTCGAGTCCGAGTGTCGACAGCTCGCGGAGGCCAACTTATCAGAACTCACAAATAAGGGCGGTCGGCGTTCTCCGAATATCCTCGATGCGAATTCTAGACGTCGGAGTGTTCGCGATGAATTTTTCAACGTTCTTTTTTTTTTCTTTATCGCGCTCGCGGCCAACATCTCTTTCCCGCTTATGAAAATCTCTCTCGTTCCGATTTGATTCGCTCCATCCTTCTCGCTCTTTCTATCCCTCTTATTGCTTCTACTCTGTTTCTATTTCCGCAGTTTCATCCTCTCTCTTTCTCTCTCCAGCTCGTTCGACCATTATTCTAATGAAAATATGATGAGATATCATTTCGCCGACTGATTGCCCTCATTACCGGACAATGCCCGCCGGCTGTGCCGGCATTTCCGGCATCGCGCGCTCTACCTTTGATTTAAATAGCGGACGTTTTCTGCGGTACCATTTTATCCGCGGGAGACTCTTCCATTCCGCGGGGTCGCGTCCGTTCGCTCTTCGTTTCTCGGTCGATGGTCCGTGACGATCCACATCTACGTGCGCGCAATTAGGATTCTCGCTATCAATTCCGCGGAGGGTCAGCGAATCGGTTTCCTTTGCGCCGTTAAGGTCTCCGAGAGAAAAAAAAAGAGAGAGAGAAAGAGAATCGAAGGGAAACTCTGGGAATAAGATGGAAAGTCCGGTACTTCGGCAAGCGCGCTCCCGAGTTTTCCGGCTCGGGTCCCCCTTCATCCTTCTTACGCCTTCGGTCTTCGTGACTAGAAGGGGTCAGGTAGACAATTCCATACCCTTCCACGAGTCTCAGGGGGAAGAGAAAAGGTTCGTCTGGCTTCGCTCCGTAAGGGAATAAGAACAATGATGACGGACACGACAGTTTCCATTTGAGGAAACTTCCTATTCGCCTAATGCAACGTATGTCGCGAGCGAGACAAATATTGGCGGCCGAGTTGAATTTAGTACGTATACTTGAAACGAATGAGTGTTATATAAGTGCGGCGCGTGCCTTCGAGAACTCGAGAAAATAGCTTTTTAATAAATGAAGAATGACTGTGCTTATACATTTCATACATTTCACGCGAAAGTGGGAATTAACTTGTTTCAATCGAAACGCTGAATTAGTTTCTCATCTATTGTGCATAACAGGATTATAGATTTTTATGAAATCTATACTATAGAGAAACATGATTAATGCATTGCCATTGATACTTAACGTAAAAATCACATCGTCCTATATAATCGCAGCTGCGATCGTTAAAATGACAATTAAACCGCAATTTCGATTTTAAAGCCATGTCATTCGTTGTCGTTTATCGCGATGATTTTTACGCGAAACTCGTGTACGTGGACGTCGCAAAAGGCCGCACATTTGCGTGAAATTGTTTCGTATTATTCTCGTTGAAATTATTTTATATGCTGTTATGTATCTGTCATTTATTTCGAACATTTTTCATACATGTTCAAGCCGTACTTTTAATACATCTACAATTGTTTTGCACGTGATGCTTTTTGGCTCATAAATACCAATTTCTTTTATTTCTCTATAAGAGAACAATGACGTCTTAACGATGTCTAATAAACCGCTTCTATACCGTCTTCGTAGTAGGTTTTATCACAGTGGAAAAAGACGTTAGATGCCGACCCTCGTAATTGTATAACAGAAGAAACAATTTCGACCTTCTAGCCGGAAGAATAAGATGCCGAAAGCAGGCAAAGCGCGAAAGAAATTGTCTGATAGGTACTTCCGTAGGGTCGCGCAAAGCCAATATGGCTCAAAGGGGAACGCGAAGGGTAGAAAAGTACGGGAAGTCGTTCCAAAGGCGGAGATGATTCGCGACGAAGAGAGCGTCTCCTTCCTTTGGAGAAAAAATTAGAATCCGCTTTTTTCGGACGGCGTGATTCAATCTACAAACTAAATCGAGTTGGCGTTCGCGCCACGAGACGAACGCCCACCGGATTAGTAATCAGGTACTAGAATTTCGGTACTCCTTGTCACTTCATCTCCGGCGAGTCTTCGAAAGCCCTAAGCTTATCCTTTCTTTCATTTTTACTCGACCTCCCGGCATCCTATTACTCGAGTTTTCCTTCCAACGGAGAGTCACGTTGTTCGCGAACATTTTTCGCCATTCGATGTTCTTTTACGTTGCTCAACGCAGCCTCAAAATCGTCACGCTTCTTTATTCGACTTTGAATAATCATAGCTCGAGAAGAATGCATATAAAATCAAAATGTAACCCAGGTATTGCTTATGATTGATTTATATCGTGCGGCAAATAATGTCAGCGGCCGAGTAAATAACTCGTTCAAAATATTAATTATCGATTATACCGACCCGAACAATGTATTCCGCGCATTTTGTTTTCCGTCGGAACAATGCACGATGAAATTTTGATATGACTTTTATAACGTTTCAATAATTCAACATATTATTTGTTCGTTTGTTTTGCCGACATTTTTGCCGTGCGCATAGAATAGCAACATGTCGGGCTAATGTAGAATAATGATGATAATGACGGTGATAATAATAATAATAACAGCCGTAATAGTAATAATCAAGCGCAAATGGCGGTCCAAAGAGCGATCGAACTTTGTCCATCGAAATATATACGCGAATCCTACGCAATTCTGTCGTTTTTGAGTTGACATCATCGCATATCACAATGCATATTCAACGCGTAATTCCGTGAATTATTCCGCATAATCGCAGATGGCTTTGATGTATCGTCGCATCGTCGCCAAATGCGTCGGCCTGATGATTTTAGAATATGTTTAAAAAATATATATATATATACATATATATATATATATATATATATATATATAATAATCTTAGACACAGAAATAGATATTCATAATAGATGATATTTTAATACTGTTCCCTGTTCTTATAATTTTATCTGTTTTTGTCACGGATTATACAGGCTATTGCTCAAAAATTTTTTGTGGAAGTTTTTAACATTTTAACAAATTTCTCCATTATTTTAAATTTTATTTTCCTCTCTATATGTTAAAAGGAAAACTTTCGGATGTTTTCTTCAATAGAAATTCTCGCTACACGCACAAGCAGGCTACCTCTTATGCTAGTACATATTGCGCGGTTCAAGTTTCCGGAAGTGACCCGCCGCCTAAGTTTCCGTTTAGTCCGTTCTTCTTTCTTATCCGCCCTTACGGGCTTAATTCCCGGGAAAATCGGATTTTCCGGTCGATTGGAAGCGCCTTCTACGTACATAGGATGCAGGGGTGCTCTACTTTGCTACTCTTGCCTCCCCCTCCCCTCTTCTCTCTCTCCAAAGTTCGAATCGGCCTGAGCATCTCAGTACCTCCAGCTTTTGTCGAGTAAAATTCATATTTATTTCAGTCTCTCCTGAAGTCGAACACGCGTATAAGATGGTAGTAAACGAATAAGAGAAAATGGGAGGAATGAAGTAAGGAGAGAAGAAGAGAGGGGGTGGGGAGAAGCGGTCGCTTTTGTCTCGGTATTTCCTTCAGGACAAGCGAGCCCCGTCAGTCTCCTCTCCAGGAGAGATTAGAACGACGAGAGATACGTGCGCGTCTCCCGATGGAAGTAAAGGAGACGAATAGCCTTTCTGCGAGACAAACTTCCTGCCGCGGCGATCTCCTGTCTAGCTTCGCATAATGCGGCGGATCGCGCGCAAAGGAACGAGACTTATTGAGTACATTAACCACAATGTACCTCGCGATTGGTGAGAGATGCTTTCTTACCGAACGAACGGAACACTTTTACGCGCGAGAGATAAGAGACGATATACTTGCCATAATTTCTACCGTAATGGAAGATTCGTTTTCGCGATTAACGTACAGATGAAAATTTTGTCGAAATAATTTCTTTAATATTTCAATTCAATGATGCTGCGGAAATATTTCTTGCCCTACTTCTTGAATTTCGCGTTTTTTTCCGAAACTTTCGCCTTAACGAATCCATTGCAGAAATTTATGCTCGTTATTTTCGCGTTTCACGATTTGCGTGGTGGCAAATGATGATTACTTTTTCGTTACTTCAGGCATCACGAGGCCTTCTTTCGTGCGTTTCATAGCTCGAAAGTAAATGAGAGAAATGCCGAGAGAAAAAAAAGCAATACGGAGGGAAGTAAACTCGGTCATTAGAATTGCCCTAAGGAGGACTCCGAGCTGGCGAGCACGGACTCACAGGCACTTTAATTTTAGACTCTCGGTGACTCAAGCTTGCATTAAAACACTTTTCGAGCGAAGAATAAACGGAATAATTTCTGTCTAATAATTTTTTAGGCTGATTTCAATACACGCATTATCTGCTTTGATGTAATTAACTTATATACTTCTGTAATAATAAATTTGACGTCGAGCAATAAACATAAAATATTTATTGGTTTCACCGCGTTTTGCTAAAATCATCGAGCAGCAGTAAATCTAATTCCGTTACAAAGAAAAATTCAAAATTTTAATAACTTTTGGCGATATAAGGCTTAATACGAAAAATCAAATTATCGAGAGCGAATGATTGCGAACGAACAGTAAACGCTGTCGATTCCTGAGAGTACCAAATGCATTAACTAAAAAGAGATAAATAAGATATTAGAAGTGAAACTTCAAACAACTCGTCTGCGCCGGAGTGCAATCCACTCAATAATTCATTATAGAACGAGAAGTCGCAATTACGGAGGTAGAGAATCTCCAATTAAGACACTCCTCGAATCACGCACCCCACGGATCATAGGAGACGTTCTCACAGTACAAAAATATCCTCGGTAACTTTGTTAATAATAATAGTAGTAGGTCAAATAATAAAAAGATCCATAATTCATGTTATATCTGACTTTGCTTTTGTAGCCTCTCAATTAAAAACTGCTTACTTCGTCCAAGTCGATCATCCTAGTGTTGCTTTCGTAACTGTTTTACTGAATTTGATCAGCCTGTATACTTTTCGCAAGAGAATTTCCGCGATAAGACAATCCCGCCTTCTACCTTTGCGAAAACGTCCGGATCGAGAAAGCAGAATCTTGTAAAGGAAGTCGACAAATTCGTTACGGAAAGTAGATAGAGTAGAAAAGCAGTAAGCAAAAACCGCAAAGAATGTATATATATATGTATATATAACAGTATCGTATTTTACGTATTACAACATAAAAACATCTATTTTTCAACGTTTGAATATTAAAAAACAAAATATTTTTATGCCAAATTTTAAGACTTTACAAATGAAAAACTTCGTTCTTTAATTAACTTCAATTCTACATCCCATTTTTTAAATACCTTTAATTTATCATATAATATTTAAAAAACAGATGGAGAGAAAGAAATAATAAATAATGGATAGATTTGTCTATTTTAGATTTTGTTAGAAATTGGTTGGCCAAAAGGATATTGAGCAGGTCCGAGACATTTCGTATATAAAGAAACGATCTCGGCGAGCCACGAAAATTGGTACGATTCACGAATCGATTGAAATGGAGCACAAAATCATAAAACCACTCCGCGGTTGCGAATAATGGTTTTTCGTCTCGGACAATCGGGGACAGGCAAGAGCTGAAAAAGAAAGAGAGAGAAAGAGTCTGTACATTGAGCACAGAAAATCGTGGATCGAATATCATCGGTTTCCATAAGGGATGTGTATGTAGTAACGCGACGGCGATTCTCCTAAACGGTCGGACCGTTTAAAACCTGAACTCCTTGAATCGAGGACAGAGGGGCGAATAAAGTTCGCGTTTTCCCGTCCTTTTTCGTCTTCTTTCATGTCATGTTCATTCCGAGGGATCTCTTCCTATCGTTACAATCTTCACTCCTGTTCGAAAGGACCAAACAGCTATTGTCAAATGCCATATTATTCTCCGATAAGTCTGAAAAGAATAAATTTGTTTGGCCTTCGCGTTCGATAGTCGGCATTTCCTTTTTCCATTGTCGTTCTCCATTATCGCCATAATTTATTTCGATATCTGCCACGACGTTCTCGCGGAATTATATTCCTATCTGCGTCTTTTCGGAAACCTCTTTTTTTTAGACCTGCTCGCGCAAAAAGCAAACAAGGAAATAGCGCACTTTGTATCACGAGATACCATCCTCGCCATTTATTCTTCTCTTCTTACAAGCGTATCTCCCTATCTCTCTCTCTCTTTTTTTTTCATAAAGTTGTTTCTTTTACAAAGGCTTTCACCAAATGTTTCTCATAAAGCTGTCTGTTTTCGTTCGTTTCGATGAACGTTACTGCGAACATTCGACCCGGAAAGACATCAAAGCGCGATTTGCGCTACGCAATACAAACGGATTTCGCGAATTCTCGCCGATGCGGAGCTACAGGTTGTCTCGGAACGACGGAGAACACCGAAGATCTAATTCTACGAGGCTTTGCTCGTCGATTTAACCCGTCGCACGTGTTTTATCGCCGTGGCAAAGCATCACCATCTTTCGGAGTCGTTGTCGGCGGGGAGATTTCATTGCTGAGGCTTACGAGTGCAATTCGCGACGGACGGTGGAGAATGAGGAGGCGGCGAATGCCACCGTGCAGGAAATTCTCCGGGAACCCGCGAGAAAGTTAGATTGCTGAAATAGTTGCCGACGTTCTTATCTCTGTCGCGGCTGGTGGCCTGGCACGATGAAAAAAAAACCGAGCAGGGGGAACGTGCGAAAGGGGTTAGCGAGCGAGAGACAGATAGATAGAGTAAGATAGATAAACAGAGTTTTATATATATGTATATAGATACACACACATACATATAATATATATGCGTTCCAGCATACTGAGGGTGAAAATTCGCAGCTAATTTATGTGCCAATTAATTGCTAATTAAGGTGCCGCTTTTTCGGGCGAATTAAATTCTCCGGACGAACCGCCACGACGGTTTTAGATAGAAGCGCACAGGATGGAAGAGAGTACAAAGCCGCCTTCCGACGTTCCAACTAAGTTGACTGTTACCTTCTTAACTTAAACTTCTCGCTTTCTCTCTATCGTTCTACCTCGATTTCTCGTTCACGCTTGAAACTCTTTCGCAAACCGGAAAGATATTCGCTCGGGCGACGTCCCGCACTTCTTACCGTTCGAAACTTTTGCCCTCTGCTTTTTCATTGCGGATCAGGCTTCAATCGTTGGGTTTCTGCTCGCGGATACATACTGGACGCCGGATATCTGCCGCACGATCGGCTCAGAGACTTTTAAAGGAATTTCTAGTCAATCCTTTTTCGCGAAAAATTTGATAGCAGGCCACTATTCTTTATGCATATTTGAAGTACTACTATTTTGTATCTTGTCGATCGTTTTGATGAGAAAAAATCAAATTCTTCTTAAATAAAGTTTATTCGAAATTGCGAGGAAAACTAGATACCAACATGTTCGCGGGATTTGTGAGTAAATTTCAAAAATTTTCAAGTCTTATCTTTTTCGTTCAAGGATTACGTGCTCGACAGCTTGACTTACCAGGATCCATTAACTTTCGAGTAATTTCGCAATTAGGAACACCATCGAATTTTCGTTCCTTTTCGATAGAAAGGATTTCCCGGAAAGGGGATAATTTCGATTTCTATCCTCGTGCAAACGCGAGGTCATTTACCACTAGTTTCACGGACCGTTTTTCGAAGAAGGTAGGGTTGATTTTCTATCGATAGTAGTAGTTCGGAGGCTCGCTTGAAAGAAGCGCTCCTCCGGGGGGTGCCGACTTGTAATTTTACTGCAATGGAAGAGGCAGCCACCTACAGAGGGATGTTTATGCGTTTCCTTTAATTCCTCGCTCCTTGTGAATCGTTCTCTCGCTCTCGACTCTCACGGAGCGGACCGTGTTCGATTCGATGTAAGGGTCGTTGCCGAGCTTCCACGACCGTTGATTCCACCGAGAGGAAAACTCTACGTAACCGGAGAGTGGGTTAGAAGGGAGAAGCGGGTTGCGGAGCGAAAGCGGGGGACAAACAAGCGGAATGGAGTACGGCGAAAGAAAACAACCCTCCGCGTACGCGAAACAAAAGAGTCCTGTGCTCGAAACAGAAATCCCGCCGCTCTTTTTTCCCAAAGCAGGAGTAAATATTGTCCACCCTTGGCGCGTACTACGTGCCCACTACCCGCCACTCGCATTCAGGGTTTACATCGGCCGTTACAATATCTAGAGATTGACAATTCGCAAAATCCTTTCAAGCTGTACATGCTCCAAATGTGCTACTAATGCCGATATTTCCGTTCAAGCTCGTGCACGATGCTCACATACATTTAATCGACTATCTCGCAGTTGTTAATAGCATTCAATTTTTCTTTCAAAAGCAAATCATCATGCGGTGAATCTTAAGTCGACGTGAGTATCACTATGAGAATTATGTATAATATACGGATTCAAACTATATGAACAAATTTACAATATAATTATCGGTATAATTTTGCATTTAATGCGTTTATTTATTAATATTATGTCGCTTTCAAAGATTTTTTCGTGTACTTGCTACACAATTATACACAATAGTAACTGTATCGCTACACAATGATACACAATAGCAATTAAATATGTCCAGATCCAGTTCGTATTACCGTACGCAGCGGTGGGATTAATGGACAACAATCGCTCATTGCGATAAACAAACGGCTTATGGTTTTGAAATGCACGATTTTCCCAATACACAATGGATTGATTTTTGAATTCTATAGAAATGGAACGATTGGATGGATTATCCGCGTTGCACTTTTGCTCGCAAAATATTGCACACAAATATTTCATTGTCTCTCGCAATTTTTAAGTTCAATGGATTTTATTTTATAAACTAATATTTAAATGTGCCTGCGCCAGAAAACGTGCGCATGTCAAAAAAAATAAATAAAAAGATATAAAATAAAATAAAACCTTTTATCGCCGATACCCCAAAGGGTCTATTAAATTATGTTCACACAGTTTAAATATTTTATTATAAAGACATTTACAAAACATTCGCATTTTGCATGCAACGAAATGAAAAATTTTACTTATTTATATAAAAATTTATATAAAATATTAAAACAATTTCCTTCAATTGTAATTCTGTATTTATGTAATTAATATATTTAATGTTTTTATAGTATCGTTCTCAAATACATTAGTTTTATTAAATTGTACATTCTTTTCTACGCTTATTCTTTTTTATTGGCTTTATGATGGTGAAGTCGGAGTATCAGTACTCTTTGTTTCTATCGTCCCGAATTCATAACTTTCCATTCAATCACGAGAAAAAAATCATCTAGGTAAAATCGTTAATGACATTCAGATATAAGAACGTAAATGATATTGTAATTAATTAAATCTTCATCACCTCGGATACTAACGATTTTATGGCGGGAATCTGGAAATAGCGGTTTAACCGCGCGGTCATAAAGTCTCCGCTTTCTTAACTACTTCGTAATAGGAGTGCCGGCACGCACACTCAAATCGACATTTCCATGAAGCGAATGCGAATACGACGAGCAGAAACCGGAGCTTATTTACGATGTCTATCGAGGCGGCTTTAGTTTCCTCGTAGTCTCGTTTTTCCGAGCATGCTCAATCGCTTCTCGAATTAAAACGTCCGAGTTGGCAAAAGTTCCGTCTGAACTACCCCGCCCAAAAGGAGAGCGGATTCTCGCGTAGGGTTGGAGAACGGGGCAGGCGAGAGATCCCGGTTGTTTTCTTCGGGATTTTTCTTACGCGCCCGACGAGAGCACTCCGGCGAAAAAGTCGCTGATGGCGAATCGCATCGACGACGTGAGATCAGATACCGGACGAGCCAGAGTAGAGGGGAAAAAGGTATCACACGATCTAGCTTGTTGTTAATTAAGTATCGGATTTAGCCAATGCCCCGATCGTTCGGTTCTTCGTTTCGCAGCAAAGTGCCGTAGTTTTGAAACTCGGAGATGACAGCAAAACAATCGGCATAAACTTAATTGCATTTTGCATTCGTCCGAGCACTTGTTCACTCGAATCGAATCAAAAGTTAAAATCATTAACTCCTACTCTCCTCCGACTACGGTTAAAGTTGGGTAATGTATTGCAATGAGATCAATTTGACTTGATAAATAAGTAACGTTACAGAAAGTATCTTGGCAAGCCACCTTTTATTTATGCATTCTTTCACAATTTTATGATTAATTTCATAACAATATAAGAAATTTTGTAATAATTTAAAAGAATAATCAAAAATATTGTTTATTTTTGGTCAATCTCGAGAGATTTCAGAATCAAATCGTAGATGAATAAACGGTAAAACCATACTCGTTTAATTTCATAAATAAACTTTGAGAAAAAAATATTCAACATAACAAATAAAAAAGTTGCGATAAACGGCAAGCTTTATCGATTTATTCTCGTAAAAATGAAAATCAATTCTGAGTTGAACGAAAAATCCATCAGATTAAAAGCGTCTTATTATCTCGTACAGTAGGATTTTACAAAATCATTAATTCGCAGAATTAGATATATTTATAACAATAATTGTCAAGATTTAAGTGAATGCTTCGCAGAAGTAAGAAATTTAAATGAATATTACAACGTTCTCATTAAAATAATGCCGTTGTTATAGCGACGCATCGATCCTTGCACCGTAGCGCTCTCTTAATTACCGCTCTGCGAGCTGCGGCAAAGCGGAAGAAACAAGGTAACGCAGCGTTTCCCCATAGAGCCATTGTTCATTCGTTATTCGCGCCTGTGCAGGATTTAACGCAATTTCCATTTTGAATACCGTCGACCGTCCATTGCGTTCTTACATCGGGTGCCGATTGTACGGCGGCAATTAAAACGATATCTTACCCCCGCTTCTGCGTTCCGTTGGTTCCGGTAGCCGACGGCGTCCTAAAAGAATTATTTCGCGACAGAGTTTCGAACCGAGATAGGACAATAGCCATTCCGTACCAACTTTCGACGTTTCGATGCCGGAGCGTGCAGAACGAAGTGGATAGTTCGCCCGAACGCGGCTACGAGAACCAAAGACGCCACTTAGTCCTCGTGCAAATTTAATTCCGGATCCCTACGGGGGATCGCGAAATTGGGGCACCCTCCGTCATCAGGAAGGTTAATATACTTTGTGCATTTAGCGGCGGAGCACGATGAATCGCCCCGGGAACGAAAACGTGACACGACACACAAGCCCGCCTTTAATATTGCATGACTTTCCCCATGGTGAAATCGCGGAGAGCGAGAAACGTGGGATGGTATCTTTTATTTGTCGTTGGAACTTTCGGGACTCTCTCTCTCTCTCTCTCTCTCTCTCTCTCTCTCTCTCTCTCTTTCTCTCTAGGATATAGGCGTTGTTTTGTTCGCATGAGGAAAACATCGATCCAAGAACACATCACTGGAAAACGACATTATCCTGTCGAGAGAAACGCAACCAATAATTCAACGTGTGTTTTTGTTGTGCGACGCGCAAGAACTGCAGCCGCGCTTCAGGGAATCCTGGGGAGCGAGGAACTGTCGTGTCGCCATCACGTTCCCGCGTAAATCGACAAATTTTTATCCTGTTACTTGTTGGCGTGCAATTACCGTTGCATTGAATTCAGATATCGTCTGTTGTTCTTGCTCAAACAATGAATTCAGACGCTTCCCTTCATACCAAGTTTTTTGTTAAAATATCAGTAGCGATCTGTATCAATAAAACGAATATGGCCTTCAATAAACGAGAAATTATTTTGCTCGTATTATAGCAAAATATTATATAATTTTCCATTTGGAGAAGGCGGAAGCTTTTAAATTTATCTAAAACTAAAAACATAATAATTTGTTATTTTCACATTTGCATTATATTTATATTTCCTGCGAATATCAATATTTTTAAAAATATAACTTTATTTAAAAATATAACTCTATATTATGGATTTATCAGAATAATTTTATCACCGAAGATCTATTTATGATTACAACCAAACAAATAATTCCTGGGTAGCGATATCTGGAATCACGACAGGCAGAGAGAGGAGAGGATAGAGCAGAAATTGGTGGAATAAAATTGCAATAATAACAACAAAAGCCAGTACGCTGTTTCCTGAACCGTATCTCGAAATGGTTTTCAGATTTTTGCCATAAGAAAGAATGGCTGTACTACGCGATGGAAGAAAAGGGGGAACAAAATTCTCATGAAAATTCTACAATGGCGATGGCGGTGTTTCCTGTAATGCTCGCTGATCCTTACATTATATCCGATGTTTCTCGCGCATCACCTCGCATTTATTGCCTCTATTGTGGTTTTACAAGTGTTCCGACTTTCGTAATGCGGGCACGAAGACGCGATGCAATTATTGAAAATTTTATTATTATTATACAAAATGCAGCAGATTCAGCGGGAAAATATTTCTACGACTGATATCACGATTTGGTGATATCACGTATAAATTATCTTAGCGTAGTAACGTGTTTGTACATAATATTATATGTATAAGCAATATGACGGATAATTATCGTTTCCGATGTAACGTTAACTCCTAATAATTATAAAAGAATTTATTTTGGAAATAAGATAAGTAAAACAAATAAACACAGCAGGTCAATATTTCAATTATCTGACCAATCGTTTATGTTTATTTTGTTTTCTCCATGCACGTATCGTATAACCACGCGCGATCGCTACGTCATTATATCATTACATGCCTCGGCTAACAATTAATCGCATTATCCGAATGAGGCTTTACCGCGAGCTTGCAGGTATTTATCGTATCAATGGATTGGATAACGAAGTTTGCGTGGTATCCGTACGGCCGGGGGTCGATATGGCCGACACGAGCTTACGTGTGGCAGTAAATAGCGGAGCACATGGTTCGCGAAAACACCGCTTCGCGAGAAATATTATTCCTTTCGAATAACTTCCGTAATTAAGAGATTTAGCAGAAAAGAAAACTATGGGATAATCACTCTTTGAAAGTTTTACACGAGATGTAAAAGCGATTTTTACGCGAAAAGCGGCACTTGACCGCGGCAGTCATTTCGCGGCATAAACGAGAGGATAAGTTTTTAAAAAAATATACACACATAAATGTATACATACATGTGCCTAGCCGACAGTCAGCGATTAATCAGGCGAGCCCTCGACGAGGAAAAAAAAGTGCTCAGCTTTCGCGGTGTCACGATTTAGCGCGCAATTAGCAAACGCGCTCTCTTGACGGTTGCCCCTTTTTCCCTGCGTAGAACCTCAATTTGGCCTTTAATTCCGGAATACATGGACGGAATTAACTTTGTCTTTCATCAAAGCCTTTTTTTGTGCGCCCTTAAAAAATATCTCGGCTGGCCAGGCGGAGTAAAAGCTCGCTGAATTATTTGGAGCGCGAGCAGAAGCTCGGGACGACGATGTGGCGCGCGCAGTCAACGTGGAATGTACAATATTTTGCTTTCTGATGCCGACGAAATTATTTTCATTTATCAGGAAGTCTACGCTCTGTTTCTCTCTGTCTCGCATGCTCGACCAGCGTGCATTAATGATTCGCAAATAAAATAGGAATGCGAATAAACAGCATGGCAAAAACTGACGTTCAATTTGACGTATACTAATTTCACGGTAGTCTACGCACGCGCGCATTATTATTGCACCCGTGGGAACAGGCTCATCTGGCCGGAATCAACTTTATAACAAATAAATTGAAATCGCGGCGGAGGTTTCAGAGAATCAAGTGAATATCCGTGATTTACGAGAAACTGCCGGACCGGCTACCGGATGAGAGCAACATTGACAGGAAATGTCTGACAATCGAAATAAAAAAACAGGCTTGATGTGCGCATTGGATCGATCGGTACAGCACTATCAATGAACGGAAACAAGATAGAATGAAGAAATCCCGAAAGCATACGCGAAGGACAAAAAGCGCAGCAGGACGTTGTTTTCTCCCCCGCCCGTTGCGGGAATCACGAGCGATCGTATTCGCGAGGCGAAATTAGAATCGAATTAAAAAAGCTGGCCGAGCCAATTAAAACGTTTTGCGAAAGTTCAAGAGGTTCTCTCCCTCGGCAACGGTAAGGTTTCGCGGCGCGGCGGTTTTTTCTTCCCCCATTACGTCGTTTGCCGTCTGGTCGTCGAATCGCGCGGACGCCATTAAGCGAACCGTTCTTCCGTATAAATACCGCATAGCTAAGAAAATAGAGGAAGAAAGAAGTCCGGAAAGACGTGGGCAAAGTTTCTGTTTAATTTCAGAAAGATTTACCTCGCTGTATCGACGTAATCAGCCGCATTCGAGCAAAGTTCCAAGAACATTGTAATGTCAGCATTTTGAACACGTGGTTGAAAAAAAGAGTGAAGTCTGAACTTTAACTTCGGAGAGACAGCGACTTGGAAGTGACGTAATCAAATGGTCATTCGAGACCGTCATTGATTCGCGGATAAATCATAAATGAATGATAACATCGTCCACGTCGACTCGAGATGCGTTTAAGTGAGGTTTAAATCAGTAAACAGTTCCGAAGCCGTTATCCACGCGCGTCGCAGTCAAACTCCACGGTACGGGATAGGAAGCTTAAAGCTTCGAACATTACCAAACAGTAGCAGCTGTCCCGGAAGCTTCCTTTAAATATTAAACAACGTAGCGACGTCCCCGATAGCGCTAATAGTTATTACGCGATATCGTCCGGGAAAACTGTCCCCAAGGCAAGTGACTTTGTTATAAAACACAAACCGTATGCTCGGTTATACCACTACCACCGGAAGGATAAAACTAGAACTTTCCGTCGTATCGTATAACGTAGTCCTTTTGAGCACGAGCCTGCCGACGAAAATTATGCCGGGACATGCAGTTTCAGAATAAGGGCCCTTCTCTTTCTTTCATACAGCGCTGTCGTAAAAGCAAAATTTTACGCGACAAGGTTGAGTGATATATCTCTTTTTGCTGGCTTACGTAGATGTCACAAGAATACGTAGATATGTTTTGTTAGCGTTGTTATACATGTTTCGCTGCGTATGATTTCGTGCTCGCAGAACGCTCAATTATATCTAAATGTTTGTTTCGTTCAATCGTAATTAATAAAAATCTCACAAGCCATAATATGTTCCTCGATAGTTTGTCAATTTTCGTAATTTTTTGCGCATTGCGGTACTTTGTAATTTTCAAATGGACGTACGAAGCAGATTTTTATCGCAAAAGAACGCAGAGTAAATTTAAATGAACTTTTAAAATAGAAATGAAGGACAATATTTAATTTGTAGCTCCTGAGGTAAAAATTGTTACAGAAAAAGCATGTTTGAATTTTGCAAAAGTTAATAATATTCATTATTTAATCAGAAAACACGCGAAACAAATAAATGGATAAAGATTAGTTTTGAAGACGTTCGAATTAATAATTCTTTGTTTTCGTCTTCGAATATATATAGTAATCAAGAAGTAGAAGAGCGTCGATTGTACAAAAAACAATCTTCCTTTAAGAAACAGAGTTTCCCTCGCTGAAAAATGGGGGATTCGCTTGTCCATCGATGCAAATGAATAATAATAATAATGGCAATCTCACTTACCTTCGTAACCGGTGAGCGTCGCCTCGGCTGAAACAGCGTCGCCGACTCCGTTCTCAGCTAGGCACTCGTAGTTGGTATTGTCGCGCGTCGGCTTGACAGGTTCGATCCGCAGTAAAGCACCATTTTCATACTGGTGCACCACATACCGGGACTGGGATTCTGTCAACATAAGACGGAAGATTGAGGCGGACGTCTGCGCCGTAAAAAGGAAAACCCCCGTCACAAAAGGCGAGGAAAATACCGGCACGATCGAAGGGCGCGCGAAAATGATCGGCGGCGGCAGCGGCAACGGGCGATATAAGATCGAAAATTGCGCCGTTGCGGAATCTAATAAAAGGGGGGTATGTGTGTCCTCTCGTATCCAATTCCGCAGCCTGAGAAATATTGAATGGGAATTGGATCGCGCGTCTGTATAAATTTCGAGAGCGACCGGCCCGCCCCTGTTATCATCTCCCCTGTCCGTCCGCGCACACCGCGAATTGGCGTTCAGAATGTTACAAGCGGTCGCTGGCCATTATCTCGTCGGGTGTTCCTCGTCGGATTAGTGAGTCGTCGACGACGAATATGGAACGACCCGTCATCATTCGGGCACATACATTCCGCGGATCAGATCGAATGTTATGCGAAACCATCGCGCGTCATCGGGATCATCTCGCGGGATTTGCTGGTCCTTTCGACCATATGAGAGTGTGGGATAACACACGGGACTCGAGATTCGATCTTCAAATTGGCATTTCCGAGTTTTGCGATAAGTGATTCAGTGATTAGTTCAAGATAACAAATATGTATACAATTAATTTACATCATTTGACCTGTTTAGCCATTAATCTATCGATACTGGCAATTCTCTATTAGAAACAAACACTCCCGAATGAAAAATGATCTCAAACTGAGGCAAATGCTAATGGCTAGCTAATTTAAATTGTATTTAATATCTAGCTAGTGA
Source organism: Tetramorium bicarinatum (assembly GCA_928718305.1). NCBI lineage: Eukaryota > Metazoa > Arthropoda > Insecta > Hymenoptera > Formicidae > Tetramorium > Tetramorium bicarinatum. The sequence continues at coordinate 20,916,502 of OV788321.1, forward strand.
TGTTAGTATCACTTGCCAGATTTTCTAATGCATATCATACTTCAGATGCTTACCCAATGATAATTATTTACAGTGATAATTATTTACAATTTACTATACATTCTATTTATAATTATGAAATTGTATTTTTATCAGAGCGCTACTAAAACTAGCTAGTTTTAACAAAAAAGATATATTTTTCCTGTCACTCGAATATAAAAGCGTTACAATTCTGACTGTTAGTTGATAAAAAAAAAAATAGACAGTGATAAGTTGAAATTTTAAACAACTAGTCACACAGGACATCGATAATATCAATTTTTCACATATGCTGTTACAAAATAACATTTTGACATTAAAAGGTATTAAATCAAATCGCCTTTTCTGAAATAACACTCAATTTATGGAAACACATTCCTAGTTTACTAAAGGTCAAACGAATTAACCGTAAACTCATGAATATTACAGGAACAGATTTCAAATTCTGAAAGCCATTATATTACGAATGGACGTAGCCATAGGTTCATGTATGCAACTATTTTCGAGGAATTACTATCCTGGTCATTGTAATTCGGTTTATGGAAGTATTGCAGCGTCGAGCTGTCGCGAACTGTTTGGCCGAGAAGAGCTTGACAAAAAGATTAAATATGAAACAGCCGCATTTCGCGGAATCATCCAACGAAACTCATTCGGTTTCGGTCGCGGACGAGTACAAAAATCAGTTGGACAGACAGTCTAAGAATAGTGAGAATCGACTAACACAAAGCGAGATACATAATAAAGAAAGAAATGCAGAAAAATATATAAACGATACTGGGACAGATGTGAAAACGAAAAGCGGAGAATCCAAGTCAGAGAACTTTTTAGTTTCGATAAAATTTTTACTCTTTTTCACCTTTTTTTCTGGTTCTCGGGAAATAAGAAGACATAGATTTCGCGCAGATTAAGCGCCAAAGAGCGCATTCTCAAGTATCCTCAACGAATCAATGGCGACGATTTAAAGAACGTAAATCGAGTTGGAAACAGGGAAGGAGAATATACGAAAGTGCGCGGACTTACGTGAGATCTTTTTGCCGTTCTTTCGCCAGTGTATTTGGGGCGGCGGTGCTCCTTCCGCAGTGCAGTAGAAGCTGGCTATTCCGCCTGCCTTCACCTGCTGCGATTGTGGCTTCACCAGGATCGTCGGCGGACCTGTGAACAAAAAGATCACGTGGGGTTCTTTGATTAGAGCTCGGCTCACAATAAGATTTTCATGTGATGGTTATGCGGCCAGGCTGCCATTTTGAGGCGCATTTTGAGACTTCGTTTGTTTTAACGCGCATTTCAGAAATAAATTTTCCTTTCCTCGCTGATTAAAGAATAGAAAATAAACTAGAGAATATGAGAAGCCTGCGAGTGTCTCTCTAATTGATATCTGAAACTTAGTTTTATAAAATACGTTGTAAATATCTTTTTCATGTTATTGTATGCTATCTTCAGTTTCTCATAATAATTGCCTTCGTTATAGCTTGTTTGATAATTTTTAACATTTATAACACTTGCAGCCTGTTTCACATTAAATTATCAATTTTATTTTGAACGTAATAAAGAGTTATTAAATTTGCGTTTAATAAAAATATTAATAGCAGTTCAAATTAGCAGGTCCTGCTAAAGGCGGGATAAAATTGTGGAATTGTACCTAGATAAAGATTATTTCAGTTATTTGCACTGGAAATCAAGTGGTCGTTTCACAAAGAATCGCAAAGTAGCAGGAAGTTATATAAAACTGAACCCTTCGTTCATGAAAATTGCGCGTTTTAACGTTTCTCGTTTCTCGTGTTAAAATTTAAGTAAGAAGTTCACGGTTGCGCTCGCTCGCTCGCTCGCTCGCTCGCTCTCGCCCGGCCAGCGTTGGAAAACGTTAATTTGCAAAGGAAAATTGCAGTCCTCGGTTACGCAGATATTTTCTTTCTGCATCAGCTCTGCTTGGGTAATTAGTCTCCTTCTCGCAATTCGGGTCATTAGTATACTTTCCATCATTCAAAATGGCTTTCGTAGATTTTAGTTAAAATGTAGAAGATGACGGACAGCGTAGAGAGCTTTAAAGCTTGCGAGTCTTGGAGCCAGAAAATTCTCGATATGCAAAAATGGTCGGCGATTGGCCGAAAAAAAACGGGGCGCTCTCTTCCGGTTTTAGAATGCAGCGGATCGGCGCGCGTATCCCGAAAGAGAATCGGGATCCCGAGAATAACGTTCCCGATAATTGTATCGGGTTTCGAGCGGGCGTTTGCAGCCTTCTACGAATTAACGTCGTAAAAGTCCGATCTGATTGCGCTCGCGAAATTTATACTCGTCGGGCGAGAACGGCGTATCTCTCCCGTCATCGATCGCGCGGCGTTGCGCGGCGGCGGCGGTGGCTACACGAATGCACCGGGCCAGAAGTCGGTGACCGAAATTAGTGGATTTAGTGCGGTGGGAAGTCCAAACTGCCTCCGCTGCTACGCTTTTAACCTCGGGAATAAAGAGACGGCCGGTGCAAGATGGATGAACGTGACGCGCTCCTTTGTCAGACCAGCGCCGCGCTTCGCTGCGATGTCGAGCGGCCTCCGGAGAAAGAGGGAGAAGGAGAGAAGCAAGTGAAAGAGAGGGAGAGAGATAACGAAACGCTAAAAGAGAATCGTCGTAAAGAAGAGACGACATCCAAAGATGCGTTATCCGGAACGGGACTATTACTCGTACTAAATTGGTCTTGAAACTTTGCGATCGGATCGTGCTGAACCTACATCGACACGTCGTTTATGAGTATTATTTCGAGTTGAGAGCTTGAGTGAAAAGCGCAGTGAAAGGATGGACCGTCGATAGCTTGACGACGTTACATATCGAGATGTATATAGGCTTTTTATCTCATCTTTTTCAACAGTCGTTGTGCCAATATTGAGCCTGATCTGCTCGGCTCATCGAGCACCCTATTCGTAATGGATGGAACGTGACTAATGGATAATAATAAAATGTGATTTTCCAGCCGGGGGCGTTAAAAGAATGTTTATCTTTGGTGCAGTCGAGCTAATGCCGACGTTTATACGATCGTTTCACGACCGAAAAATATCTACCCGCGACGTTTACGGGTGCCCCGGTACGCGATAAACTCGACTTATACTACTTGCCACGGCACGGCATCGGCGTCTCCTTTTTCTGGGTCATTAGACATACTTTTACGACGTCGGAGTACATCACACGCAGTAAAAAACTTTTTAATCCGAAGTGCAATCGTTCCAAGAGAGAGTTCGCGATCTCGTGGCTCGTGTGAGATTTTATTGCAGCATTTTTAAAACGGTGACTGCCCGTCGTATCGTCAAGTGACGCGCTTTATCGGGCATAAAAAAGAAGAATGTATCGAAAAATAATAGCGGTTTATTGCGATAAACGCCGATACGACATTCCGCAGTATGCGAGAAATACTCTTAAAATATTTTTCATCCGAGCGAGAATTTTACTTTCAAGGAAAGTGATAATATTATATCTACATTTAAATAATGTTTCATTTTTTTTAAATTTAAATTAATTTTAAAATTTTATAAAATTTAAGTTTTTATAAAATTCAAATTTCGTGCAATTATAAAAAAACAAATACAAATAGAGAAAATAATTTAAATAAAAAAAGAATGTAGAAACAAATCGAATAAATTATGTTAAAGTTTATTAACAGCGATTTATAATTTCAAAAAAGAAAAAAATCATAACGAGAAAGAAAAAAAAAGTACAAAATAACTATAGATAAAAGCGGTCCTTTTTGCGGAAGGAACAGAAAGAAAAATGCAGCTGCGTAATGAGTGCACGCGATGAAAAGTTAAACTTGCAAAAATGCATATGTAGAAGAGAGCCGACAATTCTACAGTTGACAAATATGACCACTCTAATCTGCAAACGCAGGTCGTGAACACTTCACGCACGTATGCGCAACACGCGCGCGCTCCGGTCGGACGTAATTTAAGCTAAATATTATTCCGCCGACGAAGCACAGGTAATTTTTGATCGAATTGTGCATTCGAAATTACTCTTATCCGAACGTATTGTACCTCCGTGCGCAATTGTCGTTCTACCGGAATTGCTCGTAACAGGTCCATTAGTCGACCACGGTCGCTGTGTACACATAGAACACGTACATGCATGTACAACAAGGCTACGACTTACAGCTTTCGCGTATGCGTGTACGTAGATACACGTGCGTGTGTGGTGATGCTTTTTATACAATTTGCTGCGATTTTATCTCGTGAACTCGCGGTGTAACTTTCACAGACACGTCATGGGAATGTGTGGTACCTTTCGCGCGCGTGCGTGTGTGGATATAGTGCAATTACTATTACAATAGAACTTCAATAAATGTAATAAAATAAAACAGTAAGGTGTAATAACAAATCGGAAAACTATATTAATTTATTTTTCAATATTCGATTTTATCACGAATAACAATGTTTACTTGAAAAGATATTTGCAGCAGCGACAATATCGACAATATTATTGAAATGCAAATTATATATAATCGAGAAAGGTTTGCGACACCATTTGCGGAACGATGTTTCCGAGCGATCAGAATCTTCAAAAATTTTGCTGTATACGGAGGAGAGGAGCAGGTGCCAGTTAAATTCCGACATAGCAAATATCGAGTCTATCTCTCAACTGCAGCAGTTTTCGATCTTCCGCCGCTAAAAGTGACCGTTTGCTCGATTCCATTAAAAGTGGATGAACGGGAAAACAGAGGGATAGAGCAAAAATAGGAAAGAGGTCGTTCGCGAAGGAGGACTGTCCCCACTGCAACTGTACTATCGATTCGATCCGACTGGTCAGCAATTCAAAATGCAATACAGATAAAGCTCGCGGGAGATATAACAGTGCCAATGTGCGCAATTTGTTTCATTTAATTGTCTGCGTAATTTAGCCAATGTATTCATTTTGCTCTGTTTTTCGATCGTAGTTGCCGAAGCAGCTAGCTCACACATTAATAATCTAAGACGATTTTTGCAACTATTTTTCTTCCGAAGAACTCTCCGGAATATAATAATATATTTATTTATACATTTAAGTTGTCCTTCTATTATGCACCAGCATGAAATTATTTCTTACACAGTTTTAAAGAGTTTTTAGACATACGCGTAATTAAATAAATCATTAATAACAAATTAACATCTGTTTAATTTGGAATGATCGAAATTAAGCTGATAAATATATACACATTCATTGACCGCAATCGTTAACGTATCTAATGCAGGCGCTATTAACCTATTATATTCCAATAATTGATTTATCATATCTGACTGTTAGCTGGAAATATATGTTGCAAATATAACGGGATATAATCTTTATGAATTCCAAGCCAATTGTGGCGAAGATTTAATTTAGCGATATTTTTGATGTAACGAATTAGAGCGCGTGCCCGAAAATGCGTCGAATATTTGAGGGTTAATTTACTTTAGCCGCTGACATTTATTTATCCGAAATTCCCTCATTCCCGCTATCTTCTCTCCGCGAATAAATCATTTTCGGTGAGAAGATAAAAAAAAAAAAAAATCGCACGAGAGGCCGATGAATGTGATTTTGACTGAAACGATAAGGGAAAAACACGCGAGAGGTGTAGGGGCACGTTGTCAAGGCGGGAGTAATAGCTCGGCTCGAAAAATATTGGAAAAGCTTGCACGTGCCCGCCGCTCGCTGCTCTTTCCTGAGAGACTCGCGCTGCCGGGTTGCACGCGAGCCGGCGAGTGTACACAAAGATTAAACGCCGGTGAAAATTAGATTGCGAAAAGCGAGGCACGCCGTCGTTGCATCCTGGAAATGAATGTCGGACCACTTTTAAAGAGAGAGAGAGAGAAAGAGAGAGAGAGAAAGAGTGAAAGTGAGGGAGTATTTCGGGGACGAGGAGAGATGCTCCGGTGGAAATAAAATAGTAACACAGGACAAAGTCTTTCAGGACAATTCTCGCGTATACACGTAAAGTTAGCCACGCGTAATTCCATGTGCAACACACGGGAAAATGTTTTCCGCCTCGCAATAAAGTCATTTGTGAAAAGGTCGGAGATCCAACGCAATCGGAGATGCGGGTGACCGGGTCGTGAAACATTTCGCAATAAAGAGTGCCAATATATTGGATGTATGTCGCACAATTGCTCGACATTAGAAACGGATTCTTTTCTACGTGGTGCGACGCCAGCGATCGCGACTTTTCGCGCGACGGAATCGATCGCGCGAATCCGTATGAAAATGCGCGACGGCAATATCTCATACTTAAAGTTTATAGCTATTCGGCACGGGCTCAGATAACTTGGAGAAAAAGTTTCGCTCCCGGTGTCGGCATTACATTTTATAGCCCGCCACGTCGTAATTGAAAAAGTAGCCGATAACGGAGCAATCTGCATGCGATTTGAATAACATTACGCGTTACTGACTACCGAACGTATTATAAAATCGATTCGAGGCTGGGCGAACGCATACGCGAACGATGCCTCGTGACATTGTGCAAAAAAAGAGCTTCTCGAGAGTGGCCGGCGGTAGCAATAAATATATTCGTAGAATGCTCGATTGGCGGAAAGTATAGAGGGGCTACCCCGACCGCTCGTCGAGTCCGCGCTGATATATAACGCTTCAATCAATTTCGTCACGTGGTTAATCCCTGAAAGGCGTGTCCGCGCGAGCGGTAATATCGCTAATTAAAATCAAAATACAGCCATATTAAAGCTGTGATTTTCAACGAAGACCCCGCGCGCATCGGAAAACGCGCGCGACCGTTGTAGGAATATTACTGAAAATACGCGGCAATTACATTAACGCGTTTCCCGCGGGCTGTTGAGGGCGAGTTTTGGTGGGCGAATCGCGAAACAAATACAGGATGCGTTTAAACGGATTCTGATATACGCCCAGCCCCTAAATAACACGTGAACGTGAGCGCGAACGCGGCGCGACGTACGCAGGGCTCATTTATGGAAACGAAGCGGGGGTGGTAATTACGGATCGGGAGTCATTTCGGGTTCGCCGGTATCACGACCGAATTCGAAAGAGGACGGATCTCCACGCCGGCTCACTCGAAATTTCGTGCCGTCCGTGCTGGCCGGGTCGATACACCGTGTGTGCAATTTCCGATGCAGCTACAGAGTCATCGCGCCGATGTCATCTCGCTTCCACTCGCTTAGCATTGATTGTAAACGCGGCCATTTATGCATACATCACACATATATGTATAATTTGTATATCTATATGATATGCAATGAACTTGCATCAAATGAAAACATCCATAGGGGTGAAAGATGTTCATAAAGACGAGACGTTAGTAGGGTGAGAAGAAAGCGCGGAATTCGATCGGTGAATACACATGTGCAAACACAATGCAGATTTACATCATAGATAATTACATAGAATTTATTCGCATTTTAGTATCACAATCCCAGGTGGACGCTCCGTTCAACTCGTGCGCATACCATCGCGCTATCTCTCACGTTCGGCCGTATGGTAAATATTAATTTAATTTAAATGGGTTTTCATCCACGCTTTTCTACGTGTGGATACACATTTCAAACTTGGCCGAGATGGGTCGACTGAGCGCGGCGTAAAGGCGAACTTGTGTCTCATTGCTCGAATATGATGTGTTAACAACGCCGAGTGGAATCTGGCCGGGTTAAAATAATGAAAATTTCGCTGGCGCGCGCGGCTGCATCGACGTAATACGAGAAAATGTTATGCGCTCATTTGAGCAAACAGTGAACGAAACAGATGTAATTAAATTGAAATTTATATGAAATACAATGAGAATATAATGTCGATATTTTTTCTACGCTTGACATTCGTTCCTTTAGACCTGCATTTTTAGACCAATATGTTAAAACGAATTGACATTTTCAAGACATGTAGTTTTCTTTTTTATAAAAAGAAAATTGAACATGTGGATAAAAGAATCAGCGGTTAAAGCTTCAGAGCTAAATGAGATACGACGCGATTTGTCCTGGACTATCATCCGACCAAGATGGATCTTAATTCCAATAATAGGAGCAGCAATTTATTTTATATCGTGCACGAATTATCTGCAGATAAGAAAAGAAATCGAACGCGATTACCCGAATCCCGGGAACTGGATGAAACCAAGAATAACTCCGACCTCATCTATTCTTATTTTGCGATTGAAGACTATTTTCATTGAAATACTGACTGTAAAATACGTGGGCTAGAAACATCTTTATAAATTTGACCAGAATACTTAACGGTGGCTTTTAATTATTTCTCGCAGCTGAACTGACGTAGATGAATGACGCGATTACGTACACATCTTTCTCGTGTTAAAGACACAATGTGTTCACCATTTGACAAACTGTTAAACATCATCTCATTAACTCCGATCGTTTCAAGATTTTGTAAAATATGGTACGGCGCGTGTGTGAGTACTATTTAATTGAGTCACGTTATTTTTCTTTGACGCCGCTCGCACAGCTAACGAGGGGACCGTTCGTTCTCGCGGTTCCATGACTGACGTCGCACGGTCGGAAAAATTGCAATTTATTCTCCTTTGGAATTAAAGCGTCCATTACGGCGGAGCTTGGTATCCGCCAGGAACGCTGGGCCCGGTTACTTCCCTATCCATCGCCTAACGTCGCCGGCACTCTAAAACCCCTTTCCGCTCGGCACTCTTCCGTTACCACCTCGTTCGTTCTTTCCTCCGCGATAAAGTTACGCCGGTGAAAGGAGCGGACGGGGAACCGACTCCGTCGACGCCGGGCGCGATTTGTCAACCGGGAGATTATCCGTTTTCCGCGTTTCTTTAATGAGATAAACAACGGTGGCGGAGAGACGCGCTGAGCAACGGGAGGGTGGAAAGAATAATTTCTACGGCGACACGAGAAGACACGGCAGAAGATTCGTTACTCTTCCCGCGCCTGGCGCCTTCTTAATTTATTCACTCGTCCCTTTCGCCAGGAAGGAGTGAATACAACCCGCGAGAGTCTCGACCTGACTCGTCTCAACGAAGCTCTTCTGCATCCGCGATGTTATCACCGATAATGCGAATCATTGTTCGTTGTGGCGTTTCATTTCAAATTTTTCTTAATGCAATATTTTCTTTATTTCCGTCTTCATTTCCACTTTTTTTTCTCTCTCTTTATTTCTTCCCGTATCTTTTTTCCGATCTGTGGTTTATTTTATTAAACGGAAACTCTGATTCCCGTGATACTCCGATACATGAAATAATTACGTTTCGTCACTGACCAAACCGAATCCGACGAGAGGGGATTGGCGAGACACGCCGGGTCCGAATCGCGGTTCCCAAATTCCTCGACGGGTGCATCGATGCATCACTTTCGCACGCGCGGAGCACGAAGTCGTACGGGATAGCACAACAACCAACCGCTTCGATACGTATGCAAAGCGAATGCGTTTAACCAACTTCTCGCAGAGAATTTCCATTAGTCAGGGTGGAGAACGACAATCCTGTAGAGCGGAAACTCACACGGGGACGGAGCGGACGGCGGGCGGGCGATACTGGCTTGTTTTCGAGATACCAAGCCGTCGAATGATTTCGAATCAACGCGTCTGGTAGCGCGTATAATTCAATTTGAATATGTATACGGGGCCTGCGGCGCGGGCGGGCCGCGCGCGCACATCCACGTTCCCATCGGGACTCGCGTAATTCCCGCATGCATATACAGAGAGTTGTATTTCTCGCGTTCTCTCTTTCTCTCTCTCTCTCTCTCTCTCTCCCCTCCTCTCATCCTCGTTCATGTAATATAGATATTACCGTCAAGAGAATATACCGCCTCTTCTCATCGTGCTTTACTTGCCACTCCACGGCCTTGCGGCGTTTCTTTTTCCATTTCTATACCCTCGCTATCTCCCCCATCTACCACGCGAGCGCGCGCGCGCATTCCCGCATTCATCCGGTATGGATCATCGGTTATCGAGCATGTTTCCTGGGATACTTTAATCTCTCCTGCGCGCGCGATAATACACGCTCGCACGTCGAAGATATTTTTATAACGGACGAAGCGCCTGAAATTTTTTTACCCTCTCGCGCCCCGGGGAAGCTTTCAGGCGGCGTCATGAGGGATTTCTTTACGAGCGGTATGATGCTGATGGCGGCTGCAAAACGACGGGAGGGCGGGACAACCCCCGTGTCGAACGACCGTTCCCTCTCCCTGACCTAAGAGCGCCTCCGCGAGTAAGTCCGGGGGAAGAAGGGAGTTGGCAGGGGGAGGGGGATTGGGTACACGATGCGAATGTCGAAGGGCCTGCGCTGAATTTATGCAGATGTATGCCGGCAATATTCTAAATAAGTAGGTAGGTACACCCTCCCCGCAGCCGTCTCTCGCCATGCCGGATCCTGCCAGCGGCGAATCCCACCAACCAAACGCGATCATCCACCGTCGCCTTCGGCTCATTGTAAAATCGCAGCGATAGCGTTGGTGACGGCGTCTCTACGGCTGTTCTCGTCGTGGCGTCCCAGCGGCGTATTCGGCGCAATTAGCGTTTCTTAGCCGCGCTCGCGTTTCTCCGAGTATCTCGACGACGACGACGACGACGACGACGACGACGACGACGACGACGACGACGACGACGACGACGACGACGACGACGACGACGACGACAACGACGACGACGACGACGACGACGACGACGACGAAGCTTCTTGCGGTGACCCGGAGAGAACAATCGAAGTCCCAGTGGGAGAGTCCCCGCAATTCGGCGAACTTGTGAATATTCACGAGGCCCCGCCGCGCGCGTTCGAGGTCTTTCTTGAATTATCTAATCCCGAAACAACGCCATGCGCATTCCTTTGTAACATGCCAAATATATACCCGTTTGAGAAAATTAGAGATTTTGTTCGCATCATTCGCTTACATTTTATTGAACATAAAAATTGAATTCCGATGATTTATTATAATTTTCTTTAATGATTACCTGACATAAAAATACATTATTTTATCGTTAATTTTAGGATGTCAATTTATTATCTAAAAAATAATATTCATGTATAATTTTTGAATATTTAATACAAAATAACTGTTTAACGATTAAGTTCTAACGTATAAGTTTGTAATAAAGAAAAAATTTAGAAATAATTATAAAATTATGCAATTATTAAACTTTCCGTAATTACAAATTATACTTGTGTTTTAAGCTTATTGTGCATATCATATATTTAAGAAAATACTATAAAAGAACGCTAAAAGAATAATAATCATAAATTCTATTCTGCCATTTACTAGAAAGTAAAGCCTCACTTTTGAGTCTACATCGGACAACTTTATTTTCATCGCTGTATAAACGTTCCCATTTCTTTAACCCAATCGTCGTTTAGAAACTCATAGACGATGCACTTAACGGCGTCAAGGGTCGAAGAGGATGAAGGGTAATACCTCGGCGAATTTCAGCGGTCGAGTGCACTCTTGCCGAGCGATGAGAGGGCAAGGACGACTTTCAATTTACGCAAGAACCACCGCCGTCACGTATGCGCATAGATTAGTAGGTCGCCCTGCGACGTAGACGTAGCGCCCTAATCAGCACTTGGCGTTTTAACGCGGTTAATTGCGCTTCAATTAGCCGGGGGTCGTGCCTCCTCTCATCCCTTCCAACTGGGTGGGACTTTCTTGCTGCCTACGTTGCTCGCGCGCGAGCAACGCGGAGGAACTTTCGCGATCGTCGGGCCGTAGCGTGCAATTAGGTGCAAAGTCCCGTGCATTAAGAAGACTGGCAAGAACCGTTAAAAGACATTGCCAGCAGAAGATTAGTCGACGATAACGTTGGAGTTACATTGCCGTTAAAGCGGCGCATTAGCGTAATGCTCGAGTGTGTTATTTTTCCCCCGGAAAAGACGGTATCTCGCTCTCGCTTCTCGTTATGCGTGCGCGTTCACTCCAATCGGCAACCATTACGCTACCGCCCCGAGACCGTTGCGAGCGAGAATAGACTCTGGCTCGTAAGGTAGACGTGAGAAAATTATAACGTAATCGTTACGTCGCACGCAATGTTCTCGAAGCGAAGGAGATCGAAACGTAGTCTCGAAATTCGCCTTTTCGTGCCGGCCTGGCGCGGTGGCGGACCCGCGCGCGTCGCTATCGGCCGCGAAATAAATCACAGAATCAATTCTGATACATACCGGGTGGCACCATAAATAAAAGTGCGAGGTAACCAGAGATACCGCGCCGTAGATCGCGCGGTGTCTGTTACACATAACCCCCGGTCCAACCTCCCCTCGGAAAAGGGGATGAGCGACGGAAACAAATGACAGCGCATAAGCGGGTGGAAACACTCGAAAGTCGGTTGTTGCCGCGACGGCCGACCCGGTGGTCGCGCCGAATTTGAAATTCAAAGCGTCCGGAGAAAGCCGGCCGATAACGGAGGGTAAGAGAGGTGGACAGATAGGCGAGAGGCGAAGAACGAACGCGGAACGGTCGCGGGACCCGGATTGCCCAGGGCAAAAATACACATTAGTGGATTTGAAATTTAGATACCGGAGCTGCTCCCCCCTGTGAAATTGACCAGGTCGTGGCTCGAAAACAGGCCGATTTGCGGAACTCGCGCGCGCGGTGTGCCCTACACCCGCTGCGCGTGTCTCGAAACGCCTGATTCCGAGTCTGATCGATGTTACGTGCGCGAGGTCCACTTCTTCTGACCTCGTTCCCCTCCTCCCCCCCCCCGCCGCCTTTATCGTGCACGGGGGAGTGTATTTTTGCCAACGAGCCGCGTACGGGTTCCGCATTCGTTCCACGCTGGTCTAGCGCGGGTACGTGTGCGCGAGCGCGAGCGGCGCCCTAGATGTTAGCCGGGCGGATAACATCGGGCGTCCCCCCGCTCGCGCTCGCCACCACCGCTACGAGCGTTGTTTGTACTTACTTGTCATGTACGTGATGTAGTGCGAGTCGCTGATGTTTCCTGAAAGAAGCTCGTTGAGTCAAGTCGTACGTAACGTCCCCGGCGACGCCTCGCGAGCCCAGGCGCGCGCGGCGCGCGTGCCGTGCGTCGACGTTGTTTGCGCTTACGCGAATACGAACACCATGACATTTCATTTCTCTCGTTGATATTTCACTGAATTAACCAGTCGAACTAGCGTAGTTTTGCTTAATCTAATTAATTAATTATATTGTCCATTAGTCGGCCGTGCGGCAGGAATTAATTATATACATTTTGATTATGTTGCAAAAGGGCACGCGCTTGAATTTATACAAATGAGATAATTGACAGTCGGTGTTTCTCATGTATCTCCCTCTCCCATGTTTATCGCCGCAAGTCTGCGTAGATTCGATCGAGCTTAATAATGGAATAAGGAATATACGCGGAACTTTCGATATTCCTCTCAAATTTCATCGCCATGCCGTGTCGACTTCGGAGCCACGAAGGCATGCCATCGACACGCGACTTGCATCCCTCGATAATACAGTCGCGCTCTCGAGAGCCGTGTCGATCTCCTTCGACTTGGAATATTCGCGTGTGTGAAAGCGCCAGGGCATTGCACGAACCTTCGGGAGGCACGGAAAGGTGTCGGGAGGGGATGAGAGAAGGGTGGGCGGGTAGGGACGTTAGGTGGTTTGCGAGCGAGCCGCTCGGCAGCTGTCGTGAAAGCTCTCGGAAAAGCGTGAAAGCGCGAGATACGTTTCGCATGCGTTCCCATTTGCGGAATATAACCATCGCCGTCGATGGTGATAGCGATATTTTTACGCTCAATGTTTAGTATTCATTCTTGTATGGTCGTTACCTCGTGTTCGCGCGAATAAATGAATCGCCAATGGCGCGCTTTAAAATTCAAAGTATCCGCGCTGCGAGAAATTAAAGCGGAAAATTATAACTCTTGCCAAAATTACACAAAAGAAAAATCGTACGGTCTATCATTCGTTATTCTTTAGTCTTATTCTTTTTAATGTTTTTTTATTAATTCTATCATCTATAATTATAATCATATTATATCGAATGTAATAACATTAATAGTCGGTATAATATGACTTGTGTAATTATAAAACGTCTCAAATAGATAATAGAAATTGGATAACGATTTATTACTAAAACTTAGCAAATTAAATCAAATTTATATTTTAATTTTATCTACTCATCATTTTATACTTTTTATCTCAAAACATAATTTCACATATTTTTAATTTAAAATATATTGATGTTACAATAATTACAGTATTAGAAATATTTTATGATATTAGTGTTTAATCCTGTATCAATCCTGTATCAATCCTGTATTGTCCAAAAGTTCTGCGTCTTTATCTACCTTTAGTCACGCTACAAAATTTATCTATTTTTCATCGCCATGAAAATATAATAATTTCAAGGACTGTGTAATCCATTCTACAACAACACTTTTCGTAATAACGCAAATGCATTCCTCCATGCGTGAAGCTTCTCGCAGCAAACAGGCGGATGCATCCCGAGATACGCAATCGCGATGTCGCCATTTCGGTGCGCACGTCAACCAAGCCACTGTTATTCCGTCTTGTTTGCGGAGCTCTCGACGCGAGCATACGTCGCGTCGTCTCTCATCGTCGAGGAGATTTCCCACGAATAGAACGGAATATTAATTTGGCGAGATTGTGCGAGAAGGTATCGGCACGCTGCCTCTCCTCTTAGACGGGCCGCCGGTGGATGTAAATTAACTTTGAGAAACAATCTTGTCGTTAACTTGGCGTATAATAACGCGGGCATGGTATCGATATGCTTCTGCCCTTTTGCACCCTTCACTGCCGCCAGGATGCCTTCAACCTCCCGTGGGACGACGACAGCCCAGTCGTCGCCCTTCCCCATCGACGTTGAGAAGTATTTAGACGATACATTTTGTCGCGTCTTTCGCACACACAACTCCGCCCCTGCGTAATAATCCTCGACCATCCCTCTTCCGTTTTCCCCGCTTCCCGGAGTTTATATCTTACGATTATTCATGACAGTCACGGGCAGAGGCGGCAAGTCTCTTACGCGCCCGCGAGTACTTTCCTCCAATTTTACGCGCCTGCTTTAACGGCACTCATTAAATTTGCCGCTCTTAATAATCAAGGCAACGACGACGACGACGACGACTACTCGTTCCCGATAAGGAGTCGTTACACCTAGTTTTATATTCGCGAGACATAAATAAGTTCGCGCAAAGGGGGAGCGGACGGAGTTGCGCGCTTGAGTAATGCCAGTGTATCGGCTCCCATAACCGTATTGCGCGAGATTATTTTCCCGGTCATAAAAAGTTACGTGTCACGGGCCTTACACGCTCGTACGACAGGCACGGGATGCGAGACACGAAAATTGCCGCCGTCGCTATGGGAGCCGGGAGGTTTTTATGATGGGAATCAGGAGCGCCAAAGCGAGTCTAGCTGATGAGCCCGGGCATCGTTTTTTTTTCATCTCGCCCAAGTAGTACCTTTTTCATGCGGTATTTTTATAAAAGAGAAATTGCGTATACACGAACATAACATTTGTTATGTTAATCTGATGAGAATTAAATCCGACTCGGTTAATTTAGGGGTGAAAATATTTACATGTTTAGAATTTTTGTCAAACGCGCGCTTTTTTTCTCGCCGGAATGCAGTATATCAAGGAGAAGGGTGTCCAATGAGCTGAGCAAACGGTGAAATTCACCGCCGTGCCAAGAATTCGAAAACGGTCGAGTGTATAAATGCATTTTATAATTAGTTCCTCTACCACGGACTAACGTTAAATTAACGTCAGCCCTCGGCGTTATGACGAAGTTGCCGTGCACGGTAACTTGCGAGCGCGATATGTCACGCCGTTGCCAGAGGGAATCCATGCGGGCCGGCATAATGTGAATCTATAACTCAACTCATGCATCTCGTTATCGCGAATCGGCGGTGCTCCGTCTCATCAAACCTCGATGACAAAGGCGTTTCTATGCCGTTCTAAGCAATTCATTAGAAAAAAATATCGAGTTGGCTCGTAACAAACATTTGGTTTTTACAAACAACGGTTTTAACTTGTTTTACGCTTTCGTAATGTTTATTTTGCAGCACGAGCGGCATGTTCATCTGACAGGCGTGCCGATCGTAAGTGAAGATTGTCCGTATTGATAATCGCGCGCAAATACCCTCGGTACTGGAAAAATTGGGTCGTCCGTAAAAAAAAATACGCAGGAAGAAAAAATAGAAACACATCCCGACGAAAGAAATGTATTCGCGCGTTCAATTTGTTATATCTTTAAACAGGTTCACCATTACCGTGAACCGAATACGATGCCATGTCGGCATCGCGGCTCGGCGATCCGTATATAACTGACCTATTTACGTGGCCGCGGCCATGGCGCCCGAGATACGTATCGCGATCACGTGTGTACGCTGGGCTCGATCGTATTTTCGTGCGAGTCCGGGATCATGTGAGCCGGTCATGCGCCCCGCGCGCAAAAGCGAGCTACCACCACCCGTCGGCGAGGGGTAAAAAGGGACGATTCGTTTCGAGAAGACGCGGAGGATCGTCTCCGGCAATGTAAAAATTGCGCGCGCGCGACTACTTAAGCTCGGGCGGAGACGAGATAGAATTCGAGGATCAGTTATTAAAGTTTCGTGTCCGCATCGGGGATTCCGCAAATTCTGACACCATCAACGGTTGCATTCCGTTGCGGATTGATAGATGCGTGCACACGTGTGTGTGTGTACATGTACGTACACTCGCGCACGTGTGCGCGTATATGTGGGCGCGATTTTTATTATCACTCATTCCGCGCAGTCTCTTCTTCGTCGGCATCCCGGGCTATCAGACCGCGCATTCATGCCGTCGAATTCCTACGGAACTGCCACGGTGGGGAGGGATATCTATCTTAATGGAAGCAAGACGTCGCGCCGTCGCTCGTGCCGGCGGAGCTCAATATGAACGACGGGGGAAGGAATTTTATGGCGCATCAGACTCGACACTCGCTAAATCGCGGCTTATTGCGATATTATACGCGGAACGTGCGCGAATAGTTCGTGCCGCCGACATAAAATGAATCGTTTCGTTCAATTTTCACCGTTACGAAAACTCATTCAGTTAACTTTAATCGTTTAACCGGTGACCATCACTGAACTTTCCGTTTACGCTTTATCGGTGACTGTCACGCGATGAATGTGTTGAGATATATATAATACACATTTATTTACATTTGTGAGAAAAATAATAAAGTAAAACAATTCACTTGGCGTGAACGAAAAGTCATGTAAAATATTTTTAATGGAATGTATTACGAATACTTCATATTAAGGCTCGAATCACATGTCCGATGAGATTTGGAAGAATCGAAAAATGTATGTATGAAACGCAAAATGTTCAAACGGTTGAAATCTCAAAGGCGCAATAAGCCATCTAAATTAATTCGGCAATGTCATCGGTTGCTTGCTGTCACGCGATCAAGTTTAATTATTATGACCAGCATTATGATTCCGCGTACGTAGTTTGTATAGGTTTCTCACGGGGCTAGTGATAAACAACGTTGGCGAGCATGGCGAGACCACGAGGCTGGCCGCGCGAATTTGCCTATTGTATTCAATACTTCTTAAACTATATGAGCAGTTCTGGTAGTTTAGACTATTCACTAATCCCAGTAGTTCCCCGGTAGGGGACTAAAATATCATGGGTACAATAACGCTCTGCATCGCACTTTCACGGACCGCAGAATTATTCTACGGATAAAACTAAAATTTTGATTTAATTTCCAAAATCATGGATTATATATAATATTCTTCGAAAATCGATATAATCTTTTTTGTGGCTTTGTGAAAGTACATTAGCAATAATACGTATTATTAATACGTATTATTTCAATAAAAAAATAAAATATGCATTTGCGCGAATGAACAATGATAAAATATTTCATCAGAGTAGTTAATTAAAGCATTTCTCTGATTCGAAACTACGTCTTTCCTCGTTGGCATTTTCCAATCAAGCGACCAAGTAGTTAACTAATCGTCGCTTAGTGACGCAAGTATTAATTAATAAGAGGAAAATTGGTCATATCTAACTGCGATATAGTTATAACATTATCAGCGAAACTGGGTAACACGGTATATATGACGTGGCACGTATTTCCTTCTCTCCCCTTAATTTTATTGGCAATATTCAGATCTTCGCGAGTTCCTGAAATCCCATCTATCCTCCGCCCTATCCCTCTTTCTCGCTCTCGCTCTCGCAATTGCTGTGCCGAAGTTTCAAATTAATTGACGTTAAACCTGCTTCGTGGCGCTTCGGATATGATGATACGCGATCAATATAGACCAATACACCGCGAATGCATCATGCGAGATAGCTTGTTTGTCAGTTCATTCATAACACCCAGGCTTATAGGCCCCGGTGCACAGTTATATTTATCTCACGGCAGATTTAAAATCTCGAAGGCACTAAATTCAAAATAGTATTTAAAAATTCTACAATTTACCTTTATAACAATAATAATAATATTTACTATTTATATTTATTTTGAAAAATAATTCTAAAATCGAAAAATATCGGCATTCCTGAACAGCAATTGTTTAGATCTTATTATTAGTCATTACATTTGTCAATCTTGAGAAAATAAAGTTGATAATGGAGTATTGATTAATCTCTGGATTTCGAGTGTCCGATATTTCGAGATATCGTAATCTTTGTCAAAGGATGGATTTCGTTGGAGATTCTATAACCCATCGACGACGTCCTTGAAGCATGTCCGAACGTTGGTCGGTAAGTGGGTCCGAATATTGCGGACGAGACAAGGATGGACCGATTTCAATTGTCGTCGCTGACATCGTAGACGTCGACGTCCTTGTCGGCAATTCTACGTTTCGAATGGGCCATCTCCGCTATCCCGGGCCGCTAAGAGGGTGGAATTGATTAAATAATTGGCCCCTTAGATCGGTCGGCTAGTTTCTGGAATGAATACGTTGGCGCTTGGCCAAATCCCGGTTTGAGCTCCCGAGGAACGCAAGGACGAAGAGGATGAAACCACCAATCCGGACAAAGTGCCGCGAGGACAGTAGATGGCTTAATAATGGTTTCGATTGGGAATGGGCAATCTGCTTGTCACATCGGTTATTAGTTTCGAGAAGTTAGCACCTTTTCGAACGCGCCTACGCGCTCGAATCGTGTGTGTCAAGTTTCTAATCTACTGGCGACAGTTCGATAAAACTGGCCATGGGAATATCGATTAATGGAAACGCGATTCTAGACCAGAGAGAAAGAGAGAGAGGCAAAGATGCATGTAATATCGAATTCCGCTTCCCGCTGGTTTTCCAATAAACTCGCAATTTCAAATTTGTGTACATGGAATATGGACTCGAACCCTTTTCCTGTGATTGCATGCGAATCCGGGAGAAATCCTACATTAAGAAATCTCACCAGCCTTGACCAACCTTTTCTTACAGTGTGGTATCCGAGATAAAATATTTTCCCTCAAAATAAAATATATACGTCTACGAGAGAGGATGTAGGAGTCGAGTACGAGAGCAATCGATAAGTTGCAACTTGCAAGTATGTTGTGCATTTGCCAGGCCTTAGTGCGATACTCATTTCGTTCTCTCTCTCTTTTTTTTATGAAACTGAATCACTTCTGGTCGATCAGATAATGCTAATGCAACCTAGTAGCATGAACCTGTAATTTTATTTAGTCGGTAACTTTGTTAAGCGAACTAGCCAGTGGTGATTCGGTACGTCGGTACTACTGACGTGTTAAAGACCTCAAAGACTTCGCGTGATATCCCGTCCAGGAACGCGTTTCAGATGATAATGGAGAGCATGCGATTAAAACGACTGCGAAGCAAACTATTATACTAATTAGAGCTTTGGCTCTAGGACTTGTACCGTAATTTTAATGCCACCTCGTTCGCTAAATCTTAATCCAACTTTATAAAACACGAATAATAGGAGACTCCATGACTCAATTATCTTTGTGTAAAAATGTATAACGTACACAAATATACATGCAATAATAAAAATGGCGTAAAAATTTCAGTTCCGTGGAAGAAAAAATCTTTTAGATAAGCAGAATCTTTATGTTGGAGAAATGAATAACTCCTTTCTAAATTTGATTTTCTTGGATATATATTTTATAAATTCTACTTGCTTGCAAAAAATACGTAATCTGAATTCCATCAAAAATAGGACAATTAAACGTGACATTTAAACGATTTGGACAAATACATTAGTTCTTGCTATTTCTCTCGATTACGAAGAGATGAATTCTGCCGCGAAATCTTATTACTATTTTCGGATGCAGCCTCTGCATCGAGCCGCGCGGTATTTCAGTCCCGATATCTCATGACAGTGGGTTAATCGATCCTGTAAGTGGTTTTCCTGTAATATTCCTGAAAACGTAATCTGACTTGACCGTATTTCTGGCGCGTAGGGGTGAGCACGGAACGGATCGGAGCGATTTCGGTGGGCTCTCAGATAATGGACATAAATATTCGCCGCGGGTTTTTCGGATTTATATTTCGCGCCGTATCAGGGATCTCATTTGCATCGAGAATTTACAGCGCGCGACGGTATCCGCGTCCAAACCGGAGCAGACCGGACCGGACGCCGCAAAATACGCCTAGCCGCCTAGCTGCACAACGCTAACGTGGACCGCGCTCGATGGCTAAGGTCAGGGCAACAAAACAAAAAGGAAAGATATAGGCGGCGCGAGAAATAGGGAAAAAAGTAGGAGCCACTGTTCGGACGGTATAGTCGGCCGGTTAGCTGAATTATTGAAAAATAATACTCCGTGCCTGAGAATGAAATATTATCCTCGCCGGAGTTCCGTTCCGAGCGAACGCTTTATGAACAACCGCTTTTCTCAAAGAGAAGCCCAGCGACTTCATTAATCCTTACGGTAACGCTGGAGAATCTGACTAAACTTAATCAAATATTTTGTTCCCTGATTTGGGAGAGGATAATGGCCCCGCGTTGAAACAAACGCGCGGAAGTGTGAATACTCAGCTGAACGTTTTGTGATTTATTCATGAGTCGACCTATGCGAGGCTAAATATTTTAATAATATAGCGAAATAGTCAAAGAGGATAATTATGCGAATAATCCTTAGAAACTATTTATTCTTTCTGTAAATTGTTCTTGTAGATTGGTCGATAAGTCTGGCTTTGCATTACAATGTACATTTTCGCGAACAGCTGCTGAACGAAATCACACGCGTGATTCTCTTTTACGAGTTTCTCGCCCAGTTTCACAAGTTAAGCAACGCTACGTGGCGAAAGAGAAACATAAGCGGCGGGCAAGCGAAACGGAGTGAATCGAGGGGAAAGGAGAGAACGCTGATGAAAGACGCGACATTCGAGATTCGTGTTTTCATCCCACGACTCGCTCTGCTTTCCTCCCTCTCTTCTGCCTCTCCTTCGTATTCCGGCCGTCCGTGACGCTGCAGCTGCAAAAACAGCCTAGGATTTTTATTCGAGTTTTATGATTTAAATCGCATACTCCGCAATATTCTCCCACCGTTGCCAAGGAATAGGAAACGCGCGATCGAGTCAGCAGTTGATTTTATGCTTTATTTTTATGGCTTTACGTGTGGCAGCTCGCTGGGCCCCGCGGAAGGCCTTCGCGGCCGCAATATGCGGATAAATTCTATATCATTCCCTCCTCGTAACCCACTAAATCGTAACCCCCTAGATTCCACCTGGCGGATAAAAGTTGATCTCATTTCGTTGCGACCGTGTCCGTGTGTGCCTAAACGACGCTGAATCAAATGCACGCGAAGTACATACACAAGATACATACAATTTTCAATAAAATGCGGAGCTATCGCTTTTAATTCATCAAGAACAAACATCAGTTTGTATACTTAGGTCGAAAACTTTATTCAAACTTTCATTGTTGGCCTATGTAGATTACGTTGCGTCAGGTGATACGCTCTAGGCGTTTTACGGATGGGCTGTGCCCAACGTTGTTACATTGCGATCGCCCGTACGCGATAAGTTTACAAAAGGACCCGCTATTCATGGGCGATCGAAGTGCCTCCGCCATAATGGGCGCCTGACGAGGCAGTTAACCGCGAGATTGAAACGTGCGCGAATTCCGCCTTCATGCGGAGGAATGACCATATCTGCGGTCACACAACGTACACCGCTGCGGTCGTTCCTTCTCATAGATTGCACAATGCACTCGGCGACGATGCGTGTGCATCGGGAGTTGACGTGCCGCCGGTGAAGCCGCCCCAGCGCGCCAGCGCGCTATGATCAGGCCGGCGTAATAACGAGAAAGCATAAATTGACAATTTGTCCCGGCGTATTGGTTTCCCTGGCCACGAGCCGCGTCCGATGCAATAATTGGTATACGTTGTCAAGTGCTACTCTGCCAACGATAGCAACCACCCGCCGCATACCGGCCAACCTGCGCCGCTCGCACATCACCCGTTATCTCTCCCCTTGACGGCGCTGCCGCGACCACCGATGTCGAAATTTGACGAAGATGCTTATAGTGCAGCGGAGAATAAACCAATCGGGTTCGGGAATTCGGCGCAAAGTAGGCGATACCAGTGTATAAGAATCGCGTGTGTAATAAAAAAAATTCTCGAGACGTATAAAATTTATATATACGGACCTGTAAGTTTCCCCGGCTATCTTTACCAATTTCAGAAAAAATATCATATCTCCTTTAAATTTCTTTTCTCAAATTGCTCTGTATACCCCGAGTTCTAGAGTCACGCGAGTGAACAATTGCCAATGGTGGGGAAAAAAGAAGGCATGTCTCAAATCGATTAGACACTCGATTAAACACCTGCCGAGGATTGTGTTTCTGTATTATCCCCTAAGAAAGGGCGCGATACGCTCGATTCGCCAGCAACGGCCCCCAACGGAGAAATAGTCATAAACCTTCCGGCGGAAATTCAAACGCGACCTGGCTTTCCGAACAATTTACCTTGCGATGCGATCTCTGCATTTGATTCACGAGCTGACGATGGTGCCGCGGGTGCATCGGATGCACGCAGCTGCAGACGATACGGAAGACTGGGGCGGATGCCGCCACGTTTTTGTACCCCGGGGCTACAAGAACAGGATTACAAAGATTCTTTGTACGCGACGGTGGATGGGGCGGAAAGGGAATGGCAAAAGCGTAAGGAGGGAGGGAGGGAGGGAGGAGAGGAGGCGGAAAGGACGAAAAGGGCGACGTGCGGGAGTCGGAAAGGGTAGAGAATAAAGTAAACGGCAGCTACCCCCGGAAAACGATGAGACAACAAAGAGCAACGATGCTCGTTCCTCGCCGGTCTGGCTCGAAATGAATATTCCGGGTATGTGATCTCGAAATGCGCTTTATGTAGGAACTATTAAAGTTGATCGTACATATGAAAGCTAAAGCGAAATATTTTGCGAATGTCAGGTAGCAATGGTGAATGGATGAGCGCGTAAAGTGAGCGAGTTACCTTTTGCGCTCGAGAATCGATGCTGGCAACAAGCGTGTAATAGATGTACATATGTGTGCGTAATACCGTAATGTATTCTCGTTAATCACATCATGCGCTATCTGACTTTTAATAATTCCCGAGAGACAGCTTCTCCTCTCCAAAAGTGCACATTTCGAAGTTTTTGTTATAAACGGATCTTCTCGCCGTTGCTACAGTGTCAGGCTAATGTAATTTGTATTGAGAAATTACTCGACATTTAAACAATACTTAGAACAGTCAATCAAAATGCTGTGAGTCAATTAACTCGATCGATTGCGTGCTCTATGAAACTATTCGCAAATTATTTGCAGAGCACTAATTAGAATGCTAATTACCTCATGTAACTAATTGAAGTCGATAAAGGCCGACTTTACTTGACGACCGCGACGAGAAAATCGTTATGGAGCGGTAGGAAAGACCTGATAAGACTCGGTTCGTGTCATTCCTTAAAAAGTCTACGTCGATAAAAAAGTCGTGTATGCCCGACATTATTAGCTTAACAATTTGCGTGCCACAATTATGACTTGCCTCGGCCTTCCCTTCTGTTCCAGCCGACCTCGAACTTCTACGATGTTTTGTCGTTCGTCGTTTGACGGTAGATTCGCATCAAGTCGCGCTAATCTAAAGAAAAGGAAAAGAGAGAGAGAGAGAGAGAGAGAGGGGGGGAGAGGCGTATGGATATAATAGTATAAGCCTCAGGTCTCTTATGGGGTAGTTCTACGGTTTGAGTGCCAGGCAGGTGACTAACAGAAAAACACGCAGACCACGCAAGGCTCGCATTTTTCAAAGGAAACTTCTCGGTGTCGACAAAAAAAGATTCACTCCTTCGGCTTAAGATCGGATAAAATCGCACGGTGGCACGCGTTTGTATCAGAACTAACGTTTCTCAAAGAAAATCGGTGCCGGAAATTCACCTTAACCCCTTCGTTTCTTGTCGGATTGTATATGGTCATGAAACTACCGCTATCTCTTTGATCTGACGGATTCGACTAAAAATGTAAATTTTTTCTCGCAGCACGACGTCAGAAAAACCCGTCATAACTTTTTATAAAAGTTGGAATATTTCTTAGAATTGCACCACAATTATTTCACATCACTGTACTCAATAATCTTCTCTTAAAAAAAAATTCAATTTTATTTTACTGACTGTTTGACTAATGCTTGACTTGTACTACTGAAACGCACAATTGCATGCGGTACGACATATTCTGTTGAATTTTTCAAAAATTTAAAAGGGCGACGTATAAAAGGTCCATTGTGGTAAGCATGCGTTTAAAAATAATTAAAAAAAAAATTTAAATGTCATAAATCCGCGAAACATCTCTTCTAGATATTTCAAGACTGCGATAAGCGCTTGTCACACAGCAGAAGAGTCCATAAATTATAAATGCAAAATGTCCTCTGCGGTTGCAACTGCGAGTCGTTCGCATAATGCGCAGCACAATGTAGGCGAAATGGCGTCCCATGTATTAAAATAACGTCATTTCATGCGCGCCGCCATCGAGCGCGCGAAAGAAAAAGCATGGTAGATGATGCTAAAAAGCTTTTGTCCAGTGCACTAACGGAAACACCGTGAAATGGCTTCCAGAAACTACGTCTACATTTTTCAGTGAAATTCTAACGAGAACATCTGATATAGCCTTCTAAAATTATGATTTCTTGCATTAGAAATATGACAGCCAATAAGTATATAGTACGTAATAATCTTTTTAATTAATTTTGAAATCGATTTTCCTCTTTAATAAAAGTATGTCACCTAATGTAATATTTAATATAATCTAATACAAGATATACATTTAATATAATCTAATACAAGTAATATTAATCTAGATGTCTTGATAAAGTATGTATAAATAAAATGAAATTTCCATTTATAATTCAATGGAAACAAAATTTTGCTTATCTACTTATCTTTCTCCGAATCTTAATGCGCAAAAGCCCTTTCATACATTTACATTAACTGCTTTCACGATCAGATCTTTTCGTAAATTTCTGCTAAAGCTAATTTGATATTTATTCATCTTATTCATCCTGCGATACCTAAAACAGTACCCCTCCATATAACTAAGGCCATTTCGTGAAAATATTGTGAAAAGTTCATCTCCTTTTTGAGGTCAGGAGGCACAAAATGCGTCCTTGTGAGTGACTCGCACGCTGGCCAGGAAGTTTCTGAGGCTATTGAGGTAAACGAAAAACGATTACAGGAAGCGAGCCCTTCTCTTGCCGATACCCTGGCGAAACGAATCGGCGGTCCCGCCAGGCCGACGAGAGAGACCCTTGAGCATCATCGTAGCTTTTAATTAAGCTTTACTTGCTGGTGCAAACTTTGTTGTTGGACGCCGGGCCCGTAGACTCCTCGGGGACGGAGCCGGGGTAATTCAGTCTGAACGAACGGACAGCAACGGGAAGTTTATATTGGTAGACGGCCGAGAGACGGGCATCGAGTCTATTATTAGATGCTGCCTCTGATGTGGACATCGGCGCGCTACGAGTGCACGACGCGTGGGTCCGATTTGCATTCGGCGAGCTCGAATGTTTCCCGAAGGATCACGATCTCATTATATCCTCGAACTGGGAATATCAAAATCCGAGTGCTACCATAACGTGGTCATTCCGCGTGTAAAAATATTGTAGTCCGTCGATCAACAATCAGCAAAAAATTGCTCTTTTGCAAATATTAGCGTATACATTTAAGAATGATACATACTTCTTTCACTTTTGTCTTGCCACAGAAATATTCTATATAAATAAGATTTGAAATATTTCTCAATGCTACCAATTTTGGTACGAAAGCCTTTTAGCGAAAAACGTGAGATATCTCTTATAGAGATGCGGCATAAACAGCCTTTTCGTGTCAAGCTTTTCAATTGTCACGATCGATTTCGAGCATTCACATTTCCTATCTGGTGCGATTTCTTTTACACCACGATCTTGCGGTCTTCGCGGCAGCTGGCAACTTTGTATTTACATCGACCTCATGGGACAATGACTCTTAAAGTCCCGGTGTCTCGCGTGTTGTTTTTGTGCAAAGTAAGCTACCGCATAGTTGAGGATCAGCTGGTATTTTCTTTGCGAACCCAGCGGAGCTTATCTCTTTACAAAGTGTTTTGGCGACTTCTCAACGTAATCCTGTGAAAATAATTACGCGCTGCAGTCAAATGCATTATAGCTAATTGCCGGTTCGAGTTTTAATATAGTTCTATTAATTTCCACTTTCATTTGACTCAATTTTTCAGAGTCACATGTTTATGATATACTTTTCAAATAAAGATCACTTTTTTGATCAAATTGACAACATTAAATATTCAATCAAATCAACAATTCAATCAAATATCCCTTTTAAATGAGTAAGTTAATTAAATCGGGAATATTAGTCGATTTTGCGGTACGTAGTTTACGTGCCAAACCATACAGTCTAACAAATGATCATTGCGGTCCACATGCTGAACGCTTTGTGTCAAAAACGCATTTCCTTCCAAACACATTTAGTAGTGTCATTCATTAACAAGTGGAATATCATTTTCTGTTTCTAATACGCTTTATAATGCGTATAATCAGCGTAATTATTGAACATACTATCAAACTACATATTTAACTAAATTATATTACTAATGTGCTATTAACATCACAATGTTATATGTGTACAATGTTGTCATTAATTTATATATTTTCGTATTAAACGTGTCGACCGTAGAACGATATATATACATAACGGGATTACAATGTAATGAAAAAAAATGTAGAAATTTTAGATATTTTGACGTGCAGGTAAAAATGGATTAATATTGGCGAAAACGCCAAGGAATCATATGTCGGGTGAGAAAAGAGAAGGAAAAAATTGAGATACACGCCAACGCGAGACATACGATCGAGATAACGAATATGACGTTCGAGCGCATTCAACACACGGGCTACGCATGCTTTCATGTATAGAAACAAATCACGAATGGAGATTTTTTGAGGAAATTCAAAAAGGCTATAAGCGTTGAGCAGTAAAGCTATACTGGCTTACATTAGTTAGAATTTGAATATTGATAATCAATTAGCACTTTTAAACAAGCTATTAAATAAAAACAAATCCTTTTTCAGGAAAAACATTGAAATCAAATACTTTGCTTTAACATGATACCAATTAATTCTATACGAAATTTTTTTAATAAATACCGAAAATATCACTTACAAATTTTTACGGAGTGATATTTACAGATTTTCGGATTCGCCCCAATTTTCGTCGAGGGATCGAGTACGCAAGGAATAATTCAAAGTAATAAATAAGTAGTAAATTTAAAACCTAATTATCATCTCTTCGCATTGTCGGGCAAAATATCCAAGGTTGTAGATTTCGAAGCGGCGTACAAGCTCGGCAGGCAACGCCGGACGTCTGGCAAGTTTTTGCCGTAAATACTGATTATTAAATAGCCACGCACAGTGACCGGGCTGCAGTTGTTAGGGGAGACGCGCCACGGTCTCCAGGAACGTTTGGGGGTAGCCTCCCCCTCGGATCGCGATACACACACGTGAAACACAGTGGACAAGCGTAGGCGCGGAGGGAGGGAAGGAAGCGACATTGGGGAAGGGCGAGTCGGAGGGCTGTGTTCCAGGATGGGTTTAATACAGGTACAACGCCAGTGCCGTAGGCTTTATGATGACGAAGAGCACCTGGGGGACTGGCGAGCCTGCAATTTCCTCGTGGCGCACAGACATCGCACCTGTACACCGAGTCTGACACACGCATAAACGTGCACGTATTAGAGGAAACGGCGCCGTGTGCGCGTTCCACCGGTCACGGTTGCATGGGACCAATTTGTATCTGGACGCGGACTCGCGGTGATGCGTCTTCGATAATCTCTTTGGGAATTACCCCAAGTAGCCGAGGAACGCCCTCGCGTGTTTCCAGCGAGTATTCCGCGCGCGTTTCACTGGCTCGCTCTCCGAGCGAAAAGAAATACGTGCGATACGAACGAGATAATTAAAGGGTTGAAATGATGCATAGCATTTATCGTGCTTTAGAAATTTATGTTTCAAAATCTTGTCTCTTAATTAAAATGAAAGGGAACGTCTGCTGTGTATCCATTTACAAAATTTATACATGTTTACTGACTAATTAACTAAAGAACTTGATCGTAATTTTCGTTAAATAAAAATGTATATCAAATTGGAAAAAAAGTTGATAAAAGGAAATGTATGGATCGTATATAAGATTTTGTTCAATAATTTATTTAGATAACTTATCAATTGTCAGATTAGATTTCATCATGGATATACATCACTTTTGCAATATATTATAATGATTATTCCGCGTGTGAACATTGTCCCAATCGCTCGATCTTGTCAACCTACACTTATTGAGCGAACGAGTCGTCTGAATATCTTCCGTCAGATCGATTTCATTCTCATTGCTATTATTTTGCAGCACGCAGCGAATCGCTCTGAAACATCACTATAACGAGCTTCGCGAAGTTGGTATACAACGCCGCGAGCGCGATAACATCGCTTAGTGGATCGGTGGGCGATAACGATAGCTAGTATTCCATCCGCAAGCAGCCCCGTCGACGGTTAAAGAGGCCGTCGGAAGCAGCGAGTCTTGTTGGGAATCGCGAAGGCTTCCTTGGCCATCCCTTACGTACCCAATACTATCAGCCGCAAATAAGGAACCGCACATTAAAAGACAAGTTCGAAAGAGCGGAGAGAAAACAGGGAAAAGAAAAGAGGGAGAGAAAGGGGCCTCAACTTCAGGTCCGGTTCAAACGAACAAATCGTTAAACTGGAGAAAACTTTTAACCACCCTACCCCGCCCATCCAGTCAGCCGCACTTTTCTATATTTATGCTTCGCCGAAAGTACAGTTGCGGTTCCTCCGGGATGTTCCACCGGCTCCCGAGGATCTCCTGAGAGCAGACTTAACAAAATTATCGCGCGTATTTCGGCGGAAAGTTTCGTCTCTCGGAAAATAGCCCGTCTTTTCCCCGAATGTCCGTACGTTCGCGGGCATTGCGGGGTAACTCGGAAGCTTCGAAACTGCACGCGTGTAAGATGTGCAAGGTGATACACGCTCAAACAATACGCTCGGATGCTTTCCTTTCCTGGCATTGGGATCAACCGGTTCGCGGATTTTGTGGCCTGAAGGGATCTCGATTTTGACTGTGCAATATTGACTAAGCACGACGCCGTGGACTGCACGCGTCTCCTTCGAGCGTTTCCGTCGCTTGTGTATTTGCGCGGATACATTGCACACTGCATAGACGTTGGCAAATCACATTTCGAAGCCTGTCAGAGGCGGGTAGGGAATTGAAGAGACGAATAAACAAGTAGAAGAGCGGCGGGAGACGACGGATGAAAAGCGGAGCATTACAAGATTTCCCGATCCTCCTCGCTCGGCGCGCGACTGTGTGTATTTGCGCTTCGCAGAGGTGCTTCGCAGACGAAAACTGCATGTACCGAAAACGGACTGCCGGATGTATCGTCGGCGAGCAGAAACGCGAGCTTTGGATAAAGAAAAAAGGATGGGGCAGCACTGCGAGGGGGAAAGAGAGAGAGAGAGAGAGAGGGGAGATAGAAGGAGATGAGCAGGCGGAAGAGAAACCACCACTGTCGGCGCGAAAAAGCTGCTCGCTTGAGCGCGAATTTCTGGGAAACAGGGAAAAGTTGGTAATTAAAGCACGAGAAAGAAGGTAGAAAAAGCGGAGAAAGGGAGCGAGACGGAGAGAGAATTGGCGAGGGCGACGAAAGTTGTCGGATAGGGTAGAAAGCAGACGGTGGAAGCTCGGCTGAGGAGAAGCGGGAGGGAGAGAGGGTCGAGTGGCCCAGGAAAATGCATGGAAATGTATTCCCAGGAGCGAGGGCGTACCGGTAGCGAAACCGAAAGATGGAGAGAAACCCGCGCACGGAAAGGGGAGCCGGAGGACGCGATAGGGGTCGTGACTGGGACGCTGAAGATATTATAAGGGTTGAAAAGCCGACGCCGCGCACCATCACTGAGAAATTATGCTTGATTCTTCCGACCGTTCCCGCCTCCGCGATTGTCATTCTTCATTTTGTGCCGTTGCGATTATCCCTCTCTCTCTCTCTCTCTATACATCTCGAATCGGTTCTATCCTTCGAAGGGTTTGTTTAGCTTAGCTGCAGTGTTGCATATGGAAAATGCGATAAAATAGATAGCAGTGACTAAAATTACGTGCCTAGCTTTTCTTCAAGCAATGTTTACGTAGTTACTCGATAATGTGTTTTAATATAGTAAACTATTTTTAGAATTTCGTGTATTAAGTTATAATACCAAGTTAATTTTACGACAAACTTAATTGTGGAGTGAACAAAACAAGAATATAAAATAATTATGAGTATATTTCTTTGTAGTCTTTGTAATCTACAAATCTACAATATTATATTTCTATAACTCTGCTAAATAAAATATAATAAATATAATTTTCATACATACAAGACATTTAATTTCGTCTGTATATAATAAATTAAAGAAAATAATAACAATAAATAATTTTCTGTTGTCAATTTTATTATGTAATATCATTTGGTTTTGCATTTCAAAATACATTTAATTCAATAAATGTGTTTTATTGAATTAAACAGTTTGGTATGAGAAATGAAGCAACAATCATAAATTAAAAAATATTGAGCATTGCGTTAGTAGCTTTTGGGAAGGAATGTGCGGTTTAGTGGAACCGTTTTCGATGCGGTTAACAAAGTGCGGAGTTGTTTGCGGCAGCCAATTTTCAATGACTGCATGGCGTCGCGTGGTCGGAAAGGAAGGGATACAGCGCAGAGTGCAGGAAGGGAGGTAGCGCAAAATGCGCGAGGGACGAAAATAGAGATGCGGAATTCCGGACTGAGAATGAAATGGAATTAAACGATTCATAACGCGTTTCCATGCTCGCACGCGTGCCGCTAACAGCTCGGTAGTTAGACCGCTATTCATTGGTTGATTCGCTCTGGCACCCAGCGTAACTTTTCTTCCAAATCGGGTCATGATTAAGCAACGCATGCGCCAGAGAACGGATGAAAAACGGATGAAAAATGACAAAAGAAAGATAGAAGTATGAAATGCTGGTGGTAATATCGCAGATAGTACTGTGTAGGACTATATATGTTTTGAACCAGGTAGTGGAAAAAGTTCGGTTATCATCCAAAGTCCTGAAAATTCAGACGATAATGAAACGGCATTATTTAAAATTAATTCCAAATTTAATACGTAACTTTTATTATTAGCAAAACTTTAATAGAATTTAGACGCTGTTACTGTTTCATTGCAGTCTTAAAAAGTTTTCACGATATCCAGCTTTCTGGTTACACGGATTTAACAAGATCCTATAACATAAAAAAATTGACAAAGAAGAGTAACTTGATTTTGGCGAAAGAATGGGGCGATTCTTAAAAAGGATGCCATTGAAGCGACCATTCTATCCGCTTCGCAATGAGGTGATACTCCGCAAGCGCGTACGGACGATCGACGAAATTTTCCACATGAAACTCCCTTCGGCAACTGACCGCGTTCCGAGTAAGAGAACACGTCTCGTCGACGAAAGGATGTTTTCGGGTTCGTTGCTCAAGTTCCGAAAATGCTCACAATTCTGAGAGTAGAGGTATCGACGGACGAGATCGCACGTTCGCACGGAAACCTGGAATCGGGTACCGACCTGGATTAGCCGATACCAACGGAGAGACCTTTGCGGAATCCGACGAAAGAGAGAAGATCCGATTCTACGCTCCTCGTACAAATACACGCCAAAAAGGGTTGAACGTTATCGTCGATCTTTCCGAACGGTGTCGAGTGCGCTTAGGGTTTCGTCGCGCTTTGGTAGTAAAATGCGGCCGTCTGGACGTATGCCTTACTTTCGCAAGGGCCGGCGCGGAGTTTAGAATTTTTTTTTATCTTGACCATATGTCGCCGCAGCGCAAATATACATTTAATCGCAAGAACACACGATAGAAAGATTCCCCTCCGGTCCGTGATATTCCACTTCCTATTGCTCGTTCATCTCTTTCGGCGCACTGACCTCGACATCGACATCGACAGGCAGGGTTACATGGACCGCGCGGGGTTACCACATGACGCGGTGGTCTCTTTGTGTACTATCTACAACGGTGTATAGCTCGGTACTGCCCCTATACACGGCGAACTTAATTTCCCCAATTTCGACCGCGCTTCGTCGACCGCACGATGCAATTTATACCGGCCGACCCGGCCCTCCCCCCCCTCCCTATCCTGCCTTCCACACATACATACATACACCCTCCGGTGGCCTCCCTCCGTCCCTGTAGCCGCTGCCGCGCCACGGTAATATCTCGAGAGGTCGTGCACGACGATTTAGAGGGGTCGAATATATCGTACGGCGGGCGGTGCACCTGCGGCGAAGTCGTGCGCAAAGTAACGATGTTCCCCTGTAATTCGTCGCTACTGTTCTCGTAAATTCGGAACCAGCATCATAATGTCTTCGTTGGTCCATTTCGCGGTGCGAAAAATACCAGATAAACCTGGCAGCAATGATCCTTCACTGATGAGTGAGGGCACTACAGAGACGAAGGGATGTGCATAAGTGCGGTTCACTCGCTAACGAGATATATTCCCGAAATATCTTCTTCCGTAAAATCATAATTTTGTATTTCGGCTTTTAAATTTAGGAATGCCACCTGTCCAAATTTGAAGGTGCTGAAATGTTGTAGAAATTTATCACTAATAAAAAATTTATCTGTTTAAAAAGAAATATGTTCAAAAATACTTTATTGCTTACATTTTTACGAAATTTAATTATTTCAACGAAAGATTACCGACATGTCAAAGATATTTAAAAAATTTACAATTTCGATGATTGTTTTTTCTT
Source organism: Tetramorium bicarinatum (assembly GCA_928718305.1). NCBI lineage: Eukaryota > Metazoa > Arthropoda > Insecta > Hymenoptera > Formicidae > Tetramorium > Tetramorium bicarinatum. The sequence goes on from OV788321.1 coordinate 20,949,639, forward strand.
ATTGGAAAAAATTCGTTGGCTTCATCGGTAAACAGCGACGTTCATTTGGATGCGATTACAGGTGAAGTAATATTCTTAACGAGGTAAAGTACATAATTACGCAATGGCGTGCTTGCGAAGTGTACCTTTTCCCGAGGTAATTCGGCCGCGCGAGCATTACGTGCCGTCGTGTCGTCCGGCGGCAGTTTAGCCGGTTTTATTAATGCTCGTCGCTATGAAATCGATTCCGACTAATGACGGAGCGACGGTACGTATGTAAACGCGAAAATATTGTGCGAATTACGTGAAACGTTATCGCGCATCTCGCTGCGAAGTAACGGCTTCAGCGTATTTGCATCTTTGATATTTAATTGAAAATAAATGCGCGATATGCATATTTATGATTTAGTTGAATTCACAATTTTATTCGCTCATTGACAACATAATAGGCCCTCCGCGACTTTAAGTTCATTGCAGAAACAAAGTTATTGATCGCGGTCCTTTTGTGTATCGCCAGCGATAAATCTGCTAATTTTACGTTCAACGACGCTCAAAGTCGCGAAGACAGCTCCTTCGAAGGATTATATTATACAAACAATCGCGTCGTTTAGTCGCTCTTTCTCGTAAATCTCGAGTCAGCCGACGAGAGACAATGATATTGAGAGCGAGGTGGAAGACGGAGAAAACGTAGCGGACGAGGGTTCGCTAAGCCTCTTAGCATATTTTGCTCAAGTTCGCTATTGTTATTGGCGCGTATATTTTTATTGCATTCATTATCTGCTGATCCTCTTACTGAGTTTGGATTAATTGGTTGTTTTATAATAAGGAAAAGAGAGAGAAAGATGAAACGTGCTGGAGAAAGAGAGAGTGAGGTTGAACATAGTCCGAAGATCGCAATAGTGTTTGGCTTACCACCAACTTCTATGGTTCTCGGCTGGAGGGACTTTCGAGTTGATTCTTCGAGTAATTACGCCTTTGGCGGAGCTAGTTTCAAGCGAGCGACTTGAGTCTTTTTAAATTTCGTTTTCGATGTTAGGAGTCTGTATTCCCGCGGCGCTAGATAAAGGGACGAGATAGAAAAAACAAAAGTAACGACATCAGCGACAAGTAAATCGTCCTCAAGGCAACGCTAAGTACACCGCTGGACGAGATGTATGTTATTGTATCAAATTATACACGGCATGGTAATTAGATTGAAAAGATAGCGTAACACTTGGCGTGATACACACACGTGTGCATATGTATACGTAATCAAAATAGCACACGACGGTCGATATCTTTTACATCGGCGAGGGTAACGATCCCGTTCCAAGAAACGCACATTACTTTCTCGAAAAGAAATGCGGTCGTACAGCATTAGGATTCTTTGAGAAGCGGCCAGATATTTTTACGCGTCAAAAATATTTAATGAGAGGATAAATCAATCAATCGGTCCACAATTTTATCTTCATTTTACGTATATAGAATCATCTGTCCCCATTAAGCACTTTGCTGAATCGAGAACGCCGTGTTATTAAAATAATTTTCATCGAGGTATATATCGCATGTCGTCGCACAATGCTTTACCTTTCGAAACGAACTCAACGACACGCGGACGTTTTATTTTCATTTCACCGCGCAAAGAACGCCATCAATAATTCCAAGGCGATTTCTCATGGGCCAAATTTCTGTCGACCTCCTGCCTCGCTCCGTGCGCTGAGAGCCTGGGCCGCTATAGTTGCTATCAGATGGTAAGATAATGTAAACTTATGCGAGGCACGCCCGGCGCACCCCCCGCGTTAGAACCAAGCACCAAACTTTGCGCCGGGTTTAAATATATCACCCCTACCATTACGGTTTAACCATATGCTCTCGCATCCTCCTCTCTCTCTCTCTCTCCGCCTACCGCCCTCTTCCCAGTTACTGCAACGAATGTACGTCGCCCCTGGGCCATCCGCCCAATGGGCATCCCTTACTAGTCCGTGTCCGGATTTAGATACGATGCTCCTGGCCACTGTTCCCGGTCCCAAAAAGCCTCCGACAAATTCGACGCTGAGCGTGTTTGCGTAGCGGCGGGCACAAACGATTTTCTCGCTCTCGTCCCCTTTCGCCGGTCCCTTCGACGAATAATTTGTCTCCCCCTTTGTTTGGACTCTAACCACCACGCTTGGGGAAAGAATTGTCCCGCAGTAACAATCCGAAATCCAAGCATTTCTTTCTATCCTTTGAATAGGCGTCCGCCTATTTGAATAAACATTATAATTCGATAAAACATAATTTGAACGATCAATCGATAGGATTTGTCGCAAATGTGACAAATCTTATTAAAAGTCTAAATTTGAGCGGAAAAATACATTGCCGTTCAAAGCATTTCTTGCCGTTTAAAATACTATACAATATTATTCAACAGCACTTAAAATAGTCTTCATAATTCAATTATATTTAAAAATTACTGAGTGTTTCACTAATATCGCTCGTCGGATGATGTTAAATGAAATTAAATGTTGATCGAATGGATGATTGATCGAGCTCACCTGTTACCGGATCTTAAAATTAATTCGCTCCAAATAAACGCTAGAGAAGAGCTCGGGCGTTCTCGTTAATATGTACGATGCCGTGCGATACCGGGTGAGACAGCGCGGGCAGATGTACCATTAGCACGCCTCGCACCGGGAATTGAGTTATTAACGGTTATCTTTGTATTACGATCAATTCGGGGCGAACGATAATCGTCGTAGGAAATACCTTAGGAGCGCGGCGGTGTGCGAGTGCAACGGAAGTCACGTAAATGCAACCGGCTGTAATTTTGTGTCCCCGCCGCCGCCGTAGACCGCCCGTCGTGGTAATGTCCACCGTTCGTCGAGTTATCGCACACATGTATTGCCGGCACGTAGATATTTCCGCGGCACCGCGGAACGTGAGCATCGAGCGCCGACAAAAAGAAGGAGAGTATCGACCAGATAACGCTTTGCGCGGATAAGCTAAAGAAAGAGCTCGCTGACAAGATGTTGCCCCCGATTACGGATACGAAGAGCCGTGTAATATTTTAATGAAAAATGTTTTCCGTTAATGTGCGTTAATTCTTAATCCCCCTGACGAATAATTAATGCGTAAAGCTGGATTATTGAAGGAGAAAGTTAAAACTCGTTCATTTCAATGAAAATTTATGTATGATGTATGTATAAGATATTAATACATAGTATATGAAGACATTAATTACAAACTAAGCTATTTTATCATTATATATTTATTCACATTAATTTAAATTCACATTAAAATTTTAGATCTTTACGAGTAAAAATTTTAATTTTTTATAATATTTAGATCTTATCAATGTATTGAAATTCATATCTTTTAAAGATCGAATAGAAGAGAAAAAAATAATTGGCAAGTAGAACAGGCCGATAATGGACAGACACGAGCAATCGAATCTGACAAGAGAGGCAGACGATTCGATTCCACGAAAGATTAACGAAAGATTAATTAGAAACGATCGTATTCTGGCCGATGCAAATAGAAACGGAAGTACGGGGCTTGGAAATTAAGTTACATGTTCGTGTCTGCGGTTCGGAGTCCTCGTCCCCCGCTTACGTCGTGACACGAATTAATCCCAACGCCTCCATCTCGCGAATCCGGCGGAAGGTGGATTGTGTGCGCGCGTAGGCGTCTAACCGTATATTGGACGATGGAAAGAGTCGAAGGGGGGCCCGTACCTCGGGTGGATTCGAGACGTGCTATCGTTTTTCCGGATCATTAATCGACCGCGCCTCCGCCTTCCAGAGAGATAGCGTAGTCGTGATCGAATTTAATTGCAAATACGTCTATGTGTATCCTCACGATGTTTACACCGCGGTAATAGATTAACCACGCTCGAATACCGGCGGATCGATTCGAATCCAATCGAATCGCTAGGCGCCGTGAACGTAAAGGCGAGAACGTTCGACTGTCTGCGGAATGTATTGCGATGCCTTCCATCAGGCTAGTAAAACGAATAAAATCGGATAATTTCGAAATCAACAGTTGTTGCATACCCAAGAACTGAATCTACCCGGACGAGACAGATGCGATGAAAACACGTTGCGCGCGAGAACTCTCTCCGACGGCGAAACCCAGCGGGTACTATGAGAACCGAAGCGGAAGAGAGGAAGTCACGCCCTTCTCTAGCAAGCGGGGAGAGTTATTGCATAGTGACAGAGACAGATTGCACCTTGACGAAACGAGTGGTTGTTTTACATTTGCCGTCCGGCACGAGAGAAGATTTCGTCTACGCTCATTATGAGGAAGTAGTTCGTCATCGTTGGACAAGACTCGCGCCATGTAGTTGACTTGAACGGGACGGACCGTTGAATAAATGATATTACAGCGTGGGATAATAATAATCGATGTGGAATGCCGGGTGACATGAATGTACGCTAACCGAGGGTCGTTGACGCGTTTATTTACGAGATATTTCAGAAACCGAGTTTGGTAATTTATTCGAAAAGCATTGTTTGGCAGCACGTTGGCGAAATGGAAAGTGCTGGATTTATCCGATAATTTTTTAGCCGATGAAAAGTTGCTGTTGTTGGTGTAGCTGAAGCTAAACAGCCGAAAAGAGAAAATAACTTTGCCGTTAATTGGCATATTATTATATAAAATTATTCAACATTCTGAAAAAGGGATAAATTTACACAATATTAAAATGTTATGTGTAAATATATCTGAATTGAATAGTATCGTGGAATTATCGTGGCAAATCTCGTTGGTGACTAACAGAAACTAAACGCGTTTTGTTTTTTGGCCACGCTGAATGATCCGCGCGATTTAATACGAAAAAAAAAAAAAATCGCTTTTCGCGCCTTGTTGTCGCAGTTTAATTCCCAATTTGAACGAGCTGCCACTAGCACAAGCGATCGTTTTCGCCTCCATCCTGCCGTCGGTGCGCGAACGAGCCTCCCCCTTGACGAACTTTGTGAGCGCAGATTGACGTAATCCCAGTTCAATGACGGCGCAGCACCGTATAACGACGAAACCGCCGATCGCTCTGTTGCGGGCTGCGGTCGATCGTTAAAATAAAACCGCGATTTGTCGGGTCGGCATGATTGTGCGGGCCGAAACGAGCCCCTCGAGCGCACTCCAATGAGATTTCGGGGAGGGAACGGGAAACGAACTGTGCGCCGTAAATAAAGATGTTAATCTTCACGGGCTCTTCTCATATTTGACGCGCGGCGATAACTATAAATCAGTTAACGAGATGAAGTCGTTGTGTACGCGACACAGCGACGAGGCAATAACCGTCTCGGAGAGGCGCTGACTAGCGGCCCCATCTAATTTTTCAAACGGAATCGCAGGAGGGGGATTCCTTCCGTCAGCGGGATACCGTGTCGCCTGGCCAAGTCGAAGGACTGAATTTAAACAAAGCTCGGACGGAATATAAAGAGCGCGGGGGACGGTGATCGTTAAGGGAAAAAAAATCATGATTTATCGAGGTAGACGGTGATTACCGGTCTCGTCGCGTTTCTGAATGTGTTACGAGGCGAAGCGAGGCGGGCCGACGAGGCTCGTCGGGGCGTGGGGAGGTTGCTTGGGGTACTATCACAATGGGCGCACGAAAGGGGGCCGAACCGCGAGTGCAAAACAGCGACCGAGATTCTTCACGGCGATTACGGTTGCCGCCTTATTGCCGCGAAGCTTTTGCCGCGGCGCTGTTAAATCCAACGTCCATTAAAAGATCGTAAAGCTTCGCAATGCCGCCGGGACGGTCGTGCCCTGCCGCGTAGAGAGGGCACAAAGCTCCTGCCGCTCCGGAAGCACAAAATAAAAAGCTTCCACGGGGAACGACGGGAGATGCCGATGAGAGAGGGCGTGCCCTTGCGCATCTCTCGCGCGAGATTGCGTTTGTTTGTCACTTTCCGAAGAAGTATACGCTCTTGAAGTTAAAAGTAGTCCCGAAAGATTGGAAGGTAACGCCGAAAGAGAGAAAGAGAGAGAGAAAGAATCGCAAGATTGTGATTACTTCGCGAGGGAAGTTGCAGCAAACCACGGAAGAATATACGCTGATGGTCCTTTAACGAGTATTCAATAATATTTCAATAATTTTGGTCGAGTCGCAAGTAGGCCGACCGTTTGTTGGCGAACGAACTGTCTCGGAAACAGAGAAAGCTCCGTTCGCGCGCGAAGAAGGACGGCGTCGACGAAAGAGGGTCGCCGAATATACGTGCCATAACTGTGGGAAGTTTCTCAAGGAATCGCGCAGGGGCAAGCTCGGCCGCGTCTAGTCGGTAATTAGAATCTACCGGGCCGAATTCACCCTCTCTTCCGCCTCCCTCCTCCGTACGATTATCAAGTTCGGTGAAGTTTATTCCGTGAGTTTATTCGTGGGCGATAACAAAACCGCGCCTAGGATATGCGAGGTTTGTTCCTATTTAAGCTACAAAGTTATATTTCCCATGGAAGCCAAACTATGGAAGTTCGGTGCATGACAGAAGCACGTACGAAGTTAAGCAGCGCGTCTGCCACCCTCGCTTAGAAACGAGCGTGCGATCTCTGCAAAACCCTTCGATCTCAACTTGGAAATTAGGCAGCTTAGCTGGATTAACGAGAGTTTATTTATTTACGATCCATGCAATTTCCGCAGCAAAAATTCATCAAATTCCTAATAGAGTTATCTTTTTACCGATGTAGTTTCAGTTTTAGAGGCATCTTCTTTACGAAGCTCATACAATCAATTTTAATTTTCAAAACTGAATGGGATATCAATATTCGAAAATTGAAAAAAATTTTGAAAATAACATAATAGCGCAAATTTTTTATACATAGCGCAAACTTTTACTAATACAAAATATGTTTTAAAAATTATTAAAGATATTAAGATAAATGTTCTAATAAATGAAAGATTACAAAAAATTTTAGAGTAAATGAAAGCGAATATTAGATTCATGTTGTCATTTATATAATTCAATATATGAATATTTTAATTTATTCTTGTTTTCATCGTGTAATCCATATTCTGAAATACTAAAATATTCTGGCATAAAGTACTCCAGCATCTTTTACATCGGCATTACGAGCGCTACCTCGATGGACATGATGTTAAAAAAAAGTTCAAGAGGATCTCCAGACGATTAACGGCCGATCGTAAGATCGGTTTACGGCAGTCTCCATCCCTCTATATAATGGCCGACTTTAGCTCGCGAAGAAGGGCGCTAACGCGGAAGGAAAAGGCGGATATGAGGGGATACAGTTCCACGTGATCCCACGCTTTACTACATACTGCCGAAGCTTATCCCGCCAATGCTCTCGCGCGCAGGTAGGTATTAATAATACTAAAGACACTTTATCGCGGTAAATATAGAATATGTAACTATATAGCCGGGGATTACGTTACGCTGCCGCGCGAGAGTCGATGCCGAAGCAAGATGGTGTGTTTCGACGTTGGACGCTCCTCCAGTTACTTAAGCGCATCCAGTGTCGCCGCTCATTAACTAAATTCGCAATTAAACTTAATGCGCGCCGGGTAGGTGGGTAAAACGAGCACGGTGCCGTTGCCGCTTCTCTATAATCTGCAAGTCTGCGTATTGGCTTTTGCGTCCTGTTACGACAGCGTATAACTGCGCGATATTATTGCACGGTGCGTAACGGACGAAAAGATGGGATCTGTGATAGAATATGCTAGCGAGAGCACGGTAAAGTCGCTTGCGCGAGCGATGACATCGGGATGACGTGGCGAGAAGGGGAGAAGAGCTCCATGCCTGGCAAGCAAAATGCAATCAAGCTTAGAAACGGCAACATACTGGCAAGATATCATTTGGACCTTGCACGTCGAACACAGTCAGTTGCCACCTGCGGAACATTCAGCTTTGTACGTAAATTTTATAATAACGTTCTCTTTCACCTCCCCTCTTTTCGGATTTTCCGTCTGCCCTCGCTCTGCAAAATTACGCACCCGAGTTAATATCTCGTTCATGGGAACGAGACCTTTTTGTCTCTCTTCAAGCGCCTATCCACGTGGGAAACACCCGTGATCACCGGCTATATAACCAAACAGCATCAGATATCGCGTAATAGACGAAATTATCCATTGTAAGCGCGATACCATTCCTCAATGCTTCGAAAACTGCGCTGCTGCCGCGCGATATCGCACAAACACGTGTAATGCCATTATATCATTGGAAAAATATGAAATGTGAAATCCAAAATAATACCTACGTCCATATAAATATCGAATGTTCACGGAAATATAGAGTTTTTTAAAACGAGTTTCAAATGTTTCATTATTTTCAAAATACATCTTGAAAATTCGGATTTGTCGTCTTAACACTTTTTGCACACTATCGATTATGTATGTATCCACAGGATTGATCAATGAAAAAGGGATCACGAGTGAGGGTTGTTCAAGAAACGTTTTAAAGTCCGATTCCAGCCGATAGAGATTCTCGAACGCGTAAAGGTGGAGCACGAGAAAAGCTGGGAAAGAGGAAAGACCAAGGAATACCTATTCCTGCTGCACACATGTGACCGGCGGACCGTAGAACGCCGGGGTGCACCCAGTGAATGGGAATTGCGCGAAATCAGGGGTATCCGGCTGTTAAAATCGGCAAATGCGTTTAAGTGCCATAACCGGAGCTTATACGGGACAGCCGGGCGACATATTGTCCCTATTGTCCATGGGTTCTATTATAAAATTCAACGTACAAGCCAAAGTACTTCCAAAGTCTTCAATTTCAGACATTCAAATGCGCTTACATACGTTAATCCTATATGTACTTTAGAACGCGACAGAACAATAAATGTTTTTTATAAATAGGAAAAGCAGTACTTTAACTTTTCGTATTTTATATGGAATTAGAAAATGTAATGTAATAATTAGAACATGTATTATTTGAGAGAGAAAGAGAGACAATAATTTTTATTTTAAATTTATATACTCTTTGAAATTATCTAGTTTTAAACTTAAAAAAAAATTTATTATATAACGATTTCAATATTTTAAAAATAAAATCTAATAGCCTCGCGAATAATTCAAAGTTCTCCACTGATTATTATCATCAACGACTATTTACATTAATTCGTACTCTTCCTGCTGGAAAGTATCTACCAAGTCATAAACTTGTAACGACGATCGCGGCAGTTCAGGAGTCGCGGCAGTTTGGCATTTCGCGACTTGAGTAGGACGAATTAATTTGCAAACAGGGCACGGTGTCGAGGGTGATCGAGGTTGGAACCGTTGCGAGGATAAGCTATTCTACAAAGGAAACTCCGCTCGAGTGCGGCCGATTAAGCGAACCGCGTTAGTTGCACGTTGCCATGTGTCTCCCTTCTCTCGGCGTGTCATCCGGTATTCTAGTGTATCCAAGACAGTTGCCTAAATTCTCTATCACGTATTCACGGAATCCGGAATATTCCACGTGTCGTCCTGACAGATACGGCTTGAGATTCGACGTAGCTTTGGATAATTCGTTGGCCATTCCCGAGAGACGTTTTGCCTTGTAAGATTGACTAACGGATGAAATCATTGCAGCGTGATTTCTACTCACATACGACGTTGCGCGCCCAATTACAAGCATTGTTTGTAATTTTCATTTGTATATATATATATATATATATATATATATATATATAAGTAAATGATTATTTATTGTATGACCTGAGACAAATCCATTCAAGCACTTTAAGAGTACAATGAGACGTAATGAATCGGCAAATGAAATCATGAATTATAAGCAGCGAAATTGTTTATTAACACAGAAATGATTAGACCATTGTTCATGGCATGAATAATTTCGTCATCATACACAAGAATAGCGACGCAAATTCAAATTATAGGAATGTGTTATAATTTCTGATACGACAATTTCTGTTTCATAATAAATTGTCTAAATCTTATTTAAGACGATAGTCATATTAATAAGTTAATTTTTTAATCAAATCTAATCAAATTGTAATAAAATTTTAATAAAACGAATCTAAATTAATAGATTACTAAAAATAATTTTTTTATTTTTCTCTTTTGAATATCTAAATTCATTTTGCATTTTTTCTTTAATAAAACCGACCTCCTGTCTTCGTATATTTAATATATTGCTTGATTTTTAAATGCATTTGACAATTTATCTATGCGCTTAAGAGATTATGCTCGTCGGTCTGGTATATGACAAGTGCAGATGCTTCGCCAGCGAATACAGGCTGACTAAGCATTTCGCACTTTTACTTCTCCGCCGTATATTTTACGACTCTGGCTGACTGGAGAGGCAGGCTCGCACAAATTTTGCATGCCCATAATCTCGTGCAATTATTCATATTTTATGACGGTGTATAATTGACGCCGTAAAATGTCCATTAGTTACCCTCCCAATTCCGCTGCGTTTCCCTCCCCTTGACAGCCACTGGCCTTCCGGACGATTCACCCTGCGTTTCGTCCCCTCATCCCATTTCTGGTCGCTCATTACCAATCGATTCAGGTCGATTCGGCTTTTCCACCGTCTAAGAGAATCGTCCAGAATGCCAAAACGTGTGAGACATTGCCAAAGTCGCGAAGCGAAATTAGCGGGAGTGCCAACGGCAAGTTGGCGTAATGAGAGGAAAAAAGAGTTCACCCTCCGCACACGACGTTAGCGTGCAAAGGTATACATCTCTCGGAGATAAAGTTTCGTTTCTCCTCGTGAATAAAGGTAAACTGAACACCGCTCGAACGGTTCCTTGATTACTTGATTCTCGGAAACTTGCCGAGAACATTAACCCAATTACTTAGCTGCGATTGTTACGAATTTACTTAACGATCATAATGCATTTAATTACGCAAAATTGAATCTCACGCGAATTTTTATCCCGAGGCCGGATCGACAAGTCGATAGAATGTTAACAATCATAATTAATAGGAGTTCGATTAATATTGTGACGGAAGTGGCGTCTCTCGAGTATGGCCTCTGTATTTAGCGATCTCTTTACTGACAGTTTCGTGATGGAGGGAAGCTATTAATCATGCCGTAGCGCAAGTTGCAGCATCTAACGATAAGGTTTTTCATGTAGCAGCGTTGCCTTAGCCGTCGGTTCGCTCCACACGTCGCGGCGGCACGTTATTTCACACATTATTTCTTCGAAAGCGGCGCAGAGCTTGTTAGTAATTTGCCACGGTATGCACTGTGTCTCGTGATCCCACGGAATGTCGGTGATTCAAGTTGTTTGACGTAGTCGGTGGAATTAATTAGTTAATTTCGAAGTCCTTGCATTTGAGATGAAGGATCGTATCGTTGGCTGGATCTTCGAAATTCGAAGCCAACTGCGACAATTTGCGTTTGCGTCTTCGTCAAAGGCGATTCTCGAGAACGGCATGTTGCATAGTTACGTTTGTGCACCGGTCTGTCGATAGTATAGTGTCTTGTCGATTAACTCTTTGATACACAGTTGTCTCTACATATATATATATATATATATATATATATATATATATATATGTGTGTAACATTTAAATAAAATAAAATTACAACGTAAGAAATACAAAGATTAATTTAGATTAGGAAATTTTACAACACACATACAAATTTTTCATTTTGACCCGTAAACATTATTACGCAAGGATTAAATACGATATCGGAATCTATTTTTTATACAACCGCGATAGCAGGCACAAGGAGGAGATACGCACAGCTTAAAAGCCGTTTCTGTGTCTGACATCGGTATCATTAGCTCCCATTAATCACGTGCGCCACAAAGAAGAGGCCGCGAAGATCTCGCTCCGTCATTAGTCAAGGACTTGATTGGTAATCGACGAAACTTCTGATCCGTAACCAACTATGGACCATTAATTAACTTGTAAATTGCCGGATCCATTATTGTCTCGTCCCCGATCGGGCCAGGCCGGGTACCCTCGGTACCGGCAAGAAGCAATTCGTTCCGCACGCGAGGAAAAATTCGTCCGCGAGCGAAACGTGATATTATTTTTTCCGCAACCCCCGGTATTCCGGATGCGCCCTCGTGCCGGCTATTAATGCCGGGTCGGCCCGTGATTCTGTGCGGCGTACGGAGTATTCATATTTAATATCTCTTTGCGTTCGTACGTGTTTTGAGCGGTGATTATCCCGGACGCCCGCTGTTATCGTATATCTCGTTATCGTGTTTGTTCAGCGACCTGTTTGTATCGCGGATTGCAGGCAGACTTGCCCATGGGCTATATCGTAACTCTGCGCCTGGACTTTAAATTGCGTGCGTCACACAGGACGCGGGTTGACGGCATACGCGCGGATAATCCCGAAACAAACCCACGAAAGTCGATCCACGGAGAGTTTCGGCGCGGCGCCTTCGATCGCATTTATCGAGACGTCGTTCTACGATTTGAAATATTGACGATTAAACGACGAGCTATGAAATTATCCGCAGAGTCGATCTTTTTTTTTTCCAGAACGCATCGCTGAAAACGACGTGGTCTAAATAGATAAAAGCGAAATAAACGAAAAAACGGCAGAATATGAAAAAAGAAAAGATTTCGCTCTCCTAGTCCGTGAGAATATCAGAATTATTAAAATCTGCCTATCCTCTTTCCGCAGTCCGCTTTAATTTACGAGCGGCAGCAAAGCATCCCGGTATTAACGTTACTCATTTTGAATTCTCAACATCGACGTCATAGCTCAGCATGATAAATTTGCGTTAGCAACGAACGAGGGCTTCCGGCTCCGAGGGTCCTCGTTTTTCCGTACAATGAGGAGAAACCTGAGAACGACGTGGTCGGTTCCCGAAGGAAATTCCGAAAACGTATTTTCTTACAAATGGAAAACTCTCTACGCGTCTCTAATCCTGCGTGATGCAGGATGAATGGCTCAGCCCGGTTTAGAGGATCGTCTCGCGATCTGCTCGACTCATCGGATCTTCCCCTCGCGCGGCGAAAAGAATATAAAAGAACGATGAAAAGACTAGAGCCATGGAACTACGCAGAGTAAAATGCTCAGTAAAAGCAACGAGACGTAAGAACGTAATGCCGGCAGGAAAATCTTCAGAAGTAACGGCACGGGAGGGAGGGGAAGAAGGTCCGGGAAATCCGATCGATCGATTCGACAGGGCGAAATTGTTTCCGATGTGGAAAAAAAGGACTCGCGGCGGTAAGTTTCAGCGGTGAGAAACTACGCGGGGATCGAACTAACAGAAAACAGTCGATCGGCGAGGATCGACGAGGAATTGCGCGGAATAGGAGGCAAGCGAACGGTATCGTGGCTTAGATCGAAATAACGTGATTATCCCTGAGACGGGCGACGTGTGTTCCGATCGTTCGCTAGGATTGTCTCGATTAAGACGATCCGATCGCGAGGGAATGTCGGATTTGGCGAATCGAGTTTCGACTTTCTCGAAATTCTCGCTATAGCGCCATTTCGAACACGCGTCGCACCGAGAGCGTCGAAATTGGACGGATTCATTTACCGGGACCGTCTTCTCGTCCGTCGGTGAAAGAATCTGCAGGGATGGGGAAAGAGAGGAGGGGGGGGGGAGGGGAACGTGAATCGAGACGTATAAATTCTTCCGATAAATCTGCGCGAGGATAGACGAGGCTTCGAAGAAATCTGAATTTCCATTTATACCCCGCTGGACGGGGGATTCCTGGCGTTGCGCGAAGGTACGCGAATAGACACGGTAACAGGATCACCGTGGAGTCGCGATATAAATGTAAATGGTAAGGAGAAACGTCAGAGGGAGAGAGAACGGTCGGAGGGAACACGAGGTTCGCCCAGAGGGTTGAAGAACGGGGAGAATAGGATAGAGTAGAATGAGGAGAACGACGGTGGTAGTGGCGACGGCGGCAACGGCGACGGCGGGATGAGGTATCCGGTTTCTCCCTGCTGTTCCCTCTTATTAAAATATCTAACATGATTACTGCAGACTTGGCAACTATAATAGAGCGACTCGCAGCTGAGTTTGCCGTGCTCGCTCTCGCTCCTTAGCGCTCCTGCGGAGCCACTGTGCGTCGTTGTTCCTTTCTCCCGTTCCATTGTTCCTCCACCTGGACAGCCCGGTAATTTCTTACTAACAGCTGGACGGGTAAAAGACAACGCGCTTTACCGCGGTAGTTATCAGCGAGCACGGGGAAGTTTATCGTCCGCAGAAATCTGTCGTTCGAGCGAACGAGGCGCACCTTTATCACTGTCAAAAGACATTGCATTTGTTGGGATAATACGATTATATGAATCCGCGTGCTGGGTGCACGTGTATGTGTAATATTGATCGCGCGCGTTTTGTCGTTGAAATTATCCAAACATTTCTCTTCGAGATTTCCGCAGCAGCGCTCGCTTTCTTTTAGCTGCCGCAGTGCACTACTGAAGATTAAATTGCAATGTTTTCTGCTCACGAATACCCCAGTGAGCGAGCTAATGAAACATCGACTTTAGCTATATCCAGTTCAAAGGCGCAAAGTCCTTGGCACAAGCGAAATCGTCCGGAAGTTTTGCAGTCACGGGGGACGTTGCCGGCCATTGAATATTTATGAAAGCGGTGCCAATAAAAGAAAAAGAATATGAAGAAAACGCACCGCGGAGAGAAAAGAGGTAAAGGTGGGCAAAAAAAAAAATAAAAGGAAGCGAAGGAAAGGAAGAGGAGGAGGAGAAAAAAGGAGACAAACATACAGGAGGAACGAAATAACCGTTGCCGGGGCTTTCGATTCTGCGATTAGCGAAAACGACAGGAAAAAAGGGCGTTCGTTTACCCGTACGAAACGAATGGTGGAAGAGTGGTGTGCGAAAAAGAATGCAAGCCAAGAGAGAGAGAGAGAGAGAGAGAAAAGAGACGGAGAGGGAGAGAGAATCAGTGGCTGTATCGCGAGTAAAATTAGCTCCGCATTCAATTTCTCCCGAGGGTGTGAGCAAACGCCCTCCTTTCCTGTTCCCTCCTTTCGCCCCATGGCACGGGATAGTAGACTTCGGCGAGTACCATCCTCCGGCTACATCGCTCGCCGCCTCCCCAAGGCGTCTCATAATTAAATTCGGCCGAATTTACCCCACTCCGACCATTGTCCCGTAACAAGCTATTGTGTGTCGGGCGACGCTGACATCGAAGTCGCGCCAAACTTTCCGCTTGGATTTTCGCGGAAAAGAGAGAGTATGAGAGAGATTGTCCCCCGACTTTTATCGCACCTAGTGGCGGCGTGTCCCGAACACTCGAATATTTCAAGGAGATTCATTCCTCGCCGGTCAGACGCGCGGCATTCTCGTCGTCATCGACGTCCTGAATTTAAGGGAAGTCGTCCCCCGTGTCGTCCTTGGCCAATTAAACGGACCCATGGGTGAAGACAGGCCTCGTCGTGTTTCGACGAACGACGGGCGACCCTCGGGGGCGAACAAAGAAATTAGAGACCGAGGCGCGGCGGTTGCAGAGAGAAACGGAAGAAAATACAAGTCCGTAGAGTGGCGACGGGCGAGGGCGACGAAATAAAGGGACCTTCTCTCGGCGCTCCAGAATTTAAGAGTCCGTGTATATATATGTATATATAGTATATATAGATATATATCAGTCTAGGGTAGCCCAGATTTATGCCCGGTGGGCAATTGTTTTCTCGGAACGCGGCTGATACTGGAAAAAAGAAGAAGCCGCCAGCCGTGGCATCGGGAGCCGGAGGCATTGAACGGATCCGCCCGCACACTCTTTCGTAGCCCGCGTGTAAATTATGTTCGTCTAATCGAATCGACGACCGACGATTTATGCCGGACCGTATTGCCGTTATTCCCTTCGGGCCTATCTCGGCCGCCAAACTGTCCGAATCTTTCTGCTCCGTGTCGCCGTCGCCTGTCAACTTCCGTTCCGCCTGACGACGATCCAAAAACTACTTCCGAAATATCATTTCGTCGAAGTTTTTGAAAAATCATTTCGGTACTCTTCCGATGTCCCGATATTTGATATCGTCAGCAATCGAGCTCATCATAAACGTACCCCATTCTCATATTGTCTCCGTGCAACGTACGCGATTTCTGTTTCAAACTCCATCGCCATAAAAACTTTTGCCTCTTTATCTTTCTCTATACTCGCCGTTCATACCGAAAAGTACGTACGCATCATTGATCTTATAACGATTACAGACATCGACAACGAATATAGACATCGAAGATTCGATGTTAGATAAACGCGAATGATTAATGGAAATAACAAAAAAAAGTGTTATAATAAAGAAAGCGAGTAATACAATAAAATTATTTCCTCGTTTATATCTTATGACTGTGCATATTATTTATTTAAGAAACGAACAACGAGAATAGTACTGAAGTAGGTCATCGTGTTTAAATTTTGCATTCGTAAGTTAAATCCAATATTCAAAGAAATCTCTTACTCATATACGCTATATTTCAGTTCTTTGTTTATAACTACAAAATTAAATATTACAGAGATCTGGATTTTTTATAACTAATTTTATTCTTTTTAGTTTCAAATATAGCTAGAAAAAATAGTATAAATAAGTAGAAAAAAATAATATTGTTGACAGCTAACAGTTTTATCGTATGAATTTAAAAATGAAAATTAAGTTAAAATCGAACTTATTGAACACTATTAGAACATCGATTTTTGAGTTATGTTTCTTTTATGAATGAATTACGTCTAAGAAAATTGTCACAACTGTTATATAATATTCATGCTATTTTATTGATAGTATCACTTAATTATTCAACTCTGTATTTTTATTTAATGAATCTTTAAAGCGAGCAATAAAAATACTCCCGAATCAAATCTTTAATTCAATTTCAAGTTACGTTTATATATTTTATGATAAGTTTATGACTTATAATTCAAAAATTTAGTAATTTAGTAAGAATTTATCTATATTTAATTTGTCTACATCGCGCGATAAACGCTGTATAGTCAAATTAAGTACATAAAAGAAATAATCTTTCGACGTAAAACTCTGTAACACTTTATTACGATATTTCCACACTGCAGTGAAAGAGCGTGTTATTCGATGGTATATTGTGTTCGTGCGGTGAATGACGTAAGAAACATCGCGAAGACATTTCGTAGCTAGGCATTGTACAAGCTTGGCAAAATTTGCGCCATTTACGGAGAGGACTCAAGTATTGAAAACTCCGAATTATGCAACAACAGGAGGGAATCCAGCCGAAGAGGAGAGCACGACGTTCTCTTTGCTTCTCATTGTTCATCCGGCTGGCAGCGAGATATACCAGTGCGAGATGCGGAAGGAGTAGGAAGGACGAGGGAAGGGTGAAGAGAAAGAGAGAGAGAGAGAGAGAGAGAGAGAGAGAGAACAGGAGTAGTCTAGCAAGTCGAGATATGTGCTAGGGTGCCGCCATTGTCCTGCGAAACTCCGGATTGCGACGCTTACAATACGACGATTGTTTCAAGGGTTGCCGGCACCGAACGGTCTCGCACCTCCTCCATCTTTCACCCTCCATTACCTCTCCGCCCCCGCGCACATATATACCAATTCCGCGTTCCAGCCGTCATCCCGAAAACTATTAAATTCGTTATTAATGTTACCAATGCCCGTACGAAAGCGCGTGCGCCGTTCCGCGCCTCGTAATAACGTCGTAATTGGACGGGAAAATATTATTCCCCGGTGGCTTTGCTTGCTGCAGGGCGCCCCGTTATGTCGAATAAAAAAAATACAAAAAAAACCTTCCCATTCAAAAAAAAAAAAAGAATAAAAATGTAGGACGAAGCGTACGGCGACTGAACGTCGTCACGTTAAAATTGGTGCCGCGTGAAAAAATAATCGGAGTATCGATCTCCCGACGGAGTCTACGGAGAATTGTCTGAAAATGAGAACTCGGCAAACACGTTCCTTTCGCCGAATTTGCAGAGAATTAAATTTGCAGCAAAGTCTCGCGTTAAATTTGATTTCCCAGCTCCTAGAAATTTAATTTACACAACGCCACGGTCGATAAGCGCGTGCGACAGAACTCGGGCAGAAGTCTCGATCGTGCGGGAGGAGGAAAGGGGGTGTATAATTTAGCGATGTAAATTGATGTGCTATTAATCAAGCGTGAGCG
Source organism: Tetramorium bicarinatum (assembly GCA_928718305.1). Classification (NCBI taxonomy): domain Eukaryota; kingdom Metazoa; phylum Arthropoda; class Insecta; order Hymenoptera; family Formicidae; genus Tetramorium; species Tetramorium bicarinatum. The sequence goes on from OV788321.1 coordinate 20,967,545, forward strand.
CGGTGTATCGGGAATTTCTGGGCGACGATGATAAGCGTATAGGTAGGTCAAAATCTACAAAGTGCACGTCACCGAGGGTCGGTCGTTCGTCCAGTCGGACGGGCTATTTTGACAGTTTCCTTTGTGAGGGATTACTTCGCGCGAGTAGAGTATAGTTGGTCGGATATACGTCGAGCGACAATTCCATGTTCGCTCGCTCGCTCGTTCGCTCGTTCGCTCACTCGTTCCTTCATTCGTTCGTTCGTTCGTTCGTTTCGTCTCGCCACGATTTACAGAGGGTTATTCGCGCAATTCTGCACGTACAAACCGGTATACGTTGGTGTGTATGTGCGCGCTTGGGTGTACCCATTAGTAAGATTGCTACCCTTGCCAATGAAGTCACATTATATAATAGAGATGCCCCCTCGATGGTGCTTAATGAAATTGGTTAGAAAACAGAACTTTGCCCCAGGACGAATTAGTCGAAGAAGTAAAAGATGAGGCAGGAAATATGACAAATTGCTTGCATCACGTGACTCGTTCCGTCCTCGTGGCACTCATTACAGGCGGCGAGTAACGCAATAGATGAAGGTAACAGAGAAATATGGTAGAGAGGATTGTTTCGTGTGACGACGCGATGTTCTAAGCGAAGAATTACGCGCGTATTAACAGGGAATTTACGGAACGGTGTAACGTAATACCGTAGAAGAATCAAACTTGGATACGCGACGATGTCTTCTTGTCGGTAAGCTCAGGAGATCTGAGAAAACGGAAACTAAAGGAGGAGTCCTCGCAAAAGATACAATATCGTAAACCTTCGTCCGATGAACGCGACAGACTCCGGCACGGAATCCCTACTTTCGTTGCTGTGCTTGCCCTAATTCTTTGCCCTCCTTCTCCTTCGAGCTTTCGCTGGGTATTTCGTTCGATAGAAATCTCTAAGCGTTTCTTTTTTAATGGGCAGACTTGCTACCGAGAAAACACTTCATTTTGCGGGTTATGAGTTTATATGAAGCAGCTTTGTACACGAGAAGAGAATTCTACGTTCGATAAATTAATCTATTATTCGATCACATTTCAAGCAAACGGAGAACTTATTCTCAAGTATAAGATAGACTTAAATAACTTAAAAATCAGTTAAAAGTAGACGGACAATGATTCGAATGAAATGTAGAAAAAAAGATTCACGGCAACGTGAATAGCTGGTTTTAAAGCTGTTTCCTGGCAATGCGACGAAACATTTCGGTGAAACACTAATCGCAAAGTGTGGGCAAAGTGGAAGGAATGGAGATAGCAGACGGTTTTTCAAGCTACCAATGTGCCTCGCCGCGCGATAGTTATCACTGGCGGAAACCATAGGCATTTCACCGAGCCTTTGTTTTACGGGCGTCGCTGCGAAATCGCCATGTGCAACCTGGTTAGTTTCCGCATCTTCGGCCTGGGAAGCGTTCGGGTATCGCCGTCACGTATACGTGAGTTCCCTTTCTCGGCCCGTGGTATATAGTCACGACGAGGGTTAGAAGGGTCTCGGCATCGGCCAGGCTATCCTCATCTATCGCCAGTGCGCAACCTCCTGTAACCCAGCATGCTCTGTCCGAGAGAGCATGGAGCTCTTAAAACACCGGTAGACCGCAGCAATTATATGGCGGGGCAGAGTTGGCCATAAAAATGACCGTAAATACTGGAGTCGGTGTTACGGTTCTCTCCACCGTCCCCTAAGGCCGCAAAGATCTAGAACAGTCCCCGGAGGCGCAGCCACGCTGGCCGCGAGCCAAACGCGCCCTCGAGATAGTTATGAGAGAAAAGAAAAGAGGCGAAAGAGAGCAAAGTGGATGACCAGTCGCCCGTTGGTGTTAAGATCCGCGTAGAGTAAGTGTGCTTTACGAGAGGAACAAAGGGCGAGAGACAGGGAGAAATAGAGCGAGATCGTGCAAAGACTCTCGTTTATTTAGATTTTTAGTTGAGACTCGTTCCCGATCGTTCTATTCTCCGCTATCTTTCAACGTTACATTTTATTCATAGCAGTCAAAGCCAAGTAAATTACTCTTTAATCCTACAAGGTAGTTTGATTGCTGTCACGTGATTTCATGACATTATTCGGAAACTTTTTCTACAGAACTTTAAAACTTGAAGATAAGGAGTACACGATTTTGCATGGAAGCGAAAAAAGCGGTGGTACTTTTGCAATTTCACGAAACATAAATTGGCAGTACTACTTCTAATTATCCTGTCAATTTACAATGTTCTGCAATATTATTAAAATCTTTGCAACTTTTAGCATTTAATTTTCAACTACTCGAAATAAAGAAGTCTCCATTCGAACTGCAATCTGAAATCGATATTTTTTTGTAATATAACCAATGTGTCAATCTAATGATCTCATTCAGCCAATACGGTTTTACAGATATAAATGTGAATTAATTCTTCAGCCGTTCGAGTGGACAGTCGAGATTTCTCTCTTGAAAGACTCTAGAGAGACGACGATGGCTTCGCCAGTCGTTCCTTCGAAGGGGCGTGGGAGGCTCAAGTGTTAAGTGATATGAATGTTTTCAGGGATTTTGCGCCGGCCCTTAAACTATATTTAATGTCAGTACATCGACTTTACCAATCAAGAATTATATCACGACCTTACACAGATAAAATCAAAGCGAATGACCAAGAAATTTAGAAAGCTCGTAGAAAAAAAAAGAAACGAAACGCAGGACTAATTTTTAAAATGGTTTGTGTAAATTGAATATAAATATATTCTCCTCCTGAATATAAATACTGACATGATTTTAAATTTAAAAAAAAAAACCAGAAAAATATATCAAATTCTTTACATTTCCGATCTTTTTTACTTGTAATGTTTATTATTATATTTGCGATGATAGATGGAGACTTAATTTTTATGCTTTCACTTATAGATTAACAATTCATATACTTTTCCTATAACAATGTTTTATGATGTACAGATAAGACTAAGTAACAAGTCATTTTGAGAATTCGATCGACACCAAACATAAGGCACATAGGACACAAAATAATTGGATTTAGTAATTACGCACGACATTCTCATTTATGTTTACGATATCGTCGTTAGTCCATTACCATTTTTTCCATTTGGTGAGAAAAAGAGAAAGAGAGACAGAAAGAAAGAAAAAAAAAAGAGCGGGAAGAAGTGTGCGAAGAGCTTTCTCGCTTCTTACGCTTGAAAACGAGCATCTCCGACGAGCTCGTTCACCCCGTTAGCCGCACGCAGAAGGCGCACAGGTTTAATAGAACAGGATCGAACTGGTCGTTTGTTGCACTCGCTACCGGTATATGTGTGCAAAGAGCCGAGCTTGCAGGACCGTTGACCGCCGGCGGCAAAGCTCGGCCGAGGCAGTGCATCGCTATCGGCATCGTCGCGGAGTAGTACAAAGCGGCATTACGCCGACCGATGTAGCCAGTAGAACGAGCGGCGTTGTACGGAGGCAAACTAAACTGCCTCCGCATCCGCATCGCACTCGGTAATGCACTGTGATGTGGCTACTGGGACGGCGAACGCCGCGCCGGGTCCCATTTCAACGGAGGCGCCTTACGCCCTTGATACACGTATCCACATGCATGTGTGTATGTATGCATGTTTGTGTGCGCGGATCTACTCCACATGCTGTAGGTACACGCGTTGGTATAACGGATATGAAGATTGGCCGAAGGATTACCCACCGTCGTTGTTCTCCTACTATTGCGGCATCGCGTGCGCAAGTTGAACGTTGATCCGCGAATTCATATAAATGTATACCTTCCACCCAACGTGATAAATTAGCAACGTGCATTATCTATTCCGCAGGGACAACAGCCGATGTGTTGTTCCATTATGTTCTTTTATACATTTTTCTAATTAACATTGGCTGCTTTTATATTATTGAATGTCGAAATTTATCTGTTAGTTCGCAACGTAATGTATGCGTCGCGCGATAACAAGAGAAACATTGTTAATTAATGCGTTTCTTTCTAATCGATAGAGCGGTTTAAACAGAATGCGAATGTGGGACATCCCTCCCGGAACGAGTCTTTGATGAGATAGTAAACGCGGGAACGTTGGCATGAAGAGCCAGTTAATTCCGCATATTAGCGGCCATTAACTATTCAAACGCGGAGCATAGCTATTAAACCGCGTGCGCACGCTCATGTTCAATACGATGCGGATGTTCGTCCATCGCTTGTAGAAAGTGTTATGTCGAGTACGCGATAAGCGGAGGGACACAAACAAAGAGGATTGAACTTGTACGACCGAGAGGGTTGCCGGTATGACGGTACATCGCGACCGACGTCGAGAGACAAGCGATGTGACACATTTGTGGTTCCCCGGTGACCCACCGTATAATAGGCGGCTCCTAACTCCCGCTGGACATTTATTAGGATCGTCCGCCATCTCGACGTTTCAAGATTTAAGTCTACAATATTCACTTTGAATCATCTATTCCCGATAAACACGCGTAATGAATACTTAAAGAGTACACTTCACAGCCACACCGGATTCATTTCGATTGTGTGAAATTTTACCCGTAATACAATATCCGAAATACAATATTCATTATGTTACAGAATCATAGATAGACGCTTTTTGCATCAATTATTTCAAATACAATATACATACATACGTCATATTTACTTGGTTCGCGTACAAAATTATTTTCTCATGCATTTAATATTTTCAGTCTTTAAAATTTAATTTTACTAAAAATTTTATATATAATATAATATAAATTGTATCAAAATATGAATTGTACCAAAATATATTTTAATTAAATTGTTAATTAATTTATTAAATGTTCTTTTATTTAAGTATTAAACAAAATATTATTAAATATTCAAGTGGTAGTAAACGATTACGTCGCTTAATTACTATTTTTTCTACTCAATGAAAATATAAATATTAATTTTCTAAATATTAACATAGAGTTTGAACTCAGATCTATATTATGATTAATACACTTGGCGCAATTGCAACTGCATTGTATGTTTTCACAAATTTTATTTCTACAGCACGCGAGAGAACGTGAAAGAGGGGAGATGCATAGTTTCAGGAAAAGTCGTTCTCGCTCGCCGACAAATCCCGATCGAGTTCCATCGCCGAGTGATCGAGTCACCAAGGAATTCGTTGTCATAAACTCCGTCTCCCTCCCGAGTAGCTCTCCCACGTCGAGGTGTCGCATCTCCGACATACCCGATCGACGTTTTTGAAAACCGGCTCTGACGTAAGACGAGCGAGTGGCGTTCGCGTGACGAGCACTCTAGACGGCTCCTATTACACGAGCGCGCGTGATATTCCACAGAATATTTTCTTGCCTCCGAGTGTCAGGGAAGAAGGCAAAGAGAATCAAAAAAGATATACGCCGGAACGCCGTCGCGACCGCGCGAATAGAATTCTTGCGGATGTACAATATCGCGCGTTTTGCTGTATACGTTCTACGGCAGGGATATGTACGCATTTACAGCGGAAGCTTGACACATGGCGTGAGCTTCGCGATGCATAATAAAATACGAAGCCGGGATCGGCGTTCGTCGAGTAACGCGCGGGTGAGACGCGCGCGCGAGGCCCCCGCGAGCGGAACGGACCTCTCCGAAGGAATCAATCACCGCGTTCGCGGATATATTTTCTCGGTGCGCGGCAAGATTTAAGGCACTGACAGGGCGTACACCTTACGGATCGATGCGAACATATTTTTCCGACTCTATCCATGCTTCATGAGGCTATTGTGCTGGGGAGAAGCGCCGCCTGACTCGGCTACCTACTAGCGCGTTAGGTCATAGTGGCAATATTCCATTCTAACGTTCTGCTATAACGCTCGCCTATTGCACCTGGCCATTTAATACACCGTATCTCTGCATGGTCGGCTCGTAACGGAAGATCCACGATGCGCAACCATGAGAGCTTCCTTTGTATTGGGCTTTCGCGCGAGCCATCTTCGACATACGATCTATGGACTAATAACCAAGTACTATTTCTCGCGAAACGACGTGAAGTAAATAAAAAAAAAAAAAAAAGTCATTTCGCCACGGAAGATACTTGTATTTATGACCTCAAAGCCGGTACATTAAAAATAATGCAGGAGAAAAAATGCATTAAATTAAGAAATTTATTTGTGAAACAAAATTTCCAGACTATAAAAAATTATTAATTTAAATTTCACGATTTTCTTATAGTTTAAAAAGACAAATTTATATGTTAATTTATAAATTTGTTGACAATATCATGTTCCATAAATGTTTAAACATTAGTTTATTAAAGTAGCGTATGTTAAAAAAAATAGATACGTGAAAAAACTTTGCGTTCAAATTTTCTTTTTCTAGTCATGCTTAAGAAGCGTGTCTTTTCTCACTTACTCAGCTAACTGCATCGTTCAATTGTTTCATACTCGTAAAAGAGGGAAAAAAGCTTCAAGTCGCATGTCACGAAAACTCCCCTTGTAAGTTTCACTCATGTTTCACTGGTACCTTCCACAGTTAATAGCTTCGTGTCTCGATAGCGAAACTATCGTTTATTTGCCTTCCTATTTCCTTTAGCAATTTTCCAAACGCGCGCGAGGGTAATAACGAAATACGCTCCGAGAGATACTTGCTTGGTTAACTCTATCACGTCGGAGAGCCGCCCACACTATCCAACATATTCGAAATCAATTCCGACCGACGTATACGGAGGTTGAAACTTATTCCGATCTCATCCACCTCCCACGGATACAGATGATATATTCCGAGGATGGTACAGCAAAATCGGTGGACTATCGGTCGAAGGAAGTGTATCATTTCGCCAGTGCCGGAGTCCGGCATCGTGGCAGAAAATCAGATACGTTTCACATAATTCACCGCACTAGTAGCACCGGGAAGATACTTGGTACTAGCGCGCAACCCTTTCCAGTCTGGACGATGGCGGTGGATGGGCACGAGGGTGAGTCGAGGGCTTCCGCATTAAATTATAAAGTCAAAACCGTCGGGCAGAGATGATATAAATGCGACTATTATACCGGATGAAGGTGGGAAGGTGGCACAGCCGCCAAGCTCGAATCCGCGAACTAACCAGGAAGACAGGACCCACTCGTTTCCTGCTGTTCCCTACCCTCCATCAACCCCTCGAGCCGCACACAGCCGCGAACGATAAGTGTTTGAAATATTGAAAGCTGAAGCGCAACTCACCCCTTCCCCCCCCCCTTGACGACTATCAATAGCGCCGGTGAGAGTACTGGACGGGGCATAATGCTGCCATTTATAAGGCAGGTGTCTCCAGCCCCAATGGTGGAAGAGCAAAACTGAGAAAGGGTAGGGAGTAGCGGCGTGGAAGATGTTTCGAAGTCACTTGATATCTCATTATTGATATACCCTTCATCGTGTGATTGATACTTTGCTTGTCTCTGAATATTTTAGGCCGCTATGGTGACGTAAATAATTACGTTTCTGAGAAAAAGATTTCAAGAGCTCCTAAATCATCACAAGAAAACTGATAGTCTATATTATTTACTACCTATATATTTAGTCTCGATTTCATAATTTAATTGAGTGCAAAGAGTAATTATAGCTTTTTATTTTACTTTATTATAGATAATTGAAAAATGCTGAATACTATAATATCTATTTAAAAACAGACTCTCTAACATAATTATTCATACATTTATCGTAGAATTATCGGACAGCACGACAGTCATTGGACGTAGAGAACGTGACAGTTTACACTGTTCGCTATTTAATTAATCATACTCGCGGTAATATGGCTGGATCTATTGTTAGTCGCCCTAATTGGATAAACGTGATTCTCCAACATCAGTTGCGGACTAAAGCTTTTGGTCATTACAGACGGGTGTTTCGAACGAAAGTGTCACTTCTGTCTCTGCGACGCTACTTGGCGACGATACGACACGCGATCCGCGCAACGTACACATAATCCCGTCACATAAATCCCGATGCATAAATATCGGAATGCACTTTTCATCACGGTGAGTTTGCTCGACATAGTATATGGAGGGATGGGCGAACGCGACTGCGAGAGATACCCGTGTCCCTTGGGTGGCACAGCGGGATTCGGAAAAATATGGGCTGCGGAGATGCGAAGGTGTGCGCGGCACGTCACCAGGACGGCAAGGAAGGAAGTATGCGCGTCGGAGGACAGGGACGACGTGGTACCGAAGGTGGAAAAGGGGGGTGGGAGATATAAGAGTCAGTCACCCTCGCGGCGGACGACGACATGGCGTATCGGAAACAAGGTGAAGGATATTAAAAGTTCCGCGACAATACGCCAATCACTTTTCCGCGGGCCCTTCCTTGTTTCACGTCTCGTTCGTGTAGGTATTCGTGCGCCGCACGGACGTTGTTTGTCGACGTGACAATCGAAATCTCGCGAATCGAGGGAGCTGCTTTCGAAAGGCCGCGATATAATTTTAAAGCCAGCACACCTCTCTCATGCCAGACGGCGTACGTATTCCGATATATCATAGTTCATCGTGCACTATTTTATATCGCGGCACCGTGAACCGTACCGTAGCGATATCGATAAACGCCAAAATGCAGCAAAAACCAGCGACGGCCGAATGAAAACGGATTGTTGGATTTGCACGTTGGAGCATCAAATCAAGCGGATTCGCTATAGCCTTTTCATACTTTATGGGACTTTAAAATAGCGCCGGGCTCGCCGGGTGTTATTTCCTAAATATACGATGATAAAATCGACCGATAATTTCCTAAACGCTAGCGGAGCCCGTTTCAGGCCACGCTCGACTGGCCATTTATCCGACAGATAGATCGCACGTCGCGGCGTTTACTTCCACCGATTATGGCAGCGATTATTACATCAATGGTTAGCAGCAGCATCATTCCGAGCCGGCAAATACGCCGTGCCGATGTCGCTTTGAAACATCCACGCAGTACGGTCGAGAGTCACCGACGCACGTTGATTAAATCGTCACAGGCTGTTTCTGCTATCTCTTTCTCCCTCCCTCTCTTTTTATCTGGCAAACGGTAGCGCGCTTGCGTCAGTAAACAACTCTTTTTAATCATCATACAAAGCCGCCATCGAACCGCACCCCCGTTCTTTAAACTCTCGCCATGCCAACCATAAATCGTCGACGCGCGCATGAAGCCAGCGTGCGCACAAACCAGCATCGCGGGGCGATTTTTTGAAATCGTAATCCGAGGCGTGTTTATCACGCGCGCCACGTAGCGATCTCGCTCCAGCGGGCTTCTCCGGGGGGTGTGCCGCGGGGATGGAACGTGGGGGAGGGGGGAGGACAAGCTGGTGCGCGCCCGAGGACTTATAATTCTTCTATGACAACGAGGAATAAACGGTGCATCCGGCTCGTCTCCCTGGACGGCCACAAAACACTCACGCCGCTGATTGCCAGTAAATTGCGGGTGTCTCGCGTTACGACGCGCTACCGATCCGGGCAAGTTCCCGGCTTTTTGTTCCCTTCCATTCCCGGATCACTCCCCCCCTTCGCTCTGCACATTGCACATTGCACGTCGGAACGGTCGTCGAGACAATCACCGCGATATCGCGTCGGGTCGGGCGGCCGAAGAACCTGAGGGCAAGGGACGTTCCTTCCTATTTTCATCCGACTTCCTCTAGTCGCGCTTCGACTGCGCGACCTCGTCCTGAGACAATTTCCACGAGGTAGTTTCGGCGTTCTCCGAACTCTCCTTCTTGTCGCAGTCGTTCTCTACCTCGGTGACTGCTACCATTTTTCAATCGCTATTCGAGCCCCATGCTCCGTCTCGTAGATCGAATCTCGTGACCTCAGTCTAGTACCGGCTTGCCGACTGGACGTTCCTACGACTTCCGAGAGCCGTGCTGTCCGTCGGACTTTTTTATTTGTTCGTGGTATCCCAACCAGAGTCAACCGACTATAGGTGGAGTCACGAATCTTTCCTCGAGTTGGACAATATCGTTTGTGGAAATATCTCCCGTTAAACGTAACATGTTCCGCTTCAAAAGAAACAGAAAAATATCCAACATCGATTTCGATGTGACTTTTGCACGTGAACAGATAACGCACGATAAAAATTTTCTTCTTTTTTTACGAGTATACACCAATCGGTGATCCGCAGGTCGCAGGACCAAGCCAGCATCTCGAAGCGCGCACGATAGAAACCACGCAAGACTTCGCGAACCTTAATAATACCTTGAAAAATAATTTATGGGCGCTAACGTCAGCTATGTTGGTTTTTCTGCAGGCGTTCATCTCGTCTTACCAGCGCCTTTTTTGTCGTCCCACGTCCCACTTTTGCAAAACGGAACCGAAAGAAACGTACGACCGCGAGGCACACGAGGATTGGCCTTGAGCTCACGAACATGGAAGAAAGACCTGCGCCTCTTTTCTCAAGATACCGTAAGAGTGAGAAAGAGAGAGAAAAAGAGGACAAACACTGCTGTTATTATTGCCCCATTATACCTCCACCTTTTTAAGCCCTCAGCCCGACGAGCAGCCGAGGTCCGACCTCATCAAGATATTAATTTCTTAGTCACTTAACTGCACGCGACGTACGAACGCTTCTATTGATTTTCCAACGACCCTCCTTCCCTTTCCAACCCTCTCTCTCTCTCTCTCTCGTCCGTGTCCGCTTTCGAACTCCGACGCAAACGGCGACGCAACCACCCCTTTCGGGCTCTCGTGACGCGGAGACCCACCTCTTTCTCCGGAAGCCATCTCGTTCCCCGCGAGAGAAGCTTTCTAGCTATTTTCTTGCATTCTTTGAAGGTGGGAAGACCCGCGTGTCCTATGCAATTCAATTATTGTAATGCGACTCTGCGACGGGCGACACCGCCTCTCGGCATTCCGGTGAGTGTCTTCGTGGTTACGGGGAAGCTTTTCTCTCCTTCTCTCTTCTCTCCTTCTCGCTCCATTTTTTCCTTCTCTCGCGTTCTCCGATTCTCGTTCAGCGTCTTTCGTATTCTTCTGGCACATCAGCCGTGAAAGGGCAGTCAGCCAGAGCTAAGCTATCGGAATTCAAGTCTAACCAGCGCTACGGGCGGACTGAATCAAAAAGGGAGACCAATGAAACCTCGACTTCACCTCATTATACGTATAGAATATCTGCGAGAGGGCTGGTCAGCGATAAGTTTTACGGTACAGCTCTCCTAGATTGTTGCATTATCTCGAATGCGGACTTCTTGTTGCCAACATGCAATTTCACTTCTCCTCATTACTGTATACAGCTTCTCGTAAATTTTTAAGCGATGGTAATTCGAACGCACGGTAATGTCACGTTATTAAAATAATGTCCAATATCCATACAAACAAAATAAAATAAAAACAAAATAGTTGCATTTAACATCAAAGCGCGAAGAAAATGCGTATACGAAATTGTTAGAGTAATGAGACAAACTTTCGTAAGAATATGTAGATGCTCAATGTCTTTTCTTTGATGTTTAAAGATCGATATAAAAACTGACATGGTGGCAAAGCGTCACGCAACAAGATAAATAGCAAAGTTTTAGGGGACAAATATTTTTTCACGAAAATATAGGCGCGCCCATGTATTCAACAAAATACAAAGAAATTAGCCGGCGTGACGAAGTAATTTCGCAGGAGTGCAGAAGGCATATATATCGACGTTAAATGGTAGCCATCACGGTATAAGAAATAGCGTGCGGCGAAAGTCACGTCGTTTCTACGAAAGGTTTACGTGATTGCAGAAAGCGACGCCTCTTAGATTTGATTGTGTAATACAAGCGCCGGTACGAGAGAGGGAGAATAGGGTCCGACGCAAGTTGTACGGGGAACGATTCGCGAACGAGGGACGCGCGCGGCAGGGGACGCGATGGGAGAGGGCTGGTTTCGCGCACGAAAGAGAACGAGGAAGAAGCGCGGGCGTAATGGCATAGAATCTCGCAGGTGTCGGCAATTCTTCTTCTCTTTTTACCGCGGCGTCGATTTGAGAAGTTTTAATACTTGATGGAGCGAGAGCTGCTGCCACCGCCACTGCTGCCGCAATTGTACTTTCCGCACTTGGATTCCGCACCCGGTTCGAAGTGTGCTAAACGTGCTCGCACACTGAGAACTTTACCAGGATCACCGTACCACGAACCGCCACTCACCTCCTAACCACATCGTCTCTTTTGCCAATGGATGCTTACCAACGAATCGGGTCTACGACGAGAGAAAGAGAGAGGCGATAGATGCGCGTGGTAAAAACCTACGAAACGACCTTTTCCCAAAATGATCGATTAAACACCAATTTAAAAATTTGACAACAATTAAAAGAACATGTAATCTTTCGTATTATTTCAGTTTTTACCGGGTTACGTATTGAACCTTTCGATGTACGTGATTTCTCTTCTGAACGATTCGTTATCGCCAGTTTACCGATTTTACAAACTATTTGATTTCTTTTTCCTCCGAAGAGAGAGAACAACCGGTCGCTTTGTTTAAAAAGCTCATCATCCTTCACGGAGAGTTACAACGCAGGCCAGCTCTCTCTCTCTCTCTCTCTTTCTTTTTTTTTTGTTTTCCTACGAGTTCAGCGTTTTTTCTCCTAAACGATTGTTGTTTTCACGGCGAAAGTTTTCGCGAACTCAGCTAGAAGCCGTTCATTTAGTTTGAGTTTTTCGCGCTGCTTTTGTTCATTCGGTTTGGACTTTTCAGCGTCGGTCTAAATATTCTGTTTTTCAGTTGGTCCACTTGCGCGAGAACGAGCACACGTTTCCTTGCACGGCATTTTAAACCGCGGCGAAATATTCCGTCAGGCAGCACAGCGACTTGATTACGGTCGTAAACAACCGGCGGCGATAATTTGGCAAGAAAACTGAATCGATCGTTTAATCGGCCACGCAAGGAAATTATGGCCATTACGCGAGTATGGCGTAACGTTGAGAGGCAGCGAAATTGCACCGTGAAATAGACCTAAATATGTGTGTGCACACGCGCTTGCGCCACTCGATTGACGATGAGCCAGTTAATTATGGCGGTATCGCGTGGTCGTCATGAAAACAATAGCTTTGTGCTGCTGTCAAGCGTTACGCGACAATGCCCTCGAATATCCGCGAAGCGCCGGACATGAAATAATTGAGACATAATCGCACGGCAAGTGCCGGGAGGAAGCCACTCATTAAGCTTATCGGTCCTGGATAATAAATTTTAGAGTGTCTTTTAATCCACTCATATATCTCAATATAAAATAAATACCATTTTTCCTCTCGATAATATTGAAGCTGTCTTATATTTATTTTTATACATTGTTAATGCGATTTCAAAAGTTTCCATTGACTTTTCGTTTCCTCAACCGAAGTCTTTCTAGACCAAAACGATGATAAAGGTAATACAAAAGTCATTTATCTTTGAGGCGATCCCACACTCGCAGCGAAACGTCCGCGGTCGAAACAAGAGCAAGAAAAATAACACTAGAATGGGCTACGTTTCGTGGTCGGAAAGTGGTTTCCGCTCTCGTCCTGACGTCTAAATCGTAGCGGAGTTTCTCGCGGAGTGCCTTCAGCATTTAACAAATCTCGGGACTCGCTAATGCCATGCCGGTCTTACTTTTTCGCTCTCGGATACTACGCGAAAACGAACTTTGAGAACGAATGTCGAGAAGAAATGTATCCAAATCGGTAACGTTTCGCCATGTTAAATAAAAATCGCGCGACTTGCACAATTTCTTGTTGCAAACGCGTTGATTTTAATTTCAATTGCCTACATATATTTTCGACGTAAAACATTCACAAGTGGATTACCTTCGCAAACAAATAGTACCGTCTTCAGTTAATTCCTATTCAGTCAAACAAAACGCGCAATAAAAGGCAGACGGACAGAATTCAATATTTATCAATGCTGTAACCTATAATGAACTGAAAGAGATAAACGTATTCCTTGCGAGACGACGAAGAGGAAGAAGAGTTTTGTGAAGGAGAACGCGAGATAGAAAGGATAACGACGGGGAAGACGAAATAGAGGTGCGCCGAGCAGAACGAATACGATGAACGAGACATAATGATGGAATGCACACATACAGCGGGAGAGAGAGAGAGAGAGAGACTAGATCGAAAGAGTGAAGAACCGAAGGTAGGGAAGAGCGACTAGCGTGAGAATTGTGCGGGAAAGGGGAGGATGAGGTGTGGCGGTGGCCGTTGGCGTAACTCAAACCCAGCAGGCCGGTCGGATCGGGATATGGGATCTCTATTAAACAGACCGAAATTCCCTGGGAAAAATCATACCTTGCGCCATTGGACTGATACGACGTGACGGCCCATGAAATGAACATCGGTCCTCGCGCTCGCTTCGCTCCGCTCCGCGCTCTTGAAGCCAGCTCGATCCGTCCATCGCGCGGTATCTCGCTGCTGCTTCCAATGGTCGGGTATGGCTTCTCGAGCCTGGCGATATAGTCGCTTGCTTGCTTCGGTATAGATACCAGAACGATACGATTTTCGAGATCACACGGGAGAGAGAAAGAGAGAGAGAGAGAAAATGTCGCTGGCCGCATTCGTCGTTCTCGGGGGCAATGTTCTCGAAGAATGCAACTGGAGATTACTTGGACCGTCCGCCCCCTTGGAAAGGGGCGAGGTTAGTCTACGCCGTGTTACGGTTAGCTGCGTGAGCGAATCTACGATCTTAATTAACCGTAGATTGCGCAACAGATCCGATATCGAAGACGGCATCGAATCTCCGTCAATGATTGGGACGAGACGGTAGCATCCGCGAACGTGCCATCGATTTTTCTTTACGGCTCTCTTCTCGCGATTTCACCGCGATTTTATAACGTTCTCCGACACGTAATTTCGTCTTACGGCGCGATAAAACTCCGCCAGTCGAGGCGCGCGGCGGGGTAGATTTCTCTTTTTCTAGGCAGACGATGAGCAGCTCCTCGAAATCGAGGAGGGGAAAAAAGACTGAGAGAGAAAGAGAGACTGCGGACCTCTGCCTCCGGCAATTCTCTGTTTAAACGGTGCATTTAATGTTTATTTGCTTAAGCTTTCCCGTGCGGAAGTGTAGCTTTATTGACGCACAAACCGCAAAAGTGGCGCAAGAAACAATACAACTTGTTGTAGGTTACTCCGCCTTGCCTCCAGTTCCAGAATAAATAAAAGTGAGCTCGGTACTCGAATAATAATGCCGCAATCAGCATATAACTTCATCGCCGGTCAATATTACGATCGTAGAAATTCGTATTTGCACGAGATGTAAAAACGGTGTGACGTCATTCCTGAGTCTAAAAGCAACGAATATGTTATTTTACACTTTTGCGAGAAGGTTATTTAAAAGTTCCCGAGTTATTTCGTGTCGCGCGCGTTCATGATGCTGTGTGTACTCAAAGTTTTGTTGTTGCAGTACGTCGTTGTCTTGCGTCAACATCGCGCCACGTTACCTGAAATCGGGGAAGCGATCCAGCGAATAGATGGTTTATCTTGGAGGCACGGATGAGGGAATAAGGTCTCGCTCTCTCTCTCTCTCTCTCTCTCTCTCTCTCTCTCTCTCTCTCTCTCTTGGATATTATGAGACGAAGCGGCAACGGGAAAGGAAAGAAGTTAAGCTTGTGCGGAAGGATGTGGGAACGTGATGTTTTGTAGAAACTTGCTCGCCCGTAAATCGAGAGTCTGAGGACTATTGGACATTTCGATTATCCGTATCTATTAAACCATACTAAGTGTACTCGTTCCTATCCTTTACTATACTATCTGTATAGTATATATGTTGGTACATATCTGTAGTGTATATGTTACTGTACTATTTGCTATACATACACACATTGCGCATTATATGTCTAGATCATATTTCAACTCATCAGTTAGATGCTTAAAACGATAACAAGATAAAAAAATTTAATCTAAGTAAAGAAATAAAATTAATAAAATAAGACTTGGAACGTAATTTGTAAGTACTTGTCTTAAAAAATGTATATATGATTAAAGCATATATTATAGATGATACTTGAAACGGCGAAAATAAAAAGCAGATGAAATAAAAATTGTTTGTTGAATGCAAGAATTCCCTAAAAGAAGACTCATTTTATATTCTAATTATTAGCATTTCATTCAAAAACATCTAATTTTAGTTTTCGGTGCTCCGTTTATAAATTGAATTTTCTAAATCTTTTTTTATACACATTTTAGACGCTTTCTTCGTCTCAGGTTCGTATTTAATCTGAATAAAATTAAGTTTTCTTTTGATAATTATCGATCACTGTATACACAAATAACTATACGTTATCCCGTTTACGTGTGCTATGCTTTCCCGATACCATCTCCGGTGTAGGAAACATTACGAACATTGTGCTCGCTCTCGTATGCACCACTCTGCGGGGACTTTCGCCGCCGATTGCCAGAGTTGTGTATATGTGTGTGTATGTGTGTGTGGTAGAAGGATATGTACGAGGGAGCGAACGTGAAGGTAACGGAGAGTGAGGTTGTGCGAGCCGATAGTAAACCGGCACGTAGGTAGACCGGGGCTGAGCTCGGTTAGGGGTGGCGGTCGAATCGTGCTTATGGATCTCGATGCATCGAGGTTTTTTCTGCGGTGTGTGATACACAGTGGAATTTAGTCCACGTAGCCACGATATCAATTGCAAGCCGATTTCTTGCGTGACGCGTCATTGCCTTGAGCTTTAAGATGGAGAATCGAGATATAAATATTATATCATATTGTTAAATTTGTATGTACGTGTGTGTGTGTGTGTGTGTGTGTCGAGATTCTGTATGATAATAAAAAATTCTTCGTGTAAATATAATAGCCTCTTTTTCCATACAGCACGACTGTTATCATTCGCGATAAATCGAATTTCATCGTAATTCCGCAAACAAATAAGTCCTCTTTCATTCCTGCAGAGGTTTTCGCGCTTCTCACAATAAAATATTTGAAGACCCTTTTAACAAGAAAGCGACGAAGTTACAACGCCCGCGACATCGGCACGCCGTAATCAATGGAAGAAAAGTTCCACGGGAAAAAAGATCGCCACGGCGTTCCCTTTTCCGCTACCATGAACACGCTCGATCTCTAGGTAATTTTCGCGAAGTTTTACCGGAAGTTCTTCGAGGTGGTGCGACTTTTCTGATTCTTTGAGAAGACCGGATCGTGCTGCTTGTCGCTGCTCCGCCCCGCAAAATTGAGAACCGTCGATAGTTCTGGGTAGACAGAAAATCCCGTCGCGATAAAGTTCAAATGCGATTTTTTTTCCTTTCTCTCCTTTATAACGTTCTATTAACTTAAACGTGCCCAAGATATTCGTTACCTATCTCGTTACGTAAAGAGATTATTGTATCGCGTATTCCTATTTCAATCAATTGTGATTGCCTTGTAAAACTTTCAGTAAAATATAATTTTAAAACGTACTCTTTTTTTTGTACATTTGTATAAAATCCATTTTTAATCTTGATTGAAGCAAGTATAAAAAATTCCATTGTACGAGCGAAAAGATCTCAGACATCATGCACTTTTCGTATATAAAGTCTCTATATTTTTAATTTTTCATACTCATTAAAATTTCTTAAGTATAATGTTTTAAGAAAACTAAAAAGATATAAATTGTGAAAGAATTTTATGTTCTCTTTTCTGAAATTGGCTGACAATGTAGGTGCTCAATTTCAAGAATAATTTTCTAGGAAACTATGTGTTCCATAGAAAAAGGTAAAGTAGCTATGAGATGCTCTCTCGGGTGTGCAAGACGATTAAATTGAATTCGGCGATTGAAAATTCCAAGCTCGTGAAATGGATAAGTAATTCGTCCTAGCGGCGGATACCCACGCGAGCTGTTTGCAATGGGAGGATTCGCAAGATGCCCTGGTATGCATACGGTGAGTATTTACTGTGACAGACGGTGGTTTTGTCGACCGCCAGTAATGCGACCGCCCTGGCGAAGGTATCAGCAAGAAGGATCCGGCTTTAGTTCCCGCCGCGGCATCCTTGCCGCCGTCGTCTGTTTCGCGTTTTGTCGATCTTCGTGCCAGGAAGCGGACCGCCGTTTTTTGCGTCGCTGCATACGTGGATTCCACAGTGGGATTCTGGCCGGCTCTCCCTCCCACGGCTGTTCTCGCAGCTACTCGTCGTCTCCACCGAAACCGGAATGCATCGGTTGTTCTCGAAATACGTCCAGCTTTAACGGCAAGCGATATTCCAGATAACGCGCGGTCCATAAAAAAGATCCGACGTAAACTTGCCGCGTGAGTAGATGCCAAAGAGACGTCGCGCGGCACGCGATATGCGAACGCAGAATTCCTTAAGATATTGCGAAATATTCTTTTAGCCGGCAACTTTCCGGCTGGTATTTTATGCCCGCAAAAGTTGCCCCCTCCAAACTTTCGGAAGGTTTAGAAGTTTGCCAAGTTGTGTAAATTTAAAACTTTCGTGGAGTAAGTTACTAGGCTGGTGCCTACACGTTCCGCAAATGGCACACATTTTTTCTCCTCCCCCCCTCCATATAACAAACGGAATCAGGCCAATTAGCGCACTTCACGGACTCTTCTCAACTGTTAACGAAGAAAAAAAGTTTGTCTCACGTAACATCCGCTATTAATAGAACATCTGAAATATTATTAATAGCTCAATCCTTTATATTACATGTAATAAGAGTCGCAATAGTTTTACGGATCATTTTTGTTTGAATCTTCCATTTTATATTTGCTTCTCATATTTTCTGGAATGTGCGAAATATAACGAAATATATCTCGTATATAACAATGAAATCCAGCTATACAAAATACGCCAGTAATCTCGCTGGAATTAATTGAAAATTATATTGAACAATTACTAGGATCAATAGACATATTATATTATTATTCGTTAATCCGTCCTCCATATAATAGGGAATGCTTAATGTACATATATTGTTTGTAATGTTATCAATATTCACGAAGGTAAATGAACATATTGATGACTAAACCATTTTTGGAAGTATATGAAATGCTAAACCAACCATGTACGAGAGAAACAAGTTGAAAGAAGAATGAGAACTATTCCGAGAGCTCTGCATGCGTAACGAGATCAAGAATAAAAGATGCTTTAGCACGCGCAGAAATAAGGGACAAGAGAGAATAGAAAGAAGAGTCGGAGGACTCTAGCATATGCTGAAATTCCACACACATTCTTCATGTAATCACGTACACTATTACTGACACGAGCTCCCGTATTTTTTCTCGCATCTTCTTTCGCTTCTTTTTATGTTTATTGAAATATTCAAGAATTTTTTTTACTCTTGTGAAAACTGTTTGTCTTCAATTTCGCCACAAATTGACTTAAACACTGTTGGAAATCTGTTCTTCAATTATAATTTGCAGAACGGCTATTTCTTTAAGGAGAGCGCGGCATAAAATACTTTTCAATTGCCTGCGAGAAAGAAGACGATAATGGCGAGAACGTAACGTGAGAGCACGATGAGTGGGGACATTGCGCGTGCAATGGAAATGGAATTCTAAAAGCGGAGCGGTTTCAGTTACAGGAGTATATGTATTCTCTTGCGACGTCAGACGAGGTCTTGTCGCTCCTTGAGGAGCGCGTCTTTATGTCAGAGCGAAATATTTCTTTCCCGCGAGGCAGAAGCGCAGAGGAGTGCGCTGGTTGGTCGATGGAAAATCTCATTTGGACGCAGCGACCAGACAGAAGTGGAGCGAACGAGGTTGGATTTCCGGACGGACATGGTGACTGGGATAGTGGAAAGATGCGAGTTCGCGCCGATAATATCGACCGGCACACGAGATATACGCACGCACATACGCGAGCGCGCGCGCGCGCGCGCGAATGAAGAGAATATCGAAAAGGAAATACGAAGTTATTCGAATTGGATATAGATTTTGTTCATACATCCACGGGCAGAAAATAAATCGAGTAATCGAATTAGAGTAAAGGGAAGTAATGTCGCAACAATCACGAGAGATTTCAAATAAAGAGATTCAACCACGTGAATTTTCGACGGATAAAGGACGGATAATAAGAATATAAATCACATTTATAATATACAAGTTACGCAAAATTGACAATGTGCCCTTCTAACACGAGATTCATCACATTATTTACGCTGAGTAAAATTTATAATTGGCTTTATGAAACTATGTGTACGAGCTTCTAGCTGTACGAGTGCAAAACATGCGCAGTCGGACGGCATTCTCGTGTGGGTGTAGATTTTGTTTAACGTCAGTGTAGCGCGATGTAACGTTTCCTGCAATATCTCGTCAAAGGGGATTTTTATCCGCGGTCCGTTTCCTGGAAAAGAACGCAGGAATCGAATCAGGATGACAAGTACAAAGGCTACGGGAGGAAAGCGAGCCCTCTAGGAGCGCCCAGGGCTTCGCCTTCGTTTCTCCCTTTTTTTTTATACAAGGGCTACTTCGATTTTCTCCGGTGCATTCGACTTTGACGAAACCAAGGCGATTTCCTGGTCGGATACACGATATACTCGCCCAAAGGACCGAACATTGTCAATGGAGGGAACGGAACAGCATAAACCGAGATAAAAAGGGAAACGGGAGAAAGTTCGTCAATGTTAAATGTAAAAGACTGAGTGGAAGAAAAGAAGACGTTACTACATTTGGAGAGACGAAAGAAAAGAGAACTGAAGGAGAAGCGAAAGGGGGAGCAAAGGCACGCCTGGGGAGAAGCCGCGACAGGTAAAAGAATAGCGTTTGTGTCCGCAAATAATCCACGAACATTTTTATCAATTCTCTCCTCGTACGCGCCGCTGACCGCTCATAGACGCGACGACAGAACAGATAGAATCGTAAATCCCAGGTCCGGCCGAGCGTCGTCGGCGTGACGGGACGCGCGCGTCGATTACCGGGGATTTCGTCAGTCACACGAAAACTGCACGAATCAGCAGTATCGGAAACAACGCCGATGGAAGAACACGGCGCTACACGACGGTACACAGGACGGGACCTAAGTGAAAGCGGAACGTTCTACGTTGGTACTTAATACACCCTGGGGGTTTAAGCGAGGCGCGGTCGCCCGGGCGGTGCTACCCCTATCAGATATCGCGTTTCGCGCGTATATTTCGGGGCCCGTTATTATCGAGGGGTAGATTTCATCGTGAATATTTATGAGGGTGGTTCTCCTAGTTGCTCGCGCGCCCCGGCTTTCTCTCCTCTCCATCGTCGTCGTCGTCGCTGCCGCTGCCGCCACCACCATCGACCTTCTTGCTATCGACTCCTACTTGGCGCAGTTGCCTCCTCCTCCTCCTTCTCCCTACCTCTCCTTGTGCGATCTACATACCCTTCTCCCTCTAAGCGAATTCCCTCGCACACGATCTCACTCCTGGTGGAAAATCATGGATCGAACGCACGAGAAAAATAAATACGATAAGAGAATGAAAATTAATTCAGGGTTTGAAATATTAAAGAGATAAGACGCGAAGCGGGGCGCGATGGTAGGATAGCGGTGCCCGGAAAGAAAGGAGAGAAAGAGCCGGCCGCCCAGCCAGTGGCTTATATTAAGTTAGACTTTCGTTAAGAGCGAGCTTTTCACACCTCCTGCAGAATTTAATCGCTCCGAGGGCTCCGCGCTCCCGGCGACGCGTATAACTTGCTAATTATATACCTTGGAGATATTTGTGTAGCCCGGATAATCCGCGCAGATGCTCTAATGATAAGTAATGTGTGCGCAGCACGCGGAAGGCAAGCGCAATTTCAGCACGAGAACTGGATGATCGAATTCTTCGTCTTACATCACGCAAATGCTGATTAGTATCTGTTTCCCGAGTGTAATAACTCACCGACATGGAAACGGCTAATTTTTGTAAATGAAGAATATACTTCTTTATTACTGCTAAATGTCGTTTTCATTATAATTTCGCCCTCTTTTTCCCTTCAAACAAAAGAGTTAAAACCACTTGAGAATTAATCTCGTAGAGCGAGATTTCGCTTATCTGTAAACTCGCATGAAGTCTCGAAACTCGCGGGCATGAACGTCTTAGCAACAAATGCATGCTTCCGGATAAATTATTTCGCGAGGGCACGCGATCGACCGAATGAAAGTTGCCTCGCTCTTTGATCACGACGGAATTATTTTAAACTATTCGCCTGACGGGTAAGACGAAATTGCGCGACTAAATGAGGAATTTTCACGACTTAAAAGCGTAATGAAGATTTGCGGGATCGTTATTGTAGATTTCTACGCGCACGGGCGCCTTTCAGTGCCCTCTCGAGTCCCCTCTGTCTTCCTGCCCCTCTGCGGCCGCCATCGCGATGAAAACGCCCGCACCTGAAGGCAGGATGATACCTTAATTGGATGAGGGTAGTTCTCATGAGTTTTAAGTCGGAGCACGAAAGGTCTCTCCTTATCCTATCACCACGCCGTGAATCGTTCCAGCTATACACGCCGGATACGCTTCATTATATCGCCACATAATTACGCGCTCCGCGGTCTCCGTTATAAATCCCGGTCAAGCCGGTGAGACTACTCGAAAGGGATTTATTTACGGTGTATTTCACAGTATGTAATCACGTTCTAAAGTAGCATTTCTATGGAGAAGGAAAATGCAATATCAATGTACAGATCGCGTTCAAAATTCTGTACAATTTTGAAAGAAACATTCAACTCGTTTCGCTGTACGTTTCTAAATTGGGCTGTTTCTTTTTTTAGAACTCTATTCGCGGAGTTAATACAGATAATAAGGAAACATTTGAACAAAGAAGACAGATACGTCGCCAAATATTGGCTAAAAAAAAATATCACGCTAAATATATAGCAAAGAAAACAATGCTAATTAAATTTTTATCTCTTCAATCATCCTTAAGTCGTGCTTAACAACGTGGAAAGATGGCTACTATGCTTTCTCTACTGTGTTTACAGAGTATCATGAAACTCTCGTGTACCTGTAAAATACGCACATAGCGAAAATGAGCGAACAAGGGTAACAAAGGACAGGACAGGGCGACAGGGACAGAAACGCAGGCGATGTGGCCGCGGATCCCAAAGGCGCTTTGACGTTGAGCCAAGCAAACATTTTCGATGGCTTAATGAAAACAGTGGTGCGCACGCGTGTAACCGGCAGGCCGAAAATGCGTTACTGGCTACTAAACTCGTTTTGCCGCACACGAATCGTTCGTAAAGTCATTCTATTTCACGTAGACAAAATTCAATCAACCATATAAAGGAGACTGAAAGATAAAATTTACTAAAACGTTACCAACAAAAAACCTCAAACTTGCGACCGTTCCGGTTTCTTTACAAACATTGAGAAACATCGAGAGATTTGTCAAGTTCCTAAATTACAAATTAGTCTTAGTATAATAGCCACGCAAAGGAAAATCTGAGAGAATCATACGAAAATTAAAGAAATAAACTCTTTATTCGTCTCTCTACGAGTTGGTAAAGCGTTCCGGTCCCTCTCTTTTTCTCCTTCGCGATCCCTCCGTTCTGCGACGTGTCCTGCATCTACCGGCTCCTTCGGCAGAAAGCACCGGTCCCAAAACAGTGCTCGACGGACCACGAATGGCCGTTTAGTTGGCGAATGCAAACTAGACGGCGGAGATATTGTCCGCGGCGCATAATCAGACTTTAACCTCGTTCAAGAAGCCGGACAAGACATTTCCGGGCGTTTACGAGAGCTGGGAAAGGAGAGCCCGGGTCGGGGGGAACCGCGGTAGGCACACCGTGTCGTGGTTTTCCCGGTTCGTCGACGACGAGCGAGGGATTCCAATGAGTCCCTTAAACCGCGTCCTCCGTGGTTGTCGGGCTGGTCCAAATGTCGCACGCGTGTATGTGTGAGCACGTTCTACGCGATGGAACGTCCCGGACGAATCCGCGAACAGAGCCGCTTCTCTCTGTGCACGCGTATTCGAGAGCCTGCGAAGACGAAGAGAAGGAGGAAGCTCGATTATTGCCGCATTGTGGCGGAGTCGAACCGTTGACGTATTGTCGACTGGCTCGGCCGTGCGAGCACAATGGCCGACATTAATGGACTAATATTCCGCGCCACAAAAGCAGCCGGCTTGCTCACCATCAACGGACCAGGACGCGTTCGCGCGCTCTCTCTCGCCGCACATGCGTTTAACAGCGCCGTTCGATTATATGTGAGCATATGGGTCGGCTCGCGTGGAGCATTTCGTGCGGAATACACTTTGGAACTTTGACGAACGTTTAGATAAATTATTCCAATCGCCGGTGTTCCACTCAATTTTTCATACGATAAATCTGTGACGAGTTATCATTAAATTCGCACGAAAAGAATTCGCTTCCGCATGTATTTAATATCTGTGCAAATATAATTTTCGATATCCTACCGTCTCGAATAAATAGAAAGAATATGAACATAACACATAAATTGCTCTCTGGCAAATATTTAATTAATTTTGATAATAATCGATCAATTTACATAATTGATTGTGTGAATATACCTAATAAATATTCGGTACACATATCATGTCACTGAGAATCTCAAGAACCGGAAGGGACGCGTTATTCCGCAACGGCGCACACTTAATTGTGAATTCGCGTATATATTTCTAGGATTACGACCGCATCGCTAAATTACGGTCAGAGTTAACGGGCACACCCTCGTTACAGTTGCGGGGCGCATTAGGTTACGCGATTTGCGTAAAGGACGCAATATGGTTTGAGCCGATGTCGCTCTCCACGCCAGAGAAACAGGGCCATAGCTATGGCATACCGATACCGCATGAACGTAACCCCGTGTCAGTTCGTTAGATGCGGATATCTGCCATCGTGCTGATGCACATCCACGCGCACAGGTACATATTTATCGTTTCATGAATACAAATATGACCACACGCTAAAGGGCCGAGAGCCAAGAGAGCGTGATAGAAAGGTCGGAACATCGGTTCTCTTTAACAGACGGATTTTAATTATCGAAATAACAAAAAGAAAGGTGCGAAAATATCCGCGAAGAAGTTTCTTGAAAAATCCTCCCATAAATAGTGCCCCGCAGTCTGCACGCTACGTGAGATTCAAGCAACGCTTGAAAGGACCGGAATTAATAAATTTTTCGTGCAATTCTACTCGCACGCAATACTTTCCTCCATATATATCTAGATGGATAAATATTAGATCCGAAATGTAATTTGGATGTTAGTGACGTAGATGAAGTACCGCATCAAAAAAATCCATCTCTTTTTTTATGTTTATACAATGTCATTTAATGTGTAAAACACGTTCGCGTCATGATCGACGAGTTACGTAATCCACTGCATTCGCAGCGAGTTAAATATGTATAAGTGAAAATATTTAAAAAATGGTAAATCGACCAATTACTGAAATTCTAGCCGCAATAACGTCATATCGCACGTTCTGGATAAAAATGTACGCTCGCCTGATTGGAATTTATCACGGTGCACTTTGGCCAAATGAAAAATGAAATGAAAATTGATCGTACTGAATTCCCCGCAGATTGAACTCGTGAACCGGATCGGTATACGTTCTTCAAATTTTCACATTTTTAACTTTATGGGGAAAAAAATTTCACACGTTACGGGCGTTTACATTGTTCAGTTTCAATTTGAATTTAGCAATTACGTCGCATAACGAAGATGGATTCGCGCAATAATATAATAACAACGGTTATATGAACGTTAAAAAAAAGGGATGAAAAAGAGCGATCTTTTCGATAGCGGAAATCGCGCCAAACAAAATAAGAGGAAGGAACGCGCATGTAAACGGGAGATGCAAGGCGACAGAGAATCGATTGGAGAATAAACGTAAAACGTTCCTGCAACGATATTAATTAACGGAAGTAATCGGGATCCTCTATCACCAGCGAGAGTCGCTTGTTTCCGCGGTTGATAATTGCGTTCGTGAGATTTCACCGCACCGACTAACACGCGGATGGCTGGACGGGCGGACGGACGGACGGACTAACGGGCGGATGGATAAATGGATGGCTGGATGGATAGATGGATGGATAGGGTCGAGGTGCCGTACAGGGAGGACTCGTTGGAGAACGGGGCGGGTAGGTAACCCGGTTCGCGCGGTAGATGGGAGACGAACTTAGTTCGCAGAAGCCGGATATGTGACGCCGCTTCCGCTCGCAAGCTGAACTCGGTCATGTAGTAGATCTATTCGGGCGCCCAGATATACGCTCGCCGCTCGCTCTCCGGATTAATTCGGGTTTCCGTTTTTCCGCAATTATACGGATTTATAGGGACAAAATTTCGTAGATTCGAAATTATTCGCGGACGATCCCGGCAGAACGGGAGCGCACTTGGCAAACTGGCGATTCATATGAACCCATCAGGTCCACAACCAACATGGAAAATTGCTCTTTCGCCGGCATTAATCATCATTTGGATCGACGCATGTGGCACACGCAGGCGTAATCGGTACCATATGATTCTGGGAGGGTTACCGGGGAGGAAACGATCGTTCGGAAACGTAATTCTCTCGACCGGCATCCGGTCTTCTCTCCGTGCTCATCTCCTTCCGCGTTGCCGCTCTCATTTTCCTCGCCAAGAATTGCCATTATGATTATACTTACGACGAGGTTTATAGCCCCGTTTCGATCGGGCGCATCAATGAGGCGGACAAGGTTAAGGAAGAACGATGGAAAGTCATTTCGGCTTCGTTTCACCCTCTCGCCCCTCGACCACCGTACTCTTATCCCCCTCATCTCCGCTCCGCGAATCTATATACCACCCCTCTCATTCTTCGGCATACGTAGCCGTTCCAATGCATGTACGTTCGGAATACGTGTCTTGGAAGTAGAGAACGTGGAACTCTATTACACAGTGGCGAACGAGTTTCTTCGACTCAATCTCGCGTCTTCACGCTTACGAGGCGACGAGATCTCTAACGACATCGGTATCACGGATTAAAGGTGCCGGATATTAGCATACCAAGTGGCAAAACGTACTTCCTTTTGCTAACTGCCAAGGAGACGACGAAAAGGCACGTGAAGTAGGATCGTTTTGTCGGCGAATAGGTTTTTACGTCCGTTATCGTTCCAGGATTTCGCGGCGTCATCCACCGGGCGATCGACGTCAGTTCGAACGGATATAAATTTTATGACGCGCCCCGGCCATGATCAAATTTAATAGTATACCCGGCTGGATCGCCGGAGGTAGATCGAGCGCCCAGAGATACGATCGAGAATAATATCGGCCGACCAATCTCTCGAGAACGTCGCTTTTTCGTTATCATGTCGATTTCCTGAAGACGGTGGCTTATGTCAGAGCGATTCATATCGTAAGATTTCCGACAACGAAACATCCTTTTCAATTAAGCCTCGAGACCTTCGTAAAAAGAAACTTGGGGAATCTATATAATAAATCTATACAATAAAAAATTAAAAAAGACCAACTTTTTTCAAGAAATTGCACTCACATAGTACTAAAAAATAGTTCATCTGGGAGCGGAAAAATTAAGAATAAGGCCATACCAAGCAATGGAATGTACCACGATTATTACGCTAAGAGATATCTCTCCCTGAAATTTATAGGTCATCACAAGTTGAAATGCTGTGTACAATTGCCATAAAACGGACGAGCAGTATCCCTAAGGCATGCCCGAGTGTCGGACGTGGTTGCCAAGTGGCAACGTTCCTCTCGCCTTCGTGAAACCTCCGGTAAATTCCAACGTCGCTTGTACTGCGAACTTTGCCTCGGCAAACAGTGTGCGCGAGAGCCCCTTTTACGGCCAAAGTCCGGCAAAGTGCATCGCGACTTCGACAGCGCAGCAAAGTCGCGCGCGCAACCCGGGGAATCCTGGTAAACAAGCCCAGCCTCCATCCGTATGACCAGAAAGACGCCAGTCCCCTTGACGAGAGATACGCGCGCCGACAGCGAATCTCACGGTGATGAGCGAGTCGATAAGAAAACGCGGATATATCCTTGAGACAGATTTCGCCAGATGACGCCATTCGTATCGATCATGGTGAGATTTTATTTTCGATCGTGTTTTTATTCACCCAGGCAAGACAGGCCTGTCCGTTGTCCGCCCGATAAATCAATTCGCCCGACCGAAATCACAGATTCCCCTTCGATAACGGCGATTTGAATTTGTCTTCTGGGAGAGACATTCGTTCCTACACATTTCGATAAATTTCAAATATATAAAAAAATATTCGAATGAGAGAAAGAGAAATATAGATTTCTTCTTTCTGGAGTAGTCTTCCACTTGGTGGCAAATGTCGATTCCTACGTGAGGAGCATGTGAAACGAATAAAACATAAGCTTACGTGTTGACACAAATTCATATCCAAACGCGTTCACATCATCCCGTGTTAATAAGTGTTCTCAAGCGCACTCATGATCACCGAGCGAATATTTGACTGGACGATTGCGACCGAACGGCGTGCGACACTTCTCTTTCTCTTTCTCTCTCTCTCTCTCTCTCTCTCTGGTCTACCGTTTGCCGTACCGAGATTTGGCTTCGACGGCGAGGAATGGGTCTGTTTGTGTGCGGACGGACGGGACCGACGAATGAACGGAGATCGAGGTAGATGCGATGGTATGGCGCGGAGGGCGGTGGTAGGGTGCCCTGACGCGCCGCGAATCCAACCGAGATAGGTATGGGTACACACATTCGTCTCCTACCGTGAATTTACATACGGGGAAGAGTTGCCAGATTCCAGAACGTTTTTCATCCCTGCCGCCAAGTGACGAGCTCGTGCTTGCCTCAACGTTTATGGTCAGGTCAAATGGAATCGTTCTACTTCTCGCGGGTACTTTGCGAGAATGAACGAAATAATTACAAGGGGGAAAGAGAAGAGAGAAGCGAAATTCCAACCCTGATAATTGTCACGGTGCAGAAAAATATAGGGGATACTTAGTACGCGAGCACAGATGCGATTTACAGTAACCACGGTAGGAAGAGTTGCATTCAATTATTGCGGCTGGCTTCGTATGCGCGTGTAATGAGCGCGCAACGACTTTGGAGGGTGAAGGGGAAAAAAAGGGGGGAAAAGAAAAAAGAAAGACGTAACAGAGCAGCAACCGTGACTGAGGCAAGTTTTCAGACTACCGGCAAAGAGCGAAATAGAAGCGGCGCATTAGCGAAAAAGAACGAGGCGATTGCTTTGAAGAAGCCCGGGCTAAAAAGAAGCGGGAACAACCTATTCGGTGAGGGGCGGGGAATGCGGCGGTGGTGGCGGCGGATATTCCGGAAGAGACTTACGGAGCGTCAGTTATTTCCTCGTTGGTCGGATTCAGGGGCGGATTCCGTTGAACTTGTGGGAGGAAGAGAAGGCAAGGCAGCGAGCCGAGAGAGTGTAATAGTGACTGAGAAAGAGATAGGGAAAGAAGAGAAAGGGAGAGAGTGAGAGAGAAAGAGAAAAGGAGGATAGGTTGCGCTGAAAGAAAACGGAGAGAAGGCGAAAAAGCAAGAAAGAAAAGAAAGAGAAGAATAGCACGAAACTTCCAGCAGTCCCGCCACGCCATTTCGTAGCGCTATCAAAAGCTAGTTTACAAATGCTACCGGCAACAACGGCGATATACTCCTACATTCTCGTTTCGAGTATCTGCAGCTGCGCGCGCGCGCGCGTGCATGCAACCTGCACTTAGTGAGCGCCGTGACCATTTTACCTCTACAAGTTTTCACGGCGGGCAACCCCCTTCCCGACCCCGCTAAGAAAGCACTCTGAAACGACTCGAACGAATGAAGAGGAAGACCTTGTTTTTAAATACTCAGCAATTAGAGCCTCCTCTAACGGCCAAGAATCACCGACTCGCATTCATTGCCGTTACGGTCCTCCTTCCCTAAGGAAACTGTACATTTTCATTCCTCGCCATTTTCTTACCCGATTGTACTGCCAGACGTAGTCGTCGTTACGCCAGTTTTCCTGCGCACGTTAATTTCATTGCTGACTTTGCGTAGAAAAAAAGTCAATTTCGCGTTTAGTGAGAAAAATTCAGAAAATTAAAAAATTATTTAAAAAACTGTGAAAGACACACTTTCAATAATATCCAGTTACTCGTTTATGATGTCTACCATTTGTTAAGCATCTAATTATAGATCAAAGCCAAGTATTAAACGCGGCCCGAATGAATAATGATATGGTATTTTGATCTAAAACGTGCATTCTCGAGTTACGTACGTAATGCACCGGCTCGCAATAGCTCGTGATAAGCGAGAGAGAACATAAAGCTGCAACCGTCTGTTCTAATGTTTATCAAACGCTGTAGGGAAATACGGTGTTAGTCCCAATCCCCCAAAGCAGACAATAATTAATAATAGTCCCTCTAGCGACGAGGATTGTTCAGCTTTTGGAATGGAGTGTTGTTATTTCAAGTTAGCACGTGCGCCATGCAATTCCTCATTGAATGGCATTCACGATGGACAATACAAAGTTTAACTCTCCTAAGAGTTGATAAGACATCCACTGGCTTCATAAAGATGGCAAACATATCCGAAAAAAAACATTAAAAAAAGAACAATTATGAACTGTATAATGGTATCGAGAACAGGAGTTCTTGGAACTGGAAAAAATTTTTGAATTAGGAATTGATAAGTAAACATGATTAACAACAAATAGATCGAGAGACAGACGTTTACAAGAATAGCTATCGGAATAAGAAAATAATTGTTTCCACTATTTTAACGTTAATAATTCATTACACGAACAAGTTTATAAACAATGGATATCCGTCGCAACCGATTT
Source organism: Tetramorium bicarinatum (assembly GCA_928718305.1). Classification (NCBI taxonomy): domain Eukaryota; kingdom Metazoa; phylum Arthropoda; class Insecta; order Hymenoptera; family Formicidae; genus Tetramorium; species Tetramorium bicarinatum. The sequence continues at coordinate 20,997,998 of OV788321.1, forward strand.
CACAAGTTATCGAAGTAACATTGAAGTAACATTGAAGGTAAAATCGCAGGTAGCAATGGCGGGTGCGCCTTAATAAGGCGAGCACCGAAATCCGCTTAAAAGTGACAGAAATTGAAACGGCCATGAAACCGAGCACGTGATAGTTTCATTCCGGCGGACTACCGCCGTGCAGTACACACCGCGACAGGCTGTGTATGTACGCCCGTGTATAATCCTCTTAGGTTAATTGCTAGGAAGAACGACTCGCGGCGCTTTTCGAATTGGATTCAAGAGCGTGTGCGGTTAGTCCCGGGTCCGGAACCGAAAAGTTTCCAATTCCACGTCGGAAAGCTCCCGGCATAGCATGGTATGGCGTGGCGTGGCATGGTATAGCATGGCATGGCATGGCATGGCATGGCATGGCGTGGCGCGGCGCGATGGTACCTTACATAGTATAGCTGTTCGAACACACGACCATGAAACCAGTAATCTACTTTAGCCACGCGAAAGCTTACACTTTTCTTGGTATGCTCGGTATTGGACGTGGCGCTCTGAAAACCAGCCATATCGATCCTAAAAAGGAAGTTCAAACGAAAGAAGACGCGAGACGTATAAAAGATGCTTTCCGGATGATTACCGTAAGGGGAAGCAATGACTACAATATAAAGAGAGAGAAGAGAGAAGAGAGAGAGAGAGAGAGAACAGGAGAATCACTGTAGAAGAGAAGGATGAAGCAGAGGGTGAATCGTCTCCATTTACCTCGGGATTGTACGAGCGCATAAATTGGCGTAATTTCTCGGGCCGGTTCCGACCGGTCTTCCATCCTTTCTAATCGCGCCGGGCGCCGTAGCTGCCGTGGTTTCTGTTGTAATAACAGCCGGGAGGCACGTCCCGGCTAGCGAAGCAGCTCTTCAGCGTTTTCTCATAAAGCGCCGGTTAGATTGCCGGTCGTGCGGGGGGTGCTCGCGCGCCAGGTTGCCAACAAGAGAAAGAGAGAGAAAGCGAGAGAGAGAAGAAAGAAGAAAACAGAAGAGAGGATAGATGTGGATGCGAGGGAGTGGCGGAGAGGTGAGGTCGTAGTGGCGCAAAGAGAGTCGCTTGCTTGGAGAGTAGTCGTCGGTCGATGTAACCTTCGGCACGCGATCTGCCGTACGTCGTCAAGTGGCGTGCCGACGTGGAACTCGCCGCTCTCGCTGTTAGCATAGTATGCCGCTGGTTGCACACCAATAGTGTCTGAGTGTTTACGTATACGAGCCAAGATACCGAGCGCAGACCGTAAAGTCAAAGCCATCGCGCCTCGTTCGGGAGTACGGCGGAGTGTCGATTATGAAACGCTTTCTTCATTATGGCATCAGAGTGCACGTGGATGGCGGAAAAGTCGGCGACAATTTTGCCGTTACCGCCGGTTAGCAATTTCATTTTATAGACGTGGAGTCAGCCGGCGAATGTTCGAGGAATACGCCGGCGAGTACATCAGATTGAAACAAGCGAGCTCAGCTGCTCGAAGGAAAATCGAGAATAAGTTCAGGTTTGCGTTAATACTCAGACAACCCACTTCTTGCGGTACTTGTTAATTAGACTCTGCTTGGCAGGTGCGGAACCTAACGTCAGATGCTTTCGATGCCGCCATTACCCAAACGCGTTAGCATCTACTGATCGCTGCGTGCTAAGATCGTGTCTACGGTCTAAAATGAGGTCAATTAATTGAATTGGTTACTGGCTCGGTTATACACGTACTGGTATCTTGTTAAACTTTTATGTAGTTTTATATACTGCAAAGCAATTTGTCGAGACGGTGCTGAAAACAGACAAACTGATCAATAATGAACTGTATAATGAATGCGGCCATAAAAAGACTGCAATAAAAGAAAAAAAATGTAATGAAAGAGAAATAATCAAAAAGTATATAAAGGTACTGGAATAATTCCCAAGAATAACTATAGAAAACTGCAGGGCAATCAACTTGTGCAACGACTTTACCTGTCTATAGTTCATTAACTGTACTTTCAACTTTCTATATTTACATTTCGCACAGAAAAATAGTAAAATTAAATAAATTAATTAAATAACAAGATTAACTAACATTGATAGACCAACATATTGGAAATCATATTAAAGGTGCGGATATAATATTTAAAAATTTCATGCTTCGCCGGCGTATATTTCCGAGCCGATTTATGACACTACTGCCTGTCATCATTATCACGGATTTCACGCTTCGGTTCGACGTCGCATAGACGAATCGGCAGTCCGACCGTCGAATTTGTTACCGGCTCCAGGCCGGGATGGCATGGCGCATCTAATAGAAGATCTCATAAAACGCGCATCGTGGATGAATTATTATACATATGTGATTCGGAGAGGAGAACGAGCGCGGCATGAGTAACGGCCGTATAAATCGTACGCGAGCGCACGCGACACGCCCGGAAAACAATAAAATCTATATTTTAATCTGCGCCAGAATATCCTCGCGACCCACGTCAAAAGAATCCCGCCGCTGCAAGATTGGTGGCGGAAGAGAAAAGAAGAGGAAGAAGGGAAACGCGAGGAGGGCGAGGAGGTCGGAAGTGGCCGTTTGTCACGCTACGGAGGTATAAGCAATGCGAGGCATAAAAAGTGTATAGAAAAAAACGCGCCAGTCGCGTATAAACTATAAATAAATTCATTGAGTCTTGGATTCCTCAAAAACATAGTAATAATTAATATAAGAGATTCTAATTACTTTCTTCCTTTCCTAGCCAATTGTTCATATCTGAAATTACCGGACAAAATTCATTTCTTCACGTGAAACGAGGATTGTGAGAAGTAATTTTAATATCTGGCTTTGTTTTACAGATCGTGTCTGAATAGAAAAAATTTTATCATTCGTAAGCTAGATTATTATTACATGCTTTCATTAGAAAAGTTAATTGTCGATGAAAGAGGAATTGACGAGGAAAAGTTGTAGCTTCTCCCTTTAATTGGTAAAAGATATCTCGATAACGTCCCGGGAGAAGTAGAGCGCTATTCTTTCTCACGCTTCGTCTTTGTCATCGATCGAATCACCGTCATTATCTGCCGTCACGTCTCGCCAATTAAACGGAAGAGGATTACATCATCCTTCGGCAAAACGACACAAGTTCTAAGTGACCGTTCCCGTACTCGGTTCTTCTGGGAAGACGATGGACTCCTGTCGTTATAGATTTAACAATGAATCGTTGAAAGCGGAGCTTACGGGAGAAAGAAATGGAGGCGGGAAGCACGATCGTAAGAGTGACGTTGGATTTAATTGGATCAATGGACTTCGGTCGAGCGTATCACGAATACAAACCGCGCGCGGAGGACTCCGGCTTTTGCAATGAACACGATCGATATACTATGTATACATCGCACTCTACCGCGTTGCGTCCGTTCGCTATTTCTCTTTCTCTTCATTGAATAAAACAGCACCGGCCATGCCGCGGAGGATAACGAAAACCAATTGATAAGTGTCTGGATGATATTTGACGTCTTATTTTATGCATCATGCGCACGTATGGTTTTTCACTCAATATAAGAAAAATGGTAGATATTATGTATCGGATCGCATGATTATATATTCCGTGCTATTTCTAAAACAGAAAAGAGGCGAAAGATATGTTACACTGTAATATAATGTAGTTATTCTTCTGTCAATATAAAAGACAACAAAAGAGATGACAATTTAAAAAAAAATTACCGAATGCAGTGTACCATTTAGGAAAAAAGCCATTAGAACTGAATTGTCAACCGTGTCGTATCTGATTATTCTTTTTCTAATTGCATCTGTTCTACGAACGCGCGACAGCTTAATACAGTCGGAGAGATTAGCTCATGGGCGAATTTGTGAGAGGTGATGAGTATAACACAACAACCTACGTAGCGACAGCGGTGCGAGCAGTATACGTTATAACTATCCGTACTAGTTCACGAGACTACCTTATTCCTTGCCTCCGTGTCTCCTCTTCCTCGTCGTCGGTAGCTTCGCGGTAGCTCAAAGACCCTCCCTCCGTGCCCCGGTAACGGGCCTTTGCGCGTTATACTCGGGTCAACCACATGCCCCACACACGTCCTTGTACTTGCGGTAACGCCAGTCTACACACGGACGGCACGTAAGGAAACAGAAACCGCAATTTACTGCCTTAAACGGAACCCGACATTATCTAGGTAGCATTATGATTATGCACCTCCGATGAAAGGGACGTGCCGTACAGGTACGAGCGATGCCTCTCATCTACACTCTACAGGGATATTATATCGCGTTCGCCTCGAAACGAAAGGAAGGAAACGTACGGGAGGGATACGTTTTCATAGGATATCCCCGAAGACGCCCCGGGGAGTGAAATCTCTGAGTAAACGCTTCCCACTTGAAGCGTGTGAGAGACGAGGCGAGCGCACGAGCGAGGGGGATTGATTTCGCGGCAATTTAGCTACGAAAATGGAGCGAGGGCTCTTAACTGTTTAATTTGGTCTCGGGTAACGCTTGAAAAGTCGAGTGATGGTAGATGAGGTCCAACCTAAGAGAGTGTATCCTGTTCGAGCGTCTTCCTAAATCCCGTTCGTTTAACCTTCGACTACCCGAGATAATTTTGGAGAAGAGATACTCCCGTCTCTCTCTCTCTCGCTCTCTCTTTATCGAGAAGATACTATCTCATTTTGCATATTGTTATCGACACCGATGTGTCGAGACACGTTACGCGATAACGATCAGCAGAGTCGCTGGCTCGTTTGTCTTGCGCGCGTCTCTGTTTACTTTCGCGTTCCTCAGAGAATTAATTTCCAGCTTTATTCCGCGAGGTGCGACGAAATCTCACGGTTCCCTACAAAACTGCAATTAGTTCCAGTACGTGACTCGTCGTCGTCGGCGCGCCCGTAGCCTTCGTTTCGCACACGGAAACGCTGAATCAAGTTTCGCGCGGGCGAGTTAAGTTAGCACTTAATTCGCCGAGTTTCGAGCCTGTGAAACTTCCAGCAGCTGAGACTGGGAGCGAGGAAGATTCGGGAAAGAGGGAAAGACACGTACGAGATGAGCCAGCCGGAGCAAGCGACGACAAAGTACCATGGAAAGAATCTTGTGATTCTTGGAACGAAAGCTTTTCAAAAGTTTCATTTTAATATGCGAACTGTATGTGAAATAGATGAGTAGAAATTGCAGATGTATTTTTTAAATTATGATTTCACTTCTAATTTCACTTATTAGTTTTTACAAGAATTAAAAAGAATCCGCTATTCAAGCTATAAATTAAAACTCTATCGAAATGAAATGTACGAGGAGAAAAAGAGCTATTAAATACACATGTACGTTCAGTTTCTATTTGTTTGTGGTCACGAAGTGCTCAAGTCGAGTAAATGGGCGCAGACCTAATTAATGATAACAATAGATATCGAGGAGATAGCAGTGGAAGTGTAGCGCTAGCGCTCAGCCCGAGTTCTTTTATCGTCGAAAAGCGTGGAAATAGCGCGCTTTCGACCCCGGGCTCGTTCAAACAAAAAGAAAAAAAAATAACGCGTTGTTAAAGCTCGCGATAAACTTCCTCGGGAAGAAAGAACGGTAGGAATGGGCGGAACGGACTTGAGACAATGTAGATCGGTTGTTAAGATACGAGCAAGGGAGGGCCGGTCCACTGGACGGGGGCGCGAGAGGGAAGTATCGAAACGCGGAGGTGAAAGTCACGGCAGTGGAAACGGACCGTAAGGGTCAGCCGCGCGCAAAAGCCGTGGCGAAAATCGAGGCGTAACTTTGCACGGGGGTGAATTTTCTTTTGCCGCGGATTCCGCACGGATAAGCCGGAGTTTTATGGGTGAGTTGTCGAAGAATTCCGGAATACAATAAGCCCTCTCTCACCATGGGACTCGCGTGACAACGTGAACTCTGATCCACTGGCATTTCAGAATATTCCATTTTTCGGATTTTCTCTCGAATACGATGGCGAGAGAAAGAAGCTTCACTGGGAGAGAAGATACGACAAAGTCGCGGCTTAGAATAACTCGGTCCAGTTTCCATTGACATATCCCACACTACCTGTCTCCGATTAAATATAACTGCTGGCAGTAACGGAGAAATGCATCTCTATTGCGGCGGCGTTGACCCGTCAGCATAGAAGAAATGTCACCGCCGGACACAGGATGCGCATCCCGCAAATGCAAGCGCGCGTGCAACGATAACGACGCCAAGGTATCTGGGCGATGCTTTTCAGAGAAAGATCGCAGGAAATGCGATTGCGAAACTCTTTAAAAGGGCGTCGACGTAAAAATAGTATCTGGTGCGCGCGTAAGGCGAGCGCGCGAGAGCGGCGGGCTGTGAAGCGCGGATAACCGAAGCTCTCTTTGAATGATCACTCTCGCCGGATGCGCTTTTAAGCTTTGCGACTCTGGCCGTACTTTCCGCGGAGCGAACATGCGGATGCGGTAAACTTTGGTTTATTTAGGACCTCGATACAAATCCTCGAGGATTCGCGTTACGTGAGGTACGACTGACAGCGAAAAGAAGATAAAAGATAATAAAATTAATTTTGGTACATGTGTGTATATAATATGTATATATATAAAATATATGATACCAATTTTGTATCCCCTTAAATGTATTTTTTAAATACAACTTAAACAACACATCAAAAACTCTACAGATTGTACGTTGTGCATGTTCATTATCTTTTTCAGTTCGTTAATATTTCCCTACGAAATGCACAGTATTACGTTGTTCATTACGATATAATTTTCTATGTTGCTCACGAGAATATTTACAGAACATGTAGGATTTAGCGGAAAACGAGCATGGGTACGCTAATGTAATATTTGCAAAGTTAAGACTACATTTACAAGACGCTCTCAAATATAGATACTTTTACTGCTTTTATTTCATATTTATAAAACGAGGAGTTTATTAAAGGCGGTGCATTCTTTCCGCGCCTTCACAAAACACATTCCTTTCTCTTCACAATTGGCAGTCGTTTCCCGTGTTTTTCTCGTTTTTTTTAATAACTCACGGTAGAAAACTTAAGATATTTGCAACGTATTATATGACTAAGAATAATATGGAAGCAAAACACGTAGAGTTCCTCCTCCTCTGCATTGCGTTCAAATAACGGCCCTTCATTCTTCAAATACGTAAAGCATAAACTATAATTTTAATGCAGGTGTACTGTTCCTTCTGTACACACGGACACTCGTTCTTATTACGCGCAGATGCCCTTTGGCAGTTCATACATAGGAATCTAATAAGAAGAAGTAAAGCGCAACGATCAAAGGCAAGGTGAGCTATTGTGAAATTTTAAACACTCAAAAATTTCTCGAAATTATAGAGAATAACCCGATAATTTCCCGACAATCTTTCATTCAACGTCCGTTTAATTTAAACATATATTCAGAAAATAGCACAAAATATCCTTCAAGTATTATATCATATAAATATTAAGAGAATTAATTTCTCATATATAATTACAAAATTATAATTATATATGGGAATATATTTTACTTTTTTTTAATATAAATATTCTGTTGGATGAGATTGACAAAGGTGATTGAGAAAATCATCGACACTACAAGACAGAAAAGCATTCCGAAGTCACGATGCAAGGATACCGCGGATAAAGTTTCAAATAGCACGGCACGCTATTTCATGCGCCATTGCGACGAATCGTGGATTCTATTCCATCCACATATTGCTTGCCATATAAGTTGGCACCGAGAACCTCGTGTCACGACGGGAAAAGAAGTATTTGCGGAGGTGATCCGACATTGCGACGCACGATGCAGGGGCACACGCGTTGTATAGGTGTTCGAAGTTTGCTTCGGCGAAGAATCGTAACCGAGAATCGAGAAGGCGGGCAAAAGAACCGCGTGAAAAATAGTTGACGCAAAATTGAAAGTACGGAACGCGAAACACGCACGGCCCGGCCGGCGCGGTCGCCGCTATTGGCGGGAAGGATGTCTCAAATGGAAAAACCGGAGGGAAGGTAGGAAATGAGAAGAGGTGGAGATCGGACGGTGTGGTGCAGAGGGGGGCCGGGGGGGGGGGCTCGATCGGGACTTTCGTTTTATGCAAACGCGAGCGGAAACCCTACTTGTAGCCGTCGATTTTTCAAAGACCATCTCGTGCACGCGTTACACCGCCCGCATACCCTCATATCCGCGCGCGAGCGCGTAAATCGATGCCGGTGGATCGCAAAAGCTCTGAAAGCCCGCGTCCTTCTTCCTGGATGTCGATCGCGCTTCACATTCCGCCGCTGGTTATCTATACTTATATTGGGAAACTTTATTCCCGTATTTTCGCGAAAGCGAGATACCGGTGACGTTATCGATGCCGCCGATTCGAGCACGGCGAGGTAAACCGATCCCTGATAAGGACGCAATCAGCCCGATTTCCAAAATATATTTATTCGCGAGTTTGTTATCCGATCGCCATGTGGAAACATCGCGGCTGCCTGTCTGCGTACCTCGCGCGCTGGAAAAGGGATTCAGATCGCAGCGCTGCGGTGATTTCGTACTATTGACACGGAGCGAACCGCAACTCTTTCGGTTAATTACCCGAGTTTCAAGAGCCGGCGAGCACGCACGTGGTAAATAGAGTGGTCGCCGTTGCGCTTCGATCAACCGACGCGATCGATTCGTGTTTTTTTCCCCCGCTAATGACTGCGTCGCTTTTGGTTCTCCTATTTTTCGCAGTGACTCGAGAATCGCATGCGTACCAAAAAGGTCAGATGGTACACGGACGGTCGCGATAGAATGGCAAAAGGGCTGGCAAAGCGGGTGGTGGCATTTTTACCGAGGAAATTACCGCGATATTATTCCGGCCGGTAAGGAGGTACGGTTATTACAGCGGTTATTGCAAATTATGGTGCCACTATGTGGAACGTCGACACTCTCTCACCCTTATGGGCGCTACCTTGGTGGGGTGCACATTGGTCCTCTCTCTCTCTCTCTCTCTCTTTCTCCCTCATTTCATACAAAGACTCCTTATATAATCGATAAGTAATGTACCGTAATCGTACGTGCGGTTAATGGCCAGATTTAAAAAGTGTGCGATATCGCGGCCGAGTTGGCGACTTCGACGAGAGTTCGTCGCGTTAATGGGGACTTAACGGTCGCCCTTCTCCTCGCCCTACGACATGGCGGGCGATCAACATAGGCTGGCTGCACGGCGTTTCGTTTTTCAAATGGCTACATCGGCTTCGCATTAGCGAGCTGTCGGGCGTGCGCTTGTTGCAAGCTCAGCCGGCTGCATGGCACGTGAATAGGGAAATAGCTTCACACAAGGGCTTTCGCTAAAAATGTTTCACGCCCGCCAGCCCGCGCGATACCCATCGTTTGATATTGTTTATGAATGACCCTTTTTCATCCCGCTGCAGCACCGATCCAATCAAGCAATCGTTTGATGCGCGTGTCAAAGATGATCTCGTGTGGATTTTTAGAGAATTGCTCGCGCCTATTACCGGTGATTGCATTATGACACAAAGCGAGTTGAATATTACGTAAAACGAGAAAGAGAGAAAGAATGATCCGCTGAATGAGCACTTTGCATAACAAAATAATTCCGTCAATGTAACAGTATTATTATTATTATTATTATTTTGAGAGAGAGAGAGAGAGAGAGAGAGAAAGGTTAAGGCTTTTTATATCAACCATAACTGTGTGTTATTTCAGATTCTATCAATAATTAATAAAAGTATTGAACGATATCCCCATTTACGAGACACAAAGAGCACAGCGCTTGATATGATTTTTCGGACTTTTTATTTCTTCGCTTTCATCGCCTCCTTTCACGACAACACTCCCCCGGCCTTACCTTCGAAAAATGGCGGAACCTCGCGGAAGGCAGCGATCCATCATAAATTTAATATTCGAAATTTCACGAATGTTCCGCGCGCTTTGGGGGCCATTCGTTTCCGGCAGCGATATAAATCTGTCCGATAATGTACTAGGAAATGCAGTTAGTGAAGCCGAAAGTCACATAGCTTTCGCGGATACGTGGTTTAACGGTAAAAACGCGAAGAAAAACGTGGAAATAATAGGTTCGCATTCGCGTGTAAAAACAGCGAGATTACATTTTGTTCATATTTTGTATTTTGCGCCAGCAGTATAAATATATCGTATCTTTGATATTTGACTCGCTTTCTCTCTCTCTCTCTCTCTCCCTCCTCCCATGAAAACGGCGTTGCAACGACAAAGCAAAGTTACGAACGGAATGAATAATCGCATAGAGCATTTAATAAATCAAAATGTCAAGATAGAAATTGTTCGGTGATTCGTGCGCGCAGATTAGCCGTAATTTTGGAAGCGAGAGACTTGTGCGCGTGTTTTCCGTCCGACGCGCGCGCGCCCGCGCGAGTCCTCTACGTAAGTAGATTATGCATTCGTTCCGCGAATGTTATTATCCTTTGATTAGGCGCCTCGCTGCAAACCAATCTCGTACAATTCGTAGAAATACAGACAGCGCAGTTCGCGAAGCAGCCCCGGCGCGATGCCCGCACCCGTAAATGTTTTCGCGATCGTTACCGCGGTGATGCCCGTATTTTGCAACGTTCCGCTGATCCGACGTGAAACGCACGGATGGAGACGCGGGCGTTTACCCGCGTTCCCTGCAATTCGAATTCGCATTCTGTCCGTAAATTTGGCCGACGTCCATGTTAACCGCGTGTAACGCGTGCCTTATACAAAAGCGAGTAGTGAGAGGTGCGCTTCATGAATTTTACGAAAAACGGATTTTTATCTCTCTCTCACTATGCTACTCTATTCATTCCGGATATGCTTCGATTTTCGAAAAGCTTTGCGGAGCTTTCGAAAGATGATCGTATTATGCCGCGCGGAATTATAAATTAATAAAACTCTGCAATGCTCGATTTAGCAATTTCCGCATTAAGGAGTATTTTCGAAAAATAAATATTGAAGTGAAGTGAGAGATGAAAATGCTATTACGCTAATACTACCACAATGTAATAACCGTGACGAAATTCTCGATACTGAAATAACGATTTCTAATTGTCTTGCGGAACAAGTGAGGTAACTGCTATTATATAATGACTCGCTTCTAATGTTATTACGTTTTTACGTAATATCAGATATTCTGTCTCTTCCATATTTGACTCTACATAAATATGTATGTACATACGTGTGTTCGTTGGAAAAATGCAATCTAACTAAAAATATGAAAATGCATATTTTAACTGTTTTTATATCAAAATTTTGAGAAACTTACATAATATCAAGTAAGGATATTAAAGAGATATTTTTCTGGGATATACTAGGAAACTTCATATTATGGTAGTTTTGTATTAATAACAGGATAAAAAAAGACGACGCGAGTACGGTGATTTAAAAAGCGACACTGGACTTGTGTGAGCGGTCAAAAGGTCTTGGAGCTAAAGGCTCGTGGCTTGATTCACACAGAATGGTTAATTACATTAACTAACTTTTGCGGCAGTACTCTCTCCAACGTCATCCCTAATCCGAGACAGCGGTTTGTCTCTGCTTTCTGCAACGAAATGAGAAACTTCTCGCCGCAGCCGAGCGAGGACGATGCAACTCTCAGTCTGGCAATTAACACGAGCGATTTTTTCGCATTACGCGCGGGTAATTATCATCTGCATTTCAATGCGCGGCATTAAACGCGGCCACAGTCGATGCATCAACGCGAGCGAAAAGTTTGCTCGATTAATTAACGCTGAATGCAATGGCGGGCATCGTTGTCCGCTACATTATTCGACGCCGGCCGTGTTATCGTGCTCTATAGTGTATAAATATCATTTGCTAGTAGAGGCAAATTTCAAGGCTTTTGAGGTCAAAACTACCATCAAAGTGTCGCACAGAATATGTTTTTGATGTTTTAATATTCATTTATTAAAATGTATATTTAATTTTCATTATGAAAAAGATATACTGGAACTATGCTTTCGTTATTTTAATTTTTGCGAACAGTTTTCATTTAATTTCGTAAAAAAAATTGGTGGCCGTTAAACAAAAAGTGATAGCCGTTGATTCTCATTTGCCCGCATTGAGAGCGAGCGGTCAAACACGGATTCTATTCGTGTTTCGAGTTCGTATCGGAAGTGAAAATTGGGCACGCACAACCACGGTCTCAGGCTGCGCCCAACACCGTAAAAGTTGGTCCGATTGCGCGAGTTCGCTTCCGCGAGACGACAGAATCAGTTTAGCCCGCAAACGAAGCTTCGTCGGCCGATGCGGCTAATCCTAAATCCGCAAGTAAGTTCACGCCGGGGGTGTAAACCCGAGAATGTTGCGGCTAAGCAACGGCGCCGCCACCCTCCATACGATGCCTTGCGGCTTTAGAGGGGGATGCGAGTTTCCCACAGGGGGTTTATTCTAACGATTCGTTCGATATAAAAGTTCGTGGGGGTTCGGGTGGTGCGGACAGGGCGAGGTATATCGAGCGTGACAGGAAAAGACGAAAGATCGCAGAGCGGGGCGAAAAGGGGGGAGGGGGCGACTGCGAGAGAAAGGTGTTGACGAGATGCAATGACTACGCTCTTCTCGAATGAGAGTCGCCCGAGAGAGCTCTCGGCACTGAGAATTCTTACGAAATGGCCGGAGTAAACTTTTTTACTTTATCATCCGGCCATTCTACGAGCTACTTCGGCGTGCTTGCACGGGTTGCGGCCATAGGTACGTGAATACATAAGGTGCAGCACGCGAGCACGGGAGTGTGTACGTACGCGATCGAAGTAACCCAGACTGGTCTCGTTTCCAAGCCGACGTTCGCGCGACTTGGGGGTAGACTGGTCGCGTATAAGCGGCATACTTCTTTCGCCTCTTTCGTGCTTGCGCCGCGCCTAATTAAGTGCATCATACCGGGGCCCGTCTCTGCGAGTGAGTCTCTTTCCGTGAATAGCCTCATCATGAGTCACAAAGAGCGGGAGCGGTACAGAAAATGGCCCGATAGCTGTCGAGAAAACGCCGTAAAAGAGCACGTTAGAGATCGGTCGATTTCGGTTTTTCAAATTGCCCGTTGCGAGCTCGGTGGTGTAGAAAGCGACGGATAAGGGCGATGATAACCGGCGCGGGGTGCGCCGCTCCCTCAGGAACGCGTTTATTCCATATGTACAAAGGGGAGAGAGGCATAAAGCGGCGAATACAAAAACGGCAGACCGACAGAACGAAATGGCACCGGCGCAATGGCACGCGCAAGCGGCTGTCACTCGTCATTACACGTCGTACTCCATTTTTTGGCCGCGTTTTTCTCGCGTAGTTCTTTGCGCGGCGGCTATGCCGGGCCCTTTGAAAAAGTTCCGGCGCCTACTCTGTCAATTACCGATAAAAACGGCGACAGGTCGCGCAGTATCAGCGGACAGGTCAGAACTGAAACCCGGGGGGTGAGAGGTTGCGAGAATGTAAATTATCACGTCTGGCCGGAAGATAAATAACACGCGGTCTCACCTAGTCCAAAAACGCGGCGGTCATTTTACCTGGTCTAAAACGACGAGGGAAAAAAAAAAGGGAAGGGCAGATAATTTCGTAAAAGGGACAACCTGCACGTCTAAAAATCCGTTGAATTCTTCTATACATCCCGTTTGTGTAAAGTGATACAATTTTTTGCTTGCGCGCGCGCGTGCTATGAATTTTCTCCCCCGTTTTATTGAATGACGTGACGTTTGAGAAATTTCTTCCTTTACACCGAAATACTTTCGAAAGTCGCCCTCGATATCTCGCCCGGCCCCCCGAACGCACGATTCCTCCGGTTATCTCAATCGTAATGGCGGTATATTATGACGGCGGGTCTAACCAGATTCGTCGAGAGATATGATTACGGTAGAAACGAGTTTTTCTTCGCTTGACATGCCGATGAAATATGATCACGACAACCGACGTTCGTAGGGAGGGAGGGAGGGAGGGAGGGAGGGTTGGGACGAGGTGGCAACGTAAGAGATGTAGGCGTACCTATACTAAGCGCCATCGTTCAGGGTGCATAATGTATCATAAAACGCGGCGGGGTTATTTTTCGGGAAACAACGACGTTAGCCGACCGTTTCTATCGCGTTCGGTTAAAGGAGAAACGAGATATTTAGCCGTAGATTTTCTCCATGCGCATATGGTAAACGAAATAGATATTGCGTTCGCGACATAAATTTTTCTTTACTACGTCGAGATAATCGTGTGACGGCTTTTAATCCGTTTTACGGAGAGATATGTGATCGATTGTTTCAAATGGTCCGTTATATAAATCTTCCACGTATCTCTTTTCAGCTACGATATCTCTGATATTTCGTCAATGTCAAGGCAAATATTACAATAGTTTTTTGAATAAAAAAAAAGCGATTGAAAATTAAAAGACGGAGCCTCAAAATACGCTTCTCGCGATAAGGAAACTTAAATCTGAAACTTATCGAAATACCATTGCTATAAGTTCATTTGCGAATTCGTGGGACTATTTTCTAGGATGTTCCCGAGGCAGTCACCGGCTCGATATTCTCTTTATGGCGTCGAAAAATCTATTTACCGTTTGCCTCGCTCGCTTTTGGATGTCGTGCTGAGGTCGAGCCGTGGAGAATCCATTTTGCGGCGTGACGTAGAAAAGCGGGACATTGACGTACCGCGCGACCGAGAGAACGAGAGAACAAAGAAGAAAGGAGAAAACCAGAAATGAAGAAAAGAATGGGCTATGCATCTGTATCTGTAAATGCCTGCATATGTATATACGTGTGTATGTGCATTGCAAAAGGCGTTGGTGCATATACTATATAAAGCGCGCTATGCCGAGCCGGAAGTAACGTGTGAAAATATTCGTCAGCTAATATTCGACAGCTCAAATTATCGAGTGAATCCATTAATCGAATCACTAGGAGTATATTTCGTAATGTGTAGCAAAGTTAGCGCAATGTATAAGTTGTATGTACGTGTCGTACATACAACTTACACATTTGTCGTGAAGACTCTTTGACCCGAAATATGGGAAAACACGAGCGATCTTTCGCAAGAGTGAAAGAAATGAAGAAAAAGAAGAAATAAAAAAAAGACGCAATCTTGATAGAGAGTCGCGCTCGTGTCCTCTTAGTCCGCGAGGAGGATGGTCCTTCCTCACCCCACGAAGACGTCACCACACGGACAGGCGAGCCTCCGAGGAAATCTTCGCAGTCGACCCGAGCTGTTTCCTTTTCCTCGAGTTAGACGGGACGGACGGGACGTATCTGCATTAACTATGGATTTCACCCATCCCATTGCTATCGCGCGTCCTCCCTGCTTCGATCGTCTCTCTCTCTCTCACCTTTTCCTTCTTGCGCGAGACTACGTCGACCTTTTTTTTTGTTTGCTCTCCTTCCGCCGTCGCCGACG
Organism: Tetramorium bicarinatum; assembly: GCA_928718305.1. Lineage (NCBI taxonomy): Eukaryota > Metazoa > Arthropoda > Insecta > Hymenoptera > Formicidae > Tetramorium > Tetramorium bicarinatum. The sequence goes on from OV788321.1 coordinate 21,013,256, forward strand.
CGAGGAGCGGAGTGCCAATTTTCTGTACACAAACCGACCGATGGGTGGCGGGTGACCAGCGTTGCACGAATTAAAAAAAAAGAGGGGGTAGAAGACAAAAAGCGTCCGCGGATTTCCCCTGGCGTGCTACCTGAATGAGATCGACGGCGCACGACGGCTGTCGAGTAGAACTGCGGAAAACAGCACTATTGAATTCAAATCAGCATCTCCGCTGGGGAAAATGATTCGTTCCGCGCTGATCCGCCGATTCCGAACTAACTCGTCACTCGTTACTAATGGAATGCTAGTTCCGCCAACGTTACAAGGCAAGCGCTTCGTTTTTCTGTAAGGGGAACTGATATTTCGAGACGACTCCCCGCAACCAGATCACGGTCGAATATTTTTTGCCGGGGGAGAACTTTTAAAAGCGTAGTTCGCACTGACCTTTCAATTATCTACTTACCGCTGCCGCATTCACCCGGTAGCAATCCGGGCGCGTTTTACACATCGCGCTGATACGACATTATCGTTTCCCATCGCGCTGAAACTCGCAAAGCATTCAAATCCGTCGAGAGCTTTCCGACGGCCGAATTAGGATTACGTCGCGACGTAATTAATTGACTGAAATGCCGGGGATGTATCATCGTCATTACGGAGTCAGCGTAAAGCTCGCCGGATTACCGACTGCGGCGACAGATTACCGCGTAATGATCGCGCAGCTAGCATTGCTCCCGATCATCCAACCATAAATAGATGTTTATTAATGTTGCGACGACAAGAAATGATCATGGTGTTCGTAGAACTAGTAGTTCGCTAAAAACGAGTATTTTCTTTTTAATCCGCGAAGCGGGCTCGCGAGGCGTCGCCCCGTTGCGTCAAGTAACGTAAAGCGGTCTTAAAGTCCGTATACACTTGGACGGCGTCTTCCAGATCGAGCCGACGACTTGGTCACTCTCGTAAAAGTCTCTCAAAGCGAATCGCACGCGAGCGATCTGTATTTTCGACGGGAGATCGCGAGCGCTCGATAACGCCTGCTGGAGTGAGTGCTGGACTTTCGACGAGCCGTTCGCGTATTTTAATCGCGCAGCGAGGTGTCGGTCTAGGCCGGGGCGACGCTGACACGTGTTCGCGGTACGACACGCAATTCAACGCGATGCGTGCGCTCGTCATTTAGCCGCCGAGAGCCGCTCCCTGCTCGAGACACGTGTTGTTACTCGTCTCTTCGAGACGAGTCAGCCGGGCACTCTTTTAAGCGCGACTTTAGGGAGCGGCAGTCAAACGCCGATGGCGTTTTCTTTCATCTTTTCTCTCCTCATGCATTCGACACCCGCGACGCGTTTCAGCAGTCCATTCTCTCTATTTTCCCCTACGCTTTTCCGCGAGCGTCCGTAGAGCGTGGGTATTACATTTCGAAGAAGAGAACGTTACGCACGCTTTCATTTACCTCTTCTCCTTTTCTATTATTCTTTTTCGCACACGAATCATACAATGCGAGAGTCTCTTTGCACTTGCGCGCGCTCGCAACAAAATTACTACGGCCACGGCTAATTTCGCGAGGCGATTGCGCGTACGGGAGAGATCGAGCCGTTCCTCCGCGGAAAAAAAAAAAAACATCACAAATGTATCCGCGGGGGTAGAGCAAAAACAAAATTTAATTTTTATAAGCATCGCGAGATGCGCGCGATAAATTTTTTTGCCCGCGTCATCGATCGAAAGCGATACGGCCGACAGCGCGGCATCGTAGCTAATAAGTAAACCGTAATAAATTACGAAGATCCAGGACGTTCGTTCGTGCGAAGGGATTATCTCGTCCCGTTTAAATAACGCGGCGTACGCTCGAGCGGACGAGCGTATCGGTGCTTTCGATCTAGTTTCGCGACGCATGCGACTCGACTCTCTTTTATACGCGCGATCGAACGCGAGATACGCGCGTGGAAAAGTGGCGCGTCGCTCTCGTAGATTTCGAGAGTTCTAGGAGAAGAGAGAGCGCGCGCACAGACACATACCACACACACCCCCGCGGGTTTTTCCGCGGTCATTGTCCTCGTTCCGCATCGTAGTGTGTCCATCGCGGAGAGGAACTGTCCGTGCGATCCGCGATTGGACGTGAGAGTTTTACTTTAAACACTAGCAATCGCTGATCTTGTTTTACTCACCGGTATTCTGCGCGATAATCGGGTCAATCGCCAGCAACACGACGAGGAAGATAGGAGTCATATTGACCACCTTCTTTCCCGTCTTCCCTCGACCACCCGTGATCACTGCACACTTAACACCACCGTCGCAGCGTGCCACCTATGAAAAGATAAACCACCTTCGTCATAAACATACCACCTTCATCACTGTGAGGGGAGGAGGGTGAACAGAAGTAGGACGACGAGACACGTCTTCCTGGCGAAAACGCTGTTGCAGGTGCGACCCAGTAGGGTAAGTCTCGACGACACTCTTCTCCCTCGTCGCACACACAGGCGCCGTGGGGAGAAGATTCTTCTCGGGGAGGAAAAGATCGGACACGTTGAATTCTCGAGCAGTACGACGCGAATAATCGAGCGGAGGGCTCGAAGATTAACATAAACTCGCGAAATACCTTTTTGTGGGCAAGGAAGGAAGCGTAACGGGATTTGAGCTACGCGTAAAAAAATACTTGTCGTTTCTGATGCGTTTATAGTATAACTGTACAAAACGATGGAAGGACGCGAGAGTGCTTATTCAGCGACCAACGAGAAAAATTATTGACACACGCCATTTAACACTTTCTCTTTCTCTCTGTCTCTCTCTCTCTCTCACACAATAAAATATTCCGCGGAATATATCGAAAAACGGTCGGTGTCGACGTTAAGGAAGAAAGAAGCGCGCGTTTCCCTCTGAGCCGGTCGCTGACATCGCAATAATGGCCGCGATCGTTGTGCCACTTTGTCGCGGCATATGCTCTCTCGCGTGCAAGAACTATTTACATTCTTTCACCGTCGTCGCGTTCACTCTTGCCGGTTTAATAGAAGGATCACTTTTGGAAGGGCGTCACTTCTAGGACTTAGCCACCGAAAGACGGATGTCGCAACGTATTTCCCAGGAGGTAGAAAATATATTTTCCTTTTATTTCCTCCTCCGACCTTCTTCGCTTTCCGCCGAGTCACCTCCGATCGTTTGTCCTCGCGTTGTTTTCTCCACTCTCGACAGCTACTAATAAGCTACACACGGCGTCCGGTAGTTCAGAGATCCGCACTTCGATGGTGCAAACGATTATCTGCCACCTTATCCGACTCTCCTCTGCCGTTCTTCCTCTGTTGACTTTCAGAAATCCCACATTCTTGACTGCGGGTCCGTATCTCGTTGCGATTATCTCGACTCTTTCTTCCTGTGATTCCACGACCATCCCATATTTTTCGCGCGTCCCACGCTCCAAGCCGAGAGCCCTCACGACAAAGCTTCCGCCGAGCTTTGCCGCGCGAGACGTTGACCCTGGACCCGGCGCTGGCCACGGTTCCGGTTCGCGTTACATCCTCCACGTAACTGAGTGTAATTGTTCCTCTCTGCTTTTCCGCGGCTTCCACCGAGCGGATAGACTTTTCATTTTCCACTTCGTGCTCCCGGTCTCCGCGTTATGTTCCCTTGTTCTTTTGATTTCACGTTAAAGAAAGTATATGACGTAATTTTGTTGGTGCTGTGAAAGTCCAAAAGTGGAATAGCTGGGCTTTAGGATGAGACTACTAATACGCTGCGAAGCAGTCCTTTTCCAAGCGCGACGGCGAAGCGTTGTAAAACGTAAAAGCGTACTCTTTTACTTGGTTTTCGCCGGGAAAATGCGAAACGATCCGCCCTGTTTAACGATCGAACTTGGCAGAAAGTCCGAGAAGGAAATCTTGCAAGAAAGAAACGAGACGGAGGGTTACGATTAATAGTAGTTCGCGTGATGATATTTAGACGGCAGTTTTAGATCTTTCGGTTCGTTGCACTTACGACTACGGGCTCTTTTGAATCTTGTTTCGTGCTACCTCTCTCGCCGCACGCGACGTTACACACTCGTCATCCGATCGTTGTGAATATATTTTCCACGGTGTTTTCCGCTGCATTTGTATCTCTTTCGGTGAGTTTTTCGTTGCACCTGTCGTCTCTTCAACACCGCTGTGCTTAAACAAGGGCTTGCCGTCAACAAAAGCTTAATCCAATTTCTCGAATTTGCGAGTGTTCGCATTCCTGACCGTCCTTCCCATTCCTGGTGTTTAATTTTTTTGGGGGGATGCGCCACGTAAATTTTTACCAGCGGATATTTGTACGCATCTGCGTATCTCTCTCTGCACGGCACGTAAAATCGTAAATAATGCCGTGTGTTGTGTGCGTTCGTTTCTTTCAAAAGGCGAATTAATCCTCTTCAGAAAAGTCCGTCTTCGTAGAAGTTTCACGTTTTCGGGTATCAAGGGAAGGACTCGGGCGAACGCGAGACTCGAATTCCTATCGCGTACTCGCGACTCAATTATAAATTACTCCGGCGAGCGTATGAGACCCCGCGTTAAGGGTAGTTTTCTGAACGCGCGCTGCGGCCTGACTGACTCACCCCCATGCCCCCCGACGACACCCCCTACCCTGCTCGTCCACCACCGACATTCCTGACGCAGGCGCGCCGCCCTTCCTGGTCTCGAGATTGCCGTATGTACATGTATAAATTCGCGCCAGACCAGATTTTACGACGATCGGGAGATGCTGCTGATTCCTCTCTGTCTTGTTTTTTTTTTCCCTCGCTGGACTAAAGTTGTGAGTTACGAGCAAGTTTATGCATTCTAAGATGTATGGGAGAATTTGTCGGCCTTTGATATGTTTCAATATTCTCCGCGATACTTTGATTAAATGTGTTTCACCTTTCGTCTGCTAATATTCTTAAAGTGATAATAAAAAAATAATTTGCCTTTGCTCAAGTGCGTGCGTCGTAAGCAACAGCTCTGGGGGTGTGTTACTCAAAATTGATCGTAAATCATCGCGGATCGTTAATGGCACTGTTACGAGAGAGAGAGAGAGAGAGCAAGAGAGATGATAGTAAGAGACGCGGGAGTGATTCGGAGAACCGGAGAACGGGGGCAAGGTAGCCGCGAGTTAGGTAGGGGGTTGGTTTCGGCGTTGGTTTAAAAGCGACGCATGCGTCTCCCGCGTAAGGGGATGTTCGGGGTGAGCTGCCGTTCTCCGGCCAACGTATCGCAGTTTCTGGCTTGATGTTTGTCCGCGTGGTACTCCCAGGGACGGCTGTACCCGTGGAAACCCACGAGGGTGCAGCTGAACATACTTGGAGGGATCTTTCTCTCACGCAAAGAAAGATAAGACAAAGCGGATAGCTGACGGAAGGAATTGGTCGAAGAGAGAGAAAGAGAGAGAAAGACGACGGACGAGAGAAAAGAAAAGAGTGAAAGAGAGAGATGAAAAAGAGGGAGAGAAGAGAGAGAGAGAGAGAGAGAGAGAGAAAGAGAGAGGAAAAGTACGCGACAAAGGAGGAATTATCGATACAGGATGGTGACCACGATCTGCCACGCTTACGCCTTCTTACTTCGAGAAATAATCCGGACCTTTCCTTTCTTTCTTTCGCGCTGACACTTGGACTCTTCGTCGTCCAGTCGCGGAATTCAAGAGACCCCTGGGAGTCTACGTGGGAGTCGGACTCGATGGAACCGATCGTTTTTTCAACAGGTAAGTGCCGTGACGCGTCTACATGTACATATACCGTAGATGTATCCGTTCACGTGTGTCTTCGAAGGCAACGCATCGAATTCTCGCTCGGACTAAAATATCATGTAAAGATTGTTGCGCAATTTCATAGACGTAAAAGTGACTGTGAGCATGAGAAAAGAACTATCTTTCTTTTTGATATCGCATTGAAAAAAAATTTGAAAAGGATTTTTAAAAATGTCTACTATCTCCCCTAAAAGTTTATTCCAAAAAAATAACTTATTCGAAATCGTTGAATAAATCGAATATAACACAATGGTTTTTCGAAAATAAAATTAACGGACGCTGTAAAATCACTGTGACAAACAATGAATATTATTTTAATCATTATTATTGAGTGAAAATTGTAGCCATTAATTTTATTATGGAAAACTCGTTGTATTGTCCCATTTATCCGAAGGTCTCTCGATGGAAGCAAACTTGGAAAATTGGTCGAAATTTCCGTATCGAGCGGCGAGATAGGATGGTGCACCAGCGATTAATTATTCGTGGTAATTGGTCAATGTTTACGACATCGCCGTGGAAGTAATTTACCTCCCCTTCGTGCTTTTATTTCGCGTTTCTCCTTTTACCGTCAGCCATACCTTTAATGCCACCCCTTCTCTTCCATCGTTCCCGCTCCCCTTCGATCACTATCCCCATCGCCCTGACTCACTTCCGCAATGGATGCGCATTTGCAAATGCGTCGGGTCGCGGCACGCAACTCTTTTGTATATGTCAGTTTCAAATTCTTTAAACATGATCTTTCGGCGTGTATGAAGTCTCGTGCTAATATGAAAAATTATATCAGGAATAGTTAAAAGCAAAATATCATGTTTTAATGCATGTAATATATAAAGGATTGAGTAATAAATAATAAATAATATTAGTAGATATAAACAAGATTATACAGTTAACCAGATATCATAAATGTTCAGGTGTCATAAACAGTAAAATCGCGTCGTAAATTCGCGTTTTAAATATATAGACCTTTCTAAATATCTTAAAATTAAATAAATTGTTTAACATCGATTTCCAGTATCTAAAGTAATTTTGTAACGTTTGACAGCTTATGATAGAAACGTTATACTAGTAGAATCGGGTGACAATACAATCTACGACAACATATGTAATAATCGTTGTGGTTTAGCCGGTTCGACCATTAGTGCTGGTGTCATTAGAGCTACTGCAAACGCCAAACAATTACATATTAACCGCGTAATTCGAATTTGAGGCCTCGGAATATTCGATAAATGCCGCGCAGAAAATATTTATTACGCGCCGCGATGGCGGCCATCCACATTTTCTTTGCCTATACAGGAACTTTACTCATAAATCGAACGCTGTTTAAAATTGCAAATAAAGTCGGACGACAGTAAAGTGAGTGTCGAGAGCTTAATGCAGATATATGCGCGAAAAGCGCGACATCGTTCGCGCGCCGACCAATGCGCGAAGCGAGGAAAGGGAGGCAGGTGAAAGAAATAAAAACTCGTCTCGCGTCGTAGCCGGAGAACCGGAGGAAATGCGCTCGCCGTTCTCGGTGATAATAAAAAATTCCAAGATGGGCATAACTTAATTTAATACCGTGGCCAGTGCACTACGGTGCCCAATGATAAATCCCTTGATACCCCTCCCACCGCCTGTTCCGGCTCTTTCTGTGTCCATCCTAAAATCTTTCTCTCTCGTTCTTCTCTCGTCCCGAACAAAAGATAACAACCGGAATAAGAGTAACCGAAAAGTACGGCGGTCGAGCACGGCAGTGAGTCTTAATTCAAGCCAAGAAGACGAACGTGCGCGGAAACGACGGGAAGGGTAATTCAGGGTAGAGGGTTAGAAAGTAAAAATCGTCGACAATCGTCATGTCTATCTATTATTAAGTTCTTGACGAAATCAATACGCGAACGAGTTAAAGTTTAAATTATTAATCCCTAACGATTGATTAGGAATATAAAATAGCTCAGTAACGCGACTTCCCTAAAATTTTAACAAAAATTAAAAAAAAAACCATATTGTATTAAGTATATCCAGATTTATAAAGATATTTGAAATTGCATTAAAAAAGATTGTTTGGTAATATTTGTTAGCACTTAATTATTTATCAATATATTTTCTTGCGAAATGTAAAACATTCACGCGATAAAATATAAATAATTATCTCACATTCTATCTATTCTGTGTACAGACGTATAAATAGACTTCATTTAGTTATGACACGATGGAACAATAAATTGAAAAGTAGCTGATGATTCGTATACTTTATCATATCTTATTTTTCTCGTATTTGCTTCTTTTTCGCCGGATAATTATTTAGATAGATTGATATTCACAGCATCCACTATTCATAATCAAGTGCGCTCGAGCGGTTTTCATTTGCAATCAAGTTATCACTTAAAATGTATTTCGTTTGTTTATTGCCGAAACGGATGCAACATCCTAATCCGCTTAACGGCATTCATCGATTTAAAATCCGAGTTAACGCATTTCGAAAATACAGACGAACTCGGCGGATTATGAGGAATACGTGATTTCGTTCAAACTGCAACGGTGTTAAGTAGAATAGCCGATAATAGCGCTGCCCAAGAGGCTTTAATATAATTTACGGTAAAACTCGTCGCGCAGAATAAACGCATGGATTTTTCATGTATAACCCGTTTGTCTCTTTCTTCTCTCCCGAGACGCTAATGTTGTCTCATTACTTGAAATTCCCCGAAGTTTTTTCTGAATATACCCGCGTTCTTTTTGCGCTTGTTTGCGCTCGTCCGCTCAACGCAAAGCGGACGTCAACGATGCTTCTTCCTCGAATCTTTTCCCCATTAACACCGTATTAACGTCGAGACGTCTCGGCTTCTCGTAAAAAAAGAAAGAGAAAAAAAAGCAGAACGCAGACAGTTCTGGGAGAGCGGTAGAGAAGCTTGCGGAACAATCGTACACCATGCACATTCCGCTGACTTATGAATAAACATTTTCCGAAGGCACCCAGCGGAAAATTACTCCCGGAAATACCTCGACTTTCGTCTTATATCTTCTCGTGAGAGACTCTGCGCTCTTAGTGTACGATTCACTCCTGTTTTACTATTCGCTTCTGCAAGGCTCGATAATCGAGCCTGAGAGATTTCCGTATCTCAGGAGAAAGCAGTTGAGGTATTATGTCATATTTATCTTAATAAAATTCACATTTGCTTTTATTCAATTTTTGAGAATTTACAAATTCTAGAAAAAATTGTTTAGAGATGTAATTATATGTTTTATGTAAATATAATTTAATTAAAAAATTATAAAGAAAAGTTCACTTAAAAAAATTGATATAAAAACTTTAGAAAACTTTAAATTATAAAAAGTTGATATGCGCGCGGGATAGAAATTACATAATTTGTAGTAAAATAAAAATAATAAGTATTTTTTACAATTAAAAAAAATCGGGTGACTGTATTGCGAAACAAAAACACTGTAAAGTATTTGCCAATGGTGGTTTAATGAATCGTGAAAACTGTTTTTCACGATTTAATGCTCATGCAGTGATCAGTGTTTGGTAATTAGTACGCTATAAAAGCGTTGGTAAATAGGGAAGAGATATTGTCACTTTCTGCGAGCAGCGCAAAATCGTTTCGTGTAAAACCAATACGTTAAAAGCGCGAATTTATATTAAATCGATACTCTCCGACCTTTCCCTTTTAACCGGATATGAAGGTACCGTCGGTTTAATCGCAAAGAGAAAATTATTCGATCTCTTTGTATTTAAAATAGCCTTGCAACTAAAATATTTTCAGCTACAATTAACGTAAAAAATTAGTTAATATGTTTAAATGTTATTTTTTCAAATTAAACAATGCGGAATATATGAAATAGAGAGATACATAATTTTAATTCTTTCTTGTGTAAAATAATATATCTATTTATAAGTGGAACTGATTTACAATGCACTCCCTCTTTTTCTCGTCTCCACAACAATAAACGTAATGTAATGCAATAATCAATATTGAGCCTTAGCAAAAATTAATTTTCTCGCGCGCAACCGCAATGTGAATCACTATTTCTGACTGAAAATCAAAAATAATTGATGACAGTTTCACTAAACAATACATATTATATTTATGGTACACATGTTTGTGCAATGCCAGCATCTATTTAAATGTGTCACAGAAATTGAATTGCTCTACTGCAATAAAAATTATTAGCTATATAATTAGCTTAAATTTTTATATTGTACACTTATCGCAATCGATTCGGACAACGTGAAAAATCACTAGGAAACGTGCAGATTCGACTTTTCCCCTTCTCTCTCTCCATTTGCCAGAACCCCTCTTCTGACTCACCCTTCTTAGCTGTTAATAGCCTCGATCACGAAAGCAGTTAAAAATCAAGACTCACTCCCTGACACGAAACCACTTCGATTGCGAGAACGTGTAAGAAAAAAGAGGTTTTTCGAGATGGCAAAGCCATTATATCTTGAGACCTTTGTTTAAAATTACTCGAAAGTAGAGATGTTTTTTTTTCTCTCTCGAAAGGAGAAGTAAATCTCTAGGCTTAATACATAATAGAGTGATGTCACAGGATGTAACAAATAGTTGTTTGCTAAAGTTATACCGTGAGATATTATCACGCACAGTATGCCGTGTTTGCGAAACGATCTGCCAGAACACCAGGTATCGATACCGACTAATGACGCTTTCCACGCGAGTTTTCATCGAGAGCTCAATCTCATTCGATGCTTTTCCCTGGGCGTGAATCAAAGAAAAGCTGATTTGAAAGAGTGCACCGGATTCGGAAAGGTAAAGGTTCGAAGCCCGCCGTAACGATCCTTCCTTTCGCGGACGGTACTTAGAAACGGCGAGCCGCGTCGAGGACGATAGAGACGGCGCGGTGGGATATCTCTCGTCTCAAAGGCGTCTGTAAGAAAATTCTCGCGGAAAGGAAAAATCTGTAACTCGACGGGAGTAGCGCGAGGAATCCAATTGTCAGTGCCAAAGGAACGACGAAGTTCTAGCTAAAGCGGGGCTTTCGAATCCTGCCGGGTAGTGTGAGTCCCGGGATAGCGAGAAAAGAGATTTGAAAAGCGAAGCCGTTGTGCTTGCCGTCGAATACGGATTTCATCGCCCACCAACTCTCACGCTCTTAGCTAACGATTTGCTTCGCATCAAGGCGCGAAAGTTCTTAAACAGTACTCGTGATAACTACAATTTTATTTTGATAACTGTTGCGCATTAGTCGCGTAATGTAAAGAAAGATAAATGTGTTGCTCATTAAATTCGTTCCAGTTCCACGCTTATATGTATATATAAAAATAAAACGCATGTATATAAAATTATAAAAACGTGATTTTGAACTGAATTACACCATAATAATATATTCAAGGTCTCGAGAAAGAAAAAGATCGCCTTGTATAATTTGCGCGTATCATGTCAGTTTTTGGTTTTTAAAAAAAATTTCAATATTAAAAATTATATTTTTGGTCAACAATTACACACATATGCATAAATCGCTTTATTTAAAAGTTTGACAATTCGACCAGAAAAATCGATCATTTGATTTATAAACTTATTTTGTATTCCTGCGAGTCTTAACAAAATTGCGAGCGTACAAATGTGGGAGATCCGACAAAAAACGGTGTAACGCGCTAACGAATGCTTTTAATCTAGTTCGGATGGATAGTACTGCCCTATGTGACTCCAATCCCCTTCTCCACGTGACCCCGAGACACCCCGATTCCGGAGTGACTACAACGCGATACGTCGTACATGTACGAACATGCGCGTGTAAACGAATGCGTCCGCAATCGAACGCGGCCGGTCGGCTACACATTCTCGATTCCATCATTTGGACATCCGTTTGTAAATCGGCGAAGTCGAATGCGTGTGTAAACGATCGACCAATGCGGCAGTAACGAAGTCAACGTTTGCTCCGCCTCGACTCCATGTCGGTATTCATCTCGCAAAAACGTCCCATTCGTTAAACTCATAATGAATATTTCATTATTTCGATGCCGAAATAAATTCTTGATAAATAACCGTTTATTTACGTGCAATTATACGTACACAGTCTCTCGCTTGATAAATAAAGTCGTTCACAGAAAACCTCAATAACAAAATAAAAAATCATATTGCAGGAAATTTTATTTCGCAATAGTAGTCTCCGTCTATAAATTTTGTCAATGTAATCACTTTATTAAATTTCCTGTTGCGCATTAGTCGCGTAATGTAAAGAAAGATAAATGTGTTGCTCATCAGAATAAGAATAGATAAAAAGATGTTCCACAAACCAACTTGAACGAAGATAAAAACAATTTACTTTATTTATGGAAGTCTAATGCACATAAATTATGATATGCATACAGACCATTGCTTTTGAGCAATGTAATTCGCAATATTTCTCCTGTTAATATTTCCATGAGTTTCTTCGATCTTAATTGAACCATTTAAAGATATTGTGTAACTTTATCAAATTTCACCTTTGTATGAAGATTTACGGATCTCCCTTAACGTTACATTTTTTAATTTATTTCATAAATATACAATATGCTCTTAAACTGCATCAGAATTTTCTTAGATTATTTTATATATATTAATACTTATTGGATATACTAAAAGCTTTACCTATCGATATTGACAGAAAGTGAGACTGTTCGCGCATTATCGGACGGTAACTGTCGCTAATTAATTTAAGTAGAAAAGGGGTAGATACTTGAAACGCCACGATAGAGCACGAGCAAAACACCTTGAGGTAAAATTGCCTTACGTTACAAGTTTTGAAAGTCTAAGACGATAGACGATAATATCGTTTATTAAATTTCCTTCTTTCATAATTAAGCATAATTATGTCGACTATTAAAGTTCCAACGGGCGCAGGAAGTTAAATAGAGAAATTAAAATTTCAATGTTCCATGACGGTTTCATACGATTGTGGAAAAGACTAATTAAAATCCAGCTGCAGTCTCATATGTCGTTCATTTTGAAAACTGACGATTAAGGGCCGCATTAAAAAGTAAAAGTAATGAGGAACTTCACGATTTTCCTACTTAATAAAAGTATTCACCTCGGATAATCATGTTATAATAACTTTTCGATAATATAATTCCTCCATATTCATTTATATAAATCAATAAGTCCAATTTTATATCGTATACATTAATTTTTTATATTAATATGTGAAATTAATTTATTATCAGTCGAATATTTATAAGTAATCTTTACTACAGATATTCATCGTTCTTTCTTATAAGGACAATTGTTAGAAACAATAATGTAAAACGTTATGTTCGCTGTTAAAATTTTCGAATTAGATTAATGCTCCTAGTTTCATGGGAATATCTCAGTTAAAACAAGACTGAAATTCAGATTTCCTAAACACAAACACACGTTTCGATTGTAATCCGCATGGCACCGTGCAATTTGTAATAGCCGCGTAATTATCAATACGTGTTTAATCCATTAGCAAAATTTTGAATTATTAGATATATATTCGACAAACAGTACCACGATTTATAGTGTATAATTGAGAGGAATAGCGTGGTTATAATAGTACATGCAACAAACAAATGTAGGAATTCTTTGACTAACAAATTCGAAGCGAGGAATCGCTGAAGAGGCAAAATTATGGAATTATCAGTGTTAATCAGTATGTAATACGTGTACACATATATCGGACTGCCGAATAAAATTTCATTATTGATGCCTGGTATTACGATAAATTGATGTTACGGAAAACTACTCGCGCGAGAGATTTCTACTTTATACGTTTTCCGTTGCCCGAGAGGACGAAAGAGAAGAGCAAAGAAAGAGCGGATAACACCATAATGGAAAGTCGGACTGCGCTCCCATGTCTTCTCACTTCCTTCTACTGCGTTCTTTCCTTTTTCCTACTTCTTTCTCTTTCTATCTGCCTCTTCCTTCTTTCCTTCTTCTCACCTCTCTCTCTTTTCTCGCATTTCTGTCACTTCATCTTGTTCTCTCAACGCGGTACATCCGCGTAACAAGATCCGACAACAATGCTCTTCTCTCGTCTTTGTTCCAAAATTCTTTGCTCGACGTTGAGGCTTTGTGTACTCGTCATCTGTATTAATTAAAAGTTTTTGAAGACCCCTCGTATCTGTCTTTTGAGTCTAGACAACAAGTCAACGACTGTGAAGCTTGTGACACAAGTTCGACACTTCCGCGACGTGCTATCCTAATCCTACTTTCGTCCGAACGAGAAACTTTTTTCCTAACTCTTTTTATTAACTTTCTCAAGCTTTATCGCGATGTTCATATGATTCTCTTCGACTAAAATGGCTCTCAAAACAGAAATAGCTTCTTCTTCTTCTTAATATCTCATTTAATCTTGGTCTTTATATTGTAAGGTTTAGAAACGTTTCTAAAATTTCAAATTTCAAATAACAAATTAATTCGAAAACAAAAACTTTATTTTCCTGTAGTATTGTTACTAGGATTGTCAATAATGTTTTTTACAATAAAAACGTTTTATATGATCTTTCTCCATTTTACGACAAAAAATAAGAAAGACAATAAATCCATACGCCAGTTATTTGCTATCAGTCATAAATTTCTTTTTCCTACTAACCGATCTCATTTTATTAGATCGAATACCACAATAAATTATCGGAAACAATTTTCTTCATGTCATCTATCTACTCGAAGGTTCGAAGTCGGACTAACATTTTTAAGATTTTTCAGAAGAATTCTCGTCGATGATGTAGATTTCCCAATACGAGCAAAAAGAAATGATTATATTGGATACATGAAAAGCACTTTCAATAAATGTAACAAACTCTGCTTTCGATTATAACTAAATGGACTTTCTATCCATTGAACTACAAAAGACAAATTGTTTTTCGAAAAATTTTACTACACAGCGTGTTTTCTATAACAAATAAATTTTTTTCCTCTAAATTTCTCGTGATATTCAATAATTTGTGATAAACCATCATAATGAATAATAAAAAGAGATTAAAATAACGATTTCTTCGACGTTTAATTACAGATGCAATGAAAGAGAACGTGGAAACTGAAGGCATGTCAGGTAAATCCAACGATTATATGCAGTTGATATCAAAATCGCGTTACTCTTCATTTATTCGGATTCATAATGGTAACGTTTCATTTTCATCGTAAAACTTCGTGGTGAGAATTTTCCCACAGTTTTTCCATTATTCCGATGCCGACAAAAAAAATTCAAGTGCTAGTTTACGCTTTCACGGGGTATCATTTATTCATTTTTCCATTACAAATTTTTTGAAAAAGATGGAAACGGAAATCCTTTAAATTTACAACGTCAACAAAGTCTGTTGCACGGGCTCGAGTGAATTTTCCAACGGGAAAAAATTAATTTCAGATGCTTTTCAAAGAATAAGTGCTACGTAGTTTATATTGGATCAATATTATATAGATTCATACAAATAATTCAACAATTGCCACAAAAACTCACTAAGCCTGAATACAGTTAGACACACGTGGCATCATTGATAGAAATCTTAATATGTTCAATATGTCAATCCTATTCTAACTTTATCATCACGTAATATATCGTCTTGTTGACATATTTTCAACTCACTGATAACGTCATTCGCAGCGTTTCTTCTATAAAATTAAATATGTGGGTCTAATACAAGCAAAAGGAAGGAAAGGAGATATCGTAGATAGGATAGGGATTCCACTTTCATGTATGGTAGGTAGCCCTCTTAACAGTAGCACGAAATGCCATTGTATGAAATTCAACTGGCCGCTTGGGTTTTCCAAGCTCTTTCCGAAAAATATCCCTGCTCGTTTTACCTCCTCTTTCGTCGCCTTTTCCCTTCTCCCCGCTATTCTGTCTGTCTGTCTCCCTCTCTCTCTTGCTTCTTTCCATCCTCCTTTTTTATTTTTCTCATTCGATCTCCGCGCTTTCGACCAACATCCCTTGTCAGTCGATCCCAAGCGAGATCTCTAATGGAATTGTTCCATCGGACGATATCACGCGCCGGTTCTGCATTTTTCATCGAACATTGACTAGTCGAACTACCATGAAACTCTCCTCGACGGATCGTTACATGCGAGTTGATATAGAGAAAAAGCTCGCCGGGACTTGGTCTGCCAGCAGGTTTAACGTTTTCGAATATTCGCTGAATGGTTACTCGCTCGTCACGGACTTGCGTACATTGTTTTTGGCCCGCTCGCTTTCGCAATACGTTCGTATGCAATTATTTTCAAATGCACTCACGTAAATCGAGTGTCTCATGTTGATAAGGCAATAGAACTTTTTGATGATGATATCTTTTTATCGTGAGAATTGTGTCAAGATATGTCACAAATTTTATGATTACAATGCCAAATTGTGGCAATATAATTTTATTTTTTTAAAACTGTGTGAACAATATATAACAATAATGTACCGGAGTCACACGAGACTGAATTTAAAAAAAACGTATATTAAAAATCTTGCCAATAGGATACGATTCGCTTTATCCTGTACATTCGCTGTACATGTTTCTCTCGTACTCTCTTCACTCCTTTATTTCATACTTTAACTTGTAGTTTCCTGAAAATGCGAATTAACTTCGCACTATAGGAGGCTGGGTAAATCGGGGGTATTACTGGGTACCTTTTTTACGACTTAAGGGCTTTACCAGGTTTAAAAGTGGGTAAGAGGTTACGAAAAGCGTGTTAGGTACGGTCGATATACCATGAATTAAGGCGAATGACTCTATTAAGCTTTTCCTTCATTCTCGCGACATAAAACATACATGACGATATAATATTTCGCACAGTGTGCATATTGATTCTGCAGCTGTTTCACACACGAGTTTTTCCATATTTTGTCGTCATGTTTTTGATGTCAATGAGAACCAATGGTTTCCATCAAAGCCAATTAAAATTCCATTCGACAAACAGAAAAAAAAAACGCTAAAAATATCATTGCGTATAGACTTTCAGATGTATCTCGTTTGGTGCAATAAATGATTTGTTCGTGAATAAGCATGCTATAAAATCATTAAAAGTTTTCTTTTTCAATTTGCACAAATCTAATTATCCGGTGTGATACATAAAGCATTATGTGTTTGGCAATTTGATTATCAATGGCGTTATCATTACCTTAAAAAATATAAACTCGAAATTATAATAAAAAAAAATCAGTAGAAGAATCCGCTTCGGTGCTGTGTCCATTATTAAAAAAATGTAATATTTGTATAAAACTACAAGTTTCCAAGACGATAACAATTGAAGGACACAATGATAACGGATAATTCTCGAACTGTGCACGACGAGCGGTTTTAAGAGCTTTCTTAATTGATCGGCCAAACTAAGTAAAGAAGTAAAAGGAAATCGTTAAGAAGTGCGAGCGACTAAGGAAAATTAAGGGAATATCGGAGTGGTGAACGGGACGACGATGGAAAGTTCGTGCACTACGGGAAGAGATCGAGAGCGCGGTGGGTCGAAAGGAAGAAAGGAGGACGGGCAAAAGGAGACGAGTGGAAGAGAAAAAGAGGGCTCAAGTGGCTGCAACTTCGGGGGTTTTCTAGTCGTCCAGGTAGCCGTAAAGAATTCATGAAAGGTAAATCATTTCCTTCGACCGCTCGCTCGCTCGCCTTGCGGCGGAGCGCCGGAGGTTTCCTTAATGTTGCGATATTTTACGAGAAAACTCTTTAAATCTAATATATTACCGGCAGTAATTAAATATAAGTTACACCGCGGCGAAGCTCGCGCGCTAAAGTATAGTCCGTCAGCGAGAGTGCGTGATACCGACGTTTCCCAAAGGAATTGGACAATAATTCGCCGCTCGCCGAGATGAAAACTTTTGACAGCTTCGCGAACGGGGCGGAGGCATCACCGTCGCGCCAATACTTTTATAGCGGGTGGAATTTACAGAAATGTTCGTCGACCTTGTTCTTCGTTCTCCGTCGCCCCTCCACGCGCGTTCTCGAATAACAAGGACATTTCGCAAAAATGGTAACGTTTCGCTGGCAAATTTATCGTTATCGATGAACGTTGATTGTTCGATCCGGTGTTCTGGCAAAAAATCGCGACTTTTCTCTTTTACTTTACTTTTCTTTTTTTTTTAACTTTGATTATTTCCGCTCCATCGAAATTCCTCGAGTGCAAAAACTTTTTTCCTTCTTCGAACAAAACTACACCGACGCGACACAGCCGCTCGCTCTACGACTATCTCGCTCCCTCCGGAAAAGCCGACACGTCGACTACGAAGTCAGGTGTGCCTCCCGCTACCTAGTTGGGATTTATGTATGTCACGACAGCCTGTTGCTCGGTAGCCAACTCATACGTATTAGGCTCGAGCTGGCGACAGGTAATAGCCAGAAGCTGAGTCTAAAACATACCGCACTTCCGAACGTCAAATTTTCCACATTAAATTTTACTGTTCCTTCCTCTAGGCGAAACAGACGTGCGGTTTGAGTCTGATCGCGAATTTCTACGTTAAATATAACAGCTCTTTGTTACCTACTTATTCACTCAAAAAACTTACATGTGAATATATACTTGGACGGTCGAATTACACGTATGAATTGTCGTGCAAATTTCGATCACTATTCATCGGCTAAAATAGCGATGCTCTCTAGTTAGATTATCTGCGTCCAGAAGCCCATTCGGAACTTCGATAGCCCATATCGATGCAACGCCGATTAAGCGTTGTAATCAAATGATAATGAGGCTGACAAGAGATTGCGTAATAATCTGATATGTAGTATATCGCGCTTACATATTATCCTCTCCATGTATCAAATGTAGGATTTGAAGATTATGTATGAAATACGATTGTGTTTACTAAAAACTAAATAGAAATAACTCTCGAAATAACTTGTATTATTTTAAATAAATTGCCATAAAATTCAACACTCAGTTTTCTATTATCATAAATATATTTTTTATAAAAGATTATGCTGCATATATTTTCTCAAAACATACTTTTATTTAAACATTCCTTCTACTCAGTCTTTCGTGACAAAGAACCAACAAGATTGTTAAAGGACTTATTTCGCAAAGATCCGAGGGGGAAAAATCCAAGAGAAAATTGCTTTCGTCCTCGAATGTCATAGGGCGCAAAATTTTTAATATCAGGACATGATTTAAAACCCGCGGTTAATTAAATGGGATCACACGGACTCACGCAAAATAAATTAGCCACTCGTGAAAAACGTCTGTACCATCTTGATATTTTCCGGAAGAAAAATCTTCGAGTGATTTAATTTGCCAAATTGAAGCTCACCTGCTATTCACCACGTAAATACCTTCTCAATTTTGTGACTATCTTTTATGAATATGCAGACGCGTGTACTCTCTGAGAACATGATGTACTAGCGATAACCAGAGAGAGGCGAAAGAAAAACCGAGAAGGTATAAGAAAGATAAATCACGAACTCAGCGGCGATCAATCTCGGGATATCTGCTATAGAAAGCCCTTCGTATCTAAGCCGTAACTTAAAGTCTGGAAAGGGGAATATGATGCACGGACGGTTGTCGATCCACGAAGATTGTGTGATCCTTTTTTGATTGCAAGTCGACCATCATGTCGCTCTTAATAGATAAAAACGATAACAGTCTCGATGATTCTGTAAAGCAATTTCTGCAAAATTCCCTTGTTCCTCATTATTCTCTCTTCCACCATGTATCTTACGTGCCATTATGTATCGTCGCGAGTTTCATTTCATCGTACTTTCGGAAAATGTGCATTTGCAGGCGGAGATAATTTTCAAAATTTAAAGCCGATATTAGACAAGATGCATGCTGCTTTCAAAGTAGGAAGGATGTAGCGCAATATTCGGCAACGAACGATACTTGTGGAACTTACAAAAGGATCGTTCCTGTTTCTCCTTGACCGGCTTTGCGAAAACCGTATCCTCCACGATTTTCCCCGGAATATCAAGATGGATCAAGGTATAGTCCAAAGTTGCGCCGTCGTGGCATTAATTCGGCAGGTCGTGGAACTACTCCGTGAGTGCTATCTAAACATGCTAATCCCTACGTGGCCACTGGAAGCGCACCCGAGTAAGAGGAGCGTCCATCCTCGTTCTTTGTGGCTCGCCCTTAGTATCCGTTTCGGGAACCGCAAAGCCCGCCAGGCCGTCGAAACTTCCCCGCAGGACATATAAATGGCCGCCTTGGGGACAGCGCTCGACGTGAAAGGAGGGACGGTATCGGCCGACCGTTTCGCAAGGAACTCTCCGCACGAACGTCGAAGGTGACCCTGGACCAAATTTACTGAGAGGATCGAAGATAGTGCGCCCTGCCGCACGAAGAGAGATCACGGATGATCCAGCCATCGTTTTTCTTCCTTTTTCCCCCTTTTTTTTCCTTCTCCGCGAATCTCGAAAACGTTCACACACGCATGGCACGCGACGAAAGCGATATCGCCGCGGTTCACGTCTTTCATAACAGGATATTTCATCCTCGCCGAATCTCTCGGTTACTTACGGTTAGCGATGCTTTAAATTCGACGGTGCGCGAGGTGGAGGATAAGGTGTGATCATAAAACGGCACGCATCTATATAATGTATCCCTTCTCGCACAGAACTTATAAATTTTATATTGCAGCGTTGCATGAACTTTTTCCGTAAGGCAAACATCAAGTTTCCCAGGAGCGTCGTCCCTTATTTATATAAAAGATGAGGAGTGATAAGTCTTTAAAACGCGTATGATCGCAATCACACAAACCTCTGAAACCTCGTTACATTTCCGGAATCTTTTCAGGAATCGCGTTTTTAGTCAACAGCTTATGGTTCGTTACGACTCGTGGCTTGTGTTTATGCTTGTCAATAAGTTCGTCTCGTGAATTAGCAAGTAATGAACTGTAACAAGTTGGGTTCCACGGCGTGTTCGTGTGTCTTAGCTCTAGTTCGTGGGTTTAGTTCGTTAACATAGGTTCGTGCTCATCAGCAGTTCGAAATGGATAGCAAAAAAATTGTAAACCTTCCAGCAATGCATATTATTTTAAATAGAAAAATCTTCAAAACTTTGAAAAAACGCAAAAGACAATCGTTTATAGAGTCTATCCATATGTAAAGAATGCTTCAAATTCCATAATTCTTCGTATGTCTCTAAAAATTCTAAAGTTTTCCTATTCGATTACTCCATGATACAAATAACTGAATTACGTTTGTCTAGACGCGCAACATATATTTTTCGATAAGTCAACAAACTGGGCAGTCCAATGATGATAGTTGGTTAGCTCGACAAGTCCTTTGACTCGCGGCCTATATTTACTGACATTCAACGAGGAGGACGACCCACGAGCTATCCTGATCCCACAACACGTAGCCGAGGTTGACTTGATGTAATTTGCTAAGGCTCGAGCTTCTATAAATCATGAAACCTCAGCTTTTCCTTTCGTTACGTAATTGACATAATTTAACATAATCTAATGGAGGGGGAAAAAAAGTTTATTGACCCTGTTGAAAATTCCTGCAATTATTTTCACAGCAAATAAATCGAGCAGACTCAATATTTTTCTTCTTGTTCTACAAGGAAAAGAGAAGTACACTTTAAAGACTTGCGTAGTAGAAATTATGAGTACGTCAAGTCTAATATATAGTAAGTTTCATGCACTTAAAGTTTGTCAAAGACTTGTACAATTATCGAAAGAATTTCACATATTTATTCTACTTTGCTTGTTGTTATCAGACTTTCGTACTGCCTCGCCGTAAAGTTACATAAACTCAAATCGTCAACTATTTATCACTATTTAAATTATTTAAAAGAGCACGACGTCGTTACTGTTCGTCACAGTAAATCTTATTTTAAAGGAAATGCAAATGTTATCGAAAGAATATTGGGGTAATTGTTTGTTTGCGAGATAGACCAATATGTCTGAATTAATTTTTTCTGTAAGCCTATGAGAGCAAATCGAACACTTGTTACTGAGTGGGCAAATTTCAACGTTCGCGAATAAAATCACCATGATAGGTGCATACATGTCAGGGCACGTATACACTGTACGATATTTCCTACTTTTACAATTTTTCGCATATACATTTCGCTCAATAATGTCGTCCATTGAAACAACCTGGTAACGCATTTGCTGTTTCGTCGTCGGTGCGTTGCACGAGTAAAAAACGAGTTTCGCGTGTAGACCGAATACAATCGACATTGCTAGCGCAACGATGTACCGTCATGTTTGCATGTGGGTAGATATATATTGCATACACCCCCGCGTGACCGACAGTCACGTTCCTGTATTCGATACCGAAAACAAAATACGGCGAGCTGTGTCCGAGAAACAGTCCCGCATTGTCATATGCTAAAAATAATATTTTTCGATAAATATTCGCGAAATACCCGGGTTTTCTATAGGTTCGTATACGTGAGTAAAAAAAATATAAAGAAAAAACAAGCGGGAGAAGATTACCGTGCCGCGCGCGGGTATATTAAAATACACATGAAACTGAGAGGAGTAACGCAAACTAGTTTATATCATTAGTGGGATTGCAAAACGGGAAACGTTCAAAAGCGTATTTTACTCAACGACGTGGACGACGGTAATGCCGTACGTTAATCCAACTAAATGAAAGACGACGAAGACGAGCAACAGGAAGCAAGAGTCCACTTGGCACGCCCGTATACACATGATATAATATGCCGTGTGTTCACCGCACAAGTCAGTCGGGAATCCGCTGGCCGGCCGTATAATTTTGTTTGTTTATGGTCAGCGCTATGCTCGATTTTTCATCCCTAATGGACGCGCTTCAACTGACAAATGACCGCCGGCCGATCCTTTTTTCCGGACGACAGTCCGGAATAAGAGCGTCCGCGGCGTCGGCTTATGTCGCTTATTTAATGTCCGTTCTCGTAAATTTAGAGGTAGCGGCTGTCTACCGTGCGTCTACGATGTGTGCATGAAATATAGAAGATGGTCGCAGTGCGCGAAGCAAACTCGGCGATTTCGAGTAAACTTGGGCTTTACGTCGCATATTTTTCTACAGCGCACCTACAATGTTTGCATTGCATGGTGTAGGAATAAAAAAATACTTTTTCGAGTGCAAGATTTAGTCGTAAAGAAGAAGAGAAAAGATTGTAAAAAAAAAAAGGAATAATAATTAATTGAGAAATGACGCGAGTTAAAATTTTAGTGTAAATTTTCATTTTTACGTTATTACGATTTATAAAATGTAATTGCACAAAGGTATCCGGCTATATAAAAGAGAATTAATTTACCAGTAAAAATCACGTATTAAATTAAAAATATTCCTCTTTACTGCAAAATGTATCACGTGTGTCCTACGATACCAACTGGCCGGTTAAAATTTTAAAAGAAGACACGGCGCGAGGCGTATTTATAGAGTAATTAAAACGGTGCGGGTACAAACTTGGCTCTCGGGGAATGTCGTATCGAGGACAAAAAAAATTAGGACGAGAACAGAGCGCGGGTGGTGCAGCGCGCGAGACAAGGCGGGACAGGGTGAAGAACCCGCGGAAGTTTAATTTCGAGGCAGTATCGGCCGGCAGTGCCGTATACCACCGGGGCGGTGTTTAAACTGCGTCGTTGCATCCAACACTAAATCATAAGATATTAGAGAGTGTTCCGGACCCTCCCCCGCGTCCGCGCCCGCGCTCCGGTCCGTCCCTCTCACGCGAATCCCTTTGCACCTCCGTGGCCCGGGCACGGGGTAGAACCAATTTTTCTCTCGGCTGTCGCGCCAAGTTATGAAGAAATGAAGCTATCCTGTACCCTGTCTGCCACCTGCTTCTTTCGTTTCTCTTCTTCCTACCTTTCGCCTTTGCTCCACGGATACGTCGAGGGTCTTCCGTTTTTGTCACGTTCGCGCGACCGACCGGGTGTTTACCTTCCCCTCGCTCGAGGAAACGCGTCCGTTTCCATCTCGTAACACTCGTGTTCCCCGTCGACATCCATCTCAGTGGAATCCAATAAAATCAGACAAAAGCTAATGCTCGATGTTACCGCTTTTCTCGCGCAACGTCAGCAGGACGCAGCAACGTTGGTGGTGTTGCAGTGAAAATTGCCCCCGAGAAGAAGAGACGCTCTCTGCGGATCGTCATAGTAGACGGCGTTGATAACCGTTCGACAGTTTGCGTCGGGTCGATTTGAATTTGCCGTTTGATTCCTATTTTTCTAAAGGGTGGCTTTTCTCTCTACGAGATAGAGGGAAGTCGCTGCTCCAGAAAGAGAGAGAGAGAGGGGCTGTGACCTGCTTGGGACTGAGGAAATGTGTAAGGAACAGATGAATGTAGCGATTACGCGTGCGGGAGGCACTTTAATGGAACGGAGATAAAAATAATGGAGCTCTTTCGATCACGGGGAGCGCGATAAGCGAGGGTGGAAATCAAGGCGGAATAACAAAAAGAGACTTGGCCCCATGTTCCCGGACTCGACACCTCTTATTCTCCTCTGTGATTTCTATTATGACACATGGGCAACGATTATTGCCGACGGAAATACAACGCGCGTCGATCTGCGAATAAAGATACAAAAATATTACGGTAGAATGTATCGGTGAATCTCGCAGCTCGGTCGTAACGTAGTGCGCGTCGAATAGCGTTCGCCGACAGCTCGAATGAGCGATATTAAAATATTACCTTCGAAAGGCGTCGGAGGGTTACGATATATATCTACGGTGTTGCTTGTATGATGCTGAAACTCTCAAAGCTCAAGAGACGTAAAGTACGGTGCGCGCGCGAAGGAGGCGTTGGGCGTTTCGTCGTCTCGCGGTCTCGCCCATTGTGCCGGCGCTATTAAATTAAACACGGAAGAAACTACTTAATGCGCGTTCCATATGCAGATTCACGTCTCTCGTCCCGGCTTCCACGCTGGGTCTCATACCCTGCGAGATAATATGGTCTCTTTGTATCCATTTTATGACGCCCATCGCCGTAAAGTGTTGGCAGCTAACGGAAGCTCAGGGTCGGAAAGTTACGCCCGGCTGCCGCCTTCCCGTTCTTCCGGCGCGATGCCGTCGATGCCTTGAATAGATACATTCCCGGCCTCCCGTTTAATCGATTATCCAACCGGAGGACACTTAATTCGAGCGGTATTTCTGTTTGCCGAAGGGATACGAACGACCGCGACGGCGACGTCGAAAGCATCGCCAGGTTAAGCCGTGGACTCCACAGGACGACGGACACGAGAGGGGGACCGCGGGTAATCGGGGGGGTTTTGTTTGCACGGAAAAGTACACATCGACACCGTGATCCGATAAAATCCTAATTAAATCGATTAGGAGAGCGCCGCGACAGGGGTATACAAAGGGGATGCTCTGACCGCTACTGGTAAACCGTCGACCGGGGATAATGCTATTGGAAACTTGCGTAACTGCGGCACAGGACAGGCAGGTATGGGAGAAGCAAGGAGGAAGAGAGCGGTCGCGCTCGATAATATCACAGACTTTGGATGTACGGGGCTGAAGGGTTCCATTACTGCCGATCGCGAGAGACTATTCGGATTAAATGGCGGGGCCATGCGCCTGGCCGCGCGAATGTTTCCGTAAATTTCGCCGAGTATCCGTTACCTCCGAGGTAACTTGCCGCAATAAGCGGCGCGGAACGAATAACGCGAATTCCCACTTCACTCGATCACTGTGATATAAATTACATCTTGCGACCTATTCATTCTGTCTTCTACTTGTAACCCCAGCCGTCGTAAATATTAAAAGTTTTAATTACAGATCTAATAAATGTATGGATTAATGTAAAAATAACGTTCCGTAGTTTAATTTCAAATTGAAAGCTATACTTTTTGTACAATTAATTTTCCATATTTTCTAGTCATGTAGTAAATTTTATAATTTGAATTAAATTAAAATACTCTCGTATTGAGAATGTGAATATTATTCAATTTATAAAAAGATTTTATGAAAAAAATATGCAAAAACACAAAGCGTTATAATCAAACAAATAAATCGTTATATATGTAGATCAAATAAGATAACGTATATGCAATGCCAAAGTAGAAAAATATGCGCGTTCTTTTGGCTCTAATTTTCAAGTCGAAAAAAAAAGTTTCTTTTTTCTCTTTGTCACATAGCGAAATCACACAGCGAAAAATTCGGTAGCGCGATATCACGGCAAAGAAGGGTGAAAAAGGGCGAAAGAGGACGCGGAACGTGCAGGCAGAAGGGAATAGACCAGTGTTTATCGTGCGATTGCCGGAGGCGGCTATTTTGGCGCTGCACTGTCACCGCGCTGCGCTGCACCGGAAATAAAAGGAAAACGTACTTCCGCCACCGCTTCTACTACCGTCGCGAAAAAGGCGAAATGTCGCGGAGCCATTATCCCTGTCGCCCACCGTCGGATTCTATTCACCGCCTCCAGTGCACTCTTTATACCCGTAAACGAATAAACCGGATGCAGTATCGAATTGCGTTTTACGAGTGATCTCTTTCCGCAACTTTACCGTGCTCCGAGCAAAATGACGATTCGCCATTCGTAGTATTATTTCTAGTCGACCGGGTAAACTGCCATGTGAATTATTTTACCGATTAAATTTTCCAGCTACTAACTTTTAAATTGTAGAAAATCTTGTTTTTTTTCAAATTTATTTTCAATTTACGGCAAGATTCAATTGTCTGCTGGATTATTTTAGTTGAACAAGATTAACTATAAATATTCAATTACTTTGAATATTTAGTCCATTTATACTTGGACATTATACATTTCTGTATAATAAAATATCTTCTCAATTTATCCAATTATATTTATAATTTATTGTATTTCAAATATATCTCATATAACTTTTATATCGTAGTAAAGTAAAAGTCAGATTTGGGTCACAAAAGCCAGTCTTTTTTCGAATGTGTCATTTTTACAAATGTCATCTGTTCAAATTAAATCATACAAAATTAGATATTGGAAGTTACTATCTGAATATTTCGAAAAAGCGATAAAAATGAGGTTATTTCTAAATAATTTCTAAATTACACTGAAACAATAACTGACGTTTTCTTATTAACACAAATTACCCCTTTTCTATTGATATATTGAGAAGCAAGTCAATAATCTTAAGTCTGTCAGAATAGAAACTTTCGTAATTTACGTTTCAGAAAGAGAACAAGATTCTCAAGAAAATACATGTATCAAATTTTATGCACAAAACGCGATGCTGTATGCGAATTTACCGATACGTCGCCTTACAAACGGTCACAAATTATGACTGTCGCGGCAATGTTTCATACGAAATGGCTACTTTCCTACGACGTGTTTAACAGTTGATAACGATATGACCGCGAGCTACGTGCCGCGCTATTGCGCCATTTAAAAATGCGATGGAAGCGACTTTTTCACGGTAATGCCGAGCGCGCCATACATGCGAGAAACTGACAACGTTACCGCGGAATTCAAATCGGTATCTCGGTGGCAGAAAATTGAATTAATACACTAGACTATCGGTCTGTACACTTCGCCCTTACTTAGCATACGAGACGTAACCGGCTTTAAATATGGCGCTACTTAATTATGCACCGTGTAATAAACTGCACGCGCCGCGCTCACGGCTGTAACGAGCCGCTCGTAAAAATGAGCAGCAAGATACAGAACAAGTCTTCCTCCTCGTGTCAAGCGTTAATGGTGTCTCAAATTAGACGTGATGTAAATGTTTCGCACAGACCGTCGGTTGTCGTGGACTCTTTTGCGCGAGATTAAAAAATCTTTAATTGATCAATGCGACAAAAATTAGATACTATACTTATAGAATTATAAAAATAATTATTAAATTATCAAAATTATATTATCAAAATTTAGAATTATCAAAATAATAATCAAACTGGTTTTAGAACATTAAAACTTTTTGCAGCATTATCATCGCTCGAACGTTCTGTATAATTATTTTGATAACAGAGCATAATTATTTTCAAATCTGTATTTGGCTAAATTCTTAGAATAAAAACCGTTCAGTAAAACCGATCTTTATACCGCGTACGCGTACATTTAAAAAGCATGATGTATTAAATATCTGATATTTCACTTATAAAATAAAATATTTACATCACCTCTATTTATGCTATTAAAATGAATAATTCAACTAACGTTTAATTTCAATCCCGCTAAGTAATGTAAATAGCTTAAATAACTCAGATATTTACGTGTCTAATCGATACGAAAATGTACATTAATAAAATGCATAATATCTCAGCTAAGAAACGAAATTATTCAAATTTGCACTACGGCGTAAAAAGCGCCAACAATGTTAGTATAAAAGAATCGCGACATCCGCCGGCCGTTTTATTCGCTCGGACTACGAGAGAACGAGAGACAGAAACTCCGGCTAAGATCTCTGCGTGAAATTACTGACTGGGTGATGTCGAGATTTCTACTCGCGAAGGAAATGTATCTAGACTGGCAGACGGGCCGCTTAAATTTTTTAAATACAGCTTCTCGCCTCGTTGCTCCGATCTTTTCTTGCCTGGCGTT
Source organism: Tetramorium bicarinatum (assembly GCA_928718305.1). Lineage (NCBI taxonomy): Eukaryota > Metazoa > Arthropoda > Insecta > Hymenoptera > Formicidae > Tetramorium > Tetramorium bicarinatum. The sequence continues at coordinate 21,041,257 of OV788321.1, forward strand.
CCCAGGGGTCGCTTCCACCCGGAGAATCCGCCCTGTAAAAAGTTTATCGTTCTGCCGAATGTATAGACATAGGCAAGCCGGAAGGGGGAGGAGAGGGGTAAACAACGGGTTAATTTGATGTTCGAGTACAACGGAACATGCCAGAAAATTATTACATTCAGCCGAAATGTCGGGGAAAAAATATTCTAGCGAGCGAACGTGGCGTGTTAATAAAATAATTCGATACAACTAATTGATTTAACAAAATAATTTGATATTCCATGTCAATCGCAGAAATTTATATTTAACGTGTATTACGTTCCTATTTCACAAATCTGCAAAGGGCTTCCTTTTGAACGTATAAAGCACCTTAAATGTCACTTATTAAATGATACCTTTTAATTAGTGGAAATTTCGTGTAGCAGACAACCAGATATCAATTAGGAATTATAAGGCTTGTATATATATATATATTCAGAATGATATAACCCTCGTAATTATCGGAGTAGCATAAATTGATGAATCCAATTAATAAAAGCACCAGCGAGCAATGTGATAATTAAAATCCCAGATTCCGTACGTTAGATTCGTACGCGGATATTTTGAGGCTAGTTTAATATTCGATCTTATCGACCGCGAGTATTCCAGGAGGTCGCCGCGGTGACCCGTAGTGACCTCCTTCGCAAAATCCTCCCTGGTTCTCTCCCAATCCGTGATCCACCCCCTCTCCTTTTTATCCCGTCTCGGTCGTTTCTCCTCTTTCCGCTCATGAAAACGAATATAAATACACGGAGCGTACATGCAGCGCGTACGTATATGTGGATATACCGGTCACGGCGGAAACCTTGCGGGTTGAAGAGACAGAAACGAGAAGAAAGAAGCAGTCTCGAAGGACTCCGACAATGTGACAGCGTAGAGAGGAGGGGAAGGGAAGGGGCAACCTTTCCCGCTGCCCACCGTCTTCTAGGATGAAATAGACGGTGAAGGTTAGAGAAGATACCGAGATTGGAGGTACTGCGGGAATCGTCTTCGGGCTACGGGAGAGACGAGAGAAGGAGAGACAACTATCCGCGAGACGCTGGGGGTAACGAAGATCGCCGGATAAAAGCATCATGACTTAGTGATGAACTCACCTTTTGCCAATCTTCGCGCGCCCACAGTTCGGTTTCCGAAAGCAGAGTGGAGAATCTTACCTTCTCTCTGTGTTCCGTCTGCAGGAAATCTAATTCGTACTACCGCGTGATAACGCTCTTCAAAGAAGAGTTCGTCAGCGAGCTAAAGACGTTTCAGCAAGTGGACGCGATCGTCGAACAAAGTGAAAACGTTATTCCACGTCTCAAGCCGTAAAAATGAGCGCGGTCTTACTGATGAGATACAATTGTTTAGGAAGGACGTAAGGCGACATATGCACAAGTATTTGTATATTTATTGAAATAGGAAATACGTGAGAGATCGACCGTACGCCAGACAGAAAGAAAGAGGATCAGTCAGGCGCATCGAGGCGAGGAGCGTTTACCGGGGAAAGCGAAAAACTGGTCTTAGAGCGAAAAGAGATACAGCGACGTGAGGTTTTTGGGGAACGAGTCGAAATTGACTTCGCGTACGTCCGTGGAATATTCGAGTTCATCTCGCTATTAACGTATTACGCGCGAACGTGGGAACGCGGACGCGTTGGCAAGAAATACCGCTTATAATTATTGGAGGTCGCGCGCGCCGGTCCGCTGCCACGCCGATAATAAAACGTTTAATTAACCGTTCAGTATGGATTTGACGAAATTTATGATATATAACTTTCGCAGTATAAAACAAAGGCCCCCCGCCGTGCCTGCCCCTCCCCCCCCACCCAACTGCATACGTGACGTTAATAACGAACCCATGGCGATTCTCGTCACGGACCCCGAACATCGCCGTATGGAATAACCGTGCGAAGACCCGCGTGAGTGCGTGTCACACTTTCGACGTGTGCCGTCCGTGTACGTGAACGTATACGCCCGTAACACGTAACTCCGTTTATGAAGGAGATAGAGGAGACTAATAAAGGTCGCAGCGGGGTGCCTAATAAACTGTTGCGGCTTACAACGTATCTAACGCCACGGTGTCGTCCATACAGCGATCGAGCGTTGCGTTGGAACTTGCAGACTTTCCTAGGTGCGCTTGTGTATTTTGTATCGCCTCCAATATTGGCTGATATTATCCAATAAACGGTTCAAAGAGTCGCGTAATAACAACATAATAAATAATCAATCTGATTATGGTATTCGTAGAATGCCAGAGTTGCGCTGTCAAAACTAATAATGAGGAATTTCTGAGCGGAGATATAATAACGCATCACTGACGAATGGTATACAATTAATAAATTATTATAATACAATAATAAATCTGAGTATTGTTGATAAAATTATAAATAAATAATGAACACAAAATCGTACCGATTTGCACTATGTTACAATAATTGCAGCTGCCTAGATTATATTTTCTTGTGTAGAAATAGCTTAATAAAGGATGGCACAAGTTGTATCAATATGGGACAAAAGTTCACAAGATGCTTCGAAATAGCGAGAATTTATTTGATTATATATCTCCTTTGTGTGTCAAATTATCAAAAAATAGATATCAGATATCGAACCGAAGCGAAAAAAAAAAGATTGTTTCGATATAGGGTCGCGAATAAATATCGTCGAAACATAAAATAAGTATTTTGAAGAAATCAGCGCGGAAATCTGCCCGAGAGCACGAGAGAAATTCTGTGAAAGATAATAGATTGTGAACCGCGGCGGAATAAATTCGATGCCTCGGAAGTCTGGTCAAATTGCAGGATCAATCCGATGAAATTACGGCGAAATGACGAGAAAAGCATTTTTCGCGAGACCCTGAGAGGAGAAACTAAAACGTAAATGGTAGGATACCAAGGACGGATGAAAGACGACCTTTGATACGAAATACAAAATCCCGGCTGGCGGAACGACTTCGTTTTCGAAAACCCTGAAGTGCACGCTCGAGAAATACGAGAGATCCCATTGTCCCAAGAAACTCGGCATGGTATGCGCGCACTCGCGCGGAAAAGCGAACGTCCATGCCACGCTGATTCTATCAGGCTATCGATTCCGTGATCCGTCCATAAATTACACGGCGCTGCATTCGGGAGAAACGTCAAAGCGTTGGGTGGGTAGCAAAGGGTGCGATAACATGGGTGGAATGCAGAAAGAAAAAAAAACTACGTCGTTCGTACGAGAAACTATAAAATTTGCTGTCGCGACGTCGGAACGCGCATGGAAGTTGCGTGCAGTTGCGTGCCTGATTACACTATTATAGCACGGTTTCGTCACCGACGGCAAGATATACAGTCGAACACGTAGTCGAGAGTGTTGGCGCACACACATTTTCGTCGTTACTGGCGGCGGCGGTGGTGGCGGCGTCGTCGTCATCGTCGTCGTCGTCGTCGTCGTCGTCCTCATTGGTATATTGCGGCATTCCGGTAGCTGTATGCGCGAGGTGTTTATATCTAACTGGCGGCGGCACGTGTTTACATTTAATCATGTTTTACGACGAACGCGAGAATCCATTGAGTTTCGGGATAAATGGTAGGAACGTGCCGACGCAGGAGAAGCCTACTTTCACCGTGAACGAATGTCTCCCTCGGAGCTATGAAAATTCTCTTTCCCTATATCCGAGGACGAGATCGCTCCCTCCTCGATGTGTATAAGCACGTCGAAATTTTCCGAAGCCGCAGCGAAACGCCCGATAATGAGGCATGTCATACGTAAATAACACGGTAACGCCGCGCCATGAGAGACTAACCGGATACACGCGCACACACGCGGAAGATCGGTACACACACACGTAGACGAGCGAGTGTTCTGAGAACATTCGGTCGCGTCGTTCTCGCCCTATATCCTTCCGCTCTACGATGGTGCTGTACGTAGCGCAAACCCCTCTTGTTCATGTTATCTGACGGTGCATCGTGCGGGTTAGCAAATGTCTTCAGACGTGACAGCACGTAGGTAGTCTCCCGAGCGAAGCATCAAATTCAATGGCAGGATGCTTCGCATTCGCCTGTTAGGAACGGTTAACGAGACTTAGCTCTCAGTGTTGATAACTACCTTGTGTTTACCAACCGTACGTAACAATGCCAACGTCAAGTGCCCGTGAATATACAGAGGGGGACGGTGGCGATGAGGTCTCGCGGACAGATACCGTATCTGTGCGAACTGACGAATTCATTAGCGAGAAGTCTTTGGAGAAACCATCTATATTGAATTAAGGAGGATAATTAAGATGCAAGAACGTACCTCGTTCTCGTGTATGCGCGACATACCAGGCACATAATTCGGGGAGGGACTCGTAAAAACTATTTAATCGTTATTCATAATTTACATAAATTTTTATAGATATTATAACAATAAAACTCCCCATTGGTTTCTTTCATGCCTCAAAGAAATATCAAATTTACTTACTAATTCTCGCTCGTTCGACGCTCTTGCCGCGTCATTTGCATTCCAAGAATGTGGGATCACCCTCTTGAGAATGCAAATAATGATCGCTATTGATTCGTTTGCATATGCGGAAATATGTACGCGAGAACGTACACGCACACAGGAGAACACACGCAGCCTCGTAAAATCTTGGGACATTTTACGCACTACGCACTACGCCCTACTTGCCTTTATGATATTCGTCACGCGATGTTAACGTCAAGTACGTGGCGATTCAACCGAGCAATGTATACGCGGATGTACATACCGGCGTTTATACCGGCTAATGTTATACACCTATGTAAACTGCACCGGTTGCGCCGTCTGCAAGACAAATATCCACGTGGCTTTGACTGGATATCTCTGGTATCCCCGACCGTACATCGTGGGTGCTAATTTTATACGCAGTTCGGTAAATTTAGGAATCTCTCTGTGCAGCTCCGCGAATCCTGGCCAAGAGCCGGCGGCGTTACATTCTTTGCCGAATTTCTAGAATGGAATAATTACACTTGGAGGGCTACAACCAAAAACACGAGGGCCCTAAGTATACTCGTTATTATTCCCCGAAGCACGAACAAAACGGCTGCGCTCGTTCTTCCGTACATCGGGTTAACTTTGCCGAGGATTTAATCCGCGGTATACCTACATACGTGCACGCTGATTTGGTTGATCCTGGCCCGTCAGTCATGTTAAATCCTACCTAGACTTTGCAAGGCAGGGAAAGCGGAAAACGTAAAGGGCGGGGTATGGGGTTAATGGGTGGAAGTACGAACGGCGGGAAAGAGCGCGACGGTGTGGAACGGTAAGAAGAAAGAGAGATAGCGGCGTGGCTATGTCTCGGTTGTTTAATAAACCCGCCTTGTGAAAATATAAATTTTAATTAAGCCCCTAAGACGAATGTATCTTGCAGTAGCGCGCGTGCGGCGTGTGGGGAGATGCTCGTTCAGACCAGAGACCGTGATTCCGGCGTTTCGAAGCACGGGTCACGCGACATCAGGTCGACGGGGAAACGATTCTCGTGTAAAAAAAAAAGGGTGGAAGAGGAAGAAAAATCCCCGGAATAGCATAGCGTGGATGCGACTATAAAAATAGAACAAACTATTTTTATGGTGATTGAAATAACCGTAGGTCCCTGTCGTGTCGCCGACATAGTATCGAAAAATACTTCCTTCGCGGTTATGCGCACGAACAACGACCACGAGAAGCGGGAAAAGTTGCGAGACGCAGAGGAAGCGGCGTGTAAGAAAGAGCATGGGGAAGATAGCGCGGGCAAGCGCGTAACCTCGGAGGGGAATACCTCTCTGAAATAGATATTCTTTCTTCGTTCACATCCTCGCCGGAACGGTCGAGCACGAGGATCAGGTTAAATCTATTGTATAAAAACCTAAACTTCTTCGTGAGTTTCAGCGTCGAGCCCGAAGAAGCGGCGCTCTCTTTCTCTCTCTCACTTCCTTTCTCTTCCTCTTGGCGTCTCCTTCTTCTCTTGCTCACCTTTTATCGGCCCTGTCAGCACGAATATTAGTTTCATTTGCAAGACTCACGACCTTTACCGCTTGACTCGCGCTCCATTTTTCTTTTCCCCGCTGCTTCTTTCCATACATAAGTAATGATAGACTTGGATCTCGGCAAGTCCCAGTGTTGCGCGCACATTGGTATCTAGGTCAGATCTCTTATCCCGAAGAGTTTTAACTAACGGAGGGAATGGCGCTAATGGCGGACGTATCCGCCCGTACATATCGCTGAAATCGTTTTTCCCCTCTGAATTTTCCACGGTAACAGCATCATCGCCACCACTATCACCGTCGGATATATAAAACCCGAACTCAAAGAATAGCATAGTAGTTGCAAGGCTCGTTTGGCCGACCCGCTGTTTAAACGGTTACCGCTGAATAATCGTTTAACCCCGCCAAATCCTATTGCGCTTAAATGCAGTTCGCGCGCTCGCGTTCACGAACTTGTACCTCGCATCAAGCAAGGCGAGGAACAGAGAAAAAGAGAGAGAGAGCGAGACAGAGAGCAGTAAGAGTGAGAGAGAACGGATCAAACTCGCGCGCACGGCGCGGCTCGTTCGGGTCGGGAAGGTACGGGAGAGTTTATTGAAGTATCGCTAATCCCACGGGGATGATCCGCTAGGGTAGCTTGGCAGCTGGGCTCTGGCACATCCTAAAGCGCAAACTGATGGCACACCGTGTGACGCCATGATTTACTCGGTCGAGTCTCGAACCCACAATCTGTAAGGCTTAGCAAGTCCGCGTGCGCCGCCGTTATAACTATCGCCGTCGGGCTCCGTCGAGCCCGCGATATTAAAACCCATCCGTTTCCCTCGGGGTTCGCTTCCGTCGCTTCCTCTTATTACGGTTTTCCTTTTTCCTCTCTCTCCCCCCCTCCCTTGTTCCCCTCTCCTCTTCTTTTTTCCTTTCCCGTCGAATCGCGTTGAATTCTAGATAGGTACGAGCCGAACTCGATTCTATCCTCTTCCGTTTTGTTCTCAAAATTCCATGGATCTCTCTCTCTCTCTTTTCCGATGATATTTTGTGTTGAAATTTCGAGATCGATTTTTTGCGATAGTTTTTTCGTACTTCAGTGTGCTCTCAAACAGTGACACCAGTAGTCAACGAGATGCATACGTCCGACCGGCAGAGATCGACGTCAATGTTCGCGATAAAACAGCATGCGGAGAAAGAAAGAGAGGGAGAGAGGCGGAGAAAGGAGTAAACATTATCGTTATTCAACGATCTAAACCTATGCGTGAAAGAATAGTAAGTTTGAGGGAGATCAGGCTGTTCCATTCGGAATGAGATCTCTTCGTGGGTTAAGGGTAAGTTCCCGCCGCGCTCGTTGAAGCCACGCTCGTCTCCGCGGTTCTATATACGTGTTGCCCCGCAATTCCTAACGCTACTCACGTATTTTGGTGATGACGTCACGCGTGAAGAGAGCAAAATATAAAGCCGCACGAGGACCCTATGGTACCGAGGCAGGTGTATTTGCGGGAAAGGAGAGTGGGCGGATGGGCGGTCAGGTGGAGTATGGAAATGTACAGTTACAGGATGCCACGCGAGTCTACTTACAATGCCGTAAAACAGTTCCCCGGTGTATTGTTATCCTATAGACCGCGGAGCGAAAGGAATGTAAGTATTTACTCGCACCACTGATACTGCACCACGTCGAACAGTGGCAACATTCCACGTACAACCATATAGCGCGCACGTGTTTCCAAAACTATTGGCATTTGTATACAGACCGTGTCAATTAAATATTGGTAGATTTTCAATACGCGAATCGATCGAACAGTTCTATCATGACCTTGTGTCACGCGACACGCTCGATCAAATTGTGTAAAACGAAAAAAAAACGAGAAAGGAAATTCATCAACGGCCGTAAAAAAAAAAAAAGATTACTAGATATTTTTTGTCTATGTTCCCGTAGTAGAATTCCCATGGGAAACTGCGGCGCAGCGTGCGCGAGTGAAATGGAAATAAACGACAACCGAGTCAAGAGTGAAGCAAAAATGCTCTTTGATAAAGGCAAGTTAAAAAAAAGGTGAGGAAATGGGAATTAAAGACAGGTAGGGGAAAACAGAGGACAAATACAATGGAAGCGTGTTCTCCACCCAATTCTCCCCCTCGACCTCTTAACTCCCTCGATGGAAACGGGCCGAGATGGAATTCCATCACGAATACTCACATCATAATCGATGATCGATGAAGTCGAAGAAGACAGAAGTTCAATGATAGAGGCAGGTGCTTTTTAATATCTAAGCCACCCGTAACTTTGAAGGGAAAAATTATTAGAAGATCGTTTTGCAGCACTTCACCAATATTACTTTCTAAAAATGTTATCGCATCGATCTCTGCGATGTCCCGAGTTTTCCACACTTTCTTTACATAAGAATAAAAATTTCTGAATAATACGTTTGTTTTTAACAAAATTTAAGTAAAAATAATTTTTAAATTACAAAAGTACGAAAATTTTCCAAAAATGTGATTGTGACTTATGCTCAAGACGTCATAGATAAAAATTATGTTTCTCATTTAAATGCGGATTTAAATGGATTTTATTTTAATAAATATTTAAAAAGGATTTAAATTTTAAGAATTAGCAGCAATATATTTAAAATTGAGACGTTAAAAAATCATGGCCATATCTGATATCAAATTTTTGCTCAGGGAAGATTGACTTCAAATAAATATTAATCAAAGAGACAAAGGGAAGATGTTTATCCTACGTTTATCTTGAAATCAAAGGACAAACACGCTACTACGTTTTCGGTCTGCGCACCATTGAAGTTCGTCGTTAATGCAATCGCTGCATTAGAACCGTAATTAATCCGGGAACGAAATAGGAGGTTACAAGTACGATCTGCCAAGGAATGAGGCGCACGTACGGTTGAGTTAATGCAGTTAGAAAGTTTCGGTGTAGCGGAGAGTTCCCCTGTATCTTGAACATTAGTTGGAAAGCGCTCCATAACAGCACATATCGGCCGCGCGCTGTAATAACAACGAGCACGACGACAAATCCGTGAGGTGTTAAGCCGCAAGGGAGAAAAAGTTTCCCGACGCGCTTTACAAAGTACGACGAAACTTTGCTTTACCCGTTAACGCGCGCAGAGCCGCTAATGCCGAGGCACTGTACGAGACAGTTATCAGACCCATAACGTTTATTGGTTCGTTAAGCGTCCGGAGAATTGTTTAGGAAGCAATAAAACTTACTGATCCAATAATCGCGACTCCCGGGACAGGGCGGCCGAATGAGACGGCTAATAGTATTGTATGGGAGCGTTAAGTCGAGTAACTTCAGAAACGAATATTAGGTGCTTACTTGTAAATCTCCTCGACGAAGTCGATAGAGGCACTTTGTGCAAGTACATCGTGAATAAATTGCCATACTCTAAGAGAGTGCATCTGTGAAACTTGACAAAAATAAACATTTATCTTAAGTTCAAATAATATCGTAAGCTGTTGGTATAACATATATCTACGATATATTTTATAGCTACAACGAATTTTTTCAAGCTCATTTTCAAATTAAAAAAATGTTTTACAAATTATTAATACATATCCTATGCTATCTATGCCGAAACAAGAAGAGTATCTAAAATTTTCTTTTGTCAATAGAGAGTGTATTATTTCGCAATACAATTTTCCAAATCTAGAAATCGAAAATCAAACAAAGACCAGGTGAAAGTTTCGAGTGTGTAAAGTTTCCAATTATATTTTTACGTGTGCGTGAACTCGTTTCAATGTCAAATCGACGTTACGTGTCCGTTGGTTCCATGCGACGTTACCGGTTTGTGTGATTAACAGCTCTAAAATGTGACGGTAACCTGTTATTAGTAAGCCATAACGTTGCCATAAAATATCCCCACGAGGATCAGCGGACGCGAGTCAACCTCCCCTTGCACTCGACGGTTTGGTTATATGCATACAACGACCCCCGCACACTAGAGTGTTATCATGGCCAAATCTAGGCAGACCAACGACACGTGGTTAAATTATTAGGGTCCCGTATAATTGGCCGACGGCTTGCGGTTTAGTTCAACACGGACCATCGCGTAGTTTGGTTTGGCGAGGAATTCCTTCATGTTCCGGGAAAGGAAAGGGTGGTGGCTGAGTAGTTCCAGCCGTTTTGATCCAAGGATTTCGCTTGCATCCCACCAGGACGCAGAAGGGTGGGCAGGATTAAAGTTGTCAAAAGTCGCGTCTGAGTTTGTCGAAGGAGGGCGGAAGCTCTCATGTTGATCGATAGACGGTTACGCCCGACAGCATTTCTATCGATATAACGATAAGGGTAGCGAACAAATATGCAAACAAAATATGAGGACGATGCAAGAAAAAGTGTATGATCGAGAAGCGTAGTTGTTCATTTTCATCCTTGTTATTTCGAATATTAAATTAAAATTTGAATATTGAAACCTTACAATAAACATAACAAAAAATTTACGTATCCAAATCACATTGTTGGTGTTAAATGTATCTATCTGATTTCCATCCCATGTTTGTACATTTATATTTGTACATTTATTATGTCCAAATAAAACCCAGAATCATACTCTTCCGTGCTGTTAAAACGTCGATACGTTTTGGCATATTATTCTTTCACAGCACATTCGTTATTTATAACGAAAACAATGTCACCATAATTTTCAAAGGTTAAAAATAAAGTATAATAGAATAAGGAATGCAAAATTTTCTCTCCATCATGCATAAAGAACCAAACCTTTTTCCGATATTAGCTATTTCTTCATTGCGTTAATTAATTACCAAGTAAATTCCACCGAGGTAAACGACGCTAGCGCTATTCTCGATCAGGCAGGGAAGGCAAAACTCCGCCTCGTAAACTTTGAAAGTTGAAACTTACGAAAGGCAGTTACGTGCAAATCAATTCCGCTGTATTTTTAGACATTAAACTTTTGAATATAACTGCAATTAGCCTAATTAATTATTACCACGATTACTATGATTACGTGGAGTACTCACTTCGCTCACTCGCGGAATCCAATTAAAAATCATCTCTTAATGTTGAATCAAACTTGAAAAAAATAAACAATACGATTTACGAATGTGCTTATAATAGAGACGTAACATTCGTAATTCCCATATGGGTTTCCCATCCAACATTCGTTCCGGATCTCCATCAAACCGTGCGGCAACCGCGCTCTTTCCCAACGGTCCCACCTTCCCCCTAGCAGAACTTGTTTTCTCTCGTTTTTCACGCGAGTCTGCCAGTCTCCGCATCCAACCCCTGTCCCACGTGCCAAACGCGCGTAAAAGAGTGTAATCCGTTTCATTGCCGTATAAAAGCTTTTGAGGGAAGGGTGGAGGAAGGGAGGGAGGGAGGGAGAAAGAGAGAGAGAGAGAGAATTCCGTAAAGAAGGATGCGAGAGGAAAACTGGAGAGAGAAAGGGAGGGCGTCATGTCAGATCGGTCGCCGTTTATTAAGCGTTATTAAGCGGAACGCAGCCCGACAGACGTGGCGGATCTTTATTTTATATACGCGCCGCGAATACAGCTCCCGGGATTATCCCGGGCGCGAAGCTGACTGACGTGAAATTCGAAAGAAAAGCCTTTAATCCACGACCAGCCTCCGACCGCGTACCAACCTGCGAGCTTCGAGGTTTTCCGCTGCGCTTTGCGATTGGCGGCCAATCAACACCCGCCTTCGACGCGGCTTCGCTCTCCTTCCGACAGGCGCTTTATCGCTGAATCGACCGCGAGAAATATCTCGAGAGAGACCGCGCGATAGAACGCCGGATAAACCTCGTGGGTGCGTTTTTCGAAGAATTTGCAGTCAAGCTTCTTTCAGTGCAAAAAATTCCTTCGACATAATTGTGAAAAAACCTATTCGATATTAATAAGTATAAAGAAATTTAAGTAAGAAAAATATAATGAAATTTATCAAATGGCAAAATCTTATTATGTTAACATAAATTTCGTAAATAACAAAAAATAAATAGAAAATCTTAGAGTGACAATATCATTCTATTTACAAATTACTTTTTTCCACTTTTCTTTCTTAACAGAAAACAGTAGTAAGTACTTGTGGTAGGAGTTATGAGTAAAAAAAACAAATAAAGAGTTTGAAAGAAAATTAAGTTTCAAGAATGCAATAACCAGTTTATTCTTAAATTTTACATTAACTTTGCTCGGATTATAATTTGAGAATTAAGAAAGTTGTTAATACTAAAACTTGAAATTTTGCCGTAAACGATTTCCCATTACTGCTAAGAAAATACCTCTAATTGACTTAATTCCGATTTAATAAATTCTGTTTGCATCGAAAAATGTAAAGTGAATTTTTTCAATAAAAATTCTATTCGTAATCGCCCGACCGGAAATCTCTCAAACATGTGTTAAGTTGAAATCGCCGCAATTAGATCTCGTCAACATGTATATTTAACCACGAAAACAAGCGGATGAAATGAGACTTTATGAGAATCTGCTGCCTGCGTTTTGCCGCTCAAGAAAGGAAGATCACAGAGGTGGCGCGCTATCGTCCCTACGTAAAGGCAATCTTCTTGATTAAATTTCCCAACACTTTGGGGGTACAGTTTAAGGTGAAACCAATATCGGTGTAGACACGCGTACGCTTAGATTTCACGTGTATACGGAACGTAAGCAGTAGACTCACGCACACAGACCCGGCCGCAGCGTAATTACATGTACGTGCGCGAATCCGCTTGGTTATCATCAGGCTTATCAAAACACAACCAAAGCTATCACACGCTGGTGTTCACGAGAAAGCGATACGGCTCTTTCGCTTACCGTAATAAATACTTTGTCATTACCTCGTTTATATTGAGCGCATCGATCATCGCCGTGCGAAATAAATGTGCCGGAGGTTCGTCCCGTGAAACTTTACGCCGTAACGATTTTTTCGCCTCTCCCCCCTCCCCCACTCCTCTCTCGCCCCGTTCTTTCGAAAAGAATAAAATGAACAATAAATAACGATCTAAATAACGAAGTTCTCGCACGATTAATGTGCGCAATAGCGTGCCCGACATCCCCATGCCTGTGCGCAGCTACGTGAAAGTTATCGGCATTTAGTTGAAGCAATTTGTTGAGTTAAAATAGTGAGAAAAATGTGCAACGGTTAATCGCATCGAGAGGAAATATTTTCATTACTCCGTAAAATACTGAACGAGCTACAATAGCGATAGATATTAGCGCCCGCGAACGACGTTGGAGAACAATCGCATTCCTCGTTTCGAGATATCTGCGGAATCGTCGGCGGTTTTCACAATCTAATTTCATGTCCCGCCTCGATGTTTTTCGGCGGAGAAGCTGGAAAAGGAGCCGCATTCCCCCAGGAAAGATCTCGCCCGGCCACTTTCATTATTCAGAGAGTATCACGTGAGGTATTGAGACATTGAGAGAGAGAGAGAGAGAGAGAGAGAGAGAGAGAGTGTGTGTGTGTGTGTGTGTGTGTGTGTGTGTGTGTGTGTGTGTGTGTGTAATTGTGCGGATAAAAGGTCAAAAGTAGTCGTCAGTCTTAACCACCCTGTTTTATGCGCAAAGAGTAGGTAAACGATTTCCTATCGACGATCTCGAGCACCTGCTCGAGAATCTAATTACGTAAAAAACTAGCTTTATCTAGATATCTCCCGCTGAAAACGAGAGAATACGCTCTCTCCCTAAGTGAGCTTTGTGCTCTTCCTTGCCTCAAAGAGCGTTAAGGAAAATTTTATCATATCCGCTACAATCTCGCTCTTTTCTTTCCTCTCGCAGCTAGACCTCTCGAGAGATCTTAACGGGTAGATAATCTCACAATGCGTGATACATCGTTTCGCGAAAGCAAGTACGTCAATGAAAGCGGACGCTATTACACGCGACGATAAAAAAAGAAGCGGGGCGATTCTTCACCAGGCTTTAAGACAGCGCGATACATCGTTACATTTTATACCAGAACCAGCAATCGTAAATAGCTGCATCTTGTAACAACAAGTATCGCACACGTCTCCCGTAGGTACTACGGTTTAAAATTTAATGAAAACCGTTACATATAGTTAAGAGCCATCGTAAGTTCCCGAGAATGGCTCTTTAAATCTTATCCGGATTCGAGTGTACGATTATCGGGAACCGGGGAGGGTACACGAAATGGGTGGAATTGGAGAAAACGTCGTTAATCGTAGAACAAAGCTGCCATTGTCGCGCTAATCAGCAATGGCCACCATGATCGAAAATAAATTCCTCGAGAATGAGTGCGCGCCACGGCGCGGCTCGGCGCATTCGGGCTGAGCACGAACGCCACTTTTCTTTATTGCACTTTCATACGTGTGTTGGGTACGTTTCAGAGCGTGCCTTGAAATTCAGCGACTAGAAGCTTACCCATCTAGAATACGTATGTACCTATGGATATAAATAAATACAAACACGCGCGCATACGTGTTTCAGTAACAATCAGCGCTTAGAAAGATTCGTAAAACACTAATCGTATATCGATAAAAAAAAAAACGATTTATTTTCAGACTCGCAAAGTCGATTATGTGTTTATTAATATTAGAAATTAGGAAATTCCATTTAAATTGATGTGATTTATAGTTTTACATGTTTATTTGCAAATGAAATACCCTGAGATTAAGAGATACTTTGTGTTAAATTTATTCCGTCGTACTTTTTTTTAATTATTGGCGGAAATTTAATATTTCTTTCTTTCGCGCGATAAGTATGAGAAAATACGATTTTTCATTGCGATACAATCATTTCCCGTATACCATCCTAATTCCATAATGGTTGAGACCAATCAGGAATATCGGTACTTCCTAGGAAAGAGCGTTACGAGAACTGGACTTTCGGACAATCGAATCAATTGATCGCGAGGTTACCGTGGAAATAAAATCAACCCTACTTTTACGTGTCCGAGTATCCCTCTCGACGTTCCATTATCGGCCGAGTGCCGGCGATTTTACGCAGTGAATTAAGGCCGTCCCAAACCAAATTCCACGCCGACGCAAGTAACTGGGTTTCGGGAATTTCCCGCGAGGAAAGCAGATCAGTTCGGCGATTCGAATAATTTCAACTGCAACACGCGCGCTCTGTTTTGTTAGCTCGCGAATAGAAACTAGCGAATTGTCGGCCTGGTCAGCCGGTCGCGATTGTAGGCCTTATCGTCGACGGTAACAGGACGCATTCTCGCGTGCCGATGATTATACGGTTCTACCTGGCCGTGCTACCATAGGCACGACATTAATACTATTATGCGAGTAGACCCTTGGATTAACCCTTCGCGCGTTACCTATGCGATTGCAATATTTATGAATCATATGTCGCTCATACGAATCGCCGTTGACACTTGATTGCCCGTCTATCGATCGTCAGTGATCGTAGCGATTGTTTCATGAACATAATCGTTTAACAGTTTGTTAAAGAAAATTACTCTTTTATCGTTACTTTTATCATTAAAAAAAATCCTTAATTTTTTCAAAGGAACTTTTTTTATCATAATTCTCTTCTTTAATAGATTTTTTTCCCTTTAGAGTTGAATTTCCTACTTATCATTCTAGAACAGTTTCGAATTTCTAGTAATAATGGGAATCGAAACGATAAAATGTGCAGCTTAACAGAATTTCTTTTATGCGCACATACACAATAAATAAGTAGCTTTTACATTGATTCCAAGTATTGCTATGATGTAAAGTCGTTGTTTACTTGTTCTCTCTTCAACTTTTCCTTTTATTTCATATACTGGCAACATTTTAAAGCGATAGCAGATGACTATCTAGATAATATGCGACTAGAAAATATGGACCAAAAGTATCAGCGGACGAAGAAGGATGATAAATCGATAATCGAGGCGTCTCGCGAGCATACGCAGGAAAAAAGTTTGCTCTCACGTAATTTTTTATCTTCGAAAGCAATGTTTTTACACAGATTAAAATCGAGGATGAGAAATTCTGTTCCGTGATCTATATTGCTAATAAAATTAATTAATATTTGCATAAACGAGAAATTACACTAAGATTATTTTTATATTTCTCTTCGAGTGTACGATAAGAATAAAATATCGACAGTAAAATGAACCTATTATACGTCGTCGTACACGTTACAATATAATTGTTTCGTTAAGAAGTCAATGTTAATTTTCAATGGAACGCAAATAAAAACTTGATAGAATGCCACATATGACGATAGCTATGACTTTTGCACATTTATCATGCATCGGATATATCCGTACGAAATGCGCACGGGCGCCCGACATAAATTAGATTGTACTTTCACACGGGGGAATACGATAGAGTACATGCGTCTCGCATTCGCATTGCACATCCGTGAGAAACGCCTGCGTTAAAACGTATCGCTCCGACCGATAGGTGGATACCTATCGAATTGACGGGATATACTGTAATGTTTCGTCAATATTTATAATCTCAACCGATCGATTCGCTGTTCGCGGATACCCTGAAACATCAGCAAAATCGGACCAGCGACGAGACTTTATTTCGCGATAAAGCACCGAATCAAGAATAATAATAAATTGTGCCAGTTTTTTGTTCGATCGGGTCGAATTAAAATTATTGACCTGCTTCACTTGGAAAACTTCTAACTAGGCAGCGGTAAAATATCGACGCTAAAAATAAAATTCTGACTTTGGCTTCGCGTTCAAGTAGACTCGCACATTCTACAAATTTTAATTAGCGTTTGAAGTTAACTCTCCTGTTTAAAGAATGAAGCACCAGCGAATGTGTGGTTTCTCCACGGAGCGTAGTGCGCGCAAATGAAAAAAAGTGGCTGTTAAATCGGCGGTAAGACAGATAGAAACATCGCCACTTGCTATAGTGGCTATTTAGATTCCTTCCACCGTTCTAACTCTATTTGCTAGCGCGTTATCTAACTGGCATGCGCCGTACGGTAAAAATTAAGTTCCTTTCCTCCGCTTTACCGTAGAAATTCGGCAAGCTTCGCTACACGCTCGATAAATTCTATCCAATTCAAAACAATCATACATCTTTTAGTTTGTTCAGACAACTGATTTTTCTTTCAATCGCGATATAGGACTCATGAACGTTTTAGTATTATCCGCAGGCGATAGAACGGTCTCAATTTTCGCACGTATAATCTCGTATTACGTATGATATATGTTGCGTTCGTATAAATTTTCCATGCTATATATAAAGAGGAGTCCGTACACGCACATATCTAAACAGTAAATTCATTCATCTCACTAGCACAATTCAGTAAATTATTGCTACTGCTCAGGTTAATTTTGTCAACTATCTATTCAAAGTTTCACACTCAAGCTTTAACATTCAAAGTTGATTTAATCCACTGTAGAAATTAATGCACAAAACTGGGAATATAGTTTCGAGTTTTTAAAAAATTACTTTTCATTGTTAATGAAGGAAACTTTAAATTCATCTGTAAAGAGGATATAAAAAATGAAAGACGTATCCAACATTTACAAGAGCACAATGAAAATAAGTGCAAAACAATTGACGATCGTTATTTGTACAAGGCAATATAGAAGAGGTTGAAAAAAATACGAGCCAACTGTATAATTTAAAGAAACAGAGTAACAGAGTCTGCTGCAAGTTTTATCTGGTCTGGGATTTATGTGTAAACAATATTAAATGAACGACTTTTGTGAAAACTCTAAAGTGGATACGCTGTGCGAATGGCGGTCTGTTTTGCTATATCCTTACCGTCACGGCGCTTCTTGGTGGCTTAGCTTTAACACGGCAAATCCCACGATCGCTTGGAGCGGAGTTTAAGCTGGGCTTAAGTCTTAAGTGACAGTAATGAAACCGCGTGTCGGTCGGTTTTGCCGAAATGGCATTTTCTTCCCTTCTCACGCGCACAGTCGTTATATCAGGACGAACAACGGTTTTCGATCGCTAAATGAGAGTAACGCATAAAGACGAGGATGAAAATTGTTTGAGCATTAAAATGCGGTGAAAAGCCCGCGCGGTGGTAATTTTATTACCCCCTTGGGTTAGATGGGCTAAACGCTTTACCGCGCCAGATGCTGCAATTGCAATTTATACTCGTAATTCGCCCGACTTATGGACGTAATAAAATACAACAGGGACACACAACGTACGGGGAAGATTATTCCCGCCATACGAGACGCATCGATCGATATTAAAACAATCGGACGCGCGCGAAGCGGCATTACGGCGCGCTTGAAAAACGGGCCAACTTTGGCACATGTTTTTTCTCGGCACGGCTACGCTACCGCGCCGTCTCTCGGGTGTCTTTTAATTAATTAGCACGGGAGCAGCAGGAAGAGGCAGCTGCCAAACGGCGCACAGGGTAGTGTACGGGACGACCGATGGGCGGAACGAAAAGGGAGAGAAAGAGAAAGAGAGAGGGAGAGAGGAAAAGGGAAGATGGGGCCGCGAAGGGAGACATGCGAATGAGCGAGAGGGTAAAGGTTGGCGTTGCTGCTGCAACATTAGCCCCGGGCCGGACTGGTTACACCGGCGTTCAGCTCGAATGCGTACAGTTTCGCATGCCTCTAAAGTACTCAGTGCCGAAAGATTCGCAGGTGCAGTTGCTTACTATTACTACCACCATCATCTATTCCTGTATCAAACTCCTCCCTCACGCATCTCTGCATGCGTTGCGCGTGTGTTTATTTAGTTACACTCGTGTGTCTGACATTACGTAATTAAATGCACATAGCCTCAAGCTTAAGTGCCAGCGTCCTGCCGGTGCATTAATCAATAAAAGAGCCGCGTTTTCGCGAGGAAAGAGCAAGAAAGGGGGCAGAGCGTGCGTCAAAAATCATTGGGACGACTCAAGATCAAACGCGTTCTCTCGGATTTGCTTCCGCCTCGATTACTTCCAATCTCGCGCCGGCTATGGAGAAACAGGAATTCTACAGCGCGATCGACTCGCCACAAAAATGCGTTCTAGATTTCGGACGAGACGCGTGAGAATTAGTCACACGTAGAGAAAGAGAAACTAAGAACGTTAGAATAACGAAATTCTTCAAAACTGTGGAATATCACGTTCTTACAAACAAGATACGAGGATCCGTACATCCGTGACGATAAAAAAGATAACGTTGATAATAAATTGTAAAAGGGCATAATATAATTTGTTTGCTCGTAAGTTTGCTTATTCCATTTCTTTATTAATATGAATGTTCTAGTCCGTAGTGCTACATTACATTAGAAAATGTCTCGGAAACTAAATAAATCTTTTATTAAGAATGGTGGCGCGTATATCCAACAAAATCCAGATGTGATCACATTTTCAAATTACTACGAACCACCAACAGACAGTTTAGAGGAACGACCGAGGCAGGGAATTTCGAGTTGGCGAGAAGATAGGATGAGAGATGTACCATGCGGTCCGAGAGAAAACTCGGCACCAACTTCAGCCTGTGCGAGCGTGTTGCATGGATGGTCGGGTCTAATGAACGAATGGGGTCTCCGCGTAAAAGAAAACAGGAATAAATAAAAGAGCTCGTCGTCGCTTTTGCGGTCAGTTACTTGCCGCCCGCCGCGACTCCTCTCGCCCTCTCTCGCTTCAGTTCACCCAGCAACGCGGTCGGAGTCCGACGGTGGAGCGAGCTTGCCACCCTACGGTTGAAATTAATCACTTTTTCATTAATGTCGTCCGCAAGTTGGAAAAGCTCGTACGCGCTGAAAACTGTCGCATCCCAATATCTTTATTACACTTTCTTCGAATCTCGCGCAAAAGAAGGGTAGAAGATACAGAAAATTTCTCTTTTTCCAGATATTTCGCGACGACGTCGTAGAGTACAAGAATTCGAGGACATCATTAAGTCTCACCGAGAAAAAAGGATACGGAGGGAAACGGGTGATTCCGCGCAAACTTGAACTGATATCCGATTAACGATACAACGATTGATAAAGCGAGAAGAGGACAGTAATGGACTAACTTAATTCGAACCGTAAAAAGGCCAAGCGATATTTTGGCATAAAAGGCTATATGTCAACGCGCTTTGATGATGAAAGTTCATGATGCTTATCTCTTTTATACACGCCATGAATGGAGCTACCGAGTCGTATGATCGATTATCGGCTGATGGTTTACTACCCTCATGAGATCTCTCGCCCCTTTGACACAATATAACGCGGAGACCAGATGCTCCCTCACATGGCAGGGGAATTCATGATTCATGATCAATTTAAAAGGATAAGAGGATGTTAATATAAATTCACAGTCAAGGACTAGTTTGCATATGTGGCACGGATTTCAAGTTTTTTTTTTGTTTCCTTCTTTTCTCTTTTAAAAAGAATGGAGAAATTATTTATAAGTATAAAAAGTTCAAATGATTAATAAATCAACAAGATAAAATAGGTTTGAAGACGTAACAGGATGTTCGTATCGACAGAAATTAACTAAAAATAAAATTTAACAATATATGTTTCGACCTATCTTTAAAATATCTTCAGTGTGATAAATATTTCAACAATTAAAAACAGTAGAAAAAATGAATTTGCAAGAGTACATATTGCAATGTTATTTCAGAATATTTGATCAATCTTACAAGATTTTCTGATTCATCCGTTTTTACCAGAATTTTTTTTTAGTGTATTTATCATAAAAAAAGACACGACTCACATAAAGAGCAATATATATTTCTTCGGAAAAAAGGTTAAAAAGATATTTTCATATAAATTTTGATATTCACAGTAATAAATGTTGAAAGATCCGTCATTTATTATGTTATTTAAATCAGTAAAGTAAAAAGAGCGAAAAAGTTACTTATGAATGTAAAAATTGATCAATATCATATTATAAAAATAACGTAATTTATTATATACATTTTTTTATCGTGAAACATATACCATTAGATTGTACTGTTATAAGTTGCATCGAGCTACTGAAAGTCAGCACGCGTGAATTGTTGCATTAAAAAAGCAGGGAAAAACGATATTGGCACCTCGACGCTACCGACGATGTGAAAAGAAGCGAGTGCAGCGTATCTGCATGAAAACAGGTGGAAGTCAAACGTAATCCAATTATGGGATAATCGCATTGCCTCGAGATTCGTACTCGGGCATTCGGGCGAACTATTGAGTGATTAAAAATAATACCCAACAACGCGCGCGCAGTCGGAAGTTCGCTCACGTGTACGCAAACGCGGAAATTCACCCACTCTTCACTTTGTATGAACTCGCCCTTTTTCTTTTTCTTTCGTTTTGCCGTTGGGCTACTTTGAGCCCGTTGCAAATCATAATCCTTCTGTATTCTATGTACTCAAAATGTAATTAATTTGAGTAAAAGTATGTTTTCCTAAGATCATAAACTTCTTTCATGCATTTTGTCTGCGCATACTTTGCTAACAAGTTTTTTCTTACAAATATTTAGTAAAACGACAAATTTTAGAGCGTATATATTAAAATAGAGCTATGTGGTGCTAATTGATTTATAATTAAATCGAAATGTGCATACAGTTTGAACTGATTTCTCTTCAGTTTCTTTAAAGTTAATAAAGATATGTATTATATATCTGCTGTACACAAATTAAATTTTTTTATTAAGTTTTATAATTGTCAATATTATGTTACAAAAAGATCAATTATTTATCGATAAACGGATACAAGGATTTTCTGAAGTAATAATGTGGCGACTACTTCAACTGTAGAAAACTGTTGATCGCCATTTCATCAAATGGAAACCAGTGATAACTAATATAGATAACAACTAAGAAAAAGTATTACCGACATACAGAAAGGGCAGACTATAAGTCGATAAATGCAGAAACCTAATCGTGGGTAAATTTAGAACAGTCGATACGTAGATACTGCTGCTGTCGGTATAGAGACTTACCTTCGTTCATAAGTTACCAAAAAAGATGTTATGCTACGATGTGTGTCGGTAATATGGTATTACAGATTTCTATTATTTTATAATAAAATTGTAAAGTATCTTTTTGTTTTCACAGTTATATACGCGAAAATACGTATAAATATTAAGCAGCAAAATACAATCTGATATTATAAAATTTAATTATATCAGGAAAGCAATAAACGGCACAAATTGCAATATGCAATAAAGATTGCTACGCGAATAGCAAAGTTATAATAGATTAAAAAGACATTATCATTAAAAATGGATTTATATGTATATATAAGCTTTCATTTGTTTCGTAAATGGCAACGATACTTTTATTATTCCGTATACGTCACATATCATGGCGTAACATAGCTTTTATAATTATCAATATAATAAAAATATATCGATAAAATAGACTAAAGCATATTATAAAGGAGTTGCTCCAGTTTAATTATATTTGTTTGCAGTTTCCGTCGCCGGAAAATGATCGATTGGTTTAAATTATTTCCGTTGATTATATTTACATTCTTGACGATATTCATATTCTTGTAAATATAAATCAATACGTCTATGCCAAATCAAAATTAGAAGATATCGTAGTATCAGCTTTATTTCTGGTATCCCAAAATAAAGCAATAACAAATTTTTTTCATACACACTCGTAATAAATAATAAATCGTACTGCTCGAGAATAGATCAAATTTACATCCTTAAATACATACTGTATGATAAAATTGTAAATGTACTATTGATAAGAAAAAAGTTATCAGAAAAATCGAAAAAGAAATTCTTTATTATTAATAGTATATTTACTATTAATAATAACGAGGTAGTCTTATAATAAAAATACATAATATACTGAATTTCTTCTTTAGTTAAATACAATCCTAATTAAAAGCAAAAGAAAAGTTTTTATTTAAATACACATTAACAGCAATGAAACTACATGTGAATCTAAAAAAAAATCTATAACTTTATGAATTTATATTTTCATATTTTTATTTTCGTTTAATAAATTTCCTTCTCTTCTAGTAATACTTTCATTATAATGAAAAGTTTTGTCATAAAAAAGTGGCGATGAAAAAAATAGACAAGAATCAATGTAAAATAAAACAAATTAAGCGTCAGAAAAAATAAACAAGTAGGGCAACCAAAAAAAAATTCCCGATAAATGTATACATATCTGCAAATTAAGAGTGTATAAAACCAAGAAGAAAATTTAATAGCTACTTTTATTTTGTCAAAAACAGTGTTTTATAGTCTATGTATATCTGAAGAAGACAAATAAACTGAATTCTAGGAATATAAGAATCTCAATTAGACCTTGACTGAAAATCAAAATACATAATCAAAACAATCAAAGAAACCGCGAACAGACGTCAAGGATCATTTCTCTGTTGTATTTATGTGCGGCCAGCGGAGAAATAATATGCGAAAGGTAAATAAACAACGTAACGATAACAAACATACGTGCTACGTTGGCCGCTACTGCACTTGGTACATCCCTCCGCGGGATGCCACTGTCGGTACGCACCTGTGTCGCTTTTCAGAGAGGCTCGCGGAACGTGGCTAGGTACGCCCTGAAAGCAAACATCGCGGAGACACGTTAATTTCAGCGGAAAAATCAATACGTTCCTCTGTGCGGCGAGGAACGCTTCGCGTCCTATTGTTAACCACGTGTCTCTAATACGTTTACAAATACCGGTGAACGGCGATGTACTTGACGGGCTACACCGTGACGTGTCCGTGATGACAACTTCGAGACGACGCGGACGGCGCGCACGCGGAGAATCGTTCGCCGGCGTGATGGTGATGATGACGACGACGACGACGACGACGACGCGACGTCGGGGGGACAAAAACGTGCAAACTAAGGAACACTCGTGCGATATTCGATCTCGCGCCTATTCCACGCTTCCGGCCGGCTGTCACAACACGCGAAATGCTCGTGGACGAGCCGGGTTACCATGGCAACGTTCGTTTATTCACCAGCGGCGCCGGCGAAGTGTCCAAATATAGTTTATATAAATACATACATATTTCATTATTCTCCAAACAAATAGAATTAATTCATATATTTCGGTCTTTCCTACCATATTGATTTTGTATAACTTGCTTATGAGTTAAATAAATATAAATATGAATTTAATTTGCTTACCAAATCCTATAATTTACATGGTAGCCCCACAACAATTGTATTTCGCGCGTTTACACATGTCTGCAATTAATTCAAGTCTAAATATTTTTCTCGCGTAAACTTGACAATTATTTTTATCTGCAAAATTAATAATGACACTCTCATAATAAACGGTAAACGACGGAAAGTCGATAGAGAGCCGGTCTATTTTCCCGTCGAAAGAAATCAGTGCGCGCCGCGTCGATGATTACGCGTGCAAGTGTCATCGGCGTCGGAGGATCGGTAAACAACCACCGATTGTTTACCGGCGCAGTCTCGCGGCACCACGCGAAAAAGAGCGGCCAGCTCGCAAAATTCGCCTGGAGCGACGGAGTCGAGCGACGCGTGCCGGTCGCGTCGCACGATTCGAGGATATTCTGAATAGGAAGAATTAGGAAAATTGCCGCGACAGACACACGGGGAGAAGGTTATAGGACGAGTGACAGGTCTCGGGGACGAGCGCGCGACCGCGTCGCGAGCGATCGCACGCTCGTCGTTCCGCTCGTCACGTGTCCGTCTCCCGTAGGATTCGATCCTCATGGGCAACTCACGGGGAACACTCGTCGACGGCGAGACGACGGCGCCGAGACGCTGCGCGAGTCCCACTTGCAGCGTGCGGTTGAGAATACGGAAGAAAACACTCACCGCGTTCTGCGCGCTCACGATGATCTTTCGGACGCCTCCGCGCGCAGCAGTTACATCATAACACACGCACGCACACACTATATCTATGCTCTAGGCGCTGATTACTAGAAAAAACTCGTGTAAAATGTATAAAAAAGGCGACAGTTAGTAAGCTGCCAAGAGAATTGCCATGGCGATGCCAACACCAGGGCGGCCATATTGTGCTACGCCGCGGCCGGTGTTGCCACCTGCGCGGTAGATTCGGGAAGCTCCTCTTCGACGATCGAGTCGCGCGGCGAAATTCTCACCGGATTACGACTTTAGCGCGATATTTTTGCGACAAATTGCACATAATTGCATTTTGAAAACCAATATCTCTTATATCTCTGTTTCTACCAATGCAGGTTAACTTTAATCTCGGTTCTCTGAAAAAAGATAGAGAATAAATTTATTTTCTATCTTTTTTCAGTCCTAAGAATTAAAAAAAGATGAAAAGTAAGTTAAACCGAGATTAAAGTTAATCTGCATTGGTAGAAATGAACATTAGAGATATTTATTTTCACAGTTATAAAATGTTACAGCGGTCGGTATGTCGATAACGTCGCAAGACGTTTCACAAAGCAGATCAGAGGTGGCGCTACAGGTGTCTTTAAACCGCGAAGACCGTCGTGAACATCGCCGGGTCCCATTTCGCTTTTATTTTAAGCAAGTGTACGCGCTCGCAAGGAGCTCCTTTTATCTCTAAAAGTTCAGCTGAGTGGAATAAAAATTTTTGTATGATAAAACTTTCCGCAGTAATAGCCATCCCCTTTTGACTTTAAGCATAATGCACGCGTATAAAATAATAAAATAAACTGCACGCCCACGCGCACAAAGGTATTGTATCAGCTGAAACAAACGGCTATTCATGCTATGTCCTCGTGACTGTAGTTTCATCGTCGTTCTGTTAATTATCTCGCGATACGAACTGACTAGGGACGAGCTAGAGAGCATTTTTAATTTTCTCACGTCTGGCAGCAATTTTCTAACCACAGACGATTAAATATTAATGGATTAAACTTAAACCAATTCCTTGAGTTAAATAAATAATGTCTTATTGTTTTTATTTAACTTTTTTTAAGCATATGTATAGAAATTATTATTTTAACACAAAACCTTAACATGTTGCTCTTTAACTCCAATGTTTTAGTTAAAATAACGACATATTAAGTAGGAGCAATGGTGATTTAAGCAATGATTAAAGATGACTTAAATTGAGTAAAATTTGACGTTATAAATTTAACAATCAGAGAAAAGTGAAAGAAAGAGAAAATCAGAATATTATTAACAGAATGGCGAGAATGATTGGTTTTACAAGACGAAGAGATTTTCCAAAGGGTGAACTTTGCGCTTATCAAGACAGAGAAAGAGAGAGAGAGAGAAAGAGGAGGCAAAGAGAGAAGACGAGAGCTAGGAAAAGACTCGCGTGTCTAACTCCGCGACACGCATCGGGTGTCGCGTGCAACAAATTGTGAGCATCCACGAGAGTAGGGACGCGTTTCACGCTAGAAACTTTGCGTTCGTTACAGGAGGGTGAAGGACTGCAGACAGAGAGAGAGAGAGAGAGAGAGGAGGGGAGAAGGCAGGAAGCAGGAGACCATCGCGTTAAGAGTCGTTACGCGAGTTAGGATATCCGCCGCCATACGAACGCGAGTAACTCCTTTAACGAACTCCCAAACGAAGTTCGGCTTCTTACTCCTCCGATTTCAGAGTTACGAGCTCATCTAATTAATATCAAGGATTCCTCGCTCGGAAGATACTTGAAACACGTGCCTTCGCTTTCACCGGCGGCGGGATGTCATCCTTTTCCTCTTTTTCCCTCTTCTTTTTTTCCCTTCCCACTCCTTCGTCTCATCCTTCTCTCTTACCTCCCCCCCCCCTCACCCCGTTCGTTTCCTCACAATTAGAGGGTAGCCCGAAGTTCTTGCCCGTTAGAGAAACTGGTTGGAAGGAATTACTAATTACTTGCTTTTCAGCTTGAATTTAAAACTGTTTTAAGAGTTGGTTCGTTTTCGGTTATCCGATTACGGGCTCGTCGATATCGGGGTCACGCATGGGTACGGACAGAGGGAGGGGATGGGAAGTGTGATTAAAAAGATTCAACCCTGACGCGCCGTATCACGTAATCGACGTGACTTCCCGCCGTGACGGGACGAGTAACACGGGGCGAAACGTAATTTTATTGCGCGGGCGTGTCTAATAACTTGCGCCCCGCGCTGAATCCGGCCCACCGAAAACTTGGCGCCGGAGATATATTTTCGTTTCATCGTCGTAGACGTTATAATAGGAGGAGATTGAGGTTGCCAAGGTGGAGTTTGAAACTCGCGTAAATGTGTGTGGCGCGGCACACGGGGGCCTGCCTCTTACTCCTTTCTGATTACTTCGTAAACTTCACGCCCGTCGGAACGATGCAACGGAAGCTTTTAGACACTTGTTTCTGGTGCGTTACGCAATCTCTATAAGCCAGGTTTTACCGGGGATTCGCCCCGAGAAACTGACTACCGGGTATAGATAGATATGATAGAGAACGCGTGTACGCGCATCTCTCCGCGACAGTAAAGGATGTTCTCCACTGTCGCGAACGAGTACAACACGAAGAAATGAAGGTGCAAATTCAATGGGGGATCTTTAACCCTCACCCTTTCTGTGGGGTCTGTCAGACCCCAACCGAATTCAATATTCAATTAACCCTTTGAGGTACAGTGGTAGCCCCAGGCTACCACCTTTGTCTTTTCTCTCTCTCTCTCTCTCTCTTTTAGAATCAAATTTTCCAATTTTGGTTTTATTTTTAGTTCCTTTATAGTATCGTAGACTTAAAAAAATGCAGAATGATAATGGGAAATGTTATTATAATATTCTAGGATCGTTATAAATAAATAAATTAAATTAAATTCTTTCTAATACAAAAATTCGTGCCTCAAAGGGTTAACTATCAAAAATTCTTTTCTCTCAGGAATTTTTTTCACATACTCAAAATAAAATTTTAATTGAAAAAAAAAAAAAAAACTATTTCGTCTCAAAATAAGATGTTTCAAAGGTAATCTGTAATTTTTTTCAAGTTACTAATGTCAACATCTTTGCGACAAGCATTTTTGTCGTTGAGGTTTCACAGACCTCAGTGTATCGATTATGAAATCCCATTGAAGTGTACCGGATAAAGGTTAACTTAATAAATAAAATTTAAGGAAGAGAGGCGCGATTTCGCTTATGTGTTTTTTCCAGAAGGGATAGCAGTCTCCGCGCGGAAGAGACCACAATTGTAGTCAGCGACCACATCGCTCGCGTGCATTCGGAATGCAGGTCGGTGCAATTGCGCGGCTCGTGTTGCGTGTTCTGTCCCGTCCAATGTATTGCCCGAACAATATAGCACGTCAGCTTTTGTCCGCGCTGTCTGTTTCATTCGCCGTTAATAAAATACCTTTCGAATGTGCGCCGGGAAGGAACGTCTCCTTCGCCACCGCACCGTCCTGTTGGTGAAACGTCCGCTCGCAAAGAACACGCTCGGGGACGCTCTTGTACGTTCAAACTGCAGTAAACATCCGATGTTTGTATCGCGCCATGAATGAAAAGCGGAACGACTAGAGATATGTTGTGCCGGAGTTGATTACGCGGTGTGCGAGAGAAGCAGCGTGTAAAAGGTGAAAAGGAGGCGAGATTGAACGAAAACCAATTTGATTCTGACTTGGCAAGTGCTAAAGAATAAAGTAATGAAATAAATATCAAAGAGCGCCACGTATCTTTGCGTTATTCACGCTATTGGTACGTATTGTATAGTATTGTACGCGCTACAATAGATGCGTCAGCCAATAGTCGGAGATCGGATTATTTCTCATCGCAAACAGAAGGCGGAAAAGGGCGGCATTGACATTTTCGTAGGAAAGGCGAAGAACGAAACGCGCGGGAACAAACGGCATCACGTGTAGATTTCCCACGCACCTTTTCTTTCTCTACGAGATTGTCATTAAGTTTCCCTTTTTCTCACTTCTGTATTATATTTCATAAAATTTCACTCACTTATTGATTATCGTCTAGTGCGTAATTGTACTCTGCTAACAATAATTGCGATTATCATAAAATGTAACGGATACATTTCCAGCGGACATTATTCCGACAGGTAACGAACGCGTCAATTCCGACTATTTACAATCGGCTATCGACTTTAACGAATCGATGTTCGATTATTCGGCCGCCTTCAAACCTGCCTTACCGCAGTAATATTGCGAATTTCGCCGAACAAAACTAACTGATTTCCCACGGGATAAATCCCAAGCAAAGCTGCCATGCCTTGCTAGAAATGCGACGTAAATTTATCGTAAAGACTTAGATTGCTATTTCACACGGACGCATCCCTGACTACAGTCTTTTAGATTGTAAAATACTTACTAACAAATCATTCCTACTCTTTTTTATTGATGTTTCTTTGTTAATAAAAAGAGTCTCGTTTTATTGTTGTTCGCAAGTTGTTGATCGTATAAAAAAATTATAACAAGAATATAAATAACGTTTTAACAGAACTGCTCTCACAAAATTGGAACAAGTTTGTAATAATATTTCAAATGATAATTAACAAAATACACATTTTAATGCCTAAAAACATAAAGTGCAAATTCAGATACAAATAAATCACGATGCCATTAATATGACATTAATATTACGGAATTCTACAGAACGATGTGCGTTACGTGTTCAAAATTTTGTGTGCCAGGGTTCTCGGTATTGATCGTAAATCGTCATATCGGTGTGTTTCAGTTCCTATTACCGGACGGGAGTGAAACGTGCGTGTGTGACCTTTACGAATGTTATATAGCACTCCAAGCGAGAACGGTTTCATTGGAGGGTTGGCTAAAGAGACTGGGATCTTCTCGAGGGATTGAGGGGCTGGTGCCAGATTACTGAATATGCGGCGTTTCTAGGAGACGAGTGGGTCCGTGTAGCAAAGTAGAAAGATATTCGTATTCGCGATAGCAATCGCTGATTCGGCAAACTTATCTAGCTTACGTAATTTCTATAAAGATGTAGACATTTTTTTCGTTGATCGAGATAAATCGAAAATATTTTAAATGTTTTTTTTTTCTTTTAAAATTGTAGAGATATTTAATTTAAAAAATAAAACCCAAACAGCACAGATGTCCAAAGGACGTTCTAAAGACGGTCAAAAGATTTTCCGACGTCCTAAGAACGTCTCCAGGACATTCTTTGATCATCTGTGTTATTTGGGAATGTAAATGTTAAATTTTATTCTGTGATTGCTTAGACTACTCAATTATTACTTATCTTAATTCAAGAGAATATTGTAATACTATCCGTGACAATCGTAAATTGTCTGCTGAAACAAAATTTGCGAGTAGTACCACACTCGCGAGACGTTGAGATCCGACGGACTTAGATACGTGAGGAATTACGAAGCTCGCAACTGTTTGAGAATTCATGACACTGTCCCGTACCGGTAAAGTATCCAGATCACTCGATTGCCAGCGGCGAATTCCTAAGAATTCCCTATATCGCTGAAATAACTGGTATACGTGCCGGAGAGGCAGAAGCGACTTCAATTTCTGTCCCCGAGAAGTGAAATCCGGGACGCGGAAAAATTTGCACGCCACGAGGAGTAGTGGTTTCACCGACGTAAGTACGAACGTCGCCGACTCCGCTGGCCGGACAGATAGTCGATATTTCCGCGGAACATATTTAAGCATGGCATTTAATAGTAACTGAACACCGTTACCCGACTGACCTTTCCCCGTGTAGCAAACACCTATAAACGTGTGTTTGATTTTCTGCACAGGATGCACGGGTGCACGCGTATTATCGAGTGAGCTTACGCTATTTGCGAAAGGTCAGCCAGGAGGGGTCGAGTCCAAGATTCTCGTGGGTGAATACGTGAGGGCTCGGCCGAATATCGTCGAATTATCGGGTGTACCGTCCTCGCCGCAGCGTTTAGGATATATCCAGACATTAGTCGGCGTGGAAACCGCAAATAACGACGGTATTTAACGTGCGGGATGATAAAATGGACAGGAAAATATAGCGGGTTAATCGACTTTAATCGCGGTTCTACCGCGCAATCGAAAGAGATATATCGAGTGGCGTTCGCTCCTTTTTTTTTCACGCGTGAGATACTCCCCCTGCACGTGCGATTGCACTTAAGAGCTTCTTTTTCTCTTTTTTTTTGCCTCACGTTGTTTATCTAAGCCTGTTCCAGCAGTTTCATCCAATTTCACGAGCGTAGTGAAGAAGTAAAATCCCACAGGAAGGCGAAAACATCCTATACAGTAAGTCGTTCGTGATCTCGTCGCGGTCAGGTATCTTCGCATAAGCGGATGGCATGTTTACTGGATGTATTTCGCGAATTTTTTTTGCTAATGAGAAAAAATTCGTGACTGAAGGCGTGGCAAACGTGATACGTTTCTCCATTTACGTAAAAGCTATGCTGAAACGTCGCGCCCGTTGCGATGTTGATCGTTTTGCAAAATATATGTGTGATAACACGTGCCATTTATGTTAGCCGTTTTACGACTAACATGTATTACTCCTTGCAGGACAGCTCGTCCATACTCGTATCGATAGCAATCATGTTAGAGTCGTTAAAGTGGAGACGATCAGTAATCGGCGATACGTCTCCCTCGTTCGAGGGTGAACAGCGACAGATCGATGAGCAGCAAGAGTATTGGATGCCACCCTATAGTTCGAGTAAATCGGCATTAGATGAGTCTAAGTATGCACTTGCTTTCCGATTGCTCCGTTTCCCTTCGTTCCTTTTCGCTTTTCCTTTCCTTCCATCGAAAATAGTTTTCGAGAGTACTGATTTCTACGATCGACACTTTTATGTTGCAAATTATAATCATGTACTAAAATGCATTCCTTTCTAACATTAAAAAAATATATAAATATTGTAGATTTATTGTAACATATATTTTTTTAAAATTCATGAAATAAAAGCGGAGATTTATTAGTATTGCATACGATGCGTGATTTTTAAAAATCACATTGTGATCCTATAATTCTGCGTAAAAGCTTTTGGTAATTAAAAGATACCGAAAGACTATTGTTCCTAAATATGTTTTCGCAAAGATAAAGATTTCTTGTGTATGTAGACTTTAGTTTTATAAAAATCACCACATTTTTAAAACATTAAAAAAAAAATGTTTGGTTATTTCTTATACTCCAAACAAGCATTGCATTATTTTCAATCCGTATTTTTTCTATTATGATAGTTATTATATTAAATATAGTGCACTTATTATTATGAATCATGAATAAAGATAAAAAGATTTTAATAATAGTGTGTAAGATATCTATACAAATAATTTGTCTGTCAAAAAAAGTAGATATTCTAGCAAATTAATTCACCAAAATGATAAAATTTAAGAATTACGAAGTTTTGTTGCACTTTTATACTAAAAAATTTAATATCGAATAAGAAAATTTTAAAAATGTAAAAATGAGAAACTATAAATTATAAAGATTTAATCCAATTTATATTAAATATTGTATATTTTTTAAATCTGCATTGAATTTTACACATTCTTTTGTACATTCGAATTCAAGAGCTACATATACATATATATTTTATATATTATATTGCTAGGATTCACGTCTGTATGTGCAAACATATTGCAAAATGGATTATTGGTTAGCTGCTTCAAAATTGCTTCTTTCAATTTGGTTTTTATGCAAAACGTGGGCTAATTATCGACACGAAATCCCAGTGCGCGAAGTCAACGTGAAAGAATATCGGAAATGCCGTTGCAGATTACATTTAGTCGTGATTCCTGCGTTTCATAACGATGGATAATTACATCACCGACTGTCAATAATTGGTCGGTGACCCGTGCGCGAGATGTAAAGTAATGACTCCTGTATTGCCTGGCATTGCCGCACGATAACCATATGTCAAATTGTGATGTGCCCTTCTGTACGTGCGTACACGTACAGTATAACTCGTATGTTTATTGTCGATCTGTTTGTCTGCGAGTTAGGTGCAATGAACTGCTGATAACTGAGAGTTATTAACGCACGCGATCCGACGAATATACGCTTCGAATAAATTTAATCGGTGTGGCTTATCGGCAATCGTCGAGTGCCATGCCAAAAATAATGCTAAAAATAAAAAAAAAAAGAAATGAAAAGTTGATAGTTCGAGACTTGAAAAAATGTACTGTCATTCCTCAGGATTTATTCGAGAAAACGTTATCCTTTGAAATATGCGGCGCTAATCTATTTATTAATCAAATGTGGTAATATTTTTTGTGACATTCGAATACATATGTATTTTTCTAACGGATTTAATTAGACCACTTGACCCAACATTTTTTCGAACCTTTAGCTATTAATACGGAGAACTGTGCGTGAATTCATGCACGGTCAGTTAATCCCGGAAAAATTTCATTATCGTGTATTTCGCGCTTGGCCCAAAATTGTGAAATACATTATGCGGATTACCGCGCAGCCTCGTAATCGCGTTAATGATTTGCGGTACGTTCGCTAATGATCACCTCGGCTCGTATCGACGCGAGATACGGATAAAAGGCACTGGGAGAAAACGAGAGCGAAAGAAGAGGCGCAATAGCGTAATTGCAATTAATACCGCGTGTTTGCCAACGTGAAATACAAGGCACGCGGCGCGTGCTAGACTTTTCGGACGAAAATTATCGCGACGGAACGGCGCGAAGCGGCTGGTTCAATTCGCGCCGTTTACAACCGCCAGTTAAAATTAGCCTTGCAACAAGTTATATTGGTACATGCCGTTTACCCGCGATACCCGTATCCACGAAATTCCGAATTCCGGTTGGAAGCGGCGAATCACGCGCCTGAAATTGTAATGTTCATGATAGTCCGTGTAACGCTACATACCGTAATAATTCCATCTCGTATAGATTTCCCGGCTTGGCTAATTATTATTTCCCTATGGGCCAAAATATCGTGTCCATGAGCCTCTCCCCTTTGGAAATTTTCAATTTCGATATGTGTACTCGCATAGAAATATCTAGACACGAAAATAACGCATCTGTTGGAGATGTTTATGGCAATGGTGAATACGGAAACAGATATTCTATGGGTCTAATTAACGTTACAAAGCGCTGTATCATCAATTTGTTGAGATGTAACTAATGCACCATAGAAAAATAGAATTCAGTGTATCGCGTATTGTTCTCACAAATTACCCTGAAAAACAATGTTCCTCAATTTTTTTTCTCTCTTTCTTTCCTTCCTACCCTTCGTCCTTTCTCTCTGTTTCGCGTTTTGCACAAGCGGATTGAGCGTTTTGCATGGCCGATTACGCGCGGCGTATCGGCGCTACACTGCGCGTACCTCGATAATAAATAATAACGATCTGGGAAATTTTTTTTTTGTAGTGACTGTACGATGGGACCGAAAAACAAAATAGGAGAGGCCAGGCTCGTCGGTGGTGAACTTTTTTTTTTGCAGTGTTTTCGCCGCACCGGCTGCACTATTTATTCGCGTTGCACACGGCGCTGCCGATTTGCATCAGTTTGGGAAGTGAACGAATAATTATTTTAGCAACAGCAACACTGGCGTTGTCGGCGTGTCGCAACACCGGCGGCGTGCGCAATAGCACCACCGACGATGGGGTGGTTTAATCAGCCTTCCATTGTAATGTTGACAACTATAACGGAAATGCTGAATAGAAGATTAGACTCGAACTAATGGGTTCTATAGAGGGGATTTGGCTCGAAATAGGAAATGGACGGAATGATTCTAGTCGAGCGAGCGATCTAAGGCTAAACAGACTTGAATTTCGCGTTTGACTCTAACGGTCCGTTCAATGGCGCAATCTCATGCGGCGGATCGTATTTGCGATGCTCATACCGAAGCCGTGAAATATAAATAGCTATACAGATGTTCCTCTAAAAATAACCTGAAATGCGCAAATTTCGCAGTGGCTGCATTTAGCAACAAGCTAATGCGTTGAGCGTCGTCCAAAAGCGGTCTACAAGAAAATGAAATCGTTGTTCGTTTCAAATAAGTGAGATATTTCAGCGTCTCTAATGGTAAATACTAATTTCATTTCTCTAACTCTATTTGCGTATCAATTTGTGGAGCACAATGCTTGCAGTTAATCGTTTGAAATTTCCATGACAATGTCCACAGTTCTTCAATTTCTTGCGTCTATCTTTATTACTCGCAAACGAAATTGGCAGCGCGCATCGCGTGATTAAGACCGTATATGACATAACTTACGAGCAAAATATAGCAACAACAAATTTTCCGATAGGCAAATATTTTTCAACGGTGTAAGTAATAATACCCGGCAGTGAAAAGTAAACGTTTGCACGGGAGAAAAGAGGGCATCGTTGATACGGTAAACAACGACGTACAATATATTATTACTTGCCACGGCAGTATTCGAGGTACAACGATAACACTTGATATTCATAAAACCAACCGGGCGAGCTGGCATGCTTGCCGCTTAATACGAAAGCGCTGAGACAAGCTTGAGCTTCTGTATAATTCAATAACGCTTATGTAAGGTGTAAGGCTTTATGTTTTATCCGGTCCCGAACAAACAGCATGATGACTGCGGCCAAGTTTCGTCCCGTTGACAATGAGAAGCGAAAAGCAATTCAAAGATGTGACGAATAGGTCAGAGATTGGTTGGAGCAACCAATCTTTTAAAAAAGATAATATATATAATCGAATAAACAATTATTTGAATTTATTACAATATTGTTTAATCCTATTTTACTCATGTAGGCTATAAAAAATCCAGCCTGAGAAATTTACTAAATTCACAGAATATAGAAAATTTTTTATCGAATACTACAAACTGTCTCAAAATTAAAGAACAACTTTTGCAATTATTTTTATTCAGAAAATACATTTTATCTAGAATATTATCAATTTCTACTTAACTATGTAAATTATCAAAGAAAAAAATTAAAATTAAGATTTAATGTTGGGGTAAAGTATATCCTATGCAAGTAACATAGGGTTAAGAATTCATCTTTCTGCTATATTTTTATAATTACATTATATTAAAAATTACATCATCTTAACAAACTTGTTAACTGAAATAAAATTCATTTGAATAAGCTATATTTTACTTTAATCTCATCCTTATAACGTTTACGCTTTAGTACCGCGGTATGATTTTACATGACATTATATGGCTTTATGTTAATTTTAATTAATAATTCGGTGCTACAGGTATTTATTGGCGCGCAAAACACGATTTGAGATAATAGCGTGGCATTGGCACAAGGAAAAAGTACACGATAAATTTTAACGTAATATTTTGAAGTAATTACATCGGTATATCTTCTCATAATTTCATCCGGAAATCGATGGTCTACGCTCCGATAGCCGGAATAAGGATGATTTTGTGAAGAATATAACGTGCTATTACGTTTACTAGGGTCACAGGAACCTCACCGGCCGTAAAAGTATTTTTACTGCGACATTACAGACTCAGGTTCTGCTATCTTCTTCTGCCCTCGGCCGCTCCGCGCCGCGGAAATCGCTTTTCAAATCGCTGTTTACGTAACCGTAAAAGGACAGTGGCGGATCGAGGGCAGACAAAGGAGTGCGACGACACGGAACGAAGAAAGCGACCATCGCGGGAAAAGTACGGTGACGAAGGGTAAAGAAACGACAGAGAGGATTAGCATAGATATTGAAGCTGAAAAACATTTTTAACTTTGCGGCCATATTAAGAAGAGTTACCATCTCTATTAGCTTTGTGATATTTGTCTCATGGATTTTTCAATAAAGTATGTGATTTATGAAGCAAATAGATATGCAGTTCTCTTCTATACAAAACTAGTATTAAACAGACAGTCAAAGTCTTAATTATATCAAAATTGAAGGAAAATATATGCCACGAGAAAATAAGAAGGTGACAAAAATACGCGGTGACAAATAAGAAATTACACATTTAAGTAATGCGACAAATAATTAATTTTTCGAAAAATTAATTAAAAACTGTATAAAATAGTAGCACTTCAAGAATTTAACTAAATCTCCCGGAAAAAATGCTTACAAGTAATATCTTCAAAGTAATATCGTTGCAGTTTTATTATGTTCGGGTGCATCGGCGACAGATCGATAAATGTCCTTTCTCGTTTCGAATATAAATCGAATTTAAGTAAAAAGATAATGGATCTTCAGGTACGTTCTTTCTGGATTTTCGCAAGAGATTTCCGGTCGTGCGATTGAATTCCGCCGAGTTCGCTTGAAGGTTGACCGTCACTGACGGCGAATTAGCACGGTCTCCATTATTTAAATCCAGTGGATATAAAAAGGGGATCAAGGCTAAGTCGCACTCCGAGATATTGGCTGTCGAAGCCCGCCAGCGAGACTTTTCCGTGCATCCTTATGTGAGTAGAAAAAAAGAACGACAAAGGAAAAGGGCCAAAAGAAGAGAGAGAAAGAGAGACGAACGTGGCGATAGACAGGAAAGAAGAGATCGACGTGAAAAATCTATCTAATAAAATTCCGGCGATGCCGGACGCAAGGGACGGCAGCGCATCCGGTTCTTATATACTGTTCGATACTTGTCGACGAAAAGAAAGTCGGCGTATGCGGAAAAATATCCAGAAAAGTGGAGTACGTATTATCATTATGGCTTTCCGCGCATAGATAGTTTACGATATCGTAAAAATTCTATCGCCATGCACTTACAGCGCGTATTGAGTGTACAACACCTTTCCCGCAAAGAAGGGTGGTTCGCGTCAGTTTCTGCATCCTTCTCTCTTTCTCTCTCTTTCTCTGTCGTATCGGAGCAAGAACTTTATCGTCATTTAAAGTCTAACCCCTCGTATAAGATATCGCAGGCGATCGATTTCTCGGCTTATGCAATGGACAATTTGACTTTACAAAATTTCGCTGCGAGCTACCTTTATTCTCCTCCCTTTTCGTGCTAGGTAAATGCGTAATCCACACGTACATCTGTGGATATACAATGTCCACGGCAATGCACGGAAATCGTCAGAGAGGAACATGACGGCTTTTGATCGTGAACTCTATGTGCCGCGAGGCTTTACGTAACTTTCAACTTGTAAACATACAAATACGATTTTCTCTCTCTCTCTCTCTCTCTCTCTCTCTCTCTCACTCTTTCTCACTCTTTCTCGTATGGTAGTCGCACAAAGCAGTTACCCAACTCCCAACGAAAAAATCGTCGCCATTTGATTTTATTTAAACACCTTATTTACGTGATATATTGTTGGTTTCGATACCATCGCTCTCCAATAAATCCCCGCTTTTTCTAAACATTGCGATCATATCGAGGAATGCAACCCTCAGCTACCCACATTCCCTATCTTGCATTCCTACACTTCGAGATTTCTGTGTACACGAAAGATTACTTGATTAGAGATTGTTCATGTTCTCTTCCGGCTTTGCGGATTCTGTTAAGAAAATAAACGGATGATTGCAACATTAGAAAGAAATAGATCATAACTTATTACTCTCGTTTTTATTTGAGCAAAGTTAAAAGCAAATATATAGGTATATAATTACAAATAACAGTACTGTAGACAATTATGCAATCGAAAATTACTAATCAGAGATATATACTTTAGAAATTGAAGCGCCGATAATGATATAAGATACATGAAATTTCTTTTTCGATGGGACTATGCGCGAGCAGTTCCAAATATATCAGAAATACCAAGCATTTTTAAAGAAGAGTCCTAGAAAGAAAAAGAATTTTTACGTATCTTGTATGAAACGTATCATCCGAATGTCGCGTTTCAAGTTTTGTATTGTATAAATCCAAACCAGAACGTTCGCCTGGATGACGAGGTAGCATTCGGGAAATCCGCACGACGTTATAAACGCGTTCCGCGATTTCCTGAACGAATCCCACGCTAGCGCAGAGACAAGAGAATAAACGCTTCGCTTGTAGCGTTCAGAACTGTTGCTGGACCGTTGCCAGGAAATAGCGAAATTGATAAAATTTGCCAAGTAGAATCGGCGTTTTTGTTTCTTTTTCACCGTCTCTTTCTCTCTTTCTCCTACCACTTATAAGATGACAGTTTTGCTGGGTCAACAAACTCGCTCGAGCAATCGACAAATTGTTACAGATGGCTCGCGACTTCGTACGTTATTATTATATCTCATTCTTCTCTCGCTCATTCCCGTCATTCTCATCTCTTTCCGTCATTTCGTACAGCGTTTTTCTTATCTGTTTGACATGAACAATTTCATTAATATGCGAATATACGACACTACATCAGAATTTACATGTATGTCACCAAGAAAGAAAACATATTCTTTTTGATATTCGTTTCGATATTCTTTATTTAGTATTAATCTTGTACACGCGTCGAGTATAATTCACTTCTAAAGTGAGATATAACACGGCGAAAGAGGAGAATACAAACGAGGGGTGCAAACAGCTCTAAAACTCGCAAACCCGTTAGACTGCGCAAAAAGCGCGGGTGGAAAAGCCACCCGAAAGAAACCCGTTTTCCTGTTTATCTCCACTTTATTACGGAACGCATGAGATATTTCCGAGGCGCATTTCTGTACATAATGCACACACACATAGGCGAACGTATATATATAAACGCGCAAACGTATTACGCACGGTCCACCGCTCGGCCTTGCCTGGCGGACCATCCTCATGGCTACTCTACTGCAGCGTCGGCTGTTTCGCCACGGCGTAAAGTACTTAATGGCGAGGCGGTACTTAAAAAAGGATCAGGGGGCGCGAATGCGAGCGCGGGAACGAGTGGCGTAATAAGCCGCTCCTCGAAGAAATTATATTTTATAATTGCAGCAACGTTTAAGCCGCCTACAATGCGATGCGTCCATTCGCTCGCTCGCCCACAATTATTCCATGCATCCTAAGCCATGATTACAAGTGCCTAGCTCGCCTTTCTATCGCCTTTCTATCCCCGTTCTATCGTGCATCGCGTACCATTTTACGTCCATCGATCTTACAAACTTTGATAAACTCGCTATTTTTATTTTACAGTTACAGAGAATTTTTCGTTCTTGATAGAATCGATTTTTTTAGAAAAATTGAATAATTTTCCGATAATAAAATCTACAAAATTGTTCGTTTTTATGATCAATAATTCGCAAAGAATTAGAAATGTCACGAAACCTTTGATCTTAAATTCTGAATGATAATCTTGCTTTTTCGAGCGGGAATGCGAGACAGCGTGTCACCTTAAATTCAAAAACCGCCAGGCGCACTTACCAATTCTTCGTGCACTTGCCCGGACGAGTAAAACTGAAGGAATAGCCTTAGTTTTGTCAGGTGGATGAAACTCCACCGCGAAAGTAGAGCTGGCGTTACGGCAGTGACGTATGCGCGTTTTATAATGCAGAGTACGCGAACTCACTTTGCTGCGGTCGCGCGAGAAGGAACTCCAGAAAGCGGATGGGAAGACGAACTCGTGCGTAAACGTTGTCGTACCTCGTAAATCTTTTTTCATACATTTTCACGTGGTTTTCTCTTAAGTGCGCTGAGTACACGCTCTCGTCGTAAATGCTTAAACCGCTCGTTACTTTGGCCGCGCGCGTATAAGAACAATAATGGGCGACAACATGGCCGGTAAGCTCCCTTCGGCGTTACGTCGTCTAGCGGTTGATAGGATTTAACGAGGTATCTAGCACTTTCACGGGACCGTCCGACGGCGATGAACGATTTTGCTGGACGTTAAGCCGCGAAGGAAACCGCCGTCGGAGTTAGGCCAGCGCGTCAAAGCAGTCCGATCGATTCAATTAGGTTGATTCCGATTGACTTAAAAGGCATTAAAGCTCGGGCTCTAATCCCATTCCACCGTCGACCGAGTTTCGCACGATTCTCCTCTTCGACTCTCCTCTCCACTCTGGTGTACTCGGCCTCCTTTCTGTGGTGCTTAGGAAGTTTTCAGTGGCTATACGAGAATCGGTCGGCGGCGACTCTAGTCCTTTCCCCGCTCGGGGACGGTTTGTCAGAAACGTTATTGGGACAGCGGTACGTTATCGAACCTGGAACGAACGTGTTCCAGACACGTTTACGATCGGCGAACAGTATATCCCCCGTCCCGGAACTTTTCACATAAAATGATTTACAATCGCGCGATAAGTCGCGCGTTTTATTTTTAATCCTATCCTACATCACGGAGAAATTGTCGAATGACAGTCTTTATGAGTATCCTCGGCTTTCCATTAGGCTTCTTGGAAAATTTTCGGGTTGTGCTTACATGAATGCAGAATTACGTGTACAAATTTTAAGAACTTTATTCATATTTGATAAAATTTTTTCATTGCCGTGTTGCACACAAGACAAGATTATTGATTCTCGCCATCGATCGCATAGCGAGTTCCTGTCTTAATGAGATAAAAATTGTAACACTACACAAAGTCTGTATTCTCGTTATACAAGACAGTATCACTAACCTTTTTTCCCCATTCTTCCCATTATCGACTTTTATCTCTGCACGATTCAAGAATCGCATCTTTAGGGACTCTCTGAGATAAAATTTCCTTCCCTCGCGACACCCCAGTTTCTTTCGGCCTATCTATCTTTCTCATCTTTTGTTGCAAATCTACTTTTTCCAACCCTATATTTGATAATCGATGAAATATTTCTCTCACGAGGGAATTTCTCTTGCGGATTTTTCTTTGCTCGATATCGGTTTTAAAAACCCACACAGAAACTTTATATATTTATTAAAATTAAAGAATTAGATTAGATAAATACAATTTTTTGTCAGATTTCAATCTAATAAAATATAATTCTTTACAAAATAAGATTTAAAAAGAGACAAATAATTTTCGAGATTTTTTGCAATCTCATTCTTTAAAA
The DNA here is from genome assembly GCA_928718305.1 of Tetramorium bicarinatum. Taxonomy (NCBI): domain Eukaryota; kingdom Metazoa; phylum Arthropoda; class Insecta; order Hymenoptera; family Formicidae; genus Tetramorium; species Tetramorium bicarinatum. Next base: position 21,082,561 of record OV788321.1, read on the forward strand.
TAAAATGTTCTATTCACTTAATAAGATTGATACGTTTTTGCTGGAAATAAAAAGAATAATTTTCTCGAAAATTGGTTAAAATCGAATTAAATCGACACCAAGTCTCAGAAAATATCACGAAGACTGATTATCCGTAAAAATAGATAGCTTTGAGAAAGAGAAAATCCTAAGAACAAATTGGACGATCAGACTGGCGTTTATTAAAAGTCACGAGCTTAGCAAAATTTTCGTCTCACCGGCAGATACATTTTTCCTTATCCCAGACGATGACAGAGATTTATAGAGAAGTTTGGTTCTTTCTTTGTTGAAGAGTTACAAAATTCATACTTCCGTTATACGACACTGGCGGGTGAGTGGCGGTGGAGCAAACAGCTTTTTCGTAGGATTCGCGCTACTTATACAAAGGCGAGGAACGAGCTTCGCATTCGTGTTCGGTAAAAACCGTGATGTGCGCGCGCGTTCGTCATAGAGGAGCGTCACCGGGAAAATTGCTCTTCGCAATGCCGAATCAAAGCCTGGCGGTGCGTGAATCGACACTGTAAACGGTTTTAGCCATCGGCCGATTTATAGCGTATGCACGAGAGGACCACCATTAACGTAGACAAAGTTCCTGTTCAAATTGCAGGTTGGCACGAGTAAACGCTCCAGGATTGCGCGAGAGATACGTTTTGTTGCAGATTTTTGTTCCAAACTATTCACATCTCTGGTTTTTATTTTCGCGACAATGTATTCTATTAAAAGGTTTCATAAAAATTCGCTCGTATAATATTTCAGAATTGATCACTATCTTTAAATATATCATCTTTCACGCTGATATAATTATATTAAGTAAAACATATCGGATTTTTCTCAATATGTGCCAAATCGGTTTCGTATTAGCATTAATTAAAATTTAATTAAAGTATATCTTTCTGAATATACGTTGAGTCAGTTTCGTATTAACAATAATTCAAATAGAACTAAATCAAAAAGCACAGTTTTTTCAAAGTTGTAAAAATCTACCAAATATTTCTCTATAAATTATTATATTGTATTGTACCATGATTACAATTACTATAACAAAATAAAAATGCGCTAAATGTTTTATTAAAAAAATTAATGTTATGTATATCTTGTATGAAATTATTAGTTTATTTTAAAAATAATTTGCAGATTTACTTTACACATATTTATTTGTATAGGCAAAATACAAAAAATAAATTTTTATCATTATTTTATATTATGTTTGCAGTAACGCAGAACTAAACGACATTCACAAACCGATTGAAACACGTTTTTCGTAATATACAGCTTTATCCGAATTGGCGATATGTACATATATTTTATATATAATATGTATATACGCATCTGAAGATATTTCTGTAAGAACAGAAATACAAAAAATACCGACAAGAGATGTTGCGTCTGACCTATCGATAGGTACTGATCCGTGATATTGAGAGCTCATATCACATCGATCGTTCTGCACTGACAAATATGTGTTCTATACTGAACGCACGTCGACATGCGACGAATGACATGAATTTCAGATATTCAGTTTCTAATCGGAAGAGGGAAGATGGAGGGAGAACGGTGAAAAATCGTCGCGAGATCGAGTTCTAGTGCATTCGATGAGCCTCGCGTCTCCAGCATAGACGCTCGAACGAGAGGCACGAACGGGCGGATGGGACGGAATTTAATTAAAAAAAAAAAAAGAAGGGAAGTATATTACAATTTTAAAGGTCTCGCAAATGGAGTGGAATGTCCAATAGTCGGTCGACCTACTCGGAACCACCGCACTCGGGTTAGAATGGTCGAATACCTAGTACGAGACGCTCGAATAAAAAAAAGAAGAGATGAAAAGGAAGGAGTGGCAAACGAATAGCGCAGAGCGGGGAAAAAGGTAAAAAGCGAGAAAGACTTCGGAACGACAGTTATTTCAGGAGTGCACGGCACGCCGGCGATAGTTTCGGCGATCCTGAATGTTTTCTCTTTTACTCCGTTCTTTTTATTTGACCTTTAATCCAACGACAGAGGAGGCGTCGTTATTCATCGACGGGCGAACCGAGAGCGGACATTCGAAATTAGATCGCTTTATTTATTATAAACGGACAGATATCAGTGTTATCTGCACCATAATTTATCCCGTCGCGGCAAGGTAACGACAGATATGGGGCATAATTTGGAATAAGCAAGAATTTATGGCCGTCGTAAATTCATTCGCGCCGCATTTGTAGTAATATGAATTTTTTGCCGCTCTCATGCCGCCGTTTGCACGTCGGATTTATCCCCCCCGTATTCTCGCGTTTCGTATTTAAAAATTCCTAGCGTATTCTCGGCGAGGCATGCACGATCGATGATACCGCGGGATTGATAATCCTCGAAATCACTATTGAATTTCCGTCGGATTTATTAGCAATGTAACTTCTAATTAGCCCGATTCATTCTCACGCGGTGAACTTTCCTAGTGGATTGACGTAACAGATTTAATGAAAATGTATAAATAATGACTAGATATGCAAAATAGAGGTAAAATCGTGATACATTCGCTCGATACATTCACTTGAAATCAAAAGATTTAGTTGAAACATGGTGTGCGTTGAAATGAGTTTTTTCAACATTATTTAACCATATAGGAAACTGTATACTGTTTTTAGCTTCCAAAATAATAATGAATACATTTTTTAATGTAGGACGTTACGCTTTACATCCACATGTCTTATGTCTCTGAAGCTGTTACATGGAAAATGGAGATTAAGTGAACAATGGTAGCAGATATGACATATATTCATTCATCAGCTGTCAACTGTCGACAATCAAATTGTCTTTCGACTTCTACAAATACATATATTGCGGCAAATATTTCTCTGCATTAGAATGCGGCCTGCATTCGCTGCGAACCCGTGTGACTTCGTTGTGTGCACCTCCGCATAAATTCCTCGACGCAGAAACCTGTTAATGTTAATTCAAAATAAAAGCCCGAGGTCGTATCGTAGCCGTAGCGGTTATGCTGTGTCTAGGAAAGGTTGCGCCTCCATTGCAACGCAGGAGGATGTCGAGGAAGAGGGAGGGACGGGGATGCTGCTACAGTGGCTTGCAGAGGGTTGTTGCGGCGGTACGCGTTTGTTGGCACTGCGACGCGGTCGGGGGTTTTGTTCGAGGGTTGCCGGCGGAACCGTTGGGTACATCCAGGCGAAACAAGGCACGGAAAGGCAGGGAGGGAGGGAGGGAAGGAAGCGCAGGCAGGATCCTGGCAAAACATAGAAAAAATATCGTCACGGGATCGGGGTGAGAGAGAGCTGCGAGCGCGAGGGCGGGCACGCGGGGAAAGAAAGCAAAAATAAAATGAGCAAAAGTAGAACGTGACCGCGAATTCGGAAGAGTCCGCGTTTTTCTGGACGCGCTATGTGCGAACGTAACTGCATTTAAGGTAGAATATATTGCTCGTATGTATCCTAGGTGTACGCGGTCCGGCCTAAGATTAACGTGCGTTACGTATTCTCGCAAATTATATTCAAACCGCGGGACGTTCTGTGCGCGAAAATGCGGTTATAAACTTCAGTTATACGCAGGCAGAAAGTTATACGGCATTCATGATTGCAATTTATGAGGAGAAATGCGTGAAAATTAAAAAATATAACAATAAAATTTACAGCTATTGCAAAATCATTGCGAAAGAAATTAAATTAAAATTATTTTATCAATAATAGTTCTCTTACTTAATCAACAACAATTAAAATTATTTTTCATTGATAATAATTGACCTTTTTAGCTATTAATAAAATCATTCAAAAATAACGACCGAAAATATTTATTATGCAAAAATATTGCGATATTGCAACAACCGCACTGCCACAATTTTCGCAATTAATTTTATATAAAACGATTATACGTATACCGTACATGCATATACGTATATCACATTATTACTTCGTTTTTCTTATAAATGAAAATTACTAAATGAAAACGTATTTAATCTACTTAAATTGTATGAATATAATCGTTGCACGTGATTATTAGAATTATGCAAAAATAAAATTTTGAAGGAAATGATTTTTAAATTTTTAGATATAGGAATCCCTTTTAAAGTGCGATAAACGCACTGTGATATTTCCAACACACATGCAAGAAACCATTGTAATCACATCGAAACAGCTTGTTACTACTAACTGAATGTTGCAGTACAGCTCATTCGAATGCACGTTGAAAGATTAACGAGGATTGGACCATATAAAACATGCTTTAAGCGACGACACACGAACGCGCACACCCACGTGGTACATGGACATCATGTATGCGCGCAACATGCACTCGCGGATTATGCATCGTCGAGGAAGCCTGAATCACATAGATAAGGCGCAAGAACTGACTTGCGAATGTCATGACCGTGGAAGTGACGGCAAGAGACGAAATCTCAAATGATACCACGAGTAGACACGAGAGAGAAAGATGTTCGATTGATCCCAGTCGACGGTGCTGAGATGATGTGAGCCGGAATGAGAATAAACTAGAGAGAAGGAAGGAGAGAGTGGGATGAAAGGAGAAACAAACGACTTTCGTCAAAATGGCCGGAAAACGTTTCGTACCTATTGTTCTTTCGAGGATGCTATAGCAGAGTAAGATTGAAGAGACGTCGACGAGGGAATATTTGGAGAACGATGTTTACCGCGGAAAACTCTTCTCGGCTGCTCACTTTCTACGGTCTGCTGCGAATGTCGGATATAGCCTTGGTAGCGTTTCTCTGCCTCGCAGCATCGCTGAAAGTTCAGCGGCGAAAATGATATTGCGAGAGCGAATGTCGAACTAATTTTATTCTACACGTCGTCCGTACATTCTCGTTTCGAGCGACGGCGAAGGAAAATTTCTTCGTCGAAGAATCACCTGCGCACACGCGATTTCCTCCAATATTTGGAATTCGATGCTTTCATCCTATAATTGTACGGTACATATTCCTACGAACACGTTCGTGCACGCTTATAGAATTCTTAGAGAGTCAATGACGCGAGGGAGAGCAAGCGATTCTTCAGGCATGAAATTTGTTAATATTGCATATAATTTCGACACAATCGAAGCATTTAGTAATCTCTAAGATTTACCTCCAGATATTTATTCCACTCGGCGTGCTCACCGTAAGGGTCATGTACATCGGCGCAATTACACTGTTCATTATTTCGAGAATACCACCTGCTCTTTAAACACCAACTTTACTGTATAGGTCTAAATTATTACGCGAGTACACGATTCATACGGTTTTACAACCAGTTAATAAAGACGGTAACGTCGTTAATTATTATTGAAACTCGGGTAACATTTGTGCATATATATGAATTCTCCTGTTAAATAATGTATTCATTCATGGCGGAGCAGAATATTTCTCTCAACTCTTTCTGATTTTACAATATATATTGATATTATTACATTTTATGCATGTCAATTCGTTTAAAGTAAAAATACGCTTGTAATTCTTTTCATTAAGAGTGAAAGATAATTTCAAATAATATTAAAGGTATTTTTTAATTGTGCGATTCCGCAATTGTGCTAGACACAATGAGTGTGACCTCAATTAAAATCCCGGAAAGAGATTTAACGCGTACGTTCCACAAATAATTCTTAAATTATGTAATAAGCGCACTGCGACCATTTTACCTACGTCGAATAAGACGAATGTTTTCCGCGACGTAATCTCGTTTAACGCGCAAAGATTTAATCGCATTTCTAACCGAGCAGTGTAGCTACCTTTCCCCATTCTTCGTTTCATTCCTTTTTCCGCTTCGCTCCACAAGCGAATGCGAGCTCACTGGGCAGGTAGGTGTACTTAACGCGAACGTTGCCGCGTCGCCCTACGTTGCGAATTAATTGTTTCGCTAATGCGGCGGAAGAGTTTCACGACGCGAAAGGAAGAGAGAGAAAGCGAGAGAAGGAGAGAGAGAAAGAGAAAGAGAGAGAGAGAGACCTGATCAACGGATCGTCGGAAATTGATTCTAAATACACTTCGGCGATCAAAACGCAGCGCGCTTCTAACCCGCGGGCTCTTCAACCCGCAATCCTCTTTGGCATCGTGCACAATCGATTTGCGGAATTGCGCGGCGCGGCCGCCCAGCCTACTATGCCGGCCTTAATGCCGGCGTGTATCCGGTGACACATGTCACGCGGAAAATAAGCGCGGTCTATATGCGCGCGCCTCAAGCTACAAAATATACGGATAACTGCGGGAGAAATTCCATCGGTCTCGTGACGATATTCCCCTGGATTCTCGTAGAACACGCGATCGCGCGTCCCGTGCGATGCCGCGTGACCGAGAAAGAGTGAGAAAGTGAGAGACTATATGTATGTGTGTGTGAGAAAAAGAGAGAGAGAGAGAACAGAAAACGTGGAGACTGCTTTATACCGCTTCATTCTACGTGCACCGTAAAAATGCAAAGCAGGCATGCACGTTGGCGCATACATCAAGTGTGCGCGTGCACCCGGGGAAAACGTACGGTGGTGTAACCGCGGAGGGCCGGCACGCGGGGTTCGTTTACCCCTTAGCACGCCCCTGCGTTATCAGCCATGGCTCGATATTATCAACGGGAACGCAATTTTCTCGAGCGCGATGCAGTTTCGAGTTCCGCTTTCCCGCATTCGCTCGTCCGTCCTGTATGCCGATCTCTCAATTCCCCCCTCCCACCCCCCTCGCTTAGCGCTCCGCTCGCGTTTCCTTCTTTCTCTCTCTCTCTCTCTCTCTCGCTCGCTCTCCCTCCGTTTGATCCGCGCCATTCATTTATCTCTTCCCTCCCGCACTTCTCTCCGCATCTGTTATTTTGTATACTTTTCGCTCGTTCCGCCAACCAGTCCGGCGAATGGAACATCCGTCGCGTTTTCCCCGCTCGGTTTTCGTAGTCGACGAGCACGGACGAAGCTCACGCGATGATGAAAATAGACTTTACGGCGGTAATTAATGTAACGCAATCTGCGAGCAATATTCTTGCGAAAATTTCTCAGTTATTTCATTTCTTCTTTTTTTTTCTGCGAGAAACCGCAATATTTACTTAACTTTTAAACGAGAATAGCTACATTCGTCTCTCGAAGCGTTCAAGTATTTCTTAAATATTCGTTTTCGCTTATCTTGAACGCGAAACTGCTTCGAAATCAACGAACTTGGAAGACAATGAACCCGTCGGAACGAAATTCATAACCCAATCAGTGCGCCAGGAAACAACGTGGTATACCGGCACGAATGTATGTCGTGATGGATTAGGTGTCGAGTTTAAATCGCCATCCATAATCCAGAGCCATACATCGCGGGGGTGCCTCAACCGCAGTGCTCGTCTTTCGTTGTTTATTCCGTTGTCCCGTCGTTTCCCCAGACGCATACGACATTGACAAGAAGTATGGCAAACGTGAATGGACGTCGAAGAAAAATGTTCCGTTTATTACTTATGTGCTCCATCTACTATTGTCAACTGTGTCAGTTTTCCTATCCCATGTGTATGTACGTTTGTATCATTATGCTAATAATTATGCAATTTATAGAAGCATTTTCGCGGTTGGGGATGTAAGAAGAAAGATTGTATTTGAATGCTCGAAAATAGATAAACGAATCTTACAATTAGAATAAACAAACTCGATTTTGTTTTATACTCGGCTAAATCTTTTGCAGAATATACACGTCCGTTCGCGACGGTGTTTGTAGATTGAATCTCCCGTTTCTTCAATTCAGCTGTACGTCATTCTCATCTTTCTAAAATAATATATCCTTCCCGAATATATTTTCTTAATTATGTGAACGGGCAACTGATTTCTCTGTAGCTCTGATTTTCGTCTTTTCGTTCTTTTACCCGGTCAACATACGTATCAGTTGTATTGTGTATTTGTGTATTTTTAACGCTCTAAAGTATGTAAATTTTTTTAGTATTGTCCCAACCGTAATGATTACATACACTAGTTTTTGTATTACACCGGTCTTCATGAGTCAAGTTACTATAAGTATACACTACTTATAGGAAGTACTTATAAAGAACGGTGTAATACAGTAACTGGAGTGTAATAATAATTGCGACAATATGAAAATAATTTACATACCACTTTTGTATGCCAAACAAGTAACAATGTTTTATATGTTACATAGCATGCTTTTATTATTATTATTATTAGTGAATTACTTTGATTGGGCGAGTAGGACTACATCAATACCTAAGAGCAATACCTTTTATTATATTATATATCATAATTACACCCGTTAAAAACGATAAAGTGCGCAAAAACGATAAAGTTAAATCGATATACAATCGATGAGCGGACAAAGAGAACGGTCTGCTGCGGCGAAAATTTTCTGTGAAAATCGTTCCTTGTATTATCACACCGTTCGACACTTCGGCGCGTTCGCGTTACGACGTTTCGCCTCCGTGTACCTTAGTATTATTCCACCGGGAGCTATGAAAAGTTAGCAAGACGGGCAAAATATGCTTCAACTTTCACACTTTACAAGCAAAACGTAAATAGGAATCCTGAACTTTTCGCCTTCGATCTCAGACGACGGGCGGCTGCCGCGCCGGGCGTGTTTCTTGCCTTCGCCTAGACCTCTAAAAGGATTCCGCTAAACTTTCCTAGAGAGAATATTAAATTCCGCAGTATTGCAAGAAATGTCGAATCTCGTTCGTCTCGTAACGACAGATCGACTTATCATCGTGAAAGAATTGTTCGAGGGGGACGCGTCTGATCGGAGAGATCTTAAATCTCTCGAAAAGTCCTCCCACGAGCCGGTTTAGTGCTTTCCTGCTCAAAATCGTTTTTCTCGTCGATCTTACCTCTTCCATATGTCGAGATGATCGAACGTCTGACCTGAAACCGAAGGCCGCAATACGTTTGATCGAACTCGAGAAGGAGTTTCGCCGACATTACTCTTTCTCTCTCTTTCTCAGTTGTTTTCTGTTTCCTCTTCCCTGAACAAACGATCAGGAAAAAGCTCTATTTATTCGAAAGGTAACGGGCGTATCTTTGTTTCTCTCAGCTTTTAACAGACCCACGCTCGATCATCATCATATTTTCCAAACGCGTTCTCCGTCCCGATCGATTTCGAAAGCACCCGGAACGAGTTTCTTCTAAATAACGTTAACGAGCGCCAGTTGAGCTGTCAACCTAACACCCTCGATCCGAGTGCAAGCAACCCTTTTGCCTTATCGGCTTGCCCGATAAATCTGTCCCTCGTCAGAGCCAAGAACGTGTTCTCGGCTTTTCTCCGATACGCTCTTACGTCGTGTTCCTGTGCCAATTTGCTTTTAACTTTAAGAGTCGAAGTAAACAGGACGCTTGAGAAAAGAGCTGTGAAACCAATGCTTCCAACTTTTACAGCGATGTACTACGTGATCTTTCGCGACCTGATAGAGTCTCGATATTTTACGGTCAAACGAATTTGTCTCGTCACAATTTAAAGCGTCGGTACCGTTATCGTTGTAGAATTTCGGCGAGTTCACCAATTTGTGCTTTGAATTTGAAAAATCGCTGAAATAAATAGGATTTTTAATAATAAAAATCTACGAGTGCAAAATGAGTGTTTTCAATTTTTACGGTCACAACAAGCGTCTCTCACTTTTCGCGAAAATATTTAAATATCTTATTAATTAAATCTGTCGTGCATTGCAGTTTCGAAAGTAACATGATAGAAAACAATGGTCCCTTGGGAACCAATGGATATCAGCGCCTTGAACGCGTCGAATAATCACGTCGATTTGAAATCCGACAAAGTTGGCCTGTTTACACCTGGGAATACTGTCGACGACTGCCACACGACATACATACGTATGGTCGAGTTTCGAGTACGGTCCGAGAACACACAACAAAACACCTCGTTTAACCCTCCTCCTTCTCCAGGCGACCTCCCTCAAACTCGCTCAAACGATCGTCCGTCTCGCGTTTCGCCGAGTTACGGTCGCCGCATAACGCAAGCAACAGCCGAATGCTGCAGCTGCATTCAATCCCGGCTGACGCGGCTGCGCCATGCAGTCGTCGCAACGCATCAAAGTTACAAACACGATCATTAATCCTCTATTCAGCGCTACGTGCCTTGCAAGGAACGAAGCGGAGCACAACTTTCGAAAAGAATGTTCCTATGCATAATGTTAGATTCTTGCGAACTGATGCAATTTGTCGGTTTAAAACGTTGATTTCTACTACTAATATTCAGTAGTGAGTAAAGTTTTAAGAAGGGAGAAAGAGGGGAAAAAAGTCTGATTGAATATAGTCAGCTATTTACAACGATTAATTGCATTTTGCTGTTGAATTATTCAACAGAAATAAAAGTGACATTGTATTCCTACGATAATTTTAATTTTTTTCAAACTTTCACAAATTCTCGTAACGCGCGTGAATACATTACATCGTCTTCTTCTTTACTTTTATATTTTGGCATTATATTTTTACCTGAATATAATCGCGCGGGGCAATTTACGGAGAACTACGACGACGAAGGAGATTATTATGGAAAGAAATGCAATTTATTTGTACAAAGCTAGCACCGTGGGAGCCAACGTATTACAAAAGGAAATGAGATGTATGCAATGGAAGAGAGCAGAAGATCCCATAGGAAATCGTGGGAAATGCCAGCATCTATTCGAATTTAGCGGAACAAAGTTTGCATAATGATCGAGTTGCTCATCTCGGTCTCCCTGTGCAATAATTCTTTTAGAATCTTATTTCTTATATCGTTTGATTTTTATCAAACCGTCTAATCAAAATATTGAAGCTCAAGAAATTGCGAGAACATTGATAAACAATCAAGTTTTCTTCGGGAAAAAGTCAATTTCAAACTGATATAAATATGTTAGCTGTTTTGGTACATCTATCTATTGTTAAATATTTTCTGAAGTCTATCTTTTCCTTGATCCGCACAATGTATTTACGATATATTTTAAGGGCACAATTGGGAGAAGCTTATCGCTAGTGCACCGGGTATATTCCGCTATATGTAGAATACAGGTCCATCGTAGCGATTAGAAACCAATGAACCCGATTGATCACAAAGCGAGCCGTAATCCCGAGCCTCCGAGTGCCTAAGCCTGCTCTCCGGCCGCAGCACGTACCGTTAAATGATTTAGCCGCTATCCGGAGCCTCCTCCGCTTGTTGCCTAGCTCCCATTCATCCCCTTCCTTACCGGCTCGTTGTTCATCCAGACGCTCGTATCTCGTCATCGTGAAATGCTCGATATAGCCGGAATTACGGCCGCGCACAAACGCGACGTTATTGCATCTGCCTTTCTCATCTCTCTCCCTTTCTACTTCCATCCGCGTTTCCATTTTCCATTTTTCTTTCCGCACTCGGCTACTACGATCCTTAACAGCGCGCACGGAAAGAAACGGCGATGACAGATGTAACTACATCTGCCCTCTAGGATACAAACCAAAATATTGTACATTTAGTATGCAAGAAATATATTCGTACAGGACTTTGTCAAAAAATAAAATGAAAAATAAAACTGTCTATCTATTTTTATAAATAAGCAAAAGATTTTCTCGCAAGAGTAGTTAAAAAGCTTGCAAGCTTTACAATGGAATTTCTGGGAAATCAAGTAATATCTAATATTTTCGTTTAAAACCTATGATGAAAACGCTTCGGATGTTCTTAAAATTTCTCCATTTGTTCGGCAATTTATCTCAGTTAAAAACGTTATTACGATGAAATCTTATTTCATACAATAGCAATTATATGAAATTGTCATGAGATTCTTCTCAGACATGTTTGGCTACTGATTCAATGCGTTTCCGGTAGATATCAGCGCGATTGCGCTACGAAGTATATCGAGTGGCGATATTACGAGTGCGTTTACCCTAAGAAAAGCAAACAGAAATGCTTATCGATAAGAATAGCGCTTAAAGATATCTAAAGAGAAAAAAACACACGAGAGACGCGACTGAATCACCCGTGGAAAACGCCTCACTATCGATTTTTGTAGGTAAGCAGCCCAGACTTGTGGAGAGGCTTTCGAGAGTTATGAAAAGAGGGAACACAGGCGCCCGGATGAGATGGGATACAACGAGGAAAGAGACGAATCGCAGGTCGAGAAAAGAGAATGGGAGAAGTAACGCCTCGTGTTTCAGCGAAGGTAGGATGCGCCGGCGAAAGGAAGTCGATGGGATATATCGCTGCGGAAGTGGAATAGTATGCGCATGGACGGACATACGAACTGTAGAACGTCGGAATTGGAACGTCATATGGCTTGGGTCCCACCAAGATTTTATATTGCGATCACCCCTATCGTTCCGATCGTTTTTATCTAGACCAATTCGTACTATTCTTATCGCCTCTTATCGGTCATTGCTATTTTACTTACGCCTTACTCGCTCGTCATACGTCTCACTCTTTCTCGCGCGATCGATATCGTTGACGATAAAGAGACCAATCTAATCATTTTGTCCATTATTTTTTCAGCTATAATGTCAGTACATTTTCTATTTTTTCTAGTTATTTTTTCTAGCTATATTACTAGGCAATATTGTGAAATCAATTTTCTTCATTGATTAAAAGTCAATCTTTTTTTACTTATAACAAAAAAAATTGTTGCTTTTAAATAGCGCTCAATTATCGGCTGTTAAAGTATTAAATAGACGTAAATAAAATTGAGTGTCAAGAAACTTTTTGTATCCAAATTGTAACATTTAAATCGTTATTTTTTTTCAAATGTCACCATAAATTATATAAAATGGTCGATGAAAATATATTCCATTGAGTTAACTTACTAGCAAGATGATTTCTATAAACGGATTTAATATTAAAATTGTCAAATTTAAAAAAAAATTTTTTATAAAAATAATGTTGACTTCTCGAGTTATCGATATCCTTTTAAATTGTCTTTTAAAAATATCGAGAAATTGGATTTTGAAATTTCATCACGTTATTTCGTTTTTACAATGCTATTCGGATTGATTTCGACGCTTCGTTTTAGAATGACATAAATGCCTCGTATGCACCTCGTATCGACGCGGCTGTTATCACGACGTATTTTTCATATTCAGCAGCAAACGTATATCCGCGACGTATTGTTTAGGTCGATTGACGCATCGATACTTCTCGTTGCCCTGTTAAAACTCCGTCGTCCTTCCATATCGAATGTACTATGATCATCATATGATATTTTAATGATAAACGTATTCTAGATATTATAATAAAAAATCTTAATACGAAATTGAGCGAAAATGGTCGCGATAGAAATCTCAGTACTTTATAACTGCCACGTAATTGTTATTGCATTGGTCTTTCAATAGCGTTACGCATGCCTTGGATACATCTGTTAATGAACTATTTGCCCATGTTTCGGACAATTCGTAAAATACGTTACGCCCAGTAGCACGTGATTCTAGCTTCTTCATCCCCGTTAATTCGTCCCGGCGACGGGTTACGCAATGGGCCGAAAAACCAGGCACGGCGGCATTAATTAGTACGGGCACGAAAATGTAATGTTTTGCGATAATTGGCCGAGCGCGCGCAGGTTTTCGGCGATTTTTCGCGTGGCAACGCGTGCACGCTGCAATCGGGAATCGATAAGTCGCAGCTTCGTTGCGATAATCGCCCCTTTGCTTTCCACGCTATGCAGCTCGCAGTACATACACCGTATTAAATTGAGTGTGGTGAAACGAGCGTTAAGAAGTCTAACGACTCGCACACTGGACACAGAGGTACTAAATCACGTTGATGCTAAAATCACACACCATCGTGTAAAACACGTTTCATTATATATTCTTGAAATCTATTTCGGAATAACTCATAAGAGTTTTAAGATTTAGTTTGCACGTATAGATAACATTAAGAAAATAGATAGCATTAAGATGAACCATGTAAAAAGAAATCGAGAAGTATCGATGCGTCAATTTTATCATGATTCCTTTCTACACAAAAATATGTGTCTCGCTTCATATGACACTAATAAAAAATTTAATAAGATCTGTCTATGAAATATATTTTCATAGTAATTTTAGAAGTATAATTTACGAATTTAACTGTGTAAGGACAATTAATAAAATAGATTATTTGATTAGACATACGAAAATACGAAAGTAATACATGATGTGCATACTAAAGTTTATACATGGATAAGGATTACCAATTCCAGTAGAGTATCACGTATATTCGACACAAGTAACGACATTTATAAAATATAAGTCTTGCCAACGTTTCAGAATAAATTATTAACGAACACTGAACGTTGTTGAAATCGAAAAATGTGCTGTTTTACAAGAATTTCGAAAATTAACGTGTTAAAACGGAAATTAATCTCTATATGAAAGATTTACTACATTCCATATTTAACGTCTTCTCATTATTATCGGAAAACAGAGAATCGAAATCTTTCGAATTTATTTTACAAAAGCTATTTCTCATTTTTCACATTTTGTATGTCTGAAATTTTGCTTTTATTGATTTTTTTTCTAAAGTTACTTATATTCGGATAAAATTGATACTCGATTCGAAAGATATTAAATATCGGTATAGATTACGGTATTATATGTCAGTTTAAGATAATTACATTCCTATAAAAGATACAGAGTGAACGATCATAATGTTGCATAAAGATCTTCATATTTTCGACATTGTCTCGCGCTTCGGCGCTCCGCGCTTTGATCGCGAAACGCAATTAGGCAAACCGTGCGTTAAATCGATTGTTGTTCAGTTCGTTAGGTACGGTGTAAAACATGGCAAATCAGGCCAGCCGCGATTCGACCGAACTTCCATTTGTACGTAATAATGGCGCCGGCGGTTATCGAACTTCCGAAATTTGAAGGCAGCCGCTGTGCAATATATGGAATATCCGTCCGAAAGTTTCCGTTCGGCTTGACGCGGCTTTGATCATGCCCCAGTGCACGCGCGCGTCGGGAAACCAAGCGTGTGTACGGATCGCTTTCGTTCGTTGTATTTTTCGAATCCCGCACGCGAGCGGAGGCAACTGCCGGGCGCGTTTAGCCGACGGGGCTATATCCAGCGGCAGGAGAGTAAAAGTATGAATGGAATATTTATGGGCGGCTTAAAAATTTCACGAGCAGCAGGTCGTGGCGCTCGCCGCCCGCTCGTACTACGTAATTTTCTTTCGTTTGCGACATTTATCTTTATCTACCGCACGGCGAGCGCCACGGCGCGAACCACGGCAACGAGAATCCGCGAGTTACCGCCGCCTCTTCCTGCTTCCCGCCGCTCAACCGAAAACGGATTTCGTGGGTGTTTTCCCTTTAATAATTCCTCGTGAGGAGAGACCGAGCGGAAGAACGGAAGAGAAGGGAAACGGAACCCGGCGCGGACGAAAAGTAAACAAGTCGTAGTAAGGAGGAACGCGATTCGCAACAAGAAGAGGGATGGAAGAAACGGCGTTCTCGCAAGAGAGAGAGAGAGAGAGAGAGAGAGAAAGAGGAATGGAGAAGAAGGCGAGGAAGCCTTTATTTTTGTTACGCTGTCGTTTCTCTTCTCGGAGCACTAGTGGCGCACCAAAACGGGACGAAAACTCGGGCGAGTTTCTAGTACGATTTCCTGAAGTGTCTCTCCCTGCTGCTTACCCCTTTGCACACATTCTGCTTACCCTCGTTCCTGTTATACATCCATCTCTTTCCCCTTAACGACTGCTCGCCTTACTGTCTGCTGTTTCTTATTGTCTTCTGCCTCATTTTCCTTTTTACGTATGAAAATAAATTACTTTTGAATCCTCTTCTGCCTTCACGAAGTTCCGTCTATTTTAGGCGCACTTTTATCGGTTTCTTTTCTAGCGGTTTTATCGTTCTGAACTATCATCCGAACCGAATGTGTTTCCAAATACTTTTTCTTAAACTTCTTCTTTTTCCTCTTTTATAAATAGCATTATTAATAATATCACGTAACAAATTTTTCTTAGCAAATAAACTACTATTTCTTTCAAAACGGTCGCGATTATCATAATAACGCTAATAATTTACGTTGAAGTTATTGCGATTAACGTCTATTTGTAAACGCAGACACGTGCCGTTTTAAGAAGGTATATGGTTATATAAATCAGAAGCAGTTACGGCTCTATCGGGCTTCTCTGATTATTTTTCACCCTTAGGTGCGGTCTTTACGAGGGCAATGGGGCGAAGGGTTCTCTTTACGAGAAGATTGGGCGCGGAAGGGTCCTCTGGAAGACTTCGACGCCCGGCATCTATAAGAAGCAGAAATATGAAATTCGTCGACGAATATCCCCAGGAGACTTTCGACTCCGAGCCACGGAATAATTTCGTTCCTCCTTGTTCTAGACCGTTTTCCGCAAGGGTCTCGATTATCGATCTCCGAGTAGAAATGAAGGTGCAACGCTCGACGTTCCGGAAGAAAAAGAATTGTTGCTGGAGACTGAGAGACGACTAAACGATACATAGAGGTAATTACTTGAGAGAACTAGACGCCAAAGATGAAGATAAAGAAAGGGCTAATCAACGAGACGAGTTAACGAGAGGAGCGAGAGAAGAAGCATGAAGATTGGATTTTTATTTTCTCACGATGCACGCCGTGGTAATCTATTCGAAGGTATTTATCACGATAGCGATAAAGTAATCTAGTTACAACAGACAGTATTTGTCGAAAAACACGAGAGTTGGGGAAAAAAAGTCAGCAATTAAACTTGAAAGCAGATAAGGACGAGAGAAATATTTGCTAGCGGTTTGTACTTCTCGTAATTACGTGGAAAGTTATACTCCATCAAGGACACGGAGTTTCTGCTCATTACAAATTAAATCTTGCACATTGCACTCGACATCTAAAAATTCATCCTGGAAAGGAATGAAAAGATAGCAAATTATATGGAAGCGCGTGTTGGTGCGCGTCATTCCTGTCTGCTTCGGTGAAATTATAAGGCTTTCTACCACTCACGCGAGAAACCATTTTTCATGCTTCGTTGTCGTTGATGAACCTTTTTTATATTACCCTGTAATCCCAGGGTAAGCATGAGGGAACAAAAATGCTTAACGATGCTCCGCGAAGATGGACTTTTTCGAACTCTTTGACGTTTCTCTAAATTAACCACAGAATCCTCTTTTACCCTCTTCTCGTTTCATCCATTCTCCCGCGAACGAAGGGCACGTGACTTCAATTGGATTTCGACGCGATATTACCCGTTGAGGAAATTTCTTTTTTCCAAAATTATAAGATTTAAGCATATATAGCTCGAGAAACGTAAAACACGCCAAGCAATCATGAATAAAATTTCGTACACTTTTTGAAATCCCACCCATGGGACTCGAGACTTCCAGATCGTTCAGCCAAGTAGTTCCTCGACGTAATTTGCTCGATCAAACTTTTCTATCCCGACTCTTTCCGTGTTAAATCAACCTCTTTGCGCCATGTCTCGCTAGCGGGCCAAGATCACGGTGAGCTTGTGATCGCAAATTCGTGAAGAATAAATTTAACGGGGGGCGCGTACGCGACCCAATTTTGCAAAAATTTTACATACCTGCGAGAAACGCGCCGCGGGTGCGCCTCTTTTTACGGGCAACGACAAAAGCGCGCGTTTCCCCTCGATATCTGAGCGCCGGACGAACGTTCGTGTTCGCTGCTATTGTAGGTCGATCGATTCTCGAGGAAATTGTGTGAGTGCGGTTAACGTGCCCGGCCTGTAGTCGGCACGGGCGGCGATACGTCGAATCCGCGCGCGAGGAATGATTTATGGAAAAACAAGGAAGAGCGCACGCGGACTTTACGGGTCATGTTTAGATTCACGAGTTGTGCACCTGCAACATCTTCCATCGCGCGCTTACCAGCCATGTTTGCTCGTCCCTTTATTATTTCTACGCCGCATTAAGGGCTTACGCCGTACGCTTCGCATACGGCACATAATTGCGGCGGCACACGATTTACATATTGTTCCGCGCGTCGCGATTTAATCTAACATTTTGCAACGCGAGGTCGGAATCTCGCGGCCACACGACCATACATTTTGACGGTATTTCTGCGTAAGGTAACACGCGGGGATAATGTTGCGGACTTTTCCATAATAACGGTACGATTCGACTATGTGCGCGGGCAGGCTTGTCACTTCACTTAACACTGCAGCAGACGCGTGGGTGACGTACGTCACGCAGATTTCTTCTTCAACACCTCCTTCTAACGATGAAAGCATTGTTCACAACTTAACCGATGTCCAGCGAACAATGTTGTAGGTTCACGCTCGACGTGCAACGTAAAAATAAAACAGACGAGAAATTTATTTACGGATTTCATTTACATTAATTAAATCAAGCTATATCGAGCCTACGCACCTGCTCCGTATTTTTTCTCAACATTGTTCGAGGTTGCACCGACCGAGCTAAGTATATCGTGAGGTAGAGTTGGTATCCCGAAATGCGAAGTTTTACAAAATTGATGTGGCATTTGATTGTCCACGTTTGTCCATAAATAATGATTTTTGTCTACCTTGCAAAAAGAATTAAAAATAAAAATTCAGCAAATTTCATCTCGAAAACTCCTAAGTGTGTTTTTCTAAACTTATATGTATATGCATTTCGATTGCCTATCATTTGTCCACATTTGTCTATAAATAATATTACCTATTACTCCTTTCTTTTTCAGGATATAAAATATTTTTCCAAATTTTCTTTCAAGTTTCATCTCTATTATTTCTGACATAAAAATTTAATATATTAAATAATAATTTGTCAGAAATTATTTTTGCTTTTCACACTTCATCTAAACATTTTAGTTTATATTTTATATAATTTAAAGAAAGAAAATACACTTAAAAATGATGAATATCTTTTATTTCTAATTTTTTTGCAAGGTGGACAAAAACGACTATTTATGGACAAACGATGGACAATCAAATGTCTTGTTAATTTTATACAAATTCGCATTTTGGAGTGCCAACTTTACAGATCTCGCAAGGTGCATTCTTTCACAAACTCTTCGATCCATCTCAATACTGTCCAATCAAATAAATTTACCATTTAACTTCACCATTACTTCTGTTTTGATCTACCAAATCGTTTTATCCAATCTTCTCCAATTCCCACGTACCGACGCGTCAATATTTTTCGATTTCTACTGTAGTCCAGCCACGGGATCGTAAAACTCGATGGCTGAAGGAAATGGCCAGGTAGCACTTATATGCATTATCAGCGCCTTCCGGGCACACGGGTTTCCTATCTACGATTTTATTCGAGGGCGTGCACGATCGCTCTTACATGGTCGCCATTGCTATCTGCCCCGCGTCGTCTTCTTCGTTCCGCAATCCGTTGTTCGACCCCGCGTCGGTTTGCGATCGTTCTTTAAACTCTCCTACTTTGCACTCATCCTTCTTTCGCAGGCGCGATAAGTTTTCTGGCAGCGGTTAACGAGCCCTTAAAATCACGCCCGTAAAATTGGCATGAAATTCAAAGACTCGCCATCCTCTTCGATGTCTCTTCAGTATTCGTCACTGTTACAGTGCACAATGAACAAATTAATGGACGTATGTGCAAAAATTGAATACTCCAATTTTCTTAAAAAATCTTACATTATTTTTTTCGCGCTATTAAGTGATTGCGATGATACTTTACAAATATAATAATTATACAATCTTGCAATTTTTTTTTAGGTTTCTCTATATTTTTTGTTTAATAAAAATTCTTCTAAATTTGGATGTAGATAAAAAATAGTTAAACAAAGTCATATAAAGAATCTTGTACATTTATACATATATTCTTTTACCCTGTCAAAAATGTTATACAACACGAATAAGTTATTTTCTCTATCTGCATTTCAAATTTACGTATACATTTCCGTTCGACCCATCTGTTTAAATAATAGTTGTAAATTTAAGATAAATATTTATACAACTATTAGTTATAATTATGTGTAAATAACGAAATATCATATCATTATTTTTCGTCCTTTCCTTTGGGAAAAAGTAGTTGATCTCTTTTTTCATTTAACTCCTACAACGGTTTTGCAACTAACCATCCTGCCTTTGTTGCGTGATATTCTCACGGTTTTAGCGGCGATAACATAGGTTCATAATGCGAAGGGAGAAACGTCACAGAGATTGCTGCTTTTCCTTTCGACGAGTTGCTCGTTTTGCTTTCTCCCCTCGGTATATTTGCCCTCGGAAAGTATAGTGACCCCGTAGCGCGCGGGCAGATCCCTACCCACTTATTATTATATCGCTGCGTTCCAGTCACGTACGCTTGAAACTTTTCTTCCGACGCGTCCATTGAAAAATTTATCATACGTTTTTGCGCCGCATTATATGCCTTGTGATGGACGCCGGACTACTTCCTCTTTCTTGCTCCCCCTGCCTCTCCCCTTCTCCCGCTCCCTTCTTACGCTTTCTTTTTTGCAACTGAAGGATCTAGGGTGAAAACGACAAGCATTTCTGGGTCACCACTTTGGAAGTTTCGTGATACCGTAAAATGAAGTCGGTTCTCGTTGGTCGCCTCGTGCTTTCGTGGGTCGTTAGACGCTACGGCTATGATTATTGCGACGCTGGATATACCGGTTGTAGTACAAGTTCAAATCGCAAGCCAGAATACTTGATTTTTATGCAACGATCTGGATGTAACTTCTCCCAGGGGCGAACAACATGAAAAATAGCGTAGCGCTTTGGCCTTTATACCCCACAAAATAATTTCCCGATACGACTCGCACAGAAATCAGAGAGTTTTAATGACCAAAGTTTAACTGAAAAATTCTCTTTTAATCTTTTTGATCTTTTAATTGTACCGCTGAAGATGTTCGTTCGCATTAATATTCACGTTAACATGCGTTAAATCTACCAATAATGATAAGTGGATTCTTTTAAAATGTTAGTAGTTGCTCGACGTTTCATTCGCATCTCATGAATTTATTATTTTCTATATAAACGCATCTCACGATAGATTCATTATTTTCTGCAGGCGCATTCAACATTCTCTCGCGTATATTTAAAATAGCGGTCGAGCGAGAGCGCAGAGCATGGCGTGAGCCACGCAAATCGGTCATTTCTGTTGGTTGCACCTTAAAAGAACCGGTCGTATCAAAGACCGTGGGCAGAAGAGGTGAAAACGCATGAAAGTAGGATCCGCAAAGCGATGCTTCTTATTTCATCGAAACCTGTGCGTACTGTCGCGTACATTGATTCAAAATGAAAATTACCTTTAAACGGAGCAAACGCGTTTGATCGACACAGGGCGACACGACGGAGTGCAAACTTAAAATCAGTTTTATCTGGCAGCGTTTTAATTTCGTAATATACGACTGAGGCTAGCTGACGATGCAGCTTGCCATCGGATCGGCTAATGACCGTGGTCGGGGTCGAGGAAATTTATCGCTCGTTTTACGTTTACGGCACTGTGTTTGTGTGCGCCGAAAAGACGAAAAAAGAAAAAGGAATGTTCCAAGTTATCCCTCGCGCTCTGCCTTCCTCGTCGGTCGGTTTGGACAACTTCCAGTCGAGCGATCGTAACCGTTGGCGAAAAACGCTTGAAAGAGGTATAGTTACGTAAGTACGCCCTACTAATGTGCCGTGGATCCGTTCTCTGCAAAGTGTCGACTCGACTTCGCAGCGTGATCGTTATCTTACAAGATATCAGGTTATCGCGCAACGATTCCTGCGAGATTTGTAATCAAATTGAAATGTTTTATGAATGAGCACGTGTTTAATATTTACTGTAAATTTGCATGCTTTTGTATTATTTTTCATTTGACTTTACTCACTTTGTAACGATGATTTCTTATGTCCTCTATAAAAATGCCGACAAACTGGATTGATAACAAACAGGCAAGAATAAAAGAGAAATGCGTGAGTAAAAATGCACATGTTACATCGCATTTACATTCATTAAAAAGAATGAGTTGAATGAACCGGTATTTATACAGTGCAGTTGAGCTTGATCCAACTGAAACGACTGCAGGAACGACGCACTAAAATAAATTGTACGACCTGCAGCGTAATTGCTTTACGCATCCACAGACACATCGTTACCGTCGATGATTATTCATTGTTTTATAAATAGTCAGCTCTCGGCATCGCGCGTTACGTCTGGCGCGGTTGCATTATTCAACAAGGCTCAGGAAAGAGCGACTGCAAAGTAAAAACGGAAATTGTTGCGAACATACAGCGAATATTTTCCGAATCTTGCAGACCAATTTGTCGTTTGTCGCATTCCATCTAAATTTAAACATCAGCGACAAAAGGGAAATGCAGAGTTTTAGAATTGATGAGATATTATTGTATATACATTTTCCATTGTGTACGTCGCGTGTTTCTTTGATGAATAAAAGTTTGTACATTACTCTTTACTATGTTATTCTTTTTGCAAGTAATTATTTTTGACAATTTTAGTCGTATGTTTTTTGTAACATTAAATGTTTAAAATATTTTACATTGATAAAAATTTTTTGAAAAAAATACACGAATAAGTGCAAATTCACGCGTTTTTCTATTTTGCATTATGCATAAATCTGAAGTTGATGTGAGTAAGTGAGTGAATGAGCGAGTGAGTGAGAGAAAAAAGAAAGAAAGAAAAAAGAGGAAAGGAGAGAGGAGAAAGTTGGAAATATTCTTTGCAAAAATGCGACGACGAGTCGGCGAAATAATGGTTTTTATGGATCTCGATCAGATCGAAGGTCTCTCGAAACTAATTCGTGTGCCCAAGTACGTACGCTCAAAGTCCATAGACGTCGATTTTAAATTTATAGCAGGGCATAAACTGATCTTCTGGCCACCTCTTGAAATACGAGGTCTAGAATTTTCTTGCGCGCAGCCGATGGTCGGAAAAAAATAAAGAAAAAAAAGGATTCTCGAGAAAAATTGCGGTTCCAAAAGGAGATTAAGACCATCTACCATTCATTACCTAAGACAGGACGAAGTCCTGCAGGTTGCAGCGAGGAACTCGCCTCACATTGTATAATTAATTATAAGGAAAACCACCTGGTAGTTCCATCCGACGTTAATACCTTACATGCGAGACTAAGTGCAATGGTCGAAGGGCGACAGTTTCTAGGAGCATCGATATCATTTCTGTGCGCGGTCCCGCGGGATTAATTGCACGCGCATTGCAACCAATTAAGCTCGAGTATGATCGACTAAATAATGCATTTTCCGCCGTAGAAGCGCAGCAAATACGGTTCGTCGGTTCGCGAAAGTGGCGTTGAACGGCTCCGAGGCCACCTTTACCGTAATTCGTCGTTCCACCAGTATTGGATTTATCGAGTCGAGAAAATTATTGCCGCTTGTTGCAAAAAAAGGGAGAGAAAGAGAAAGAGAGGAAAAGGAGGAGAGGGGAGAAGAAACGGGTCAGACTTGACTACCAGGTCGTAACAGTCGCGCGAGCTCTCACGACAATTATTGGAGTAAAGTCGTCAAATGGTTTTCGTCCGTTCGATCGGTCCCCGCTATTGGTCCCGGAGGAGAGAAAAATCATTTACCCTACTTCTTCCCAGACACGAGACGGTGGACGGTAGAAGAAGATGACGCTACCACCGGCGGGGCGTAATTGGTAGCATCTGTGACCTAGTCTTCTGCGAAATTGATTGAAGTCTTCAGCCAAAGAATCGCGGCTAATTGGAACGGGTAACAAACCTACAGGGCAAAACGAATAGTTCTCCGCCTCGATTTATCTCTTTCGAGTGATACGCCACTTACTAGAAAAGCCGATTAACGTCACCATTGATCCCTCGCAGGAACGTCGGCCGTGCTCGAAGCATTAAATCGTTTCTTTCGTGTCGCAATGAAAATCCGCCTTCCGTATCTTCCGAGCGTCTTACAAGCGTAATTAGGAGGCAACGTCGCGTCCGATATCCCGAAGCATACCGTGCAGTTAAACCGGAAGGATCGGGACACAACGCAATAATAAGTTACCGGTATGCAGCAGGGAATCGAGGTAATACCACGAATTTTAGTTAACCGTACAACGTTCTCATCAGCTTATCGGTCGATTCTGCCGCGTTTATATTCTGCTATTAAGTCTGGCTGTAAAGCGCGTAATGGCGAGATAATCGGGAAATAGCTTGTGTCTATTATGAACTAGGCAGGAATATATCCGTCAATGAAATGCGTGAGATTTTCGTAATCCACCGATTACATTTCGCGAGCAATCGATGATTCGCGACTCCTAATGTGATGCAATAACGAAAAAGTTGCTACTAGCAAATCCTTTTCTGTCCCCCTTGCTCTCCTGTCCTTTCTCTCTCTCTCTCTCTCTCTAGAACCTAATTTAATGTATTCTTCAATTATTCATTTCCTCGGCGGCGGAAAGGGACTCTAGAGGTGGCAAACTCCACTATAGAGATGGACGGAATGAGGGAGAGGGGTGCTTCACAAGTCGGGTCGACGGTGATGGCGGCCGCGATGGCGGCGGCGGCGGAGGGATGCCTATTAAATATGCCTCGGAAAATTGGATTTGAAATTCTTATTTTTCCACGGCGCGTTTCCACCATCCCCCCCCCCTCTCCCTCTTCCTGCTCACCCCTTCGTGTTCTTTTCTTTATTCACGGTTCTCCGTCTCGCCCGATGGCCGCTCAACCATTGTTTCCCGAATGATTCCGCTCGCGAGAGAAAAATATACATTCTATCCCGAGGCTAAATACCGATGTCGCTATTGTTAGGGGAACAGCTCGGGCTGGCCTAATAGTCTTAAATTTTTACGTTATGTACCTGCTGCTGCTGTCGCTGTTGGGAGACTTCACCACCTTTTCTTTCTTCTTGTTGGTCTCTCTCTCTTTCTCTCGTTTTCCGTTTTGCACGTTTCTTCCTCCGGGGTAGAATGGGACCTGGAAGGTTTTCAACATGTAATGGAATTCCCTCTGGCTACACAACGATGAGATGTATCACATTTTGCAAGACGCAATAAAGATTCGCGAATAGGACGAAGGAATTTGGTTCTCGCAATATTAGGCATAATTTGCATAATCCTTTTAATCAATCAAAAATACAATTTACGGATATTCATAGATACGATATTCAATTGATATTATTTAATTGATTACTGTTTGATTCAGAATTCTTTCGTAAAATACAACTTACCATTAATTTTTAAATAGCGCAAAATAGAAATGTGTTTATATATGTATACAATTTTTTATAATTAATAAATTAAGATAGATTTATATGTGTTGTGAATTATACATTGCTAATAAGCGCGAACATTTTATAATGGAATTGAATGGAATTTTGTTTACAATGTTTGAGGTATTATACACATATATTGTGTAATTGCACTATCGTCAGAACTAATAATTGATGATAAAATTTTCTTAATCTGTTACATTAATTATACGTATAATTATGTGGCAGGTCTCGGAAATTAATAAACGTTTGAATGACGTATCGAACGGCAGCTTATAAGGCAACCGAATCACTGTCAAACTTCGCAACTTTATTTGACGTGTATGCACACCTTTACACATCTGACGTTCTACGATTACGACAAGGGGTGCAAGAAGATTGAGACATTACTATGTCGTGTAGCTTCTTGTTCAACAAGTTTCCAGACCAACACGAGCTGTTAGACTAGAAAATGATGAAAAAACATTTTTTTTCCACAAAATTGTTGCATTCTAATAGAGTAAGTATTAAAATAATTAGTTCCTTATTACAATAACAGTAGAATAATAAATTATATTTTCAAAGTAAAAAGCGTTATATCTTTTATTAAGTTGCAAGTAGCAAATGTATGTCATCCGTTATCGAATAATAATACAAGATTATTTAGAACATCAACGTGTGTATGTATAATGTATTTAATTCTAATGTAGATTAAGAAGTGATAATTTTTTTGTTCCTAAATACCAATTACGCTAATATCTAGCATATGCCGTCACGAAGACTGCCGAAAGATACGACCAATAAGAAGACACTCGCCTTAATAACAGCAGTTATCAAAGTCATTCTGGACGAAGTTATCCGGCTAACTATCGCGCAACCGACGTTTGTGCGCGCGGTCAAATTCATAGTCGTTGCCACCAACTTGTTATTAATTTGCGACTCGAGAAGACTCGCACCAATAATTGGGACGCGTATTTTCTCGTTCGCGTTCTGTCGAACGAGGTTGGCCGTAGAGCGCGAAGGAGATGGGACAAAATTTCTTGCCGGATGTTTCTTTTGGGGATGAGACGCAGTCGTGCCACGAACGTCCTCAATGCGGAATGTCGTCTGAATTACGATCCCTCCCTTACGGCCGACTTATGCAGACACGCGGGACAAACGAGCGAACTCGAGCGAATTTCTTTGCACATTCCGAAACGAAATTCCTGTGCCAACTGCCTCAACCTGGTATCTCTACTGCTTCTGTCTTCCTTCTGCCGTGCGTGAAAACGCAACCGGGCGCGAATTCATTAGCGCTCGCTTGACATTCGTGCGAGATAAGAAAGCTTCATCTTCTACCTCGTTAACGGAGTTCTTTTATCCAGTTGTTTCTTTCTGTCTCATTAACAAGCTATCTTTTCCTTTTCATCGGTTAGAGCTCACGTAATGCGTATCCCTTTAGCGAAATCACATGTCATTAATCTTTAGATATGTAATCTGAGATTGTAGTTTATATGTAAATTTTACTATTTTTTTAGAATTTCCTTACGTGACCTGTAGTTCATATTATACTATATGCATACAAAATATTTCTAATTTTTTTAATTTAGAAGAAAGAAGAAAGAGAGAATGTGTATGTATATTTTTTTCATTCAAAAAATATTTATATTCGGAATACAATTTATAATATAATAAAAAAATATTTAAAATAACTTTTTCTTATATCCTTTATTTCCTTATCCATATTTTTAAACTATCATTTGATTTTGTTCCGTAATCATTTACCGTCAAATTATATCTTGTATTGAGCGAAGCTGTATACGATTTAAAGTGTTAAGCCATGAACTGGAACGAGGTGCAACAGCAGTCTGAATAGAAATTTTAATTAAATAACACGACAAACAGGACTCGCGCGACGTTTAACGCCTGCGAAGCATAACATTACTCCCAAATTAACGGCCGCATTACGTGCATTTCACGAAGGTGTTACTCAACTGTGCGCGTCTAAAATTACGTTATGTCATTAAGGGACGCTAATTGTCGCATTGTAACTTTGTGTGAGATTGTGATTTTGAATAAACGCAATGAATAAATCTGTAAGAATAAAAAAAAAACAAATGATATAAGAACAAATCGTACATAATATATACCGAGAAATAATTTCTTTCTGTATAGTACAGAGAAATATAAATTTTGAAAACTTAAAGTAAGATTTTTTTAATTATTTCTTGTAATTATTAAAGTTTTTGCATTGTATATTACATTGTTGTAAAATCAATACTGTCATAAATTGAAAGAAATTGAAATTGAAATTACATTATGAAATATATTTATTGTAATTAATTATTATGTATTATCATAATCTTTCATTTTCTCATATATGTATTAGACAATTTACTCTTATATGCATACATGTACATATGCGGCCAGCAATGTTCGAAAATTTAAACCTGTAGAGAGAGCGTAAATATAAAAAAAAAGTAATATTTTTACGTGGCAAAAAAGTTACATTAACAATATTTCTCAAGTTAAAAATTCTTAAATTTGAATCATATTCAGTTAAAACGCCAACAGAATGCATCAACGAGGGACAAAGCAACGTGGTGAAAACTAGTATATAATGCAACGCGAACGCCGTGGCTGACATATTACAGCCAAACCGTGTTCCAAGGCTTGTCAATTATTCTTCAAACGCATTTTCATCAAACGCGAGGGTTGACAGGCATGATGAAATTTCGACTGTTCCAGGATGCATACGCGATCATAATACATAAGCTGCGACGCAGCATCAAACAGACAGGATATGATATAGTGTCGTCTGATATATCGACATGGCGTAAACACCTATTTCCGTCTTCGTCTCCGGCTCCTCTCCTTGCATTGCGAGAGAATAAACGAAGAGATGGCAAAATAAAATCCAAGACATATCTATATTGAAATAACATGCCAAGCGATTCCCGCAAAAATTGATAAACATCCGCGGCGGCCTGCGCGAATATATCCCTGCCGCGATACTTCTACCGCGTTCTACTTTTTTTTTTGTTTAACAAAACATGGACCTGCGACAGCGGCGCGGAGTCAACGGAAAAAGTTGCACCGAAAGCTACCGAACGCGTCGTCGATAACTGCAATGATGGTGATGGCGATCCCAAAGAGAGGGGTCAGTTGCGGTTTTTGCGGGTTAACGCCAAAATATCCATTGTTTCTTCGTTAGGCGACCGTACCGGCCTATCACCGATGCGACGTCCTACGTACCTATTCGTGCGGCGCGGCGCGGCGCGGCGCGGCTCGTCGCGCGAACCGGGTCGATATCACGCTCCATTCAAAATCGGCTTGGTATCTCGGAATAATTGATGCCGGTCTAAATCCGGGCGACAATCCCGACATGACGAATCACCGCCTTGTTTTAGAGCTCATTCCTGATCTGCGACATTTCCTCTCGTGATTAAATATTCTCCTCTACTCTACGAGATTGCAACGTTTGCACGCGCGCGCATATGCTCGGATTTAGTTCTAATGAACTTAACAGAGCTTTAAAGCACATATCCCAGAATAGATAAAACTTTATCTTTCTTTTCACTGTTTCTCCTCAAATACTTTTTTTTGGAAGACATGCTATTTATAAAATGACGGATAGTAACGGTAACTCGAAAAATGTAGAAATTTTAGGAATTTCAAAAAGCGTATATTAAATCCTTTTTTCCGCTGTAAGAGTCATGATTCTTATAAATAAAAATAATAACTTTATTTGGCAAACCTTTTTTACAATTGAGTCTTTTAATACTCGGGAACTCTTGCTGCAGCTCAATACTTATCATTTTATGGGGCCTCGGAAAGGGCCTATTAATGATCGTTATCAAAAATTATCGAGTTTGGACCGAAAGGTTGACGACAATAATATTTGTCCATATCGATATTTTGGGTTCTTATCTTAAAGTTTCTATAGTTTTAAAAGTTTTTATTGAAAAAAAAAAAACCCCCAATATGTATCGCACAAAGAGCATGTTTTAGAATCCGGAAGAGATTTGATAAAAATAGAGATATTTGTCCGTATCCGGTTTTCAGATTCGGTACTTCTTAATCAAATCTTATCCTGTGTTTGGTAATTTTAAGTTCATATTTAAGAAAGGTACGTGGATTCTGGCCACACCGTAAAGCAAAAATTACAGACAGAAGAAAACTGAGATATATTTAATTGTTAGAGCACAGATTTAGAATGAAGAAAAAAGAGGAGTACTTGAGAATTTTATACAAGAATTAAAGAGATATTACGTGTGCACTCACTCTCGTAGGCATGCACATGTGACCGGCTCTTATAGCAGTGTAATAAACGATCGTATCCGTCTTAGCGGAGGCACAGGGCGTGTAATTAAATGCGAGCGAGCTCTTCCGCGCGGAATTACTTTCCAGAAAGGAGCCAGCCGTCTTGACCGATGTTACGTCTGTGAAACGCTACGGATCGATAGAATAGCACGTGAGAATTTTACGGTTATAAGCTACGGCTGGTCTCGCGTAATGAATTCCACCCCGTGCATCTGCCGGCACTTCCTTGTGGACTTGCTGCCTCGCGAATAACGTTACCGGGAGATTACGATTTCCGTTGAAAGTGGGACAGACACAACTCATTTGTACGTTTGTATCGGGTAAAACTAGCGCACCTTCGCGCTGTTTACGACCGTTTTTCTAATAATAAATAGAAATTCGCTAAGGATCCGCAAGAAAGCTACCTCGACTTTTTTCTTTTTTCGCAT
This sequence comes from Tetramorium bicarinatum, assembly GCA_928718305.1. NCBI lineage: Eukaryota > Metazoa > Arthropoda > Insecta > Hymenoptera > Formicidae > Tetramorium > Tetramorium bicarinatum. The sequence goes on from OV788321.1 coordinate 21,112,226, forward strand.
TATCCCTTCGTTATTTTAAAGTACCCGTTTTCACAACGTTTGCCGAATACGACATTTCGCCCATTTAGCGCAAAACTCACCCACGACTTTCCGCCACGAATAAATACAGAGATTGGTATCTTTTCGTAATTACGGGTGAGCAATCTCAAATGGCTTGCGCTTTGTTGTCCTGGAATTTCGTAGACGAGGAACGGCTCGCCGTACGGCGGCGAGACACGACACTTTTTACGGATTAACAAAAGTTCTTAATAGCTTGGCTTGTAATAAGTTGGCCGAGTTATAATGGCCTCGATTAAACATGGTGCTTGTACGGTTGCTAAATCCGCTGGGTAAATCGCCGATTTATTTGACAAAATTGAAGTTGATGTGTTTTCTTCTCTTCCAGTAGATTTGCTTTTCTTCCATTCCCCCCTTTTCAAAGTCGTACGTCGCTTTTCCTCCTTTCCTGTGGCGGCGCGTTCCATCGGAGCGTTTCAAAAGAAGAATAAGAGTGGCGGAGAGGCCTGCGGAAAATTGGTTTCTTGGACGTAGAAGCAAATCCCGACAGAACGAAATGCTAGCAGTTTTTCGTTGGCAGACAAGAGAGGTCGTCCTCGAATATCGCGTCGTTCCTTCGCGGTGGCGTTTTTCGGGTCGGTTTGGACTTAAGAGAACGGATAGTGCTACGGTATATATGCGTCATATTACATTATCTCGCGATTTCCACGGGTTGACGATTTGTCGCGGAACATTTAACCGCCACAATTCGAGTGAGAATATCGTAGACTTTTTAAATTCTATTAATATCATATTAAAAAGGATTCTGGCATAATCACAAAAATTTATATAATATAATAAATATATATAATATATATGTCATAATTGTATTTTTTATATCTCTGTAATGAAATTATTTAGTGTATTAAAAATGCGTACGAGTTACTGCAATTTTTTTCTACACAGTAAATTAAGACTCGATACGAAGATATTCTTGTATTGCATAATTGAGAAAAATTTTTTCTTGAGTTAAAATTGATTTGATTTAATGCTTGAATGAAATTGGACGTCGCTATTTCAACATCGAAAACGACTAAACCTCAAAACAAAAAAAAAAAACAAAACTGCTCAAACTCTACGATTAGATTCGCGAAACGTTTCGAGTTGCAAACGTAACGCAATCGTACCGCACACACAGGGAGATTAATCGTTTACCTTTTCACAACGAAAATTCCGAGCGTCGTACGCGAAGTTTCAAGCCAATCCCGCAAAATCCGAGATTTTTGTGCAATTTTGAAGTTCTGTTTATATTTAACGCACAGTGAATATTTGTGCCATGCGACTTAATGCTATTCTCGCTGCCGCCTCCTCCCCACCTCTCTTCGCCCTCCCTTTTCGGACAGATCCATCGTCGAAAAGTTGGATGCCGACATCGCGAAACTTCGCAAATTTAAAGCGATCTCTGGCGCGCCGGAAGCTTTTGAATTTTAATCTGCGTGCTTTCGCCAGGCCAGACTCCCACGGAAAAATGCTGATCGCTTTATGACGAGATTGTTGACGCGCGCACCCCATACACTAGTTGCACCAGTCGCTGGAATACCTTCGTGGTAATATCCTCCACACGATATAACATAATGTTATTCTAACACGAATATCGTATACATTAGCGCAACGCTTCCATAATGAACTAAATCAAGAATTTTTTTTATAGCGTATTAACCTCGCGACGACGGGAGTGGAATTAATTCGTAATGGGTTACGGTCGAACATAGAGTGGCATGCTACGTCCAGACACTCAAAATCCCAGGGCTTTTACGGTGTCCATTATAAAAAAAAATTGAATTTCGTCAGATTGACAATCCTTTCGATTTGTTGCGGCAGTTGCGTAAAAAAAAAAAAAGAAAAAGTGAATTCCGCCCCGAGTGCGTCTGTTCCAGGCTCAACGTTGAGTTTTTTAATTTTTTCTCGAGCGATGGTCCCGATAAGGGAGGACGAACGAATTAAAATGAATTTATTTCAGACGAGGCTAACGACTAACGTCCCAATTTCTCGGCTTGGCCCGCCATACATCGCCGGAACACTTTGAAAGGCTTATGCCGGTCGAGAGTTTTTTGTTGCTGGGATTTAGTGCGCGCCGCGATTGTGCAACCTCTTTCCGACCCCTTCTCACTGTTCACTTAATCCATCGATTCGTCCGATCCGCTCGGTGCGATCGAACGAAGGAAACGCGCGGAGCTTTCATTTTCCGGATTTCGCGTTATTACGCGTCGTCGCTGATATCGATGACAACGGACTATCTCATCGATTTAGACCGATTCTGACAATCCATCTTTTTTCCCTTCATTTCTCTTATATATCTCTTTATTTCTCGAACAAAATGGCGTAATGTTTGCTAGATTGGTATTTAATATTATAATGTAATCTTAATAGAAATCTCAATAAAAACTTTCGACATTAATCTCTATTAAAAAAAAAAAGTAAAACTCTTATTGAGCTCATTATTCGGATACATTCTGTAAAGTGATATCAATTTTGCGAATAAATTAAATTTAATATTATTGATAATTATAATGCCATGTATGTTGATGCGCATTATGCGTCATTAACAAATATTGTTAATACAAATAAAAATAATGCCTTTTTATACATTTGATTGTCAATATACATTCTACGGTAAAATTTCTTTCAATGGCAACTTTGTAGATTGCGATCATTGCGACGTGTTTTCGTACTGCAGAAACAGTGCCACATAAAAAAGAAGGGGGGAAATAAAGCGAACGGTTTTTTCTTATTACCATTCCCTCCTCATCAGTCTTGAAAGAGCTCCTCGTGGATTCCAGACTAACAAGCAAGCGCGCATGTATGCAGCGCTTGCATGCCGTACACATAAGCACAACAGACGAGAATCGACCTCGGTTATTGGTTCATTGATTTTTGCATCAGCTCGACGGCAGGCTCCGCGGGATTGCGAATATCGATACTCGATGACGGCCCTCCGGGCAAACAAAACCGATAATCCACCCTCGGAACGGCGATGCCTTTCACCCACCGACCGCTTCTCTCCCTCTTCCCTGTCCCAGTCCGCCTCGTTCGCCGCTTATTTTTGTTCTCTCTTCGTTCCGATACGTGCCCCAATGTAGTTCGATACCTCGTTGCAGCGATATAAGAATATCACAAGACTACGGCGGATTTATGCTCGGAAGAACAATAGTAGGGAATCCCAGGCGGTCGGCGATAATAATAAATGACAACTTGTATGGCTGAAAGTCTGATGTTCGGAAGAGATTGGTCAACAATCTCTCGCTGGCGACTTGCATGTAATACGAACGCCGATACATACGAAGTCGTCATAAATGCGTTTCTATAATTCCACGTAACATGATTTCTTAGCCATTTAAATCCCTAATTTAATTTTGTTTCCCTAGCAAAAATAGCAAAATATTAATAATTTTTCGAGACAAAGAGAAAAGAAGATATTTTCGTAGAGTAGTCTTTCCTGCTACTATTAGATAGCCAAATGCTATTAGTGCTTCCATTTTAAGGTTTATACATATATCATTTCGAGATAAGTGAAATCCAGAGATATAGATCTCATCTTTCGAGATTTCTATTTCGACAAAACTAAGTGATATCAACTTTTTCATTTGTAAAATGACTAACTTGTGTAATATTTTATTGTGATACAAAAATCACATTTATAAATTTTATTAAACAAATGAAATATTAATAAATATCTTTTAACCGTTGTTCAAAGCTCAACAAATTATGATATTTCGAGGAAGATTTCGCGTTCAGACAGTGACTCGTTGTTCATAAAAGTTTCGTGAATTCTATGTCGCGGATTGCGGGGTAGGAGCAGTCGATATCCCGGCTAGTCTCTATCTCGATGTGCTGTTAACGAATACCAGGAGAAGCCCGACGGCACGTGGATTGCTTGACCGCAGAAGCGCAGATGATTCGGTCTGGTAGAGGCTACGATTGGTTTCCGGCGCTCAGCGCCTCCGCCGGAAGTCACGCCAACTGCCGGCGGCACGCCACACAATGGCGTAACGTCTGCATTCGTTTCCCGTGACGGCTTGCAAAACGCCACCGCGTAACCCGGCATGGGAAAGGGAGAAAAAGGAGAAATATCGACGATATAGCGCGCCAGCTCACGTATGATAACGCCGGAAATCTGAGCTCGGCAACGGGATTTCGAACTGAAATCCCTTCCCAATAGCGCGATAGTCGAACGTCCGCGCCCTTGCTGATACGAGATACGAACTGGATGAAATAAGGGACTTCGTCCTGCTCGCGTGATTCTGTATACAATCGGGAGCGCTGAGTAGATTTAGGCGAGACCATCAAACGCTGCTGTCCGTGCGCGCTCACAAATCTCAAATATAGTCGACGTTGCATAAGTTGTTTGATAAGTCGTGAACTTCATCAAACGTGATATCCATTATTCCTCCCAACTACTATTTGTTCATTTACTCTGTCAATTCAACAGTGTTATTCCTAAATTTTCAGAATTATACAGAAACTACTCGCGAAAAACACAGATTCTTTTTTTTTTTTTCAAGGAATGCAGATATAAATCCGAAAGAGTTACAGTATTATTCGACTCCCTTACGAGCTTAATACAATACTTTGCGAGCAACGAAGAAAATTCGTATCCTCGTAAAGCTGAAATATAGTCATTTGCGCGCGTTGATTGATAACGTATCAACCACCGCGCGCACGCTTCGAAGTTGAGTTGCAGTTAGTAAGCCCTACGTGACGATATTAATGACGCGCTAATTGCCAATTGGCGCGGTTTGTTCGCGGTCGGCGTGGTTGGCCCGCGCGCACCGACGAAAATATTAATACTATCGTTATAATTATTACGAAACTACACAATGTAGCGCGATGGTAACGTACACCGGATGCGTTAACTGCGTTAACGATTAAAGTCATTCCGCGCATCGTGCAAATAAATTTGTAATTTCGATCCTACGGGGCATTTGCTAATTATGGGATCAAATTTTCATCGCAGCCGAACCGATGTGAATAGCGTGTAAAGCGAATACGTGTCGCGATTGAGTAAAACGCATAACAAACACGCGGCACCGGCCCGAATTCCGACCGCGATTGTACATTCCAACAAAGCACCTAATTGTACATTGACCACCGCGATACGGCAGAATTACGGCCTTTGCAGTCATTGTCGCTGAAGCGTTTTGTACATCTAGCGTCATACATCACTGCCGTTACATGCATATACAGAACGTGTAACAATTATTTCCTCTCCGCGAGCGCATCGTTGGCCAGCATTTCAGGAAGCTCTCTCTCTCTCTCTCGTCTCATATCGCTCCAGATTCTCCCGAGCGACACGGAATCCCTGCTGTTTATCAAAGTGGCCCGTCGTACTCGTCTTGCCTCGTGTACTCGTGCGACTAAATATTTTATCGGTCAGGCGATTTAGACCGAGCGACACTTATGCGTTCCCTCTCCGAGTATCCACTTGATGCGGGATAACGGAGGAAACTCGACTTCGCGCATTCGCATTTCCAGAATGGCCTTTCGGAGTTGGCCAAGTTGGATTAAATACTAGACGATGCAATTTATTTCAAGTTTGCAAACGTTTCGTTACCGTCAAGTATATGCGCCGGTTAAAGTAAAGAGACAACCGTTTCTCCTTTTCCCGTATTCCTTCCCCCGTCTTTTTATCGGTGACTTCGCAACAGTCGGCCTCTCTCTCCTTTGTGTCGCTGGTAGTTACAGTGAACTACCTGAACACCCTCCCGCCAATCTCAGCTAATCAGAAAACTGGACATGGTCTCATTGTCGCCGACGAGAACAGACTTCGGAGCTAACGGTGTTACGGAGGGTAAGCCAGGACAAACATGCAAGAGCCTTCGCAACCGCTAATCAATATGGAGATCCCGACTTTCGCAGTCGCGGTTTACCCTCTCGTCCTCCTCTGTTCGCCGTTAAACGGAGCTTTGGCGCTGCGACGCGATGCGTCGTCTCGCTAGTTGCATGATCCTTCTAATTAGCATCCTTCAGACGGCCGTAACATCTAACAGCCGCAGTATAAGCGGCGTCTCCCGCGACGTGAGACGGATTCATACGGGGGGGTATATCGTAAGTTGGAATTGTCACTCGTGCCGAATGACAGTCGTCGCTGCGCGGATCGATAGTAAGATGTATGGATTTCCGAAGTACACCGGAAAACTTACTTACAGCGCGTATATAGTTTTCGCTTTAGCAACGGGAGCAATACATCTTATCGGCCAACGTAAGACAGATGCTGCAGGAAGATGAGAGGAGAGGCGTAAGCGGAAGACTTTCAAAGCCGCACCCCCTCCCCCTCCCTTGTCGTGGAAGCGAAACAGGGCCTCGTCCTCTCGCTCGCTCCTCGCTTAGTTAGTGAAATGCAATCTCTCTCATTGTCTCGGTAATGAGACGAAACGATAAAGTGGCACACTTTGAAAGTTTATCGGCGCTCCAAGGGTAAGCACCACTCTTCTCCGTACGCCCCGGGTGTAGAAGGGGCCCCGAGAACGTTAGGGGATGCGGGAATCGTAGGAGTGGGTACGGGATCGGACGGAGCCATTATGAAAACCTAGCCGGATCCTCTTAAGCGACGCTATTTTCTCGGGAGAAGTAGACAGCCCGAAATAGAAGAAAAGGGGGGCCCGCACACCATTCCCCTCCCACCACCCTCCTCCATATTCCCGCTCGCCTTTCTCGCCAGTTCTCGCCCGCTCTCTTTTCCAACGAATAGCTCGGCGATAAGGCGTCGAGCCATTAAAAACTTTAACGTTCGGCCGACCTGTTATCCGAGATTGCGTGAGCACCGCCGGTAGTTGGCAAAATGGCGACCGACTTTCCTCATTGGATGTGTCGATTAATTTGAGATCGCGATTAAATTCAGCGTGGATCGGACGGTCGCGTCCGTAAATAGCCCATCTTGCGGTTAACGGTAATGGTTATCCGCCAAATACCTTTGATGAAATCAAACGGAGTCGAGTGGCGTCCCACTCGAGTTGCAATTGACGACTTGTGAAACTGAGTGATTCTCAGGCATAGAAAGTGCTCTGTGGTCTTTCAAAGGAAATGTATACAAGCGTGAAAAATATCTGCGCCATATTGCCTGCAGAAATCACACAATATGGTTTTCCAATGATACTCGGAATGCGCTTTCGTTCGAAATATATGAGCTCCTGGTTCGCTACTATTAGTTTCGTACCATGTTGCAACAACATATCTACCTTTTAATCCACGAACCATTGTTCCGAATAAAATTTTTTTCAGGTCATGAGACTACATCCATATAGTAAAAATACTACAATGCATTTATTGAACGTTACTTACTAAAATAAAAACATTTATTTAGGAGACAAGATTATTATCACGATTACTTGCCGTTTACAGTTAGGTTCCAGGTTAAATGCGTTCGCTTTAGCTCCGTAATACATGAATAACGTGATTTAATTTTATCGATTTTGCACAAGTATTAATATCGTTTGTAAAATATGCATGTTGCGCGAAACCGGATGTTAATATCTCTGTAAAATGGTATCGTGGAAAGCAGCTTCCGCTTTCATGGCCAAAGGATCCTCTTGGGACGTGCGTATATAATAATGTACTCATCATTCCGCTTCAATTTTAACCGCATGTGTCGGCAAAGTAATCAGAGAAGATAAATTTACCGAGCGTATTTCAGAATTACTGCGCGTTACCTCGTACAGTTGAAATTCGTGCAGGCAATACGCCAGCTACGTTTTGCAAAGTAGTTGTCGTAAACAAACAAATAAATTTCGCTAGCCTTTTTTTCTTTTGCCAATAAATCTAACCGCGGTAAAAATACACATACATTGCTTCCATGCTTGGGAATCGTAATTTTCTCAATGCACAACGCTATTGGAAATATAGAAGAAAAAAAAACTCGGACAAAAGAAAGCCGTGGAGAGCGATACCGCGATTCGTGTGTAAAGAAAGCGCGAAAGACCTGTCGATGTGAAAGTTACAAGGAGAATGCTCACCGACGACCACTTGTCCCATAGTCAGTATTATTGTCATCGACATACGGAGACCTTTCGATTGTCAATTGCAACAGTCCGTCGTACTTCCGATTACGGTAACAGGTGGCCGAATGTAAGTGGCGTTGGTCAAATCGACGCAGGAGATTGTAACCCAGCTTATTCCGATATCGCCCCCCGTTCGCGTCGATGACATAAGCGATTAAGAAAACGACAGATTATTAACTCTTTCTACCGTAAACCGTTGATAATGGATTTGCGTAAAATTTTATCGCACAACTTGTTTCGATAATTGAGTGCGCTTCCTGAAGAAGAGTTTCGGCGTACGCGGCGTACGAGTATGGTAAGTGCAGTGCTTTATGAAACACGGTTCTTAATTAATGGCGGCGGAATTTAATTGGTCAATATATTTAGTGAAACATTATATAACTTAAGCAAAGTGTCTACAGTTTAGTGGTTAAACAATATTTCCTCTGTTATATTTATAACGAACGATAGGAGCGTACGCGAATCTCGAGGCGAAGTTTCGAAAGTATACATAAGAGTCGTCTGATCTTATTTCACGAAAGTTTCCCCGCGCGATATCGTTCGCCGCTGCATATTCACTGATCCAAGTGTAAAACTTCTATGTTTGGTTCAATCCCGTCCGATTAACCTGCCCGTAGTAATATTGGATCTTTAAGAACTACTTCTTTTATGTTAAAAATAAGAAGAAATTGTTTTACCATTTTCAATAAATAACAGCTTTTACCGTTATTGTTTCAAGTTATCTGACAATAAATTAATTATTGTATTATTACAGTGATCTTGTTTTATAAAACAATATTTAAATTAATTATTAAAATTATCCAAAAAGTTATAAATATTATAATATTTTAATTAAAATATCACGTTAATGCATATTATTGTTTACGTGATAAAACGCAATTAATTTTGTATTTTATTTGCTTCCTTTATTTTATTATTTTCACATTAACTTGTTAAGCAATTACAGAGACACAAGATTCGATGTATTATACTGCGTGTAATCCGGAGTTTTGCGAGAGCATTTTATGCTCGGTTCGACCAATCACGCAAATAGCGAAGCCCGAACGTCCGTCAGTCCACTCGCGTACTTTGTTAGAATGGAATTACGAAGGTGGACACCTCGGGTGAGAACCCACAAGCGTGCATGCGAGTGTAGCGGGCAAGCGAAAACGTTACAAGGTAGCGAGAGCCGGCCGGTGTAACCCAAAGGCCAGGACACCCTAGTACGTCGAGGTCAAAACTGTTTCGAACTGTGGTCTCGTAACGCCGTTGAGACACGCTCGGTAACGTCGTTAGTCGCGAACGGTTCAAACTAGTTTATAATACGAGCGAGACAGTGAGCGAGACAATGAAAAGCGGTTATAGAGTGGGACCGGACGACGTTCTCGATGTCCCGCGCGACGCAAGTACAGTCCGCAGATTACACTGATGGACCAGAAACTACCCCTGAGAGAAACCGGGAAGAAAACGATTCCACGCTCGTAAAACTGGACAATAAATAATGAACGCGATACTTCTTGGGATTCCTCGCGAGATACTCTGGGGCGCATTCACAGCAGAGTACACGCGAATCTGCTGGCAGTTTGTGTAGTTGCTCTGTGTTACGTCAGCGATGTTTAAATCACATGCGATTACGGACTGTCAAATGTGTCATTTTGCATTGTGAAAAAAAAAGCGGACATGCGGTCGGAGAATTTCGCGAAAAAATATCATCGTTGTATTTTTAATTGCAGCTCGCTCCATTGTTTTTTCTCCACGAATTGATATTTGCGAATTGAAACAGACGCTAAATTCAATATCGCAATTCGACAAGTCGATGATTGAGTCCGACGTCGCGAAAAAGAACGTCGCCATTGTAAAAAGCGATAATCCCCTGTCAGACATTCGATAACATCTTCGTCGGCACGTTGCCGCGCGCCGTTAAACGTTCAATAGATAGGTGCATAACGGAACGGTAATTATCGGATCCGATTCTCATCAGAACGCGCCCCAGCCATTCTTTATCAAACGCAACAGTGTCAATGGTGGAATTACGTCTGCGAGGTGCCGACCGATAATCCACCTCTGGCATTCGTCATTCGAGCAGTTCGCGTCGAGTAGTTGGCGCGCGCGCGATAAAGCCGGTAACGTCTTTAAGTGGAAACGTTCGTTCAACGTCAGACGACGGGCCACGGTAGCGACGGCGCAGCCCTTGGTTACGGTGGTGGCGGCAGCGGCGGGGGCGCGGTGTGCAAGAGGGTGAATAATCATTTCCCGTCGTAACAAGGGAGATCGAGTCGTAACCGCCTTTACTTCGCACCTTACCTGCCCGTCGCGTTTCCACCCTCCGGTTAAGAGATTGTGATTCCATTCTGTAGGAAGCCCTTCGACCTCACTTCTCTCCTCGCCCGATATTCTCTCTTTTCGTCCACGCGGCCCGCACTCCATCCCCCGGCGCGTACTCTTATGACGCACTTAACTACACCGCCGGGGTTCTGTTTTACGAGCGCGGCTGCCGATCCCGCGCGATAAATTCACCGGTGGTTCACCACCTGGCTAATTTCTACCAACGATTTCTTTCTCAAAAATTGCTGTTACGATAATCGCTCTTCTGCTACCGCCATACGATCAAGAATATCCAGCGGAGGGTCTGAACTTTTCAACGAAATATGGTAATGGTAATATACTATTATAACTGATCTAACGACACTTTGCTAATTTTCGGTTTAACTATAGAATTATTAAGAGCACTAACGCGAACTAACGAACAGGAATACGACAAGAAAAAAATAGGGTAACTCGAATAGCGTAATGCAAGCGGCATGAGCGACAGTCTAGACACATAAATTCTAACGAATAGATACATATTCTCTCTGATTTTCCGCATAATACAGAGACAGTGAGAGAGACACAGTCGCTCGCATCATCACGAATTACTTCTGCATCTCGGTGAGATGCTATATGCTTATTAAATTCTGTCAGATATGTTATACGGCTCTGACGTTTCCCTTCTCGACTCAAGTATGTTATTTTACACGGCAAACAGAAATTCAGAATTAGCGGAAGCCTATGAAATTATGCAAAATATAGAACGGTTCTCATATTTACTTCGCGCACGCACATATCTAGATCATTAAAACTTTCAATTTAATTCGCTCACTAGTTTATTTAATATTTACTTCGGCAATATTTTAATGGCAGCGCAAGCTTTTATGCACCCAAAGGAAGTTCTCAATATCTGTAATATTTAGTTTCAGCTCTCAGATATAAAAGAATTGAATAAACCGAATAAAATTCTTTTATATTACATTATGCCTTCGTACATTTTCGTGCATTTTAATATATTAAATATTAAACATGTAGGCCGAACAAACATTATGGTTGAATTTATCACAAACCGTTTGTGTATCGTGGAAGAGAAACAGGATTAAAATTCGGGAGAGGTCGACCCTCAGCACGGCTCAGAATCGGCTAAGGAGAGAACTCTCGGGAACAAGAGTAAATGTTTGCCGCTTGCGAAACGAAATGGCGTCCTTCGCGCAGCGGCTGAACAAATACGAATATCGTTAAAGGAAAAGATGACCGTCTTTGTGTCCGCATTGGCACTGCTGCTACATCCTTTAGACCTTCTTTTAGCATCATTAAACGCATATATATTTGCAGATTATAATAATGATTCTATATTATAACAGCGGATTGATATATCAAATAATTTTACAAGTTGTAAATTTTGCATATAAGATTTAGTGAATTAGCTTGAATTGATACATTAATAATATTTTATGTTTCAATTCAAATGTTTTGTATTTGAGGCTTTCATGATGTATATGAATATTAGGTTTAGGTTTAGTTTTCGGATTTGAATTACGTAAATTCTATAATTTAATTTCAACGTTTCGTGAACATTTCAGTTCACTTCATTACCTGATACTAGTATCAGATTGTTTCTCTCTAACACTGCAAATATTATTAGTAAATATTGTTCAAATATTTAGGAAGTTAGGAAATTCTATATCGATAATGTGTTACTAATTCGGATAACATCATGAAAATTTGATTAATATAAATTATTCCTAAATAGAAATTATACAATCTGCACTATTTCCTAATAATAACTGCAGTTATCGTATCGATTTATCGACATACAAGATCGAATCGAAGTATCGATTTATTTGACATTACCAGTCTGACTCGACATGTGACGTTTAAACTATAACTGAATTCCATCAGGATATTCCGGCACCTTCTTGCACGGCGACTGATCGTTGAATATCGACACTTACAATCTGTTAGGCTTCGCCTTCTCGAGAGACCAGTTGTAAAGATCTATCCTCTCGTGGATTAACCGATTTGTATCCCGTCCGAGTCGTGAAAATTATCTAAGCGTTTTAAACGATTACGTTGAGACCAGTCTGATCATTACAAGTTTACTTGATGAGATATATCAAGCAGCAATTTTCAGAAATTCATCCAGTCGCTGCGGTCCAGAAGGAAACTTTGAGAGACTAAAAAAAAAATGATAACTAAAAGCGACTTGCCACACACGGAGGAAATGACGTAATACTGATGCCCAGGCTTAACTCGGTTCGGCGAGTACGTCGCGGTTAAACTGTGTCTCCTCGGACTGGGTGGTTGCCGGTTCGTTCGTCTAAACCGATCAACGGCCATATTAACGAACGCATCGCGGCTCATAAATCATAGCGATGCGGCGTTGTAGCCAATCGGGTGGCCCGTTTAGACGCTAGGAACCAGTCGGAGACGCGGCTGAACGGACGCGAGCGTCGAACGAATCCCACGCCCCGGAAATTACGTGTCCGACTCTAAACTCTGATGATTGATGAGCCGGCTATACGTGGAAATAGTGTGGAGCCGGTCCTCTCCTGCTTACTACGACTTCCTCGCAGTTTCAAACCCCGACGATCCCATCCCCCCTCTCCCCCTTCACCTCCGCGTCCCCCCATCACCATCTTTCCACTTCGCTATTTCGTTTTCCTGCACCTCGCTCCGCGCCAACTTTATCACCGTCAGTGCTGAACAAATCTGCGAGATACCTAATTGTTACCGGTCCGCCCTGGAAAGTACCCTCGAAGTTTCCATTTTATTATTTATGCCAGAGAGAACGTCTAAATTACCTGGAGATTCTATTAAATGAAAACTTATTTTTATGATTTAGCGAGGCACTAGAATATGCAGCTGACGCTCTTCTCGAATTTTTCTCCTGGCATGCTCACCCTCCACATATGTCTCTCCTAAAGTCTTGAAGACATTCTTCGTGCGCGAGGAAGAAAAATATTCGGGTCGTGCGTGATATTAGAAATTACAGCGTCGGCAAGTTATAAAATTCCCTTACACACATACGTAGTGCATACATATATTAATCTATCTCCGATTCTCTCCGTCCAAACACAGTTTCTTCCCTAAGCCGTACATCTCGCCTCCGAAATGGCGAAACGAATAGCCTTCGGGGACGAGAGCGCATTCTGCGCTGTCACACCCAACTGTCACGGAAGTATTTCCCAAGGATCAGCGTTTCCGTTCTTCGCCACGTCGTTTCCGGTTGCCAGGAGTTCGTCCTTCGGGCATCCACTTCACGGTAATCCGCCCGTCGAACAGACAGTCGAGCAAAGATCAGAAGAACGGGGGAAATTTTCGTTTAAACGTTCCACGCCACAAAGACCAAGGCTCATCGGTGCATGATTCGCGAAATTTGTAACGCCCCCTCCGAGAAGACAGAAATTCAATTCACACCGGAAAGCCGAGTGCGTCGCGTTCCGGGGAGGGAAGGGCGGAAAAAAACATTTGAAAGAGCGTATCGCCTGGGAACGCGAAATTCCGGCGATGCTCTCGCCGACGCGAGATTATTAAATTTTTTTCAACTCCCAGCGCGATGCAGTTTCGGCGGTGTGCAATGTAAACAGCGAAGCGGGTTATTGAAATTCAGGGCGAGCGAGTGAGTGTGCGCGATCGGCTGCGCGCGGGGCGGCGCTGTCGCAGTTAATGCTTACTGATTTCGTGAAATAATTTTTTCTGCGCACCCCCTCCTCCTCCTCCTCACCCCTACCCCGGTGAATATTCCTGCATCGTGGGAGGGAGGATGCTCGAGCGGCGTGAGGGAGGAACCGATGTTCGTTTTATAACGCTAATTGTGGCCGTCACAAAGTTGCCACTGGATTTGCATACTATTGCTTTCGAAATTAGACGGCCGCGCGCGCGACGATGGTCGCCGACGTTGCCGCGCGTTTCACAAAAGTATTCCGCGAACGCGGAGAAACGAATGAACTCGTTCAATTCGCCGCGACATAGATCCGCCAATTTGTACGCGGCAGCGTTTTCTCGCGCCACCACTATCACCATACTCCCCCGCAATCCACTGACAATCGCCATCACCGGGCAAACATATTCCGCGGCGCGGATGTGTCGCGAGATCGCGCCGAGCTAAAGCGGATAGAAAACGAAATTATGTCGGCGATCGATCGATGCCGCCGCTCCTATAACCGGGACTTATTTACGCGCCGATGGATTTCCCAGCGGGTATAGGAAACACATCGTAAGATCCCACCTCGGAGAAGTTGTTTATACTCGCGTCGGGTTCACCGTCGTTCAATGTTGTTCGTGAACCAATAACTGCGCAACACCGTCATTTCTTTGCGGCGATACAGATAAACACGATGTCTTCGATCGTCTGCCACCTGCATAATGCAATTCAAAGAAAATTTCCACCTTTTACGTTAATATTTTACCAAATGACTTTCAAGTAATACCACGTAGCTTGCCTCTAACATTTTAAAATCTCCTTTTATAGAATTTTTTTCCTTCGCTCCTTTGACAAAGCTATCGGAGAATGATATCAAATTTCTATTACCGTTGAATAGTTACAATGGAATAAAATTAAATATTATTTTTCCCTTTCTCGTCTCTGCATCGAATTGCATAAATTATTATTTAACATTGTCCTTTTTCCATGTGGTTCTCACAACTTTGTCTCCATTTTTCCTTTAATTAGTTTTAGTTATTTTTCATTTATATCCAGCTGCGTCGTGTCACAGCAAACGTGCAGATTGCGTTTGGAAAAGATCAAAGCGGTCGGAAAACAAGGCCACTCTCGGCGCTTTTCCAAAGAAAGCTGTCCTGCGATGGTTAAGTCAAGAGTATCCAAGTACGGCAACACGAGCAAATGGCATCCAACGGCCGAAGAAAAAAAAATAATGCAAGACTCATATAACACTGTGACAAACTCTTGCAGCGTTCGACTACTATTATGACGATAATATGCCGTTTCAAGACGTCTCATGGGGTGACGATCCCTAAGGATATGTTTCATTACACGCACCCAAGTCCAATATAGCTGGCGAACTAAAAGCGGATCCCCTTTACGTATCATTATAGACTCTGTATACACAAAGAGAATAGAAGATAGCTGCTGTCATCGTACCGACGATGAACTTGTTGTAAATATGTAAAGCTTATATTTAATATTATTAAACGAGCGGACAAGAAACAACGATTATTTTTTAACTAAAGACAGTATGTACGAGAGCGAAAAATATTTTACAATTATCCTATATCTCACATAAAAAACGCATAGTCTAAATATTATTATAAATTTCACTATTATATATTTATATTTTCTTTTATTTTTTAATATAAAAAATAGAATTGTATTTAATAAACCATTTATAATTATTCAATAAAATAAAAAATCTTATTCATTTCTCTTATTACTACTTAAAGTTAAAGCAACAGTTTCGAAATTACTCGTAATTATTTCAAAGCAAATTAATATAACATGGAATGGTTTTTGTGTCTTCAATTATTTATCTGATGTAAACTATAAGA